>CM051034.1:3295857-4570857 GCA_027627225.1 Congeria kusceri | reverse complement strand
ACTACTACTACTACTACTACTACTACTACTACTACTACTACTACTACTACTACTTCTACTACTACTTCTACTACTACTACTACTACTACTACTACTTCTACTTCTACTACTACTACTGCTACTACTACTACTTCTACTACTACTACTACTACTACTTCTACTTCTACTACTACTACTACTACTACGACTACTAGTACTGCTGCTGCTGTAAGTGCTATTATTATTTTGCTGCCTAAGCTACTGCTACTGTTATTTCTTTTACTTATGCTCTAATTAACCAAGAAACAGCACATTTGAATTATTAGAAGTCCAATTTAGGCCAAAGTCAAAGCGAGGTTGGGTGATATGATTGGATTGGGAATGGTCATTTTACATAAGCAACAACCGTGTTAGTTTCCAAGTGTTGCAGTAAGCGGTGTTGGTGCTAGACGAAACTGTAAAATCTAGTTAACCTCGTACGGACGGCATCACGGACGGACCGAAGAACAATCAATATATGCATGCCTTCATCAAGATGCGGGGGGGGGGGGCATAAAACATTAAAAAAACATCTCTGGCATTACCAGCACAGGTCATAAAGGCAGGCTTTCAACCAATTCCTATATTCAAATATTCCTGTGTTTTCCTATATTCCTGTGTTTTCCTATATTCCTGTGTTTTCCTATATTTTCAATAGAAATCCTATACTTTGAAAAACCGCCTATATTTTACAAAATTTAAAAATTGTTCCAATTTTGGTTTTATAAGGTCATTCACGCGTCTGAAATTGGTCTGTGAACAGTATATCGCGAACCTATACGTTGATTTCTCGCTCGCTTCGCTCGCACCAAACTTACATACTCAAATTATTGTTAGGCCATGGTATGCATGTCTCATTTGCAAATGATTACCATGAATATGTTAAGCAAATGCTTTGTTCATAAAAACGCAAAGTATATGACTAATTAGGCTAGAATATGATCCCATATCATCCTTATAATAAAGTATTTTTACTATAAAATTCCTATATTTTCTCGAAAAAAAAGACAAAAAGTCCTATTTTTTTGGTGAAAATTTTCCCATGTTCGAAGATTTTCTTGGTAACTTGGTTGACAGCCTGCAAAGGGGAAATCTAGTTCAGACATGACAAAAGACTGTCAAAATTTACAGGCCAGACTGTGCTATGAAAGGGATTACAGGCCAGTTGTACATTTCACCGGCCTAAATCGAGGTTGAAAAACATATTATATTTACGGATACGAAAAATATTACCGGACAGTAAGTCCGGCATCTTGGATTTTACCGGCGGCCGTTTGACATTTTTACCAGCAATGACAGGTGGGCCTGCGACCTTTCGCCATGTATGCACTAGATCGCGGAGGATTGCTGCTATATGTTCTGGATTTAGTTCTCTATGTCTGAAAACTGTTAAATTTACCCTACACGTTAAGGCCGTATGTCTATCACCTCCTACTGGTAACATTTACGTTATATACAATCCTGGCGGCGAGTGAACGGGAAATGTTACCGTTGAAATGGTGACATAATTTGTATACTGTAATATCATTATAGTTTGCGGTGGTTTATTTATGCGAGCGCGAATTCAAGTCCCCGCGTAAATTTTGTTTTCACGTGATTAAAAAAATACATACATTTGAGGCGTGTCGTGGGAAAACTAGGCTTAATGCATGTGCGTAAAGTGTCGCAGTCCGCACAGGCTGATCCAGTACGGCTTTCTCTGCTTTTATGATATTTTCTGTTTCAAGGAAGTGTCTTCTAACCATAAATCCACTGTAGACGGAAAGTGTCGTCTTCGGGACGACACTTTACGCACATGCATTGAGCCCGATTTTCCCACGACACGCTTCATATATATACATGTATATTGAAATATTGCGCGAACTGAAGGCCGCGCAATTAGGCGGGTTTTTTTTTCAAGAATGAGCGAAATTTAGACATCATAAAATAAAATAATTTTACAGTACTCGTATCAAAGGGATGAGTGACGTGTATTTGTAGCAGTACTGGTTACATAATAATGCTTTCAAATGTCAAATATTCAGGTAAAAGTGATTATCAATAATACGAGAACTACTCTAGCATTTTCTATTTGGTATTCGTATCCATTATACGTAACTAACGGTACTAACTGGGTCGGGTCAAGCATCATTTTACGTCAAGTATACAACTAAATTCCGTTACACCGTAAGGTTACGTAATGAATACAATTTTGCAACAATACCCCTGCGTTCATTATACAAAATGTATTTAATGTGCATTTCCGGTTCGTGATTTGCGTTTTGCGCTATGCTTTGGCTTTGCTTAAAAGAACCGGTATTTTGTTACCTGGGCCCGTATTTTTAGACTTAAAGGCCTAGTTTAAGGAATGTCTGGCCTCTCCATGGGGTATTCCAGTCTGTGTATTGGTCCATCATAAAATTTATTATCATTATCTGTAATATTTTCTCTCGCTGTACCAAGTGCTCTATTACGTAATATAGTTGAACAGTTAAACAAACTGTATTCTAGTGCAATGATTGAATAAACATTAATTAGTCTGAGCCTGTATACACCAACCCATTCCTAGACTTACGACTAAGAATAAAGAATATTCTTGAAATTGTTTTATTCTAAGAATCTTACTGGGTAATGTTTAGCATTTTCATTCAGAAATATTTTTTAATGACATAAGCGACATTGGTACCCAGCGTATTTGCAAACGAACAGTTTTTATGCCCCCGGCATCTTGATGCAGGAGGCATATAGTGATCGTCCTGTCCGTCCTTCTGTCCGTCCTTTAATCCGTGACGAGGTTAAGTAGGTTTTACCGTTTCGTCTAGCACCAACACCGCTTACTACAACACTTGGATACTTACAGTTGTTGCTTATGACCGTTCCCTATCCACCCATATCACCCAACCTCACTTTGACCTTGACCTAGACCTAATTTGGACTTACAATATTTCAAAAGTGCCATTTCTTGATTAACTAGATTTTACCGTTTCGTCTAGCACCTACACCGCTTACTACAACACTTGGATATTTACACATTTGTTACATATGACCGTTCCCAATCCACCTATATCACCCAACCCCACTTTGACATTGAACTTGTCCTTATATGCACTTAGAAAAAAATTTAATGGGCTGTTTCTAGGTTAACAAGATTTTACAATTTCGTCTAGCACCAACACCGCTTGCTGCAACACTTGGATACTTACACAGTTAATGCTTATGACCATCCCCAATCATCCCATATCACCCATCCTCACTCTGACCTTAAACTTGAACTAATTTGGACTTATAATAATTCAAATGTGCCATTTCTTGGTTAAAGATATTTTACCGTTTCGTCTAGCATCAACACCGCTTACTACAACACTTGGATATTTACACAGTTTTTACTTATGACCGTTCCCAATCCATACATATCACCCAACCCACTTTTACCTTGACCTTATTTGGACTAAGAAATGGGCTACCCAGCACCAAACGGGGGCATGTGTGTTTATCAAACACATAATCTTGTTTTCTTTAGTCTAAGTCTATTCTTCTAAGTCTAAGAATGGGTTGGTGAATACGGGCCCAGATATCGATTTGCCTATACTGAACATTGGTACAAACGCCTACTGTCTACTATAGTCATGCCACGTTGTTATTGTACCGCTGGGAATTTAAAAGTGTTTAAAGCAATAAATGTAGATATATACGTGTGAGCTGAGTAAAGGTGACATTGGACATCTGATTGTACATTTCAGTCACACTGTTGAAGGTGCTGCGGAAATCGAAGAAGAACATTCAGGAGGTATTAAAGCGCACTTGATACAATATTGTCCATGAACGCAAATGACTAGTTTTTGTTTAATCTGAAGTGTTCATTAATAAAGTCAGTCAGCCACACTGTTCAGACTGTGTCCACAGCAGGGTGCCAATACACAGGGGTACGACACCCCATATTTGGGGGGGGGGGGGGGGGGGCAAATAAAGAAGGATTAAACTAGGCATTTAAGAATAAAGAATATTCTTGAAACTGCACTGTTCTAAAAGCGCTGTCCATTTGACTCTTCCATGGTATTTAGCCACTTTAATTACAGAATTCTTCGTTTAGAACGATTTGTTAACGACAAGGCAATATTGGTACCCAGCATATTTGCAAACGCAAAAGTATTTTTCTTAAGTCTAAGTCTGTTCTTTATTCTTAAGTCTAAGAATTGGTTGGTGAATACGGACCTTGGTCTCCAAATTGGCTTTATATAGTTTACATGTACCTTTCAAGTGAGGATCTGAGCTACTTTTTATATGGGTAATATTGGCGAGCGAATATAGCCCCATCTAAAAGTAGCACTAAATTCGCGTTAAACGTCTCATTTTATTAGACTACATGTACCTTTAGTGACGTCACCGGGGTTTTCTCCCTGCTTTGATCTTGACACAGCGAGCACGTGCTTTGGATGGTCGTCTTTAAGCATCCCGTGCACAGCACGTGCTTGCATTCCATGTAGGTAGGCGTGGCACATTCCTCGTGACACGAGGAACACTCTGAAAGAAACACGCGCATATACACCGGCAGCACGTGTCAGCTTTGAGATTAAACACTTTCCTGTGGTACGATCGGAGTCATTACTAAGTGTATAATTTTATCAATTAGAAATGTGTACCGCATGGTTCATCATAGAAGAAGAATTCGCAACCTTACAAAAAAACCTCTCCGAAAAATTGTTCAACAAGATTATCTTGCACGTTTTTTGTATAATTGAATTAAGTACCTTGAAAGGGACATATACACATGTATATACTTTGAACATTATGTGTGGGCCACACAAGTTGTTGCTAGAATAACACTTTTCGCCACTATACTGGTTCCACCGTAAACAAATAAGTTGCACGAGTGAATTATTGTTCGTGTTCAATTAAATATGTATTACGCATTATCATAGATATATGTACATGTATGTGAAACTGGCTTTACCTCTACCTCTGAGAATCGCACGTACCTTTGCAGAAAAGGCTCAAGAATTCCTGCTTGGTTTCCTCAACTAGTGCTTTGCTTCTTGACTGTATAACCAGCCTGAACGTGTCATCATCCTTCTCGACGTGACATAACGTGGCGGAGTGGGATTCCTTCAGGATCGCATATATCTTCATCCGAAATGCGTCCAGTTTGGAGCGTGTCACTACGGCCGTAGGAACCGTTTGCAGTTCGTCCAAAATCTCTTGGAACGCATAATCGGTTTCGTAGAAGTTGATTGGGCTACAGGACACAACAACACGGGTGTCTATTTGACTTAAATCAGTCATACTGTTGTATATACTTTCTTTCAAATCAACGTGTTTTGTTTGGTCGCCTTTTTCAGTTCTTCCATTTTGACTTCTATTGGCAACCGCTAGAACAAAGTCACGCCATGGCATTGTCGTTCCCTCTTTATCTACTTTTATATTGACTTCAAAATTCTCCATTAAAGCTGAAACGTCTTCGACGAAAAGTTTCAAAACAAGTATAGCTTTCTTTCCCCTTATCGTCCATTCAGCCAAACCGTGGCATATTCTTTTACGAACTTCAGTCTCTTCGTTACCAATCGCAAGTCCCTTCTCAACCATCTGTCGCACCGTGTCTACAGCGAGCTCCAATACAGCCGAGTTTGGCGCGAGGATTTCTACTGTGTCTCGAAGGTAGTTCGCGCAAACCCGAAGCCCGATTTCCGAGTACAAATAGCAAACCATTTGACGGAAGTTCAGCCCATTTTGTTCTTTCAACTGTGTAAGAAGAGATGCATCGATTCGAGCGCTTTCCGCAGACTGGAATAAGTAGTTATTCTTGGGTGTAATTACATCGCTGTACTATTTTAGCCAAAAATCTTACATATACGATCCATATTATGTCCAATTTAAATATTGTTGAACTGTTGAAAGTGAAAGTGGAGAAATGGTTTTGCAATTCGAAAGAAGTGGTAGGTTATCCAAGTCTTTGTTTCGTGAAATATTAAAACACGTGTCGGACACATTTGTTAAAATTAGTAAAAAAACACTATATACTAAATGAAATTACGAAACATACCCACGTGTTGAACTTAAAATTCTCAACCCGATGTGTTCAGTGCTTTACCAATATTTGATGGTCAATTTTGTTAAAAGTATTATAATATGATTTTGTTACCAATTAAGAATGTTTACGATTAAGAATGTACGTGCACTTACGCATTCGTCGATCACGTGCTCAAAAGTTCCACCGTACCGCCAGTGCAGTTCAATGCACATTTCGCACATCTTCTGACAGCACGTAGAGCAGTACTGTTGCGCAAAGTTGGCGTCGATTTCGCAGACGTCACAGCAGAGTTTTTGCCCTTGAGCTGATGACACTGAACTTGAACTTTCTAACGGCGTGACGGACTTCTTAATAATCGATGCCCGGGAGTTACTCCTCGCTTTATCTGCTTCTTTTTCTGTCATATGGTCTGCTATGGAATTGTTACTCGCGGCACCCGCGGATTTCTTACTAACCGATGCGATGGAGTTACGTCTGGCCTTATCTTCATCTACTGGTTCACTCGCATCTTCTACGGAATCGTCTTCTACAGTCGATGCGTCTCTCGATTGACCTTCGAGATCTTTATTATCCGTTGATTTCGATACGTTCATAAAAGCTGCATATTCGTGTTCGGTAGTGTATGCTCTTGTATCAATAACGTTAAGTTTCGATCTCCTAGAGTCATCGTATGCAATACTTAAGTTGTTATCTGGTGCTTCATTAGAACCACGACTGTTATCCTCTTGCGACTTGGTGTTTTCTTGCTCACTATCTATCGTTGAACGATTTTTTCCCGCGTTTTCTGACTTTGCAAAGTGTTTTGAAATGCTTGAACTCTCCGACTGCGGCGAAATCATCATGTATCTACTGTAGTAATTCTCCATTATTTTCAAACAAGTACATGTTATTTAATATGCGTATTTAATTTAGTTAAAATTCATAGTTCTATATCAAATCAAATAAAAAAAAAGCTATCATGCATGTCATTGTTGACAAAAATTTATCAAAATTCACAGTTTTGTAGTAACTGCATGACATGCGCAATTTACAATTAATATTTACTGTGACAAAAGTGCTGTGTTCGATTAATCAACAAGTTTACCGCGAACATTTGTTTGTTACATTCCTGCTTTAATGCTCACAATTTATTACATAAATTGTCTTCGGAAGCTTTCATTGTAGTTAAATTTGTAATCACAACAACTGTTATTGTAATAACATAATCACTACGCTTAATTATGTCAGATTACTTTTGTTTACAAAACGAAGTAAATTCACTATCGATAATTAAACAAAAAAACGCGTTCATAAGTGTTCGTGTTAAATTTCAGAACGTGTGTTTTGAATATGGCGAAGACATTTGATATACTAGAACATGTATAAGAAAAATCAATTATTCATTCAGTTGGACAGATTTGACAATCAGTAACTTTATGAGCAAACCCGACTTTATTCATAACAAAAGACAATGGTTAAGTTGAAAACAGAATATACCGGTATATACTTATTATTTATTCATTTATTTTATGTGCATTAATGCGTTATACATTACTCGATTTTCACTGCGTTTTTAAAGGAATAATCGTATCTTAAAAGATTTAAGCAGGGATATGTGCGTTTTCTTCAAAAACTTAATTCACTGCTAGTAGGTTCAGTTGCCTCCCTTCGTTTACAACGCACGTTTTTATATTTTAAGTGACATTTCCACTCAACATCAAAATGAAGGCGCGGGTACGGGATTTTGGGTTAAAGGGACGGTTTCACAGTTTGGGATTGGAAAAACATTTCCCTAAAAATGGAACTTTTAAACAAGAAATGGTAGAATCTATCAACATTTTTGTCTGCTATGCTGTTTTGGTTGCAAAACATAATTATTTTTGACATTTGTTATGCCTTTTCAAGTAAATAAATACTAGGGTATGTCTACTAGGTGGCAATTTTTCTTCAAATATAACTAACAGATATGCGTTAAATATTAAGCTTTGCGCGGCAATGTGCTTTTTAAACCTTTAACTATTAGCAATAAATGTATTATAATAAAGGAATACGTTAGTTTTAGAAAATTGTTTTTCACAGCCAAAAACAGTGAAACTGCCACTTTAAAGAAAGCGGGAAAATCAGTAATGACCTACCTATACAACTTATTTTGCACTGCAGTATATTGATATAGTGCAACTGTGTGATATTTAAGATGGAATGGAGATACTGGTAATAGGCTACTGTTCAACAAAAGCATTTTGCTTGCTTTGTATTGGCTACAGTTGTCCGTTACATAAAGTTCAAAAGACGTCATAAAGGCCATACAATGTTTGTCACACAGATCAATGTCCTTTGAGAGCCTTGTATGTGAAACGGCAATTCAAATACGTCAATATTAATACCAAAGTCCCAGTTGTTTGTGGTCTTTTGTATGACTCGTACTATGGTACCAAATCTCAACGCCGCCTCTCTTTACTGTTCAAATTGCGCACGTCAGTTCCAATCCTCTATGCCCCCAGCTGTTGTTGGCGTTTGCTCTCGAATTCGTATTAATTAGCAGTCATTTGCAAAGCAACAAATCATCCTTAGGCCTGCAACCGACTTAACATTTGAGACGTAATATCTGGCTACATGGGAAAACATTCAATTTGTTAATGCGCTGTATGAATTTACGTTCATTTAGCTGTATGACATGACAATAATTTAGCTGTATGCAATTACAATCGTTGAGCTGTATGACATTACGTTCATTAAGTTGTATGACATTACGTACATTTAGCTGTATAACGTTACGTTCATTTAGCTGTATGACATTACGTGCATTTAGCTGTATGACAGTACGTTCATTTAACTGTATGACATTACGTGAATTTAGTTGTATGCCATTACGTGCATTTAGCTGTATGACATGACGTGCATTTAGCTGTATGATACTAAGTTCATTTAGCTGTATGGCATTACGTGCAGTTAGCTGTATGACACTAAGTTCATTTAGCTGTATGGCATTACGTGCATTTAGCTGTATGATACTAAGTGCATTTAGCTGTATGGCATTACGTTCAGTTAGCTCTATGACATTACGTTCATTTAGCTCTATGACATTACGTTCATTTAGCCGTATGCCATTACGTTCATTTAGCTGTATGGCATTACGTTCATTTATCTGTATGACAGTGCGTTCATTTAGCTGTATGACATTACGTTAATTTAGCTGTATGACATTACGTTAATTTAGCCGTATGACAGTTCGTGCATTTAGCCGTATGACAGTATGTTTATTTAGCTGTATGACATTACGTTTATTGAGTCGTTTGACGTGACGTTCAATTAGCTGTATGACATTACGTTCATTTAGCTGTCTGACATTACGTTCATTTAGCTGTGTGACAGTACGTTCATTAAGCTGTATGACATTACGTTCATTTAGCTGTATGACATAACGTTCATTAAGCTGTATGACATTACAATCATTAAGTCGTATGACACTGCGTTCATTTAGCTGTATAACATTACGTTCATTGAATCGTATGACATTACGTACATTTGGCTGTATGGCATACGTTCGTTTAGGTGTCTGACATGACTTGCATTAAGCTATATGACAGTACGTTCATCAAGCTGTATGACATTACGTGTATTTAGCTGTATGCCATTACGTGCATTTAGCTGTATGACATGACGTGCATTTAGCTGTATGACAGTACGTTCATTTAGCTGTATGACATTACGTTTATTGAACCGTATGACATTACATTCATTGAGATGTATTACATACGTTCATTTAGCCGTATGACATTACGTTCATTGAGTTGTATGACATTACGTTTATTGAGCTTTTTGACATTACTTTCATAGAGCTGTATGACATTACGTTCATTTAACTGTATGACATCACGTTCATTGAACCGTATGACATTACGTTCATTGAGATGTATGACATTACGTTCATTGAGATGTATGACATTACGTTCATTGATATGTATGGCATACGTTCATTTTGCCGGATGACATTACGTTCATTGAGGTGTATGACATTATGTTCATTGAGCTGTATGACATTACGTTCATAGAGATGTATGACAGTACGTTAATTGAGATGTATGACATAACGTTCATTTAGCTGTATGACATTACGTTCATTTAGTTGTATGCCATTACGTTCATTGAACTGTATGACATTATGTTCAGTTAGCTGTATGACATTACGTTCGTTGAGCTGTATGGCATTACATTCGTTGAGCTGTATGACATTACGTGAATTTAGCTGTATGGCATTAAGTTCATTTAGCTGTATGCCATTACGTTTATTTAGATAATTAAAGGCCTTTCATGTAATACAGAAGTAAAAAAGTGATTGTGATTGAACAAATCGTAGTCTACTTACATCTTTTTTCTGTAATTAAACCACACAAAAAACATCAGCAAAATTAAAAAAATGTATGTGGGGACGTTCTACATTACTACAGATACTGTATGCAATGTCGATATTTGTTTATCCGTTTAAAAATTGAGCAAATGAATCAAAATTCAATCAATAAATTAAAGTGTTAGGCCCCAAAAAGAAATGGTTGGTTTCCGCTTACATCTCCAACAAAATTCAGGAGGGGAGGTAAAAAATAAATGGTTGGTTTCCGCTTACATCTCCAACAAAATTTAGGAGGGGATGTCAGAAATAAGGTTTTTTTTTCACCACACAGTTTAAGTATATTGGACTGCATGTAAATGTTTAAACGCCTTCCAACAAAGAAACTGTACCTGAACTATAAATAAGGTCACAGAAAAAGAGAATTCTGGCAAGAAACTTATCATACAAACGAAAACTGCTCTTTTTTCCCGAAAATCAGACAAAGTTAATGATTGATAGGCAAACAAACTTAGGGTCGGCGGAAAATAATAGGTGTGTGTGTGTGTGGGGGGGGGGGGTCGAGTACGCGGAAACCACCAGTTTTTTACGCCTTATAAACACGACAATTCCGTAAGGTTTAAAACAATATGCTTTAAAATAAGAACACAGTTTTCGTAACGGGTTAAATCCCACCAAACCGTTTAGATATATGACAAAACTGTGGCCATTGATACTTCTTTTTTTAAAAGAACAAAAAAGATGCGTGGTGATATAAAACATATTTTCACGATTCCAAAATTGTCGCTCACTGTTGTGGTGGAAAACAGTGCCATACTTTCGGCGTCGTTGACTCTTAATTATACATTTTTTTGAATTTTATTATGTATTTTCTGTTGTTTAACCCAGAGTGAAATGATCGAATGTTATCTTTTCACTCGACCCAGAGTGAAATGATCGGGTTATCTTTCACTGGTATTCTCCGCTCATTCACCTCATAGCATGAAATAAACAGTAGTCTAATTATTACAGTACCGAAGAGTATTTTAATTTTAATTTCATATTGTAATTTCTAAAATAATCTATTATTAGTAACAGTTTCTTCGGAGCTTGTCTAGTATTATCATAAAAACATAAGTAAAGTCTTACTGGTGAAAAACCATGTTTGCGGAAAGTGTATTTTGATTTTGTTTTGTTCTATATAATTCGTTCGGTGCGCTATTACCACGCAGAATGCTTATACAATAAGACCATTTCATTAAAAAAATTTAATCTTATCAACACGATTTCCCGTTCATTTCTCCCACAAGCAATCACTGAATGGAACTGCTGACATTATTATTTCCACCCATTGTCCCGGTGCACTCTACTTATTGTATGTTCCGCGATGCCGTGGGTAAACACTGGTCGGTCATTGTCCGCATGCCACTCAAAAGCGGCACTAAAAGGTATTATGTCATCTACAACATCCGACCGATTTATTGCTTGTATAGCGCAATAGAGAAAATTGGTACAGGGAAATCGAGTAATGGTTTTCTAATGGCGAAATTTATTCCCAAACCACAAATGTGAATTGACTTGCTAATTGATGATTGTACCATAACGTGTTGAGGTGTAGTCATATCCAACTAAAAATCAGGTATCGTGCCGAAATCAGGAAGTTAGAATCAATAGCACACGACCGTTGGCAATGCTTTTGGATTAAATGATTGAATGCCCGTGATTTCTTATGACTTTGTAGTAATTATATAGGAAAGCTTCGAGCTAGTAACTTTTCTCGTATTAGTAGTGCAGAAGCTATAATTCCGCCGTCAGACAGTGTAACATCAATTAGGCTACTAAAATGCTGCAGGATTTTAAAAATTCAGTCGAGTACACAGCTTTTTGTGTTCAGGGTAGGCACGAATTCAGAAAGAAATCAGCAGCATAACTGCATGGAGTTGACTTAAATCTACTTTTTTCCCATTCTATAAATAGCGATCACGTCACAGACATAGATACTAAAACGGTTCACTAGCTAAATGTACGCGACAGTAGAGTCGAAATATAGTTCTGAAAAAGGGTAAATAAGATAATAAATTGAAATCTAAAGTATTTAATATAAAAAATGACATATGTTTAAAGATAAAATTACAATATTTTTCCCTTTTTACAGGAGTTATCACAAAGTAATCAATTATCATCATATTTACCGTTGCCCTGCACGTGAGGAAATCGAATCGAAATTATAACGTGGTAGTGAACCGATTAGAAAGTAGTTAACTACCAAGAATACCATTAAAATATATTTTAACTCACTTAGTTTAGTATAACTATATATTGCAACTAACTGCATTTTAATATGCAACGTGTGGGCTTCCAGTTTATTGGACAGTTAGTGTACATTAAACGAAGTTGGCGTCAGTCAAACACCATTATTAACGACCGTTTAAGTTTAACATTTGAGGTAAGTTTTAAAAAATATATATATAAAAAGTAACATGTCAACATGTCGGACACCAGTACAAGTAACACGTCGGGTACTAGTAAAATTAATATGTCGGACACCAGTAAATGTACAATATCGGACACCAGTACAAGTAACTTTTTGGGTATCAGTAAAATTAACATGTCGGACACTAGTAAAAGTAACATGTCGGACACCAGTACAAGTGACATGTCGGGTACCAGTACAATTAACATGTCGGACACCAGTAAAATTACACTGTCGGACACCAATAAAAGTAACGTGTCGGACACCAGTAAAATTAAAATGTCGGGCATCAGTAAAAGTAACATGTCGGACACCAGTAAAAGTAACATGTCAGAATCCAGTAAAAGTAACATGTCGGACACCAGTAAAAGTATCATGTCGGTCACCAGTTAAAGTAACATGTCATATACCAGTAAAAGTAACATGTCAGACACCAGTAAAAGTAACATGTCGGACACCAATAAAGTAACATGTCGGACACCAGTGAAGGTAACATATCAAGCGCAAATGAAACTAACGTCCGTTGTCTGTGTAACAGTATTATATGTCGAACACTAGCCAGCAGAAGTAACCTGTCCCTTCGTAAGATACTTGATTTTAAACAAAACTCTGTTAAGACGAATTGCATTTCATTTCAGGCTACATATTGTAACTTCTACACGCGTGTTAGTATAACACTGAACAATTGCAGATAGGGCTTCTAAGCAAAGTGGGACAGGGGCGTTGCAATCGACGGGGCGTTGCAATCGACAACAGCAGCAAGATTTGGTAAGTCATAAAGCGCACCACCCAGGGCATAAAGGTAATATTTGTACCCCACGCACAACAAAGTTGTAAGGGGTATACTGGAATGAGCTTGTCTGTCTATCATGTTCTCAAAATAACTACGGAAGGGGTTGAACTCAAACTTCATAAATAGATAGATGGTTGTTGGGCGGAGTTCATTGCCCAAAAAAGATAACTAATACATTATTACAGCTCAAAACCACATGCTTGTATCAATATCCCTGTGACAAAGCGGCATTCCGAGGGGGGGGGGGGGGGGGACCCTTGGAGTCAGAGAGAGAATGGAATTTTCCCCCAATGAAATTTGAACAACACCCCTGTTAACGACTAAACCGTTTTATTGCTTAATTCTCATTGTATTTTGATCAACTATAATTTAAATCCCACTAAGCATGAGAATGCACGGTACTGACGGGCTACCATAGTTTAATGTCACAAGAGTGCGAAAAAAGTAGTCCGCACTTCTTGGAATATTGGGAGGCGGCCATTTCACAAGACAGTGAGTTTCCCACGAAATATGATTCAATATTGCATTACCAAGATCCTACCTAAGACCACTCAAGATTTCAAAATACACCAGAAATTGAATAGTGGGATTCATTGAAGAGATCGTATTGCGAAATGTCCCTCCGTACTTGACTCGAGAGTGGCCTATACCGAGTGCAGTTTTACATGTAATAGAATTTAATAGGGTTAAATATTATAACGACTACATGCATTAAGAAATGCGTCTTAAACAGGCTTGACACAAATCCACTGCAGACTTAACTTAAAGTTGATTCCGTCCACTGGTAACAAACATCTTACTAGTGTAAAATGTTCGATAAGTTTAAACTGTGTGTTATGATATATTTTGTCCATTTTTCATTTAAATTCCCCAGAGTTTTTTTTTAATTATGGAATAAAACGTAAACTTAACGTGGAACAGATCCATTTATATTCTTATTTTGACCTTTAATAAATGATTTAAACATGAACAATATGCAGCGGGTTGCGTCAAATAATTCTTCACTTGACAACAACAATTTACATTTTATATTCAACCACTAGTTACATTTGCAAGATGGAAACGTCTGTGAAAATAGTTTGGGATTAGTTTTATAGCATAAATCGCAGTCAAAACGTGCTTTGGAGAAGCATATTTAAGACACCTCAGCCAGAGGCCCAGATACGGCGCGTACACGCGTAAATTACGCACAAATAATTGGAACTTACGCAGAGAAAATAAAAATGTGGGTTTACATTTACGCACAATTTTTCCGATGTTCGCGTACATAAGTGACTGGAAGACAGAATCATATAGAAGTGTTGACAGGCCTTCCTACCTGAATGTGCAGTTGATATGTTCAGTAGTTAGCAATAAAATTCTTAAAATGTGCAGAATACCGGTAGTTACTCAGAACATTATTGTTCACCCCACTAATCCTACAGAGAGCGTACATTTACCCCCACAAATTCTGAAGTGAGTGTACATGTATTCCAAAAGTTTCAGAAGTAAACGTACATTTACCCCCAGTACAAATATTTATCTGGAGCACTGACCTCAGTCCTGGTAAATGCAAAACGTTCGAAAATGATATTTATGACTTAGGCGTAACAAATATGTTT
This sequence comes from Congeria kusceri, assembly GCA_027627225.1. Taxonomy (NCBI): domain Eukaryota; kingdom Metazoa; phylum Mollusca; class Bivalvia; order Myida; family Dreissenidae; genus Congeria; species Congeria kusceri. The sequence continues at coordinate 4,555,665 of CM051034.1, read as the reverse complement.
GCTTCAAGTTGCCCGACCCGCCCAGAAAAATGCCCCGACCCTAGAACATGTTACTGAATGTGTCAGATATTTTTTGTTTTATTTACTTTTTTTACAATAATTACATGTGTGTTTTTTTTTATGTGTTTTATTTTAATAGCATCCACCTATAACAATGTTTAAGGGTATTACTGATATTTTGGAATATTTATTTAGTTTTAGAATCTTCAGTTGACCAACAAAAATCCTACCTACCTATAAATATTGGCAGATATAGTAAAGGTTTAAACATGGAAATTGTGTACGCAATGGGAGAAAAAAAATATATGTCAAGTTTGTTTAGACTTTTCTTGTTTACATTTTGATTTCAGAATTGAGAGTATCGTGTAAAACCAAAGTTTGCAAATATTTCTTTTATTACTAAGAAGAATAGCGCATTTCGAAGACTGCTGTGTTTTTGTAGTTATGTCTCGTAAGTCGTCAGTTCGATACCCACACCAAGTTTTCATTTTTTCCAATATTCTTATTGATTTATTTCTAATTGTTAAGTCAACATCTCATTGTTTACTAGATTATTTAATATTGCACTTAATTAAGTTGCATTGGTGTTGGGCATTTTTAAAAATATGAAATCACTTATATTGCTATGGTGAACTTTCTGTTGTAACTTTTTTGCAGACACTGCCCCTTTAAAGGGTCTTGTTCACGGATTTCTGTAAAAAATTTTAATCAAAATTGCCACTAAACGTCTTATATGCCAAACTAGAGCCTCTAAACTAAAGAACTCAAATATTATTATATTAAATTTGCTTTCAACGGGGCTGGAACCCATAAGACCTCCGAATCAGAAGCCTGCCACTCTTGCCACTAAGCCAGATGGACCTATATACGAGTGCATGCTCATATATTTTTAACCCTATAATACTCTTTTTCAATTTTTTTTGACAATTATAATTTCATACTCGTCGTCTGATGGAAATAAATCAACGACACGTTACATAATTATATTTCCAGTATATGTTTATGCCAAAAGTATGCTTCTTTATATATACTATTTGTTGTTGTTTCTTTAAAATCTGTGACAAAAAAAAAGAAAGAAATAAGGTAAGGTTCGAAAAACATTTGATTTGTCAATGTGTGAATAAGTCCCTTTACATTATGATGGATTTGTTCGAAGAGCTTTTGATTTTCCAATCTGTGAATAAGTCCCTTTAAACATTATAATGTATTGGTTCGAAAAACATTTAATTTGCCAATCTGTGAATAGATCCCTTTAAACATTATAATGTATTGGTTCGAAAAACATTTAATTTGCCAATCTGTGAATAGATCCCTTTAAACATTATAATGTATTGGTTCCAAAAACATTTCATTTGCCAATCTGTGAATAGATCCCTTTAAACATTATAATGTATTGGTTCGAAAAACATTTGATTTTCCAATATGTGAATAAGTCCCTTTATATTATGATGTTTGGTTCGAAAAGCATTTGATTTGCCAATCTGTGAACAAGTCCCTTTAAAAATTAAAATGTATTGGTTCGAAAAGCATTTGATTTGCGTATCTGTGAATATGTCCCTTTAAAAATTATGATGTTTTGGTTCGAAAAGCATTTGATTTGTCAATCTGTGAATAGATCCCTTTTCATTATGATGTATTGGTTCGAAAAGCATTTTTAAATATGTCGGTGGTTAGCTTATGAAATAGTTCTTGGAACACTAAATTACAATGTGAATCATTTGTGTGCGTGTTGATGTCAAAAACATGATTTACGCGTACTAGCTGGCAATAACTTTCAAATTAGCCACGTTTAGTGATTGCCAGGTGCATAACAGGCGCGGATTTGGATTTAGAGTTAGAGTGGGCGGAACTGTTCAGTAATGGACCTATCAAGCGGTTGGCATATACGGGACTGTAGAGTGAAAGCAGTTCTCGAAAGGAGGGCATTTGACACGCCGAATGATTTAGGGTCATGGGAAATAGATTTTGGTCGGATTTTAGATCCCGGTATAATATTGGGCCTCCCCCGGGCCATTTGATACACCAAGTATCCCCTAACCTTGGGGATTTAGACAAAAATGCTTGGCTCTAGGGTGGTGGATTAGACGCAAACACTTTTGATAACATTAGTCAAATTCCCCTGGATCAGCCCGCCACTCACCCCGTGGGGGGAAATATTGATATGTGCATAACTGCCAGCATGTGTTGGTCTCTGAGATGTTATGCTATATATCAGAACGATGCAATACTGTCAAAAAGTAACCATTTAACGAAAATACACAGAACGGGTTTGATAATTGCAATAAACGCATTGAAGAACGCGTCGTTGGCAACTAAATGCATATGTTGTAAGTTATTTGAGGTTTGAACATCGAATGTTGGACCGTTTTCGAGGGGGGCGTATGCCTCTTCCACGCCCCTCTAAAGCCGCCTATGCATAAGGCAGCATATATGCAATTTGCGCATTTGCAACACTAATTTCAGGAAATAAAAATTAGTTTATCGTATTTTACAACGATTAAAGCCATATATTGATACACGTTGTGTACACTTGACTATGAGCAGGCATTTCAATCACGTATTGTTATCATACCATTATTTATGAGAGAAGGCCAAAGCGGTAAAGGTTTTGTTGCCGATAGCTTTTCCCTTGTATTATTTTTGTTACGCAATAAGTTTACAGATTACTTAATAAACAAGAGCTGTCAGAGGACAGTGCGCTTGACTATTCGATGTATTTCAGTTGGTACATATTTTGGAAATTGGAAGGGGCATACGAATTTTTGAAATACAAAGCTGAGTTACGGCGATTATTTCTTCAATTTATTCCAAGTTTTACGTGAATACCTTATGTAGTTTAGAAATTATAAGACTTTTTAATAAAAACTACACACTGAAAATATATGTAAAAAGGGGACATAACTCTGTCAAAGTAAATGACAATGTTATGTGGAATGTTGCACCTTATGCCATAGTTGATGACAAAGGTACATTCTAAGTTTCAAGTGAATAACCTATCAAGTTTTGAAGTTATAAGACTTAATAAAAATTAAACCAGAAAATCTATGAGAAAAGGGGGCGTGACTGTCAAAATACATAACAGAGTTATGGGGATTGTTGGACTTCATGGTGGTGTTGATGACAAAGGTGCTTTCCAATTTTCATGTGAATAACTTGTGTAGTTTTGAAGTTACAAGACTTTTGAATATAAACTTTAACCATGTTTTGACGCGTACGTCGACGCCGGGGCGAGTACTAAAGCTCACCTATTATTGGAATAGTCGAGCTAATGATGAAATGTTCAAATTAAAACAAGATCTACGAACACGCACATTCTTCATTGACAGAATATTATACCACATAATCGTATCCATTCAGTCATATTTTAGGATGTTTTCAAAATCTGTTTAGTTCGAAATCATATATGACCGAAATATCTTATATTGTTTCGCAACATCTTTATTGTTATTCGTACGTTTTGATGGTCACTAAATTGATTGTGTCTGAGAAAACGCAATTTTACTCTCGCTATCAGATTTGATAGATAGTCTTCGATTACCTCCCTTGTGCGTAAACCGGAAACATGAATAAATCGGAAATCGTCCAGACCAATGAAAACGCTCGACGCAATGACATCAGCCAATGAAATTAAGACGACACCTAAGTTTTAAATTTCTCGCTATTCGCCCCATCCTCAGGGCAATTTAAATTGATGACTGTCAAACTTGTCCATTTGTTCAATTAAACCTGCTGCGCCCATGTAATAGATTACATAAATTTTAACAGATATACGTAATTATACATTCCTATATTACATTTACATATTTACAAGCATATCAACTTCATACTTAATAGACACAATGTGACGAACGTCTTAATATATTTTGTATTTTATTTCCCCCGGAAAGATGGGACAATTTATTGTTTGTACATCAATTACGTTTCGAACGTAATTGAACATACGTGACGTCAACATTTATTGTCGCAATATAAGAAATATAGTTTGCGGCAGATTATAAAAATACTTCATTTCAGATTTCTCGCTTAAAATACGCATTTCTGAACATAAGTTATTCTGACGATTTATTCTGATTTTATTACATTTGTTTTTTACTGATTTCCTTAGAAAAAATTGATTTTGGCGTTATGATTTTCGTATAAAAAGCGTATATTTCCTCTTTAATTTTTTGGTGCGTGATGCATGCGTGCGTGCGCGCGGGCATCAGTACACGTGGTTGAGTGCGTGCGCCATGCGTGAATGCGTGACCACACGTACGTGTAATTGTATTTGCTCCATTTATGTTTATTACTAGGAAAATGCGTATATTACCTCAATTACTGAAATTGATCCGACAGCATGTTATTATTTTTAATCATAATAATGACACAAATTGACTGACACAAATTACGTTAATCATGAAAAAAAGCATTCGCAACTGCGTCAAAGGCATCGTATTATATATTTATTATATGTGCCCGTCCCACAAATAGACATCATATTCAATTCTACGTAATGTCCTATTTAACAATCAACCTCGATTTATCCAGATTCACCTGTCAGTTTCGGCCATGTTTCGCGTGCCATAGTGTTGTTATACGCTCAAAAGTGCCATTCGGACCGTGATAAAAACGAAGATCACAATTGTTTCGGCGCTGTAAGTGTGTATCAAACTATCGCCGACATCTCACATTTCCTAAAACAGAGGTGTCACCATAAGTGACAAGGTTAGTGTCGCCATTGCTAAACAGGCGATGTAACTCGGTCAGTCAGGTGCATTGCTGAAGATCTAATGAATGAAGTACGTTTGGGCGAATAATGCTGATTGATTCATTTTGTACTACAACTCGCTGCTACTGATACTGCTTTTGCTTCTGCTGCTGTCGCTGCTACTGATACTTTTACTGCTACTGTTGCTGCTAATACCACCACCACTACCACCACTACTACTACTACTACTACAATTACTTCAATTACTACTACAATTACTACTACTACTACTACTACTGCTGCTGCTACTGCTACTGCTACTGCTACTACTACTACTACTACTACTACTATTAATACTACTACACTTACTTTTTCTTTGAACAAATAGTATTTAAAAATGTTTATAACCACCTTGTTAATTTACCGAATACTTACCCCAATTCAGTCGGTGTTCTTGCCAGGTGACTCTACCACAAACCAACTTACCTATATATACGATAAGTTGTGCAAAGCCCTTGACAATGGATAAGAGGTTAAAGCTGTCTTTTTTGACATTAGCAAGGCCTTTGACAAAGTCTGGCACCAAGGTCTCCTACTCAAACTCCAAGCTATTGGCATTCGCGGAAACGTACATTCTTGGTTTGCAAACTACCTTAATGGAAGACGCCAACGCGTAGTGCTCCCAGGTGCATACTCAAACTGAGCCACACTTGAGGCTGGTGTTCCCCAGGGCTCTATATTAGGCCCCCTTTTATTTTTAATCTTTATAAACGATATCGTTGACGATATCCAAAGTAATATTCGCCTTTTTGCTGACGACACATCCTTATACATTATTATAGATGACCCTAGAACCTCAAATGCAATATTACAAAACGACATCGACAAAACATCTGACTGGGCTCTAAAATGGCATGTTTTATTTAACCCCTCCAAATCAGAAACATTAACTTTCTCAAGAAAACAACAACCGAATCAATATCAATTTACAATGCTCTCCACACACATACCAGATGTCAGTTTTCATAAACATCTCTGAGTTATTCTTTCAAACGATTGTAAATGGCACATGCATATCAGATATATAAAAGACAAAGCATGGAGTAGAATTAATATAATGCGCAAATTGAGATATAAGCTTGATCGAAAATCGCTCGAAACAATTTACACATCTTTTATACGCCCCTTACTAGAATACTCGGATGTTATATGGGATAATTGTACCCAGGCAGAAAAATACGAACTAGACAAAATTCAAACCGAAGCGGCACGAATTGCATGCGGATCATCAAAATTAGTTTCCCTATCAGAATTACACAAAGAACTTAATTGGGAACCTCTGCAAGATCGACGCAATAAACATCAGCTTATATTATTTTACAAAATGCAAAATTTACTTACACCGCAGTATTTAACGGATCTGGTACCTCAACCTACATTTTTCTTGTTCACACGCAAACCTCATTTTTTCATAATATGAAAATTGATGACATGGCGAAAACGGGTGTTATTGATAAATCGTATTGAAAAAAAAGCTCGCGGTTTTTGCCAGACAGGCCATTGCATTTTATGGAGACTGATTTTTAGGTGGTCGTCACACTTTACGAAATACGATGCGACGAAAATGCATGATTCACTCGAATTTTTGCTTCGCTTAACAAAATTGACGGGATACTGTAATAAATATCGCGTAATACCTGAAACCACAAATGGGTTCGTTATAATCGAATGTCAACCAGAACCACAAGTATGCGACCAGCTTACTAATCAAAAGAAATATCTGTCTAAAATCCACGTGCACAAAACCACAAATGTTCGTACCCTCCGGTCAACCGTTGAGTGAAAGGATTTTGCGGTCAGTTCCGACAGGACACAAACGCGTTGTTGGAAATTTGTACTTGAAGGGATGGCCATTGCCGGAAATGTAACCTCTAAGAGCATATGAAATCGTATCTGACCTCAAGCAAAAGGCAAAATCGACACTTAGGACAGATTTTATCATTGGTCCGATTTGGCAAGCATTTTGCCTCATTTTTCAGTTCAATTTTAATACAAGACTAATACCATAAATTTGAAACTCTATTTGAAACTCAGTTTTCGTGTGATGATCATTATGCTATTTTGAGTTGTTTAGCTGTAAAAAACACACACAACTGTTTTGAGTTCTGATGCGCAAGAATTAAACCACGATAATTAATCGTTGTTTATTTACAGATAAACAATGATCAAGCGAAAATTATTTCGACTCTAACATGGCCTGACAACATCTGCAATTACAATGCGAACTATATTTTACCGTTTTGGATCTACTTTTTCGATTTTATTTTTTTTGGCAATTTAACAACGGAAATTTTGCGCGTGTCATGTAAGAATTAAAATAAATGATACATTTTATTTTATTGCCCTAATGTTATTTTTTTATTTTGGATTTTTCACTTAGTGTGTTTAAGAAAAGAAATTGTAAATTATCACGATGCGCGTTTCTGCGTTTCTATTTAACATGTATGTGCATAAAAATATTCACTGCACTCATAATTAACAAGTATGAATGGTTTATTAACATATATGACTTTAAATTGAAAAGAATTATCAATAAACACATTTTTCGTTGGCAATTTGTCGATTTGTTTAAATTGAAAATTAAATAAAATGGAACGAATTATGTGTTTATCATAAAGTACAATACACAAAACAAATGTAGCGGCAGATAAAACACGATTTACATACAATGTCTAATATATGGTTCCTTTCGTGGAAATCGTTTAATGTATTCATATTCATATACGAGATAATAGTACATTAAAGGGACACGTTTAATTTATTCATATTCATATACGATATTAAAATACATTAAAGGGACAAGTATAATGTATTCATATACGAGATAAAAGTACATTAAAGGTACTCGTGTAAGTTATTCATATGCGAGATTAAAGTACATTAAAGGGACACGTTTAATTTATTCATATGCGAGATAAAAGTACATTAAAGGTACATGTTTAATTTATTCATATACGAGATAAAAGTACATTAAAGCGACACGTTTAATTTGTTCATGTACGAGATAAAAGTACATTAAAGCGACACGTTTAATTTGTTCATGTACGAGATAAAAGTACATTAAAGGGACACGTTTAATTTATTTATATACGAGATAGGGACATGTCCACAGAAACGCAAAGCCATTAATTTAGGATAAATGCCATCAATAACTTAAAATCAACAATGAATCAACACTTTTTACAGCATTTACTCGTCTGATATTACAACCAATGAGTGGTTACGAAGCACTCGTAAGATGCGAAATTATTTTTAAAAAACAACATTTTTTCACGATTATTAAAAACGAAAGGCGCTCATGCATGTTTGCATAAGCTTACGTATATCAGTTTGGTATATACATGTACTTATAAGTCTCATAAATAAATCTGTTCATTTTCTGTGATCTTTCTTTATTTGGTATGATCATGACACCAATAGTTAGCGAATGTGCTTTGCACCTTCACATATTACTCATTCACGGAAATACTAATATAGACCACAAGTGTTTAAGGCCAAAGTTTTTTTATTTCTTGGTTCTCGGTCATTATTGGAAAAGTGTCCGGTTGGAGGACGGAAAAAAAAACAATATTAAAAAAAAAAAAAACAACAACACAGAATTGAGTAAATTAATAACTATAATTCTACAAGTGGAAATGGTCAGTGATATTAACATCTTAATGCTTTATTACTTACAAAAATCATATTACACAACATTAATGTAATCACTAAATGATAACTATGACATTAATATTTTTTGCATTCCGTGTAACAGGTTGAAACCCTTTCACAATGTCATTTTTTTTCGATGTCGTTTATATTCTATTTTTATTTTTGTTTTGCTTTTTGGAAAAAAATCGGATCGGCGGATCCGAAAATCAACAAATATTATAAAAAAACTCTCGCCAAACGTATGAAAGCAAATTCTCAAATGATAATGAATGATACTTTAAAGGACCATGTCGACGGTATTTCCTATAAATATCGACACGTATTAAACAAGGCATATTCCCATTTTTCACAAATATATTTTTCCATGAACAATAATGTAATGGAATCTTAAAGAAAAAATATATACTGTGCCAAAACTTTGTTTTCCGATACATGGTTCCGGCAGGATTCGAACTCACGCCCACACAATCGTGCAATTCAATGAAAACTTTCCTACGCTACAGTACAGTTATCAATAGTGCGCATGGCGTAGCGATACATTTCATTCATATCGATTTTACTACTACTTCGACTTATTTTCCCGCGCCCGCGAAAAGTGGCACGGTGACAACTTTGTTGTTTTTGTTTGTTTGGATCTTTTGCCGTATTAACAGTATTTCAGTCATATCACGGCGGTCAGTTAACTTACTCAGGCTTTTCCTGGGCAAGCTTAGCCGATCTAAGCGCTTTACCAGTACTAAGTGCACATACTTTTGCGAGTAACTAACAACTGCTTCTTGTGTCGCCTAACTAGGCGACATATAGGGGTTACATATGTCGGCGTCGGCTGTGGCGGCGGCGGCGTACCATTTCGCTTGTCCGGAGCATTACTCTAAGACTATTAAAGCTATCAACATGAAACTTCATAGGTAGATAGATATCATTGAGGGGGAGTGCAGTGCACAAGAACCGTTACTTTGCACCTCATACTTTTGGAGTTATTGCCCTTTGTTTATTTTCATACTTCATTTTTGTCCGGAGCATAACTCTAAGACTATGAAAGCTATCAAATTGAAACTTTATAGGTAGATAGATCTCATTGAGGAGAAATGCAATGCACAAGAACCGTTACTCTGCATCACTTAATTTTGGTGCTATTGCCCTTTGTTTATTTTCATACTTAATTTTTGTCCGGAGCATAACTCTAAGACTATGAAAGCTATCAACTTGAAACTTCATAGGTAGATAGATCTCATTGAGGAGAAGTGCAGTGCACAAGAACCGTTACTCGGCACCTCATACTTTCGGAGTTATTGCCCTTTGTAAATTTTTATACTTAATTTTGTGTCGCATTATTGGTTTTAATTAGTCTTTTCTTTGCAATTAGCAAGAGTGTTTTGCTTTTGAAGATTTCAATAAATTTGTTAAAAAAAAAATTTGAGCATTAACATTAAGTGCTTCTTCATATGGATTTGTTTTGAAAGTCTGTCCGAGTTTTATTCCAGGTACAATAGAAGATTCAAGCACGAGGCTTGAATATTCAGAGATATCGGATCCTTGACTTAAGAAAATGTAGGTATCACAAAGCTTAATTGTTTCGTTTCGTGTACTACCTGTATAACCTGCCAGCAACTCTGAAGCCAGCCATATCGATCTCAGACATGACGTGGCTCAACAGTGTCTCTTTCAGAAAATATTGAAATAAGGCTTGTGTAGACAATACCTTAAGGTGTGCAAGGTGTACTTTGCGACACAATCGCTCATATTTTACGTAAGCTATCTGGCGTCAGGCAGCACATCCGACTCGCGGAGTTCTAGGTACAATGTACAATTTCACTGTCTGTTTATAAAAACGAGATTCTTGTGTTAAGTAGTCATTTAATAAATACTTTATTTTGAAAATATTATACCGCATTAACCGTAGATACGCCCCTTTAACATAGAAATGCCCATATCTGGATATGAGATCACTTGTGAATGACAGCTTTTTGCATGCAGTTACCTAATGTACTTTTAAGCGACAAATAACGTCATCCAAAAAAAAAAACCGCAAACGCCGAATAACTTTAGTTTATAGAGATGATAACGTTTATGTGTCATATGCCCATGTCTGGATATGAGCAGATCTTACTAGGTCGCCTTGATCGCTTATCAGTGGTGACCGCTTTTTGCATGAAAGCAACTTCTGTACTTCAGCGACAAAATAACGTCATCCAAAAACGTTAACGTCAAGTAACGTTCGTTTATATAGTTATGGTAACGTTTATTTGTCAACGCACAATTGCCTTCGGAATCTGTCAAGAATATCATGCCATTTATTGATTGGATTTTATGTTTAAATTACCCGAGCAAATATAATTACCGTTTTTATTTTTGGTGTTGTGTTGAACAAAGAGAAAATTATATGACCGCGAAAATTACCAATTATACAGTAGTAAATTATTAAATGCTTCAAATCGTTGAAGCTACACATCAGTTACAGAAACGAAGAATAAATTGAATTGGATAAAAATTAAGCTACACATCAGTTGCAAAAACGAAGAATAAATTGAATTTGAAAACATATCGACCAGATCTTCTATTTCGCCTGGGTACAAATAACTATAGAAAGATAACATGTATAAAAAGTTGCTATACAGTATAAACATGTCAGAGTGGCTAGCGCAGTGGTTGGTACACTCGCTTCTCACCTGGGCGTCCCGGGTTCGCTCCCCACATGGCGCATGTGAGTTTGGTTAGTGGTACACTCGCTTCTCACCTAGGCGTCCCGGGTTCGCTCCCCACATGGCGCTTGTGAGTTTGGTTGGTGGTACACTCGCTTCTCACCTAGGCGTCCCGGGTTCGCTCCCCACATGGCGCATGTGAGTTTGGTTGGTGGTACTCTCGCTTCTCACCTAGGCGTCCCGGGTTCGCTCCCCACATGGCGCATGTGAGTTTGGTTGGTGGTACTCTCGCTTCTCACCTAGGCGTCTCGGGTTCGCTCCCCACATGGCGCATGTGAGTTTGGTTGGTGGTCACCATACCGGACAGGTGGGGCTTCCCCCCCAGAGCACAAGACCACACCTAAATTCAAATACACTTCAATAAAAAATAACTAGCTGAAAATTGCAGCTTACTTCAAAATCCGACGCAACATTCCTTCTGTCTCTGGTAAAATTAAGCAGGGGTGCTGGGACACATCCCGGGTCCTCACAAAATGCAGCTTCGGTGCTGAAGGACTTAATAAACCTCGAAATACACACACACGCACGCACATAAGCACACACATACACGTCAGTACACGCATGTGATCCATTTACAATCATGTACATATGCTCTATACAGTCAACACTTTCCCAAACGGACGTGACCGTTAATTAGTTAGTGATGACTACAAAGTAATCAGACAGTTAAAACTAACCATACAGAAATAGTAAATACAATTGATTTGATAAATTATTGCATATACAATTATAAATTCTTAATGTACCGTTTTTAAAAATGTTCAGCGCAATGTATTTAAAAACAAGCGTCATGCCCCGCTGCCATTCTATAGGTAAAAGTTAGATACCAGTAATTCCAGTTCCCATAGGATCCCACTGTAAAATGGCGAACTTTCCCAGCATTGTTCTAGCCTTTCCTTTATTTCAGATTGTGCAAGCATGGTATTAATTTAAAGATGAATCTTTCCTCTTCCGAAAATTGCAATATAAGAAATATGTTATGTTACTTCTAATGCATCTCGCCTGAGTGCAGACACCAGTAGAAAACAGGGTATCGTCAGTCATATTTCGATAAAAGCCCCATACCACAATACCCACCCCCCAAAAGTTCACATTTCAAGTGCGCCTCCAATGAAATACACCAAAATGTTCCAGACACACATGGGATATAAGAAATAACCACAAAAGGCATGTCTGAGATTGCTAAATGGCTTTTATACCAGAAGAGAAAATGAACTCTATAGTACTATGCACTACTTTCGAATGGACCGCGGAGGGATACACAATGATTTTATGGACCACGGAGGGATACAGAATGATTAACTGGTATCTAACCTAAAACACGAGCTCTAGGTTCCTATGGCGTTATGGACATGTTGCCCACCTTTTGATCGAGGAAAATGAATTCGATCCCGACAATGGGAGCTTTCCAGTGATCTTTCTCAAAGAAATTAAGTACTGGTTCTACCCAGGAAACGGACTTAAAAAATGCTTCATTACGGCTCAGGGCCCGTATTCACAAAGCTCCTTAGGGAAAACTTAAGCAAATTTCTTAAATTCCTAAAATTCCTTAAGTCTCTTGAGGTTTCGCGTATATGTCTTTTTACATCAATTGGCTTCAAACTAGTTAATATGGCTTATGTATTTCATATCTTAACCTTTGGGTAACAGAAGTAATTGGATTTCACATAGAAATTTTCACTGAAGTATCTCTTTACTTAAGATTTTCGTTAGGTGATTTGGGAATACCAACCCAGACAAGACAAAACAAGACAAGACAATTTATTTCGTAATAAAAAGACTTTCCACACAATCGAGGTTAAATTAATAGCTTTAAACTTACTGTCTGAATTTAAGTCTATCTTGTATGATATATCGTACATGTAATAATTGCATCAAATTCATCTTGTAGGCCTGTCATTAACATCGCTTAACACTTCCGGGACACCGCACCTGTCGCAAGCGAAATTCGTGCAGGAATTCTTGAATCGTGACAGAATACCTGCAAAGTGTATTCCATGTGTATATTAAACTCGCCATCATGATTAGGTCATGACTGCTAATTGATTGCTTCAGACGTCTTTCAGTTACAACTGACGAGTTAACGAGCGTTTTTTGGCGTCATGGCGGACTCGTGTGCTAAATGCGACCCAGCGTTGACCGTCACCGGTTACGTAACGCGTAAATCAACACTCTTTTGGTGGCTTAGGACAGAACGTTACTTTGTAGTAGAGAGACTTTAAACCAAACCACATCCCGCGGAAGCCATACCGACATGGGGACCGCAACTGCGCATTTGCATATTGCGAACAAATTCGTACGTTCCGGAGAAGTAGTTTTATTGTTTCGCTTCTTAATTACATTTTCCACGAATCTGATTCATGCAGTTGAAGTGTTAACAAGAAAATCTGACCCAGTGCAGATGTACATTTAAATTGTGTATGTACAATCTTTCATAGCAATTACATTGTAAGTATTTTCTTTAAAGTGACAAAAAAACTTGAAAGCAAACAGAAACTTCATAAAATTGACGAAGGAAACACCTCAATATGAAATATATCAACAAGTACTAGTGTCGACTTGAGCATCGTTTGTAAGTGCTGATAATCATTATCACCATTAGCAGCAGCAACAACAACTGAATCATCATCATCGTATGCAGTAGCACAATCATCATCATCATCGTTATTTTAATCATCATCATCGTCATCAGTAGTAGCAGCAAAAATTATCATCAACAGCAGCAGTAGAAGCAGAATCATCATCAGCAGCAGTAGAAGCAGAATCATCATCATCAGCAGCATATACAAACAATAATTATTAAAGGGACGATATATACGAAAAAATATCTGAAGTTGAGGTATTAATATTGGCATGAAAATGAAGGTAAAAATAAAGTAATGGGTTGACGCGTTGTCAGCAAAAAAGGTATATAATTTCGGTCGTTTTAGTTTGACCTTTGCTTGTTTACATTTTGACGTCTGAATTGTCCGTATGTTTTATAACCGCTATTTGCACGCAAATTCTTACACAGTCAAAAATCACAGATTGTTATAAAATTGTTTATTGTCATTAATTAAATTATTTTGTTCTTATGGGTCATTAGTCGTGAGTGTGATACCCATTTGGGGTTTTCATTTTTTAAGCACTTTTATTGATTTGATTATATCGAAATTCTCATTACGTAGTATATGAGTCCTACCTTATTAAGTAAACATTCCACGGCGTTACTTATTACTATAATATGACATGATTTTTCTTGCTATTACATATCACTTTTTGTATATATAGTCCCTTTAATTAATGCTGTATGATATAGTGTTTATAGTTAATGTTATCATATGTTATGTTCCACGCAATTTAATTGCGTCTTAACACACTTTTGAACCACCTTTGACGTGAAAGTGGGCGTCTTTGCACTTACAGTTATCACAAATAATGGCAGTATTTTGGTTCCTGGGATAAGATTTAGAATGTCGATCAAATTAATGAAAAAAGGAAGACAATTAGTAAAAGATCCGGAGCGAAATAGCAGGGTGCTGCACACTGCTCCTTTTTGGTTATCCCCTGCTGCACCTCTGGGCTGGGCAGGTATTAACAAGCTCCTATCGGAAATCTTAACTTAAATTGTACGTAAGTGAACAATTTAGATCAAATTTTCTATGTGAAATCCAATAATTCATGTTTACAAAAGATTAAACATTAAACATCAAAGCAATATTTACTAGTTTAAAACATTTTAATGTAAAAATACCCTTAAGAAATATAGTTCAGTTTTCCTCATTGAGCTTTGTAGGACCATATTTTTCACAAATAACTTTTTTCACACATGAGAAAAATACGATCTCATTTTTCACAGGTGTTAAAAATAGGACCTCATTCTTCAAACATCGCAATCTCATTCTTCACATTTTCTGTGAAATTTGTGATCGAGTCCAGTTTTTCATATGCACTTATATCGTATTCTTCACACATGAAAAAGTGTTCAAATTTTGTACAAATTGATTTTTTAAAATCATATTCCTATTTTTCACACTGTATGTGCCCGAAAAACAAACGGGGCGATTTTCGGTACGGTACAGTATGCATGGTATTGTACGAGACGGTTGTTACGGCTTGGTATGGTATGGCATGGTATGGTATGGCGTGGCATGGCATGGCATGTACGGTATGGTTTTGTAAGGCTGTGGTGGGGAAATGTACGGTACGGTACAGTACGGTACGGTGAGGTGCGGTACGGTACAGTACTGTACGGTTAGGTACGGTACGGTAAGGAACGATATGGTACCGTACGATACGGGAGGTACGGTACGCTACGCTACTGTACTGTCCAAACGTACGTACTAACATGTGCGGAGGTTCTAATAAGATCATTATTTATAATTACCGTCCGTGTAAACGTATATTCTAGTTCGGGCGGACATAAGCATGGTTATTTTGGTTTTAATAATCCGAAATAGGACGTGTATTTGTACGTACGTTCGGATGCGTACATTGGTTAATATCCCAATAAAAAGATGTACGTTCCTATGAACGTACGCGAGTACATATACATTTCTATCTCCTAATTAGACCGTACAAACGGATTGACAAACTATTAAGCGCATGCACACATAAGTAGCTCCTAAATAGGGCTTAGTTTCTCATAGTGATGACAATACTGATGGTGACGATAGTGACGATGATGGTGATGATGATGATGATGATGACGATGATGATGATTACTGTATAATTATGCTCCAAATAATGACTTAATCGCTTTTCGCGATACAATTTCAGCTCCTAAATAGCGCTTAGTTTCTCATAGTGATGACAATACTGATGGTGACGATAGTGACGATGATGATAGTGATGATGATGATGATTACTGTATAAGTATGCTCCAAATAATGATTTCATCGCTTGTCGCGATACAATTTCACCATAAATTATGTAAAAAATCCGTACGCATTCCCTGTTTTTGGCCAATCACATTCTTCACACTTATAAATGTGACAAATGAGATCATATTCTTTACAGGCGTGTGAAAAATATGATCCTACAGAGCTTTGTGAATACGGACCTTTTCAACGCATAAATGAACTTATTGTAGTCACGTGCCGGTGATAAGAGGCTAGACTTTCTTCTATCTCTGTAACGCCGCATTTGAACTTCGCCGCATATGTAAACGTGACCGGTTTACGAAACTACGTTCTATAGAGAGTCAATGTTATTATACGTCTCCGCAACAAACTTTAGGTAGAGCAGTATACCGCAACAGCCTTTCTCTGTTCGTCCGTCTTTCTAACTGTCCGCCCCATGTCTGTAGCACACTTTTCTTCTCTTAAACACAATGAAATCTCACAGAAGCAAGTCTTGCAGTAAGTGTACATGGCTGTACCTGTAAATGAAGTCTAAAGGTGAAGAATATTAATATTGAGGAACCGAATACCTTTAACAGAATACTAGTCTAAGAATATCTTATCTAATTAAGCAAACTGCCGCGCTAAAAATAGACCGGCTGCGGATCCACGCTCTAGTGGTAGTACTCTGGCATCACAACCAAGCGCTCGCAGGTTCGATCACCCGCAAGGCCCTAACCTAAAAACTCGCCTTTCACGTGCGATGTTTAACCGAGGTACACAATCCCCCATAACCCAAACTAACAAGTATCCTATGTGCAATTGCCGTATGGGAGAGAATCTCGGTGCACTCGATCACAATTCCCCACACGCAAATAGACTTGGGACCATAATCCAGAAACATCTTAAGTTGATCTTAAAATATGTTCACTTAAGTTCCACTTTGTGTAAGGTTATAATTTTAAAACTAAACATAAATTCATGAATCCAATTACAATAAAGTAAATATAAGTTAATAATACTTTGATAATAAGTGATTATTTAGCATAATTTCATGTATACATGGAATAAAACGCTTGAGAAAAATGATGCTTTTAAGGCTAAGGATAAGATTTCACTTAAGATGTTTCTAAAATACGACCCCTGGTTTCTTTGTCGAATAATACCTTTTTGTCCTCATATTTTTCTTTGTAATTCATCCAGTACATACCGCTATATGTATCAAAAATACTATAAATGTGTTCTAAGTGTTAATCTCTACGGCTTCTGTCAGTGATTAATGCGTCTGTACTTGTGAATAATAACATACATGTGCGAACCGGCGTCGCAGAACGTTCTTAAAATACTCAAAAGTGTGAAATTTAGCAGCTCTTTGTTCGTTCTTGTTGTTTGTAAAAAATACATAGTCATATTTGAGTGATTGAGCTTTGAAATTGTGGTTTAGAAGATGAGGTATTCATAAAACATTAAAGTTGATGACAAATGTATATTCCAAGTTTCAAGTGAATACCTTATGTAGTTTTGAAGTTCGTCTGACATCTGAATATAAACTTTTACCAAAATCAGACGCGGACGCCGACGCCGGGGCGTGTAGGAAAGCGCATCTAATGTTCGAAAAGTCGAGCTAAAAACCACGCCCATTATTTATATGCAAAATGTTAACAAAAGTTAAAAAGCGGACTTAATTTGTATTGTGTATATCCATTGAGCAGAAATATGACTTTGGTACAGTAAAAACCACTCTCATTAATTATATGCTGAATATAAACACACGTTGTAATGAGGTACCTACTTTTGAACTTTTGTAACATCTTATTTCGTATATTTATGACAATTTTAAAAGGAATTGTAACTGAAAAGGAGCATAATTAAAGAGCTTTTAATTTATTGATACAGCAAGCTTTCTTGATTGCACCTATCAATATTCCCCCCGAGGGCTTATACGGGACTTTAGACTGACAGCGATTCCCGACAGGCGGGAATTTGACACGCCGAATAATTTCGGGAGTTTGGTCGGATTTTAGATCCCGGTAATATTGCCCCCCCCCCCCCTCAGGGCCATTTGATGCACCAAGCATCTCCCACTGAGGGGATTTAGGCAAAAATGTTTGGCTTTAGGGTTGGGAATTGGACCCCCCCCCCAAAAAAAATAAATATATATATATATATAATTTGCCCTGGTCAGCCCGCCGTCGCCCCCTCACCCCACTGGGGAAAAATATTGATTGATGCATAATGAAAGTATGTGCCTGTTAGCTGAAGTACTACTAATATATCTGTGACGTTTTAGACTTTAATACTTCTCGTATATAGCCGCGATCATTTATTTCCATCGTAATATCGGTAATACAAAGCCTGGTTAATATTGTCGTCATCAATAAAAACTGCTAGTTTAATGAAACTGGTTTGTGCGTTGGCACTGCGGTGATCTAACGAGCCTACTCGATTTAGCTCTTTATACCAGGACAAGAATCGTTCTAATAGGAAATCGATTAATTTACTATTCATTAATACGCTAATTACGTATTCATACGATGATACGAATCAGGAAATTACGTTTCTTGATTCCGGAAATGCCGCTTGCCTGTGCGCGCATCATTTGCTGTCGAGTTTCCATGGATTTCCCACAACGTTACAATTTCTTTTCTTTTTTTTCATAACATATATCTATATCAAACACAAGACATTGTGACGCTGATAATGGACTTTTACAGAAATGTCAATGAATGTCAATTTAACCTAGTTAACACAAAATAGTTCATGATGAATCGGTTGTGCTTGTGATGACTTGCGAATGAAATGAAAGGAAATTACAGGCAACTCGTTAACATGTATTTGCTGGCCAGGGGCTAAAATTATAAAAGTGCGACAACCTAAAAATGTATAACATATACCAAAGTTCAGCTTTTAAGGTGTCGAAACATTTCCAATTTCACATGAAAAACATGATACACGCAACGTTCATCGCCCGTCATACAGAGTAGTATTCGGATGAGGAGATATACACTTTAAGGTGTTATTGTTCGTACTCCTCGTTACATCACACACTCGTAACAGAGGTCTTAAAATTGTCCAAACGGTCATAAGAAAACAAGCCTCTTTTGTCCTACATCCAGGCGGTTACAATAACAAGGACCACCACTAAGAAGTCTTTCCGGATCTGGAAGACCTTTTTACACAAGATGTGTTATTAGTATTCTATAAAACTAGCTCAAATATTTCATTAGTGGTTATGCAATTGAGTTGCCATTATAAACCAACTAAGGCGTAAAAATATGTTTGTTTCAGGTTGCATGCCTAAAAAATTAGAGTAGGTAGGTAGGGAATTATTTTTATTATTATTATTGTTTATTTGGCAAATGGCCAACTAGAAGATTCTAAAAATGAAAGAATATTCAAAACATGTCTCTAATATCATTAAACATTGTTTTGAAGTGGATGCTATCAAAACAAAACACTTATTTATCCCAAAACATTTAATCATTGGAAAAAAGTAAAATAAACCAAAAAATATCTGACTCACACAATACAATGTTCTAGGGTCGGGGCATCGTTTTATGGTAGGTCAGGTAACCTGAAAACAAACATATTTGTTTTTACGCTTAACTATAATTCACGGCGTGTTTCGTAATTTCTAATGGTTATGTCCCTTTAATATTAATGTGGTTTATTGTTCTGATGATCCTTCGACTTTATCTTCATCTTAATCAGTATCTTTGTTTTCTTTGTCCAGCCTTTGAAATAATCGTTACCATTATAATTTTTGGTTCACGTTTTTCGAAAGCCACGTGAAAATAAGTCAGTTTGCTGGGTACTGTTTAATACAATAACTTTGATCCTCCAAGTAAAATTGTTATAAACATGTTCCTTTCATGGTTACCAACTCAACATCGTGGAAACACGGATTGCATCCGGACATTAAGGCCAAATAAATAGTTTCTGTGTTTCGGGTAACCCGACCCTACCTAGCGAAAACCCCACGACCCTAAGGTTTTTTAGCGACGATTATTTTCCGCGCATCCGTATTCGTCAGATTTCAGATAAATTTTAATGTTTCTGACTGAAATTAGTCTTTAAAAAATAAATAAAAACAACCTCAATCCCGACCCTACCTAACGTTTATTTTTAAACCTTTGCCCGAAACACATTTGTTTGGCCTACTTGTAACGTATTAAGGGTTCGTTCCAAAGTTATTGTTTAATGTATATGTGAAATCTAAAATATACTTTAAATGCCTTGACTGGTCATGCAACGCCTTGTGAGTGCGTTTAAACATAATAAAAAATTATTTATATTTTGAAAACCAGTAAAAGTACTGGAAAAATCTAAAGTTACCATTTATCTGAAAGAATATTTAAATAATTAAGTGTTCGTTCCAATGTGATTGTTAAATGTATATGTGAAATCTAAAATATACTTTACATGTCTTTACTGAACATGCAACGCCTTTTGTGTGCCTTTGACAAATTTATACTTTAAAACCAGTAGACGTACGGGAAATACATTCAAAAAATTCTATTTTTCTGAGAAAATATAAGACAGGAGAAAATCTATACTAATTTTAGTCCATGAAAACAAACTGCTGAAAATGTGTGTGAAATGTTAAGGTCGACAAAGCCTTATACATGATAAATTCGATATTAAATTTTGACAGAAACGACTGCATCAGCCTAGAGAAAATCTATAAGAAAGTTTTCGTTCTAAACTCTGTGTTAAATGTATCTATCAAATCTAACTAAGACGTTACAAGTATTTACCGATCATGCAACACCTTGTGCGTGCATTTAAACATAAATAAATGTTGAAACCAAGAGAAGCCAGGGGAATTGAAGAAAACGAGGCATATACTAGTAGTCACGAAATCGTCACGCAATGTCAGTGACAAGAACGAAGCGCTACATGATATAGATGACGCAACACCCACCCAAATGCTTCAATTGAAATAAATTACATAACTACAGGACAAAATGCACAAAATGCAATCTTGCATCATCCGTAAACATTAAGTGGATCCTAACTAAGAAATCTTAGCTGTAAAGACAGCATGCATATTTTAACCACTATAATTTTCGTCGTTAAATAGCTACGTTGTATAGTTATCATGATATGTTCGTAATATGTTCATATGAAAGTGAAACTGGTTTAAACTTATGGAATTGCCTCTTTATAGCTCTACAAATAATCAAATACACAAATTTTAAATCGTTTACTTAATAAGTTGTATTTAAGAAATAATTTTCGATTTTATGTTATTATCTGTAAATAAACAACGATTTTAAGTTCTGATGCGAATAGGAACTACACCACGAGGGCGTTAGCCTGAGTGGTTTAATAAACGCGCGTCGGAAGGAACAAAATATTTCGATTCTAACATGACCAGGGCCCGTATTCACAAAGCTCCTTAGGGAAAACTTAAGTATATTCCTTAAATATATAAAATTCCTTAAGTCTGTGGTTACTTCACGTAGAGATCTTTTTACATTTAAATGTTTCAAACTAGTCAATATTACTTTGATATTTCAGATTTTACCCTTTTCTTAACGTAAATCAGTGGATTTCACATAGACATCTTCATCTGAAATTTTCACTTAAGTACAACTTAAGTTAAGATTTTCCTTAGGAGCTTTTTGAATACCAGCCCTGACAACATATTCTGCAATTACAAATCGAACTATAGTAAACAACTTTTTAGAGTTGTTTATTGACAATTTAACAACGAAATTTTTTCTTATTTTTCCATACAAAACTCTGTACGTATCATGTTAGAATGTACAATGTGCGAAGTAACAATAATCATATAATCATGTAGTGTATTAATGTTTTTAATGCTTTTTAAGAAATGTTTGTGTTTGCCTAAAAGATTTCCAAATGTATGGTACCGGGTATGTAAGGCTAAAGCTTTCGTCCTCATTATTTAATGAATTTTTCAAATTCAATTATGTTGCATTGCAAACTCTTTATTAAATAATGTAGTCAGGAAAATGAACCGCTTCTTAGTTCGTGCTTCAGTGGGCGGAGTTCGCGCAGTAATACGCAAAAATATCAATCGTCATCAGTATCGTACTTTAAATTGATCGCGTTATGAGGTGCGAACATCGTCAGGGCATACAAACAGACCGTACGGACTGTATGGAATTTATTTACTAGGGCAACACTAGTTTCCGCAGTTAGTATCGAGTTGTGGATGACCTATTTACTCTGGCAACAAGTGTGAACTCGTAAATTTAATTGGTCTTACTATTCTTGAAAATAATATTCGTGTGCCTCCAGGAATTGAACTTAACAAATAACTACAGTATCTATCTGTTCTATTAAAAGAATTGGAACTACATCTAGTACCTTTCTATCCGACCAACCAAACAAAACACAATCTCATTCATTTGTTTTCATCCCCACACTCAATATCTTACTAATTCACTCACACACCACACTCAATATCTTACTCATTCACTCACACACTACACTCAATATCTTACTCATTCACTCACACACTACACTCAATATCTTACTCATTCACTCGCACACTACACTCAATATCTTACTCATTCACTCACACACTACACTCAATATCTTACTCATTCACTCACACACTACACTCATTCACTCACACACTACATTCAATATCTTACTCATTCACTCACACACTACACTCATTCACTCACACACTACACTCATTCACTCACACACTACACTCATTCACTCACACACTACACTCAATATCTTACTCATTCACTCACACACCACACTCAATATCTTACTCATTCACTCACACACCACACTCAATATCTTACTCATTCACTCACACACTACACTCAATATCTTACTCATTCACTCACACACTACACTCAATATCTTACTCATTCACTCACACACTACACTCAATATCTTACTCATTCACTCACACACTACACTCAATATCTTACTCATTCACTCACACACTACACTCATTCACTCACTCGCTCACTCACACATTCGCACATTCACTAACTTGCTCACAGTCCAACCAACTCCATTTAACTGGCTACTTACCTATTAATCTAGCTTTTAAATAATATAAATAAATGAATACAATGAATATGTATCTGACTATTCTCAAATATTTCAGTTGTCAAACGTAACTTCTATATCACGCAGCAGTGAAGTCCGGATTTCGTCCCCTTACCAATGACCCTGTGTTCATACTAGTACACCTTGCAGCAGTTATTTTCCCCTTGGCGGTCTTCAGTAACCACTGCCACCACGAGTGAAATCCTTCCAGAGTTGGAAGGATTAATTTAATTTGTAAAACATTTTCATTTGTTTATTTTTATTCTATAAACTCCCACAAAAATGTTGTATTATTTACATTAAAAGTTAAAATAAAAAAAGGATAATTAAAAAATAAACATAACAAGGCAAGCAGTTTACGGCGCCGTGTTTTTCCCGCTGCTTGTCCACAATTTGAATGTGATTTGACTATGGTCACGTGGAACTTCCTACCGGCAGGGATATAATACGAGCTATGCTGTCTGTGTCCTCCAGGTTGCCCGTTTTGTGAGAGGCGCCCGTCGCAATTGAGTGCTGTCGGTGCTTTGATTTCGTATGTTGTCTCTACTCACCGGTTATATGTAATGAAAAGTGCAAATAGTACATTTTAAGAATGCTTCTAGCAATATATGTCTTCAAGAATGTTTGTGACAGTGATATTCATTAAAGTAAAACACATATTGCAGGATAAATGAGTTGTTCGGTATTTTATACATGTGTGTTAAAACAGCAACTTCGCAGTTTCGACAATAAATTTGAGCGTGCGCGAATCGTTGGTCAGGCGTTGTGTCGCATGTGTCTGTTCGTGGAGATATATAGCCTTACGGTTTATTTTAGTACCAAAGCTCCGTATCATTGATACATGCCCACCAAACTCGATTTCGCGTGACAGTTGCACCAGCCAATAGAAACGGTCGAGGGAAAACAATACAGACTATAAAGGCTTCCAAGTGAAAGCAGAGTTCGGACTCATCCAGTACTACTTGTTCGGAGCAGTATGCTAGTTGGTTGTTACAGCTGACAGGATTTTCTGTTTTTAAATAGTTTAATTTTTCTATAGATCGAGAAGGAGAATTTTGTTAAGTTTGATTTTTTATCTATTTTTGTTGAAAAGACAGACAGCTCAGCATAGGTAAGTAATAGTCTCTTGCTGTTATTATATTGCTGTGGTGCATTTATATTATTTATTAATAATAAATCCAAAGTTAACTGTTACGGATTTGAGTGAATATTTAGTTGGTTTTTAGATGGGTTTTGTTTTCTGGGACTTAAACAGCTCTTAGCACACATGCAGTATTTTATATGATCAAAAGAAGTGAACCCTTGGTCTAAAAGAATATTTTCGCTACAATATATAATACAAAGCCTGTTATTATTAGCGACGATTTCTATAATTATTTTTACTTGATAATTATATCAAGAAACACCATATTTTAAAAGAAGTACATAGAAATATATTTAAGACATAACTTTTGATTTATCTTTGTTTATCGGCCAATAAACAACGATTTTGAGTTCTGATGCGCAAGAATTAAACCACTATGGCGTTTAATATACGCGCATCAGAACGACAACCCGTTGTTTATGTACAGATAAACAATGATAAAGCAAAAATCATTTCGATTCTAAAATGGCCTGACAACATATTCTGCAATTACAATGCGAACTATATTTTACAGTTTCGGAACGTCCGTTTTCAGGTTGTGTGTTGGCAATTTAACAACGCCTGTCATGTAAGAATGAACTATACATATGAGGTGCGTCGTGGGAAATCCGGACTTGATGCATGTGCTTAAAGTGTCGTCCCGGTTCAACCTGTGCAGTCCGCACAGGTTAATCCGGGTTGGCACTTTACGCTTGTATGGTATTTTCTGTTTCAAGAAAGTCTCTTCTAAACATCAATCCACTGTAGGCGGAAAGTGCCGTCCTGGATTAGCCTGTGCGGATTGCACAGGCTAATCCGGGACGGCACTTTACGCACATGCATTCAGACCGGTTTTCCACGACGCGCCTCATATTTAGAATTGCAAAAATCACATACGTTCGAATTTTATGGTGCTATTAAATGATGTCTGATCAACTACAACTGTGGCATAAATACAACGTTTTCTGTAACAGCTGATTACAATAGTTCTATATAAAATATTGGCTAAAATACTACTAGAAACAGAAATCTACTAGAAATACTAATATAGTATTTGTTAAATTGTTTGTTTAATGCTTTCCGTTAAATGTAATTTAACAAACTGCGATCTATATTTATTTCCGGTGACGTGCAGGTATAGTAGCAGTTTATAACATCTTTCTGTGGCAAAATATTCGTCCATTTCTGTTGATATTGCAAATTTATTTTAACGCGCTGGTGGTCTCAAACCGTTTGCAATACCTGGTTACATAAACTATGGTGTGTTAAATCCAGCGATAGTGCTACGAACATGGCAATAGTTCGAATAGCGTGTATGTAAGACAGGGGAAAACCGTTTAATAAGGAATAATTTTCGAGTTATCGTTGTTTATCGGCCAATAAGCAACGAGTTGGAGTTCTGATGCGTAGGAATAAAACCACGAGGGCGCTAGCCAGAGTTGTTTAATAGCCACGCATCAGAATGGCAAGAGTTTTTTATTAGCCTTTAAACAACGATAATGCGAAAAATGATTTCGATTCTAACATGATTTGACATATATATTTTGCAATTGTAATTAGAACTACCTTTTACTATGATCCGCTCATAATCGGGACTACTTTTTGCGTTGTTTATTGGGTAGTTTAACACCGATAGTGTTGTTCTTTGTCTTTAGAAAAATTAGCGAGTATCATGTTAGAACATAAACTATATCATTTTTGTCAGCGACATTTGTACGAATATTGCAACAGTTTGAATAACGTGATATACTATTTTTGTCAGCGACATTAGCACGAAGATTGCATCGAGTTGAAAAGCGGGTATACAATAAACATTAAGAGAAGATCATTCATTTGCATTTTGTTGTCGTGAAAATAGGAACTTATTGAATTGTAAATTACAATTTTGTGTCATATACGTGGGATGGAGGCCTCAAGATACAATAACCGATTTGAATTGTAAATTATCACGAACTTTCGGCTTAGTATAGACATTATGTTGCTATGTTGTTGTTTTTTCGAGCGTATGGCGCGGTGATTTTTGCGATTTTCCTTTTTCGAAAAATGAATTTTAATGGGTGTTTTAATTTAAAATTCAAATTTTAATTCAAAATTAATGTTTTAAAGAATTAAAAACAAATAATCTTAGTGTTTAAAGACAAAACCAAATAATATTATCATTGCTCCGCTGGACTTAATCAACATTTGAATAGAAGTTGTTGCTCGCAGTGACCCTTTGAATTCCGTTAACGATATATACATTACCCTTGAAACCCGTAAGAAACAGTACACTTCGAATTTTAATAATAGTCAAATATACCGGGTAGTTATTTAAATGTTATGACTGAGTACACAACGTAAACATTCTACAGATATGTGCAAAATTAATGCAATCTTTGGAACGTGATTTGGCTATATTCATTATGTTTAAACATAATTATTTATTTCTTATTCAATTGGCCAATATATAAATACAGTCACAGTACAACAAGGATTCGAAAAAGATTGAAACGAAATGATTATATCGTCCCCTAAAAGCCAGAAAGGGCTATCAGCCATCTTTTCACATATGCTGATGGCACCTTATGCTGACTATATTCTAGGGATTTATCTAGAGTAGAATAGCAGATGCTGAACTATGCTCCTTTTTGCCCCCCCCCCCCCTGCTGCCCCTCTGTGCTGGTCAACACATAAATGTTGAATATCTTTTGAAATTTCTTATATATTTGCAAAAATTAAATGACAAATGAACAGACTATAATTAAAAACCATAATAAGAAGCACTAGACTTATAAAAACCTTTGATTTAGCATCTTATTAGAAAATGTCAACAAACTAGTCCGTCTTTCCACCCTGCTCCTTTTTAGCAGCACCCTGTACCTTTTGTATCCTTGATCTTAATATTGTTTAGAGTTCATCTCATTGAGATATACTTTACATGTAAATGGCAGTGTTATATAAACAGAAATATGTTTATGCCAGACAAAGAAATATACCGTATAGATAATTATGTAAAATTTAGAAAAAAATAAGGATATGACGATAATTGGCGATGCAAAGATTACGTAAACAGCTGACAAAGAATCACGTGTTTCATTCCAACTGGCAGAACACAAAAAAAAACACAAGAACGAACACGCACACAATTCGGATGTATTTATAGTGTAAACGGATATCTTTATCTGAAATATTGTTCAAAGTGTTTATATACGACAGTTGCTCACGAAACATGCGATCATTCTCTGGAAAATGCAGTCCGCTTCATCGCATATAATGTTTCCCCCATATGCATGAATGTAAATTTTATTCGGGAATTGTTCGTAAATGTTTTATTTAAATGAGCGGGGTATTTTCTACAGGCATTGCAAAATATCATGACAAATATTCTACTTTAAATCTACATTTTCACATTTTAACAACCATGAAATGATTTTGAAATTGCTTTTATACACTGTGTATTAAGATAAAATTAATACAGTGGCAATAAAATCTCTTTATGAGTACTTGAAGAAATAATAGTATGTACGTTTGATTAAATAACTTTCGAAAACCTATTAGACTGTGCAATACATGTTTTTACATATGAAGATAATATGGTTATTTGTATCATGTATAGGTTTCTTCGGTACGAAGCATGATTGGTTCTCTGAAAAAAAAACATTGAAAAAAGTGATGATGCTACATTATTATTTCATTTCGGGCAGTTGTACTACGCATACCTGCATGCCTTATTAACATCAAAACGTGTTGATTCGGTATTCTATGAAAATCATTATTTAAATTATACGATTACCGGATACACGTCGCATTTCGGACATTGCAGAATTGAAATGATTATTTCCATGATACAAATGAAATTGATATTTCTCAGTCTTTTGAGAAAAAAGTTCCCAAGAAAATGTTTGAATACGGAGTCAATCCGTACGTTTCATCCCATCGTTAATGCATTACCAAGCTTATATGGCAATCCTTTTATCCCAAAGAGTTCACACATACTTTGGGTTCATTTGAATATTGCTTCACTTTGATTGGGTCCATTTTAAGATTGGGTTATTTTAAGAATTGGGTTCATTTATTTATTTTCATGTTCGTCTTTCGGTTAATGGTCGCAATGTGACACGGACTGAAAAAAGTGTTAGCGGCACGATATTTAGAGCAGAAATGGTAGTGTAAATAGAAATTGCATTTCCGTGTCACACGACGGCCGTTAACCTGCGAATTGGACAGTTGGCAATACACTGTCTATATTAGGCTTTAATAACGCCAAACTCTGACAAGTCAAATCTCTGCGCGGAGGCTGTACTAACGCATCACTGGGCCATCACATCCCTTATATGAATCTAGTAAAATACAACTACAAGTGTAGTTAAAGCAGTTTTTTATGGTAATGGTAATGTAACAAAACATGTGATATTCTATAATATAATATATTTGTATTCACGGCGACCATATTTAACGAAATTCAATTACAAAACACTCTAAAAAGAAAAATAGAAAAGAGTCTTGGTTTATACGCTATGAACCGTCGAACTGAAATTGATGGAAAATGCATTCACAGCACAGGTATTGTCTATAGACCGACGCGGGTTGTGCCACGAATAGTTATAACTCCGCTCCAACTATTGTTAAAGGATTTATTTCCCTTCATCGAAAATCACAAACATAACAACGTGCTCATTTGAATATCACAAACATTACGCATGTGCTCTTTTGTACAAAATAGTTTAACCGCTAAACACGTGATAGCCAAGCGATGATTGGATAATATTGCAGATAAATTTGAACGTGATTGACATTTGTGAAGCGTCTTTAGTTATGTATTGCAGAAGCATTGGCGCCTCTTTAAGGTAATCACATACACAGCACCTTTATTATGTGAAAGCGATCTTTAAATTATAGACACTTTTCACAATCACTTCTCCACTTGAGAACAAAATTATAAACCTAATGATCAATGCACCGTCGCCAGGTTTCAGCCAGCAGCTGCCAGAGGTTTGTCTGTACACTTGTGCCATATTTTGCTGCTTGGCAATTAGAATGTCAGTGTCGCCCCCCCCCCCCCTGGACATCTCGTGGGGGTGTGAATCGATTTATTCTGCAGCCCCCCCCCCCGGGCATCTCGTGGGGATGTGAGTCGATTTATTCTGCAGTTTTTTAATATTCCGATTTAAGCATCCGGTAACCTGACCGGTATTAGGATATCCGAATAGTTGGGTAGTTAAAGTTAAAAAAACATAGTGCATTGCAGCCGCACATAATAATTAAAAACAAGATAGACATGGGGTTCACTACTGCCACCTAACAGTCTCAGCTTCCCTTACAATGAGTTTAACGTCATAACACAATGATCTCTTAAGATTAACCACCGTACTTTTATCTATATCCCATCACATCGTCATGTTTCGTATTAGCCAGTGAACTCATTTTCTCTTGACGTCAGATACACTAAATGTTCACGACTGTTTCTTTCGGTTCGAGAATGCACGCTCACAGTAATATGTGAAGATGCGTCCTATGTTTGTTCATTTTCTCTTGACGTCATATGAATTAATTTTCTCTTGACGTCGGATCTATTAGTTTTTATTTGTTCTGGTCGTCAGATGTTTTGAAAAGTCCTGCGGTTGTTTCTTCTCGTTTATTTTGAGAATACACACTCACAGTGAATATGAATTAACTAAAACCAGTCTTTGCTCATTTTTGACGTCAAATGTTTTTTTCTTGACGCCAGATGTATTAAAGAGTCATGTTGTTGTTATTTCTTGCAGTTCGAGAATGCACGCTCACTGTGACCTCGTCTCCTGGATGAGTACCGTTGTCGTCGCCGCCTTACTGCAGCTTCAGCTCGCACATTCATTCCAGGTGAGAACCGGTGTGCGTGTGGCTGGGTGCGTGCGTGCGTAAGAGTCAGTTGGTGTGTGCGTGTGTCAGTCAAGGAGGGTGTATTCCGTACGTGCTGTGCATGTGTATGTGAATATGCGTCGGTATCTGCCGCAGTGCGGACATGCGTGGCCAATTATCGGGCATGCGTGCGTTTGGCTTTGCGTGCGTGTCTGCCATTGTAAAGGGCGCGGGTGTGATCAGGTGTTTAACATGCGTGTGCATTTACCAGTGTGCGGGCGTACGTGTGGATATGCGTTCATTAGTACGTACATGCGTACGTGCATTCTGACGTGCGGTTTTATGTGTATACTCGTATATGCGTGCGTGTGTATCAGTGTACGCATGAGACGTGCGTGTTAGTGATTTTAATGGATCACACAAGGTCGAATTCGCACATGACCCCATTGGCCCCTTCAAGGATCACAGACTTATAAGTTGGGCTGCGTAAGGTGGGGATGCGTAACGTTGATGGGGTACAGCCATTCAGGCAACGTTAGATGATGTAAAAGCGTTAGCGTTAGGGTACCGTTAAATGGTATACAAACGTAAGGGCAACGTTATATGGTGTAAAAACGTTGGCGCTACGTTAGATCGTGTACAAACGTTAGGTCTTCGTTACCTGCTGTTCAAACGTTCAGTCAACGTCAGATCACGAACACACTTAAGGGCAACGTTAGGTTATTGAATGCCCACTGTGAAGCACTTAGTGCAATGCACCTGCGTTTAACGAACCTTGCGAAAGATCAGTAAGCCATTGGGGCTGAATTTCGGTTTTCTGAACTTGCGACAAACAACAGCTAGAACAAACGAAAGAAAGAACAAATGAGAATACTAACTTTACCAGGTGCTGTTACAAATGGCACCTAGCGCAACTGCGAAATAAAAAACCCATAAAAGGCATACACAATATTGAAAAAAAAACATGCTCCTTTACAAAACCGATCAATGTGACTTTTGTCTGGGTTCTTTTTACATGCGACGTTTGCAAAATCACGTTGAACGTCCCGTGTGACGTTAATGCGACGTACTAGTTGACGCCGGTGTGACACAGACGTGATATTTTACATCAGTTAACGAACTGTCCACAGATCATCAACGATTTCCATAATTCCTCATTTCCTATTCTACAGACAGTCTGCAGACTACACGTTTATTTGCATTTATCAGAAATCTTTGGGGACGACTTAATTACTCATTGGAATACATTGCCAGCTGTCTAATCTATAATGTCGATTTTATAATGCAGTATATGTCCATGCATTTCATGGCATAGAGGGATATCTATTGGCATTCATAACAATAGCTACAAATCAACGTTCAGTTGTATTATATGTTATTGAATTGCAATTGCATTGCATGACCTTCCATGATGATGATGATGATGATGATGATGGTGGTGATGATGATTATGACGAAGAAAATGATGATGATGCTTATTATTATGTTGATGATGATGGTGACGAGGGTTATGATGATGATGACGATGATGATGATGATAGTGATACAGAATATTATATTATATTATATCATTTTCTTTGATATAACAATTAATATATTATGAAATAACAAACTCGCATATTAACTTTAAATGTAGGAAATTCAAATCGATACGATGATTTCGTAAATAATACGTCAATAATATCGATAATATACACGTATATTAGGTAATAAAGAGTACGCATAAATAATTTCTTTATTCCGAAGAAACCTATTAACAATGTCCTCCAGAATCCGATGCCGGTTTTGAAAACTGTCACAGGAGTGACAAGCCATAAGTACCACATCAAGATCGAATCTCTCATAACACCTCCAAATCCGAACTATCTTTGCTCCGACGCATAACGTCTGTCATAGGTTATGGCCGGAAGTGACTCCATTATTGGTTATTAATAGGTTACTAATTGCTAAAGCTATTTAATTCTTTGCAGCCTATTTGGGTACAAGAAAACAAGAGGCTTTCAGGTCGATAAACCCGATGCTTTTAGACTGTCTTTGTCTAGATATATTCCTTGAAATCCTTACTTGAGAAATATGGGTCTCTAAACAAAGACACGGTGGTTAAAAAAAAATTCCATTAATGGTTCACACATTTAAATGACGCCATACAACGCCTTGATACGATTTTGAAATGTATCTTATCGCTCCACACAAATCCAGAAAAACATGTTGTGCTTTTTATAATATTTTTTTACGCTCCATTCTTCAAGGCTCAAGCATGGTATATTAAACAAGCGTCTGTCGAATCGACAAGCGTCTATCGCTTAGGCAAAAACACGCATTTTAATCGTCACCTCACTAACCTAGTTGGCGCTTTCCCAAGTATATCGCTTGCCATTTTGCCCACAGCCTGTGTCTATCAACAATCACATGTAAAGCATTTCGCTCACGCGTTTTCTTTAAACCATTCATTGCCTTTGTTGAGATAACAGTTTCATTCAAAGACACGATAGGAATCGCCTCAAAGGCTTTCGACAAGGCTGCACAATTAGTTCAGCATTTTGTTTGTTTTGAATAATATAGTATTTCGGATATTGTATATTGGTTCGTTCATATTTACATAATCCCCCACCGAAATGAAAGAAAACGGAAATTAGATCGTTTTTCGTTCAAAGGTCCGTCAGTAGGTCGCAGACACAAGCACTGTGTCGCTTTAACCCACATTTTATTTAAACATGATGAAGCTGCGAAAAGTATTATATTTCGTTCAAGGAACGCGTGGTTTTGGTCGTGCACTAAAGGCGGAAGTTCACCGGTGGCTTGTTTGAGCACGCGTGATCATTCGGGTAGCTTGAATAGACTATACACCAAGGCGCTCTAAGTCATTGGTCGAGGTCCTTGATTATATATGTTATCTCTGTACCACAGCTTTTCGGCTTGTACAAACATGCGGTGGATTGTCTCAGAATATATAGGTTGAATAGGAATGAACGTCTGCGAATACTCGTTAGTGTGCTAATTATTAAAGGGACTATGTCATCGAACGGGGCCTCAAGGGGGCAATTTCTTTATGAAATTCAGAAATAAATACTGGCATATAACAACGGTTCAAACAGGGAATATATAATGGGAAAAGAGTTTTGCCCTGTTCCTGTTTACATTTTGACGTCAGAATTGTGAGCATTTTGTATAACCATAGTTTACACGTGACTCCTTACCAAGCACGAAAGCGCAGTTGGTTAAAGCGCTGTCTACTGTTATTTCTTCGTATCGCTTCAAAGTCGTGAGTTCGATACCCGCTTGGTTTTTTTCAGGCTTTTTTGCTTATTTGTTTTTATCAAATATCTTATTGTATTATATATTATTTTTATTGATTTAATGCACATGTCTTAGAATATCGCACTTCTATCAAATAATATAATTTATAGCGCAATAGGAAGCCAAGTTTTCGTTGACATAGTCACTTTAACGACTGATATTCGTGTTACGCGGAATTAAGACACTGAATAAAACTGCATGTATATCATTTGCTTTCATTTCAATTCCAACTCTGCAACAAGCAGGTTGCAGAAGTATTTGTCCATAAGTTCTTTCTCATTATGGTCCAAAATTAATACTCGTCCATTGAAAGCCAGAAGGGCTTATCAGCTTCTTTGCACATATGCTGATGGCACCTTCTGGCTTTCAAGGAACGTAATGTTTTGTCCTGGGTAACATAATTCTTTAAACCCAGACTTTTGATCCGGAGGTCGTTGGGTTCGATCCCCGGTGGCGGCACATTTTTCTATTTTTAAATTCCTTCTTTAGTTCCGACGCTGTAGTTTTCCCAGTTTGGACATTTAATGGCATACCGGGTATTTAAGGAAAACAACAAAAATCTGTGAACATGTTCCTTTAAAGGTGGACAAGTTCTTAAAGTATCATCCGATGATCAGGCGATACGATACGAGAACATTCGATCCCGTTTCATGGTATCGAAAGATCTGGCCACGGGTTGATTATCGCGACTATATCAGAGTAGAACAACTGTGTTCATGAAGTGTGTATTGTATCTTAAATTATCTAACAGTTTTTAGAAACATATCATTTATATTAAAAATAATCGGACGCATCATTTCAATTTGTCGTTTAATAATTATTAAACAAATTTAAGAACTTACCTCATACATAGCAATTAATTCTCACAATATATGTATTGGAAGTCTTATTTGTTAATGTATGTTAATGATTATGTAACACATTGCAGAAGTAAATTGTTTGTGTTATACCCGTTGAACATTTACGATTGTATGTGAATTGTGTAATTTATTTGTCTATTTGACGACATTGACTATTTTTATGCTCTGTTAACCATTTATTAATGCTCATGGGTCATTTTGACCTAATGCATTATACGCTTGTATGTTATATCGGATCTGAATAAATACTTCTTCTTCTATTTTTGCGTGTGGTTCAATAGAAAATTACATCGTATAAACGGTAAATAAAAGATTGTATGGGCATGCAATCTTTTAAACACATTCTAAAGTCCTCGATTCATATAAGTATGCAAGTATAGAAAAAACAGTATAATATGGTTATGCAGCCTTAAATACTTGCTGGATATTTCCAGCAAGTATATAAATGTCAATTTAGCGGACGTTATTGTAGTCTTGATAGTTCGACTGTTTACTTATGGACCTATAAATCTAGTAGCATTAATGGATTATTTTCTTTAAAAGACAAAGCTGATAACGTAAGTGTACCCCAACAGTTACTGCGATTAGTATAAGCTGAAAATAACTTTATCGGTCAAAACATAATTCGGTCGATGCGATAAAAAAAATATTTATTGCATCACCCGTTTCAATTGATAAAAGCACTGTAGTCAATGCAATGCAAGGCCAGAGAGTTTTATCAGTAGTTTCTCGAACATTTATGGAAAACCGGACGACCAAAAAAATAATAAAAAATAAAAGCGTAAAATTCGATTATAAATACATTTTTAGAAATTCACATGACAATAACAACAATAAATGTTCAATGCAACATTTGTTATATAAACATGCATACAAAAATCAACATAAATTACGTGGTTCACAGGGCCTTGACATGTGACCTCAGTTTGGGGTGACACTGACCGTAATATACATGGAAATGCTCTGACCTTAAAATACCTGAAAATACTCTGACATTAAAATACATGGACATATTCCAGGTATTTTAAAGGCACACAAAAGGTGCTGCAAGTCAAGACAACCATTAAGATTTTAATTAAGATTGTACAAACGCATAATATAAAACATCATGACCCAAAAAAAATTAACATTTTCTTAAAATAAAGGGTATTTGACAGGTTTTAATTCCACTGTACTATTTTCATTTTAAACACGACGAAATTAACCGAAGTTCTTCGTGTTTTATTAGTTTATCATGCCGAAAGCAAACGGTGAATATTCTCCACCTTTAATGCGGCTTTAAGTGTTAAGGTCAGAGTCACAATACACCCAATAGCCCTATCGGGCTAGTGACACGATTCGGTGCCTGTCACAAGAGTTTGATATTTACAGTGTTCTTAAGATAAAGTCACAGCTAGAAAGCACTTTAGATAGCGCAGACCACCGTCAAGACAGCTTAGCTCATTTCCAGAGTGCGTGGTTCACTTAATGGGTTGTACAGCATGATGTGGCAATTTGCCACTCCTTTAAAAAATGCCTGGATCCAGACGGTGGTCCGGATTACCACCAAAATAAGATAAAGTCACAGCTGGAACGCACTGAGAAAGCGCAGACCACCGTCAAGACAGCTAGCTCATTTCCAGAGTGCGTGGTTCACTTAATGGGACTTGCTCACATATTTTCGTATTTTTTTTAAAATATCATTCAATGTCTTATCTGCAAAAACAAAAGCAGTTGGGCTAACCAAAAACACACTTTATTTAAGGAAAAAAGAGTTGTCTTCCCCGAGACTCGAACCTACGACCACCAGAATAAAAAATCTGTCGTGTTATACACTCGGCCATTCTGATTTAAAATCATAGCAGTGAATTTCAACGCTAAGGCGAT
Organism: Congeria kusceri; assembly: GCA_027627225.1. Taxonomy (NCBI): domain Eukaryota; kingdom Metazoa; phylum Mollusca; class Bivalvia; order Myida; family Dreissenidae; genus Congeria; species Congeria kusceri. The sequence goes on along the minus strand of CM051034.1, from coordinate 4,519,735 downwards.
ATACTTGTTTTCCAAATACCGATGACAAGCGTTACAAACGATTTATTATTGTATCCATTTCAATGGATGATTTTTCATAAACGACACCATATTTCCAATATATAATATGTATTTTTTCTTTTTTGCATATATAACCAAAAAACAGAAAATTGTCAATTTGCCAGTCTGTGTGAATAGGTCCCTTTAATTTGTGTCATACAGCATGGTGTCGCAATTTGCCGCTTGTTTCCCAATAATAAAGTTTCCTTTCAAAAATGCCTTGATCCAGACGGTGGTCCGAATCACCACCAAAATATAATCAGTTCATTGCCCCATTTAATGCAAAACCTTTTGCGTAAAGTCGCCATCTACCATAGGGACTCAACGTGGTAATAGTAGTAAAATTTAGTAATATCCGTTTTAATTTAAATAATGAAAGGCATTGCGTGTTGTTTGAAGCTTTTGCGAAACTTTAATTTTAATGAATTCATATTTAAAGTCCAAATATTGGTCTTCATTCCGTACTATTTTAATCAAAATGTAATGCACACACAACTACGACAACATTAATATGGGGCGTGTCGTCGGGTAATCGGGCTGAATGCATACATTCGTAAAATGTCGTCCCGGATTAGCATGTGTAGTCCGCACAGGCTAATCCGGGACCACACTTTCCGCTTTTATGGTATTTTCTGTTTCAAGGAAGTCTCTCTTAAACATATATCCACTGTAGGCGGAAAGTGTCGTCCTGGATTCACAGGCTAATCCGGGACGACACTTTACGCACATACATTCAGTCCGGTTTTCACCTGGTGGGTGCTATGAAAATGTCCTTATAAATGATATTACCGAAGTCAAGCTCCCCCAAATACACCGGTGATTTCGTGCTATTTCTCACGAAGTCAGTGCAGTTCCGATGCTGTTTGTAATGTACTCCGTTTGCCCGTACTGCCCAGCCAAATTTGGTTATAACGAAAGCACGGCAGAATAGCATAAACATGGATTAAGACGAGAACGATTCTTTTCCTTTTTCCATGTCCGTTCGTCCGCATGTCTGCCTAGCTGTTTGTTCCTCGGCGAATATTATACTACTAATGCTGCTGCTACTGCTACTGCTACTGCTACTACTACTACTACTACTACTACTACTACTACTACTACTGCAAATACTGCAACTAATACAAATACTGCTACTACTACTACTAATACTGCTGCTACTACTACTACAACTACTACTACTTATGCTTCTTCTGAATAATAATAATAATAATAAACGGCCTGTTTTATACGGTTTACTTGCATGTAGAAATAAAGGCAGGTGTTAAATTAGACATTAGTCATAATGCAGCATTTTAAATCCCGGTAGTTTAAGTACAAAGGGTCATTGTGACATATTTTAAAATAGAAGTAGAGGGAAGATCGTTTGATCGTTCACATTCACGTAAACAGTTTGCACATTATGGAAGGAAGAATAATAATTATCTTAAGTAAAGTTGCATTATTACGTAAGTTGTAAAGAATTGTATGCCTCCAAAGGATACAATCAAGAAGTTACTGTATCTAGCTTTATTACAGATATTAATCTTTATTTCATTATGTAATTGATTTGTTATTGTTTTTGGGCGAGGGGGGATGGGGGTAATTGGTAATTTACTAAACTACGTTTTACCGATGAAACATTTCATACGCAATGTATTGGCATATGATGGAGATGAAAAACAACGATGGAGATGATCCTGATATATGTATAACTATTTCAAGGGTAAAATACGTGTCAAACTAGATTTCGCAATGCCGTTTGGGTTGACCTTACGCTTCGCGGTATTTGACACAACTGTAATTCCCTTTAATTTAATTAATGATAATTCCGTGTTTGGTTTTCTTGTATTCACGTTCTAGTAGGCCTTCACTCTATTGGCCTATCAAAAATATTGCGTCTTAGCCTGAAACCGTGGCCAATGTTCAATGTGGGCTTTTGATCGCCGACAGTATTTGTTTGAACATTTGACGGTTCATGAAACACCTTTTGAATACATAACCGATTATGGAGATCGTACTCAGATTATTTCGGCTTAACCGAATTCCTGAGGAATATATATTGTATTCAACTTTTGTGAGTAATTTGAAATATGTTTCAGATATGACTATCGCACAGCTATCTCTCAATTCCCCCGCCACCCCCCGGTTGAGTTGGTTTAATATGACATTGAACTGCTGTAACTGTCGCGCGTGGCAGGTCAAAAAAGTTCCAACTCAGCGTCAAAACAAGTCCCGAGGAATACACTTATCTGTTAATACAATATGTGTATCTTCCCGTCCTTATACCTTGGGCATTGTATTAACCTTGGGCTGGTTAAACAAAAATCTTTGCACTGAAAATAGTAGGTACGTGAAGATTTGACGGTAACACGCTGTTTATATTAAAGGTGTTTTCATACGGAGTCGTTTATCAAAGTGATATATTTGGCAGAGTTTAGTAGCAAAATACTTGTTCACCATTATTTAAAAGCAGAAGGCACTAACTAAGATCGAAATCAATAGCAGTTTTTAAACCCTCGGTTTGTTATGTCAGTATTTTTTACATTACTGACGATGTCAACAAATTTTCGCGACCTTCACTTCATAGCATAGTTTTCGGACAATTATTTTTAGTAAAAAGGATTTTGAAAGACAAAGAATGATATAAATTATACAAATGACGATAAATGTTAACTTGAGCTACAACCTTCATGGTACAATGAGTTGAGTATATTTTCTCAAGCTAAATAACTTACATGTATAGCAGCTGATTTTGTATTTGTTGCTTTGTGACAATGTTCGCGGCGTATTCGAGACATATTACACGGCTTATATCTTGAGTTCAAATGGTACATATATATCTGACATTTTACTAAATGTATTATTCTTTGACGTGTAGAAGAGACGCGTTATTCTTTGACGTTACTCGTTTGAACGGGTCAGTGACCGGCAATGAATGGCGTCTAGGCAAATTTTCGACACACTAACCCAGACGGTTGCCGGTTCACCGGTCATTTAGGGTCATCGCAGTGTCAAGTTCTTTGTGGCACATTCAATCTGTACTCATACCTGTCAGAAAAGGATTTAAGATCCCGGCGAGAATAGAAATTAACTTTTCCCTTTTACAAAAGGGCTGTAGAAATCGCATTTTAGAATGTGCGCATTTTGAGTGGTTAATTTTAGAAACTGATGTAATGTCTATAAATAGAAATGACGAAAAGTCGCTTGTGTGCGCATGGCAGTTTGACCTTAATGACATTGCCACACCTGACAGTCGCGTGTTTTGTCGGCTCATAAACTTAATTACATAACACCCGATACTTTTGGTTTTTTCGGGAATGACTAAATGGTATTTTAGACGCATCCACTTTGATGACGTTGGTCGGCCAGGTTTAGGAACGGGATTGATCGCTTGTTTCCGGATTACCGCACCATGTAATGTTATTGCACCATTTGATATGACAGTTGTAATAATTACCTTACAAATAGCGCTTAATTCTATCTGATCTGGGGACACCTTATTATGTTGGAGTGAAAGGATATCATTTACACCGCATTAAGTTAACGTATCTAGCCAACATTAATGGATCAGCTTAGCTTGCGATAATGTAAGTTTCAAATATAACACCAGTTAGTAAATATTGAAATGGGCGGGTTGCACTTATTTTCAGAACCATTAATCTTAAAGTAACCCGGAACTACCAGTGATTCGGAATTCCGTCAATAACTGTACAAACAAAATTCTGATTACAAAAATATTATTATTCACCTCATTTTCATATTTTGCGCAAAATGTTTTATTGTGTTTCTAATTTACGAATTTTTGAAAAGTCTCGTGCATTATATCTGTGTAATAAAATTTACAAATAAATTGTACGATTTATTGTTATTGATTTTAGAATGATATCTGATAGTGAAAATTAGTTCAGAAGTGTTTTAAAAGAAGGCATATACGCGAACAAAGAAAGAAAATAATTTCAAGGAGGAACGAACAAAAAAATTCTTAGCATGAACAAGTTGTAAATTTTTTTCTTGGCTTTCATGAACGTCAAATCCTGCCTGGCTTAAGCAAGAATTTAGAATATCATTGTATCACATGCTATACCTTGTTTCCCGTGTAATACAAGATAACATTTTGAGCGTTTTCATTGACTACATATTCTTTGGCCGACCAATCGGATGGCGTTATTTTGGTGAAATGACGTCGTCAACATGAAACGACGTCACATCAGTACACAACTTTTTGTATTTATCAACATGTTTTGGTAAAAATAGAAGATGTTTGTTTCGTTTAAAAGCATGTGATCAAAAGATCTGACACTCGTCATTTTATACCATATTTTATTAAACTCGTCCAGGAAATTCGTTAGTAAGCTCGCCACAGGTTCGCTTACTAACAAAATTCCTGAATTCGTTTAATAAAATATGGTATGAAATGACAACTCGTGTCAGATCCTATATATCATTATTAAAAGACTTTCAAGTATGTGAAACGCGTCTCCGAATAATTGATATGGTAGAGGAAAAAACCAGTTATGTAAATGACGCCAGTATATCTTGTGTATCGTCGCGTCAAATGACAACCCGTTCAATATCTGGTTGCATTTGGTTGAATTCATTGCAATATATTAAAGCCACGTAACAGCTAATGCGTCATTTCTTATAACATAAAACGCGCAAAATTTTCGTTGTTAATTGTCAATAAACAACTCGAAAAAGTAGTTCCGAAACTGTAAAATATAGCTCGCGTTGTAATTGCAGAATATGTTGTCTGGTCATGTTAGAAAGAAAATATTTTTCGCTTTATCGTTGCTTATCTGTAAATAAACAACGATTATTCGTTGACGCCCTCTTGTTTTAATTCATACGCATCATTTGCAGTAAAATTTTGATAAACTTGGAAAGTTGGATAAACCTTTAATTAATTAAATAATTAGATTTTCATCCACATTTGTATTGAATTCGCTTGATTACACATTCTTTCATAAGAATAAGGCACGTCCGTCAAATGAGCGATAAAATGACAAAATGACAGAATATATACGTAACTATACGCGACTAGCTAATTAATTGCTTGGCGTAGTAACTCTGTACTATTTCTGTACGTTTATATAACGCTGCCATAATTGCGTCAGATTTTAGGTCGGAGTACATTTTGTGCCCGTAATTTCCATGTAATTAGCACATTTCACGCAAAACTTTGATTCCAAAAATTAATTTTGTCATAGTAAAACTTAGGCTGGAATTATGTATGATTTTCTAGGCGTTATAATATATCAAAGTTTTAAATAACAAATATACCTCTGATTTTATAAGACGGTATATTTCGCAGTGATGTTGCGAATACAATACCCGCGATGCGATCAAAGTACTGGCTCTACCCATAAACATGTCTCAGCAATGCCTCAATAGAACGTACTGGTTTTACCCAGACACAAGTCTCAATAATGACTCAGTAGGAATACGAAGTTAAGTGTCCCTATGAAACCGCAGGCTTTCGATAAAACCATAAAATGGAAGTCAAATTAATAGGGATTAATTAAATGAGTTCAAACAGAGTATAGTTTCCGCACACTGTGGCTTTCAATAAAAGAGAAGTCCAATCGAAATGTACATTGTATACACTCAAACTGAGAATACCTTTTGTTCGTAATGCGACCAATGTGTTAGTTAGCTTTTGCTATGGCAACTACACTAATGGTGGTATGAACTGGATAAAGTTAATAAGTTACATAACACGAACGCGCTCAACTTATACGTAATTAGTGGAAACTATAATACATAATATTTTATAAGCAATATTTATAGAGATTAGTTTATTTCAGCTTCATTGCATCGGCAGCCTAAGGCATATTGAGACACTCTCGAGTCCGTTTCCTGGGTAGAACCAGTAATTGGTGGCTTAAAGGGAGATCTTGAGAACGCTCCCGGAGTGGGGATCGAACCTTGAACCTCCCGATCGCTAGGCGGACACCATATCCACTACGCCACCGCGACCTTTTTTTTATAGAGATTAATTTAGTATCGAATGTTTTGAATGATTTAACGATTATTTATAAAGTTATACTGTGATCTTTCGTTTGGCTACATACAAATAAACGGCAATAAAAAGAAAAGACGGTAAACATAAGGTCACAACATACTAAATTCTGTTGTTATTGTTGTTGTTTTTATATAATAATGTTGGTATTTGTTCATTACAGGGTAACCCGTTCTCAAGTATGGACCACAATATGTGTAAGTATTTAAAACTATTTTCGGATTTATTTTCTCGTTTTAACATCTCATAAGCAAATTAGTTATAAACTTCCAAGCACACATAATTTACCTGAAAAAAAATCTACTCAATTAAGTTACATTCGAATACTACCGCTTTCATACTATCATCAATTTTTGTTCTCTTTTTATAACTAGGCGCTAAAATGTCTACTTTTTTTTATTGAAATTGTCTATTTTATATCAAATATTATTAGTTACAACATTACATTTAACCTGTACACATTTAAATTTAAAATAAGTCTTTGAATGTACGTGGAGACGTAGTCATATAGTATTTAAAGCATACATCTACAAAAAATCACTTCTCTAGCTATTTACTATTGACAAAATTAAAACAACTATTTGAAACCTTAACCCAATTTCGAGCGTTTTAAAGCGTCATTGTTGAAAATAGATTATCAAAAATTTCCACGTTTTCATTTATCTTAACTTTTTATTCGTTCCTTTTGTAATTGTTGAAAAATAATTATCCATATTTGGCCCACTCTCCCGTGTTTAATTTGCGATAACCCAAACAGAGTTGCGACGAACATTTTGTTAACGGTATGTCCGCCAAATAATGTTAAGACCCTTAAGACGTTTATCGCATATCTTCCATGATAACGAACGAGATTTCATCGGTAGTAACTACCGGCTTGAAAAACTGAGTCACTGGGTTAGCGTCACGCACTACTTAGTTTTACGAATGAATTTTAAGGTGTGACAGAAATGTCACTAATTACGGTGCGCGCGGTGATAAATCGTACGCGCGTCAAGTAGTACAGGCCTTTGCCTCGGGCGGAATTGAGCAGACGACGAGTTTTAAGCATTCTAGAACAAACCGCGTTACGTATTCTGCGCATTGAATTTGTAGGAACGCCATCAATGAAAAAATCTGTCAATTTAGTAACTTCTCCCGTGACAACCGGTGACATCGTTGAGCGCATTGTTTTCTATTGGTTACTAGATCGCCTGACCCCGCCCTAAGTATAATCTGTCATCCAATGAGATTTTGCTGATGTAATACTCTACTTACTATGAATACTAGTTGACTTCAAAGAAGACATTATTATATTGCAACCCAACTCGAGGCTAATAGAGTCGCGACGCAGAATTACCGATAAATCTGATACCAGAAGCTACGTGAAGACCATATCAGTAACAAACTATGACGCGGAGCTATATTTAACTAAATTGTTAAAAACATATACGTTACAAAAACAAAAGGACAAGAGCTGTGGTTTCTTTTACGAATTGGACACAGATTTTTCTTCAAAGAAGCACACACAATCAAATGCGGACTTTATCTGTTTCACTAATCCTCACCCTGACCTCGCTTGCAGTGGCAAAGAGAGCGGGGGGCGGGGACCGGCGCGTGGCCTTCAAGGGATCCAAGTTCCCGGAAGTGACGTACGCCACCAGACACGAGGACGTCGTTCTAGAATGCGAGGCCGGCGGTAGTCCGACGCCGACCATCCATTGGTTGAAAAACGGCGAGCGAATTCAACAGGTACTTTTTTATTTTAATTTTATAAATTGTGTATTTAATTGGTATTTAATTTAACGTTGAATAATGCTATTTGAAATGAAGAAATATTCAGTATCAATTACTTTGCTATAGTAATGATGTTGATGGTTATGATAATGATGATGACGACGCCTGCGACGCGAATGACGATGATGCCGACGAGGACTACGACGTCGTCAACGAAGAGGATGATTATGATGTCTATATATCTGTTCTGAAAAAAAATCTAATATTTTTTTTTTACCTTTACGGGATTATCTCGAAGATGCTTATACCTTTTTCTGACTTTCTCAGTGAATTTTCTAGGATTTTCAGATAAAAAGAAATTCAGAATTCTGAAAATGTATGACCGTTTTCAGGGAATTTCCCGGGATTATCAGATCAACTTGCCGAATTCTAAATTTCTTTTTATTCTCATTTTCATGGAATTTCCTCGAATGATCTCGATGATGTCAATATCGCCTGTTCCTACCGTTTCAGGGAGTTTCCCGCGATTATCTCGAAGACGAGGCTTCGTACGAGGAACGCCTAAACCCCGACCACGAGAATATGCTACGCCTGGGGAAGGTCAAATCAAAGCTCTATCTGGACTGCGTACACGATAGAGATGAGGCCGAATACACGTGCGTCGCGGAAACACCAACCGAGCGGATATCGCAAACTACAGCATTAAAAATGGGTGAGTGCTTTGGTTTGCTAAAATTGAATTTGCGATACGCACTGTTAAACAATGGTCACAGTGGGGTAATGGATATCGTGTCCGCTTTGCGATCGTGAGTTCGATCCCTACTCGGGGAGCGTTCGAAGGGTCTTTCTTAAGACACCGTACTGGTTCTACCCAGGAAACGGCATCTAAAGTGTCTCGATAAGCCCCAGGCTTTCGGCACTACATAAGTGAAAACACGTTTTTTTTTTTTTTTTTTAATATCGATAAAAAGCGTAACAAACTTTTAAAGATTTCACCATTTCAAGTGATGCGAAAAAACGGCTCAAATTTCAACATAATTTCTGTATCAGATGTGATATTTTGCTTGTTTAATTATAGTGCGCTTTTCATTTTGGAATCTGGGACTACAATATTAGAAATTGTCAGTTTGCCAATCTGTGATTAGGTCCCTTTTAAATATGTGCTACTGTGTAATATTTGTACCTATGTTGCGCCCATCTGAGGTAAATATTGAGTACGGGAAAATTTATAAGTCACGATCTTAATATAAATTTTCGAGATTTGCATCGGGCGTGTAATGGAGCTAATGTTCCAAATCCGATAAAGTTATTTAATCATATCATTTTATTGTCACGAACTATTTTATGTTCCCAAACTTAGCGGCTCCTTATCAAGTTATGAAATAATGTTATTTATAGAAAATCACATTAAGAATGTAATGCTAAATGCATTTGAACCATCTGTGCATTTATGTGGGTGCATTAATTTTGTTAATCTTGCGATTTTTCGTCCATTTCAGGAAACAGTATATCCCCACAATCAAGAGAGAATTGTCTTACCAAAAAAGCTTTTAGAGGTATGTATCATTTATACTACTTATTATTATTATCGTTTAAAGTGTGTTTAAATGATTGTATCAATAATAGCAATCGTAAAACTTAAATAGAACTTAGATAAGCAATTTTGATTGGAATAATTGGATCTTAAATGAAAGCTGAATTTGAGAAAGAAGCTTGTGCGAGTAGAAAAATAGAAATATAAATATCTTGTAGTGAAGTCACAAGTGATTCGGGGTGGCAAACTTTGGTTATTAACACGGACTACTTTTCGCGTACTGCGCATTACTTTCCCAACAATTTACAAAGTTTACAATTGCTGTAGATACTCGGATTTATTACTACAGGCTTAACATTTTTTCATCGGATTATTGGAAACCACGACTGCGTAAGAATGAAACAATTAGGTTTTAAGTTCAATCGATTATGGGTACACTTTAGGAACGTGATATCACGCGTGTTAAACCTTTTAAAATCTAGGACAACTGTCAAAAGCAAACGCCACGGGTCATCGATGAATGGCCATATTAGGTGTGATATAATATTATATGGCCAATTGTAATAACATTGAGTAATTAATTTGGCAAGATTATTGCTACGTGCTGTTCAGTACGTTCATTATTTTGAAAATTAATTGTGTCTTTTTTTTTTCAAAATAATTATGTCATTGTTATGAAATAATTGTATGATGACAATGATGATGAGGCCGATAATGGTGATGATATGATGATGATGATGAAAATAAAATCAATGTCCGTGTCCAAAATAATTTGACAACCTTATAAAATTATATGCATTGGATGAAAATGTTATTTTGGTGTTGTTTTTTCAGGCGAACCCGCCAGAATACACCTATGGACGGCGGTGCGAGTGGAGTACCAGGGGGCGCCAGTTCAGCTGTTCTGTCGGGCGGCCGGATATCCGGCGCCCACGTGCACCTGGCGCTACGGGCAAGGAGGTGCTCATATCACCGACGACAAGCGACACAAAATACTCCCGAATGGCGATCTTTTAATTACCGACATCAGTTGGGAAGATAATATGGGTGATTACTACTGCTCCTGTGAAAACGAGTCCGGCATGGATGAAATCTCGACATTCCTTTATCCAGTAAGTGTGTTTTTATGCATTAAACCCTTATTTACAATTACCAAATTAATTTGGCGCAGCTAATGATTTTTTTAGCTTAATGGCGAAAATTAGGATGTTGTAAATACTGTGACGATCATGATGATGATAAAAAAAATGATGCTATTGATGATGATGACGATGTTGTTGTTGGTAGTGGTGATGATCTTAAATGAATATTTTAAAAGGAGACTCATGCTGCATTAAGGTCAGATTACAAGCTTTTTTCGCATTCTATAGTTTGTAAAAAACAACAACATATAAACACAAATCGTTTTTTCAGACACTGCCGTGAGTTGGACAACTTTACAGTCATTTATGACTTTGTCGCCTAATCTGGGTGTGTGTGCGCCTTTTAAATGCCTTTACAGTGACGTCACAGACATGCGCAGTCATTCACCCAGGGGAGATTACACACAAGTGCGCTCTTCAAAATGGAGGATGAGAATCTCAAAACTTTGTCTTATGTATTTATTGTTGGGACTATTTTTGTTGTCGGTGTTGTGGTGAATAATGAGTATTTGTTCGGTGCTTAATAAAACACACTTCGTAGTGCCAGTATACGTTGCTTCGAGAAAAAAAAAACTAACTGAAAAAGTTGATTTCGACAGAAACACAAAAAACGTCTGCGCGCATGCGTAGTAGACTGTGTTTTTAGCCAATTGAAAGCGCTATACAATTGTTATGTACAGCAATTTAAACTGTGTTCATTTCGTTATTTATTAACAATCCATATTTGTTTTGTTTGCATTTCATTTATGTGCTACATATTTACATTTTGATTATTTATTTTCGTTTCACGTTTATGCCATTCCATTGATATTTCTACTTGAAAAAAGTATTATTTCACAAGGCGAACTTAAAACACGTTCATAAAAGCTAATGTTGCACAGACAAAAGAACCCTGCGTGCTTTTTCACGCTCGAACCATTTTTCTTCGCGCATAATATCTCCACTCATGTCGATTATCTAACATGACGTAATTTTTAGTTGTTGCAACTATTGCAATAATTATTTAAATCTATTTAATGACAAAAAAACACCTTAAAACATAAAAAATTTTTTTCACTATCATTCTTTTACTGCCAGATTATCTTGCCAATGGTCTTACTGCGGGGTATGCCATATATTTGGGGTAGTTAGCAGAATTGTAATTTCTCAAACGCGTATTAAAAAAGAAAATTCAAACAACTAACCACTAAATCTTTGTAAAATATAAAGCGCCAGGTGTTTTTATTTCCGGTAACCACACATTTTGAACCGGAATTTGGTTAAAATTTTGGTAACGCCACTTTTTTGCGAGGTTGGCGATGATTTAAAGGCGTGTTTGCATAATAATAATATTGCACAACATATAGCTGTTATGTACAATACCTTACTAAAGACATTGTCTTCGACAGTGAAATAATAAATCCGTGCATCATATGTATACACATCATCTAAAAGCCCCGTCCCGTTGTGTAAATACGCATTGCTTATTTATTATTTATTTTATTTCCTTTATGTTAATTTCTTAACAAATGTGTAGCGTAGTTAAATTTGCTGCCATAAAGTCATTTTTTGGAAATATAAAACATGTCTATTAAACTTCAGTATATCGCGTACGAGTACATGCTTGTACGATTTAAAGCGTTTATTTGGGCAAAAAAATGGATTCACTTAACAATAGTATTATTATGATGTTGACAACTTCAGTTTCGTTGTTGTTAAAGGCAATTGAAGGACTAAATAAAAAAATGAAACAATAACATCATCTTTGTTTTGATTTGTAACATGTGACACCTGGTATAATTTTTATGTTTATGTAATGAGATACTATATTACCAACATGGAATGACATACCCATTACATGTCCAAAATGAAATAACATACCGATTACATGTCCAAAATAGAATAACATACCGAGTACATGTCTAAATGGAATGACATTACATGTCCAAAATGGAATAACATACAGATTACATGTCCACAATGGAATAACATACAGAGTACACGCCCAAAATGAAATAACATACCGAGTACATGACCAAATTGAATAACATACCGAGTGCATGTCCAAAATGGAAGAACATACCGATTTCATGTCCAAAATGAATAACATACCGATTTCATGTCCAACATGGACTAACATACCGAGTACACGTCCAAAATGGAATAACATACCGAGTACATGTCCAAAATGGAATAACATACCGACTACATGTCCAAAATGGAATAACATACCGATTTCATGTCCAAAATGAAATAACATACCGATTTCATGTCCAAAATGGAATAACATACCGAGTACATGTCCAAAATGGAATAACATACCGACTACATGTCCAAAATGGAATAACATACCGATTTCATGTCCAAAATGAAATAACATACCGATTTCATGTCCAAAATGGAATAACATACCGAGTACATGTCCAAAATGGAATAACATACCGACTACATGTCCAAAATGGAATAACATACCGATTTCATGTCCACAATGGAATAAAATACCGAGTACATGTCCAAAATGAAATAACATACCGAGTACACGTCCAAAATGGAATAACATACCGAGTACATATCCAAAATGGAATAACATACCGACTACATCTCGAAAATAGAATAAACTACGCATATGGAAAAACTGCATGGGATCATCATGTCAAACTAATTTTATTATGTCTTAAAAACAAAAATCTAGAGTTTGCTATGCTTGCAAATTATTGATCGTTTTAAGTTCAAGAACAAAAATAAGAACATCAAACAACATATTTTGCACATGTCCTAAATACGTGGTCACAATGTTCTTGTTAACGTTACGAAACCGATGGACGAAATCACCTCGTCTGAATATGATGACTAAAACCACGTGGAATGTTTTCTAAAATTGCAAATTTATTTATATTTTTACATTTTAAAGCATTTTCAAACTGTTCAGCTTAACGCGTAAAATGTTACCAAAATGATATCGGAATGCATTCGTATACGAGTCAAGACGTTTTTTTTTTATAAAGGGCTTCTGTACACATACTGACAAAAACAACTAACTATTGCGCGAATGCCCCAAGACGTGGTCACAGTTTTCTGCGAACAAAATAACAAATTAGACGATATCACCTCGTCTAAAAATGCTGACTTCATATTTCAAACAGAAACGTCGATTAGTTTTCTAGACTTGCAGATTATTGATCTTTTTATATTTTTGAGCATTTCCAGACTGGTATTACTTTTCCGTGTTTGACAATTTGTTCTATCCTTATGCACCTATAAATATTTTACCACAGGGTGGGGAGCGGCGGGCCAACCCAGGGGAATATTTTTGGGGTCTAATTCCCCACCCTAGAGCCAAGCATTGTTGTTTAAATCACCACACTGGGAGATGCTTTGTGTATCAAATGGCCCGGTGGGTGTGTGTGTGTGTGCTGGGGAGGGTGGGGGGGGGGGCAATATTACCGGGATCTAAAATCCGACCAGTCTATTTCCCGGGACCCGGACTCTTTCGGCGTGTCAAATTCCCGCCTGTCGGGAATCGTTTTCAGTCTAAATGATTCAGTTGACCTTACCCGTGGTATTTCGTTGTGGCGCAAATCGAAGTACCCGGATAAAACCCACGTGCTCGATATGGTAAAAATGTATGCGCTGGGAAAGGAATCGAACCCAGGATACCGTTTAGAATCGAGTCTACCAATTACTTACTATTTCGACAGCTATTTCGTTTGTTTGTTTATTTTATTTGTTGTTTTTGTTTTTTTGTAACTATGTTAATTAAGATTTTTGTCCGGTCGGTTCGCGGTTTCTGTACTTAAAATCGGTATAAACCTTTCAAAGAACAAGTCATTTTACATTTCACGCGTGGTTGCCGATATACATTGATAGGATTACACAAGCTGTTCAAGGGAAATAACTACAATTACACGAAAAACAGAATAATATGCATTATAGAATATTTAATTGGATTTAATGTTGAAGATTAAATATATATAATCCTTCTCCAGATAAAGTTCATAAAATTTATGATTGAAGATTAAAGCAGTAAATATTTTTTTATTTTTGTGAACGCCGTACTGTAATATTGTGGACACATGAGTTGCGGCCCTTTTTAGTATGTACATAATACGAACTTTAATGATTATTCCAAATAAGGGCGACGACTATTATATCACGGTTGTATAAAAAACTAATAAAAATATTTTTTTTTGAAACCGTGGGCAATTTTTGAACGATAACATACCGTTGATATTGCTTGAACATTCGTCCATCGTGAAATATTACATCTATTGTATAACTTATGTTTATCTACATGTATATATTTTCGTGGTGCGTTGTTGAACATTAAAGATGATGATGATGATGATTATTATTATTACTAGTATAATTATTATTATATTATATTATATTATGCAAATAGTCTGAACCAGGGCCAGGACCACTGAACGAGGACATTGCACTTCAATAATTTTTCTCAGAGTTAAAGGAATTTTAAGATTTCTCAAATTAGTATTTAGTGCACATTTCTTGTCCGGACTATTTCTCAGCAACTACTAGCGAGAATTTAATAAAACCTCATAACAATCTTCATTACCAAGAGGAGGAATGCACTAAATCAAGAAGTTCCGCTTGAATGATTTTTTTCCAGAGTTATGGGACTTTAAATATTTCTGAAATTAGTATATGGTGCACAATTCTTGTCCGATCTATTTCTACGCAACTACTGGCAAGAATTCAATAAAACGTTACGTGAAGCTTCATTACCAAGAGGAGGTGTGCACTGAACCAGGGCGTTCCGTTTCAGTAATTTTTCTAACAGTAATGAAACTTTGAAGATTTCTGAAATTAGTATATAGTGCGCAATTCTAGTCCAGGCAAATTTCTGCGCAACTGCTGGCCAGAATTCAAAAAAACATCATAGGAAGCTTCATTACCAAGAGGAAGTGTGCACTGAACCGGGACGTTCTGCTTCAATGATTTTTCTCTAAGGTATTTTGAAAAGATTTCTGAAATTAGTATATAGTGCACAATTCTTGTCCCGTCAATTTCTCTGTAACTATTTGCCAGAATTCAATGAAACTAGGGGAAGCTTCATTACCAAGATGAGATGTGCACAGTACCAGGGATTTTGATGATGCTGAAAAAGTGCACTATTCTTGTCCTAGCGGTTTCTCTACAACTACATGTACTTTATCATATGCTGAATGGAATTCAGTGATACTTGTTTACAAGTGTGGTATGCTTATGTTATGCTTAAATACAGTTTTGACAGCTATTTGCAGTTCTTAGCTTTTTTTAGCTATTTTAGAATCGCTGCCTTTCTGATTGCATTCCAAGTGCTTGGCAAAGCGCAATAGGCGGAATCCATCAGTTTCACTGATATCCTTGTTATTATTATTAGTATTATTATATTTATGATTTCTACAGCATGGCGATAATATAAAGTTTTATAATATGCTCTGAAATTGACCACAGCTATGATTAATGGTGCCTACAGTTGACCTATCAAGCAGGTTGTATTCCAAAGAGCAATGACTACTTAAACGATTACGTATCAATACAATAACACTGGTCCTCAGTTATCTATCGGAGGTCTGAACTCCAGAAAGAAGATGTCGAGACTGAGTTCTGAGCTCGTATTTATAGGCTCCGACTAAGATACCACGTGACCAAATCAACCAATGAGATCATCGGCTTAGAACTATCAAATGTGCTCAGGTGCATTCCCTATACAGTCATACAATGTATAAACAACATAATATGTACGGCTCTTAGGTTAGTTCAACAGCTTTTGTGAAAAGCAGTATTTACGAATAAACAGCTGAGTTTAAATGTATCAAATAAACAAACGTCGAATAAAATACATGTATGGCGTGTGAATACATGAGCAAGTGCAGACTCCGCCCTACAAGAAATAACAACTGTTTACATTAAAATACAATATTCCTTATACACAATTAATTACTGGGCTGTATCTCGGCAAAGTATCTAAATACATTAATAGGCTTATTTCTAAATTATGGAAACAGTAATGTTAATATTTATCAAACGCCAAGATATAGTTTATATACAATATAGTTCTCGCGTGATCTTGTACATGGCGGTCATTTTTAAAGACGCTTAGAAAAATATTTCCAAGCGTTTTAAATGTTATCGTTAAAAGAAACAATACGTAGTCTGAACAAACATAATTATATACACAGATTTGTTCCCTATAAGTACTTCAGGTTAAAGAGTTGAGTTTAACCTATGAAACATAAACATTCTAATCAAGTGAACCAAATTCAGTATTTGACAAAACACAGTGACAAAATAGCAAATTACGATATTCACTAAACAAATGAGCTACGATGGAGATTTCTGGTGGATTCAACGTGATTCATCCGTAGACTATCCAGGTATTTTCTGTCCGTGTGTTACGAATGTTTGTTATGTTGAGAAATTCACAATGTCACATATTTCCGCGAGTGGTACAAATGTCAAGTAAGGAACTTTTCCTTACAATATAGACATACAATTTGCCGATAATTTGTGTATTTGCCACTTGCTATTTTTATAATAAACGGAACCCCTGAGGACATTACCATTGCAAATACCACCATGTATTTTAATTTGTTCATTTGGCATATGCATTTTTACTATCTGTAAACACTCGACAACAATGGAAGAAAACACAATGAGCAGTTCGTTCATTTAGTTAACATTACATATCTACTGCAGTAACAGCACCAACAGTGATTATCCGCTGAAGATGATTGAATATAGCATTCTTCTGTATACAAACAAGATTACAACCTTTCTGTTATGCAAAATGTGTGAGTGCACTTCTATCGCTATATTGTATACAAACGTGCATCACGTCAGCACAAGTCTCGTAGTCGTAGAACGACAAATATTTTTGCTGAGCTGTAAAATTGAAATGAAATATGTTGTTTTAAAAGCAGAGAACACAAAAACGCTTTAACACTCAAGTCCTCACTCGAGAGTGTTGCTTGTTTTTTTTACATTTGACGACGCACTTTAGTTACCCTTTTAGGTTTTGCTTCAGATCTCTGATGACTATGCAAGTTTACATAGGGGGACTGACTTCAGTTCCAACGTATCATATTTTTGCGTCCTCCGCGACAAACCTGTGAACAACCGCTTCTATACCTTCAGCGAGCAACATAAGAAATATGAACGTTTATGCACACCATATGTCAACCAAGAAGAATCAACGACCATTGGTACATTATAGGAGGCGATTTCACTCCCCCTGTTATTGCCAGCCATATCGAACACAGGCTTAAACTGTGAGATGACGAATAAGAGAAATTATTGCCGTCCCAATGCATCACAGAATATTTAAATGCAAATTAGATATCATTGGGTAATTTAATACGGATCATCGCCCGCGACTACGTGTGTAGCATTAATGTGGGGTATCTACTTTCCTCTTTTTGCAGAACTTGGAATGACGTGTCAGGGCATTTGTTGTATCTGCGTTTCTGCAACAAAAACGCAAAAAAAAAACAGCGTCAACAAAACAGACGTCGAGCTACTGTTTCAAGTATTACAGCTTTATTTTTGCTGTTGTTTTCTGTACGAAATAAGAATAAAACTGAGAAAGATCCAGACCTGATATCAATAGCAGGAGAACTGATGGGACGATTTATAATTTGCATTTTGTCGAGGTTTGAAGTCAGCAGTTTTAACATGACTTGACAGGTTGAATCTGAAACTCCCTAAAGGCATTCATATTAGCTATGGGGAAGATAATTAAGGCGAGTCGTTTGTCGGGGATTTGATGCCATTTTAGGAGTTATTGGCAGATTTCATCGACGAAATTCATTTTTTGTTAAAATAGAATTCTTTTCTTATATCGGTTAATATCAGTTTTGAACCATAAAATACCGTATGGTGTAATATAATACAGTTATCATTGCAAGATCGTACTGTCTTCTAATTTAAGAACAACATTTAAGAACACAACAGTTTGCACTTTCATTTGTATGAGCATAATAACAGTCCTGTCACTTATATTTAAGTGGGGTATCTCTTTTTTAATCCCATTGTTATTGAAAAAACTTATTAAGATAATAAATTGTAGAAAGTCGATGACGTATTATGTTGTTTAAAAACGACTATTTGCAACTTCAAAGTTTAATGGACGGATGATTTATTTTCATGTATAGTAGGTAGGGAAATCAATTTAGATGGCGAGCAATTGTATGCGTCGTGTTGCAATTTGTTGCGTTGAGTGGAAACAGTACAGAAAGCGAGTATAATTGCCCACCAATTGAAATAGAAGATGGAGAATAGTAGTGGAGAGAAAATGATTTATCTTTGCGTTAGCAGTTGTAATATTGTTCAATTGTTTTTGTCTGGGTGACAATTAACAACGCATGCGCAGTTACTGGACACAGCGTCAACACTCTATGTATGCCTTGAACAGAATTAAAACTGCTTGAAATAGGAGACAAGATTGTATCTTATGACATCAAAAATTGGTCACTCAACATCTCTGCGAGTATACTTTCAGGTGTAGTCGCTCTAATGGACTTTCACCGCGGGATTTCCGAAGTGTTTCCGGTTTCAGTCAGCTAGTGTTGTCCACGAAGCGAACTCGCGGAAAGGTTGCATAAAAATTCGGTTTCTTTATTCTAATTTCTAAAGCTTTTATAATGCATTTTCTCAAATTACATGTTTTACTTCTTTTCTATAAATGTATGTTATTTTCGTATTTCGAACATTAAGCGATATTGTATAGGTTAATTAAATTGAAGGTATATAGGTAAATGTGTCACGTGATAAATATATTCGATGTTGCTCGTTATATACTTGTATAGAAAGGTTTATTATTGTTACATAAAAAGGTTTGGACCAAGATGCTTTGTTCATTACTTGAAAGTCCAATTGTTGAACTTTCATTCTGAGATTAATCAAAGGTACCTCATAAGTTCTTGTTTTTAAAAAATACGATCGAAGCAAGCTAGACAACATTTCATTGGAAGTAATAAATGTAAAAGTCACCGCTCGCATTTTGATGAAATAGTTTTAATGTAATTATTCCTATGGTGAACGAAGTCATAATGAGCACAATATGTTGTAAGAACTAATTGGACACAAAGGCAAATGCTTTAAATCAGAATTTCTGTTGTTCACAGAATCTGTTAGGCCATACAATTTTGATTCTTTGTTTAGCGTCCCCATGATTTTTCGAAACCTACCAACCAGGCAGCAAAAAACAAACGAGTCGATAAAAAACACATTTTTCTTTCACTATTTAGTCATGGCAGTGGTACAAGCTAAAGCAAATGTTACTTGCAAAACTGTCATACATCATCTTTATATTGGGAACCTACTGTAATACACTATTTTAACTGTGTATATTGACTAGTTGCACACTATTTTTTTTTTTACAAATATTTAAAATAAACACCTAAACGTATTTTTTCCATGTTTTTCAAAATTTTATCTATATGCTTTTCAACTTGATTTTTTACATTGTCAAAATTGTTTTTTTCGTTCAGGCATCCGAAAACCTACCAGCCCGAGGACGCTAAACATAGCATCAAATTGGTGTGGCCTCAGTTTTAGGCTAAACAACAGTCAGATGCATGTTGCTGGGTGGGTTATTGTGCGCACATTATTTTAATATATTTTTCTCTATTCGCAATGTCCAGTTGCAATTTGCCAACACCTTTCATAAATGTGTCATTATTGTCAACACTGAATATCTTTACTTACTCCTTTATTCAAATATTGTAAATGTTAACAGATGATTACCTTATTTGTATATCTGGGAGATAATCTCGTTGATGATGTAACAACTTGTAATCCAATCCCATTGCATGTTTGATGCAAATAAATATGTTTAAACTAAACTGAACATCGACAAGATAACCTAATTAATAAAACAATACATGTACATTTTAGCCACTGCTAACGAGTGTTACTTTTTGGACTGCACTTGTGTAACTTAAATAATTCAAAACTCATATACGTGTATTATAATTCAAAACTCATATACGTGTATTATAAGCGTATTTTGTCTCACCACTTAGCATCGAGATGATAACATATTTATTAATTTAATAAAATAATGCGACACACATTTTATACCAGTTTTTAACCTACATGGAAAGATCGCATGGTCTGAATCCATTGACATTAGGGTTAGATCATTATCTCATTAAAATACTTTGCAATGGACCAAAACTATGAAGATCCATTTATGCTATTGCCATATTTAATTGCCGGTTATACGTTCAACTGGTCAGTGGAGAACCACTAAGATAAAAGGGGGAGGGGGCAGTAGCAAAGTGCTATTGAGTGCCAGACGTTGTTTGCTTCTTATCTATCGAAAAACATTATAAAAAAATTATGCTTTATTCCCTGTTGGGTCTTTTTGAAATTCTATATCATTCATCATTAACAACTTCAACAAATATCCGAGCATGTGAAGTAGTATTAATTGTTATTTTTTATTCATCATAATAATGTTATACTTGTATACGTATAGTATAAAGATGTATTTGTTTTAGTTTATTGGCCTATATCGTTAAACAATGAACAACAAACCTCCCACATACAGATCTGAACAATATAATTATTCATATCGGTACAAATATTGTATTTATTAAAACATAATTATACCAGTAACAATTTCAACATTTAATCATCTAGAGTTATAGACAAGGCTTTCATATCCGCTAAGGTTTGTTTCATTCTTTCTTTGCGTTCATTTTCGCTGCATTTCGAATTTCGGAAAAGTTCGGAGGCCACTTCCGAGTAGACCTTGAAAGCCTCGGTGTTGTAAGAGAGCTGGGATCGAACCAGCGCGCCGAAAGACGGCCGAAAGTAGTCGGTGCGTCCGTCGTACAGCTTCGTGACGTCTTGACGGACCGCATTGTCCTGGGCGTCGAATTCCCTTTGTGCTATATCCAAAGCTTTGCGATTCTGAAACAGTTAAGCATTGACGTTGTTTGTCGGTCTAACCCAACTGGTGTTGTCATCTTCAAGACCTTTTCAATGTCCAATCAAATGTGGTAAAATCCCAACCGAGTACTCCCACAGAAATAAATCAGTTTCTTCTAGTTACATAATCAAGCATATCATGAACAAAAAATATTCAAACAGTCAAGCCTTGTGGTATTTTGGTTTTTCATTTTATAATCTATATTCAATGTATATTCAATGTATATTCAATGTATATTCAATCATATTACTAGTGTGTATGTACCATTGTTATTCCTACATCTGTGCACAATTTTATACAACATTCCACCTGCGTTCTATACAAGTACATATATTTTTGCATGTACACTATCTGATTTTATAACGACAAGCAAGTGTTGTTTAAGTGAAATAAAATGATGTTCTGTTCTGATGTTAAGTAAGCGATTCATCAAATAAGACATAATACATGCATTTCGCAACCATCGTTTACTTCATATGAAGATTATAATCAATGTATAAGAAATGACACTATTATCTCAAGGCAATATCTGTTAAGAACATTAACAAACAAACCGAACTGATCGAGTCCAACTTGACAATATTCTGCCCGCTTAACAAACATTTGGAGACCAAATATGATATAAATCGCGATATTAGGCGTAAAAAAATATGTTTGTTTCAGGTTACATGCCCCAAAAATAAGGCTAGGTAGGTGTTTTTTTGATTGGGTAAATGGTCAACTTTACGATTCTTAAACTGAATGAATATTCAAAGCATATCGGTAATATTCTTAAACATAGTTTTGAAAGTGGATGCTATCAAAACAAAAAACCTATTTATAAAAAAACCCATTTAATTATTGTAAAACGGTAAATAAAACAAAAAAATATCTGACAACTGAATAAAATGTTTTAGGGTCGGGGAATTTTGTAGGGTAGGTCGGGTTACCTGAAACAAACATATTTGTTGACGCCTTAAAAGCGTCAATTAAGAAACCGAACTGACCGAGTCCAACTTGACAATATTCTGTCCGGTTCTTTCCTTCTCTTGGTACTTGCTGAACTTGGCCTTGATTTTGTTGTACTCCTGGAGACTCTGGTCCCGCTTCTTTATCGCAGATTGAACTGCGGGGAACACGGAGCTAAATCTGAAAATACACGTAAAACTTACACCCCAAAGTAGTAAATTGGTGTAATTAAAGTACGGTGTGTACTTTAATGAAACATTTGCGCAAAATCTGCAATAAAACATACTGTTAAAAGTAGTAAGTTTTTGACCGTACAATACACATAAAAGTAGTAAATTAAACCGTACATAACCTTTGCGCTAAATCTGCTAATAAAACATACTATTAAAAGTAGTTAGTTTTTTGACCGTACAATAATATAACTTGTCTGGACTCGTGTTACTGCAGGGAAAAACTGAGCTAAATCTGCAAATAAAACATGCATCTGAAAGTAGTAAATTTTACTGCGTACAAGTATTAATACAACTTGATCATATGAACTCTGATACTGCTGGGGAAATGTTAATCTGAAAATACATGAAAAGCATACACCTTAAAGTAGTAAATTTCACCGTACATTAATATAACTATTGCATGTTGTACGTACTCTGTTACTTCAGGGAAAATTGAGCTAAATCTGCAATAAAACATATATTCGAAAGTAGTAATATTTTAACTGTGCATTCATTACAACGTACGGTATTAACTCTGTAACTGCAGAAGAAACTGAGCTAAATCCGCAACAAAACAAACTACTTAAAATAGTAAATTTTATTGTACATTAATATATCGTTTGTGTGGTTTTATGTTACTGCTATGAAAATGGAGCTAAATCTGCAATATAACATAGAGCTACTTTTAAAAGTCGTAAGTTTTACCGTACGTAAATATAACTTATGTTATGACTATATGAACTCTGTTACTGCAGGGTAAAATGAGCTAAATCTGCAATACAACATACTCTTGAAATTAGTAAAAATTACCGTATATTTATACAACTTCTGGAGTGATTTTATGAACTTTGATACTACTGTGAAACTGAGCTAAATCTGCAATAAAACATACCACTTAAAGTAGTAAATTTCACCGTTAATTATTACACTGTGTGGTTGAGTGTATAAATTATGTTACTGCTGGGGAAATTGAGCTAAATCTGAAATAAAGCATATACTTCAACGTTAAAGCAGTAGATTAACCGTACGGAACTATCATTTGTGGAGTGAGCGTGTGACCTCTGTGGTTGCTGTGAAAAATGAGCTCAAACTGAAAACACAACATCATTATTATTAACCGTACAATTATTTGAATATAACTTAATGAAACCCACATTGTACAATTAGTCCCACCACGTTGTGTACATCTTGTCAACACAATAACCAACATCGCCATTAAAGGAGTGGTCGCCCAGTTTGGGGCGCTGATCAATATGTTTTTACTTTTCTTGTTGCATATTTCAAGATTTAACAAAAACGTTGATTTTGCAAAATTAAACTTTTGACGAATATCTGTTGTTTTTCGAGAAAACATTGATACCTAGTAGACATACCCTAGTATTTTTGTTTACACAAAATGGCATAATAAATATCAAAATAAATGTGTTTTCCAACCCAAAACTGCATACCAGACAAACATGTTCGATAGAGTATACAACCTTCTGTTTTAAAATTCAATTTCTAGAGAACTATGTTTTTCAACCCCAAACTGTAAAACTGTCCCTTTAACCCGATGCAACAGCGAAGTCATCCGACTGATAACTATCAACAGCATATCTATTATTAGACCGCCAAACACGTGTTTGATTTGAAACCCTACCGACCATTTGCTAATTTATAATCAACCTTTTCAAAACGAGCCATAAATGATTATTAAAATTACAAAACATTTTCTCCTTCAAGAGCCCAACTACTTTCAACAAAACACCAAGCAGCACCATCTTTCAGAGTCAGTAACACCAGAATAAATACCAACAGCATTAACAATACAATCAACGTCACCACCAACACCTCCATCACTACCATCATCATCAGCAGCAGCTGAAACGTCAATAATAATACCATTTAAGTATATTAACAACATCAAGAAACCCAACAAAACCAACAACATCAACAGAGAGAGCAATCACCATCATAATCATCATTACTACTATTAGAATAATCGTCTTTAAAATCGTCAGTCACATCAGTGACAAAGGCATTGTTCCCATGGTACTAATCGTGTCACATCAGTGACAAAGGCATTGTTCCCATGGTACTAATCGTGTCACATCAGTGACAAAGGCATTGTTCCCATGGTACTAATCGTGTCACATCAGTGACAAAGGCATTGTTCCCATGGTACTAATCGTGTTACATCGGCATCCTCGTTCCTACACGCACACTACTGACCCAGAAATCATTATTGTAATTACCGTTTACATGTCAACAGTCAATGGAACAGACCGTACGTCGTTATATAATTGACAACGTGTCTATCGATTTAGAAAGCTAGGACTTGAAAGTTGGACGGAAACGTCTCGTAAAAACGTTCATATACTGTCAACGGTGTTTGTCGGAGTTTCACGTGGTCGTAAATCCAACAGCGTACGGTCAACGGTCGTCATGGCAATCGTCTAGGTCAGGTCAACACTAAGTACTGTCCCAGGAATAGCGCAGGTACCTGTACATTAAAAAAGAATATCAAAAACAATAATTGCTTATTCGATTTCTCGCGCTGAATACCGCATATTGTATTCATACGCGATCGTGTACATGTGCATTTGACGAAATACTACAGTAATTTTACAAGCATTGAGATATGACGTCATTCATCAAATGAAGCCATTTCCCAAATTAGTTAATCAAAATGTACTACACTAACCTTATTTTCCTTTATGATGCGCACTCATCGTTTTCTTGCAAAAACCTTGAAATCCCTACATAACAAGGGCAAAATTTCGCGCTACGGCTATGCCAACGCGGGATTCTGTTAGGGGCCATTTTAAACATAACTTAAGTCGGTATAAGTTAAGTGCTTAAGGCTTAACGCGATGGATGGCCGTAGATGGACTGCAAGAATATGCCGGCGCGCTACGGCCATACGAAACCGGATTCGATGCCCTAATTTTAAACTGACCTAACCTAATGGAACTATAATTTTAGTGCTCAAGTCTTAACGCGAACGGTGGCCGTAGATCTCCATATGGAGATGACGGCGCGCTACGACCGCACAGAAACTTAGCTCATGGCTGTATTTTAAACTTAACCCTGTTCAAAATATGCTTAACGCGAATATGGTCGTAGATACCCGCGAGAATTATACTTACCAAAAAATATTCGAGAGAAAGAAGACCTGAACCATTCTACTACTGACATTAATGAAATAGGAATATTACAATATACATTTTAAAATACAATTGACAATTACATTAGATGTTATAGTTGCATTAAGTGCTTTACCACAAAAATATACAGAGTATATTTCCGGGTAAGAATCATCGGACTTATGGCACCTGAAATATTGGACCTGGTATGTTGGACTTGTGTCATCAGGAATATTGGACATGGGTAACCCGAAACATTGGCCTTGGGACACCTGAAATGTTGGACTTTGGTCACCTGAAATATTGGACTGGGGTCACCTGAAATACTTGACTTGGATAACCTTAAATGTTGGACTTGGTCTTGGGTCACCTGAAATGTTGGATTTGGGATACCTGAAATGTTGGACTTTTTGGGTCACCTGAAATGTTGGACTTTGGACATCTGAAATATTGGACTTGGGTCATCTGAAATATTGGCCTTGGGTCACCTGAAATGTTGGACTTGGGAAACCTGAAAAGTTGGACGACCTAAAATATTGGATTTGAGTCACTTAAAATATTGGACTTGGGCCACCTAAAATATTGGGCTTGGGTCACCTGAAATGTTGTACTTCTCAATTGCGTTTGAAGTCATATCATTGGTGGGGTGGGGTCGTTATTCACAAGGTACACAAATATTTCAATTGAGACAACGGCATAAATGGCATCCTTTATTTGAAAGATATCATTTATGCTTAATGCAATTTAATCGTGAAAGGAATAGCACTATATACATGATCAATGAATCAAACATATGTGTCGTATTTTAATTTTAAGTGTAATATGACTGAAACGAAGTTGAACGTGTTACAAAATTTGACAAAACAATTTGTTGCATAAATATTTCTTCATGGCGTTTTTACATGAATATGTGCTATTCCGTTGTACTATAACGTGTTAAAGCACATGTACACTTTTGCAACATTCGCTCACACGGACCGGACCACCAGACGATGCAATTCATTATACAAAAGCATTCTAACATTATTCAAACCTCTCTGATGTCTTCTTTCTTCAATTGTTGCCAATTACGTTTCCATAGTAACACACAGTTTTAGATAAAGCCATTTGAAACAAATGTCCATTATATTTCAGACACTAAGCGCTAATGGGTACTACATAGTGCTACATATTTGCACCGCTGTGTAATGTATTTTTAATGCGGAGATAATACCCGTTGGTGGTCGCTTTTCCCAAATTGCTCGTGTATGCTACCTTCGAAAATACATGTACCTACTTAACACAAATAAGCTACTTGGTTCTTACGCAAAACCAAACAATAGGCGTGTAGTTATAAATAGAAATCGAGCTTGAATCATTTTTAACACATACATGTATATATATAAATATGTAATATATGTTTGGACTAAAAATACCAACAAAGTTCATAAGCTGATCTTTTTATATAGTTTATATAGTTCGGACACATTAACCATACTCATGAATATACCAGACTATTAGAATAATTATGCGTTTGAATTATTTTCGATGTTTATATGTATATAATATTGATCGAGTAGGAGGTCTTTCTAAATACCCGTCCACGGACTGTATGTAAAATCGAGTGCACAGAGCGCTCAAGGATTTCGTGCAACCTTCGGACAAAATCTCTTCTGCGAAGAAAGGCCGATATCTGACTAACACACCGAACGGCGACAGAATGAATCATTAATAATTTAAAATACGTATGTGCCAAACAGATGGAACTTTCAAAAGCATTAACAGGTATTTGTTATTCGTTTATTTATTTGACATTTACGCTGAAATTTATTGAAAAATCTATGAATGTTACACGTGTAGTTTAAAGCAAAAATGTGCTAGTATTTCATTTGTATTCAAATTTTACGCTACTTTTGTAATTGTTTTGAAGTTTTACACTCAGAACAAATGTATATATTATAAATGTGGTACTAGTGTACACAATCTTTATATAATTTTATATTTTTGAAAGGCATCAATAACTGTAAAATCATTTTTTACACCCGCCTTTCATACGCTTCAAGTAAGTCATATCAAATATATGCGCCGCGCTCATGCGCCAATTAAGGGCAACTGGAGGTTCGGTCATTGACGGGCATCAGGCTTTTACATCAGAGATACATTACAAAATAATTAACAGATGCTTATGAGAGCTCTTCATACACCGAAACTATAAAATGTTATATATATTGTTATAAAACGTAGGTGTTCAGAAATGCTCCATAGAAAATCAGCACGCTAATTATAAGGCTCAGATTACATCGGTAACAGAAGAAGAATACAACCACTGAAAGCGATAATTTCCTGATATATAACGTATTTTTATAATTGCATATTAACGGAAATAGCCATGAAACTTCACGTTTACCATTGTCCTCATGATGAACAGATAGACATGTTTGTTACTAGTCAATAATTGCCAACCTGTAAATAAATGTTGTTTCTGACTTTTCGCACGTTTGTCTACGAACAGAACCTAATGGGGTCAATGTCATAAAAATCTAAAATTAAGATATTTATTTAGGCATATAACATTGTAAATATAAGGTATGTACGGAAAAGGGATGACCCATTCTCAGAAAAAACAACACAGTATATAATTTAGTTCGTGTGTTTGGCAATTTTCTTGTAAAACTTTTGTTTTTGTTTTTTTGACGTCAGCAAAATATTCAATTAAAGTAGACTAGCGAACATGGTAAGAGTGCTATCGAATGTCATGTGTTCTTATGGCTCCTACGTTCTGAGCTCGATGCCCCTTTGGGGTTTTTAATTTTTAAGCATTTTTTTTAAATTTTATTTGTATCGAATATTTCATTATGTAATATATTATCTATATTGTATTGGAATCTCTTGGTATTGACCAATTCTATTACATAATATTTATTACGTTCCGACTGGGGTACGGTAATATTTTAAAAACTACATATAAATTAGTGAATCAAATTACTATTAAGTAAATAGTAGTCAATAATAGGTTGATAATTAGTGAACACGAAGCTAAATTCCATGTACAAATGGAATACATTGCTGAGGAAAAATGACAATTTTAAGGGTGAGGATAAGATTTCACTTAAGATGTTTCTGGAAAACGGACCCAGGTCTTTCCGAATCAATATCAGACCCGTCCACGTGCACAGTTAGACCCGCGTACGAGGATTGTATTGTTTATACAGGGGCCGTATTCCAGAAACATCATTAGTAAAATCTTATCGTTAACTCTAAAATCATCGTTTTTCTTTATCGTTTTATTCCATGTTTATACGACAATGCGCTTAGTGTTGATAAATTATCAACTTTATATTTACTATATGTATGCTTATAAATAGCGAAGGGATTTACAATTTAAGTAATTTTTCAAATATTTCATTTCAAAAATGTCAACTTTTGTAAAAGTATTTTAAGATAAAAGTAAGATGTTTCATGAATACGGCCTCAGGTCATTCCGAAAAATATAGACTCGAGTGAAACAAAGAAGTAGTTATGTAAACTTGTAAAACAGTTGTTCGCGCACTTGCATCACGTGTAAACTGATACCATAGCTAAACTGTTTTTTATGTGGAACATTACATCGCTTCAATGGGATTCCAGTACGGAAACTAATATACACTGGGCCCATATTTATAAAGATTCTAAAGCCATTCTTAACTTAAGTTGAACATAAGTCAAAATTACTATTTGTGTTTCAAACACTATGATTTGTCAGAAAATCCAATAATTTAATTTAAGAATTTTAAGATTTTTCTTAAATTTCGACTAAGATTCTTTATAAATACCAGCCCTGGTCGTAACGGATATGTAATATAATTAATGCATTAAGGTCAGTGCCAGGTCAATGTTTCCGAGCTATAACGATATATTCTAACATGATACTCGCTATTTTTTCTATAGACAAAGAAAAATATATCGTTGTTAAACTACCCACTAAACAACGAAAAAAGAAGTCCCGATACTGAGCGGAGCATAGTAAAATATAGTTTTCATTACAGTTGCAAAAATAGTTGTCAAATCATGTTAGAATCGAAATAATGTTCGCGTTATCGTTGTTTATCGACCAATAAACAACTTTTTATCGTTCTGATGCGTGGCTATTAAAGCTAACGGGCTAAAGCTCTCGTGGTTTAATTCCTATGCATCAGAACTCTAAATAGTTGTTAAGTTTATTGGCCGATAAACAACGGTAAATCGAAAATTATTTTGATTCTAATAAATAAAAATACTTTAAATACTACACTCGCTAACAGAATACTAATACACAAAATGTATCGTAACTACAATATCCTAATTACGATTTAGTATGTCGTAATTCTTACATAACATCTTGTTATTACGACTTAACTATCTCTTAATGACGACTAAATAACTCGTCATTACGACAATAAAGTCAGTCGCAATGACGGCTTTGTTATTTAAAACACGAATGGATATTATGTCGTAATACCCACTTAAAAACAGCACAATATTATTAATACTATTAAGTCTAGTAATTACTACTTAATAACTACAAAGTACGACTTAGTATCTCGTAGTTGCGATTTAACTATCTCGTAACTACGACTTAACTGTCTCGTAATTAGGCGATCAAACAAATTTCTCACCTAGCACTAGATAGCTTCCATAGTTTGGATCTTTTTCGCTGTCGTTTAATGGTGTAGCGTCATGACAGTAAATCTCAACACAACGTTAGCACAACATATTGATATTGGTGTTTTTTTTCTCAACACATAACGTTAGCACAACATATTGATATTGGTGTTTTTTTTTCTCAACACATAACGTTAGCACAACATATTGATATTGGTGTGTTTTTTTCTCAACAAATAACGTTAGCACAACATATTGATATTATATTGTGAAAATTAGCGCCGTAATACCATATTTTGTGAAAATAACATTTCAGCCTATTATATATGAAATTATTCTTTTAATGTTAAACTAACAATTTTATTTGAATTTGAACGTATAATATGCCTTTTGATATAAACATCTCAATCAGTCTATACGAAAACGTTTGCATGGAATAAAAATAAAGCAGACACAAATTCAAACATAAACGTACTAGCAATTGTGAATTTTTGATTTAAATTTGTGAACAACTGGTACTTTTTTGCTTTGTGAATGGAGCCCTATTTCGGCCCAAATTGGCTTGAAAATAATCACTGATACTGGTCATAACAAAAACATCAATAATCATGAAACAGATCTGTTTCTTTGGCAGTTTCTACATGTAATGTGAGAACTTTTGTTAAATCTCGTAATTACGACTTAGCATCTCGTAAATACGACTGAGAATCATGTAGTTACGATTTAGTATCTTGTAATTACGACTTAGTTGCTCCTAATTACGACTTAATATCTTGTTAATATGATTTAGCTATATGGTTACTAAAAATAAAAATTATAAAAGCAAAACGTCTATACATGATGATAACAATATATGTAGTAAATGTTATTTGTTTATAAAATGTACACGATGAAAAATTGTGAGGTACCGATTTTAGTACATGTACTTATCATGTAATAACCCAATGCACACATTGATGCTGATAATGACTATATCTCTGGAACTGTTATCTCCATCAATATAAATGCTATTATAATATAGAAATATACACAAGTACGGTGTGTTAATTCAACAAACTATACTATATATACTATATTATCTGATTTTCAATAATCAAGAAGGTCAAATGGCCATTGGTCGCTCACCTGAGTTTCATTAGTCTAACAATTTTCCATTTTCCAATGTTTATACGGATATACTGATACGGACTGATGGAAATGCGGCCTTAATCATAATGGTTTGAAAAACTTAAGTGACATCAGACATTCAAAATTTGGAAGTACATATTGAAATTAAAGCTTTTTCTTCAATTTGACCTAGTGACCTAGTTTTTGACCCCACAAGACGCAGATTCAAACTCGGCCGATATATCATTAAGATACATGTTCTGACCAAGTTTCATGCTGATTGGGCAAAAAATGTGACTTCTAGAGTGTTCACAAGCTTTTTCTTCAATTTGACCTAGTGACATAGTTTTTGACCCCACATGACCCAGTTTCGAACTCGGCCGAGATATCATTGGGACAAATGTTCTGACCAAGTTTCATGAAGATTGGCCAATAAATGTGGCCTCTAGAGTGTTCACAAGGTAAAATGTTGACGAACGATTCACGACTCACGACGGACAATAGGCGATCACAAAAGCTCATTCTTAAACTTTTGTAAATTCCTGCTCAGAGTTCTATAATTTTGTATTTTTACCACATCTTTAAATACACGGTAAAAGAGTATTTGCGTGCTTTTATGTGCACGAATGTCTTATTTTAAAGTATCATAAAATGTATATGATAATACTTACTTTTTCATGGGATCGACAAAAGTCTTCTGAATATTTGAGTTCTGAAACGAAAAACAAAATCACATTAAATGAAAATTTTGGTTTACGTACTGTACAACTCCCTGCTTTTAGTGAGATTTGATTACCAGAATGTTCAAATATTTGGTAGGGCCAAGCAAAATAAATGTTTGGTTTCCGCTTACATCTCCAACAAAATCTAGGAGGGGAGGTAAAATGTAACTTTTTTTTCTGTAACTGTTTTTTTTCTTTGCCGCATAAATAAGATCAGAGACAAAGAGATTTCTAGCAAGAAACTTATAATTTAAGCGCAAACTGCTCTTTTTTCCCGAAAGTCAGAACAAGTTATTGATTGATAGGCAAAAACAACTTTAAGGGTCGGCGGAAAAAATTAGGGGGGGGGGGGGGGTTCTGGTAAGCCGAAACCAACAACTTTCTTTACACCTAACACGTCTTCGCTAAGGCGTAAAAAAAAGGGGGATACTATCAAAACAAAACACTTATTTATCCAAAAACACATTTAATTATTGAAAAAGGTAAATAAACCAAAAATCAATCTGACAAACCCAATAAAATGTTCTAGGGTCGGGGCATTTTTTTAGGGTAGGTTACCTGAAACAAACATATGTTTTTTTTTACGCCTAAGTGTCATATTACATACTACATGGTAACATTTTATAGGTGATATACCATTTCTTGTCAATGTGTCTGTAACTCTTCAAGTAGATTCTCACATGGTTAAGTTATATGTTACATACTAACACCATATAGGTTACATACAACTACCATATAGGTCACGTACCATTTCTTGTCGATGTTTCTGTAGCCGTTCCTCCAGTAGCCTCTCCCACGTCTCCATGTCTGTCTGAAAGCTGTCATCGCTCTGGCACAGTCCGCTGCTCAACAAATTCTGAACAATCTTGTGCTCGGCCTTGCCTAGAGCTGCAAATTATTTAATTGTTTGTAATAAAAAATCTAACACTCGAATCGAGATAGTCAGCTAAAAGGAGAAAACAGCTGGAAGGAGGTAGTCAGTTGGAAGGAGGCAGTCAGCTGGAAGGAGGTAGTCAGCTGAAAGGAGGTAGTCAGTTGGAAGGAGGTAGTCAGCTGGAAGGAGGTAGACAGCTGAACGGAGGTAGTCAGCTGAAAGGAGGCAGTCAGCTGGAAGTAGGTAGTCAGCTGGAAGGAGGAAGTCAGTTGGAAAGAGGTAATCAGCTAAAAGGAAGAAGTCAGCCAAAAGAAGGATGTCTGTTGAAAGGAGGAACTCAGCTGAAAGTAGAAAGTCAGATGAAAGGAGGAAGTCGGTTTAAAGGAGGAATTTAGCTGAAATGAAGAATTTAGCTGAAAGAAGAAATTCAGCTGAAAGGAGGAAGGAAGTCAGCTGAAAGGAGGAAGGAAGTAAGCTGAAAGGAGGAAGGAAGTCAGCTGAAAGGAGGAAGGAAGTCAGCTGAAAGGAGGAAGTCAGCTGAAAGAAGGCAGTCAACTGAAAGGGGGAAGTCAGCTGAGGAAGGAAGTCAGCTGAAAGGAGGCAGTCAACTGAAAAGAGGATAATGTAAGCTGAAAAGGGGTAGAAAGTCAGCTGAAAGGAATAATTCAACTGAAAGGAGGAAATTATCTGAAATACAATGATCACAACAATAAGCCTGTCTAGAACCTGCTTCCATTTGAGAATTTTATGAGGAGAAATCAAGAACAGCTATACATCAAATCCAAAGGATCAGTTTTCATACAAATATGGCAAGCTGAACCATGAATTAATGAAAATTCAATACCAGTGTTTGCCTCTGTGAATCGTTTACTGTCTTTGTACAATTTCTTTGATGCCTCCTCCAATCTGAAATACTAATTTATCTCAATAAACCATTTCTTAATGTATTTTCTCTATGGCCAAAGTGCATTTTGGTAACAATTCCCTGGAGTATTTACAAGAAAATAATATTTATAACGATAGTAGCTAATGTGCAAGCAATTGGCTTTTCAATTGATGATTTATCAATAATTATGCATCAAGGAAAATTTAAAGGGGTTTATTTGTCAAAAAATATATTTCCAAATAAAAAACATTAACAGTATAGTAAATGAGTATACATGTATATAAAGCACCAAACTACACGGAACAAGTGTGATACAGATATAAATAAATAAGAAATAATTTGTCATTGATCAGTTAAAATGGATGAACTTACAAATCAGATAAATTAATGCTGAAATGGAAATGACAAAATGACTTTAAATCTAACAGAGCAAATGAAATATACAGCAAATGAAATATAACAAAGGCAATATCAAATTAAGACTTTGGCCAACGTTTGCATAAGTGTTTGGTGCTACTGGTGTTGTGTAGACTAAATGAACTGTCAGTTAAGAAAGAAATCAAGGAGTTTTTTTAGAATTCTATTTTGGTGCTTAAAAATAACTATCAGTTGCCATTTTTTTCCAATGTGAAACAATCCCTGTCACTTTAAAAGTTTTTCACAGAAAATGTAAAAATACAACTAATTTTAGAATAATTTCAAAACTTCTAGTAGCCATGGGCTATTTTGGCTACTGGCAACGCAAACTGTAACATTGGAATAAAATAGCAGTAACTGAATTTCTGATATAATATAGTTATAAAAAAAACTATGAACTGCTTTCAGAAATATACTCTTCTAATTTCTTGACATCTCTTTCCAGTTCTCGTTCAGCATGTCGAGACACAACACTTTTCTTTGCTCCCGTATGACGACTAAAGGGGTTCCTACAATAAATAAACACAAATCTATCTATGATGTAGAGCTCAAGTGAAACAACTGAGAAGTGTTGTGGGGAAACCGGACTTAATGCATGTGCGTATAGTGCAATCCGCACAAGCTAATCCAGGACAGCACTTCCCGCTTTTTCTGTTTCAAGGAAGTCTCTTCTAAACATAAATCCACTGTAGGCGGAAAGTGCCGTCCTGGATTAGCCTGTGCCGGACGACACTTTACGCACATGCATTTAGCCCGGTTTTCTCAAATACTTTACTCGCCATCGCGGGCTCAGAATATTCTAATTCTCAGAAATTATTTGACAAATCTACGTGGAGTTAAGAGGAGTGGTAATAGCCAAGAAATGTCACATAGTCACTCCGAGTCCATGAACAACTGATAGCTGATGTTAACCCCAGCCCGGCCATATAAATTGCGTGAGGATTGATCATGAAGTTATTTCTACAGCCATTCTCCCCCTACCTCTGATTCAAGTAGGGCAGTTGTAAGTGACTGGCATAGGTATGTGCACTTAGTACTGGTAAACCGCTTAGATCGGCTAAGCTTGCCCAGGAAAAGTGCAAGTAGGTTAACTGACCGCCGTGATGACTGAAATACTGTTAAAAACGGCGAAAAAACCCAACAAAACAAACAAAACTCCGAGTCCAAAACAAGTGATGTGCAGTAATTACTCTGCTATAGTTTGTGCAATACACAGGTCTGCTCCGCATCAACTTGCCTCTGAGTTGCTCGCAAAAACTCTGCGACTCGCAAAAAAAAATTGTTTCGCGAGAGCCGTACTGTGTGATAACACCCAGAGAAGTATTATGGTTTCCACTAATCTTCATGTGGGATAATATGATACATGATAACACCGAGACCAAATACATATTGTTTTCAATTAGCATCTTTAGGATAACACAGAGAAAAACATTATGCATGGAATATTTTATGTTCACTTAATCATGATAAAAATTAAAAAAATAACCTGACACTGACATTTATGCATGAATATATTACTAATCGATTACAATAAATATATTTCAGCGGAACTTTGTTATCTTGAAGTCATCTGGATTTCATAAATGAGTTCAAGTTTGACATATCGGAATATATACAGTTCAGTATTTATTATTTTCAATATATCATGATAAAAAATAGTGAATCTGTTTACACATTATACCAGTGATCAATTACTCCTTTAAATTTGAGAAAAGAGTTGTTTTATGTTTGTTATTTGTAACAAATACGTCTTGCCACAGGCGTCAACACCACAAGTTAACCGGAAAGAAATTAGTGTGAAAATACTTGTATGGATGGAAAACGGCATTGACTTTACCAAAAATTTGAACTCAAACTTTGAGATAATCATATTTATTTTATTATATATAAAAGGAGAATGAATATTCATCCACTTCGGTACATCCGAAAGTTCGACTTAAGTGTGTTAGAATCTATGTAAGAATGTTTTCAATGATAATGCAGTTAATGTATTAATTAACATGTAAAGCATGTGTAAGAACAAAACCAAGTATAAATATGGGAAATAATTCAAGCGTGAAATTATGCTAATAGAGTAGTCTAATAAATCAGACGTGCAACAAATTTAGTGCTACTTTTGATATGGGGCTAAATTAACGAAACTATATAAAAAGTATCTCAATGTTAGCATAGGCCCTATTAGGGCTTACACATATAGCTAGCTAACAGCGTTCACGAGTGTCTGGTCATTTTTGGTATATTAAAAACAAAACAGATTCATATAGAATCAACAATCAAACTAGGGCAAATTTTATTATGGAGGTGTTCATTATTTAAAATTACCTGATTTGAGATGGGGCAAATTGTCAAAGAGAAGGTCCTTACAATTGAGTGTTTTGGTCTAAAAAAAAGTTAGGTAGGGTGGGGAATGAGTTTCTTTTTAAACTTTTTTCCTAAGACACATTTTAGTCCATAAAATAAAATTAAAATGATCTTAAATCCAACAAATACGGATTTCTCAGTAAACAATCGTTGCAAAAAAGTTTAGGGTCAGGTTTTTTCGCTATGTAGGGTCCGGTTGCCTAAAACACAGAAATTTTTGTTTGGCCTTACCATCTATATGCCTCATATGGTAATTTACTGTGTCATGCCAAGTCTTGACAGAAAGACAACACAATTTTAACAAAGAAAAAACGCAATGAATATTTGAAATCAGGTACCAGATAAATTAATGCTCAGCTACAGACATATTGAAAAAATCTA
This sequence comes from Congeria kusceri, assembly GCA_027627225.1. NCBI lineage: Eukaryota > Metazoa > Mollusca > Bivalvia > Myida > Dreissenidae > Congeria > Congeria kusceri. The sequence goes on along the minus strand of CM051034.1, from coordinate 4,482,759 downwards.
GCGAAACGAAATGTTTATACCAGCTCATGGTTGTAACCGTAATCACGTATACACTCGTAACGAACTCCAAATTTTCTTAATTCTATACATAAGTGTTATTTGTTTGTTTACTTCCGTATTGCCCGCTTAACCAGCAAGATCTGCCTACAGTGGTTAAACCAGGTTGTGCTTTTTTAACCTTTCTTTTGTGTGTGTGTGTTTTTAATTTTTCGATTACTTTTTAGTTTATGATGTAATAAAACCTTGAAACATTAATCAAATAACACATGAGATGAATTATGTAACATTTAAGTTACATTTAACTAACCTAACCCCGATGTGACACATTTTAATCGATTAAGTATTGACGTTTTGATGAATCAAGTTCGATGTAGCCAAGAAGCTGCTGCAGCAAAATTTATGATTTTATTTGTTTTCTTATTTAGGTTCACAGGTAGAATCGAAAGTACAGATATCTCATCGTTATTATATGGTACACATTCTGTGTTTGAGATAGATTTGTATGCATCATAAAAGACATGGGTTTTTTAATTGTACAAAACTACAGGCTAGAAGCCAGTAAATCATACCTCCATAGCCTAGGGTCCCATGGCCAAACTGAAGGGGAAACACTTAACTGCAGTCTATATAGGTCGTTATAATGCAGGTCAAACTGGATGAATTATATCTTTGCGCAGTTTAATCTTCATTATTTATAAAAAATAATAGGTACATGTCAATTACATTTAATATCGTCCGATGGCCTAAGTTTGTGGATAATGTAACTTCGTGGATTTCATATATTCTGTTACGTAACCAAAAAAATATACAGAACATGCAAACTTTCCATTAAAAAACCCGGATGTAAGCTTGATCTACTTGTTAAAATACATCAAGTTATAAAATACTCTGTTTAAACAAGTACTCAACCTAAATAAAAATGTGTAATATCCTATTAATACAACAAGTTGATATCCCATATTTGCAAAATATTCCATGTAAAACTACACAATTAAGGTGGTCTGCATTGTTGACATGTCGTTTTGACAGCCACTTTTTCCTTTTTTCATAGAGATATTTTAAGACCAACAATATTATGTTCACTAATGCATTGTTGACATGTCGTTTTGACAGCCACTTTTTTCTTTTTTCATAGAGATATTTTAAGACCAAGAATATTTTATTGAATGTTGACTCGTCCCCTTACACCCCCCGTACGTCGGTAAACCAATTTGCAGATGATAAATAAATTTTCAGAGAAAACATGTCGGACAACTTACTTATTGCCATAATTTTTTTACAAAAACTCATATCTTCAAGGTAATTTTCAACGTTTAAAATATCGCACAAGATACAGTGATATTTTGTATGTATAATGCGATGTTACAATCGTTTCCTAATGGCAATTATTTGGGCAAATTAGTATGAATTTGGTTAAGAATGTAAAAAAAATCAGCAAAGTTGGCAATATTTTATGTAAAAAAGTACTGATCAATTCGTGTTTTTGCAATTATTAATGTACGACCTAACGTATCAGCCATTCTTCTTTATTTAAATGCACCAAACACGTGGTATATTTTTATTTTCGTGGGACAATATAATGTAAAATTGATAAAGCCCTAACTTTTAGGTGATCAAGTCCAAACTATTTTTTTTAAACTGAATGGATAATAATCAAACTTGTACAGTGCTTTCAGTAAATGCAATAAATTTATACATTTAAACCATTTTGAGCGAGATTTTACATTGTTGACCACAAAAGTTCACTAAAGCATTGTGCAGCAATTTTATGAAGGTAAACATTGTTAAGGTTCTTACCACAGTAATACTTTACTGCTGAAGAAATTTTCAAAGGGACTGCCAATATAAAAACTGGAAAACGTGCGGGACCAGAACTGATCTTTAATGAATTTATAATAAATGGCAGAGATGAACTTCCTCCGTATTTGCTTGAATTGTTTAACACAATATTATGTCTTGGATATTTTCCAGATAAATGGACTGAATGTCTTATTGTACCTTTACATAAGAAAGGAGATTTAAATGACCCAAATAATTTTAGAGTGATAACTATGTTAAGTGTCATAGGTAAATTGTTTACAAATTTGATTAAAAATAGGCAATCAAAACTGGGCTAAAAATTACCATGTTTTGCTGGAAGCACAAGCTGAATGTCGAGCGAAAATGCGAACACCAGATGACGTATTTGCCCTTCAATGTCCGCATACATGAGTAGGAAGCATTTTAACATGCCTATATCAATACCACTTGCACCTTTGAGTAAAATATATCCTCCATGTCATTGATATACAAAGAAAAAACAATTGGGAACAAAACACTCGCCTTGTCTTAGACGTAAATGACTCTCAAATGCAGTTCCGATATTATTATGATGTCTTACTGTTGTGTACACGAGTATACATTGCTTTTATAACTGTAAAACGTTGTCCTCGAATACCGAGTCTGTATATTCTGTACCAAAGATATTCCTTACAATGTAATCAAATGCCTTTGTAATGTCAATAAAACAACAATAAATTGCTTTAAATATTTTAATTTAAAATATGTTATTAAATGGTGAAGGACAAATACATGTAGGTGTCAAAATCAGCACACATAATGACTTTATATTATCGGAGACAGGGATACTTAACTTTTTAACTGTGAGTAAAATGAATATGATAAAGTACTGGTTTAAGGTGATCTGTGATCCAGAACGTAAATTCATTAAAATGATATAGAAAATTATTCTAGACGATATTGAAAGTAATCCCCTAAAAACCAACTGGGCAAGTCAAGTGAAATGTAATCTAAGTTCATTGGGATTCTATCATGTCGGCTTGGCACAAGGTGTTGGTAATCTCAATGATTTATTTTCTGTGTTTAAGCAAAGAATTACTGACAGTTTTGTCGAAGGTGTAGAAGGACGCATAAATGGCTATCCAAGGGCATTATTTTATAGAAATATCTTATGTTTTGAACTTCAGTTTTACCTTAAATGGGTTAACATCGAGAAGGGAAGGTGGAATAATACCGATATTAGTTATATAGTGTTTGCCCAGTTTGCCCTGTTCTCGAAGATAAATATCACTTTTGAATGTAACATCTACTAACAAACAAGACAACAATACAATACATATATCAGTGTATTATAGACGTCACCCTAGCATGTTAAAAGCCACAGAGTTATTTTCCTCATAGAATCCTAAGTTACTAGCTGTTTATGCATGTAGAGCTTTTGAAATGACAAATACTGTCAGTACATGATGATTAATGCTATTTTATTAAGTTACATGCAATACAGTTTTATGAATACTGTGCATATTGCTTTAATGTTTAACTTAGATATAATTTTTGCAAAGCATGAGAATACAGTACCGATAACTTTCACGTATTACTTAAATTTAAATTATGTTTGTAAAACATGAGAATACAGTACAGATCACTGTTATACATAACTACAATAAAAAATTATTTGTGTAAAGCATGAGAATACATTACAAATCACTTTTATGTATTACTAAGATATCATTAAGACAAATGTTCTGACCAAGTTTCATGAAGATTTCTAAAGTGTTAACAAGCTTTTTCTTCAATTTGACCTAGTTTTTGACCCCACATGACCCAGATCATGTTTGTAAAGCATGATAATACAGTACAGATTACTTTTGTGTATTGCTTAGATACAAATAGTTTTTGTAAAGCACGAGTATACAGTACATAACACTTTTATATAGTACGCGCAGATATATATAATGTATTTCTCTTTCTTTAAGCATGATAATATTATTTGTTCCTATTTGTCTAATTGTTATTCATGACGATCATGGGCCATGTTGGCCTTTTTCGTTTTTTATATGCTACATGGTACAATTTTTGAATAAACTATATTTTTCTTCTATTACATATAATAAAAATATTAATATGTCATGAAAATATGTAATGAAAAATAGCACAAAACAAACCTTTCTTAGCAAAAAATAATCATTTTATCGCGCAGTTTGAGCTTTATCCAGTTTGGACTTTATTTACACAATTTCTTCGGCTTTATCCATAAATGAGCATACCATTCCAAGATATAATTGATTTTAACCCAGAAACCACTACGGTATCAACTAATAAACGTTTGAATGCCCTTCTAGATATATTATATAACTACTCTGTAACGGTTTAGTTCACCAATTCACCAATATTTTTTATTTCCCTAAGAAAATGGATATATTTTTTCCTAGAAAAACGTAGATTTCTGGCAATACACTTAATACATAATGGCGTTGGACATTACTTTATACATGTGTACAATAATTTTGTATATATACTGACTAAAATCGCTGAAAAATTCAAAATATGTACCTACCTGTCTATTGCGGACGATATGTTTTCTCTGAAATTTTATTTATCATCTGCAAATTGGTTTATCGACGTACAGGGGGTGCCTGAAGTAAAATAAAACTTTGGATTTTGGAGATGAACCCCCAACATGTCAAACAGAAATAGTGTCTACATTCTCCTCAAGATTTGCAAAATGTCTTTAAATGTGTAAAATCAAGCATAAACATGTAGGCAATAGTGTCAAACTCTTTGGAGTTACAGAATAAACATTGTAGAAATAGAATTCATGGCAGAATTCATATTGGATCTGTTACTACTGGGAGATTGCCAGCCATATTTCCCATATTATGTAGACCTTGAGTAAATCATGAGCTAGAAGTATTTTACACCTATAAAATATTAATTTAACTTACTCTTTTACATGAAACACACAATTTTGCTTGGCCTAAGTTGCATTGTCTTGGTCATCTTGGCACGCACGCGCTGTATTTGGAGATGATGTAATATCCTAATATCCACGAACTTACATTGTGCTAGAATTGTTGTAACAAAAATGACGTAGTACTTTGGTTTTTGCGTTTGCTCAGCCATTTGTTTGAAATTTTCATGGATTTAAACATACTTTAGTAGAAAAAAAAACATAAGTATATGAGTAAGTGGTTTTTCTTTTGTCTTTTAATATTTTTGTCAGTTTATTATTTGACAATGTCCTACATCCACGAACTTAGGCAAGACAAGGATATATAAAAGAAAACATAAGTTATGGATATATTGAAATATTCGTATTTGCTATGATAGAGAATACAGCACTAAAATCTGGCTTATTGGATGTGAATCACATTGCTACACCATAAAATGTATCAATGCATTTCATTTAAACACTTATCACGCCTACGGTAACACAAAACTGGACATTTACAAATAATTGGAGTCAAGACAAATTATTTTCAGCCCGTTTAGCCTGCTGTCGTAATGGCCCACATTTAAATATTCTCGAAAGTAAAAAAGCAAAATAATCTGATGTAGGTCGGCTTGTTTTCCTTAACGAGATGTTGCGAGTCTGGTCTGTTAAGAAAAATTCATCTGACTTCTTTTCAAATTTAAAATAAAAATTAAGATTAAGAAAATAAACTCGCACATAGGCCGTAATTAACTGTAATAAACACAGAATGTATTCAATAATTCAACAAATGCATATGCTGTCTTCAAATTAAGTCCTGAAAATTCACATGCCAAGTATTTCGGTGTCACAGTACATCAAATTGACCAGGAGATGCAATGTTTTTAGCTCACCTGAGCACGAATTGCTCGGTGAGCTATTGGTATAGGGGACCTCTCCGATGTCGTCCGTCGTCCGTATACGGCAGTCTTCGACGTTAAACTGTGGACCGTGGACCGAGTCCACCAAATTTTCGCTCGGTCCCGCAAAAGTTGCAAGTAAACTGGACGGGCGATCCAGCAAAGAAATTTCCCTTGATAATTTTGATACCAGAAATCCGTCAAATTGTTCAGCCAATAATTCTCGGTAAAGCGAAAATCGGCTTATTTGGATGCATATTTTTACGAAAAGATGCCATAAAATTCAGTGTTAGATTCGCAACCATTTCCGCTTGCGCACGCTTATTTTTCTAAAACAAAGAACGCCTACTCGGCAATAAACGCACTCTCCTTCTGCATCAGCGTGTCAATTATCGATAAAATGTGTAAGCAGAAGGAGCTAGATTTTCTACAGTCACCCAGTCAGCCAATGAGAACGCATTAAATTTCCAATATGTAGATGAGCGTAGTCGATAGAATGTTTATCACGCCCTCGTTGTTGGTAAAGGTGAAGTAATTGGTAACACATTTTCGTGAGGTATGCATGTTTTAAGCTGCGTGTATGTAACACCCACATAATAAATACAATACTACATACTAAAAGAAGTCAGTATATTATTGTTTGCAAAATGTTGACTTAAAATACGAAATGGGATGTTGACAAATTGTGTTTGCAGATCGCATAGAATTTTAGTGTCTAATGTCAAAATATTGCTATGACTATGTGTGTTTTCTAATTTAAAAGTATAACTACACTCATTACACCCAAAAACTTATGCTGCCACATTTTCACGAAAGTTAGGGAAAGTTAAGCCAGTGAAAGTAAAAATGTTTTATTACTCAACAGTGGAATTAAAAAAAAAAAAAATTGGACAAAGGAGTGGGTGGGGAGGGGTGCTTTGGTAACAATTACTGGGACCCCAACTCTTTAGGAGTAGGGAGTCCATGTTCTGCAATCCTAGCGAGCGAAGCAATTTCCATTTGATCTGCGCATTCGAGTAAATTTCGGCCCAGATAACAGCTCGGCCATTTGGGCCAGTACTGAACTCAAATAGGCTAAAACGAAATATACACCTGGTATTTTATTTAACTGGCGATCTTGTATTAACATTTCGCCATATTTTTATTGAGAGTGAATGTAATAAATACATGATTCATGTTAGAATAAAAGTCTGAAAACCATAATGGCTTTCAATTATTTTTTTAATAAAATCAATGATATATATACATAAGATTAAATCAAAATCTACAAACAAATTGTGGTCCACTAAATTGTTGTACTGTCCAGTTGATTTTGCTGGTTTGGTGGACCGACGGTCTACTGCTTTTAAAACTTATTCGTGAAGACTGATACGGTCAACAATTTGGAACGTTATCACTATAAAGACTACATTTTTAATTCAATCTTGACCTAACTTGCAGTTTGTGTATGACCATAAAATCTCGGATGGGATTGTTATTGGATCAGATCACAACAGTAACACCAGAGTAATTGCCCCTTTTTCTTGCAAAAAAAGTGCAAAAATGCGCTTTTCCAACGTAGAGACTTTATTTTCCATCCAATCTCAACCAAACTGTCACAGTTTGTGTATGACCATTAGATCTCAGCAGACGCCAAAAATGGGCCAAACCGTGTTTCAAACACCAGAGTTATTGCCCTTTGTGAAAAAATAAGCAAAAATTAATGGACCATTATTCAGGATAGAGACTTCATTTTTCATCTAATCTTCACCAATCGTGTAAAGTTTGTCTATGAACGTAAGACTACAGGGTAAGTCGAATAAAAGCATGATCGGGCCAAAAACACCGGAGTTATTGCCCCTTGTGTTTGGAAAAAAACATAAACAAGTTATCATTGATTGGCTTGCACACACGATTTTTGATTCAATGTTTACCAGCTTACACAGTTTGTGCATGGCCATAAAAATTGCTTGATAAAATTTGATTTCCAACAGTTGCAAGACTTGCATGCAGTTTTTTGTACATGCAACATTGATGTCTTCAGAGCCTGCATTAACATCCTTGGACAGAAAATTATCAAAGAAAAAGCAAAACTTAACCTTATAGAACAGCCATCGCAATTTTCGCATTGCAACTAGTTCTCCAAAACTGTTAGCGAAAAAGACATCAAAATCTACTGTTTCTGCATTTTCCAGAATTGTCCATGACCTAATGAAAAGGTCAGGTAAGAATACGAAGAAAAATTATTTGAGAACCATAAGCAAAAAAAACGCACATCCACTACCCAACTCATACTTTAGTTAGCCCATTGCACTAACCGATGTTTTAAATCAAAATTGATCCTATCCCCCTCTGCGTATTGTTCAGATACCTTAATTTTCAAACCTGACACAACAGTATGGTCTTCACCAGCTCTCAGGTGAGCGTTTTGGGCCATCATGGCCTTCTTGTTAAGAAATTATAATTTAACCAAAGTTTTAATTTTATGCAAAATATCTCTTTGCTAAAGAATCCTCCAACTAATTGATAATACAGATACTATTCGTGGAACACAGACATATACCAAAATATTTACTGGTTTCGAGGGAAAGATCTAGGATCCACAAAGGTACAGGGTGCTGCTAAAAAGGAGCAGGGTGGAAAGCTGGAGCAGTTTGATGTTATTTTCTAATAATTACCTAAATTTAGGGTTATCATGAGTATAATGCTTCTAGTTAAGGTATATTAGCATAGTCAATTCATTTGTCATTGAATATTTGCAAAATTGTATTGAATTTCAAAAGATTTCAGCATTTCTGTGTTGACCAGCCCAGAGGGGCAGCAGGGGGGACCAAAACGGAGCAGGGTGCAGCACCCTGCTATTTGCTTCTAGATCTTGCCCTACAGGTTTCTATGTTTCATGGTTTACCTCCTTATTATTTCCCCCACTTTAGAGATTTTTTGTGTCGCGCGTAACTCAAAAAGTATAACTGTTAAAGTGATGAAACTTTATAAACATATTCATCAGCATCGGGGCTTGTGTACCTAGGTATTTTGGTGCAGTTTTTTCTGGCTACATGTAGCTCAATTGGTAGAGCGCTGGACTGTCAATCCTGGGATCTTGACTTCGAACCCCAGCCTGGCCACATAACTTGTGTGGGGATTGGTCATGATTTCTACGGCCATTCTCCCCATAGCTTTGTATTTCAAATTTTTTTGCCCCTTCCTCTTTCCAACATATGTAAGAAAGGCCAACCTTAAAAAATTGTTTGTTTGCTATTGCCTAACCAAGGTTGCTGGTAATGGGTAGGTAGGTAGGCTTTTTTTTTGACAAAAAAAAGTAAATTGATGAATGATCCATTTAGCGTCAAAATATAACATATAACACAGACATAGCTTTTAATTATAATCAAGTGTTGATATAACAAGAGCTTGCTAGCAATCATCTTTAATTAGACAATGAATGCTGGCAAACTGCCCGTTGTTTTCACAAGTTTGATAAAACATGGTTATAATTGCATTTGGATATGGCCAATTATAAGAAAGGGTTTAGCTGATACAGTTAATGTATTAACCCAATGGAAAACGACCGAAATGAAAGAAGAGTGAGCTTTTAACCCAAGGAAAAAATAGAATATTCTGAATTTAAAAAAACAACAAAAATGTTTTGATTTAACAAAGAAAAACACTTTTGAGTAGGGACCTTTTTTCGTCGGGTAGGTAGGCAATTTCAAACGAAGTTAATTTTAATTTTGGCCCAACTAAAATACTTCGAATAGTCGAGCACGCTGTCCTCTGACCGCTCTTGTTGATACATGTAATAATGTGGTGTATTTATTTCACTCTGTCACAGATATTTCTTCATTTATGTGCTATTCTGAGTTTATAAATTATAATTAATTATAACGGCAATCATAATACATGTGCTACAAAGGGTATGTTCATTTTATTGAACATGAAGCCTTTCAGAAAAGAATGTAAAAAAACTAGACATCCTCACCAGATTATCAGCTAATACAGTTTTCATGTTCTTGTTGTAGAAAAGGAGCCTTGGAAATATGGATACCAAATGCATCAGTATATTGGAAATACCCGAAATCGAGGTTGCATCAATTTACGACAAAGTGCCAATGACATCCAACACTGACCAACCTCTTGCACCGTGCAACAGCCGCTCAGTGGAGGTACTAATGGATGTCAATGAAAACAAGAGTGACAGCCTTTCGGATGATGCATCAAATATGGATTTTGAATTTGTCAGTTCTGACTTAGACCATGGCGCCGATTTCACCATCGATAATTCTTCAGTGTTTGGATTGGCTGAGTCAGTAATTGTCGGAGCGAACGAGTGTGACGACTTATTCAGAGACTCCCCGTGCTTTAATGGCCCCGCAAGTTCAAGACCTGTAAATTGCCCTGGTAATGACGTTGCTTTATTGTCGGAAGCAAAAAATTCAAAGTTGCTGCAAAACATTGGACTCAGTTTGCAGATCATCCCGTTAAACAATCTCCACTACATTACAACCGTTCAGACAAATAAAGGTCTACATATTTTAGCAGTACCAGGTGGCACTTCTGTGAACAGTTTAGACACAAATCTTGTGCAAAGCCTCTGCGGACCAAATGCTTTATACAACTGTACCAGAGAGGTCAACGGTCATAGAGACTCAATAATTCCGAAGCAGTTCCTTGAGGGAGCACAAAGTTTCGAACATTACAATATTCCTTACAATGTAACTGTCTCTAAGATTGCAGCAGAAAATCAGGTTGATTGCCAGTCTTTTACACCGATAAAAGAACAAGTTGTATTTACATCCAGTCAATGCAGTGAAATTACTTCAGTGAAAAATATGTGCAAACCAGTTATTTCACCAAATATTGTTAAGCCAAAGGCAAGCATATTACCAGACTCTAACATTGAAGCTGAACATAAAAATTATTTCCTTAATTCAGCAGTTGATAGTCCTTTGAATAAAATGGTTTCTCTATTGAACCCTGATCAAATTAATCATTTGTCAAAAGTGATAAAGCCTTTCCAAAGGAAGAGTGTAAAATTAACCATACCGGTAAAGGGGTTAAAATCACATACACCAAGCAGTTCTGCTTTGGATATGAAAACATGCATACATGTAAAAGAAAAAAAATCAACACAAGAAGTGTCTCATTGTGAACCAACAAAGCAAGTACCATCAACGACAGAAGATGCTAAAGGCATTGGTAAACAGCCAACAAACACTTGTACAGAATTAGCGGAGCAGTCATTTGTAGCTGATGATATTGCAACCACAAAGGGTGTTTCATTTATGGATCTTTCGTTTCAAGGCAAAGAAATTACCTCTACTGATTCAAATCTGACTTCAAAGTTTAAGTGCATGAAATGTCCAGCAGTTTTTACTAGAAAAGGAAATTTGAAAAACCACATCAAAGTTCATAACAATGACACACCCAAAACAGTTCCATTGAACAGAGATTTAGATTTGTTGAAGGGACATACCAACTCTGAAATGAATCCCAACAATACAGAGTATCAGGTCTCTGTTGATAAAGCTGTAAACTGGGCTTCAAGTAACTTTGATGAAGCAGACAATTCTTTTGACAATATTGTAAACATTGAAGATGCCAGTCATATTTCCACCAGTGAGAATCATTCATCGGTGCCCTTAGCAAAGGATAAACAACTATGCACGAATTCTTCTGCTAAAGGTGATGTTGCCATTGGAGATGAAGTCAGTGCTAATAATGTCTGTCACATTTGCAATGTATCTTTCAAGACAAAAGGGAACTTTACTAGACACCAGCTTATCCATTCACAATCTGGGGTATGTGTCATCTGTTCAAATAGGGATTTGTATTCTTCTGTATAAATGCATTTTCTACTATTTTAACTGGTCAGACCAGTTGACCCATTTGCAGTGAATGATATGGTTGATTTTTCCCGTATTTCTCATATGAAATTGATGAGAAATATATATAACAAAGCGATATTAAATTGCATTTAACAGCATTGTAGAGCTTCTGAAATAACAAATTAGGTTGTTTTTCTAGAGGTCAAGATTTGTGAAATTAGGTAATTTGTTTTATGACCAAGGGCCTTTATTTAATCATGTCTAGCCCCCATTGCCATTGCTGAGGAGCATATATATAATATTTCCCACATTTGATTGAACAAATCATTTAAGTTTAAGTATAGGTAGTGTAAATTTTCAGTTAAAAATGTTGGTACTCGTATTTTGAATATATACTGGCTTTGAATTTCAACAGCTGTGCATTATACAATTAAGTTTATTAACTGATTTATGATGATTTCAGTGACTTATATTGAAACCAGATGCCTGTTTGCAACATGTCGAGCCTACTGTCAAGAAAGCAACTTATATCGTAATTACTTTAAAATCAATGTTTCTAACAAGCAGATCTCCTTTGACCTTTGAGCTAGGGACACAGGTCTTGTGTGCGACACACTGTCTCCACATAGTAAACATCTGTGGCAAGTTATTTTAAAATTCCCTGATGAACGATGAATTTTAAGTCCGGACAAGCTGTATTATTCCCATATTTGACCTTTGACCTCTAAGTGTTACCTTGACCTTTGAGCTTGAGACAAAGTTCTTGCGTCCGACACGCTGTCTCCACATGCAATATTTAGGGCCAATTTGGTCCGAAATTCGACCACAATCATCTGCTTAAAAAGTATATATTTTTCTCCTATATTTACCTTAAAATTCCCCTCATAATGTAAGCTTTATTTACTTTCAGTTAAAATGACCAAAATCGGACAAAAATTGACTAAGATAGAGGAATTTTTGTAAACAATCCCAGCAGTTTTTCATCAAACCAATTTAGTGCATAATCTAAGTTATCATTTGTATCAAAACAATTTATTAATGTTTTATAACAAAGTAGAACATAAACATGTAATAATGCTTTTCTAAAAAAAAAAAAAATCCCCTTTTGCCGTAAAATTTCCAAAATGAAGGGCCCGAACGATTAAAAAAAAAACACTGACATTGTAAACATTTGCGGCAAGTTGTTTTAAAATTCCCTGATGAATGATGAATTAACTGTCTGGACAAGATCGCATGGACACACTCCCACACATACACTGAACTGCCATTGTAACAACTAACTTGAACTAAGTCAAGCTGACGTCAAGGGGGCTCGACGAAACTGATTTAGATATAACTGGCAATAATTATTATTTCTTGACTTGTTAAAATGCGAAAATCATGCGATTTTACCACCTGACAGTATCGAGTTGGTGTTGTTCTACTTGATTTTCTATGGAACAGTTTTGTGATTTCAGAGTTCAGTCCGGTTCACATGCACGTTTTGTAACAAAGGGTTCTTGCAACGCTGTGATCTGAAAAGGCACAAGTTAACACACATTGATGGTCATCCGCATCGCTGCCAAACCTGCAAGAAAGGTGAATATAGACCTAGTCCAAGTAATTGGATGTAATCAACTGATTTATTTTATAGTAGCCAAGTCCAAGTAAATGGACGTCATCAGTTGACCTAACGTATAGTGGCCTTGTTAAAAAATGGACGTAATCAACTGACCTTTTTTATAGTGGCCAAGTCCACATAATTTGACATGATCAACTGGCCAAGTCCAAATAATTGGATGTAATCAACTGACATGTTTTATAGTGGCATCGTCCAAATAATTGGATGGTAATCAACGGACCTTTTTTATAGTGGCCAAGTCCACATAATTTGACATGATCAACTGGCCAAGTCCAAATAATTGGATGTAATCAACTGACCTGTTTTATAGTGGCATCGTCCAAATAATTGGATGGTAATCAACGGACCTGTTTTATAGTGGCCAAGTCCACATAATGTGACATGATCAACTGGCCAAGTCCAAATAATTGGATGTAATCAACTGACCTGTTTTATAGTGGCATCGTCCAAATAATTGGATGGTAATCAACGGACCTTTTTTATAGTGGCCAAGTCCACATAATTTGACATGATCAACTGGCCAAGTCCAAATAATTGGATGTAATCAACTGACCTGTTTTATAGTGGCATCGTCCAAATAATTGGATGGTAATCAACTGACCTGTTTTATAGTGGCCAAGTCCACACAATTAGACATGATCAACTGGCCAAGTCCAAATAATTGGATGTAATCAACTGACCTGTTTTATAGTGGCCAAGTCCACACAATTTGACATGATCAACTGGCCAAGTCCAAATAATTGGATGTAATCAACTGACCTGTTTTATAGTGGCATCGTCCAAATAATTGGATGTAATCAACTGACCTGTTTTATAGTGGCCAAGTCCAAATAATTGGATGTAATCAACTGACCTGTTTTGTAGTGGCCAAGTCCAAATAATTGGATGTAATCAACTGACCTGTTTTATAGTGGCATCGTCCAAATAATTGGATGTAATCAACTGACCTGTTTTATAGTGGCATCGTCCAAATAATTGGATGTAATCAACAGACCTGTTTTATAGTGGCCAAGTCCAAATACTTTGACGCAATCAACTGACTTATTATATAGTGGCCATGTCCAAGTACATGTACTTTGACATTATCAACTGACCTATGTTATATAGTGGCCTAGTTCAAATAATTAGACATAATCAACTTACCTATTTTTATAGTGGCCAAGTCAAAATAATTGGATGTAATCAACTGACCTATTTTAGAATGGCCAAGTCCAAATAATAAGACGTAATCAACTGACATATTTTATAGTGGCCAAGTCCAAAAAATTGGACATAATCAACTGCCCCAATTTATAGTGGCCCAGTCCAAATGATGGATGTAATCAACTGACCTGTTTTATAGTGGCCAAGGCCAAGTCCAAATAATTGGACATAATCAACTGACCTATTTTATAGCGGCCAAATTTAAATAATTAGACGTTATCAACTGACCTATTTGATAGTGGCCAAGTCCAAATATTTGGACATAATCAACTGACCTATTTTATAGTGGCCAAGTTCAAATAATTATACATAATCAACTGACCTATTTTATAGTGGCCAACTCAAAACAATTGGATGTAATCAACTAACCTATTTCATAGTGGCCTAGTCCAAATAACTAGACATAATCAACTGACCTATTTTATAGTGGCCAAATTTAAATAATTGGACGTAATCAAGTGACCTATTTGATAGTGGCCTAGTCCAAATAATGAGATGTAATCAATGACATATTTTAAAGTGACCTTGTCCAAATAGTTGGATGTTATCAACTGGCCTATTTTATAGTGGCCTAGTCAAAATAATTGGACGTAATAAACTGATCTATTTTTTAGTGGCCAAGTCCAAATAATTGGACGTAATCAACTTACCTATTTTGTAGTGGCAAAGTTTAAATAATAAGACATAATCAACTGCCCCAATTTAATAGTGGCCAAGTCCAAATAATTGGACATAATCAACTGACCTATTTTGTAGTGGCAGAGTTTAAATAATAGGACATAATAAACTGCCCCAATTTATAGTGGCCAATTCCAAATAATGGGATGTAATCAACTGACCTATTTTATAGTTGCCAAGTCCAAATAATTGGATGTAATCAACTGACCTATATTATAGTGGCCAAGTTCAAATAATGGGATGTAAGCAACTGACCTATTTTATAGTGGCCAAGTTCAAATAATTGGACATTATCAATTGACCCATTTTATAGTGGCCAACTCCAAATAATTGGATGTAATCAACTGACCCATTTTATAGTGGCCAACTCCAAATAATGGTATGTAATTGGACATTATCAATTGACCCATTTTATAGTGGCCATCTCCAAATAATTGGATGTAGTAAACTGACCTATTTTATAGTGGCCAAGTTCAAATAATGGGATGTAAGCAACTGACCTATTTTATAGTGGCCAAGTTCAAATAATTGGGCATTATCAATTGACCCATTTTATAGTGGCCAAGTCCAAATAATTGGACATAATCAACTAACCTATTTTATAGTGGCCAAGTCCAAATGATTAGACATAATCAACTGACCTATGTTATAGTGGCCAAATTTAAATAATTAGACGTTATCAACTGACCTATTTGATAGTGGCCTAGTCCAAATAATGAGATGACATATTTGATAGTGGCCTTGTCCAAATAGTTGGATGTTATCAACTGACCTATTTTGTAATGGCCTAGTCAAAATAATTGGACGTAATCAACCTATTTTGTAGTGGCACAGTGCAAATAATAAGACATAATTAACTTACCTATTTTATAGTGGCCAAGTCCAAATAATTAGACGTAATTAACTGACCTATTTTATAGTGGTCTAGTCCAAATAATTGGATGTAATCAACTGACCTATTATATAGTGGCCGGGGTCCAAACAAATAGACGTAGTCAACATAGCTATTTTATAGTTATCTAGGCCAAATACTTTCAAGTAATCAACAGAGTTATTTGATAGTGGCCTAGTTTAAATAATAAGTAGACGTAATCATTTGACCTATTTTATAGTGGCCTTGACATATTTTACATTTGCCTAGTACAAATAATTATAGTGGCCTATCCAAATATTTGGATCTGTAAAACAGAGTTTTTCTCAGTGGCATATTCCAAATAATTCATATCAATACAGCTATTTGTAGTAGCCTAGTCCAAATAATAAGACGAAATCAACCATACTTTTTAGCTCACCTGAGCACGAAGTGCTCGGTGAGCTATTGGTACATGTATAGGGGACCTCTTCTGCGTCGTTCGTTGTCCGTGTGCCGTCAACAATTGTGTTCATTCTCACGCTGGAGACTTCACTTTTTATCCGATCTTAACCAAAGTTGCACAGTTTGTGTATGACCATAAAGTCTCGGATGGGAGTGTTATTGGGTCAGATCATACCAGTAACCTAGAGTTATTGCCCCATTTTCATGAAGAGAATGCCTTTTTCAAACATATAGACTTTATTTTCCATCCAATCTTAACCAAACTTTCAATGTTTGTGTATGACCATCAGATCTCAGCAGACGCCAAAAAATGGGCCAGATCGTGTTTCAAACACCAGAGTAAGTGCTCTTTGTTTATTAAAAAATATACAAAAATGAAAATTATTCAGGATAGAGACTTCATTTTTCATCCAATATTCACCAATCTTGCACAGTTTGTATATTACCATGAGATTGCAGTTGAAGTCGAATATAAGCAAGATCGGACCAGAAACACCGGCGTCATTGCCCTTTGTTTGTGAAAAAATATGCAAAAATGGACATTATTCAGGATAGAGACTTCATTTTCCATCCAATCGTCACCATTCTTGCACAGTATGTCTATTACCATAAGATTAAAGGTGTAGTCGAATATAAGCAAAATCGGGCCAGAAACTCCAGATTTATTTCCCTATGTTTGTGAAAAAATATACAAAAATGGACATTATTCAGGATAGAGGCTTCATTTTTCATCCAATCTTCACCAATCGTTCACAGTTTGTCTATGAACGTAAAACTACAGGTGGGGTCGAATATAAGCATGATCAAGCCAGAAACACCGGAGTTATTGCCCCTTGTGTTTGGAAAAAAACATCAACAAGTTATCAATGATTGGCTTGCACACACGATTTTTATTCAGTGTTGACCAAACTTACACAGTTTGCGTATGACCCTAACAATTGATCGATAAAATTTGATTTCCGACAGTTGCAAACCTTGCATGCAGTTATTTGTACATGCAGCATTGATGGCTTCAGAGCCTGCATTAACATCATTTTATCATCATTGGACAGAAAATTATCAAAGAAAAAGCAAAACCTGGAAAATATCGCATAGCCATGGCAATTATCGCATTGCAACTAGTTCTCCAAAACTGTTTGCGAAAAATACATCAAAATCTACTGTTTCTGCACTTTCCAGAATTGTCACTGAGTTAATGAAAAACGGTCAGGTAAGAATATCGAGAAAAATAATTGAGAACAATTAGCAAAAACACCGCACATCCACTACCCAACTGGTACTTTAAGTTAGCCCATTGCACATTGTTTGAAATCAAATTAATCCTATCCCCCTTTGCGTATTGTTCAGATACCTTAATTTTCAAACCTGTCACAACAGTGTGGTCTTCATCTGTACCAGTTCTCAGGTGAGCGCATTGGGCCGTTACGGCCCTCTTTTTTCATATTTGCCTCATTTTAGAATAAGATATAATTAACATATAAGCTAAGCACTGATATAACATGTATTTGATAGTTGCTACCAATGCAAGTGAATTTGCGAAAGTGTTTTTGTGTACTTACAATATTAATGATTCCTAACACGCAAGCCTAAGATTTTTTTCTTGCAATGATAACCACTGTCCACAAACTTCAAGGCTTCTTACAATATATTGTTTTGGTTCTAACCGACGGAAAGACATTTTCGCCCATTTTGGAAACATGTATGTGATTTTCAGGCTTTTTGCGAAGAAGTGACCTGGTTCTCCACGAGCAGTACCATCTGGGCCTCCGCTCTCATTCCTGTCCCATGTGCTCAAAATCATACATTAAACAAGGTATGGGATAATTATATTACCAAAGGTTTTGTTGGTATTGTGCTGCTGGCCGTATTTGGAGTACCGAAGAAAACGCACATAACTTGTATTTTGACGACAAACTAAACCCACATTTGAGAAAATCGAACCCTTTTGGCTAGGCTACCAGCCACTGTGCTAACCAGACAGAAAATAATTTGCATTCAACATACATATGTCACAGCTGCTCATGAAAACGGTCATAAAAACGCACCTTTCCGCTTGCTGTTAAAGTATAAAGTAATAAATTTAAATGTTTACTTTAAAACTAAAGTGAATTGTAATTATCTAAAGTGAAAGTAAAATAATAACTTACACATTTTACTTTAAGCTAAAGAAAAAATTAATTATCTAAAGTAATTTTAAAGTAATAACTTTAATTTTTTTAATTTAAGCTAACGTAAAAAAAATTCTTAAAAGTAAAATTAAAGTAATAGCTTACAATTTTTACTTTAAACTGAAGTAAAATTTATTTACCCCCAATAATGTTCAGTGGAATCTATTCTTTCAGGTGACCTGTGCCGCCATATAAGACGGTCACATACCTCCGTTTGCCAACACCTCTGCACTTCTTGTAATATTGGGTTCCCATCGCAAAGGTCTTTGTACGCGCACACGAGGAAATCACACTCACATACCTCGGGCGAACACCTTCAGTGAAACAATGTGTGTGTGGTCCTTGTACGTGAAGACAAAGTAATAACATATCCCGGGCGAAATTCTTGAGTAAAACAATGCATGTGCGGTCTTGCGCACACAAGGACAAAACATTCGCATACCCCGGACGAAGACCTTGAGTAAAACAATGTGTGTGAGGTCTTTCGCACACAAGGACAAAACACTTTGAGTAAACAATTTGTACGGTCTTTGTACGCACACGTGAGAACAAACGCTCGCATACTACGGGGAAACACCTCGAGTGAAACCATGTGTGTGTGTGTGGACTTTGTACGCACACACAAGGACAAAACACTCGCATACCCCTGGCGAACACCTTGAGTTAAACAATGTGTTTGAGGTCTTTCGCAAGCAAAGACAAAACACTCACATACCCCAGGCGAACACCTTATGTAAAACAATGTGTGTGAGGTCCTTGTACGTGATGACAAACCACTCACGTACCCCGGACGAACACCTTGAGTAAAACAATATGTGAGGTCGTTATGTGTAGTTTTCAGTGTTCATGAAACTTCGATAAAGGAACTGAATGACTTTGAAAGGTGTGATTGTTTAAAAAAGCAAGCAGCTTTCAAGAAATCCAACATAAAAAACAAACACGACAAAACACTGCATTACGGAATTATAGTACATTTATACAATTTATTTATGACAGCAAAATTTCATTAGATTTACTCAAAGGTATACATTCTAGCTTACATTGTTATATTAAAATATTACATTGCACCAGGTATAATTGTGCTTTTTAATTACATCATACAGTTCTCCTAAAGTCGTTAAAAATACAGTTATTTTGTTAGTACATGTATACTTATCAAAACTCCTAAAACATCACATATTAAAAGCTTCTTATGATACATAACAAAGATAGAAACGTACAGTTTCATGTAATGAAAGCAAGATGTAGTGATATCCAAACAAGTTTCAATAGTAAAATTGCGCCGAACAGTTTACACAATGAGTAAGGACTCAATAATGCGCACAAGGGCCGTAATAGAACACACGCACAAAATTAACGGTTATATTCCCCTGTTGCATTCATAATCGCAGTGCATCTCCGACGCATGGAAAGAACAAAAGTGGCCACAGTGTCCGAAGGAATGATGATATCTCTTGTTTTTTTTCATGCGTTTTGCATATTGAATATCTATATATGTATTTAAGTTATTGAAACATAAGTGCATTATTATGCCCCCCTTTGAAGAAGTGGGGGTATCTTGCTTTGCACTCGTTCATCGGTCGGATTGTCGGTCTCTGCGTAGTCCATTTCGTTTCCGCACGATGCTGGTTACTTGAGAGGAAGGAAGACGCCTATACGTTTTGAGGCCAACAGGTCAAAGGTCAGTCACCGTTGCTAAAACTAGAAAAACGCTTCCCACTCAATAACTTGAGAATGCATCGAGATATTTTATTGAAATTGTATACATAGATACCTTATATCGAGACCTCGCTTGGGATTGCATATGGGGTGGGTGGGGTCAAGGTCACCGTTACTAAAAGTAGAAAAACGGTTTCCGCTCAATAACTTGAGAACGCATCGAGATATTTTAATGAATATTTTCTTGGGATTGCATATGGGGTGGGTGGGTCAAGCTCACTGTCACCGTTACTAAAAATAGAAAAACGGTATCCGCTCAATAACTTTAGAACGCATCGAGATATTTTAATGAAACTTCATAAATATATACCTTGTTTCGAGACCTCGCTTGGGATTGGATATGGGGTGGGTGGATTAAAGGTCACCGTTACATAAAATAGAAAAAAAACGGTTTCAGCACAATAACTTGAGAACGCATCGAGATATTTTAATGAAACTTCATACATATATACCTTATATCGAGACCTTGCTTGGGATTGCATATGGGGTGGGTGGGTGGGGTCAAGGTCACAGTTGCTAAAAATATGAAAACGGTTTAAGCTCAATAGCTTGAGAACGCATCGAGATATTTAAATGAAACTTCATACATAGATACCTTATATTGAGACCTCTCTTGGGATCGCATATGGGATGGGTGGGCTCAAGGTCACCATTACTAAAAATAGAAAAACGGTTTCCGCTCAATAACTTGAGAACGCATAGATATATTTAATGAAACTTCATACATAGATACCATATATCGAGTAATAATTGAATTTGAAGCTATTTAACATCAGTTCGTGCAGTTCCGGTTTCAGTTGTTAAAACATACGTCCGTGTAATGCAACCAATTTCGAAATATTCTTTCAATTATAAAACAAAAACTCCTGTAATTGTTGGATTTATAAAAAAATACGTCGCTGAGGAAGGTCTGTGTGTTATGGTTTAAGTATCATAGCAAAATATTTTGGTAATAATGATAAAAACGACAGAAAATCATTAATTATTAAGTTGTTTTTCCGTAGACGGACTGCAAAATTCTGCTACAAAACATTACCACTGCTCGCATGGCTTTGTTGTATGCGTGCATGAAATTCCCATGTGTGGTTTTCTACGGCTTTTTATTTCTCGTAAACAAGCGTTCCAAGCGATAGTCTCATAAACTTCGGCATAATATATTGGCTTTTAACTTCTCTTTTTAAGTCTGTGTCCATCTTTTGTGAAATACGATACATTTTCATGGCAATTTGTGTGGTGTTCTTAATTTGTTCGTTCATGGGTTGTGACGCAATGCATGCATATTGCAGGATAACTTAATCGTAACATTTACATAATCGTTCATAATATTTATAGATTCCAGTTGAAGATCCGTGTGTGACACGCTTCTGAGTTTAGAACCGTGATGTTTAAAAACACTTTATCCCTCGAGATAATTGTTCTTGAAGTGCGTTAAATGTAGGGAAATATCTAAGATAATGTAACACGTGTATGAGAAGCGGATTTCTTAAGCATAAATGCAAATATGCTTATGATTTCTAAATTTCGACTATTACACTATTATTTCGCATATCAGACGTTTTGGAAGAAACAGATCGTATTTAACATTAGTAAAAATGGTATAAAATACGTCATTTGATACAGATGTTGTCCAATCTGAAATGTTTCTGTTATTTTATTTTCCGCTTTAAAAAAAACACAATTGTAATAAAAGACGTCCTTAAATAAATATTGCAGTATAGTTAAATAACATTGTAACGTTTACCATAGGCGGATTTAGTGTGTGTGTGTGGGGGGGGGGGGGGGGGGGGCGGGAGCGTTGTACGCCCCCCCCCCCCCCCCGTAAAATGATCAGTGATTGGATTTTAAACCGCACGATTATTGAGACATTGTCTCTTATCAACGAATGATTTTAGTGTTGCAGCTTTATTATGTAATATTGCACAGAAGCGTCTGGATGCTCCTAACAATTCTAACAATAATATAGCGCAAATCAAATGTCATTGGTTCGCATAATATATCATTTATAATATGCATAGGCTTAATGGTAGGTACTTTTTCCGCGCCCTCTTACTCCAAATCCTGTAGGCGCGCCTGATTGATTATAATAGAAAGTGTGTACACTTTGAACTGCTGAGTCGGTGTCAGAAATTAGCTACGTAAACATCTATCTGTATGGTGTGTCGTATCTTTCAATAACGGTCTGAAGTCCAACTTTGTGCGTATCCATTTTATCAGCTTAAAGATAATTATGTGTATATACATACTAAATTGAATCATGTATGCATGGGTGTCTAGTCGTTATTGTAGCAGATAAACGAAACAACGACAACATGCATTTAGTTCATTTTCTTGCATTGTTATGTAGTCTGGAATTGGCTGTAGCACTTTTCATAGACGGTTGCCCATTGTGGGGCTGTCGTCCAAGTGGGTCCTTCTCATTTTATCTGAAAGTACCGCAGAACAACGCATCCGTTAGCTGGGTAAGTGACTTGACATTAGATCCTGTACCAAGCGCTCTGGGCTGCGTGGCGGATAGCGTTAACATCATGTGCCAGTCAAACGGCCCGTTCAAGGAGGACAAAGGTTACATCAGTTTAAGCGTGGGCAACGGGACCCTTCGCTGGCGTGACAAGGTTTTGCACTACCCTACTCTGCCGCTGATGGACAATAACGGAGATGTTACCGGATCGGACGGTCATCACCTGGTGCACTATGATTTAGACGGAAAGTTGTATCCGATAATAAAATGTTATGGTTTGCTGCCAATGTTCAGCATGCAGATTGTTGGAACCATGTACCTGTTGCTTGTTGGTGAGCAAGGTGGTTTGGTTGTTAGGGATACGAACGCTATTCCAGTGGCGGAAATATTTTTGAACGACACCATCCAAAACATGAACGGCACGTTTCTGCCGATTTCGCAGCCAGTCGTCAATGGACAGCGGTTTTATTTGCTGACAGAGTTTGTTCCTGAAAGTGATGCCGATTCCTACGATCCAGGCGTCCTTAATCTTCAAAGATTGTATGCGATTGATGTCAATGATCGACCAGCGGACATCATGACAATAGCTTGGTATTACAACTTCGAAATGGAAGACAGGCGGTCTTTAAATTCGGATAAAGTTATCTTTCAATCGCGTAAGAGAAATGAGAAGCGTGGCATGAACATACCACGATCAGATTATTCGTCATTGAACCGGCGCCAAAGAATCCAATCCATTGCCGATGAGATCAATTCTCAGCAAAATGTTTTATGGAATAACGCATTACAAACGGTCTATGTCATCTTGCCTCCGCCTTATTTGTCCTCGCGAAATGATATGAAGACTTTCTGGATATTTGAAGACAACAACGACACTGTACGGTTGGTTTCACGCTCTGATAATTTGTACGTGACGCACATGGCAACGTGGGAACCAGATGGTGATTGGAACCAGCAGGAGCCACGTAACATGATGACGTCATATATTTGGGCAACCACCATAGACTTAATGCTAAACCAAATTAACACGGATGGTAGCCATTCTAAAAACATCGACCTCCGAAAACTTTTAGGCGACACAGTTGAGATAACAACAAAAATTGCATTTACTAAGGAAACAGATAAAGCGAGTGAAGTGATTGTGTTTGGAGCAATGATAGGACAGAAGTCGTATGCGGTTGCGATTGACACATCTGCGGGGACGCTGCTTTGGAAAGTAGCCGTCCCAGATAATATGGTTTTGAAGGGCCAAGTGTCCGGTGCCAGAAGGGCGGACATGCGCATCCGGGACCAGCTAATATTCTATGCTGAACTTCCAGGGAAGTCTGCTAAAATATTAAGCATTCACTAACAGTCCTTATCAAGCAGGTTACACAATTTGGATCATTTGAATGAGAGTTTGCTTTACATAATGGGGATCGCATGAATGCAGGTTACACAATTTGGATCATTTGAATGAGAGTTTGCTTTACATAATTGGGATCGCATGAATGATACTTTGTATTGGGGATCACGTGTATTGCAGTTTGTGTTAAATAATGTGGATCACATAAGATTGTTTCTTAACAATGGGATCTCATTCGATTGTAATAACAGTTTTAACATTCAAATATATACATGTAGTACACACTGGGAATCACATTTAAGTATGCGTTTCGTATTAGTGCTAATATCGTTTCTTTCCATTGTGTGTATTCATTCAATCAAATCAGTGATTTGTAAACTCACATGACCATATTTTTCTACTTATACAGTTTACTTTGAGGTCCAACGTGCCAAGTATTCCTTCGCTGTTAATAACTATTTCAATCCTTTAAAAATTGAACGATTTTATAATAAAAGCTGTCGTTACTTTAATGAGTTACTTTAATCTGCCTCGTACATGTATTATGACTTTCATTATTTGTTAACTTTAACTTATTTCAAGCTTCTTTTAATTAGCTGAACGTTTATTTCAACAACTTGCTCAGGGATAGTATTTCCACCGTAGTTCCCAAGGGTAAAATAAAATGGTCTTAAAACAAGTGACAAATGCTTCCTTGACACGTCATGGGGAAATCCTTGCACCCATCAAATCTGGCTTACTTCTGTCGAATGGAATGATTTCCCGGGGGTACGTTGTGAAGTATGTACCAGGATCGTTCGCATTAATTTTATTGACGAAATGCATTTAGATCAATTCCATGTGGCTTAATATTCACGTTATTGATTCTCTTAGGTATTCAACTAGGAAATTAATCTGGTTCCTTTTAATTGTTTAAGTATTTGCTGCAAAGGTTGTTATATTCGACTAGGAAACTATTTATACAATGTCTTTGTCCCTCCGGCCAAGGTTATTTTTTTTATAAAGTCCAATATCCTGAATACTATCCTAGATATTTCTTTGAAACTGAAAATACTTCTTTACTATCATCGTCTCCACCAAGGAAAGGAATTCCTATAATTCTGTTTGTCGATTTTGACAAAAGAGCATTTTCGATGGCGTATACCACATTATAGGGACAGCACTTGTAATTTTTAAGATAAAATGAGGGGCGTGTGGGAAAACCGGTCTTAGAGCATGTGCTTAAAGTGTCGTCCCGGATTAGCCTGTGCAGTCCGCACAAGCTAATCCGGGACGGCACTTTCCGCCTACAGTGGATTTATGTTTAGAAGAGACCTCCTTGAAATAGAAAATACCATAAAAGCGGAAAGTGCCGTCCCGGATTAGCCTGTGCGGACTGCACAGGCTAATCCGGGACGACACTGTACGCACATGCATTATGACCGGTTTCCTCATGACGCGCCACAAATATAGTTTAATAAAGTCAATTCTGAATGCACATATTTCACTCAACTGATGGCATTTGGCATCACCAAGGCGCGTTGTCCAACCCTGTTCGGTTCTACTTCTGTCTGACAAATGTAATTCCATGGATTTAGTATCCCGCATGGAGTACAGCTTATTGAGATCTATTATTCATAGGCAGGAAAATCATTGAACAGCGAGTTGAACATCGTGATAGGCATCTATTAAAGAACGGAAATCCGCGGTCGAATCCGGTGCCATTCATTAACTGGTGATTCTTCGACATGCCTATTTGTCCAGTGCCATTCATTGACTGGTGATTCTTCGACATGCCTATCCGCGGTCGAATTCAGTGTCATTCATTGACTGGTTATTCTTCGACATGCCTATTTGTCCACTGCCATTCATTGACTGGTGATTCATCGACATGCCTATTTGTCCAGTGCCATTCATTGACTGGTGATTCTTCGACATGCCTATTTGTCCAGTGCCATTCGTTGACTGGTGATTCTTCGACATGCCTATTTGTCCACTGCCATTCATTGACTGGTGATTCATCGACATGCCTATTTGTCCAGTGCCATTCATTGACTGGTGATTCTTCGACATGCCTATTTGTCCAGTGCCATTCGTTGACTGGTGATTCTTCGACATGCCTATTTGTCCAGTGCCATTCATTGACTGGTGATTCTTTGACATGCCTATTTGTCCAGTGCCATTCATTGACTGATGATTCTTCGACATGCCTATTAGTCTCAAGTTTGCATATAATAGAGCTTTGGGAGTTTGCACGATTTTACAAGAATAATTTCTGGTATGAATAAACATGGCATAAAGTTTCTTATCCTAAATTTCTATTTCAGTGAAAGCATGATTGGTTAAAACATATTTTGAAAAATTGAATATGCGCACTTAAATACATGTGTCTCAAAAGCAACAAAAGGGTGTAGACATATTTCAATTTGGTTTTCACATTGGTGCCGTGTAGAAAGTAAATTTAACAGTTATTAACACAATTAATATCCGATCTACGACTGCGTGGAATCACGTAATTTTGTTTTGATAGTTGAGATCGGATATTAGTTGTATAAATCCTTAGTACCAATCAAGTCATATAAATTCAATTTATTATAAATGCTATACTACATGCACATAATGAGATGTTTAATGAAATAAATCAACAAAAATGGTTGTAAAAAGAGGGTATCGAACTCAGTGAGCCTTAAGAATAAATGACAGTAAACTGCAATATTTTATTTTGGAAGAAAACATGTGCACACTATTGTAAAATATTCTGCTGTCACAATTGTAAACAAAAAAAGTCAAAAACGACCAAATATTTTTTCGCAGAATTTGAAAACCTCTTTCTCTTTGTAACTACCTTCTTTTTTCCTTTATTATAAACCGATATTAATACACTGGGTCTTAATTTAAGATGTTTCAATGATATTTCCCATTGAGACCGTTTTCGGCGGCGTAGTTTCTCGAAGACCGTGTTGTCCAAGTCCACCATACGGCAGTGATAAGAAGAGTAATGGAGTAAATACCCATTTAAAACTTGAAAAATACTCATTGAAAAATATACGTGGGAGTACCAGTACGCAATTTAAAACCTTCACATAAATAATAATTGCTTTTAAAACCGCACATAATTTATTGGTAAAAATAAAGTACGTATTACTTGAATAGCAATTGTTGATTTCATATTTATATCTTTAAATCATTAAAAAGACAATAATATTTGTAGTTTTGCCTATGAAGAGGTAAATAGGCCCACCTCTTTATGTTTGTATTAGGAGAGTTAAGGTACTCTTTTAACTAAATATTGCCTCGAGCCAGGTCGACCGTTATTTCTTTCAAGTTATAGCACTCCGCTTCTATAATCTGCTTTACTCTCACTGTAACGATTTATCGTTCTGCAGAAATGTGTGAATCAAATACGGTTCAGCATTTGAACCGTTCGGAAGGGCCATGTATCGCGTTTGTTCAAAGATAGTCCAGACATCATGTCTAGCATTGGAAGCAAACATACAGGAATCCGACAAAATAATAATGCTTTCCATTCAAATTTCTATTAACTCCCGTCGTTATTTGTTAAGCACGCAGGAATTGCATGTCACTGGTTGGCCAATAAACGTCATTTACAAATTGCTGACAATGCATCAGAATGCCTGAATGATGCTGATAATGGATAAAAAAAAATGCTACACCGGAAAGTGGTTCTTCATAGCTAACAGAGTTCTATCTACATCATTTCTATATTTGACAGTTTTCATTAAGCGATTTAGATGACGCGGAACTCCTCATTTAAAGTGGTCATCCGTTGCAATGGGCTGTCAGCATGTTTTCGTATTATTATCTGCCATCTTTGACATTTGTTGAAATGTCAAACAGTGGCGTCCAACAACGGGAATTAGTGGAAAAGTACACCATTTACGTAGTAAAATAATTTGAAAATGTTTACCACGTATAAGATTTTAGTGTCGTATGGGTGCTATTGTAAGAGATTTGTCACATATAAAATGACAGAAGTGATGTAAAAGAAGCTTGAATAAATAAAACTTGCACACCGCATGCTAGTATTCTATTCAATAAAGTCGCATTCACTATTTTCATCAAATGTTCAATGCTGCGATACAAATAATGTAAAATGGTATAGCGAGCAAAAAGCACACGAAATAAAATAAGCATTGGGAACATTTAGTAGGGTCCTTTTTGTTTAGTCTAGATTTGTTTCGGGAACATCGAGCAAATCTTGTTATTCAGGTCGCATTTACTATCTGCATCAAATGTTCAGCGATCATAAATTATAATGTAAAATGATCTTGATTTTATAAAAACATTCATACAATTGCGATTCGTATGTATTAAAAGTGTTCTCATTTGCTAGTCCTATTCTTTCATGAAATGCTAAATGATAAAACTAAGATAATTTTGATTTGGAAAAAAGTGTACACAAACAAATAAAGAAAAATCATCTAAAATCAAAAATGCACACAATAAGTAAGTCATGGTACATAACACTATTTAATATAGTCCTAACATATTAGTCCATTTTTGTTTCGTGGATAGGGAGCCCAATATCTGCTCATTGCCGTACGTGTTCCCTATTTTTTCCTCAAATGTACAATACTGTGATACAAATAATGCGAACATGGATCTACTTTTAAAAAAAGGACAGGATACATAAGCGTTTATATTACTGTATTCAGTAAAGCCCAACCTTTTAAGTCCACTTTTGTTTCGGGGGCAGTGAGCCCAGTTTGTGCTTCATATTTTACGTATTCCCTATTTGTTCTTAAGTATTCAATACAATGATACAAATAACGAATAAATGGTCACAATTGAAAGAAAATGCACACGATAAATAAACAATGTCAATATTCAGTAGAGTCCAAACGTATTAGTCCATTTTTTTCGGGGACTGCGAGTCCAGTTTGTGTCCCATATCGCATTCACTATTTTTGCCTCAAATATTCAATACTATGATTCACATATAAAATTATAAATGTAAAATGGTCACATGGAAAAGGAAAGAAAATGCACACACGATAAATAAACATTTGCAATATTCAGTCGAGACCAAATTTATTTGTAACGTTTGTTTCTAGGAAGTGAGCTTAGCGTGTTTTCCATGTCGTATTCTCTGTCTTCTCCTCAAGTATTCAATACGATGATTTACATAATGTAAATGGTCAGTCATTAAAACCATTCATTAAATAAACACTAACGTCAATATTATTAGTCCACTTTTGTTTCGGAGACAGGAAGCCCAACATGTGCAGAATGGCATACGTACTCCCCATTTTTCTTCAAATATTCAAAAATGCACACAACAAATATTGAATAAACAATGGCAATATTCAGTAGAGTCCAAACTTATTAGTCCACTTTTGTTTCGGAGACATTGAGCCCAGTTTGTTCTCCATATCGTACTTATACTTCCGTTCGCGCTCCAGGGCGGCGTTCAGTCGCGCCAACTTCCGCTCGAGGATCACGAGCTTTACGCGCTCGCTGACCGTCTCCGTGTTCACGATACCCTTGGTGATGTCTGGGTTTGTGCAGTGGACGTACTCGTCTATACACATCTGAAGGAGCTCCTCGAACTTGTACCTGTCCGCGATGATTAGGTACTCCTCGTTCACATCAGCTGAAAAAAGATAATTTGAATAAAAAATAAAATAAACGGTTGGTTTCCGCTTAAATCTCCCAAAAAAAATCTAGGAGGGGAGGTAAAACATAACTTTTTTCTCTTCGCCGCATATTCACCAAACGTTTTAAGTATATTGGACTAAATGTAAAATGTTTAAACGCCTCTCAACAAAAAATGTACCGTAACTATAAATAAGGTCATAGAAAACGACATGTCTGGCAAGAAACTTATAAACGAAAACTGCTCTTGTTTCCCGAAAATCAGAACAAAGTAGGGTTGGCGGAAAAAAATAGGGGGGGGGGGGGGGTCGGGTAAGCAGAAACCAACTTTTTTGACACTTTCTGCGTGATTTTATTATTATATAAATACGCCTTGGAAAAGGCGGATCACTGTTGTTTACGTTATAATTCGCATTTTATGGCGGCTAGTTCATGTTAAACCCGATGATTTGAAGCATTCAAAATTATACCTCAAGCGAAGTTCTGAATTAATATGACATCAAACTCGGAAAAAGTATTATATTGAACTGAAATAAGAATGTGGTAAGGATATTTACAAGTTTGGGGAGTTCTTTTTGCAACGATTCTATCGTGCGGTCAAATATTTATGTTGATGAATGAATTAAAACAACTACAACTGTATACAACGTACGAGGCATGTGTCCAAGTCGATGGTCCTTTCGAAGCTGCTCGTACGCCATATACAAAACGACCTCACAATCTCGTCTGAGTCGAAACATCTCGTATTCCTCCGCGAGAGGCAGTAGCTGCTTGGCTGATTGCGCTGAAAAAAAAAGTAGTTAGATGTTCAAGAACATTTTTGATAATCCGTTTATTGTCTGACACTTATAACACTTATAACATGAATTGTATTGTTTAAAATATTCAAAACAAGGCATTTAACGTTGAACTATTTAATTCATTAATGTAATTTACAGACATAATTACATACACGAGCGATGTATTGAACAAGTTAAAATAGTTTCGCGAAATGGTGAAGATTGTGCAAAAAGAAGGTTATAATTACCTTTGCATGCAAGGTTGTTTTGCCTGGTCAGATTTCAAATCGCCGGTTTCAATAGTAACAAAAACGGCGGGTATAAAACGGCAAAAAACATAGCGTTTTTGAAGGCGACTCCCTGTAAAATCTGTGTTTTTAAATCTTCACCATTTCGAGAAAAGAGTTGAAATAATATATACAGTACCAGTACTACAAGTACATCATCAAACACCTTGAAATATTGCTCATTTCAACAATAGTTGTAATACAAAGTTGTGCTTAACTCAATAAAAATATTGCTGTATTTCATAAAACTGTCATATAATATTATAGTGCAGTTATTATATTTATAATGTTAGTTCGTATTCTTATATGATGAAATGGCATCAAAATAATGATAACAAACTTCATTCCAAGAAACAATATATATCTTTACTACGATTAAAAATTTCAAACATAACTCTCAATTATGCGTTAATTATATATGTCATACAGAACAAAGCAATAGCAATAATAATGGAAATACTAGTAAAAAATACAAACTAGTAAAAAAATACAACTACTACACAAGTGTGTCTAAATAAACAGTGTCAATTATTCCAGAGCATGGGGATGCCAATATTTCTGCCAGTCCGTTTTGGGCGACAACTTCTTCTCTTCTTCTTGCGCCTCGCTCTTGTATCTTCTCTCTTTCTCCAGATGATAGTTTAGTTTTGCCAGCTTCTTCTGCAAGATTAGCAGCTTTACCTTTTCCGAAATCGTTTCCGAGTTCACCGCACTCTTGGCCGTCGAAATATCAGGATTGGCGACGAATTCCTCAATGCAAAGGTTGAGCAACTTTTGTATCTTGTATCTGTCGGCCAATAGCAGGTACTCTTCGTTTATTTCCGCCTGAATTCCCCCGACATGGTGGTCTTTACGGAGATTCAGATAAGTTTCCATGAAAACCTTTTCGCACTCTTTCCTTAATTTATGCATTTCGTATTCTTCTGCCAATGGCATCAACTGTTTAGCTGACTTGGCTACAAAGCAGATTAGTAAAGCATGGCTGTACAATGTGGACTTTGTTTCATGCGGTATATTAAAGCATGGCTGCACAATGTGGACTTTGTTTCATGCGGTATATTAAAGCATGGCTGCACAATGTGGACTTTGTTTCATGCGGTATATTAAAGCATGGCTGCACAATGTGGACTTTGTTTCATGCGGTATATTAAAGCATGGCTGCACAATGTGGACTTTGTTTCATGCGGTATATTAAAGCATGGCTGCACAATGTGGACTTTGTTTCATGCGGTATATTAAAGCATGGCTGCACAATGTGGACTTTGTTTCATGCGGTATATTAAAGCATGGCTGCACAATGTGGACTTTGTTTCA
Source organism: Congeria kusceri (assembly GCA_027627225.1). NCBI lineage: Eukaryota > Metazoa > Mollusca > Bivalvia > Myida > Dreissenidae > Congeria > Congeria kusceri. Next base: position 4,450,863 of record CM051034.1, on the reverse strand, counting down.
TGCGGTATATTAAAGCATGGCTGCACAATGTGGACTTTGTTTCATGCGGTATATTAAAGCATGGCTGCACAATGTGGACTTTGTTTCATGCGGTAGATTTGTTCTCTGTTTTATCTTTTGTTTTTTCTATATACGATTTGGTCTATCAAGATTTAATAATCAAAGCTAAAGATTCCAATAAATTGCGTGTAATGCATGCACACAAGGGTGTGATATCTAAAACACTAAAGAGTAGGAAATTAGTCAGCCCCTTCAAAGGATCAAACAAACGTATTCATTTCTGAACAGAGCCAGAAAATTTAAGCACTATTTGTATGTACTAAAGCTTTTACAATTCAAAAGGAACAACATTCAGCTGAAAGTAAGAATGATCACACCCATGCATGCACGCGTTGTTCCAAACGTCTAATGTGATATTCTCAGTTTGTCATACACAATGTTTCAAACGGTTTGTATATAAAACACACGATACATGTAATGTATGTATAAAATAAATCTCTCACATAACCTACCCGTGATGCTGTATTGGACGCGAGGGTCTAGGTAGCACAACAGTTCAACAACATCATCGTAGTTCTTGTTGTGCAGTTCTATCTCAGATTTCTTTGCGGGGGCCAACTGTTTCTCAAACACAGGCGAGTTGTAGGCTAGGATACACCTTGCTGTCCACAGCTTTTTGCCCTGTACCTGTATGGAAGACTTGAAGAATTAATGTTTGTTTTACTACCATCTTTTTGTCGTCTTATTATTTCCAATTCTCCGAGCATATACGTTTGGTTAAAATCTAATTTGTTACTAAATCTTAGTCGTAAAACGTCTTTTTTATTGTAAGCACTCGCCTAGTTTGATTTCTTATTATCTGTAATATCTTAGCATCGGCGTTTGGTTTAACATTAGCTGTCGTACTGTCTCTTGATTTCTTATTATCTCCAGACTTTGACTTTTCGTTTAACATCTGATGGTATTTTACTTTTTCTTATCACAAAGGTTTAGTATAATATAAGTTTTTACTGTAACTAGGCAATATACTTTCTTGTCACAAAGGTTTAGTATAATATAAGTGTTTACTGTAACTAGGCAATTTACTTTCTTGCCACAAAGGTTTAGTATAATATAAGTGTTTACTGTAACTAGGCAATATACTTTCTTGTCACAAAGGTTTAGTATAATATAAGTGTTTACTGTAACTAGGCAATATACTTTCTTGTCACAAAGGTTTAGTATAATATAAGTGTTTTACTGTAACTAGGCAATATACTTTCCCTTGCTTTATCTGATAACTCTATAGCTCTTGTCACAAAGTGCATATACTTTCTTCATACTCGTATACATGTATAGGCTGGCCGGCTTTCACGTTTTGTTCAACAAAGGAGATTTTACTTTTCGTATGTATGAATAGTTGGTTTAAAAACAACTGATTTCTTATTGTGTCTAGTCAAACGTTTGGAACAACATTTGATTTCTTTCTAGGATAATATGTGTAAATTTACATATCATGTGTTACGATCTCTTGTCATTGTTGCTTACTGTCTGTATCTGTAGGTGCAAGCGTTTGGTTTAAACTCCTATTTCTCACTAAGCATAGTTAAACATTTGGAATGACATTTGAATTCTTTCTTGGAGCAAATGTGTGGTTCACATCTTATGTGTTACCAATCTCATTAAAATCAAATCCTAACATTGTTAGGATCTGAAGACATCGTATAACAGGTCACGTTCAAATGACCTTCCGAACAATAAAATGTCAGCCCTGCTGCGCCCAGTGAAATTGCCTTTTGCACAGCAATGTTTGGCCACCGTTTTCGAAAGTGATGCATTTCCAGCTGATCCTCGGGAATAAATCATTTACAAATAATTTTCACGCGGATAACAATGGATATAGCGGTACCATACGCGAGTAAACATCCAAAGTTCACGGTAATTTCGTGCATAGTATTTGTGCATTGTATATGAAGCTATACCACAACATTTTGAAGGCAACAGTTTGATTGGCTCCTGAAAAGGTCATCTGAACGTGACCCCTTATGCGAAGATGATTTTAATGAGATTGATGTGTTACGATCTGTTGTCATTGTTTCTTATTACAATATATCTGCATCTGTAGGCGCAAACGTTTGGTTTTAAATCTTATTTTTACTACACACTGTCAAACGTTTGTAATGATATTTGATTTCTTACTATCTCTAGACAGAAAAACGCTCGCAATGCCTGTTGATTTCTTATTATCTCTATGCGCAAGCGAGTTTGATTTTAAATATTATTTCTTTTTACCTCTAGTCAAACGTTTTAATGACATATGGTTTCTTACTATCTCTTGGCGACAACGTTTGGTTTAACATCTCGTTTGTTACACTCTATTCAAAAACAGATTGTTTAACATGATTTCTGACTATCCTGATGGGAAAACCTTTGGTTGAACATAACGATATCTTACTGCCCATAGGTTTCTAACGTTATCTTTATTCTCCAGATACAACATATGGATACAGGCTGTCGGCGATTAGATAACCATAAGAAAAAGCAAATTACAATAAAAAATATTTAAGGGGTCCGTTTACAGTAGTACATATTAATACGTAATAAATTTATATTTGACTGTAATAAAAATTCATGTATGAAAATCATCGATAAGTGTTTAAGTGTAAACAACTAAAAAAATGTACAACTAGTATGTTTTCTTCAGCAAACATCGGTAATAGTAATGGCGGTTCATTACATAAATGGACCGTTGGTACTTTTCTACGTCATCAAAAATAGCGGCGGAAATAAGCGAGTGGCAAACGGAAATTGCCGATCAACAAAAACGTTTATAAACATCAAACTATTATTTTATTATTTTAATTTTAAAATGTTTGCATTTACAGCATTAAAATCAGTTGTCGTTTATTACAAAATATCAAAAGAATGTCGAAACTAACGTTGACCTAAATTATAAAGTACTTAAATGGGTAAACATACAAACAGTCAATCTAGCTCAAAGTGCACGATTTTCCTAATCGTAGCTTATTTTAGGAGCTGATTTTTATAAGTTTGTACTTGTTATTGTGTGTAAAGCAGACATTAATAACTCAGTTGTTGAAATTGCGAAATGACAATGCAAACTACGACAACAAAAATCAGTATTTTTAATTTTGAAAGTTTTAACAACGGTTAGATTTACCACAGGAAGTGGGCGCCTGGCGCCATGCTGGGCTGCGTCCCCGCCTCCCGGCGCCCTGGGTTGCCCGGTATTACTTACTATCAGCCCCACGTCGGAAAAGAAGTCCTGTTTAAAGAACGGTAACTCCCCGTCGTCTTCGTTGATGATCGGCGGAAGTGGCGGTCGCGTCGTCTTCACCATGTTTTGGCGTTTCCGGTTTGACATTGCGTTAGGGATTTTGTTCCAGTGTGTATTGATCCAGCGAAGAGTAAGTATTCGCTATATTTATGATACTGTTCGGGTGTGTAATGATCCAATTAACGTCAAGTATATTTTGTTCCAATTTGTAATGACCCAACGCCCAATTTGTTGTGATCCAACGCCCAATTTGTTGTGATCCAACGCCCAATTTGTTGTGATCCAACGTTAACTGTTGGTTATATTTGTGGTACTGTTTCGTAGTTGAATATTTATTGTTAGTTAATGTCCATAATGCATGATATCGTATAGTGTCTATAATTTACTTTAACAATCATAATTGATATTAAATTATCCAATTCGTTATGATCCAACGTTGAATATTTAGTGTTCGTTCATTCAAATAATCATCGACGTCTATCATAATTATCAACATATTTGATGTTTAATATTAAACATCATCTTTTCGCACAAAGTGCTCGTTTAATATTTTGAAATTTAAGTGAAAATCTGCAGTTGCAATTTATTGTTTAATCACTGTATTCATTCAATGTGCGAATTCCATTTTCAGAATGTTGCAATACGATATCAAAACTCAACAATATAGATTTATGTTTTGAAAGAAAAACGATCGATTTGTGAAACATTGAAACAAAAGATTTAGAAACTTGACACTCTGGTGTTAATCTCAAAACACTGTATCGATTGAAAGTATGAATATTTTGAATCAAAACGTTTAACAGACACGTTTGATATAGACACTACAGACACTGTCTGTACATTTTATTAAATAACTATATTAATCAGAAATTCAGTTTATCACCAGAATATTTTCACAAGATTTATTCGTCTTGCACCATAGCGATAAGGGTTGTATGTATTGTGTTAAGTGACAGATGATCATGCTATATTATATACTCAAATTTTGAATTTTTTCTCTATTATATATTTGCATGTTCCAGAGCTTAGTTGTCTTTACAGCGTGTTTGTATTGTTTAAATCTTTCCTTTCCTATACTCGTATTATAATTATGACATTTATACAGATGGCGTATTGTTTTAATTTCAAAGGTTATAAGACTAATTGCACACAAGACCTTGAAATAAGTACGCATTATGTTTGTAGGGCTTAAACAATTACTAGTGTTAAGTGATAAATGGTCATAAGCCCCCCCCCCCAAAAAAAAAATAATAATAATAAAATTAAATTTGGCGTTCGATGAATAATACGGACATAAGCCCAATCCTTAAATTTCTATATGTGGTATTTGCTTGAAACACTGAAAGAGCTGAAACATACAATCGAATTAAAAACATCTTTTTTTTTGGAATCTATGAAACTTTCTTGACTGCATAGCTAAGGAACTATCTTCACCAGTGCAGGAATTGCAATGGGCTAAGTATGTTTTACTTCAAAGTAGCTGTAAGCATTTTCCAAGGAAGGATATTTGAGAGCTTATGTGCTAGATTCCAATTATGTAGCTAGTAAACTGTATTGGAGTTGCCGTTTTTTTCAATTCGAAAACATAATAAACACGCTGTTTTGCGGCTGAAACGTCAGTTGTCTAGCAAGGGAAATAACCAATGATAAGGTTTTTTTTTTCTTCAAAACGCAGTAGTCTCGCTTGCTTGGTGTTGTATTAAGGGAGACAACTACATTGATACTTTGGGAAATTATGTGTCTACTTTCGTTTTCGTAAATTATTTTAATTCGTAAAGCTATCAATAATTTCCTTGTCACGCGAGTGTGAAGTCGTCAAGGTAGTCGTCTAAATATGTTTGGATATTGTTATCTTTACGGGAACATTTAAAAATATGGAGCATATACAAATCATGACCTGTTATCTTTTGTTTGACATCAATACGCCTGTCTAATTGCCGAGTAATATTTGTTTAATAGTGTGTCTCTCTTTAAAATGTATGGCCATGTCAACTATTTAAACATAACCAGATATTAAACACTAACCAGAAAATAATACATAACCACAAAATATATAACATAGTTAATACGGCTAAAGCAGTAGGTTAACCAGGAGAAACCTTCAACAATTTACAAATGAATTACTAATTAGTATTTAACTTAATACGAAAGTTGGATGGATTTTTTCGTTATCAGCTGCAAAAGTAGTAGTAGTAGTAGTAGTAGTAGTAGTAGTAGAGAATAAGTAATGAAAACTTTTGAACTTTTTACCAAACCTGAAACAGGAATATACATTTTCGGTTTACATTTATTATTATCCTTTCAGACAAAACACAATGTCTGGTATTCGTGTAAGCCATCTGCCTGATTTTTGCACAAGAAAGCACTTACAAATTTACTTCGCAAATCCCATTAATGGGGGTGGACCAATCCAAAGGATGTATTTCCCAATGTTTGACAACGACGCAGTAATCATCTTTGAAGATCAGTTAAGTATGTCCTACTAAATAACAGTATTTGTCACGTAATGCTGTCCATGTATTGTATGCCCCCACAAAGTGTGAGGCATTGAGCATTGTACTTGTCTGTCCGTCTGTCCAGCCGTACGTACGTACATCCCGAAATTTTGTGGACTCAATTCCGCTTTACTTGTTTAAGGCGGATTTCGATAAAACTTTCACAGCTGAACAACCTTAACATGTAGGTGATCATAAAGGAAGGAACTTTGGGTGCGACCAATTTTGGTAGAATTATGGCCCTTCATCATTTTCTTCCACTACAGAATATTTACTTCCCGAAATGTTGTGGACTCCGCTCCTCTTTAACTGCTGGGCGGATTTCGCTCAAACTTTCACAGCTGAAGAACCTTAATGTAAAGGTGATCGTAAAGGAAGAAATTCTGACTGTGAGTAGTTAGAGCTATAATACTCACCGGTTCGTCCGCGTCGACGTAATGCTCTGGTTAAGGTTTGCGTGCAACATGTCCATATCTCTGTAACTACTACAGATATTCAATTAAAACTTCACACGTGTTTGGGGTCATTATGTGAGGTCACTACCAAGACCCATAAATTTGATAGTGTTAATGTTTCTTGTGATATTTAGCAAGCAGAAAAAATAGAAAGTGATACATTCTGATACTTAACTGATAACTAAGTAAAAAAAACTTATTGCAAATTTGATGGAGCATAAATTACATATTATTGTTTCACTGTGCAAAAAATATTATTTTGTTCGAAACATATGTATAACGCAGCAATTTGATCATTTTATCAGTTTTTAACCAACGTCATATATTACATTAGTTTTTTTTTTCAGTAGCCATCAAACATTAGCAATGGCTTTTCTCTCGTTTAATATAAGTGGTATTGGTTTCAAGTGTATGATTTCAATGGTTATATCGAAAAATACCAAAATATTGTTAAATTGTTATTCTTCTTGACTATTTTACAGTTTTATTCCACCATGTCACGGTTTGTATGACGATATTATGGACACGGTTTTACTGATGATAGTTATACTTTCCGGATTGTCCGGCAAGATGTAGATATTGCTGGATATTGTTTTGAACGTTGTAAAATGACTGACAAAGTCACAATATAAAGTTACACTACCTTTACATGACCGAAAATAAAGCACGTACTAAAATAAATGCCAAATATATAAGGCTAAACAAGTTAATGAATTGTTTCTAAGGTACTTTTTCCAAAATATCAAAAGGGGGGGGGGGGCGTTGTTGTTTTTTTATTGAAGTATTTTTTTTATTTTTTTCTCCTACTCTTCTGTTGGCACTATATAATGGCTAAGTAAATAAGTTTTAATAACAACATAAGCATCCCTTTTGATAACTCTAAATATAGATTTATTAATTACAAACGGTCATTTATGCAAGCTGGCGTAATAAGGCAATCAATTTTAATGTTCATAATTAACATAAGTGACTTCAAATTGATATACCATCAGTATTAAAGTACTTCTATTTATAGAATTTAACTTTTCGTAATTCATATGTTTTATAACTGTCAAAATAGGAATTAGTTTTGCAATATCTCACCAGATATTTTTGGAAAGAAAAATCAGCTAGCATTTTGGTTTGTTTCCATAGGACTTATATTGACACTGATTTTCTTCAAAAAGATATGGAATGCTATTACACAAGCAAAAGCATCTACGATACAAAAGTTTAAATCAACTAATAGATGATATTTATAAAGGTTCCCAATCGAATATGACTTTTTTTGCAAAATTTACACAGTATTTCACAATTTGTGTATATCCCATTTATATTATTTTATCAGACAGGAAGAAAGTTCATTGAAATACCGAAATCTCTACCAGGTTACTCTTAGTCCGATAAGTTAAAATGCTGATTCGTTTAATTTTAAGCCGCTGTCCATGGGATCTAATCCAATACATTGTAATTTTAGTAATAGTTCTTATGAAAATTTATGGTGTTTATTCGTCCGAAATCTGTTCTAAAGCGCTTGGTGTAAACAGAATATACTATAATGTACATGCTGGTTTACTCCAGAGTCATCACCAGTTATTGCATACAGAAAATACCAGTTATCGCATAGAGAAAATAGACGTTAGCAATTTACCAACATTTTAATAATTCATAGATTTCAATGCATATTTTTTGTAGTTTGTTCGGTAACATGACCATTAGAAAAAATTTCAGCAAGGTTTTTTTTTATTAACATAATTCTGGACTGCTCCTTTGAAACCCGGGAGCGATCGTCAAAAAATAGTAAATATATATACCGGTATTATATATTTATATATTTTTTTGGGGGTACCGGTAAATCAAATTCTGGCAGGCCATAAAAAACGTTGCCGCGCTGCCTGAGAAACAAATCCTTAACTTTTTTTAGCCTAAAGGGTGGATTAATTCTTGACTCGTGAAATGAGATGATGGTATTGAGTACATTCCGAAACTTCATCTGCATAAAATACTTTGTAAAGGAAAATTTGTACAAAATTAGCCCTATAGTTTGTATTTTTAGCTCGACTTTTCGAAGAAAATGCAAGCTATTTTACTCGCCCCGGCGTCGGTGTCAGCGTTGGCGTCGGCGTTGGCGTCCGAGGTAGGTTAAAGTTTTTCTGTAAGCTAGTTTGTCAGGAATGGATGGAGGGATTTCATTCAAACTTAGAACACTTATTCCCTATATTAAAATGAATTCATAGGCCAATTTTGATAACTCTTGTTTGAAATTTGTAAAAATTATGAGCCTTTTTACACTTAGAAATTTTACATATAAGCTATATGGACAAGATAAAGTTTTTTGGTAAGCTAGTTTCATAACTTTTTCATTTCCGCTCTCTAACTCGAGAACGGATTAAGCTATTGTAATGAAACTTTAAACATAGATACCTTATAGCGAGACCTCGCTTGGGATTGCATATGGGGTTGGTGGGGTTAAGGTCAATGTCACTGTTACTAAAACAGAAAATAGGTTTCCGCTTAATAACTGGAGAACGCATTGAAATATTTTAATGAAACTTTATAAATTGATACCTTATATCAAGACCTCGCTTGGGATTGCATATAGGGTGGGTGGGGTCAAGGTCAAGGTCACTGTTACTGAAACTAGAAAAACAGTTTCCACTCGATAACTTGAGAATGCATTGAGATATTTTAATGAAACTTAATACATAGATACCTTATATCGAGACCTCGCTTGGGATTGCATATGGGCTGGGTGGGGTCAATGTTACTTTTACTAAAAATAGAAAAACGGTTTCCGCTCAAAAACTTGAATTTGCATCGACATATTTTAATGAAACTTAATAGATAACTTATATCAAGACCTCACTTGGGATTGCATATAGGGTCGGTGGGTTCAAGGTCGAACTCGTCGTTACTACAAATAAAAAATGGTTTCCGCTCAATAGCTTGAGAACGAGGTTTTGTAATGAAACTTCATACAGTGATATCTTATATCTAGACCTTTTGATTGCCTAGGGGGTCTGTGGGGTCAAGGTCACCATTACTAAAAGCAGACAGTTTACACTCAGTAGCTTAAGAAGACATTGAGATTTTTTGTGAAATTTCATAAATAGATGGGATTGCATATGGGGTTGGTGGGGTTAAGGTCAGGTTCGCCATTAATAAAATTTTTATTGATGTGCTGACTTTCATGCATTTCATTCGAAAAATTTGGTTTTCGTGGAATTTCCATATTTCTTGTTTTAGAAAAAAATGCCAGTAACTCTGACAAGCACAAGAAAAGTCTTGTTTACTTAATTTTCGCTGATTATAAGTGCCACAATGTTTAGATATTTAATATAATTTATGTTTGTATAACTTACACGTGACAATTATAATGTTTATATTAATTTATCATTAATCAAGTTGTGTTTTTACTAACCGTTAAATTTCTACCACATGACTGATCCATATTTAACAACTGATCAGTTTTCTACGACCCTTTGATCAAAATCTAATGATGAAATGTTGGCGGGTTCAATTCTCATTGGGACCAAATCTGTACCAGTTATTCCTGTCTTATATGTTCATGAGTCACTATTGACATTTGCCAACTTATCAAGTTAAAGTTAACACAAAATTTCCAAAGAAAACCATTTTAATCGACAGACGGCCATTTTGATTTTTTACTGACCTAATATTTTCTGGAGATGCCCTGTATGGGAAAATATGGGGCAGTCACGTGATCTCTTTTAGCAAATGGAAGTGTTGGAAATTTGTTGGAGGTGTGATATTTCATGTTACACCGGTCGTACGGTATCTGAAGAATAAGGGATATTAATATTGAATCAATATAAATTACGATTGCATTGTTTCTAAGTTGAAGCAAACGTATACTGAATTATAGTGATTATTGATGGCATTAAAATTGGTGTAAAATTTATGTAAATTTACTGTACCTTCACGATGTACCGTTGTGCGCATGCGTTACATAAATTGGGAAATTATCATTTTAGTGCGTGATTTTGTAGGCACAAGTTCCAATCTGACTGAATATTTTTATAACAAAATCATAATCTAGTTGTTAGCTCACCTTTTGTCTGGCGTGTGTCGTCCGTCGTCTGTCAACTATTTCATTTAAAGAACATCTCCTCCTAAACTGCTGTTCAGATTTTCACCAAACTTCACAGGAATTATCCTTGGGTGACCCTCTTTCAAAATTGATCAAATCGTTCCGGTCCGCTGCATATGTAGGTCACAAGAGCTAAAAATAGATTTAAAAAATGAAAACTAAAAAAATCTTTGAAACCACAAGGCTTAGAGCTTTTATATTTGATATGACTATGTGACATCCTCTAGTGGTCCTCTACACATATTTGATATGTGACATCCTCAAGTGGTCCTCTACAAGATTGTTCAAATGATGCCCCTGGGGTCAAAACTGGCCACGCCCTGGGGGTCACATGGTTTATATAGACTTGAATAGCAAAATGACTTTTAAAATATTCTCCTCTGAAACCGGAAGGCCCAGAGTTTTGATATTTGGTATGTAACATTGTATAGTGGTCCACTAAAAAGAATGTTGAAATCATGCCCCTGGGTTTAAAACTGGCTAAAACCCGGGGGTCACATGGTTTATATAGACTTGAATAGCAAAATGACTTTAAAAATCTTCTCCTCTGAAACCGGAAGGCCCAGAGGTTTCATATTTGGTATGGAAAATTGTATAGTGGTCTTCTACAAAGATTATTAAAATGATGTCCCTGGGGTCAAAACTGGCCACACCCCGGGGGTCACATGGTTTATATAGACTTGTATAGCAAAAGGACTTTAAAAATCTTCTCCTCTGAAACTTCAAGGCCTAGAGGTTTTATATTTGGTATGTAACATTGTATAGTGGTCCTGTACAAAGATTGTTCAAATGATGCCCCTGGGGTCAAAATGGGCATACCCCAAGGGTCACATGGATTATATAGACTTAAATAGCAAAATGACTTTAAAAAACTTCTCTGAAACTGCAAGGCCCAGAGGTTTCATATTTGGTATGTACCATTGTATAGTGGTCCTCTACAAAGATTGTTCAAATGATGCCCCAGGGGTCAAAACTGGCCACACCCCAGGGCTCACATGGTTTATATAGACTTAAATAGCAAAATGACTTATATAAATTTCCTCAGAAACCGCAAAGCCCAGAGGTTTTATATTTGGTATGTAACATTGTATAGTGGTTCTCTACAAAGATTGTTTAAATGATGCCCCTGGGGGTCAAAACTGGCCACAATCCCGGGGGTCACAATGTTTATATACACTTCAATAGCATAATTACTTTAAAAATCTTCTCCTCTGAAACCGCAAGGCCCAGTGGTTTAATATTTGGTATGTAATATTGTATAGTGGTCCTCTACAAATATTATTGAAATTATACCCCTGGTGTAGAAAGTGGCCACGCCCTATGTGTCACATGGTTTATATAGACTAAACAAAGCTTCTCCTGAAACTGCAAGGCCCATATCTTTATACTCAGGTTAGTGCTTTAGTGCCATCTGGCCCTCTTGTTATAAGCCATTATGATGCCTTTAACTCAGGTGAGCGACCTAGGGTCATCTTTGCCCTCTTGTTTTTGTATATATTTTGTTCTTAACGATTCCATCATTTATTGTTACTATTGAAAAAAGGGGAAATTATTTGTTTTTATGCAAAATGCCATTGACATTGTGTCCCTTTGATTACTTTGAAGTAAAGAAAATGGTGTATGATAAAACAAAACGTATCTTATACCTAAGGTTGGAGCAAGTGGGCAGGTTCAAGTTGCTACTGTCCTGTAAACAATAGGAAGTTTCTCAATTGCAACTGATTCACAGGCATTGGATGCATTGCTATGGAAACAGTTACTAAAATGACATATCTGATGACAAACAATGACATGTAGCACATTGGAATTGGGAGTGTAAGTACATTTGCAACACTTTAAAACATGTTTTGACTTTTCTGTAGAATTGTTGTTTTTGTCATTTTTCTACTTCAGGATTTACAGAAACATTCCATTCTTCAAAAAATGATGACTCATCCTTTAATGACACTTCGGATCCTGCCCCAATGGGCAACAAACCATTACTCTATAGACAGACAACCTTGATATATTGTGTAATAATTATGAAATGCATAAGGCACCAATAATGCTAACTTTCGCTATGGCAATGCTTTCCGAAAATGTTGATTGGTAATCAATTAAATTGTACTTAAACCATTTGTGGAATTATGTCGTATTCTTTGATAGTAATAACAAAATTATGTTTTACAGACTACATCTCATTCATTCATATTGTATATCTACATATTGTACCTGAACAAACAAATTAATGGCGAATGGCATGGTGTCAAGTCCAAAAATATCTATTACCTTGAGACAAATGTGAATTTTTGCACGATTCTATTAATTGTGTAACAAGACGTGTGGTGTTAGCCCTATTTAAACTCGCAGGAAACAGTAACTCTATCAACAGGCAGCCGTGACGTGAGCTCAACAGGCAACAGTGTACGTTGTGACCGACTTGGGTCCCCGTGCTTATAATTGTACTTAGAAATTCAGGTTAAAGTTTGCGTGCAACAACTCCATATAACTCGAGAACGGATTGTTGTAATTAAACTTCATACATACATACCTTATAGCGAGGCCTCATTTGGGATTGCATATGGGGTGGATGGGGTCAAGGTCACAGTTACTAAAAATAGAAAAATGGTTTCTGCTCAATGACTTGAGAACGCATTGAGAGATTGTAATGAAACTAAATACATATATACCTTATATTGAGACCTCGCTTTGGATTGCATATAGGGTGGAATCGGTCAAGGTCAAGGTCACTGTTACTAAAAATAGACAAACGGTTTCCGCTCAATAACTTGAGAACGCATTGATATATTTGAATGAAACGTAATACATAGATACCATATATCAAGACCTTGCTTGGGATTGCATATGGGTGGGGTCAAGGTCAAGGTCACTGTTACTAAAATAGAAAAATGGTTTCTGCTCATTAAGTAGAAAGCATCAAGATATTTTTAATGAAACTTCATACATAGATACCTTATATTGAGACATCGCTTTAGATTGCGTATGAGGTGAGTGGGGTCAAGGTCACTGTTACTAAAAATAGAAAAACGGTTTCTGCTTAATATGTTTCTTGTTTGTAATGATAAATGAGAAACTCTGACAAAGCGGTTGAATAGTCGAGCGCGCTGTCCAGAGACATGTCTTGTTTATTATGCCCCAGCATCTTGATGCGGGAGGCATATAGTGATTGTCCTATCCATCTGTCCGTCCTTCCGTCCGTCTGTCCGTAACAAGGTTAAGTAGATTTTACCATTCGTCTAGAACCAACACTGCTTACTACAACACTTGGATACTTACACAGTAGTTCTTATGACCATTCCCTATCCACCCATATAACCCAACCTCACTTTGATCTTGACCTTAACCTAATTTGCACTTAGAATAATTCAAATGGGCTGTTTCTTGGTTGACTAGATTTTACCGTTTCTACTAGCATCAACACCGCTTACTACAACACTTGGATATTTACACAGTTGTTGACCGTTCCCAATCCACCCATATCACCCAACCTCACTTTGACCTTGGACATTTTTGCACTTAGAATAATTCAAATAGGCTGTTTTTTTGGTTAACTAGGTTTTAGCGTTTCGTCTAGCACCAACAATGCTTGATACAACACTTGGATACTTACACAGTTGTTGCTTATAACCATCTCCAATCTACCCATATCACCCAACCTCTCTTTGAACTTGACCTCAAACTAATTTGGACATATATTAATTATGCCCCCCTTCGAAGAAGTGGGAGTATATTGCTTTGCACCTGTCTGTCGGTCGGCCGGTCAGTCCGTCCGTAGACCATTTAATTTCCGCACGATATCTAGAGAACGCTTTGACCTACGATCATTTAAGTTGGTATGGTGTTTACTTGGGTGGAAAGGAAGACGCCTATTTATTTTGAGGTCAACAGGTCAAAGGTCACAGAGGCTTGTAACATGAAATTCGTTTCCACACGATATCTAGAGAATGCTTTGACATACGATCATTTACGTTGGTATGCTGGTTACTTGAAAGGAAAGGAAGACGCCTATCAATTTTGAAGTCAACAGGTCAACGGTCAAGGTGACAGAGGCTTGTAACATGGAAACTGTTTCCTCTGTAGACCATTTCATTTCCGCATGATATGTAGAATACGCTTTACTTATCTAGAGAACGCTTTAACCTAGGATCATATAAATAAGTATGCTGTTAGTCTTTGAGATCAAAGGTCAAGGTCACAGGGGCTTTTAAAAAAACAAAACATTTCCACTTAATAACAGATGAACTATTGGTACATGGTCCTCAAACTATATAGGTACAATGGTCAGTTTGAGTAGATGACCTATTACATAGTGATAATTACTGAATACCTTGGTCGAGTCGTCAAATTTGATAGGAAGAATACTCTTGCAGAGAAGACAACTCCTATCAAGGTAATGGTTAACATGTCTCAGCGTAGATTTTTCAGAAACAGTACACTTCTGTGATGAACAAAGGCTACAAGTCGGGGGGCATACATGTTTTACAAACATCTCTTGTTCAAAAGTACCATTTCTTGGTTAACTAGATTTTACCGTTTCGTCTAGCACCAAAACCACTTACTACAACCCTTGGATATTTAAACAGTTGTTACTTATGACATTCCCAGTCCACCCATATCACCCAACCTCACCTTGACCTTGACCTAATTTGGACAAAGAAATGGGCTATCCAGCACCAACCGAGGGCACGAGTGTTTATCAAACACAGAATCTTGTTTGGAATATGATGCATTTTAATCAGATTGTGCCCTATAACCAATATTTTATTAATTAAACAAAAAAATAATTAAACTAACATTAACACGTAAACAAGCTGAAATTGAATTAGTGCGAATTACTTACAATATTTTGTGTGTGTTATATATTAGCGGGTAACTTGTTTAGTAACGTTTACGCATCGTTTAAGCCGCAGAAATTGTCAGTCATCATGGAGCACATGCTATAAAAGGGGAGGATATCGAAGTTCGGCCATTCATTAGCCCTCCGGTATGTTAAGCCAAACGTTAAATTGCATCTATACTAGATTCATACATGTACTATTATTTACGTTTAAAAGTTGTATTTTAAGTTAACGTGTAAAATCATAAAAATGCATTTAAAATGTTCTTCCTCAGCAGAGAGGTCGAAAGCTTTGGCTAATATTATTTAAGCGTTTTTAAGTCGACTATTCACCGAAAAGTTCTAGCTATACTACTCACCCGTTCGTGGGCGTTGGCTTAATGCGCTGGTTAAGGTTTGCTCGCAACGAGTGCACATCTCTTTTCACTTCTACAGATATTTAATTGAAACTTCACGCATGTCTTTGGGGTCATTACGTGAGGTCACTGAACAAGGCCCATAACTGATCTGCAATTTAGCAGAATTGTGTCCCCTTTTAATATGCCCGTTTGAAAAACAAATCCTATTATGGGAACGCCCAAGCGGGCAGGAGGCAGGAGATCTTTGCAGAAGTGATAAGCTTGGTGAGATGGAGTGTCGCACGCAAAAACCAGGTCCCTTGGTCCAAGATAAAGGTCACAAACTGAGGTCAAAAGAAATCAATCCTTACCACTTAGTCCGGAGAATATCTTTGTTCAGCATGCATGGATTTTCAAATACGCGCAAGAGCCTGGTCCCTAGGTCCAAGGTTAAGGTCACAATTCAAGGTCAGAGATCAGATATAAGAAATCAGTCCTTAACACTTTGTCTAGAGCCTATCTTTGTCCAGCATGGATAGATTTTCTCTCTTTAATTGTTGAATCTTTACCCCATGCATGCTCCTTTGACGGGCGTATCTTTGTGAGACTTGCACTTTTGTTGTACTTAGAAAATTCGGATTAAATTTGCGTGCAACGACTCCATATCTCTATATCTACTACAGATATTCAATTAAAACATGACAGATATCTTTAGTGTCATTATATAAGGTCACTGGTCAAGGCCCATAACTGTGACCAGCATTTGAGCAGAATTATGCCGCCCTTTTGTACTAAGATAAGTCAGGTTAAGGTTTGCTTGCGAGAGAAAATTCAGGTTAAGGGTTGTGTGCAACAAGTACATATCTCTTGTAACTACTACAGATATTCAATTGAAACTTCACACATGTCTTCTGGGTCATTATATAAGGTCACTGACCAAGGACCATAGCTCTTACCTGCAGTTTAGCAGAATTATGCCCCTTTTTGTACTTAGATATTTCAGTTTAAAGTTTGCGTGCAACAACTTCATATCTTTATATCTACTACAGATATTGAATTAAAACTTCACTTATGTCTTCAGGGTCATTATATAAGGTCACTGGCCAAGGCACATAACTGTGATGAGCATTTTAGCAGAATTATTCTCCTTTTGTGTACTTACAAAGGCCCATAACTCTGACAAAGCGGTTTGAATAATCGAGTGTGCTGTCCTGAGACAGCTTTTGTTATTATAAAAGGCTTAAAGCGACTTTGTTTTATATGTATACATTGTTTTAACCGAATCCATTAAAGGTCTACACGAAACTTCACGCGGAGTTGGACCCAGCAGCCGCGAGTATCCTACAAGCCGACCAAAAGATCCGAGATGAAATAGAACACAGCGAAGGCATTCAGTTGAATGTTAAAGACGGCGCCATTGAGAGCATAACTGGGGACTGGTTTCAGCTGGAGTGGGTCTGGGCAAAACTTGACAGTTTCACACGACATCAGTCAGACATCCAGCACAGAATACAACGAAAGATTTCTCGTTCTAAGAGCACTGAACAGGAATACGATGTTTCGAAGAAGTATGAAGCATCAGGAGCTCTAGGAAGCAACGAGACAAGTGATAGAAACCCCTCAGATTCTGTTTGGGATGAAGACAACGATGTGCAGTTGAGACCCCCGCAAATGTCCAAGGAGGGTCACCACGACGCAACGATGACAGCGCAGATTAGCGGTGATGCTGCCGGGGCGAAAGCAGACACAGTCCAAACACAAACATCTGAACTGGGGTTGGAAAAAGTTGGCACCAAGTCCGCTCAGACGACTGTCAAATCGCAGACGACTCACAAATCGCAGACAACACACAAATCGCAGTCTAAATCTTCTGACTTGAATGAACCTGGCGCATGCGCGATTAGTGGAACCGAAATTGAAATCTTGGGTAACACAGACACCATGTTGAGTCTGGACTTCAAGTATGGGAGACTTAGAATCAGTGTCTATGCAGGGTTGATCAACATGGAAGAGACGGATGTGATAGTAAATGCCGCCATGGGGCCTCTTGTCAACGGGGCCGGAGTCGCATGGGCTATAGCCTCCAATGCGAGCGAAGAGCTTCAGGAACAGTGCGATGATTACGTAAAGTCCTTCGGACCCGTACCGACGTCGGGCGTCATGCATACAGTCGCAGGCGGGAAGTTGAGCCCCAACGTAAAGCACGTGATCCACGCGGTGGGACCGATGTGGGACCGCCTGAATCAAGACGACAAATGCATGCGGCAGCTGACCTTGACCTTTTTTAACTCACTGACTTATGGGAATGAAGAACTGGGTGTGTCGTCGATTTCCTTTCCGCTGATAAGCTCTGGTACGTTTTATTATGCTATTTTGGATAGGCTAACAATTGTTCAACGTTTTAAGCTCACCTGAGCACTTCAGATTATTTTGATTCGCTAAATATTAAGGCCACTAGTTGGCAGGTTTTTTCCCTATATGGCTATATGGAACACTTAAAATCTTATTGTCAGAAACTGCTAGCCAGATTTCAAATTTTTGGCCGAAAGCTTCCTTGGGTTACCCAATCCTTGATAATTATTTTGATAAAAAAAAAACATGTCTGTCTGTGGTTATGATTTGTTAAACTCAGGTGAGCGACACTGGACCATTGTGGCTCTCTTGTGTAAAGTTTAGCGATGGAGCATAGATGTTTGTATCAGTTTGTAGCAGGGGAATTGAGTGTCAGTTGTGAAGTAAACTATGAGGGAAAAAAAATATGTGAATTTCCTACTGCTGCTACCATGTAAGAAAAGTCTGCTGTTCTCTATTTGTATGTACGGTACATATAAAGAGAAATTCATTTGTACACTGTTCCTTATGAAGTATTGTATACTCGTACTACTATAAAAAGTAAATAAACATTGTTATGGGGACCTGTGGATATTTTCATTCTCGAAGTTACCCGATAGTTTTGCTAATGCTCTATTTTAAAATGTGTTTTAAAAGTAGAAATACTGGTATTAAAAACATCCTGCTTTTTCATTTTATGGTGTCCAGTGTTTTATTCACCTTTTGTGGAAAGGTGGCGGGGCCCTTCAGACGGGGAATTTAATGGCAAAAGGGGAATTTTGTTAGAAAAGCATTATTAGTAAATTTATATGTTTATATTATACTTTGTTATAAAACATTAATAAATCAATTGTTTTGCTACAAATGATAACTTAGATAAAATGCTTTAACTTGGGGTGATGACACATTGCTGGGATATTTTATGACAATTTCTCTATCTTAGTCAATTTTTGTTCGATTTTGGTCTTTTTTTTTTCAAATAAAGCTAACATTCTGAGCGGAATTTTAAGGTTAATATAGGGGAAAATATATACCTTTTAAGCAGGGGAATGGGGCCGAATTTCGGCCCCAAATTGGCCATAAAAAACACTGGACAGTGTCTAAAGATAAATCCATAGTTACATGCACAACTTTACATTTTCTAAAAATATGTTTATGTAAAATTATGTTTGTAAACGTTTTAAATTGATATATTTGTATAATGATTTATTATACACCTCATTTTCAGGAATATTTGGCTGCCCGGTAGAGGTCTGTACAAAATCGTTTCTCTACGCCATCTTGTTGTTTGGAAGCCAATACCCAGACGCTGGTTTGAAAGAGATCCATCTGGTAAACTACGACGAAAACAACACCGGTCTCACAGTGGCGTCTTTGAGAGAAATGATTCAGAAGGGAAGCGAACATCTCCTAGATCGGGCCACGCGAATGATAAAGGAAAATGACGGTATGTCAGCATTGTAATATATCGTTCCTTGAAAGCCAGAAGTGGTCATCAGCATATGTGCAAAGAAGGCTGATAGCCCCTTCTGGCTTGCAGTAGACGATATTTACGTGCAAGTGGATTGATCTTTTGTAGGCAAAGCCGTTTCGAAGGCGTCTTTCTCTTACAAAATGTCATTGTATATAGTGAAGTAAAATGTCTGAAACATTATGGTTTCTCTTTATATTGTATTTTTGTACTTTTGTAGTTATTCACTGCATTTAACAAGTTTAACATAAAAATCCAATCATTATTTGTACAAAGCTAAATATTTTCTTGTATCAATTTTGACTTATTTATGGAATGATTCTTGAATTTCAAACATTTAAACGCAGGTGCTGGGAGCAGTATTGATTCAATGACTCGGGTCGCGGGCCAGAAGCTCTCATTGGATTATAAAACACAAGTTGCTGACCGTCCCACCTTGGCGACTATCGCTACAAAGGGCCATAACTCCGTTAACACAAAACCACCGGCGGATGGCAACAAATTCGATGGAAACCAGCCGAGACCTCTTCCGCCAACTCCAAACACATCGGTGACAAAGACAACAGTAAAGGGGAAAAAAAAGTAAAACAAACAACAGCAGATACATATGATAAAGTGGTACTGCAGTGACTGAAAACGTTTTCCGTTAGGAAGATCGTGCTTTTTAGTTAGATTAACATTTAACATAACTGGTACAAATTAAGTATTATAAACATTAAAGGTGACAATGCCCTTTATTAAATATCGTAGTTAAATTTCGAAATAAGACTAAAGTGTATGATAGTGAGCAAGTTTAACGTGCTATTATTGTGTTTATTATTCGCCAATTTAAAACATAAATATAATTATCGCATTTCTTATCCGGTTATGTCGAACAGAAGGTTAGCACACCTGTCTAGAATCTCTGTAAAAACTTTCAATGTTGGAAGGTTTTGTTCCGCCCCCACCCCCTCTCCCCCCACGGCTCTAACTCCAAATTATGGGTAGCCCTGGCATATACATCTTGAACTCGGCGTTACATTTGTATTTTGTATAGACCATTGAACGAGTTGGGTGATAGACCTGACCATGGGCTGTATGTTGTTCATGTAGTCCATAGACAGGTCTTTCTACACAGTGTATGTAAGAGGTCAGTGTTGATATCTGACTTCCATACTGGCCCACAGACGAAACAAATCAAAACGCTGGCAGCGTAGAAAGACTGTTGGCGACAAAAGAAAATAAAGCATGTGAATTATGAGTGCATTTTTTGCTAGAAAGGAAACATTAGTTTGAATGAAGTTCAATTTCTCACTGTTAAACTTTATAATGTGGCTTTTTATTCAATAGAATACAATATCATAATAAAAGCGAATTTGTAAGTAACGAACACACATTTTTTTCCAGCTAATTATCTTATGCAAACAGAGTTACCATGCCAGTTAACAAGTCAATCTGCAACGGACCAGAATAACCGATGAAGCGTAGAAGAATAACCGATGAAGCGTAGAAGAATAACCGATGAAGCGTAGAAGTTATGAGCATCGATTGTTAGTGCTTCGAAGCCCAGAGTCAAAAGTAGGTCAAACGATGCAAGCTCTCGAGTTTCCATAATAATTAATAAATTGCAGTAATTTGTTGTCAAAATATTCTAAATTAGAATCGGTAACAAGAAAAACGAGTAAAAAAATAAACGATGTAGCGCATTAATTTTTTGGTCTTATTCCAGGACACTCGCGTGATTTCGGTCACATACAAGTAAACAGCGAAAGTAATGATGCCAGTAGTGTAAAGTTACATTTGAAATATTGACTTTTTTTAGAAACTTTAATTATACTAATCACATGGTATACACATTATAATACAAATAAACATACATTATCTTAAGTACTAAAATGTAAGAAAACAGGATTGGTGTGAATTTTTGCACTTTTGAAGAAGGACCCTTTCCGGTTTCGATTTACTGACTAATAGCCTGCAAAGAAAAGAAGTTTTCCGCGAGACCTGTTGTGGAAATTCCCCTCTCAAAAGACTGTTGGCTTCCACCAACAGTCAAATAATATACTGAAGCTGTGGATTAGATAATTCTGTCTACAGCGTTAGCAGGCATATTTCTCTATTTATTACCTTGAGGGATAAAAGACAGTTATAAACAATTATACATATGGTTTTTAAGCATAAATTTATTTCGTATCATTCGAATATTATGAAGAATAATTTTTTAAAATTTTCGGAAATCTCAGTGTATGCCCGCGCTATATCAGTTTCTAGCTACATATTCTCAATTTCTAGTTGCATAATCTCAGTTCGAAGCTAAATTACCTTGGTTCCTAGCTATATAACCTTGGCTTCTAGCTACATGACCTCAATTGCTAGCTACATTACGTTAGTTCCTATATACATTTCATCAGTTCCTAACTACATTACCTCCATTCCTAGCTGCAATATCACGGATCCTAGCTACATTACCACGGTTCCAAGCTGCATAACGTCAGCTCCTGGCTACACATTCTTAATTCCTCGCTACATATCCCCATCTCCTAGCTACATAACCTCAGTTCATAGCTACAAAACCTTAGTTCCTAGCTAAATACCTCAGTACTAAGCTACATTTCCTGGGTTCATAGCTACATTTCCTGGATTCCTAGCTACATTGCTTGGGTTTCTGGCTACATATTATCACTTTCTAGCTGCATTACCTCGGTTTCTAGTTACATAACCCAAATTTCAAGCTGCACACCCTTTATTCCTATCTGCATAACCTCAGTTCCTAGCTACATTACCCCAGTCTCTAGCTACATTAGCTCTGTTCCTGGTTGCATAACTGATTACTAGCTGTATAACATCGATTAGTAGCTGCATAACTTTGATTTTTAGCTGCATAATCACGATTAATAGCTGTATAACTTTTATTTATAGCTGCATAATCATGTTTAATAGCTGTACAACCAAAATTGACAGCTGCATTACCGATCAAATAATAGCTACATAATCCCAGTATTTATATATGCTAAATTTATGGCTACATTATGTCAATATAGGTTAAATTATCTAAAGATATATCAACATAATAATTGATAAATAACCCATCTCAATAGCTACACAATAGCTACAGGAACCAGAAGTATGCACATGTGGTTTACATTTTAAATTATTAAGACAGTGCCAAATATATGCTTCAGTATTATTTGTGTATTACACGAGGGCTAATTAATGCTACTTAGTTTTCTCAAATTTCGTAACTTGCATTTGTTCCTGCATTACAAAGAGTATTTAATAAATTACTTTGGTATGAATGTCAAATGTATTAATACTAAATACTAAAGGTGATTAATACCCCCACGCCTTGACACAGGAGCTTTGCAGTTGTATTGCTGTGAGACAGAACAATGTATTGACTGACAAAATGACCTGCATATGAGGAAAAAGGGCCTTGTAATGCAACAAGAAGAGTACAAGCGGAAACTGTTCACATATATTTGACATTTGACCATGAATTGTGACCTTGTCCATTGACTGATAAGCTGCGACACATCTAGTCATGCGGAATGTGACCTTGTCCATTGACTGATAAGCTGGGACACATCTAGTCATGCGGAATGTGACCTTGTCCATTGACTGATAAGCTGGGGCACATCCGGTCATGCGGAAAAATAATCTGAAGTAATATTGAAATCCCTCACGGCATTTAGAAGTCATGGGAAGGAACACAATACAAATATTTAACATTTTACCTTGAATTGTGATCATTACCTTTGACCTACAACCATGTGTCATGGGGAATCATACTCTGAAGTAATATTAAAATCCTTCGAGGCATTCGGAAGTCATAGAGCGGAAACAAAATACAACAAGAAGGCGCTTTATTTTGACATTTAACCTCAAAATGACCTTGACCTTTAAGGTAGCCATACAGTTCTTGTGCGCGGCACACCTTCTTTTATAGGTTAACATGTGTGCTAAGTAATTTTGAAATCATTAAATGTATGGGGAGGTTAGAGCTCAAACGAGTGTTATTTTGACATAAAAAGCTTTTTATTTTGACCTTTGACCTCATAGTATGACCTTCACCTGAAAGGTAGCCATCTGTTTCTTGCGTTCGACACACCGTCTCATATACATAACATTTTCACCAAGTTATTTCGAAATCCTTTAATGCATGGCCGAGTTAGAGCTCGAACAAGCACTATTTTTGACAATATTTTAAGTGCTCTATTTTGACCTTTGACCTCAAAGTATGTCCTTGACCTTAAAGGTAGCCATCTGGTTCTTGTGCGGGACACACGGTCTCATCTCATATAGGTTAACCTTTGTGCAAAGTTATTTCAAAATCCTTAAATGTATGGGAAAGTTAGAGCTTGGACAAGTCCTGTTTTCACTATAAAGTGCTATATTTTGACCTTTAACCTCAAAGTATGACCTTGACTTTAAAGGTAGCCATCAGGTTCTTGTGCGCAACATACCATCTCATATAGGTTAACATTTGTGCCAAGTAATTTCGAAATCCTTCAATGCATGGGGATGTTACAATGCGGACTAATTGCGAGACAGACCGACAGACAGGACAAGGTTATTCATATTTAGCCCCCACCCCCTACCTACTGGTAGTGGGGGTATAATAAGACTCGCAGATATTGTTATAATATCCAAAATCTTTGACAATAATGTATTCTATGTATTAAAATTGAAGTGTTTGCTTAACCTTTAAATGCATGGACAGAATTTCATATATTTTTATCAGCCACTTTTCATAATATACAAATTATTGCACAAATACGCAAATGGATACACACAAATTAAAATCCAGAACACAAGATTGTTGGAATAAAATTTATTACAAATGTATAAAAATTAATGGTTTCACACTAATAAATGGTACATGGAACAAAAATATATAAGCGACTTTAAAATAACGGTCGAAAAAAAAATCAAAATACAAATGTAAATGGAATAAAAAAACACATATAAAACTGAATTTAAGTATAAACAAATATAAATTACAGTAGCACCAATTACAAAAATTTGCAAATTGAATGTACAAGTATATTACAATTAACAATAATAAAGAAACATTTGAAAGCTTCGCAAAAGTATCTGATCTACATCTAACATATTCTATTCAGAAACAAAAGATTGACTAAACTGTAGAAACAGCAAAAATATGTCCAATATTTTTAATAACATATTTCAAGATACATTTTTATTTAAGTTTTCTCATGAAATTAAATATAAGAAAAAAATGTTTAAATATTAAATAATTATATTTTGGGAAATGAAACCAATCCAGCATTGTAAATACCCAGAGACCTTATCCTAAAATAGTTGGGGAGCAGGCAAAACCGGCCCCAGTCAAAACCGGCTCCAGCCAAAATACTTACGAGAATAATAAAAATTGAAAAAAATAAAACTAGAAATGTACCACTGTCTGTTTGTAATTTGGGGCTGGTTTTGTCTTTATGCAATCACATGTGGGGCCGGTTTTGCCTTTTTGGGGCCAGTTTAGACTGGGTCTGGTTTAGTCTGGGTCTGGTTTTGACTGGGGCCGGTTTTGCCATAAACCAATAGTTCTTCCAAAAATGCCTTATACTTGGATTAACTAGGTGCAAGATGTTAATAAGTCTTGTTGAAGGGACTTATTCACAGATGTTTGTATTTTTGAAAAATGTCATTTAATGTATAATCTGCAAAATCTAAAGCAGTTGGTCTTAGCAAAAACAAATTATATAAAAAAATAATTAAAGATTTTGCCTTCCCCAGGATTCAAACCATGTCCGCCGGATTTCTTTTTTAGCACAATGTACATGTATTACTAACTTTATTTTTAGGAAAAACACCTTCTGCAAACACTAAAAAACATGCAATATGATTGTTTGCTTGGGAATTCCTGGCTGTGATGGGGATCTCAAAAGATTCATACCATTGTGTGCTTGGATTTCAAAAGATTCATACCATTGTTTGCATGGGATTTTCTGGTCGAGACAGGGATTTCAAAAGATTCGTACCATTGTTTGCTTGGGAATTCCTGGTAGAGAGGGATTTTAAAAGATTCATACCATTGTTTGCTTGGGAATTCCTGGTAGAGAGGGATTTTAAAAGATTCATACCATTGTTTGCTTGGGAATTCCTGGTAGAGACAGGTTTTCAAAAGATTCGTACCATTGTTTGCTTGGGAATTCCTGGTAGAGAGGGATTTTAAAAGATTCATACCATTGTTTGCTTGGGACTTCCTGATAGGGATTTCAAAAGAATCATACCTTTGTTTGCTTGGGAATTCTTGGTAGTGATAGGGATTTCAAAAGATTCATACCATTGTTTGCTTGGGAATTTGTGGAAGTGATTGGGATTTCAAAAGAATCATACCATTGTTTGCTTGGGATTTCCTGGTAGAGGGATTTTAAAAGATTCATACCATTGTTTGCTTGAAAATTCCTGGTAAAGAGGGATTTCAAAAGAATCATACCATTGTTTGCATGGGAATTTGTAGTAGTGATAGGGATTTCAAAAGATTCATACCATTGTTTGCTTGGGAATTCCTGATAGAGAAAGGGATTTAAAAGATTCAGACTATTGTTTGCATGGGAATTCCTGGTAGAGAAAGGGATTCCAAAAGAATCATACCATTGTTTGCTTGAGAATTGGTGGTGGTGATAGGGATTTCAGAAGATTCATACCATTGTTTGCTTGGGATTTCCTGGTAGAGAGGGATTTTAAAAGATTCATACCATTGTTTGCTTGGGAATTCCTGGTAGAGAGGGATTTCAAAAGAATCATACCTTTGTTTGCTTGGGAATTCGTGGTAGTGATAGGGATTTCAAAAGATTCATACCATTGTTTGCTTAGGAATTCCTGATAGAGAAAGGGATTTAAAAGGATCAGACTATTGTTTGCTTGGGAATTCCTGGTAGATAAAGGGATTTCAAAAGAATCATACCCAGGGATTTCAGTAGCTTTTCAAAACCAGAGTCAAATGACCGCTAGCTTATAATTTTGAGGGGTCAAAATGAAAACTATCTGGGGACAAAATACTGAAGTCCCAGGAATTTTGTTCCTGCATATATATTTAAATTTGCAAATGGTAATTTGAGTTAATTAAGATTTAGAACTTAAATATTTTGCAATAAAACACCATAAATATCATATAATAAATATTATTTTCTTGCGCAAATCAAATTTTAAATTAGTTCCATCAAAATGATGCAAGGCAGAGTAATTGCTAGAGTCAAATATGTGTAAATTGCACTTTACTTGCATCAAAAAGCAGGAGTCTGCATCAATTGAAATCACTGATACCATTGTTTGCTTGGGAATTCCTGATAGAGAAAGGGATTGAAAAGATTCAGACTATTGTTTGCATGGGAATTCCTGGTAGAGAAAGGGATTTCAAAAGATTCATAACATTTATTGCTTGGGAATTCCTCGTAGAGACAGGGATTTCAAAAGATTCATACCATTTATTGCTTGGGAATTCCTGGTAGTGATAGGGATTTCAAAAGAAATTTAAAGAGCATAAATATATAATAAACAACACGTTATGTTTGATAAACACAGATGCCCCCAGTTGGTGCTGGGCAGCCCATTTGAAGTCCAAATTAGGTCAAGGTCAAAGTAAGGTTGGGTGATATAGGTGGATTAGGAATGGTTATGAGCAGCAACTGTGTAAGTATCCAACTGTCGTAGTAAGGGATGTTGGTGCTAGACGAAACTGTTAGCCAACCAAAAAGTTCATTTGAATTATTTGTAGTCCAAATTAGGTCATGGTCAAAGTGATGTTGATTGATATGGGTGGATTAGGAATGGCCATTAGCAACAACTGTGTAAGTATTCAAGTGTTAAAGGAAGTGGTAAAATCTTGTACGGAACAACAGAATCACGGACAGGGCAATCACTTTATGCCATCGAAGGGGCATCAAAATAATATAGAACAGTTTACAGAATCAATGTGGGTGCAGTGACAAGATTGGGTTTACATTGTAAAGGTGAAACATTCACAGCTTGTGATTGCCCATTCTGTGGCACTACTTCAACAGTGTCTTTGGAATTAACGTCCCCATTTACTCGTGCATTAGTAATGCCACCCGAATATTTCACTGTTTCGCCATTCTGCCCTGGCTTACAATGTCTTTCCAACAATGTTTCTTCGCTATCTCTCATGCCAGTAATATCAGAACCATGGTCCTTATCCACTGACACATCTTCGGACCAAACACTTATTCCTTTTTCACCTAAGCATGGCTCCCCATCTTTATCGAACAATATTTCTCCACTAACACTTCTGTCATTATACAATTCTTGTCCCTTATATACACACACATCTTCGGATGAAATACTTAGTCCATTCTCTCCTTCCCAAGACACCTCAAGTGACGATTGTCGGAACGATGGCACATCGATGGGGAAGTTAAACTGGGATGCCTCACTGTGAGACAGTGATCGAAACATCGATAACTTGCTGGAACTTGGCGTGAAACCGCGACTGCTTGCTCTCTTCAAACGCAGAACTGGGTCAACCGTAGTTTTTATTCTTTGTATGAGGACTTCTTGGAAATCTTCATCTTGGCGGCGCTGAGAACAAAATAGATCAAGTAATAATCAGGGCTTTGTTCCCTTATTTAACAGGGTCAAGTAAACGGAACTATTCTCAATGCCAAGTATGGTTTATACTAGTTTCCCAAATGGGAATGAAAATATTGCCAATATTGGTCCACTATAAAATCTCTTTATCTGCAATCTTTTCTCTCAGCTGACTGAGCTTTCGCTAAGTGAACTATTTCCTCTGCAGCAGTGTATTGATGTCAGCTGATATGAGGGTTGCCACACTGTGACCACAGCAGGGTGCCATTAAACAGGAGTACAATACCCCAGATTTGGCGGGGGGGGGGGGGGTCAAATAAAGAAGGATTAAACTAGGCCTTTAGAGGGACACATTGACAGTATTTCCCATAAATGTAGAGACATATATTAAAACAGTACCTATTCCCATTTTTCTCGCATATATTTTTTCTATTCTACCAAAACCCTTAATATATTGATGGAATCCTTAAGAAGAAATATACATATTGTGTGGACAATGCCCAAACAAATTTAATTGGTTCACAGTTCTTGCATGATTCGAACTCACGTCTACTAAATTGCGCACTTCAATGAAAACTTTCCCACGCTAACAACACTAATCAATGTTGCGCATTTGTGTAATGGTACTTCATGCACATTTCATTCATATTGATATTACTACTACAACTAATTTTCCCGTGCCCACGAAAAGTGTTTAGGACCACTATTATTTATTAAAATTATATAGATTTTTCAGCTGTTCAGTTTAAAGCAACGAGGCCATCATATTAAACAATACTTCAATATTTTTGCAAATGTAATTGTAAGTCTACAGTCGATATGCCACTTTAATAAAGGTTTATAAAATGTTAAAAACTTATGGCCTAACCTCCAGTCCATGTGAACCGACGAGCATTGTCATCCAGTCTGGCATCTTGAATCCCTCGTAAAGGATGGGAATCACTCTCTTTCGATGCTCGCAGTAAAACACCTATACGGAGAAACAAGTAATGACAAAAACATTTAATGATAAAAATAATTAGTGTTGGGTTCGAAATTGCTTCCAATCATTTGGTTGGAATCGGTTGCAGCTTCCGATGCAATTTACTGATTATAATCTGTTTGAAATTGTATTTTGTATTATACATATTTCTCTTCTTTTAACATATAAAAATTATTTAAATATGGATGTATGTTTGTTTCTTTTATACATTAATAAAAAATGTAAACAAATAAACAATTATTTAAATAACATAACTTTTATTTACTAAACATATGCTTATACATTTTGAACATATAAAACAAGTATAGAACAAGTAAATTTAACATGGAAAAACTGTAAAACAATTCAAAATGAACGTCGAATTCAATTATGTAACATCGATAATCAACATCGACAAGTTAAAAATAACAAAAGACTCTTTGTAAATATGTTTGTTTGTTTGTTTGGATTTTACACCGTATTTAACAGTATTTCAGTCATATAATGGCGGTCAGTCACACTTTTCCTGAACAAGCTTAGACGATCTAAGCGGTTTACCAGTACTAAGTGCACATACTTATGCCAGTAACTGACAATTGCCCTACTTGAATCACATGCAGGGTGAGAATGGCCATAGAAATTATTTCATGACCAATCCCCACACAAGTTATGTGGCAGGGCCAGCGAGTGAACTCCTGAACCCCGGATTGACAGTACTGCGCTCTAACAACTGAGCTAGCCAGCCCGCTTTTTAAATATGGGCCCAGATCAGGTGGACAGCGTTATTTATAAAATTATAAACTGTAATACATAAATAACATAGTAAATTTCCTTTATCAAATGGCTCCTTTAACTTTCTACATTTAAATTTACCGCCTGATGAGCCACAGATGGAAGTCCTCACATAATACAGCCTCATGCGCGAAATGACTATTATCCCCGAAACAACAAGTTGGACAGCGTACCTGTTGCTGGCAGACCCTGGATTCTGCAAACACCTCCGACAAGATAAACAACACGACGCTGGCTTCGTCCGCCATCTCTTGGAACTTGCAGATGTTTTTAAGGTCCCGGTTTCCCTCGCTCCCCCGCAGCGCGTTACAATCCACCTTGTTCAGAATAGAGTATGTGATACCTGGAAATAACGATGTAAGTGAAAGGTTATCTGTTTTAATATTAGTAGAAGCAGAGTTCCATTTTTTTCATTGGAGACTTCATAATCACAGAATTTATAATGCAAATATCAATATTTTCCCCTGGGGGAATATACGGGACTTTAGACTGAAATCAATTCCCAACAGGTGGGAATTTGCAGCCGAATGATTCCTGATACAGGGGAAATAGACTTCCCTTGCTCAGATTTTAGATCCCCGTATTATTGAACCCCGGGCCATTTGATACACCAAGCATCTCCCACTGTGTAGATTTAGAAAAAAAAACTTGGCTCTAGGGTGGGGAATTAGACCCCAAAAAATAAAATTAGTCAAAACCCCCTGGGTCAACCTGCCGCTCCCCATACGGGGGAAAATATTGATTGGTGCAGGGGGGAAAATATTCATAGGTAAAGGAGGGGAATATTGATAGGTGCAGGGGGGGAAATATTGATAGGTGCAGGGGGGGGGAATATTGATAGATGCATAATTTGGGAAACTCGTCTTTACATGTAAATTTAAATCTGATCCAACTTTTGATCAAATGGTCTGATCTTTAATAAAGGTCGCAGTGGTGTAATGGCTCCCTTCTCTGGCAGCATTATGAATGATCTTTCTCAAAAAGACACTAAGTACTGGAAACCGATTCGAAAGTCGCTTTCGAGCTTATATAAATAAGTTTAACGAAATATCTAAATGTTTAAAACTGACAGCTGAAACAATTGTTATTGAATTTAACAAATCAAACAAATAAAACATCGAATTTTGGTATTCAGGTGCACAATTCTTCCAGCAGAGCAACGTGCCAAGTACCAACACACTGTGAATTTAACTACATAAAGTTATTGGAACAAAAGTCAAATTTCATGGTACTGTCAAACAAACAATCGTCAGTTTTTAAATAACTGATCTCTTAGCTATGCAACCTTCTTGGCTGCTAGCGAGGCTGTCGATGTGTTCCAGATGTGCCTTATCGAGCTGCGTCGTGCTCCACACCTCTTGCCCTGCCCCCTCGAGAAGACCCTGCAACTCTTTACCCTAGGGGGAAAAATACACGATATGGTAATGTTGGGACATCGGTTACAAATACAAGTCGATCATCGGATGAAATTGGTAAATATGTGCGATGCGATTTTACTGATAAAATTTGTTTTAAAAACTTATAATTTATTATATTTGATGGATATGATATTATTAATAATAAGATAATACTGAACTGAAATAGTGATTTATATGTATGCATAAATGAGTCAATGACACATTTAATTGATTTTTGATTTTAGTTATCAAGTTCTGCCAAGATTATAACGTTAACATGGCTGTGCACATACAAATCTGTCCTGCTCCGGATGCAGGCATATCATGACGAGCGGCTTTCCTTCGCGGTCGTTTATCGTCGCCATCAAATTGTCTTCTACCACGCAAGCACAACTTTTCACCACAGTTGCCTGTAAGATAATGGTAGTTTTTTCTATACATTGCTGTATAAGGAATTTTTGAGTTTAATACCTTGCAACTTTTTTCTATAAGAAATTTTTGAGTTTAATACCTTAAACCTTTAACCTATAAGGAATTTTTGAGTTTAATACCTTGCAACTTTTACCTATAAGGCATTTTTGAGTTTAATACCTTGCAACTTTTACCTATAAGGAATTTTTGAGTTTAATACCTTGCAACTTTTACCTATAAGGAATTTTTGAGTTTAATACCTTGAAACTTTAACCTATAAGGAATTTTTGAGTTTAATACCTTGCAACTTTTACCTATAAGGCATTTTTGAGTTTAATACCTTGCAACTTTTACCTATAAGGAATTTTTGAGTTTAATACCTTGAAACTTTAACCTATAAGGAATTTTTGAGTTTAATACCTTGCAACTTTTACCTATAAGGCATTTTTGAGTTTAATACCTTGCAACTTTTACCTATAAGGCATTTTTTAGTTTAATACCTTGCAACTTTTACATATAAGGAATTTTTGAGTTTAATACCTTGAAACTTTAACCTATAAGGAATTTTTGAGTTTAATACCTTGCAACTTTTACCTATAAGGCATTTTTGAGTTTAATACCTTGCAACTTTTACCTATAATGAATTTTTAAGTTTAATACCTTGCAACTTTTACCTTTAAGGAATTTTTGAGTTTAATACCTTGCAACTTTTACCTATAAGGAATTTTTTAGTTTAATACCTCGCAACTTTTACCTATGATTGTCTACAATAAAAGCATTATTTCATCTTCAAGACAGTTGCTTAATAAATCTATACTTTAATCTGCTATGGTTGTCTGCAACAGAATGTTAATACATTTATACATTTGTTACTTCATAAATTTATTGTTAAATCTTTTTGCTATGGTTGGCTGCAACAGAAAGTGAACTTCATTTATACAATTGTTACTTAATCAGTTTTGAGCTCAATACATTTTTACAATGGTTGTCTGCAACAACAAAATAATATAAATTTCAGCTGATACTCTGATTATCATGAAGTCTGCCGGGCAATGATTTTTGAGTTAAAAGGTGTTTCATTTTAAATGATCCAGTATAATGTGTATTATTAATTAAAACTATTATTTACCGAAATTTGATCCCTGAACTATTTATTACCAACTCATGGCTTATCAATCCAACATCATTATAAATAATTATGCTTCTGTTAAAACATTTCCTGAAATCTTCGCACATGGAAATCGTAAAACATACCCGTTTCACCAGCGAGGGAGCCTGTGAGTTCACGAGTTCTCTGACACGCTCTGCTATTTTCTCCGAGACTAGTTTGACGTCTTCCATTTTCCAGTCTCTAATATTGATAGCAACATCACCTGGGCAAATCAGAGGAGATGTTTTTATGTCACTAGTAAGTATCATGATACAGTAGTCAAAACATCATAGAATATATCATTGTGGTTCAATCTGCCACCATAACTATTTGTCTCAAATGTTAATTTAGAAAGTTTAACTCTATATTGTATAAATGTCATAACTGAAGAGGTTAAGTGTATGCAAGTAAGAATATATGCCATTTTGTTGAAACACAGACTTAGGTTTTTGCTGAAGACAGATGGCAGATGCTGATATATATGGGGTCCTAATATTTTGCTTTCTGAACTTCAAACAGAAACGTTTTTTGGTATTTTTTTTTCATGTCTGTTCTTGTTTTTAGTATGGGTGTTGTTACTGTTTCATGTTTGTTTTGTTTTTTTGTTGTTGTTTTTTTTAATTGTGCCATTCACTCTAAAAATGTAACTGATCCCCCAAGGGCTGTAACTGGAAAAAAGGTGATGAGGGGGTGGAACGCCGATGTATTAAAATTGGGTGGGTGGGGGGGTGATAGAGGGGATAAAACGGATTATCAATGACTTGAAATAAAATAAAGTTGTGTTGGTGGTACCCCATTTTTGGACTGGTGTTCCGCCCCCAACCATCACCTGTTTTTCTGGATCAGCCCTAACTGAAATGTACAGACCACGAATCTAAATCTTTTATTATAACTCCCACAACCATTTATTGTGGGAACTATATAGGCGGTACCTGAATTCGGATCCTGTTCTCTCCACGGGATGAACTGCGTCGTTGCAAACTGTATGGCGAGGCACCTGGGTGGCCACTCTTGCAGGAAACTCACGGGCAGAATGTACTTGCCCAGCACATCAGCCAGTTTTACCTAAAACGAACAATGAACATATAAAACACAGCTTGTTTTATTTTGAAGGTTTGATTTTATGTTCTCTCGTTACATTTGTTTTTTCCAATGAAAGAATATGTTAATGAAAATGCATAATATTTTGTCCTACTGCATGAAAATTGCCACAATACTGATGTATTCAAATGCTGGTACCTTCTTTTTGGATTAATTATGAAATATACAAAATTACAAAAGAAATCAGTGTTTTTTATCAATGTTAAGTACATTTAGATGCTGAAGAACAGATATCCTTACAGAGTCAATAGTAACAAGAGGGCCATGATGGCCCTAGGTCGCTCACCTGAATTTAAGGCATCATAATGGCTAATAACAAGATTACAAAATGGCACTAAACCCCTTACCTGAGTATAAAAATCTGGGCCTTGCAGGTTCAGAAGTTTTTTAGTCTATATAAACCATGTGACCCACAGGGTGTGGCCACTTTCAACCTTAGGGGCATAATTTGAAAAATATTTGTAGTGGACCACTATTCAATGTTACATACCAAATATGAAACCACTGCGCCTTGCGGTTGCAGAGAAGATTGTTAAAGTCATTTTGCAATTTAAATGTATATAGACCATGTGACCTCCAGGGGCATCATTGGAACAATCTTTGTCGAGGACCACTCCACAATGTTTCACGCAAAATATAAAACCTCTGGGCCTTACAGTTTCAACAAGGACGATTTTTAAGGCCCACTTGCCATATAAGTCTATATAAACCGTGTGACCCCCGGGTCATGGCCACTTTTTACCCCAGGGGCACACTTTGAACAATCTTTGTTGAGGACTACTATACAATGTTACATATCAAATATGAAAACACTCCGGTTTCAGAGGAGATTTAAAGTCATTTTGCTATTTAAGTCTATATAAACAGCGTGACCCCCAGGGCAGGGCCAGTTTTGATCCCTGAGACATCATTTGAACAATCATTGAATAGGACAACTACATACCAAATACAAAACTTTTGGGCCTAGCAGTTTCAGAGGAGAAGATTTTTAAAGTCATTTTGCTATTTAACTTTAAAGTCTATATAAACCATGTGACCCCCGGCGTGTGCCCAGTTTTGACCCCAGGGGCATCATTTGAACAATCTTTGTAGAGGACCACCATACAATGTTACATACCAAATATGAAACCGCTGGGCCTTACGGTTTCACAGCAGAAGATTTTGAAAGTCATTTTGTTATTTAAGTCTATATAAACCATGTGACCCCCGGGGTAGCCCAGTTTGACCCCAGTGGCATCATTTGAACAATCTTTGTAGAGGACCACTATACAACGTTACATACCAAATATGAAACCTCTGGACCTTACAGTTTCAGAGGAGAAGATTTTTATAGTCATTTTGCTTTTTAAGTCTATATCAACCATGTGACCCCCGGGGTGTGGCCAATTTTGAACCCAGGGTATCATTTTAACAATCTTTGTAAAGGACCACTATACAATGTAACCAACCAAATATGAAACCTGTAGGCCTTGCAGTTTCAGGGAAAAATTTTAAAGTCATTTTACTATTTAAGTCTATATAAACCATGTGACCCCTGGGGCGTGGCCAGTTTTGACCCCAGGGGCATCATTTGAACAATCTTAGTAGAGGAATACTCTACAATGTTACCTACCAAATATGAAACCTCTAGGTCTGGAAGTTTCAGAGGAGAATATTTTAAGTCATTTTACTATTTAAGTCTATATAAACCATGTGACCCTGGGGTGTGGCCAATTTTGACCCCAGGGGCATCATTTGAACATTCTTAGTAGAGGACCACTATACAATGTTACATACCAAATATGAAACCTCTGGGCCTTGCAGTTTCAGAGAAGAAGATTTTTAGAGTCATTTTGATATATAAGTCTATATAAACAAGGTGACCCCCGGGGTGTAGCCAGTTTGACCCCAGGGGCATCATTTGAACAATCTCTGTAGAGTACCACTAGAGGATGTCACATATCAAATATGAAAGCTCTGAGCCTTGCGGTTTCATAGAAGAAGATTTTTTTAAGTTTTCACTTTTTAAGTCTATTTTTAGCTCTGGTGACCTACATATGCAGCGGACCGGAAAGATTTGAACAACTTTGAAAGAGGTCCACCCAAGGATCATTCCTGTGAAGTTTAGTGAAAATTTGCCAAGCGCTTAAGGAGGAGATGTTGTTTAAATGAAAAGTTGACTGCGCACGCACGCACACACGACTCTTGACGGCACTTTGTGCTCAGGTAAGCTAACAATGCTAACCGCCACTTTCGAGTACAACAAAGGAAATATCTAACAAATTGGATATATAAACAATGGATGGCTACCTAACAAACAGAACTCAGAAAATCAAACATCTAATGCCCAGAATTTTGCGTAACAGACTGGCTTATTAGGATAGGCAACAGAAATGTTTGATAGCTCTCTACTAGTCCATTGTGCAAATACTTGTTTACTATAAACAACTGTTTGCTATATCGACACACAGAACTGAGAAATTTTCCTATCTAGGCACCAATATTTCTTTCATAGCTTGACTTAGGGGCTGAAAAGACACTAGATACCTCTCTGTTTGTCCATTGCGTCTCTCCGTACTTCTTGGTAACCAAGGGAACGAACACTTCACATCCACTCACGGCAAAGTTCAGAGAATCCTGCCAGTCGACGCCAGTTTGTATCTCGTGAACGTCCTGAATAGGGAAATAAGTCTGCATTAACACTAAATTTTTACTAATGTTTAACAATATACAAGGTGTACAATCTACTGCAAAGGATTGTAAAATAAAAGGCATTTGAAACTTTTTTTTTCTGTTTTATGACAGAGTGACGGGCAAAGAGATGCAAATAATCGTGAATGTCTGAGTTATGGTACAGCAAACAAATATGAAATTGAGGTACGAAACAGTGACCAGATATTGACTACTTCTGTTTATAATGAGGAAAACTAGTACGATGAAAAAGCATGTTCTCAAATACATTGTAGTGAGCTCCATTGTCAGTATAAAACTCAATATTTACCAGACTCTTAGCCCTTGTTTGGAAAACCATTCTTTAAACTTCAGTGCTATAGTACCGAGGCAAATGTTCAGCATTAAACTCATTTTCAGCATCAAACTCATTTTCAGCATAAAACTCAATATTTACCTGATCGACACATAGCCCCAGTTGTGTAAGCCATTCTTTTAACTTACGTGTGATAGTATTAAAGTCATGTTTTCAGCATAATACTTATTTCCAGCATAAAACACAATATTAAGCAGATAGAACCGCTATTTTAAAGTCATTTTTTCAACATCAGTGCATTGCTGAGTCACATTTTCAGCATACGCCTAATTTTTAAGGGTAAAACTCAATATGTACCAGACAGACATGTAACCCCTTGTTTCAAGCTATTCTAAC
The DNA here is from genome assembly GCA_027627225.1 of Congeria kusceri. Taxonomy (NCBI): domain Eukaryota; kingdom Metazoa; phylum Mollusca; class Bivalvia; order Myida; family Dreissenidae; genus Congeria; species Congeria kusceri. The sequence continues at coordinate 4,413,846 of CM051034.1, read as the reverse complement.
AACATCAAGGAAACAGTGACATTTATAACCACGCCTTCTAACGTCAAACTTGGCCAAACACCCATTTATAGTGCACGCTTCACACATTGTAGAAATGCTTCACACATTGTAGAAATGCTTCACACATTGTCAATCAAATATTGTCCTGCTGTCAATAGTAAGTCACATTTTCAGAATAAAACTCAATATTTACCAAATAGATGCTAAGCCTGTTTAACAAGCCATTCTTTCAACTGCGGTAATATTTTCAGCATAAAACTCATTTTCAGCATAAAACTCAATATAACAGGTAGACCCTAAGCCCCTGTTTGGAAAGACATTCAACTTCAGTCACAGTTTCAGCATTAAACTCATTTTCAGCGTAAAACCCAATATTTTACCAGATAGACACTTAGCCCCTGTTTCGCAAGCCATTCTTTCAACATGAGGGCGTGAGTGGCTGCCTCGGAACGTACGTAGCTGATGAGTACTTGTTTGGGTTCCATGAGACCGTCCGTCATGTCCGTGTTCATACCGCCTGGCCGCGAGAGGTCCTTACTGGACCGGAACGACAGCTCGGGGTTGCTGGAAAAATATTGTGAATTAAAGGGGCGTATTGACGGTATGTCGACAATAACATTTGCAAAAATAAAAATCATGTACAGGTAATTACTATTAAAGCGTTGTTAAATACCATGGCCTTGTTTCTATAAACTGAACAACAGCTCAGGTCAACATTAACATTTGCAAAAATAAAATCCATATACAGATAATTAATATTGAAGCATTGTTCAATATGCATTTTTTAAGGACAATTAGTAGTAGTAGTAACGAGTAAAAGCGGTGTGAATGAACATTGCAAATGTACATCATTAACTGTTTTGATAAATGTATAAGGTAGTAAAGTTTTCATTGATGTGCGCAATATTTTGAAGGTGCGAGTTCAAATAATACAGGAACTGTGTATCCAAAAAAGTTTTGTATACATGTTTTTTCTTACAGATTCCATCAATATATTATTGATACTCAAAAAATATATTTGAGAAAACTTATATTGGTTTAATATGTGTCTATATTTATACAAAGTACTATCAATATTTCTCCTTTAAATAAAACAAGAAGCTATACCATTTCATTTTTTTCAATGGGGGTTCTTTTGGTGGAGAAAATTGAGGGGACTGGATTTTCATATGCAAATTAGTTGTAACACAATGGCCAATCAGAATATCTGCAATAGTCATGTGATCTTCTTGCAGCAAGCTGATTGGCCAAAAATTTCCATCCAAAAATCGAAATGTCCAAGCTTGCGTGTTGTAAAACAGAATCTGCAATGAAACAAAAACGACGAGATATATAACATAACACTGTCGGTATTTGACTATCAACAGCTTTCTTTCATATAAATTGTTTACATACAAATTTAAGGCAGTGGGTCCATGTACAATATAAAGTCTATGTTTTATTTGACAAATTGTCTATCAAAGCATACAGTTGTATCAAGTGTACAGTTCTAACAATTCTACATTCTATCAAGCCTTTTGTTGCATTTACATCTGCTGTAAAAACAACTTCAAGGTTTTACCAAACATACAATTCTATCAAGCCTAGAGTTATATTTTTGCTACAATCATATCAAATTTGCAGTTCTATCAATAAACATGCAACAGTTCTAAAAGGTCTACAGTTCCAGCTTACCATTGTTTAATGAATCTTGCAGTTCTACCAAGTTTGAAGTGCTATCAAATTTGCTTTTCTATCAAATTTGCAGTTCTATCAAATTTACAGTTCTATCAAGTTTGCAGTGCTTTCGAATTTGCAGATATATCAAGTTTGTGATGCTACCAAATTAGCAGTTCTATCAAGTTTGCAGTACTATTAATTTGCAGTTCAATAAAGTTTGTAGTGCTATTAAGCTATGCAACTCTATCAAGTTTGCAGTTCTACCAAGTTTGCAGTGCTACCAAATTAGCATTTCTATCTCGATAACAATTCTAACAGGCCTATATCAGATGTACAATCAATCTTAACAGTTCTATCAAGTTTACTTTTCTAATAAAGCTATAATGTTTATCAAGTCTCCAGTTCTATCAAGTCCACTGTTTTATCATACCTGCTGGTCTATCAAGGACCTCAGTGCAGACAATTTGGAGGTCAATGAGGCGTGAACAAAACCAATCATCACTCCCTGACAATTTTGAATTCCAACCTTGGGTAAATCTGCAAACATGATGATAACAACGTGTGTCTTCAGAATGACCATAACTGCGCGAGAGCTGATATTTAAATATTTGAAAAAAATATAACAAATCTGGACCCATATCCAAAAAGCTCCTTCGTACAAACTGAAGTGTTTGTTTGGATTTTTGCCGTTTTTAACAGTATTTCAGTCGTATCATGGCGGTCAGTTAACCTACTTACACTTTTCCTGGGCAAGCTTAGCCGATCTAAGCGGTTTACCAGTACTAAGTGCACATAGTTATTACCTATGCCAGTAACTGACATTTGTCCTACTTGAATCAGTGGTAGGGGGAGAATAGCCGTAGTAATAATTTCATAACCAATCCCCACACAGGTTATGTGGCCAGGCTGGGCTCGAACTCACGATCCCCGGATTGACAGTCCAGCGCTCTACCAACTGAGCTAGCCGGGCCCGGCACACACAAACTTAAGTAAATTCCTTAAAATCATAAACTCCCTTAAGTCTTCGACTGGTTAATTTTGAGTATATTTTGTCTACAATAGTTTTATTCTGATAAAGAAATAACTGATGGTTCTCATGTAACCGTAGGATCACGTGTGTACATGGGCCAATCTACAATGTGACCGTAGGATCACGTGTGTACATGGGCCAATCTACAATGTGACCGTAGGATCACGTGTGTACATGGGCCAATCTACAATGTGACCGTAGGATCACGTAGGATCACGTGTGTACATGGGCCAATCTACAATGTGACCGTAGGATCACGTGTGTACATGGGCCAATCTACAATGTGCACAAGGCCCAGATAAGTCCTTGTAATACTAATACTATTTGACTTATAAAATATAAATTTTCGCAAGGAAACTTATTTGATTTTTTCACTTAAACATGACTAAAGTTAAGATTTTCCTTAGGAGCTTAATGTACATGACCCATTCCCGGACCCAGCTACCTATTTCACATACTGTATTTTAGCTTTAATGGTTAAAAAATTTGTTAGAAATTCATCGGCAAAAATTTACTAACAGAATTTTAGAACTTCCAATGCAGATAAAACTAGATGTGTGACAGACACGGATGCCCCCATGACACATGTTTGGAAACCAACATTAATTATTGCCACAACAAATTTTCATATTTATTCTATAGTGGAAATAATGACAAACGGCCATAATTCTGCCAAAACTGGTCGCAGCCAAAATTCCTTCCTTTACGATCACCTACATATTAAGGTTCTTCAGCACTGAAAATTTGATCAAAGTCCGCCAAGCATTTAAAGAGGAGTTGAGTCCACAAAATTTCAAAAAGTACATATTCTATGGTGGAATAAAAATGACGAAGGACCATAATTCTCCCAAAATTGGTCGCAGCCAAACTTCCTTCCTTTACGATCACCTTCAGCTGAGAAAGTTTGAGCGAATTCTGCCAAGCAGTTAAAGAGTAGTTGAGGCTACAAAATTTCGGGAAGTATATTTTTTATTGTAGGAAAAATAAGAAAGACCATTATTCTGCCAAAATTGGTTGAAGCCAAAATTCCCTCCTCTATGATCACCTACACATTAGGGTTCTTCAGCTGTGAAAGTTTCAGCGAAATCTGCCCAGCAGTTAAAGAGGAGTTGAGTCCCCAGAATTTTGGGCAGTATATATTCTGTAGTGGAAAAAATGCCAAAGGGCCATAATTCTGCCAAAATTGGTCGCAGCCAAAATTCTTTCCTTTACAATCACATACACAAAAGTCATTAAGGTCCTTCAGCTGTGAAAGTTTGAGCGAGATTTCTGCCCAGCAGTTATATTTGGGGACAGACAGACGGACAGACAAGTAAAGACAGACAAGTAAATGCAATGCTTAATGCCTCCCTCTTTGTGGGGGGGATAAAAATCAGTTCAAATCAAATGTTGTGATACTGATTTTTCAAAGAAGCTTTGATAATTAGAGTAAAATTTAGACATACCATATTTTATCTTTATGTTTATTTCATTCTGCTGACTCAGCAACTGGGAAACACAAATATCCTTTTCCTGGGTTTCAGATATAATCCACCTGAAAAGGTCCATACAACTTTTGTAAAATTTACAACATTGATATAACAAAACAAACAGAAAATAAATCCCAAATGAGCTCATTTTTCCGAAGGAAACTAGTCACTTTTTGTGCCTTTAGATGAGTCTACTTTAAGAACACATTCCTAATCCGTTTGTTCTCAAATGGAAAAAACAAATTAATAAATTACTTTTTTTAATTTTAACAAGTTAAACTGAACTTTAACACTCCACAAATCCCTTTGTGATATGATGCTTTTTGGACTGATGATGTCACAGAGTGAGAAAATTGTGCAGCTAGTCCGGGACTCAAACCTGAGACCTGTTGCTTACAGGGTGATAGCTTTCGGAACAGAATACTCACACCTGTTTTTCCAGTATTATAGATGTCATTTGTTCTGTTGTGATAATGTTTTACTAGTATTTGCATTCTATTTTAAATTGCACTTTTTTGTGAAACTAATTTTGTCACAAAAAGTTTTTTTTAAGTTTTAAGGTTTGCAGAAATTTAAAATGTACATATTCCAAAACTCGCGCAAAATTACTGAAACGGTATACCGAAGTTCATACCCCAACATACTTCACATACCCAAAGCTGCATATTAATATAAGCTGTATTCCAAGACAAAAGATTCCAAATTGACAATTAGAAAGCAATTACCCTTCTTTTGTGCAGAAACAGTAGTTGGAAGGGCAGGACACTACTTGTCTAGAAAGCAATGCCCGTATATCCGCTAGCTTCGCGGTGTGTGTATCCACGCTGTGTAGGATACCCAGGTTCGAAGCCTGTAATGCCGCCACGTCACTAAGCAGATTGACTCCGATTATACTTTGATCCATGTCTGGTATGTCTCTGCAATCACAAACATGCTATGTTTGCACTATTGGCTACTAAAATGTCTGAAAATATTTAAAAATGAAGCATATTTTCATATCACACTTTAATTATCGGGATCTAAAATCCAAACAAAGTATATTTCCCAGAACCCGGAATCATTCGGCGTGTCAAATTCCCGCCTGTCGGGAATTGCTTTCAGTCTAAAGTCCCGTATATGGCCGCTGCTCCCCCCACTGAAGGAAAATATTGATAGGTGCATTAGCACTAGTTACCAGTAGCAAAAATAGCCATTGACTGCTAACATTTCTAATTGGGTCCTAAAATTTCTGAAAATATTTGAAAATGAAGCATATTTTCATATCACACTTTCTATAGAAAATATTTTTAAATAACAGGTATTTTTGCAAAATAAAACAAGGCTTGTCACAGGACGTGACGCATGCCCCCGAAGCATATGCTTGTCAGAGAAAGGCAACACAATGTCAAAGTAAAATATTATGCCCTGCACAAATATCTTGAGATTTCAGCAACAGAGCAGTTTGTTGTGTGTGCCACCATGCCTCATAATGATCTTCATTCCCAGCAAGTTATTACATTCCTAACATGTTGGCAAAAATGATGCTTCCTACAAAAAGCACATTCTAATATTTGACCTTTAAGTGCAACCTTGGACCCACAGACCTTGACTGAAGAGCATGTAAAAGGTATGCGACACATAGTTTAGTCATGGGAAAAAATAATCTGAATTAATATCAAAATCAACCCAGGCTTTTGGAAGTTATAGAACAGAAAGAAAATTCCTTGACCTTTGACCTTGGATTGGGACCTTGACCTCTAACCAAGGACCATGTGAGTTGTACACAACACATCGCCTGGTCATGGGAAATAATAATATGAAGTAATATTAAAATCCTTCCAGACGTTTAGAAGTTAGGGTGGAGAAACAGAAATCCTTGACCTTTGACCGTGAAATGTAACCTTGACCTTTGACAAACAAGCATGAAAGTTGTTTGCGACACATTGTCTGGTCATGGAGTATACCTAATAATCTGAAGTAATACATGTATTTAAATCCCTCCAGACGTTTAGAAACTATGGAGTGGAAACAAAAATAATTGATCTTTTAACTTGAATTGTGACCTTGACCTTGGACTGACGATCATGGGAGTTGTACGTGACACATCATGGTTATGGGGAATGATAATCTGAAGTTATATTAAAATCCTTCCAGGCTTTAGAAGTTACAGAGTGGAAACAAAAAATCCTTGACCTTTGACCTTGAATTGTGAAACTGACCTTGGACCGACGAGCATGGGAGTTATAAGCAACACATCTTCTGGTCATGGGGAATAATAATCTGAGATTATATTAAAATCCATCCAGGCATTTAAAAGTAACAGAGGGGAAACAAAATCCGGAAGGACCGACCCACCCAACCACCCACCCACAGACAGACGGTGAGTGCGACTACTACGTGCCCTCCTTCAGAGCATTAAAAAACTGGTACTTATTCATATTTCTCATGAATGGAGTGGCACTGCAATCTATGTCATGCACCTATCAATATTTTCCCCCAGGGGGGGAGCGACGGGCAATCCCAGGGGAATTTGACTAATTGTATTTTGGGGGATCTAATTCTCCATCCTAGAGCCAAGAATTTTATTTAAATCCCCTCAATGGGGGATGCTTAATTGGTGTATCAAATGGCCCGGGGGCCAATATTATCGTGATCAAACATCCGAATAAAGTCTATTTCCCGGGACCCGGAATCATTGGGCATTTCAAATTCACGCCTGTTTGGAATTGCTTTCAGTCTAAAGTCCTGTATATGCCCGCCTTCCCCCCTGGGGAAAAATCAGCAAAAATAGCCACTGACTGCTAAAATTTCTAATTGGGTACTAAAATTTCTGAAAATATTTAAAAATGAAGCATATTTTCACACTTTCTGAAGAAAATGTTTTTTAATAACAAGTTGTCTTGCAAAATCACAAATTTTGGCTACTAGATTTCTTAGATGGAACCTAGCTGATGCTGAAAAACAAAAAAAAACCAATAGCTCAACCAGTTCTTCATGCTCACAGTCTTCACATAAATTGTTTTATTAGGCTAAAAAAATGTAATGATTTGTTTTTCACGCAGTGCCGCAACGTTTTCTAATGGTCCGCCACGAATTTGATTTAATGCCAGGAAAATTGTATTTACTATTTTTTGATGATCGCGCCCGGGTTTTAAAGGAGCAGTCCAGAAAAATATATTAAATATATTAAAAATAAAACTTTGCAGAAAGTGTTTCTAATGGACATATTACCGAACGAAATATAAAAACTAACCATTGAAGTCTGTGAATTATTAACATTTTGGTAACTTGCTATCGTCTATTATCTGTATGCAATAACTGTTGATGACTCTGGAGTAAACCAGCATGTATTCCGTTCGTACCAAGTGCTTTTGAACAATGCCTTTCGTAAATAAGAAACAGATTTCGGACAAATAAACACCATAAACGTTCATAAGTTCTATTACTAAAATTACCATGTATTGAATTAGATCCCATGGACTGCGGCTTAAAATTAAACAAATCCGCATTTTAAGATAGCGGAACACGAGTTAGCAGGTAGAGATTTCGGTATTTCCAGTAACTTTCTTCCTGTCTGATTTAATTATATAAACTGGATATACACAAATTGTGAAATACTGTGTACATTTGGAAAAAAAAGTCATTGGGAAATATCGTCTATTTGTTGACTTAAACTTTTGTTTCGTAGATGCTTTTGCTTGTGTAATATTTTGCATTCCATATTTTTTAAGAAAATCTGTGTCAATATAAGTCCTATGGAAACAAACGAAAATGACAGCTGCATTGACAAGTGTTGATTTTCCTTTCCAAAGATTATTGGTGATTTATTGCAAAAATAATTCCTATTTTTGACAGTTATAAAAAATATGAATAACTAAAAGTTAAATTATATAAATAGAAGTCCTTTAATGCTGATGGTATATCAATTTGAAAGCACTTATGTTAACTATGAATATTCAAATTGAATGCCTTATTACACCAGCTTGCATAAATTACCGTTGTGATTAAATAAATCTATATTTAGAATTGTATAACAAGGGATGCTTATGTTGTTATTAAAACTAAAAATTGTCTTTAATCTGCACATTTTTACTTGTTTTAATAAGCCATTACAGAGCGCCAATAGAAAAGAGTAGGAGAAAAAGAAAAAGAAAAAAAATTCAATAAAAAAAATTCATCCTCCCTCCAGATTTTTTTGAAAAAGTGCCTGAGAAACAATTCATTATTTTTTTTTAGCCTTATATATATTAATAGCCCGAATCATTATGCAATCATAGTAAACGAGTAAAATTTTCACTAGCCCGACTATATACTCAATTTTTACTAACATCAAATACATTTCACAAGCCCCGGGTTGACGTGCTAGTGGTAAGAGTGAAGACTGTGCTTATTAAACAAACATAGATACGAGAAGGTACATCAAAAGAGATTCTGTTCACTCTTTACCAGAAAAACATCTTAAAGGGACTGAACTTCACATGGTCCAATCGTGAAAACGAAAAAAAAATGTCAAAAATATATGATTTTCTTACATAATCATATAGAACCCATTATAAAATTAGACACACTGTTTTTATTTACCTAAAAAATTCATGATTTTATATAGTTTTCTTTCTTTTTATCGTCCTAACATCTATAGCGTCTGCAGACGCTATAACCCATAGAGTAATTTAAAAATAGCGCCGTGTATATTTAGGATAATCATGTGACACTTTAGTTTTGTCGAGTCGTGCATGCGCACACTTGAATCAGGTGCTTGTATTGGCGAAAGCAGCTGTATTTTTTAATTGGGAATACTGGGTTCAAGGAAAGTGCAAGCTTATTCAACTTCTATTTTTCAATGAAATATACAGTTTATGACAGTATTTGATTGTGTTTTATACAAAAAATGTTGGTTTTTCGCATGTTATTACCATTTAGGCAAAACTACAAAAAACACACATTTTTATGCCCATCTGGAGTTAAGAATCTTTAAAATGCAAATTTAATTATGAATTAAATGTAAATGGATATAGGGAAATAAATTACTAGAAAACATACAGCTTTATAATGTTCTTCTATAAAAGTGAATTAATTTGACTGGCCTAAAACAATCAATATGATGAAACTAAAATAAAAGTCTGAGGTGTAGGAATTATGATTGTATTAATTGTATTTTTGAAAGGAAAATGCAACATTGTATAACCAGCAAACTACACCATTTTCTATACTAGCATAACTAGCTAGCGCTCAATGAAAATGAGCTACTTTTTATATGGGCAATATTCGCCCTAAATAAAAAGTAACACTCCATTTGTCGCACGTCTTATAAATAAGACTATTTCTATACATGCAACACTGTCAGTGTGGCCACTGAAATTCTGAGGTACAATTCCCAGATTTTTACTGTCCCGAAAATGATTGTCCCTGACATTTAATGTCAGATAACTGGGAAATGGCCTCCATTCTCCCCCTTCTAGTCAATACAACTTGTTATATAATAAATATATTTTAATAAATATCAATATGGTATTATATGTTAGATCAATATTTCCATAATAAAATTTGTTTAATAAATCGTTTGTGTTTGGCATACCATCATTATCATTCTTGTCGTCTAATTGAATATTAAATTATTGACACAATAATGGTAATTCAGTTTTTTTTAAAGAAACAAAGAATGCTCACTTCAACTTAAGTTCTTTGTGTAACAGGACACTCCTTATGTTTATCTTAAGACTTGAAGCTAAGAACTTAAGTATAGATTACTTTATAACCCACTGTACACACAGCAACTGAAAATGGACTTGAAAATAAAATAGTGGATTCATTACCTGTCCATATATATCCAATTTACTGAAAGGCTACCTTTGAAAAATAAAAAGCATAAATAAAGGACGTATCATGTACTTAAAGACAAATAAAATCATATACTTAAACCTTAATCACGCGATTTTCATTAGTTGGATATTTTTACCTGGACACCGGCTAATTTTGCGGGAAAGACAATGAAACTCAACGTAGGCGAAAATGTGTTGCAGGAAGAACCATTTTGTCACGTTTTGCTTCAAAGACATCGGGGATCACGATGTGATACGTGTTTTGAACAGTGCGTATAATATTTCGTGAGCTATGTGTTTTATTTCGAAACACATATGTATGTTTATCAATTGGGCTGAATTTTCGGATGACATTTTCGGATAAAAATAGTTCTCACTTGACAACGTGATGTCAAATATATTTATAACGACAGTATTTTAGGAATATTGTTGTAATTTTCATTTCTTGTCAAAATATATGTCCCTAAGGCTAAGCTACTGTACTTAATTCATTGTGCACTTTGGTTTGCTAATGTTGGTCGGTTGGTAGGCCACTCGTTCCTGCTCTCTAAGTCCAACAGTTTTCATCCGATCCTCACCAAACTTCATGAAAAAATTTTGATAATCAGCCAAATTGCCCCAGGAACTGCAGAGTTATGGCCCTTGATTTGTCTAAAATTGTCCTTTTTAACAGTATACATTACACTCTCTGTGTCCAAGAGTTTTCATCCAATCCTCACCAGACTTGATATTTGTAACATTGTTTTTACCCTAGAGGGGGCATAACTATTTTACAAAAAGCTCTAGTTAAACATAATTCTAATTGTCTATTTCTCAAAAATGGCTATTACAACAAAAATATGATTGTTTGTAATTGTTGATGTACATGTATACTGATAAGCTTGTATATATTGGAGGAAATATGCATTTATTTTGGGACAATTTTAATTACTGAACAAACTCAACGTTGAAACTTGGCATGTAACATCCTGGGTTCGTCATCCCGTTTGCTAATTTAATTTAATAGCATGCACAAATACTGAGGCCTGCAGTGGGGTACCTAAACCTTGGTTGTTTTCAAGTTTACAGTAGTAATTTCTGGATATTTTTCAACAGTAAATTATACTAGGAATTTTTTGTTACTTCATTTAATGAATCTTAGATCACATATTAATGATCAGATGATATTTATTTCATTAATAACACATCATCATATGATTTAAATATAAAAAGGCTGCTGTTTAATAAGGCATTGAAAGAAATATTGAAGCACATTGTTTTACTAGACATTTCATATCTCTGTAGCTACTACGTATGATCATCCACATCTTAGCTGGTTTAACATTGTCCTGTCAAACTTTGTCTGCCATAATTAGCAGACAGCCAAAACTAGCTCTTTAGCGACAAGTTTAGAGTGTCCGCCTCTCATACAAAGGACTCCAGTTCAATCCCCTGCAAGTGCTTGGGACTTTTTCACTTTACAAATGATGTTTCTCAATACATTAAAGAGTAATTAATAAATTTAAATTAAAATGTTAACTATTTGACTTTGTAGATCCAGTGACTTGAAAAAATGCACAGGTTGTGGTGAAGTGTATTATTGCAATCGTGTCTGTCAGGTAAGGCTGAATTTTGAGAAATATGTAATGTTCTATTCAAAAAAGATAAGATTTAATAAAGAGAGGACATTAAATGGATTTGATTATGGAATAGATACAAATTATTCAGTACATTTGGTTCTTCTACATTTGATATTTTACAGGACCACAGTGCTAGAGATAATTTTTCAGGCAAACAGTTTTTCGCTTCCTAATTTTGTAATAAAATCGTTTTTTTACTAACCACCTACAAGACTAATTAGTTTTTATCAATTGTTAAATAGTTTTCAGTCTATAGTTTACAATTTAAAAATCAGCTTTTTTTTCGTCCATTACACTTTTGTTTGTTTAAAAGTTGTCAAATTTAGTTCACTACATTGTATTTCATAAATGGTTGCAAATTCAACCATGTTTTTCTTTCAATACTGGTTTCAAGTCAAAACAGTTACACGTCTGGTTCCCAATTCTTATAACTTATACTCTACCCTAAATATCTCGTTGATAATGATGCAAAAGTAGGGAACCAGACAATTCAAAACGGTCTCTATTTTGATGTGGTGCTGTAGTAATTATTAACTCAGGCAAATAATCCTTGTCAACAAAAACTATATAAATGTGGTTGCAATTAGTTTTTTGAAATATTAGTTTTTTAATTATAACTTTTAAAAATTAAATCGTTTTTCCAGAAAATAAATTCGTTTTAACGAAAAAACGATGCTGATCTGTAGCACTGGGACCAGCTATGAAATAATCAGTTAAATAACATCATCAGGTATCGAAGGTACCCACATTGAAATCAATAGCAGTTGGTTCGTTCTGGTTTTCAACCCTCGATATTGTCCAGAAAAAAAATAAATCAACCGACAAATCACAATACATGTAAATAAGATAGTAAATCTGTTGATAAAATTGCTTACAACTTTTTCTTGTCAATAGTCCATCGTTGTTCAGATACGGTAATGAAAAGGTGTGTTGTTGTTTAAATGTTACGTTATTCTATGCATCACTGTATTTTAATTTTGTATGTAAGAAACGAGACTGGACAGTTCACAAGTTGGAATGCAAATGCCTGAAGGCCGTTCAGCCGAAGATTCCGAGGGATTCCGTGAGACTTCTCCTGCGTTTGGTCATTAGTCAGAACCTTAATCTGCCGATGAACAATCAGTGGTCAAGGACTGTGGACGATTTGATGTCTCGTAAGATAATATCCAGCGATTTTTATGCCCCAAAAGGGGGTTGAGGCATATAGCAATCACAATGTCCAGGCCAGTTGTATGTGTGTCAAAGTTTTTGTTTCCCCTCCAGTAATAATAAATTAGACTCAGTGACTCCTCTAAATCAGCTGTCAGACACAATGATATGAAAAGTATACACCACAGGTTGAAAACATGATATATACTGTTAAAGAATTGATTATTTGTTTAGTTTAAACATATTTATTTTAGCTCGATTGCATCGAAAGCCTAAGGCTTATTGAAACACTATCGAGTCCGTTTCCTGGGTAGAACCAGTACTTGGTGTCTTTGGAGGAGTACGCTCCCAGAGTGGGGATCAAACCCGGAACCTCCTGATCGCTAGGCGGACACCATATCCACTACGCCACCGCGACCTCAATTATTAATATTATATAATTTATTTTGCATGACAATGCATATTTCTAGTTGATCCAGTAATAATTCCTTTATTTATTAAACAAAAGTCTGAAGAGTTAAATAGGTATGAGATGCATGATGAATTTTGTCAGACACTTATTGGGAAACATTAAAAAAGGTTAATTATGTAGTAAAACTAGTGGTAAATTTGGTTAAACTCTGTATTGTAATGGTGTTTATCCTGAACAATACAAGTCATTTTATGATTTTACAACTTAAATTCACATTTGATAAATTTGAGCAAAAATCCTGATGTAAGTTCATCTTTTGGGTAAAAATATATTTATAAAAATGTCTTGTTGTATGAAAATGCCTGTATAAGGCCCTAGCTATACAATATTATATATATGAGGCGTGTCGTTGGAAAACAGGGCTTAATGCATGTGCGTAAAGTGTCGTCCCAGATCAGCCTGTGCAGTCCGCACTGGCTAATTCACGGCGGCAGTTTCCTCCTACAGTGGTTTTTTGTTGAGAAGAGACTTCCTTGAAACAGAAAATACCATAGAAGCCGAAAGTTCTGTCCTGGATTAGCCTGTGCGGACTGCATGGGCTAATCCTGGACGACACTTTACGCACATGCATTAAGTCCGATTTTCACATGACACCCCTCATATGTTGAAAAAGCCCTGCCTTTATAAATAGGTTTAAGATCACATGATTTTGTTCCATTGTACCATGTCATAATTCAGACACGGATGAAATCAAAGCTGATCCAGAGCGAAGTGAGCAGTTTGCGCAGGTCTCGTACACGCTGTCTCAGTATGCGGGGAAGATTGTCACATTGCCTGACTTGCAGACACTTTTAAAGCTCTTTGGAAAGGTATATTCACTGTTTTAAGCTTTTGTGATCACCTTTTGTCCGTTGTGCGTCATCCGTCGTGCGTCAACATTTTCATTCAAACAACATCTCCTTAACCGCTGGGCAGATTTTCACCAAACTTTACAGGAATGATCCTTGGGTGACCACCTTTCAAAATTGTTCAAATTGTTTCGGTCCGCTGCATATGTAGGTCACCAGAGCTAAAAATAGATTTAAAAAGTGAAAACTGAAAAAAAAAATCTCAGAAACTGCATGGCTGAGAGCTTTCATATTTGGTATTTGGCATCCTCTAGTGGTCCTCTACAAAGATTGTTCAAATGATGCCCCTGGGGTCAAAACTTGCCACGCCCCAGTGGTCACATGGTTTATATAGACTTACATAGCAAAATGAATTAAAAAATCTTCTGCTCTGAAACTTCAAGGCCTAGAGGTTTCATATTTGTTATGTGACATTGTATAGTGGTCCTCTACAAAGATTGTTCAAATGATGCCCCTGGGGTCAAAACTGGCCAAACCCCAGGGATCACATGGTTTATATAGACTTAAATAGCCAAAGGACTTTAAAATCTCCTGAAATCGCAGTTTTATTCATGTGTGATATGTAACATTGTATAATGGTCCTCTACAAAGATTTTTCAAATTATACCCCTGGGGTAAAAAGTGGCCATGACCCGGGGCATCACATGATTTATATAGACTTGTATGGCAAGTGGGCCTTAAAAATCTTCCTTATTGAAACCGTAAGACCCGAAGGTTATATAGTTTGCGTAAAACATTGTGGAGTGGTCGTCTACAAAGATTGTTGAAATGATGTCCCTGGGGTTAAAATTGGCCACCCCCTGGGGGTCACATGGTTTATATACATTTAAATAGCAAAATGACTTGAAAATTTTTCTCTGATACCGCAAGGCCCAGTGTAATCATATTGGGTATGTAGCATTGAAAAGTGGTCCACTACATATATTGTTCAAATTATGCCCCTCGGGTACAAGGTGGCCATGCCCTGTGGGTCACATGGTTTAAATAGACTAAAAAAATATCTGAAATTGCAAGGCCCAGATCTTTATACTCAGGTAAGGCGTTTAGTGCCATTTTTCCCTCTTGTTATTAGCCATTATGCCGTAAACTCAGGTGAGCGACCTATAGCCATCATGGCCCTCTTGTCTATTATTAAGGTCAAGAAAGTTGGTTAGTTTTTTCGACACTAGTTTGTGTGTTTTTGTGAATAGGTAGCTAGGTTTTACAAAATGAGATTGATGCTTCACAAAATATAAAAACAGAATGGCCTAATATTATACAAAATGTTTACAAATTTCACTTGTCCATACATGCTCTCCTTTTCGCTAAGTATGAATGTTCGCAACTTTGCATAATAGTTCTTGAAATCTAATTCTGGTTACAGATGGTGATAAACAGCTATACAATATATGATGGCGAGATGAAAGACTTGGGGGTTGGAATTTACCTCAGGTACATAAAAATATATTTAATACTCCACGAGTCGGAGGTGTCGCCTGATGGGGCATAACTCATGTATGATAAGAGCAATTATTCCAAAAACGGAACATGTCCTTCCTTTTATGCCTACTAACACTTCCATAAAATTTCATAAAGATTGAACAAAAACTTTTTAAGTTATTGTTAGCAGTCCGCACAGACTAATCCAGAACGGCACTTTCCGCCTACAGTGTATATATGTTTAGAAGAGACTATCTTGAAACATAACATACCATAAAAGCGGAAAATGCCATCCCGGATTAGCCTGTGCGGACTGCACAGGCTGATCCGGGACGACACTTTACGCACATGCATTAAGTCCGGTTTTCCCACGACGCGCCTCATTTTAGTGCTCCCTGGGCAGGGATCAACCTGACGACCTTTCGATCGCAGGGCAGACACCTTAATTTTTCATTAGTACACCACTGTGACCTTTGTTGCTCACGTCACTCAACCTAATTATTAAACAGAATAATTGTTCTACAGGCCATTCGGAAAAAAATATTTATTTGATACATAAAATAGTTCTCTTATAAGGCATTGGTGTAAAATGAACACTGAAATTAAATACCATGGAAGAAAATTAATTAAAATGCATAAACTTTAATATCTAGTGATCAACTTCATGTTCATGCATGTTATCAATCTGTATAATTATTATGCCTGCCATAATGTAATATGCAGGCTGATTTTGAGGTTGTCCGCAAACATAAGAGTGTCCGAAAACATAGATTACACACGGTAATTGTATTTCTCTGAAAATCTTCTTTCAAATCAAGCACTCTTCCGTTAAAGTGTACCCCAAACATTGACCGAAATCCTATATTGTTTCTCTTTATCAAATTATTTCCATCATTTGTTGCTAAATGTTAAGGCCTGTGCCTAATTTGCAGCCTCGAAATAAATTCTTCCTATTTTTGTAGTGCAAGTAGACTTGATCATAGCTGCAAACCCAACGCTGTGGCCACATTCCATGGTGTAACACTCGTGGTCCGAGTTGTAAGGGACATTCCAGATTTCATCAATGACAAGGTAAAAGCGAATTTTTTTTTTTTTTTGGGGGTGGGGGGGGAAATTAATGCCCACTGAATTAAGGGAAAAACCAAATTGAGCACTGATAAATACCTTACAAACTGGTACAAAACAAAACATTTCTCGGTAGTAGTTACTGTTTGAACTTATATCTGACAAAAAACAACAACAAAATATCGTACAGCGAATTGTCTCCCATACATACAAGCCAGTATTGTCAGTGATCATCAGGTGGATTGTTAAGTTGTCCCTTTAATTGCTGGATTTTCATTTACGTCATAAAATACGGTAATCAACTGTATTCTAATTGCATTGATATAGAATAACTTCTCTTTGAGATTCGTCATATATCCACCAAAAACAGAACATTTTTAAAAACGTCTATATATGAGGCGTGTTGTGGGAAACCTGGGCTTAATGCATATGCGTAAAGTGTCGTCCCGGATCCACACAGGCTAATCTGGGACGACACTTTCTGCCTACAGTGGATTACTGTTTAGAAGAGAATACTTGGAACAGAAAATACCATAAAGTTAAAACTGTGGTCCTATTATATTTACTGCCATTGCCAGAGTCTATTTATAGACATTTTACTTTTGTTTTCTAATTAAGTAAATTAGTTCAAATGTCTTTACTTCGTATTATAAACAGCAAATCCATCAGTTTAAGACAATTTTCTGTAAAATATGCACATGTTATATGAACATAGGGAAATTACTTTGCAGATATTCATTAGCTACATAGACCAGTTGTCTCCTCTAGATGAACGACAGGAGGCGTTGAGAAAGCAGTACTATTTTCAATGTTCCTGTGAGAAGTGTAGAGATGATGAGTATGTAAGTGATGCCAGAAATTTTCAGTTTTGGTTTGTTATAACTAATCAAAGCTCTTATGTTATATTTGCTGGGTAGAACCAGCAGTCATTTTTAGAAAGATCAAGAGAATAAATTGAGTTGATGAATTAAGTTCTTAAGGATGCCTATCCATGGAATAGCTACTTTAAAAGTTTGGATAGGCTTTCCATGGAATAGCTACTTTAAAAGTTTGGATAGGCTTTCCATGGAATAGCTGCTTTAAAAGTTTGGATAGGCTATCCATGGAATAGCTACTTTAAAAGTTTGGATAGGCTATCCATGGAATAGCTGCTTAAAAGTTTGGATAGGCTTTCCATGGAATAGCTGCTTTAAAAGTTTGGATAGGCTTTCCATGGAATAGCTACTTTAAAAGTTTGGATAGGCTTTACATGGAATATCTGCTTTTAGTCAGTATGCCGGTCGATAAACACAATACGGTAGTACGCACAAATTGTTTTTGCATAAAATGATTGTGCACCATGTCCCTACTTAGAAACTGTATGATGCAACTTTGTCATCATTGAGCATTTTTAAATATTCAATATGGCCACCAAGATGGCCACCACAAATTTAAAATTGGCATATATCTTTCAATATGTAGCGTAACTACAATTTTCTGAATGTATGTAATGCATGTGTTGTTAGAAAATGTATTGACAAACATGCAACTGATTTGTGCATAAATTAAAGATTGATTATTTTAAATGGCCGACAAAATGGCAGCCAAATCAGAAAAGTGGTGTTTAGTTGGTTTGATCATTTTAAATACACCATTTTTGCCACAATACTATTAATAGTTATGTAAAATATGCTTAAATGTCTTCTAATTGAACAAGAGCTGTTTGTAAAAGAGGTTTAAATATCAAGTTGGATACAGAGGTTGTAAACTGCTAGTAGAATCCAGTTTTATATAAATCAAGGTCCCGGGGGTGATTGGGTTAATAAAATAGACATCGTATAAAAACTGTTGCACTTAAATGCTGCATTTCAAGGGCCATAACTCCACAGTTAATTAGGCGATTTGATGGATTATCGAATTTGACCAAGAAAGTATGCCCAGAAACAATTTTATGATGATGATCAGTTGAAAACTGATGGACTTATAGAGCAGAAATACCTGACAGACCATCCTACATTAGCAAACCAATATACCCCGTCACCTTCGATGGGGGCATAATTATTTAAATATGTATAATAAAGCATTTACATTTCAACTTAAATACAGTTTGTGTTCGGTTAGCATGTCACGTATATGCAAGTAAATACGCAACAAAACCTTACAAAACCATCATAACCAATTACATTTTCGTTTTCGCATTCAGTATCACTAGAACTATCATCATCGCTTAATTGTTGACTTGCCTTTTTGTCAACCTATTTTGACAGTTGATTGTCTCATAACAGTTGAACAATATTGTGGCGAGCCAAGTAACAGCCACAACGCAAAACTACACATGGTTGCTCTGATGCACAACCAAAGGCAGTTAAGCTGCATGACAACATTGGGGCAGGGGATTTGTCATCAAGATTTGTTGTTGGGATGAAAATCTTTGACATTGGATTCTTGCTCCGTCTAAAGCTTGAGACTGCATGTTTGCCTGAGATGCCAAATCAACAGACCTCAGTTTATGCAAAGGATTTTGATAACTAAAATAAATGTCCCCTTGTGTTCTTCTGCAAATACATATTTCGTACACAATAAACATAGCAACCAGTATATATCAGGACTACTCTAAAGTAACCGTAAATCAAGAGAGTTAGTGCATTATCCTTGTCAGAGCTACTTCTCAAGAATGAATTGCTGGATTTCAATACAACACATGGTGAGCATACCAGAAGAAAATGAGCACAATGTTATGATATTGTGCCTCTGTGTGCTTTTGGCCTTTGATTATTTCATTGTCCATAATATGCAGTGCAACTACTGGTAGAAATTCACTGACAACTGTTCGTGGCTTTCATACAAAGAGGAAATGAACATATTGCAAGATGTTCCTTTTTGATGAGTTTTTACCAGGTCATGTTTTTTTAATTATATTTTCAAACAGTATTTGTGTAGCAGTTTTTGCATGGATATTTCTATGTAACCAAGTGTTGAATTGTTTTAGTTTTTTAGATGCTGCTGTCCTTTCTGTGGCAATTTTGCATCTTCTGCATGTTGGTATGGTATTTTAATGTAATGTTCATTAACAGGGTTGACAGTTGAATACGTTTAACAATTCTAGAGATTTTAAGATGTTATTTTCTTTTTTACTAGTAACTATTGACAAAGAACATAATTGGAGAAGTTCAGGATAATTCATTTCATCGTTGTATTTTGAATGTTATTTTTGAAATATATAACCTCCTCACATCATGCAATTTATTTGGCAAGTATTAGTTCTACTAATATCCTTGGTTGTTAAGCAATGGTATGTCAAAATATCAAATGCGACAATTAATCAAGCAGGTGAGTTAATATAAGACTTTTAGTGTATTAATCAAAACTATATTAAAACGTGCACAATTCCAACAAAAACATCAAACAGAAGGTCCACAGGCTTTGTTAACAGTTTGACCAAAATACTTCCAGCTGTTGCTTAGAAATAACCTTGACAACCGTGATGTATTTTACTATATGTAACTTTCATTATAGGCCTATAACCTCAAGAAAATATGTTTTAAGTGAATTGTCCTCACATTATTCTCATAGATCTCTTGGTACTGAGACTTCTCTCCTGCTGAAATCTCTTGAGTTTTAAAATTCTTATATTCATATATAAATTCACTGATTTAATGCAACTGGGTGATGATGATTTGTATCATGACCTCATTTCAATTTAACACACATAGAATAGAGAACACAGGACAATTAGTACCATATATCACAGCTGCTTAAAATTTGGAATACTAGATGCATTTTACGAAACCGGAACAAACTAGGAGCCCTTCAAGACATACCAAAATGTAGATACCAGGAAAAACTAGTGATTATCAAAATGTGGCTAAGGAAAATGGGTAACCCCATGGGTCTGTCATTGTGATGCTCAAAAAACATGTTTTTCAGCTGGACATTGATGGCTGTGTTTGTCAGGACAGTTTGTTGAGACGGTAGTGGTGTCATAGGATTCAGTTTATGATTGATTGCAGTCTTCTGACTTCCTAGAATGTGTTCGTGTGCTACTCTTAATGTTGTATTGGTAATGTTGGTCGAAGACATACCGCCAGTACTTGTATATGACACTTGTACAGTACCATTTGAAGGTCAGAATATACACCGACCAGAGGATGCCACATCGATCAAGTATTACTACATCTGATTTTCCAGTTCTTCCGACTGAATTTGTTATATGAAATTTTTGAAGTCAATTGTATGTGTTGACGTCGGCGCCATTACTTAAAAGTAACAACATACCTCCAGAGTTAGCACCTTTAATCATTTCTAAGTGCAGATAAAATAGTAATTGGTACTTGCCTTCAAAATATGCTAGTAATTGTCATGTTATAGTTGTTATAATGCAGGAAAGACATACTCTGCAAAAACATTTATTACAAAATAACTACTAAGGGAGATAATCATGAAGTTAATGTTTTTACAAAAACTGCCATTCAAAGAGCTAAATATTGATATCACATGAACAAGGGTTATTACTTTCATTCTATTATTCATAAATAACATACAAACACTAATTTTGTTCTCAAAATCTATAAACATTTTACAAATACTACTATTTTATTTGATAAATAATAAATTTCTAAAGCTACTTTGTCGGCCATTTTGGATTTTTGAACTGGTGTTTTGCTTAAAATTTTTGAAAAAGTGTTTTTCATGGTGTTGCAAACAACAAACACAATGCATATGGTCAAAATGTTTTTGTTTCTCCTGTTTTCATGTAATTTAAAGGACAGATGGCGATTTAAAACTTTCGGCCGCCATCTTAGCAGCCATCTTGGAAGCCATCTTGAATATATCAAAATGCTCAATGATGACAATGTTGCATCATTGGGTTTCTTAGAAGGGACATGTTAAAGAACCATTTTATGCAAAAACATTTTGTGCATACTATTTTTGGGGTCAGGTCACTATTTGGCAGTTGGCATACCGACTATTTAACAGCTTTAATTGCATCCATGGAATTGCTGCTTAAAGTTTGGATTGCCTTTCCATGGAATAGCTGCTTCAAATGCTTAGCTTGCCTATCCATGAAATAGCTGCTTCAAATGCTTAGCTTGCTTATCCATGAAATAGCTGCTTTAAAAGCTTGGGTTGCCTATCCATGAAATAGCTGCTTTAAAAGCTTGGATTGCCTATCCATGAAGTAGCTGCTTTAAAAGCTTGGGTTTCCTATCCATGGAGTAGCTGCTTTAAAAGCTTGGATTGCCTATCCATGAAATAGCTGCTTTAAAAGCTTGGATTGCCTATTCATCGATTAGCTGCTTTAATGTTTGGAATGGCCGAACCATGGAATAGCTGCTTTAAAAGCTTGGATTGCCTATCCATGGAATAGCTGCTTTAAAAGCTTGGATTGCCTATCCATCGATTAGCTGCTTTAATGTTTGGAACGGCCTAACCATGGAATAGATGCTGTAAAGTTTGGATTGCCTGTCCATGGAAGAGCTGCCTTAATAGAAAGTTTCATTCTCTGATTTCAGAATGCAACTATGCTAAGTTTTTGTTGTCCGAATTCTAAGTGCAGTGGAGCAGTATGTCTCGACAAAAGTAAGTTTAAATGTGCTTTCTTTACCTTATTCCATTCTGAGATGCTTGTAGACTTATTGAATCAGGGCGTTTTTCAGAGGCTGCGGATAGGACCCAGGCCCTCAGTTTTGGGGGAAATCATGGCAACAAATTTAGTGAACAGGGAACAGGATGTCCATGTGTAAAGTCAGCTGTTGGGGAAAACTGCATAGTTTTAAAGAAATTTATCATGGAGATGACACCTATATTTGGCCCTGCTTTATAGGGAAAAAAAGTTATGTGGACGTGTTTTTAGCTCGACTTTTCGAAATAAAGGCAAGCTATTCTACTCGCCCCGGCGTCGCTGTCGGCGTCCAAACTAGGTTAAAGTTTTTTGGTAAGCTAGTTTCTCAGGAATGGCTTTAGGGATTTCATTCAAACTTTAAAAATTTATTCCCCACATTAAAATGAACCTATAGGCCAAGTTTGGTAACTCTAGTTTGAAATGTGTCAAAATTATGGGCCTTTTTACACTTAGAAATTTTACATATTACTATAGGGACAGGTTAATGTTTTTCGGTAAGCTGGTTTCTCAGGAATGGCATGAGGGATTTCATTCAAACTTAGAACACTTATTCCCTATATTAAAATGAACTCATAGGCCAATTTTGATAACTCTAGTTTGAAATTTGTAAAAATTATTGCATTTCGTTCAAAAAATTTGTTTTTTGTGGAATTTCCATGTTTCTTGTTATAGAAAAAAATGCCAGTAACTCTGACAAGCACAAGAAAAGTCGAGCGCGCTTTCCTCCGACAGCTCTTGTTATGCCCTCGGCCTCTTGATGCAGGAGGCATATAGTGATTGTCCTGTCCATTTGTCCTTCCGTCCTTGACCAGGTTAGAAGATTTTACCGTTTCGTCTAGCACCAACACCGCTTACTACAACACTTGGATACTTACACAGTTGTTGCTTATGACCATTCCCTATCCATGCATATCACCCAAGCTCACTTTGACCTTGACCTTGACCTAATTTGCTATTTTCAGTTTAGTATGTTCAGATGGTGTCATGCAAAACTGAGCTTTGTCGTGGAAAAATCATGGAATTTTGGTTTCAACAGTTTGTATGAACCCTGGCACATCTATTTCCTAGAGAAGTTTGGAAGCTGCAGGCAGTGTGGTACGTCGGACTTTCCCGCGAGTCTGACGGATGGGGCCATGGCGGTTCTCGACCAGTGTATAACTGGTCTGGGGCAGATACAGGAGAAAAAGAACGACAAGAGTATGTGGCAATGGCTTACATAAAAATATTATATCATTAAATGTAACAATATAGTTGTTAATGACATTTGTTGTATCAATATTATATAAATATTGTATTCTGTGAGGGTGAAGGTGCGTTTTGTCAACACATGGAAATAGTTTTATGCTCCCGGCCTCTTGATGCAGGGGCATATAGTCATTGTCCTGTCCGTCCGTCCTTCCGTCCGTGGCAAGGGTAAGTAGATTTTACCGTTTCGTCTAGCACCAACACTGCTTACTACAACACTTTGATAATTACACACTTGTTGCTTATGACCATTCCCTATCCAACCATATCACCCAGCCACACTTTGACCTTGGCCTAATTTGCACTTAGAATAATTCAAATGGGCTGTTTCTTGGTTGACTAGATTTTACCATTTTGTCTAGCACCAACACCGCTTAATACAACACTTGGATATTTACACAGTTGTTACCTATGATCGTTCCCAATCCACCCATATCACCGAACCTCATTTTGACCTTGATTTTGACCTAATTTGGACTTAAAATAATTCAGATGGACTATTTTGTCTAGCACCAGCACCGCTTACTACAGCACTTGGATACTTACACAGTTGTTGCATATGACCATTTCTGTTCCACCCAAATCACCCAACCATACTTTGATCTTGACCTAATTTGTACTTAGAATTATTCAAATGGGCTGTCTAGCACTAACTGGGGGCATGTGTGTTTATCTTGTTTTTGAGGGTTGACGAAATGAACTCTCGCCCTCAAAGAATGCAATATTCGTTTTATTATGCCGAAACAAAAGTTCTGTTGAAGAAATACATTGTCAACCTCAGGCACGGAGGCAAACCATGTTGCCATTGTAGCCAATAGATCTTTAAGGTTTTTGCCACAAGCATTATACTCCTCCCCAACTATTGTCTAAGGAATAATTACCATTCATCGATAATTACAAATGCATCACAAGCTTATCATGTGCTCTTTGTGTAAAATAGGTTAACCGTTAAACATGTGATATTCAATTACAATGAGTAGAAAAATGCTAGTTTGATTTGCATATAAATGACATAAGTGGAAAAGTCTATTGTTGTTACAGAATGGAAAGCGGTTCTCGAGAGCTCCAAGGAACTGATTCAGAAGTCGGCGGGCGTCCTGCATGCCAACAATGTCTACCTCGTCCGGATTGTAGACATCGCGTTAAATGCCGCTATCGAGGTGGAGAAGTGGGAACTCGCTGTGAAATACGGAGCTAGAACTCTGGAACCATATCGGTATGACAGCTGGTTTTGTTGTTGTTTTTTTAAAATACTACTGTCGACTCCCGATGCCTTGAACTCGAATTTCTCGTTCCCACGAAGTTTCTTCGAGGGACCGATGTTTTATTGCTATATATTCATATAAATTTCTGTTGCTTGGCTCAAATTTGTGTGGGTCGAATTTTCCGATGGCTTGAAGTGTTAGTCATGGTCCCCATTTAAGTTTTCACATATTAATGCCCCCCTTCGAAGAAGTGGGGATATCTTGCTATGCAACTGTCCGTCGGTATGTCGGTCGGTTGGATGGTCGGTCTGTCCGTAGACCATTTCGTTTCCGCACGATATCTAGAGAACGCTTTGACCGACGATCATGAAAGTTGGTGTGCTGGTTACTTGGGAGGAAAGGAAGACGCCTATACATTTTAAGGTCAACAGGTCAACGGTCAAGGTCACCGTTGCTTAAAAAAGAAAAACGGTTTCTGCTCAATAATTTGAGAACGCATCGAGATATTTTAATGAAACTTTATACATAGATACCTTATATTGAGACCTCGCTTGGAATTGCATATGGGATGGGTGGGGTCAAGCTCACCATAACTACAATAGAAAAATGGTTTCCGCTCAATAACTTGAGAACGCATAGAGATATTTTAATGAAATTTCATACATAGATACCTTATATTGAGACCTCGCTTGGGATTGCATATGGGGTGGGTGTGGTCAAGGTCACGTTACTAAAAATAGAAAAATGGTCTCTGCTCAATAACTTGAGAACGCATCAAGATATTTTAATGAAACTTCATACATAGATACCTTATATTGAGACCTCGCTTGGGATTGCATATAGGGTGCATGGGGTCAAGGTCACCGTGACTAAAAATAGAAAAAACGGTTTCTGTTCAATAACTTGAGAACGCATCGAGATATTTTAATGAAACTTCATACATATATACCTTATATCCAGATTTCACTTGGGATTGCATATGGGTTGGGTGGGTCAAGGTCACCATTACTAAAAATAGAAAAACAGTTTCCGCTCAATAACTTTAGAATCCATGAAGATATTTTAATGACACATCATACGTATATACCATATATCGAGACCTCACTTGGGATTGCATATGGGGTGGGTGGGGTCAAGATCAAGGTCACCATAACTAACAATAGAAAAACGGTTTCTGCTCAATAACTTAAGAACGCATCGAGATATTTTAATGAAACTTCATACATATATACCTTGTATCGAAGCCTTGCTTGAGATTGCATATGGGGTGGGTGTGGTCAAGGTCAATGTGACAGTTACTATAAATAGAAAATGGTTTTTCGCTTAATAACTTGAGAACGCATCAATATATTTTAATGAAACTTCATACATAGATATCTTATATTAAGAACTCTCTTGGGATTGCATATATGGTGGGTGGGGTCAAGGTCACCATTACTAAAAATAGAAAAACGCTTTTCGCTCAATAACTTGACAAGCATTGAGATATTTTAATGAAACTTCATACATAGATACCTTATATCGAGACCTCACTTGGGATTGCATATGGGTTGGGTGGGATCAAGGTCATCGTTGCTAAAAATAGAAAAACGGTTTCCGCTCAATAACTTGAGACCTTCATACATAGATACCTTATATTGAGACCTCTATTGGGATTTGATATGGGTCAAGGTCAAGGTCACCATAACTGTGAAAATAGAAAAACGGTTTCTGCTCAATAACTTGAGAACGCATTGAGATATTTTAATGAAACTTCATACAGAGAGACCATATATCGAGACCTCGCTTGGGATTGCATATTAAACAAATTTCTTAACAATTGCACATATTCACAACTTGGCTGCAAGTTGGGGGCATACATGTTTTACAAACATCTCTTGTTAATTGTTTGTTTAGCTCAAACAAGCCTTGGTTGCATCGAGTTTTTGAAATAATAGATGCACTTAATTGGTGTCAAATGTTGAGAGATTGCAATAGACTAATTGATTTTACAGCTTTGACAAAATTAAAATAAATATTAATAAGTTATAAAAATAAATGTTTGATGTGTGTGTATTACTATTATATATATTTATATATGAATACTCTTCAATTGGAGCTTTAAAAATAAGGCAGACACATTACTGTTCTAATTTGACTCATTCTTGGACTCCGTTCAGCTCAAAGTTTGGATGGCGCGAAGTGTCCCTGTCAGTGCCAGAGACTTCGAGTCATCTGGAGTCAAGTGTATATTATTCTGTAGAATCATTTTATTTCGTGGTGTCTAAATGCGTACCATTTGTGTTCCATCTGGCTGTTCTACTCAATTTGGGTATTTTCCTATTATCAATGATATTATTGTTCAGAATATGGGGTAACATAATTTAGTACATACCTAGATAGATAATCTGACTCAAATACTGGTGTATTTTTGGTATTAAATACAATAGGCCAGATAGAATTCCCATATTTCACACTGTGAAATAAAAATCCGTATTCGTTGAGTAAGATGAATTTCCGTAATGTTCTGCTGACATTGTTTCGAACACCTTGTTCTATTTATACACACAACACCATTGCAACATGTTGATGTGAATTGAATGACGTCATTGATGTACATGGCATGAAATCTGCGCGTTCTTTGACAGTACATGTACTAGTTTTTGTTTTTTTTTGTTTCGTAGCATATTGATGTTGATGTTTTGGTTGTAAGGAGGCATATAATGAAATAGGAAACTACATGACTGTGGTGTTCCAGTGGGTTGTATCGCTCTTGATGATTGTGTAATGGAATACAGCATTACACGATGAACTCGAGCGATACAAGCCACCGGAACACCACATCCATGTTATATTTCCTATCTAGACACCACAAAATAAAGTTATACAATAGTATATATGTTGCGCGTCGTGAGAAAACCGGTCTTAATGCATGTGCGTAAAGTGTCGTCCCGGATTAGCCTGTTCAGTCCGCACAGGCTAATCCAGGACGACACTTTCCGCTTTTATGGTATTTTCTGTTTCAAAGAAGTCTCTTTTAAACATAAATCCACTGTAGGCGGAAGGTGCCGTCCTGGATTAGCCTGTGCGGACTGAACAGGCTAATCCGGGACGACACTTTACGCACATGCATTAAGTCCGGTTTTCCCACGACGCGCCTCATATACTGTTTCCAGGCTCTACTACGGTGACAACAACCCCAATCGTGCTCTGCAGCTGTTCGTGGTCGGGAAGATACAGCTCTACCTGAAGGAAATGGGGTCGGCTTTGAAGTCGCTGGAAATGGCGCAGAATATCTTCGCCGTCACACACGGCACCGAACACAAAATTTACAAAGACGTGACCTTGTTTGTGGATCAGTGTAGGGAAGAGATGAGGGCGCGACTTGAGAAGTCAGATACCTGAGTGCTGAATTTAGTGGGTCAGTCATTAGTAATATGCAGATTTTAGTGGATCAATTAAAAGAACGCAATTGCACTGGCACCCTTTTGCTGCTGCACCACTTCAACTTGAGCTGGAACGATTTTGCCATGGCTCAATTTGATTCAGTTTGGAATTCAATTATATAGTTGAATCTTTCGATTCGATTAGTTTTGTCCTTTTCACTGGCTTTTTTTTTTCGTATATAGGAAAGATTTATATTTATTACTAATGATGTCATTGTATTGGTTAAGGTATTAGCACTCTAATACGACATATTGATTTTTTGTTCTTTCTTCGCATATTTCTTTGTGTTATGGTATTCTGCATTCATAACCAAAGTTTAAAAACAATTCACCGCACAAATTATTTTTTTTTGACATTTTAAGTTGTCAACCCACAAAATTTTTTTTTTCCATTTTTTCTGAACCATGTATTTACAAGTTTCACTCTTATTAATCCAAATATTAATCAAACAACACTTTTTTAGTATGTATTTATAGATAAATGCATAATACATACAATTATGATAGTTTACAACGTGTAAGAAAAGGAATAAAGAAAATATGAACAAACAAGTGATGTCATCATCCCTCGGAAAACCAGAAAAATTACAATCTCTAGTCACAAGTCATTTTTAAAATAAATTTGCAAAAAAAAATGGCAGTTGGAAATTACAATCTTTGAACATAGAAATTATCTACAATGTATGTTTGAATGAAAAATAGAAAAAAAAATGGGGGTCACCAGTGAAAATGAAAAGTTCCTGCTTCACAATCAAGGGTACCCACGTTTGCCAGAAACGCCATACTGAATTTGAGACTTTTACATGTGAGCATATAGATGAGTTCAAATGTTCAAAAATAGATAAAAATGAGGAAAAGCTTATAATAAACTCATAAACATACATACATACATACATCTCATCTCATCTGTGACATGTAACCTACACAGCGCAGTAAGTATTTGCTAACCTAGTTTGAAATTCCAAACGAAATGCGTTCTTCAATATATAAAAGACTTGAAAATGTGACAGGGGAAATAAGACAATTCATAATTAAGTAACGAGGCACATTCAATCATACAAGTTTAAAGGAAAATAGCTTTATCAATGAATAGTGAAAACATTAAACTTATTATGATATACAAAACAAATACATGATTTTCATGGTCGGGTTTTGAAGAACTCCGCCAGGTTTGGGATAAGTGTCTCCAAAACCCGCTTGGTATTGGTGACCCTTGGCTGACCGTCTGAGTTCTTCGTTATGAAAATGTTCCTGAGACCATCCTCACCATCACGTTCAAAGATCATTCTAAGATGCATGAGGTTGAGTCCTGAGCCAGCTATATTTTCTGTTGTTGCGGCCTTGCACACATGACTGTAAACAAGAACACTCAGTGACTGCAAGTTCCTAGCTTTTTCTTTGTTGAATTTGAGTCTATGATACACAGCAGAACAACTGAAGCTATGTGCCATCACACTGGTGGAACTCATATCTGTGTGAACAAAAAGGCGGCCAAGTGCTTGAACATCTTCGAAAGCATCGTGTGCTCCATATTCTGCTCCCATTAGGTCTTTCACCAGATCCTCCTGCTTGTAAGATTTTTTGCCTGGAAGGTGTTTCCTAAATAAAGGCAGGGAATCTGCAAAACTACACTTATCCTTGAATGTGTCATAACATCCAGCTCTCTGCATTGCCTCACATAACACAGGAAAATCAAACTTTCGGCCATTATGTGCAAGAAGAACTGCATTAGGAAATTTTTCGAGCCAATTACTGAATTTGTTCAATGCAGTCTTGATGTCCACAGCACCTACAGGAACTCCATTTTTCTTCAGTTGCCCCCCTTCAAAGCACAGTCCAGTCACACCTTGAGCTCCTGGAGATATTGTCTCTGTTGGCAAAACATATTGCATGAAAGAGCGCTTCTCATTCATGCATTCGTAAGCAGCCATCTGGGATATCTGTGGAATCTGGTGTCCTCGAACTAAAATAAATGCACACATCAAATACATTGCTCTCGAGCTTTTCTCCAACAAGTTCATTGACACAATTATCAATAAAATACATAAATATTTAACATATTTATTTTAATCTCTGAAAGCATATAAATTAGAGAAAAAAACCTATAACACATGGTTTAATTGTTTGCATGCACTTACTAAGATCAGTAGTCTCGAGGTCAAATGCCAGAATAGTAGGAGAAGAAAGTTTCAGAGCTCGAAAATCACCCTTGGGCACTGGGTCAGGAATAACCTCGATGTCCGCGTCTTGTTGATGACCAACACCTAAGGTATATAATCATTTTAACAATAATATAAAGATCACACATCAAATTTGAGTTAAAAATTTACATAACTAATACACATCTTGAAAGGAAACATTTATAACTTTCTTATTGCTAACTGATCATCAGTTTTACTATAAAGTTTACAAACAAGAAAAATCAAACCCATTGCCAACAAAGGGTCTTTGCTCATGTGCCTCATGGGGAAACAACTGTGATGATGATTGATTAAAATTGATGATGATGATTATTATGGTGACAATCAATCTTACCTGATTCATATGACACTCCTTCTAAGGTCTCCTGGGCACCTCGATTGATTGCTCGTTCCTGTTTCATCACCAGTCTGCGGCGTTTGCTGGATGGTAGTTTCATTTTCTCCTGGACCCTTTTCCTCATCTTGGCACACTTGTCTGCATAACGGACTGTATGATATCCAGGTGACAACCCTGCTGCTGTATTAGCCTGTTTACAAAATAAATCATGAGGAGCACAATTCTAAGTAAAGCGTCATTGATAAGCATACAAATGACAACTGTTTTACACATTTTTTAATTAGTTTGTATACATGACTTCTTATGAGTTTTCCAGAACGTTTTATCATTTTATAAGAAATAATATGTATTTAAAATTAAAAAAGATCATAGGTTGTTAAAACAGACATCACTAAGTTGTAAAAGTCCAATTTCAAATACTGAAAATGTTAGAAGTGATTATCTTTATATACATACTGCATGATAACATATTGGGATCTTCATGAACTGTCGTAGAAACTCCGTAAATATATCCAGACTGTAACAAGAATAAACAAGAACAAATAATAAAAACATAGAAACTAAAAGACTAACTGTGTAATCATTCCATATGAAAGGCCAGTAATTTAACACCAGTTACTATAAATAAAATATAAGAAAAATTGCCAGACTTTGGCATTTATTACCCGAAAAGTCAAAGTACCCGTGGCCTTTTGTATGGAATGATTGTTACAATGCATTTATAAACATGAACTGTGCACAAAATTTTATGTCAACTCTGTAAGCAAAATGTTTGCAGCATGAACAAGTAACTTTGCAAAATGGAAAAACAAACTTGGGGTAAGTTGTGCAGTCACCTTAGGGATATAGGCTCTCCCTTCATTGACAAATGCTGCAGTGGAATGGACTCTGTAATCCAGTGATGTAGAGTTTCCATAATGCAGTGATTTTGGAGCTCTGAGGGCTACTTCTCTGTTTGCGTGTTCACAAGCCTGGGAGGACCCAAGGTTGGCATACTGCTCAGCATTGTTAGCAAGGCGCTGGAAAATACGGTTCAGCTCAGGCCTAAGTTCACCATCATCCTTTAGAGGTACTCTGTATGGCAAACTCTTGTGTTCATATCGTTGTTGTTCACGAGAATTTCTAACATGTCCACAAAAAGCTCCTTCGCACAAACCATGATCACCAAACTGATGTGGAATTATGGCATTTAGATTGTTTCGGAGTTCATTGGCTTTTCCAGCATTCTTTGCAAAAGCATAGCGAAGACATTTCTGTAAATGTTCGATCACTGTCTTGCTGATTTTCACTTTCTTGGAGTGATGCAAGGAATACAGTTCTTTCCCGACATTTTTCACAACATGATTTTTATCAAAACGTTTCTGTAGTGTAAGATTCATATTCCTTTTCACACGAGCTACTAAAGTATTATCTCCATCACCCTCTAAAATCTCAACAGGCGTGCCCTCTGCAATAAGCTCCTTGAGTCCCTTCTCACCACTGACACTTTCCATCATACGCGCACTGCCAGAGTGATTGTGGACACAGTCATGTGCACGAACAGCCTGGCCTTTCCGGTTTCTTCGCCACCACTGGCATGTTCCACAGATACGATGAGACACGACAGACTTCACTATCTTCCCTCCATACTTTTGCTTGGACATCAAGAATGTGTGTGCTGAAACAAATTATTCGACTATATAATAAAACTAGAACTGTGGCTAAAGGAGAACTAAATATAACCGCTGACAACTTGGACAATAAAAAAAGGACAACTTAAAAGGGGAAATAAATGCATATATAATGCAGCTATTGTAATTATTTGTGTACACTATTCATGCATGAAGTTTGAAGTTGATATCCAAAAAAAAATTATAAGTTAAAAAATAAACTGACAGACGGTCAGACAGACATACATATTCCTATATGTTTGAATAAAATTAAATGTATATTTTTGCTTCAGTGACAGTTTACTGCTTGAAATGAAGTGTTTGTTACAATTTACTTACATGTTAGACTGTCAAAACCCCGTTTCTGCCATGCGGTATCCAGAGCTACTGACATGCCTTTCCGAGTTTTACACGGGTACTGCCCTGATAGTTCCCTCCTTACCTTGGCAGGTTCCTTAAGTCTTTGCTTTCTAATGATTGCCTTTTTCCTGGAAAGAAATGACATCTACAATTTACTATATATCATTTTTCATTAAGAAAAACAAATCATTATATCTTTGCCAGCAAAGTCACATGCGTAACAGATATTTTCTCACTTTTTTGTTCAGTTATTTTGTTAATTCTGTCTTGAAAGCATAGTTGTATAAGACCAAACACTGCTATAATAGGCACATTTTATTGTGATCTAAGTTAGTTTATCATTAATGCCTAATATAAACAGACACATTTTTTTTCTTTATAAAAAAATTGTTTACCTGTGTTCATGCTTTGGGTTGGTATCATCTTCAACATCTGTCAATTTGTCACCATCATTACATGTTGTTCTATATGCAAGTACAACCTCTCTGAAAAAAAGAAATTTGGAATTTGATACAAACATGTACTCATGATGTTGTGTTTAAACTATTTCAAATATAAGTTAACTGTTTCATGGAATGCTAGTCAATCATACAGATATATTTATGCAAGGGATAGTTGATCTCAGCTGCCCACACATTTCTGAGAATTACCTGTCAAGGAATGGAATGTCCCAGTATACGTGTGCATGATGAGTAATTGATATCAAAACAGTAAAACTGCAGTTACAATCGCTTACTTAGCTATAAAAAGCCTAAACAAAGAAAATCTATTATTGTATATAGAAAATGCATGAGCATACTTGGTATGAGGCGAGGCATCTGGAATTGCACATACTCCAAGATCTTCGTCAACATCTTCCATAATCTGTCGGCTCTCATTTTCTTCCTGCACAGCGATATCACTGAAAAGATAACACCATTTTTCATTACTAGTACTTTATATGATGCACAATTTGCAACTATATTAATAATTAAGCTTAAACGCATACATACATTTTTCATCCAAATTTTAATACCAAATATTATCCCTACTGGATAGGAAACTGACTATTAACGTTTACATTTTATTAAATAGTTAAAACATGGGTTCTACATTAAAAATTACATTAATCAGTGAAATACCTACTTCATTTCCATCTGATATGCCTGTCTGGCAGCGTCTGATGAGGAGATAGTTGACACTTGTTGAATGGTCCTACCCGCGCGTATTTCCATTTTCTTTAAGTTCGGGTTACTAATGGTTGGAACATTCAGTGTGGACAAAAAGTTGTTTACCCTTCCTGGACCACCAATGTTGTCGATCATTGCTGAAAAGATGATAAATATGTATAAATTTTAATTTGGATAATCACAATACATTATTTATAAGATCACACAAGTAGTGCTCCTTGGCATATCATTTTCAGAATAGTATAAGGGACATAAGATACTTTCAATGTTTGTTTGAGGGAAACAACGTCACTTGGTTATACAAATTAAAACATGCTGTCCTTGATTTCCACGCATTTACAACACAACCTTTTTCTTACATGGTATCTATTCTTTTAAAAAATGACAGCAAATATAAGCCTGATTATATAGTAAAAAATCACTGACAGGGTGCACTTTTCATTCAAGATCTACTTTACTCCCATTAAGAATGCTGAAACTGTGTTATACTTGAAAAAAATATTGCATCATCCATGTACTTGCCTGTTCCGAGCTTTGTGTTGATATCAAAACAAGGCATTCCTCTCTTTTTTACATGATGGGTTTTGCCGTACGATACCCGGTTCACATGGCTGCAGTCACCATTTTGACATCGAACAAACAAAAATCCACTTAATCCTTTTTTCTGCTCACCAACAAGATTATATTTTGTAAGTGGCACAGGCCCTAAACGACATTCTTTACAGTGGGCCAAATTTTCAAGCAGCGTTTGAAATTCGACGACCCGGCGACCGTATTTCCACGAATCGTTTTCTTTATAATTAACAACACTGTCGTCCAATAGTTGACTTTTATCATTAACTCCAGTCACATAATTATGTTCAACATAAACACTTCTATCAATCTTTCTCTTTAGAGATGGCAATTTGCTTTTCTTAAAACGACCCAACCTGTCACGTACGGTGTCGGCCATGTTTGTTTTGATTTTATTTGATTTGCGGGGCCTACATTTAGTATTTCATAGCGATATGTATCGAATATTCGTAGTTTTCCGTGCATACTCGGAAAACTTTCGGAGTGACGGATGTGTACGAAATAAGGCGATATTGCACGAAGTTCATTAGAGTGCTAATACCTTAATGTGAACTATACAAATAAAAAAGAACAGTGGAAAATTGTGAAAATGTTTAAGGTAGATAGTTCAGTACACAGTCAACTATTTTGCCATAATCAATTTACATGATTGATCTGCACAAAACCATTATTGTAATTGCTATTTGTATTACAAATCATCTATTAAATATATAGAAGGGAATCAAAATTGGTGGGTTCAGTATCAACAGTCAAATTGGGCTATTCACAATCAAATCAAAATTGGTGGGTTTAGTATCGACAATCAAATCAAGCTATTCATAATCAAATCGAAATTGGTGGGTTTAGTATAGACAATCAAATCGGGCTATTCACAATCGAATCGAAATTGGTGGGTTTAGTATCGACAATCAAATCGGGCTATTCACAATCGAATCGAAATTGGTGGATTTAGTGTCAACAATCAAATCTGGTATTCACAATCGAATCAAAATTGGTGGGTTTAGTATCAACAATCAAATCTGGCTATTCACAATCGAATCGAAATTGGTGGGTTTAGTATCAACAATCATATCGGGCCATTCACAATCAAATCGGGCCATTCACAATCAAATCGGGCCATTCACAATCGTTTAATCAATGCGTCGAAAGAGTCCTTGCAGCGCTAACTTCAACGAATCAGTCGGGTTGGGACGATATGCTTCTCAGCCAATATCAATATCAAATGTATCGATACGGACGGCTGCAGATAATTATATTTTTACAATATGATACATTTTAGAAATTATTTTCGATTTAGAGTCGTTTATAGACTATTAAGCAACGATCTGGAGTTCTGATGCGTATGAATTAAACTACGAGGACGTTAGCCCGAGTGGTTTAATATACTGCATCAGAACAACAGATCGGTGTTTATTAGCTGATAAACAACAATAATGCAAAAATTATTTCGACTCTGACATGACATGACATTTTCTGCATTTACAATTCAAACTGTATTTTACAGCTTTGAAA
Source organism: Congeria kusceri (assembly GCA_027627225.1). NCBI lineage: Eukaryota > Metazoa > Mollusca > Bivalvia > Myida > Dreissenidae > Congeria > Congeria kusceri. The sequence goes on along the minus strand of CM051034.1, from coordinate 4,378,040 downwards.
ATATTGTTTCGGTTGTTTATTGGTAGTTTAACAACGGTGAATTTTGTTCTTTGTCTGTAGAAAACTCTGAACTGTCATGTCAAAATGTACAGTACAACATATGTTACTGTTCCAAGTATGTTTATGAACACTTCAGACAGATGTAATGATGTTTTTAATAAAGCATGAAGAAAGTTGTTAGTGTACCTTATATTTATTCAACCACAGATTGCCGTGCACAGAAATATATATACCTTTAACACATTGAATTTTCAGCTTGACTATTCACCGAATAATTCGAACTATACTACTCACCGTTAGTCAGCGTCGGAGTAATGCTCTGGTTAAGGTTTGCGTGCAACAAAGTCCATATCTCTGTAACTACTACAGATTAAATTAAAACTTCACACATGTCTTCAGGTCATTATGTGAGATTACTGACCAAGGCCCATAACTCTGACCTGCAATTAGCAGAATAATGCCCCTTTTTGTACTTCAAATCAGGTTAATGTTTGCGTGCAACAACTCCATATCTCTATATCTACTACTCCATATCTCTATATCTACTAGGGATATTCACTTGAAACTTCACACATGCCTTCAGGGTCATTATATAAGGTCACTGTGACCAGCACTATTTGAGGTCACTGGCCAAGGCCTATACTTTCGTGCAACAACTTTATATCTATATCTACTACAGATATTCAATTAAAATTTCCTACATGTCTTCGGGGTCATTAGGTATATAGGTTCACTGGCCTAGGCCCATAACTGTGACCAGCATTTTAGTTGAATTATGCCCCTTTCTTGTACTGGCAAAGGCAAATAAATCTGACACAGCAGTTAAATAGTTGAGCGCGCTGTCCTGAGACAGCTCTTGTTTTGTTTTATAGCTCGACTATTCAGCAAATAGGCCGAGCTATTGTACTTTACTGTATCTACTGCAGATATTCATTTGAAACTTCGCACATATCCTCGGGGTCATTATGTTTGGTCTCTGACCAAGGCCCATGACTCTGACCTGCAATTTAGCAGAATTATGCCCCTTTTTGTGTTAAGAATATTCTGGTTAAAAATTGCGTGCAACAAGTTCATATCTCTATATCTACTACAGATATTCAATTAAAACCTCACACATGTCTTCGGGGTAAATATATGAGGTCACTAACCAAGGCCCATAATTCTGACCTGCAATTTAGCAGAATTATGGTCCTTTTTATATTGAGAAAATTCCAGTTAGGCTTACATGCAGTAAGTTCATATCTCTATATCTACTACAGATAATGAAATTGAAACTTCACACATGGCTTAAGGGTCATAATGTAAGGTCACTGGCCAAGGCCCATAACTCTGACCTGCAGTTTAGCACAATTATTCCCCTTTTTGTACTTCAGGTTAAGCTTTGCATGCAACAAGTTCATAAATTATCTCTATATCTACTACAGATATTCAATTTAAACATGTCTTCAGGGTCATTATATAAAGTTACTGGCCAAGGCTCATAACTGTGACCTGCATTTAAGCAGAATTATGCCCCTTTTTGTACTTAGAAATTCAGGTTAAGTTTGCGTGCAGGTACATATCTCTTTAACTACTACAGATATTAAATTGAAACTTCACACATGTCTTCGGAGTCATTATGCAAGGTCACTGACCAAAGCCCATAACTCTGACAAAGAGGAATGAAAAGTCGAGCGAGCTGTCCTGAGACAGCTCTTGTTTACCACTGTTATTATTATCACTGTCTTATTATTCATGTTAAAGTTCACAACAGTTATTTTGAATTATTCTGTCTACAAATTAAAATCGAGAATTTTATGTAAATGAAAACGTTATCTGATAACGCATCTAAAGTTAAGTGATACACTATTCATTCGATATTATTAATAATTGTTTTAAAACAATCTGTTTCTTTCAATAATCACTAATGAAATTAATGGAAAAGAACATTGAACAGTCATTCAACATTTTGTCACTCTTCAAACTTACTAAACAGAATGCCAAAGATTTTTTTTTTTTAAGTGTCTTATATTACTACACTTCGTCAACACTTGTTCAGACATAGTCGCTGAATGTATCGATATTTTGGTTTTGTGTATTGGTACGTATCGAGACCAGACTATTTCGGTACGATATTGATATTCACCATATAGTCCCAAACCTACCATCCTTCAGAGCAACAGATAAGGATTTTGCCAGAATTTATGATTTCCCCCATCATTTTTAGCTGAACTGTTCTCCGAATAGTCCGAGCTATACTACTCGCCCATTTGTCGGCGTCGGCTTAATGCTCCGGTTAAGGTTTGCATGCAACAAGTCAATATCTCTGTAACTACTACAGATATTCAATTGAAACTTCACACATGTCTTTAGGGTCATTATGTAAGGTCACTGACCATTGAAGCCCATAACTCTGACCTGCAATTTAGCAGAATTATGCCCATTTTGTACTTAAAAAATTCAGGTTAAAGTTTGCGTGCAACAATTTCATATCTCTTTATCTACTACGGATATTCAAATAAAACTACACATAAGTCTTAATGGTCATTATATAAGGTTACTGGACAATAAAATCTCTGACAAAGCGGTATGAATAGTCGATGCGCTGTCCTGAGACAGTTCTTGTTAAAATGGAGCAATGAGTGTTTTTATTGAGTACTTGAAATTATGTTAATGTCATTAATGTTTATTCATTGTTGGAAATGCCCAAATTGAGTAAAACTGTAACACAAAAACTCGAACAATACCCCTACCATTTTACAGCCTGTCTTGAATGGTGCGTTCACATTACTACAGGTGACGTGTCATATTTAGCTCGCATTAAACACTCTTATTTTCATTATATAACTGTCAGTTAAACATTGACCAATCGTTACGCCATCAGTTTGAGTATTCAGTATATGACAGAGTTTTGTAACTCGCTAATTTTTTTATTGAGTAAATAATGTTTAATTATTGGGTATTTATGCAAATACGCGCCCTATCTGTTGCTCTGCTTTCCCCACTAGTACTATCAGTTTAATTGAGTAAATAATGTTTAATTATTGGGTATTTATGCAAATACGCGCCCTATCTGTTGCTCTGCTTTCCCCACTAGTACTATCAGTTTAAAAACAAAATTCAGGGCTTTTTTGCACCACTTGGGGATGGGGCCCTTTTCCCTCATTTTGGGGAAAAATAACGTTTTTGTTTTGTTTGGCATTTTTTGGAAAAAATTTCATAGCAGCGGAATGAAAACCTGGGGTAAAATCAGTTTTAGGGGAAAACTGCATGATTTGAAAGACTGTCTGAGGGTATGACGCTTTATTACGGCCCCTATTATAGAAGGAAAAAAAGCCCTGAAATTATGGCACAAATTTTAAAACCACTGCTGTCACTGCTGATATTCGTTATTGTTTTCTCACTATTTTTGCTGTTACAATTACAGGGTCGAGGCGCTCAAAATTTCCAACAGCCAATAAAGCTATAGCTTGGACAAACTAATCTGACACTGATTTTTATGCATGAACATTCCAAATGCGGCGTGTCTTGAGAAAACCGGGCTTAATGCATGTGCATAAAGTGTCATCCCGTATCAGGACAACACTTTCCGCTTTTATGGTATTTTCTGTTTCAAGGAGGTCTCTTCTTAACATAAATCCACTGTGGGCGTAAAATCGTCCCCGATTAGCGGACTGCACAGGCTGATCCGGGACGACACTTTGCGCACATGCATTAAGCATGGTTTTCCCACGACACACCTCAAATATATTACAATTCGGTTATGATGAATAATTACATCTATGTTAGTTTTCATTCTGGAATTGAGTTTAATCGATGTAAGAGTATTCCACTGAAATTACAGTACCGGTAATTGCATAATTCAACATGTGAAACAGGTGCACAAACAAAAACAACTATTGATAGAGAAATTAATTAAGATACAAATTATGCTAAGTTCATGAATATTAGGTCAATTTCTTCAAGCTATAACCAATCTGATAACAGCTCTAAAGAGAATCCTGAGTTATTTACTACATGCAAAACTTCAATGACTTCAATTTATGCTGTTCATGGGTATTCTTACAAAACAGAACAAGAGCTGTTTGTAAAACAGTTATGCCCCCCCCTTTAGGTTAAAATAGCTAAAAAGGCTAATTTTAGATAATCAAGGGCCATAACTCCACAATTCCTTGGGCAATTTGGCTACTGCTCTATCCACTACACCACTCTGGCTTGTGGTTGCATAGGTATTGAAAAGGAATTAAATGCATAGATTGGGTGCTAAATATAGCAATCACATGACTTGGACTTGGTCACATGACCATAGTGCAGGTCATGTGATTTTTTTTACTGTTATGTTTTATTGAAAGTATAAATAAATGTTTCGAACAGCTACCTGCAGAAGCCTCAATAGCTCATTTGGTAGAGCATTGGTCTTGAAAAGCTCTGTTGGCAGAGCTGTGGATTTGAGAGGCTTGGTGTGTGGGTTCAAATACCACTCCGAACAAGGGGAGTTTTAAAAAACTCCTGGGGGGGAAGGGGGGCAAAACCACCACTTTCCAAGGGAAAGTGGAGGTTCTACCCCCCTACCCAGGGTTAGGTAAGAATATACTTTTTAGTACAAAATGAAAACAAAAAATATATAAACAACATTGTCCCTACCCCCACATTGTAATTTTTAGGCAAATAAAAACAAACACTACGAGTCTTTGATTATGTTTTATTGATCTTATATGAATTTTTTTATGACAGTAATTACAAATATTTTATGCAATGTTTAGGCCAAGGATAAAATATCAGACTAAGTATTTCTGATGATAAACAGAGAGAAAAAAAAAATTTAGTTTAAAAAAAAATCTGGGATAGTTTTAATATCATTTCCAAACATGAGTTTAATGGCTATTTGGTGTTTAAGGAAAAAAAAGTGACACCTGAACCACAGATATTTTTTCTTTGGCCTAAATGAAACGAAACAAACGTACACCTTTATTTCCAGAACTCATTCGAAAAAAGAGGGAATTGCTAGAACCTTATCGTCACCTGAGTTGCAACAGTTAGAAATCGGCAGAGCAATGCAAGCCAAAGTGTGGGACAGGCCTCTAATGGAAGCAGGGACATGTTCCATTTTCTGCAGACTTGATTTAGTGCCTAATTATATTGCAGTTGTGTAGTTGAGAAGTTACTTGTTACAATCTATTTTTAGTATTATGCAGGCTAATAAACACACCTGTTGGAGTCACAATGTCTTCTCTTCTAGATTTTTTAGGAGGAATGTAAATTTTAAGAATTAAAAACCCCAGCCGAAATATTTTGGAAGAAAATTATGTATCACACAAGATTTTAGGCCAAACGCTAATAATTTGTTTTTATACACAACAGTGTGAAAGTGGAGCTTAGACCTTGTACCAAAATGTTTGTAATACAGTTGAACTTTGTCATCTCAAACTCACTTTCAAAGTTCTGATTATGTCAAAGTGGAAAATGATTCGTATCGAAATTGTCTTTCTTATTGTATATAAAAAAAGGATGGTTACCTCTAAAACTCAAATTTTTAAGTCTATTAGTATTTTCACACTTATTTCTATTCGATTATCTGGAAGTGTTGACACCTACATGTCTGGCAAGTTTTATTTAGAACCATGACCAAAGTTAGTCAGGCATTGCAAACATCTTAACATATGCTTCCTCAAGTTTTAATGATCATGGATTATTTTTTCAGTGAACAATTATTTGTTGGTTTACAGTTCAGTACATTTACAGGATTGCTATTTTATATGACAATTTTTCGAAAAAAAAGAAGAAGAAAGAACTTGATACTTCTAAAACGCCTACAATAATCATATATTGATTTCCTGGGGATAACGAAGTTCAGCAGTATTAACATACCACAGTCAAAAGAAGATGACGATTCTGTAATACTTTCACTTGGTAATTAACAATGATCATTAAAAGAAGTTTCTATGTTATGGCAAAAGTCGGTCTTTATGGAGAGTAAGTAATTAATTTGAATGGGAAAATTCAACAAATTTATTAAAGCCACCAAGTCCATCTCGAATGATGACATTTTCAACATGCTACGATTATTTTATAGTTGAAATATAGATTTACATCAGGCAGTTTTCGTCGACTCATACTTTTGAAACAATTTTAAACGTAGTTTACTCGACGATATAGCCATCTTACACACTGTGAAAATCAGGGTGGCGACTGAAATTCCCTGATGTTTTCCTGACCAGAACGTGATTTTCCCTGACATTTATTGTCAAATTACCTGGATAATTACTGCAAAGTTGTGACAAGTGTACGTTAGTGTACAACAGTTTCTCCATTTTTAGCCATTTTACTATAGTAAACTTTAAATGTGACATTTTGTTGTATTGTCAAATTATTTCTTACATGTCGTATTTCCCATTTTCATTTCTTTATTGTTCGATCACGTTTGGTCAAATTCCCTAAATTTTCCCTTAATGACCAAAATATTAAATTTTAAGCATTTTTCGTTTTCTTAAAACTGCTGATCCGGTTTATATTTTGTCAAATATATAAACAGTTTGATGTCAATAAATTTCCATGGCTGAAGATATTTTACAGATAACATAAAAGTTGTTAGATCGTTCGTTATCAGCAATACTGCACTAATGAAGATCAGTATTTTGCAGATTTGTTTTATGTGTACAGAGAATAGTATTATGTTTTTCAAGTATTAACTTTATGCTTATTGGGACTTGGTGGCTTTAATTAAATGTTATTATTAATAATAAAGATTATCCATTAGTAAATTTAAAAATAATTGTGGCGCGTCATGAGAAAACTGGTCATAATGCATGTGCGTAAAGTGTCGTCCCGGATTAGCCTGTGCAGTCCGCACAGGCTAATGGGGGACTGCACTTTCCGCTTTTATAGTATTTTCTGTTTCAATGAGGTCGCTTCTAAACATAAATCCACTGTAGGCGGAAAGTGCCGTCCCGGATTAGCCTGTGCAGACTGCACAGGCTAATCCGGGACGACACTTTACGCACATGCATTAAGTCCGGTTTTCCCACGACATGCCACAATTATAAATCGATCTGTCGTTGTTTACTGGCCAACAAACAACAATTTGGAGTTCTGATGCGTAAGAATTAAACCATAAGGGCGTTAGCTCGAGCTGTTAAATAGTCAAGCGTTAGAACAACGAAGGGTGTTTTTTGGCCAATAAACAACGATGATGCGTAAATTATTTTGATTGTAACATGGTTTGACATGTATTTTGCTATTGTAATTGGAACTACTTTTTACTATGCTCCGCTCAGAAATGGGGCTTTTTTGCGTCATTTATTAGATAGTTTAACAACAATAATTTTGTTCTTTGTCTATAGAAAAATTAGTGTGTATCATGTTAGAATGAGTTATGACTCCTGACAGAGGGACGCACACAACTTATACTGTCCTTTTAACTTCGGCGGAGGATAAAAATGTCAGAAAAATAGCCCAACGGATTCATAAGTACATTGATTAGACGACAGAAGACGCAGGAAAGATCCCTTATTCCAATAGCTCACAAAGAATGTCATCTTCATGGAGCTTACATGTTAATATATACTGATAAAACTGTACAAAGCACTGCATTGATTAAATAGGTTTGGCGAATGTAAGAATCATACATGTAACTGCACAAAGGACAATTTTTTGGGACAGAAAGTCCATTTTAAATTTTGAACTATAAGTATTTCTGAAAAACAGCTTTGTAACATTTAGCAAGTGTACCAAAATAAAAGCACAGTTAATTTTCAAAACAATTATAGCTACAGTTATGATAAATGTTTCAGATTTGAAAGTATTTTTGGAGTAAAGCATGCTACATGTCCATAAGCAGTTATAATTCCCTTTTTAAATTCCATGAAGTTGTAAGTAAATGAAGACAAGGGACCAATTCACAGACTGGCAAATTAACAATGTTAAAAAAATTTGTCACACATTCCAAATAAAGAAAAGTACATTATACATAAAGAGAAATAACATCTCTATAACCGGAATATCTATTGGAAATCTAGCTTTTCTTTATTGATAAACCATCAACTGAAATGAATAAAACTATTAAGCATTTGTAATGCTTTTCGTCGGTATTTTGGAAACCAAGTGTATCACTCAGCGTTACAAATATATGTTATTGCTCTTGCGTGCCAATAGCTGAGTGGTTGGAGTGACAGGTTTTTATCCTGGTGTTTGTACATTTTGAGCACAGGCGGAAGCAAACTTTTTACTTAATTTTTTTCTTTGCATAATACTTACTTTTGCTTAGTCAAGATGCTTAAGTGTTTTTGGAGCTAAAGGGGCATATCAAAGGCTAATGCAATATAATATTTTCAAAAATTAAATTACACTTTATAAAGTATTCATTAAATGATTGCTTAACACATAGGTCTTGTGTTTATAATCACAGTAAATTTTTTTTATATAATAACAACAAGTTGTCACCATGAAACATGGCGGGCGCGGGAAAATTAGCAGTAGTAGTAAAACCGTTATGAATAGAATGTAAATGAAGTAACGCACTATTGACAACTGTAGTGTAGCGTAGAAGTTTTCATTGACGTGCACACTTTTGTAGACTAGAAATCCAATCCTGCAATTTTTTGGCAATGTATATATGAGGCGTGTCGTGGGAAAACCGGACTTAATGCATGTGCTTAAAGTGTCATCCCGGATTAGCCTGTGCCTAATCCAGGACGGCACTTTCCGCCTACAGTGGATTTATGTTTAGAAGAGACTTCCTTGAAACAGAAAATACCATAGCGGAAAGTGCCGACCAGAATTAGCCTGTGCGGACTGCACAGGCTAATCCGGGACGACACTTTACACACATGCATTATGACCGGTTTTCCCATGACGCGCCACATATTTTTTTCTTAACGATTCCATCAATATATCATTGCTACTAGAAAAATATATTCGAGAGCAATGGCAGTGTGTCTATATTTATGGGCAAGACCGTCGATACACCCCTTTAAGACATTTAATGACATTTTTCAAAACTATCAAAATATGTTAACAAGTCCGTTAAAATGATTAATACTAGTCTGAAACAAAATCCAATCAAATATGACAACATACAGACAAACAATTCAAATGCCGTACAGAATAATTATGATATGACAACGTATCGGTAGTTGCAATATAATTGACATCTAAAATAAAATTGCTAATTTATGTAATATTTAACATTAAATCTAATGAATTTTATTAACAAGAGCACTGCCTGTGAATGCTTCTGTTATTCCCAAGTTAAAGCGACCACAAAAGATGGTGGGTTTGATTTGTTTTCAAAAATCACTAATAATTATACTAAGTATGAAGGCTGTTGTTTTAATACGAGGAGTGCACCCTAAAAAAAACTTACAGTAAAACTAAATGCCTGTGGCAACATGTCGAGCCCATTGTCAAGAAAATTAAGTGACCATTTGTGCAAAACTATGTCAAACTCAACTCTCAGATGGAGAACATCTGGGCCAGACAGGCTGTATTATGTTCATATTTGACCTCTTAAGTGTGACACAAGTCTTGCATGCGACACGCATGGTGAACATTTTTGGCAAGCTTTTTTAATATTCCCTAATGAATCATGAATAAACAGTCCGGACAAGTTGTATTATGCCCAAATTTGACCTTGACCTTTGAACTAGGGACACTTGACCTTGACCTTTGAACTAGGGGCACTTGACCTATGAACTAGGGGCACAGGTCTTGTGTGCGACACGCCGTCTCCACATGTGGCAGGTTATTATCAAATTCCATGATGAATGATGAATAAACAGTCAAGACAAGATTGGGAGGACTCGTAGATGCACTCACGCACATACACCGTACCCCCCATTTAGACAAATAAATCGGAAGACCCTGCAGTAACCCTCGACCCACTGTGACCAGCTTGCCTCGACCGGAAGACCCTGCAGTAACCCCCGACCCACTGTGACCTGCTTGCCTCGACCGGAAGACCCTGCAGTAACCCTCGACCCACTGTGACCTGCTTGCCTCGACTGGAAGACCCTGCAGTAACCCTCGCCCCACTGTGACCTGCTTGTCTCGACCGGAAGATGCTGCAGTAACCCTCGCCCCAATGTGACCTGCTTGCCTCCACCGGAAGACCCTGCAGTAACCCTCGACCCACTGTGACCTGCTTGCCTCCATGGAAGACCCTGCAGTAACCCTCGACCCACTGTGACCAGCTTGCCTCGACCAGAAGACCCTGCAGTAACCCTCGACCCACTGTGACCAGCTTGCCTCGACCAGAAGACCCTGCAGTAACCCTCGACCCACTGACCAGCTTGCCTCGACCAGAAGACCCTGCAGTAACCCTCGACCCACTGTGACCAGCTTGCCTCGATCGGAAGACCCTGCAGTAACCCCCGACCCACTGTGACCAGCTTGCCTCGACAGGAAGACCTTGCAGTAATCCTCGACCCACTGTGACCTGCTTGCCTCGACCGGAAGACCCTGCAGTAACCCCCGACCCACTGTGACCAGCTTGCCTCGACAGGAAGACCTTGCAGTAATCCTCGACCCACTGTGACCTGCTTGCCTCGACCGGAAGACCATGCACCTTATACAGCCTGTAAAACAGAAACACACACTGAAGATGAAGAACAACTTTGTAAACCAGAGTAAAAATAAAAATTTTAATGGAAAGATTCCCCTCAAAGTTTTATAAGTGAACAAATGTACAAAAGCATATAATTACTCGACTATGAACAAAATGCTGCTGAACCATTTTTTTTGTTTTTAGAAAGTCACATTGACTTTTGCCCAAAAGTACCCATATTTAAACCTAATCACTGTCTGGTTATAAAACCTTACATCCATCTATCCATGTATAAAGTTTGAAGTTGATATCTAAAAGAGTTTGAAAGTTATGTTCTGGACCGAAAAAACCCGACATCCAGACGGACAGACAAGCTGATTCCAGTATACCCTTTACAACTTTGTTGTGCTGGGGGGTAGGGAGTATAACAAGAGCTGTCGGAGGACAGTGCGCTCAACTTTTCTTGTGCTTGTCAGAGTTTCCGGCATTTCTTCTAAACCAAACTGTATAGTAGGGGCCGATTAAACTAAATTAATTTCTTTCTAGAGTTACTGAGTTACTGAAGCATTTTTCTAAATTTCAAAATAGTGACCTGGACCTTGACCCAACTAACCCATTATGCAATCTAATGCAATGTCTTGTTATACAGTATCTATAAATTGATTTTTATTTAAATATTCTAATTTGTTCTAGAGTTATAAATTAGCAGATTGTTTTTCTATTTTTAGTAACAGTGACCTTTACCCTGACCCCACCCAACCCACCACAAATGCAATCCTGAATAAAGTGGCGCATTAGGGTATTTATGTATGAAAATTTATTTCTGAAAATTGATTCTCAAGTTAGAGAGTGGAAATCAAAAGTTGATACTGTCATTCCACCCACTTAAAAAATTTTAAGTGTAAAACTGCCCATAATTTTGACAAATTTCAAACTAGAGTTATCAAAATTGGCCTATGAGTTCATTTTAATATAGGGAATAAGTGTTCTAAGTTTGAATGAAAGCCCTCAAGCCATTCACGAGAAACCAGCGTACCGAAAAACTTTAACCCAGCTCAGACGCCAACGTCGATGCCGGGGCGAGTAGAATAGCTTGCATTTTCTTCCAAAAGTCGAGCTTAAAATTCAAATCTCTATCGCGCAAGGATGATTTCTGTGTAAATTGGTTAAATTCTGCCTAGTAGTTTAAGAGGAGATGTTTAAAGCGTTAATGGACGCACTGATGCATGCACACACGAACGACAAAATGCAAACTCATAAGCTCTCTAGCTATAGAGATGGGACCGAATACTGAAATCAATATTCAAATATTCGTTTTAGGTATTCGAATATATTCGAATATTCGTTTTGTAAATACTACTATATACGGCACTCTTTCCGAATATTTACCTAGCCGAAATATGTATACTACGTGTCAGTAGTTGTTTTACCTTGTTTCAGTGGTAAATGGACGATATGACTTAGTGTTAGGCAAAAATAAAGAAATGTAAGATATTGTTAATTAATTTGTTAATAGTTCCTTTTTTTCAGAACCATGAAGCTTGTATCTGCTGTGCAGATTACACGCCTGGGTTTTGTCTAATGACCGCGTAAAGTACTTCCAAGCACGTCATGTCGGCATTGTTTATTAATAAAGACTATTGTGTAATATACAGTGTTGATATAATGAAGAATAATTTACAAGTGACGTATGTTAAGATTGACCAGATCATGCTAATTTTGTTGAAGAAATTGATTGGCTGATAATGGATTCATTTTAATTGGTTTACTTAGAGAGTAACTGTAATTTACTGTAAACAAGTTAACCGTTTAGATGTCACTTAAGGATAATAAACAACAATGTACGCCTTGTGCAAACTGTGAAATAAACCATGTGACACCTGGAGCGTGGCCACTTTTGACCCACTTTTAAGTCTATAGAAACCATGCGACTCTGGGGTGTGGCTTCTTTTTACCCAAGGGATCTTTGCAATGTTTCATGCCGAATATGAAACCCCTAGGCCATGTAGTTTTTAGGGAGATTTTTAAAGCCCACTTTAAGAAGCAGAACACCCTCAATATACGCCGAAAGCGTTAAAAATACTTTTTTTTCATGTTTTCTTTTCTTTACATTCTAAATTAGAGAGTAACTGTAATTTACTGTAAACAAGTTACATGTCTTTGTCTTTGATGACATAGTCCCGTTAAGGTTCTTCAGCTGTAAAAGTTTGAGCAAAATCCACCAAGCAATTAAAGAGGAGCTGAGTCCACAAAATTCTGGGAATTTTATATTCTAAAGTGGAAAAAAGGACAAAGAGCCATATTCCTGCCAAAATTGGTCGTAGCCTCAATTCCTTCCTTAACGATCACCTACACGATAAGGTTCTTCAGCTGTAAAAGTTTGAGGGAAATTCACCAAGCAGTTAAAGAGGAATTGAGTCCACAAAATTTTGTGACATACGGATGGACATACATATGGAGAGGGGAATCACAAATTTGGGACATGGAAAGACGGCACAGGACGGAACAAAGTAACGCCTAAATAGACCACCCTCAACTTGTTTGACGTGCAGAAAATACTCAAATAATGCATACCTCGGAGTGAATGTTTGACAGAGTTGGTCAGATGTCACCAGCTGCTTCAAGATCAGCACAAACCTAGAGAGAATGACATAACTTTAAATAAAATAAATATTATTAATAAAAAACATTAATTGCATAATTTCTGTTATTCATTCCTAAAATGAGGTAATGTATTGTATGGGGCAGTCGATATTGTATTCACTGATAAATATTACCTCTAACATATATATGTCGAATTTAATACTAACATATTGTTTGGCGATTATGATGTGAGTTCAATGATCGCAGAAAAGAATTAATTGGTATTTTGTAAAATCGCGATTATTATAATTGACACTGGAGTGTTTTTAAAACTGATGAATGTTTTGCAATTTACGTTCGTCTTTCTTTATTAAGAATAATACTCGTCCATTACATGTCTTACAAAACCGTGCACAAAACATTTGGTACAAAGCACAATAATATACTCCTAACACATCATTACTGCCATTTTCTTTTCAAAATATTTTCATTTCTGAAACACTAAAAATACACTAGAACTCAGCGAGTCAAATATGTCAACTGACAGGGCCTAACTCAAGTATCATAACGCCGAATTATGCCGAAAACCAAACTTAATCTTCCTTTTATGCCTATTTACACTTGCTTTAATTTTTATAAAATGATTACACAAAAACGAGTTAATGTCTGCAAGAACTAAAGGTACGCTGCTGACCCCACCACCGCCAAATATGTCGCCTTTTCATTTCAGGGGACACAAAAACAATATTTTAACCAAAACAATATTTGTTAATACATGTATTCATTTAGAACTATTTGGTCTAGTCTTCTGACCGCATTTTATTGGATTATTATGTAGGTCACAATTTAGCTTGAAGCTATGCTGACTGAATCAAAATAACATCTTTGTAAGAAATTAAACTCGCTTGTTTGCTGTTGTCTTTTGTGGCCTTTTGGAGTTGAGGTAGTGACAGTTTCACATTGAATTCAGTTGGAATGTCTCTACGATCATCTTGCAACACCATTTTGTAGTGATGCCAGTGTAAATACACCTGAAACATGATAGTTTCTATGATTGGCATTTTTGTTCAAGCTGGAAAATAAATTTTACTTTGCACCTTTAAAGCACTTGAAGATGAATTGAAAATTGATCTGAGCTTTATTACGACATTATGTGAAATGTTAGTGTCTGGCTATTGTGAACATTACATTTTGTTCATAAATTATGATACAACTAACATAGCAGACAAAATCAAACTAACTTGCTCGTTTGCTGTTGCAATTTCTGGCCTTCTGGAGGTTGAGGTGGTGACAGCTTTACATTCAGTTGATACGACTCTATGATCATCTTGCAACACTAATTTGTAGTGATTCCACTGAAACTATACCTGAAACTCAAGAGTTACTCTGATTAACTCATAAAGCGTAATTTTTCAAGCTGGAAAATAAATTTTACTTGACACTTTTAAAGCACCTGATATTGGATATAAAACAGAGCTGAGCTTTATTCTTACACCATGTGGAATTAAACTTCAGGCCCCGTGTTCACAAAGGATTAATTACAGGATTAAGATCAGTCTTAGCTGATCTTAATTTCCTAGCTCAGCTGAGCAAATTCTCAACAAGAATATTAGTAGAACCGATGGATGTTCCCCAATGCCGCTTTGCCCTTTAAATGTGGCCTTGACCTGAAACCTAAGAACCAGATTCATTCGGAGACATGTTGTCATGTTGAGGCTAACATTCGTGTAAAGTCTTAGAATACATTCAAGCAGTTAAAAGTCCGGACAAGCAAACGGCCAATTTCGACTTTTGACCTTTAAGTATGACATTGACTTTTGACCTACAGATCTTATTCATGCTCGCAACACTCCAACTCATTTAGGCAAACATTTGTGCCATTTAATTTGAAAATAGCTCAATCTAGGACCATGTTATAGTCAGAACAAGCAAAAAACTGATTTGGACCTTTGACCTCTAAGTGTGACCTTGACCTTTGAGGTATGGATCTTGTTTACATGCACTTTATGTGCAGACACATTGAGGTTAACATTTGTGCCAAGCAGTTTTTAAAATCCATGGCAAGCTAAAACACAGACAAGCAAAGAGTCAGATTTGCCCTTTGACCTCTAGATGTGACCTTGACCTTTGACCTAGTATGATTCATGAGCGGTAAACACCAGCGCATTGCAGCAAACATTTGTGCCAAGCAATTCTAAGATCCCTCCATCCATGGCCAAGATATAGTGTGGACAAGCATAATAAGCCAATTAATAATCAAAGTGCAATTACCGCCTGCAAAATCATCAGACCGGAACGACCTGACAATATACGCATTTCCCCTTGGTAGGAATGCTGCAAATAAAGTTTCAGTGAATTCAGGTTGTTAGCTACTGAGATCTCATGCGGAAACGAAAATATTCCACTATATAAAAATATAATATAAAAAGGCAAAAACTCCCTGAAAAATCATCAGACCGGAATAACCTGACAATATGCGCATGTCCTCTTGGTAGGGAAGGTGCATATAAAGTGTCATTGAATTCAGGTTGTTAGTTCTCATGCAGAAACAACAATTTTCATAGAAAATGTTCTATTTCTAATAAAAAGGCAATAATTCCCTGAACAAGAGCTGTCAGAGGACAGCGCGATCGACTATTCAAAGTATTTCAGTAGGTACATATTTTGGATAGTGGAAGGTGCATAAATTTGTTAAAATACAATACTTTTAAGTGAAACCTTGTATAGTTAATACATTTTTGGAACAAAAACTTTAACCAAAAAATGTTTGTAAAAAGTGTGCATAACTCTGTCAAAATACAAAACAGAGTTATGGGTAATGTTGCCCCTGATACTAGAGCTGATGACAAAGGTTAGTTCCAAGTTTCAAGTGAATAACTTATATAGTTTTGATTATAATGTAATATAATATAAATAATAAAGTTCTCATTAGAAAATAAAAGCTACGTAAGCCACCCACCTGGCGGAGACCCTGTCAAGCGTGACATGTTCACACAACCAACAGAGAGCCTCGTGCTAGTTGTACATGGCATGGTGGGGAGTCTCAAACATGAGGCGTACCCAACAGTGGATCTCATGGAACATCTTCAACAGAACTCTGAAATGCCACACTATCTGTCAATAGAGGTCATCTGTCAAGTTCCCTGTACATTTAATGTCAATGCAGAGAGATTCGTTCCATCTACACCTATGCATAATTATTAATTTCAAATGGGATCAATTTTCAAAATTGTTGTTGTCAAATGTCAAGTAATTAATATGAGAAATTTATAAGATATTCTTAATGTTTCTTAGATAGAACTTTACACACAGTTGACTATTCTTATCCCTCACAACAGCCATACTTGCTTACTAGTATATTGATGTACAACACGGGTGGCCATTCCAGACAGGGCACTTCTAGCTGATTTACTCGCATCTGCAAGAAATAATTAACTCCACCACCTCGAAGCTAATTAAACAAAAAGATTGAAGGAATTTAATAAAGGGTAACTTAAGAAACATTTCTGTGACATTATTTATATAACCCACCAACATCATTTCCATTCGTGAACATGGCAAGCACAGTTTTGCATGAATCAACAACATTTGACCGCCATCCATGCCAAGTTTTTAAAACAAAGTTTCAGAAAACCAAGTGTTTTCAGAAAAGATGTTTAATCGAAAATGGTGATGATGGACAACACATGACAAATGACTGATAATGACTGACTAAAATAGATCATCTTAGAGCATTTCTATGAAATTTGTTTGAAATTAGTCAAATATCTTCAGACTAGAAAATTATCAAAGTTGACAATATAACCATATAAGCCAATAAGAGCAAGAATTATGTTTAAAATTCTCGTTCTAGTGTTTATAAGTCTGCATGGAAGTGCTCCTTCATATCTGGGAACTATGATCAAACAAACTAGTGGCAAATACAAATAACGATCTACAGACATCGCACAACTCTGTGTTCCAAGAACTAAAACAAAACTAGCAGATACATGTAGATCGTTCTCTGTTGTTGGACCTAAATGGTGGAATGCTCTCCCTAAGAATATAAGGTGCATCTCAGATGAAGGCCAATTCAGGCGAAGTTTGAAAACACACCTCTTCACCATTTTTCACAAGTGTTAAATCTATGTGAATGTAAAAAGTTGTACTAAACTTGACTGTTGATGTGTACATAATTTAGGACAATTATTTGTGAAGCGCAAAAGAATATTCAACATAAATGTTTGCGGTATACAAGTGCTCCTTTGATTGATTGATTGATTGATTGATTGATTGATTGAAGAAAACTGCCACACCTTCTGGCAGCCATGATTTTTTTATTTACCAAAATTATTTCAAGGAAAATATTGTGAAATACTGCAAGTGGTTTAAGCGAAGATGTTTAATTTTTCTCTATTGCCATAATTATAAGGAACGCTTCCCCCCTCCCTGCAACCATGTTTTTTTTAAGGAATTAAAATGATTTCAAGAAATTTGCACTGGGTGACTCAATAAACATTTCTGTAAAAGCATTTACATATCCTGCAAGTAGTTTTACAGATTTACAGACACATTTTTCCAATAATTATGGATTTTTCATCCGCAAAAAAACATGGCAGAGGGACAGGCTGACATGCTCAACAACAAGAGAGGGATAGATGGAGAGACGGGTGGGCATGATGATCACTAATCACTAAATCACCAACAGAGTACCTTCAATCGCAAAAAGATATTTGATTCAGCTTGGCACAATCTCTCATGGCAGGATTAAAACAAATTTTACCTTAACTTTATATTCAGGGCCCACATCCACAAAGCTCCTTAGTAAAAACTTAAGTAAATTCTTAAAACCATAAAATTCCTTAACTCTGTGACTGGTTCATTTAAAATTTATTTTGTCTTAAATGGTTTTACTCTGGTAAAAAATGAAAAGATGCTTTTAATTTTACCATATTTCAAAAATAAAATATGAGGCGCGTCGTGGCAAAACCGGGCTTTATGATGTGCGTAAAGTGTCGTCCCGGATTAGCCTGTGCAGGCCACACAGGCTAATCCAGGACGGCACTTTCCGCCTACAGTGGATTTATGTTTAGAAGAGACTTCTTTGAAACAGAAAATACTATAAAAGCGGAAAGTGCCATCCTGGATTAGCCTGTGCGGACTGCATAGGCTAATCCGGGACGACACTTTACGCACATGCATTAAGTCCGGTTTTCCAACGACGCGCCTCGTATTAATTTTCACAAGGAAAATGTTATTTGAATTTTTTACTTAAATATGACTTAAGCAAAGATTTTCCTTAGGAGCTTCGTGGAAATGGCCCCTGATGTCTTGAAATGAAGTACAACAGCATGTCTTGAAATGAGGTACAACAGCATGTCTTGAAATGAGGTACAACAGCATGTCTTGAAATGAGGTGCAACAGCATGTCTTGAAATGAGGTACAACAGCATGTCTTGAAATGAGGTATAACAGCATGTCTTGAAATGAGGTACAACAACATGTCTTGAAATGAGGTACAACAGCATATCTTGAAATGAGGTACAACAGTATGTCTTGAAATGAGGTACAACAGCATGTCTTGAAATGAGGTACAACAGCATCAGTATCATGCAGTGGGAAGCTTGATGATTTCCGACAATGTTGGTTAACATCTTCATCAGGTTTTCAAATCCAAGCACGAGTATGCCATGGAGCTGTAATGAAGCTTTCTGACATGGAAATGTAACTGCCAAAGAGCATTCACATTGCAAAATACATGAGCATGAATTAAATGTTAAACATATAGTTTTAATTGATATTTGTGTCCATTTCTCTATAAATTTTGGAAAAAGAGAATGACAGACAACACTGACCACAACAGCTCACATTTTAATCTCTGCTTCGGTAAGCGCAAGTCTCAAATAAGAACAAAAACTAGAATTGTCACACAAGTGATGGATATACCCCCACAATATGACCTAGTCACAAAACTATGGCATCCATTCGAAAGAAATGAACACAGAGAGAATGCTTTAATTTGTGAATGTTTAACAGTGTATTTGAAAAAATTTAATTTCTATAGGAGCCATAACTCTGTCAATATTTAGTAGTTTGTAACCCAAGTTCAACTTAATCTGTATTTTATGATGTCACACCTGTGTACCAAAATAATTTAACAAGAAACGCCGAAATTCCACGAAAACCAAATGTTTCGAACGAAATGCATAAAAGTCAGCACAATAATGAAAGAAAGTTCTGGGTGCAAGGTGAAGGTCATACACCTATGGCTAGGAAATGGTGATCTTGACCTTGCAATCCAAAGCGAGGTCTAGATATAAGGTACCTACATATTAAGTTTCATTAAAATATCTAAATAAGTTCTTAAGTTATTGAGTGCAAACCGTTTTTTTAGTACCGGTGACCTTGACCCCACCCACTCCATATGCAATCACAAGAGAGGTCTAGATATAAGGTATCTACAAACGAAGTTTCATTAAAATATCTCAATTCGTTCTCTAGGTATTGAGTGGACATTTTTTATCTATTTTTAGTAATGGTGACCTTGACCCCATCCACCCAATATGCAATCCCAAGCAAGGTCTCAATATGGGGTATCTATATATGGAGTTTCATTAAAATATCTCAATGCGTTCTCAGTTTATTGAGTGGAGCCTGTTTTTCTATTTTTAGTAATGGTGATCTTGACCCTGACACCACCCACCCCATATGCAATCCCAAGCAAGGTCTCAACATAAGGTATCTGTGTATGAAGTTTCATTAAAATATCTCAATGCGTTCTCAAGTTATTGAATGGAAACTTTTTTTTCTATATATAGTAATGGTGACCTTGACCCCACCCATCCAACATGCAATCCCAAGCAAGGTCTCAATATAAGGTATCTATGTATGAAGTTTCATTAAAATATCTCAATGCATTCTCAAGTTATTGAGCGGAAACCGTTTTTCTATTGTTAGTAACGGTGACCTTGACCTGCACCCCATATGCAATCCCAAGCGAGGTCTCGATATAACGTATCTATGTATGAAGTTACAAAAACTCAATTCCTTCACGAGTTAGAGAGCGGAAACAAAAAGTTGACGCCGCCACCCCTCTGTCAAAATTTAGTGGTTTGTAACCAAAGTCGAACTTAACCTGTATTTTATGACGCAGCACATGTATACCAAGAATTATTTGAATATGTCAAGCCATTGTTGAATATCGTCAGGAAACCATAATTTTAGGGAATTTAAGTCGAAAAGGGGCCATAGAGTTATGGTCAAAATTTAGTGGCTTGTAACCAAAGTCGAACTTGACCGTGTTTTATGATGCTTCACATGTATACCAAAAATTATTTGAATATGTCAAGCCACTCTTGAGTTATCGTCTGGAAACCTTATTTTTAGGGAATTTAAGTCGAAAAGGGCCATAACTGTCAAAATTGAGTGGTTTGTAACCAAGTCGAACTTTACCTGTATTTTATGATGTTACACATGTGTACCAAAAAATATTGGAATATGTCAAGCCCTTCTTGAGTTATCATCCGGAAACCAAAAAACCAACAGACAGACAGACCAACAAGCTCACTCCTATATACCCCCCCCCCAAACTTCTTTTGTGGGGGTATAAAAACATGTGTAGACATTTTAGTTCACATATTGTCAAACTTTAAAATACATTATAATTTACGAACAGAGTGAAAAATAAAAGATTACAACAAAATCCTCATTATGCTATGACTATGATTGTAGACTGACCTTGATTCTATAGTAGTAATTTCAGACAAGCCAGATATTCAGCTGGACCTCTGTCAATCATTTTATAATAAGTTAGACCTGAAACCATCTTTCTACTTCTGTTTTCCTTGTACAAGTTAAGGCAGAAAGTCAAAGATTACAACAAAATCTATACAGTTCTATGAGTATAATTGTATACCTTGATTATATAGTAGTTATTTTTGAAATATCATTAATCAGCTGGAGTTATGTCAATCATTTTATAACAATATGGACATGAAACCATCTTTCTACTTCTGAATTTCTTATTCCATGTAGTGTTAGGGTTTCACCAAAAAGGGGCAATAACGCAGGATTTTCTGAACTGTAATTCATTTGGTGAAATGTTAACAACTAATGGTTAGTGGTTAATCCCTGTGTATGTTAGTTGAAATTGTTATGCCCTACTATGGATATGTTTAACTTTTTTCCTGCTTTACCTCATAATGCCTACATTGGACTGTTACACACCAGAACCATACACACTGTGCCTTTTTTAAAGTAATACGAACTTGTCTCTAAACTTGCCGAGCACCCCTGGTACAGACTGCATCAGAACACATCATTAATAATGGGGATATTAACTGTAAAAAAAAAAAAAAGCACAAATTTTAATTGTCACTACTCAATCTGCACAGAAAGTTTAGAAATAATAAAATAAAACTAAGAAATTTAATGCTGGACTCACACCAACCAAGTCTCAAATATGTATCTGTACAGTGATTACAAATGTGCAGCATAAATGTCATTTAAAGGGGAACAAAATGTTTGTGAACAAGAATTTAAATAAAGGTCAAATTAATAAATGATAATGATAAAATGACATACCAAATTTTACATTTATGATTTTACTTACAAAATTAACGTACTTTTCCATTTACTACTAATGTAAAAGTCTACATACAAAGCTGTACATTTATAAAGAAGGCATTGTCTCAGTCCATAGTCCATACCTCAGCAATGGATACAAGCAACACAGCCAGGGCACCACCATAGATTTTAGACCCAGGTTCAATCCTAGATTACAAATAAACTAGTTAGTAACAAGTAACTTAGTTTTGCTGATACCACACATCCTTAAGACCCATAACAAAGTAGGGAGAAATGTCCCAGGGTGAAACATCCCTGGCCGAAACCTCTTTCAGCGTGAAATGTCCCGGATACCAACACAGATGCCCAGGGTATTTTTCACGCTAGTAGTAGTATGATGCTGTCCGGTAATCTTGCGCACTTCAGCATCGGATAGAAAACACATAGGAATGGAATTTTTTCCTGAACATAAATAGACTTCTGTCCGACATTTATACACACAAAAATATCTCAAGTATTCAATAAAGAACTATCAGAATCCAAATCAAAACAAACATAACTCACAGTGTTTTAAAACAATACAAGTGTCGATAATCTTGTGCACTTTTGAAAATGACGGTATTAAATACAAAACGTAAATGTACGGTGTCCAATTCATAACATAAAACAAACGTATATATCTGTACTGTTAAAATGACCAAATTAATCCAAGTGTGCAAGTTCTTTTATCATTACTGTAGGCCCCTTTTATCATCAAGTACCTATATGGGGTTTCTTACTTTCTTTGACGATGGTTATTATATTGTAATTTGACTATTACGCAAAAACGCAAATTAAAAGTAGTTGTTTGAGACAAAAACAATCCAAGAAATTTGTTTAGTTATTGTATCTGTATTTTTCTTTTCATGACACTGCCATTGATAGGCTTCCGTTGTTAAAAAAAAATGCGGCCTTTGCGCATGCCGTGAACTTAAAATGAGGCTCGTCGTGGAAAAACCGGTCTTGATGCATGTGCGTAAAGTGTCGTCCCGGATTAGCCTGTGCAGTCTGCGTTCTGCCTACAGTGGATTTATGTTTAGACCAGACTTCCTTGAAAAAGAAAATACCATAAAAGCGAAAAGTGCCGTCCTGGATTAGCCTGTGCGGTCTGCACAGGGTAGTCCGGTACAACACTTTACGCACATGCATTAAGACTGGTTTTCTCACGACGCTCCACAAATATACATTTTGGCAGGATAATGATTCAATCTAGTTTGTATACGATCTCTGTTGTAGCGCTCAAAAAGATGAATAGCAAAATTTCAGCAGGAAATAATAAAATTATGTATCAAATATAATATTTCTTTACTAAAACGTGACAGGAATGAAGAAACCGAGGAATTTTAGCCAGCAGATCTGATTTATTCCTAAGTGTGAAGTTGTTTATTACTCACACATACCGGTACTCAATTAGAATCATTCAATCAGTAAATATAAAGAAAGAAGTTTTATTTACATTTTTAGTACTGTTTTGGCTAATTTTAAATGCAATATGTCAGTTAAAGTCAGTAAAAATTATGCATCGTCTTCACAAAATGCCTAACTGTGTAGTGCACAAGATTACCGGACACGCAAGATTACCGGACATGGCTGTACACATAATGACTAACAGAATCTGGTCGTGGAAATAGACATGACATATACATAGACCTCTGGTGGCAACATTTTGCTGGAAATTACTGTCAACTCAAAAAGATATTTAGTGACCATAGCAAGTTGGGCTATACATGATATTTATCAGACAATTCGCACATGACACTCAGATAGAAAATTACCAGTCACATGCACGCATTCATTTGGGCGACACGAATTCCCCAAATTGACCCAAATCGACCCAAATCAACCAATAGTGTATGTCTTTAGGTATTTTTACGTGAAAAATATGATTATTTAAACATTTATATTGACTGTGTCTTTTTTAATTTATAATATTTGCACAAAAAACGTAGATTAATTTAATTGGAAGTTCAAACAACAAGATAGGTTACACATCACTAAATCATGGGTCATGGGTATTATCCAATCTCTTCCACACCAGTTTCATTCCATTTACCTCTGTAGTTGACTCGGAAAGTAGTCCCATGCGATTCACATGGTTTTAATTATAAGATCATAAAAAATAAAGACATTTGGTGTCCCTCTATCCCGTAATAGTAATGTATGCATGGTTTTGCATGTACAATCCTGCTATTGTGGTCAAAGGTGGTTAGCACGTGGCTAAGATGAAAAAAATTAGTGAACACATCAATTTTAATGAAAAATAATCCAGGAATGATAAAAAACTTTTCTGGAAAAAAATTCACGATCAAATATATAACAAGGTATCCAACTCCAGACGCCCGAAACATAGGGTGCATCGGTTTGAATAGCCATAACTTTAAAAATTGTGCATTTATATTCATTATATCGATCTTATTCGACGCAGAAATGAATTTCCTTTCAGGAAGTGTACAACATTGTTTTGTAATTATTTTGTTGGAGGTTTAAGAAATAATACTAAACATAGTAATTTTGACCTACTTTGTTTATTCCTCAAGTTTCTCAGCCCAACGGCTTAAAAATAAGCGTTCAAATCGCGAAGGTGAGCAACTGGATTTCTCAATAAGCCGCGCAAATGACGGCTTGAAAGAACTTTTACATTTGAATCATTACAATATGAACAATAACGCACACAATTACATGTAATATCACCGTCCATAAACATAATAGGTTACACATCAGCTAATTTGCCAAATCAACCCAAATCGACCCATGTATGGTCATTATTATTCCTATCTCTTAAAATGTATTAACTTTAAAGCAAATTTAGCCTAATGCCTGTGTTGTTTTGTACAATTTCCCTCACAATTACATTTGAATCGTTACAATCAGCAAAAAAGGTAACACTTCAACTATGTCCCCAAATCGACCCAAATCAATCATCATCTACCCTTGTATGTTATAGAGGATATTTGTTTAATGCAGTGTAAGATCGTATTTATTTCATGAGTGGTCATAGAAACAATACTTTCACAAGTGGCGCAGTCACGAGTGGAAATATTTAGTTTCTATGACCACAAATTTAAAGCATTTAAAGCTTACACTGTTGTGGTGGGAAAATAGTGCCACTCTTATTGCGTTGTTGTCACTTAATTATATTTGTATCAAACTTTATTATGTGTTTTTGGTTGTTTAAAAAGGCCGATGTTTACACGGACGATTAGGGTACTCACATACTTTCAAAAAATAAACAGTTAAAAGCAGTTCCATATAACCAAGAGTGAAATGATCAAACGTTATCATTTCACTCGACCTAGAGTGAAATGATCAGGTTATCATTCACTGGTATTCTCCACTCATTCGCCACATAGCATGAAATAATACTATTATCACTATCTGTAAAAATATAGTACACTTAAGCATTTTCATTTTCAGAGCTATGGACCTTCATTTATACAAAAATAATTCTACTAAAATGCTGGTCACAGTTATGGGCCTTTGCCAGAGATCTTATATACCGGTAATGACCTTCACGACATGTGTGCAGTTTTCATTGAATATCTGTAGTAGTGTAGAGATATGAAGTTGTTGCATGATAACCTTAACCTGAATTTCTAAGTTCAAAAAGGGGCATAATTCTGCTAAATTGCAGGTCAGAGTTATGGGCCTTGGTCAGTGACCTTATATAATGACCCTGAAGACATGTGTGAAGTTTCAATTGAATATCTGTAGTAGTTATAGAGATATAGAGTTGTTGCGCGCAAACTTTAACCTGATTATCTAAGTAAAAAAGGGGCAGAATTCTGCTAAATTGCAGGTCAAAGTTAGGCATAAAAAAAAATGTTTGTTTCAGGTTACCCCACCTACCCCCCAAAAAATGCCCCAGCCCTAGAACATTTAATTGGGTTTGTCAGATAGATTTTTGTTATATTTACGGATAAATAAGTGTTTTGTTTTGATAGTATCCACTTATAAACAATGTTTAAGGATATAACTGATACGTTTTGTATATTTATTCAGTTTTAGAATCTTCAAAGTTGACCATTTACCCCCCAAAAAAAAGAAAAGATCCCGACCTACCTACCCTAATTTTTTGGGGAATGTAACCTGAAACTAACTTTTTTTTTACACCTTAGTGACCTCACATAATGACCCCAAATACATATATATGTGAAGTTTCAATTGAATATCTGTAATAGTTAGAGAGATATGGACTTGACCTGTGACATATATGCTGTGCGAAAATGTAGTCCATCATATATATTTACATTTTTACTGAATAAATGAATAAAAAACGGAAAATAAATTAGAAAATCCAAGAAAAAACTAGTCAGTTGATACATTTTAAGTATAGAAATTTTTAAGAGCAATAAATCAGGATTTGCAATAGAGTTGTTTCAATTTAATACTGCATAGTCACCAAAAACTGCATAAAATAACATTATTTTTATTATTACACTTATTTATGTATCTACAAAGTAATCTTGTACAATAAGATGTAATCAGAGCAGGATGTGCCTAAAAAAATGATTGTTCAGACAAACTGCAGACACCTGTAGGGGTGTAATGATAACACGGATTAATATCGTGAATACGCGCTTTATTCTGCAATGTATTGCAAAATATACCGCCCTATATTGCCCCATATTAAATGAGTTTCCTTTTATATCTCTGTTAAATAACCGTGCAACTGCATTTATTGAACTTATTATCATTGTTTAAATACCAGTATAAACAAAATATTTGCATGATGTTAAATAACATATTTATAAACTTTTAAAAACTAATCACATTATTTTTTATAATAATTTTATTCAGAATATGTTACAAGAACATGGCATAGTGAAACAAAACAAGAAACAAAAGCATATAACAATTTCAAACTAGAGTTACCAAACTTGGCCTACAGGTTTGTTATTTTAATATGGGGAACAAAAGTTTGAATGAAATCCCTCAAGCCCTTCCTGAGAAACTAGCTTAACAAAAAACTTCAACCTAGCCAGGACGCTGATGCCAAAACCGACGCCGGGGCAAGTAGAATAGCTTGCCTTTTCTTCGAAAAGTCGAGCTAAAAACAAATCTGATATTATAAAACGAATGGTTGAAATAAAGTATGCATTTATAACCAAGGGATGACATTAAAATGGGATTTATATGCAAAACACAAAAGCCAAAGAGTTGGCTTTCATGCAACATGGAAAAAAACAATCTCAAATTCGCAATGACATGTGGATAAATAGATATAATTTTTCAGATAGAGTAATAAAAGCTGTGGGAAAATGTGCTCCCTCATATCTATTTACTTTTTCACTGAATTAGGCCGCTATTTTATTTTTTATTCTTTGGTTTATGAGATTTTTTCATAAAATGTCCACTGGCAGTTTAAACAAGTGCGCCATAAGGCCCTAGACTGCTCACCTCAGGTGCTAAGGAACTAAACTGTTCTGAGCAACAGAGCAAGTTTAATGAAAATTCGGCAAAGATTGTGGCCTCTATATTGTTCACAAGCTTTTTCTTCAATTTGGCCTGGTGACCTAGTTTTTGACCCCATGTGACTCAGCTTCAAACTTCTCCTAGATATCACTGGGACATATGTTCTGAGCAAGTTTCATGCTCAAATTATTGGGCTATAAATGTAGCCTCTAGGGTGTTCACAAGCTTTTTCTTCAATTTGGCCTGGTGACCTATTTTTTACCCTATTTGACCTAGTTTCGAGCTCGTTTGAGATATCATTGAAACAAATAATCTGAGCAAGTTTCAAGAATATTGGTCAAAAACTCTGACTTTAGAGTGTTAACAAGCTTTTTCTTGAATTTGCCCTAGTGACCTAGTTTTTGACCCCACTTGACCCAGTTTCAAACTCATCCGAGACATCATTGGGACAAATGTGGCCTCTAGAGTGTAAACAAGCTTTATAAAGTTTTCATATAGTTTCGAGCTCGTTTGAGATATCATTGAAACAAATGATCTGAGCAAGTTTCAAGAATATAGGGCAAAAACTCTGACTTTAGAGTGTTAACAAGCTTTTTCTTGAATTTGCCCTAGTGACCTAGTTTTTGACCCCACTTGACCCAGTTTCAAACTCATCCGAGACATCATTGGGACAAATGTGGCCTCTCGAGTGTAAACAAGCTTTATAAAGTTTTCATATAGTCATATAAGATAAACTGCCTCCCCCACTGGCGGCCATGTTTTTCAACAGAAGGCAACTATTTCTGAACTCAGCAGAGATATTATAACAACAAATGTTTTGAGCAAATTTCAAGAAGATTGGGCAAAAAATGCGACTGTTAGAGTGTTAACAAAGCTTTTTCTCCAATTTGACCTTGTGACTTTGTTTTTAATCCCACATGACCCAGTTTCAAATTCGGCTGAGATATCATTGGGACAAATGTTCTGAGCAAGTTTCATGTTGATTTGGGCAAAATATGCGGCCTCTAGAGTGTTAACAAGCTTCATAAAGTTTTCAATATAGCCATATAAGGAAAACTACCCAGCCCCCTGGCGGCCATGTGTTTCAAGGGAGGGCAACCATTTTCAAACTCGGCCTAGATACCATGGCAAATCTTTTGAGCAAGTTTCAAGAAAACTGGGCCAAAAATTTGACTAGTGTTAACAAGCTTTTTCTTCAATTTGACCTAGTGACCTAGTTTTTGACCCCACATAACCCAGTTTCGAACTCGGCCGAGATATCATTGGGACAAATGTTCTGAGCAAGTTTCATGTTGATTGGGCAAATAATGTGGCCTCTAGACGTTAACAATCTTTATAAAGTTTTCAATAAAGCCATATAAGGAAAACTGCAGAGCCCACCGTCACGTCCTGTCAGACACTATAACAATGCGTGAAATCATTAAACATATTTCAAATAAATTATGAGTGTTTGCTCAAAATCGTCCATTATCCCACATGGATCATTTTAATTATGGTTTAATCTAGTAACCCCAGCTATTGGTGTAGTTCACAGTGCAAGAGATATATAGTCCCTTTCAAACCCCTTAAAACAAATACGGTCTGTGTGTCCATGGTGATGAGTCGATTCCAGCAAACGAAGCATAGCGAACCAAGACGGAAGGGGTCCATCCGGTCTCTCCAGTAAGCGCTAGAACCGACGCGAACCGGTGCTAGCACATGAAGTATCGAACAGCGCAGCCTGCATGGTAGTGGTTGATGAACAGTTGTTTGATACAGTCGCCACGCTTGAGCTGTATATGTTATATATTCGCAGAATGTAGTATGTTATGCTCCAATGTTTTTTCTGTCACTCTCACATCATGTCCATATATAATTGTATGCTAATAAATGCATAGGCGGAAATTCAGGGATCTCACTAGGATTTTAAAATAGAAGTCCTGGGACTCCTTCCCCCTAAAAAGTAGGAGTCCCAAATAGAAAAGAAATAAAGGTTAAGTAAGTGACACGCGAGAGGGAATGGAATTTTTACAATTTATACATTCATACTATATATGACAGTTAAAAATAAAAAAATCATCATGATAATAATAGTAATAATTATTCTTATTATTGGGTTATGTAATTATAATGATAATACATAATATTTAATCATTTCTTATAAAACAATATTTTGGTACCAATAATTAATTTTAAAACGTAAACTCTGAGCAATTAGCAATTGATGCCAGATGGTCTAAACTTGTTAACTGATTAGCAGGCCTAGTAAAGTCATGATGCGTCGATTACAGTACAGCAGACAGGTACCAAAGCATAAGTCACTGTCAAGTAGTGCAATTGTTAAACAGGGTTTACAACACACACAAAACTTAAGAAAGGAGCAATTATTGGTGATATTAAACGCCAAATTATGTGTTTGCATGTGTTTTACAAATGTTTGTGATCTGTAAAGTCGGCGACGAAAATGTTCGCGGGGTCGCGAAAATATGTGACATTGCAAAATTTTGTACTTACATTACCGCCAGTATTGTTAATTTATCTCTTGTCATAGGTGTTATATACTAGAAAGTTCCTTAATATCTGATTATTGAATGATGCTTTTATATTCCTGTCAAAATTCAGCCCTAGACTTTCGTATAAAAGTTCTGTCAAAACAAAAACTCCTATCACCGCATTTCTCCATTTACTGAGATTTAGAGTTGTTATTCATGAAATTTGATTGGCAATATAAAATAATGAAATCAGCTGAAGCTGTTTTTCACGCATTTTAACAATGTTGTTTGTTTTAAGTTGTCAAATGTTCTTAATTGGGGACGCCTTTTGTCACATTTCGGCGATTTCGCACATTCTAATTGACTAATTGGATTAAAGCACAGCAATGAGTGACAATGTAATTTACCAATGAAAATTACCAGTAACTGTCTGGAATGGTGTGGGTGGAGCTAAGGGACTGCTGTGGGCGGAGCTATAGGACTAGACTTTGACAACTGCAGTGTGTCCTGGGGCTGATATTGATTTTATCGCGACTACTGCCGATTTTACTGCAGGCACTCATGTATGTTTTAAGTAACAGGGTATACGCAGTAAGCGAAAAAGCATGCGTCCCAAGGACTCTTGGCATGGGTTTGACGTGCGTCCTTTTGAAAAAATATGCGTCCAAATACGCTTGATTTTGCGTTTCAGATCCCTGAAATTACAGCTGAGCAGTATCTGGATCTTCCAAGGCCGAAAATATGCCCTTCGCGACTTTTTTTGATTCCGGATGTAATTCCACCCAAACATACTAAACAACGTAAAAAAGGTAAATCTTTAAACAACAACATAAATGAACAATAAATAAAAAACACATGAAATTATGATGCTCTGTGACATGCGAATAAAAATGCAGACTGTATTTATTGTTCTTTGTTTTCATTTCAGAACCGATTGTTCCCTCTGTATAAGTTGGAATGAAAAATTAAAATAAACAACCATTTCTTCTTGTAACTGTTGTCGTATTTATCACTGTGCCTTCCTTTGGTGGTATCCAAAAAAAATGAAGACCCAAAACCAAAGCTATATATAGAACCATATTATTTTGTGCAATTATACAAAAACATGTTAATATCTGTTTATTTAGCAATACAGGTAAATTATTAACATGTAATAACAGCATCTCATCATCCTGATTATTGTAGAAGCAATCAGTTAGTTTCTTTAATAATATTAGATATCACAGTCAGGTTTACAAAATAGCAATTCAACTTTTAAGGTGTAATGTAGCCACGTTTGTGTTATTTATAATGTAACCTGTGTCTCGTAGTCAATTTGTATCCATGTAACCTTTGTCTGGTAGTCATTTTTTATCCGTGCAACAAAAACAACAATAAACGAATTGTTCGATTATTTAGGCAACCATTTGATACTGTTTTGAAGTATTTGACATTTTGTGACTATATTTGTAAAGAATTTTGATTCATTTAGGGTAGATTTGGGTCGATTTCGGGGGTTTCGTGCCGCCGCATTCATTTATAGTTTTCGACATTGACACACTCTTAAGATTGCTGAAACTGAATGCGTTTTGTTCATTTGCTTGCTTTCTTTCAAAGAGACTGTTAGTAATTTCCCGTATTACCTATTTATCAGTTGTAACATGCAATCCATTTTTTTTTCTTAAATTTTCCAATCAAAACATCCGCCATTGAGGTGTTCTTGATTTCCGATAAACGTTACAACAACAACAATAACCGATTTATATTATAGGTTATGCATCACTAATACAGCAGCGCAACTCAATGCATTGACACATAATAGGTGTTTACACTGTTTTTTCTGTACATGTATTATTTCTAGTTTTAAGTAAATTACAATTTACTGTAAGTGTTGCCGTTGGTTATTATGGTTATGGGTTCTGCAATAATAAGTCAAAAATATATATATATATATAATATATATTTAATCATGCAATACAAATAGCCGAAAACCGAATGTTACAAAATGCATTTCCGACCGATATGGTGAGCAAATAAAATAAATTCATATATTCCATAAAATACAAATATCAAATTATATAATAAAATAAATATCAGATCAACAAAAGTTACTTATAAAAAGTAAACATAGAAATATAAGAAGTGTTATATTTACCTGAAATAATAAGTCAAATATATATATACAATATATATTTAATCATGCAATACAAATAGCCGAAAACCGAATGAGACAAAATGCGCCCATTGGTCACCTCCGTGTCAAACCGACACATTTCATTGGATAATATATTTGGATCAGCTACTTGATTGGTAAATATAAAATAAATGCAAGTGAAAACTGGTTATAGTGCTCGGTTAATTTGTGAACACGGGGAATTGTGAACATTGATTTCTGCTCTAGATAAGAACGGTTACTAACAAAGAAAATTTAAACTGCTATTACTACTAGCAATCTACACGCAAATTACAACTAATTGAGGTCAAAACTATTTCAATAAATGCATTAACCTATTTTATATGCGACATCTATTTACAAAATAGTAATATTATAATAAGTTTAATATTAGAAATGTATATCCTGTGACATAAGCATGCTTATTAATTTCCTATAACTTCATGATAACTTATAAGTCATGAATAACTTGTGTTTAGATCTATAGATCTGTATATATTCAATTTAGTGTACGTATTTATTACGTTGTTTCCATAGGTTTTTCAGGCAGATATGACGCGGAAGCAATACCAAGAGACTTGATATAAGGTATCTACATTGTACATAAAGTTTCATTACAATTTTCTCCATTCTTAAGTAATTCACGGAATTCATTTTAGCTCACCTGAGCACGAAGCTGTTCTGCGTCGTCCATCGTCCGTAATTCAGGGTTCATCAATCGACTTGCGGTCACGATAAAAACTTCGTTTTTCATTCAATTTTGACCAAACATGGCAATGGAAAACGGTGGAAGGAAGAAAAAACAGCACAACGCATGAAAAGGCTTCGCTTCCGCCGTGAATATCTGTGTATTTCCTTGAGTACACGTGCATGTTACAATTTTTATTTATAATCCATACAGAACGTATATACACTATATAATAGTGTATAGAACATAAATATTGTATATGCGTATGGAACATAAATAAACATTGTTACATGCAACTGTGGCCTAGTGTTCTTTCCATAATGCTCAAGTTACATTTAACCTGCGCCTATCCTGGGTGTCAAATTCCTCAGTCATTGCCAGTACTCAGTTGGGCCATCGTGGAAGTTTTCTTTATATGACTACATGTATATTTAAAACTTAAAAATATTTAAGGTGCCAGTAAAAAACAATTACGTGGGTTGGTTGCTAGTAAAAACATTAGGCTAATTGTTTCCAGTCTGTTGCTTGTAAAACACTGTATTTACATATAATATTAGTGAGTCAGTTGCTTGTTATAAACGCTTAATAGTGGTCAGCTGTTTGTTAAACACTGAATTTAGTGCATCTGTCGGTTTGTTAAGCACTGAATTTAGTGGGTCAGTTGCTTGTCAAACACCGAATATAGTGTCTGTTGCTTTGTTAAAACTGAATTTAGTGAGGAGTTGTTTGTTAAACACCGACTTTAGTGGATCTGTTTATTAAACACTGAATTTAATGAAGCTTGCTTGTTTTAGTGGGTGGATTGCTTGTTAAAACACTTAATTTAGTGGGTATATTTGTTTGTTAAACACTGAATTTTGTGGAGTTGTTGCTTGCTTGTTTAACACTAAATTCAGTGGATCTGTTGCTTGTTAACTTAATATAGTAGTGTGTTGCTTGATAAACACTCAATTTAGTGAGTCTGTTGCTTGTTAAACCTTTAATTTAGTGGATCAGTCGCTTGTAAGTGGGTTTGACGCTTTTTAAAATACTGATTTGATGCACCAGGTCTTCTAACACAGAATTTAGTGGGTCTTGATAAACACTGAATTTAATGGTCTGTTGGTTTGTTTAACACTAAATTTAGCTGGTGTGTTGCTTGTTAAACACTGAATTTAGTTGGTCTGTTGCTTGTTAAACAAAGAATTTAGTTGGTCTGTTGCTTGTTAAACACTAAATTTAGTTGGTCTGTTGCTTGTTAAACACTTTGTTTAGTGGGTCTGTTGCTTGTTTATTGAGTCAGTTATTACAATATCGATTTGCATGTGATTTATTGATAGTATTTAACATAATTTAGGGCGATCACTTTGTGTTTAAAACACATAATTTGGGCGGAATTTATAGTAACAGACTGAATGAAAGGTGATACATTATCAGTAGAACACTTAATTTAGGGGATACTTATCTAGTAGAACACTCATTAAGGGAATACTTTCCTAGTAGAACACTCTATTAAGGGGGATACTTTCCTAGTAGAACACTCTATTAAGGGGGATACGTTCCCAGTAGAACACTCAATTAAGGGGAATACGTTATAAGTAGGAGGATGTATAACTATATGTAGCAAACACTCAATTAATGGGGATATGTTACTAGCAAAACAGTAAAGTAAGGACCTTCTAAAATTCGTAAATCAATGTACTGGTATTATGGTAATAGTTTTGGCCAAACACTATTGCGCTGCATGTAAAAGTACACGGCCATTTCAGTACATTATCAAAATCAGGTGTCAAATGACCACTAGCTTGACATTTCAAAGGGTCAAAATGAAAATTTCAGGGCTCAAAATGCTGAAGTCACAGGAATTTTATTTAATATATATATTATAAAATATTTATTGTATGCTTTGCAAATAGTAATTTGTGTAAATAAAGGGTCAGAACTTGAATGTTTTGCCAAAAAACACACCATAAATATGATAAAAGAAATATTATTTTCTAATGCTCTCGAAGGGTTGGCAAAAAAAAATAGTTGCATCAAAATGAACCAAGGCAGATTATTTGCTCGAGACAAAAATGTTTGATTGCATTTTGCTTGCATAAAAAAAGCTGGATTCTGCATCAGTTAAAATCCCTGAGTACACTTTATAATAAACGCCAATTTCACTTTTGTTTTAACACTTTATGCTTGGTACATGTTCACAATATATACTTCAGATATTGCGCAAAAAATATTTAACAATTTACATTTTACATAAAAACATGTTAGTACTGATGCCAACATTAACGACAACACTAATCCATTTGTTTATAGATTTGTTCAGGTGCAGTGACACAATAGAGTGCAATTCATTCATGTATAATCTAACCATTTGTCATAACATCGCTATGTTTCTACTGATTGATAAAATAAAAATATTTACTAGAATATATGTGATAATGTTTGTTTTAGAGATACTGAACTCCAGATGGGCATTAAAAATTTGGTTTTTTTTTTGTAGTTATGCCTAAACAGCAAAAACATGCCCAAAACCATATAGAACACTATCAGATACTGCCATAAACTGTATATGTGGCGCGTCGTGGGAAAACCGGTCATAATGCACGTGCGTAAAGTGTCGTCCAGGATTAGCCTGTGCAGTTTGCACAGGCTAATCCGGGATGGCACTTTCCGCCTACAGTGGATTTATGTTTAGAAGAGACCTCCTTGAAACAGAAAATACCATAAAAGAGGAAAGTGCCATCCCGGATTAGCCTGTGCGGACTGCACAGGCTAATCCGGGACGACACATTCGCACATGCATTATGACCGGTTTTCTCATGACGCGCCACATATTTCATTGCAATAGAAGTTGAATAAGCTCCCACTTTCCTTGAACCCGTTATTCCCGATTTAAAAATACCGCGGCTTTCCCCCAACACAAGCACCTGATCCAAATGTGCCCCTGCGCGAATTGACAAAACTTAAGTGTCACATTATTATCCTAAATATAAACGTTCCTATTTTTAAATTACTTGATGGGCTAACGCTATAGATTTTAGGACGATAAAATGGAAGAAAACAATATAAAATCATTGTTTTTCGGGTAAATATAAACACACGTGTCTAATTTTATAATTTTCTATACGATTATGTAAGAAAATCATGTATTTAAAAAAACATTCTTTCATTTTTAGGATTGGATCATATGGAGTTCGGTCCCATTGAAAAAAAAATTACAGAGTACAGCTGAATTTCATTATCTCGAACTCGCTTTAGTCAAGTTCTGGATATCCAATATGTTGAAGAGGAAAATAATTCCAGACTTTCTTCTTTCTTATTTTTATATCAAAATAAATATGGTTATCTCGAAGTTTTAACTCAAATTTGCGGATAGGTCAAAGTAGTTTTCTGCCCAAACACATTTTTTCAAACTTATTTCCATTTCTTTATCTCAAAGTGTTGACACCCTATCGAACCACGACCAACTTTGTCACTATGTGCGAAACATCTTAACACCTAAACGAGCACTGTGTTAACTTAATTCAATTGACCACTGGTGTATAAAGAGAATACAAGGTTAGTGTTGAAAGCAGATAAGTTTATTTAGCGTGCTGAGCAAATAAACGTATCTGTATTCAACACTTACCTGGTATTCTATTTATCCCATCATTTTCTGTCTTTATTTTAAAAATAAACGAAAGAATATCACTGAATAACATTAAAAACATCTAATCACGTCTAATCACGTCATGAAAATAAAAAAAAATGACGTCATGATAATGCGCGTGTTTGCTGTATTCAACAAGGTGGAATACAGCTAAGTTTATCCCATGGGGTGTTTTTTCGTCAATGCAGGCGTGATGATGGGATTAAATCCAGTATATACAGCATCTCAATTTTATATTCGGATCTATATAACATTTAGACTAAATACATCTCAAATATGCACAACTTAGAATATCTTGAAGTCATTTGTGAACTTCCACTGACTTCGAGATAACGAAGTTTAGCTGTATGTTCTATCAATACCACATTATAAAGCATGTTCTACCAATATGTACAATTAATTAATAATATTTTAAGGCCAATTTAAAATCCTGTTCTCTTCTAACGAATAAATTTATCTCAACAAATACAATTAACAGAAACAGATAAAGCGCTTAAATTAAAACAAAAGTACACGAAGACAAATAATTTTGTTAAACTATATTGTTCAGGTGTAGATACAGTAGACTTTGAAAAGCATAATTAAGTGCCATATTGGATGCACTAAAACACATAAAATATGTCATGCAAAAGCAATTTTCAATATACAACAAATATTGCGATTATAAAAATGCTCAACTCTTCAGAAAACAATTTCTTTACTTTGGGAAATGCAATACAATTTCAAATCTATAAACACACCTAATAAAGTTAAAACTGAAATTACAAAAGTCTACAAAAATACCCCTTATAAGATTTCATACTGAAATCAATAATTTTTAAGAATATTGCCACAACATTTTTTTTACAATTGCATAAATCTAAAGTTTGCTACTTTGCTAAGGCAACAAAAACATCCCCTAATAAAGTTTCAAGCTGAAATGACACAATTTAAAGAATAACGTCGCTACAATTCTTATAACAATTGCATAAATCTAGACTAAAGTTTGCTAGAGTTGTCCTATCCTCGTACGAGGTCCCACAGTTTGATGGAACAGTCGCTGCTGGCGGTAACGATCGTGTTGTCTCCCAACCAAACCAGCTGTGATATGCTGGACTTCTTGTGGGCATCTGGGTAACGGAAAAGAAACATTTTATAGCAGGAGTCTGGGGCCATATTCCAGAAACATCTTAAGTAATATCTATATCTATGAAGCTCCTATGAAGTTTTTGTTTGTTTTGTTTGGTTTTTTTCGCCGTTTTTAACAGTATTTCAGTCATATACCGGCAGTCAACCTTCTCACACTTCCTGGGCAAGCTTAGCCGATCTAAGCGGTTTACCAGTACTACGTGCACATACCTATGCCAGTAACTGACAACTGCCCTACTTGAATCAGAGGTAGGGGGAGAATGGCCGTAGAAATAATTTCTTGACCAATCCCCACACAAGTTATGTGGCCGGGCTGGGGTTCGAACTCACGATCCCCGGATTGACAGTCTAGCGCTCTAGCAACTGAGCTAGCCGGGCCAAAATTTTAATTTAAGTTCTACATAAGTGAAAATTTCAGATTAAATTGTCCAACATTGCAAACATCCATATTTAATACTTGAAACATGGACAAATAAGCATATGTTTATGCTTCAATAGATTAAAACCATTTAAGACAAAATAGGTTTTTAATGAACCAGCCATAGATTTAAGGAATTTTAAGATTTTTAGAAATTTTCTTAAGTGTTTACTAAGGAGCCTTGTGGATATGAGGGGTCGAATTCCAGAAACATCTTTAGTCAAATTTTATGTGGCCTTTAGATCGTCATTTTTCTTAAACATTTTATTCCATGTATATATTAAATTTCTGCTAACTGTTGACTAATTATCAACTAATTATTAACTAATATTTACTTAACTATAACTGGATTCATTAATTTATGCGTAGTTTTAAAAATAGTAGCTTACAAACATTGGAACTTGAGTGAAAATATTTTAAGATTAACTTAAGAGGTTTCTGGAATATGGCCCCTGGGGTCGTACAACAGAAACATCTGAAGTAAAATCTTATCTTTAGCCTTAAAATTGTCATTTTTTAACCATTTTATTCCAAGTTTACATAAAATATGACTTTTTGTTCACTAATTATCAACTTAGCCCCCCCTCCCCAAAGAAAAATAGTCACGTTTCTGGTCTCCCGACCGACCCTTTACTTTTGCTGCCAACCCTACATATTTTTGGTCCAAAAATAAGAAAGACTGTACAACACGAACCATTCTGCCATCATAAAAAAAAAAATCAAAGAAATTCCCTACCTACCAACCCTTATTTTTTGGGGTATTGAGACCAGAAACGGAACTTTATTTATTTTTTTTTTTTTTTGGCCCTATCATTATCAAATATTTAGACCATTCCTGGAAAATCTGCCAAGCGGTTTCAGATTAAGTAGTTGTTTATCTTAATTGTCGACAACGACAGACGGTGACTTACCAGAATAGCTCACCTTTCCTTGAGCACTTTGTGCTCAGGTGAGCTTAAAACACTGACACCTTACCTCCTTTCAGAGACAGGAGTTGTTTGTTGAAGGCGGTGTCAAGGCACCAGACTGCTAGACTGCCGTCGAGGCTTCCAGTCGCGTAGTACTGAGAGTTTGGTGACCAGTCTAGCGAAAATATCTTCCCGGTCTGTTTAATGTTGCGAAACATTTGCTGAAACAAATAATTTAACCGCAAAATTCTACAACGCATCAAGCAGAACTCTACGTGGTATGAATTTAATGAAATCTAGTCGTAAACTTTCGTATCTGCTCAATATATTACCTGGCAATGGTTCCTGATGTCATAAACATACGTATCGGGTAAAAATTTTACCTTGTAATGGTTTCCAATGTCGTAAATGTACATATCCAGTAAATATTTTACCTTGTAATCATTGCAGATGTCATAAACGTACGTCCACCTCTTGCTTCCGGTGCAGACGGCCAGCATTGCTCCATCTGGCGAGAACTTTACCCTCATCACGTCGTCTTCCGTCTTGATCACGCGAACACCTTTCAGGGTCGTGTCGCTCAGTTCGAAGATATGCAAATCCTGAAAAATAGTAATCATTTGGTTTGTTTGTTTGGATTTTTCGCAGTATTTAACAGTATTTCAGTCATATAACAGCGGTCAGTTCACCTACTTTTTTCCTGGGCAAGCTTAGCCGATCTAAGCTGTTTACCAGTACCTAGTGCTCATTCTTATGCCAGTAACTGACAACTGCCCTACTTGAATCAGAGGTAGGAGGAAAAAGGCAGCAGAAATTTTTTCATGACCAATCCCCACACAAGTTATGTGGTCGGTCTGGGGCTTGAACACACAAATACCTGATGTACATAAATAGAAGGATGAGCGTGAAACTACTGTATCCGATACAGAAATGTTGAACAGACACAACAGTTTCAGGCTCAAACCTCGATATGTTTGACATTACTTCTTCGGTTCTAGCTACAAAAATAAATTAAACTGTAGATGATTATGAAACCAAACATAAGCAGTAGAAAAATTCCAGTCAAAAGCAAAAGAAAATATAGGCCAGTTCCCATCAAAGGAAACTTTCTTCCACAAGTAGCAATCCACATTGTATGGTAACAGCTCAAATAATTATTAGTTTAAACATATTTATTTGCATCAAATATGCAATGGGATTGGATTACAAGACTTTACAACATAAATAAGATCCTCTCCCACTAATTATTAGTTAACTTACATTGTAAACATCCTGATTTCTAATTCTATGAATGCTGTAACTTTAAACATTTCAACATCTTAAACTGTCAATTCATGAGCTAAAATCTTAAATTCTGAAATGTGAACATTAGACTTTCTGACAAAGAAATACATTGTTTGAAGGTTTTGACACAGACATTGCAGTATAATTCAAAAAGTTTTAAATTTTTAAATTTTAAAGTTTCATAGATTCCAAAAAGATTTATACAGTATATACAAACAAGCAAAATACCACTCATGACTACGAATTATATTCGAAATATCGTTTTGTTTATGGATAATCATAAATCGAAATAGATAAAATTATACAGCGTTTATAACACTTTTCATCGGTATTTTGGAAAACAAGTGTATCACTTACATAGCGTTTAAAATAACGAACAAATGTGTAAGTCGGAATCACCGAGTGGTTAGCGCATAATTTGTTTTTTCTCAAAGGTCCCAGGTTCGAGTCCCGGCGAAGGCAATTTTTTGTATTTAACTTTTTTTTCTTTATATTAAATTTGTTTTAGATTATTCCAGATGCTGTAGTTTTTGCAGTAAAGACATTTAATGACCTTTTTTAAAACTATGAACAATCTGTGAACGAGTCCCTTTAATAAGTATTTGTCAGGCACATTTTCCAAAGCATAGCCTGTAAAACACACAGCAGTGGGTTTTTTTCACCTTTGAGGGAAAGGTGGTGGGGCCCTTCAGATGGGGAATATTACACCAAAAGGGGACTTTTTTGTATTAGGAATTTAAGCATTATTACATGTTTATATTCTACTTTGTTATAAAACATTAATGAATTGTTTTGCTACCAATAATAACTTGGGAGTTTTCTGTGACTGCACTAACTGGGTTCGATAAAAAAATCAATTTGTTTACGAAAACTTCTCTTAGTCAATTTGTGTCCCATTTTTGGTCAGGGGAATGGGGCCGATTTTCGGCCCCAAATTGGCCCTAAATAAAACACTGCACAGTGTAATTTTGACGTATCTTCATTTGAATTTAAGAATAACTTAAGGATATGTATAAATAATGGCTCTGGAAAAAACAACATTTAAGACATACACTATGACCACCAAAGGC
This sequence comes from Congeria kusceri, assembly GCA_027627225.1. NCBI lineage: Eukaryota > Metazoa > Mollusca > Bivalvia > Myida > Dreissenidae > Congeria > Congeria kusceri. The sequence goes on along the minus strand of CM051034.1, from coordinate 4,337,196 downwards.
AACTGTTGATCCATCAGAATGAATGTCGACACACGTAGGCCCGAACTTTACTTCTTGCTGGAACATTAGATTGCCCTTTTCTACCACAGCTATCTGCAAAAGAAAACTGTTTTTATGCAGCCTGTAGACTAGAGCAATCACTCAAGGTGATTTATAGCCCCACGTACTGCTTCGACAGGGTTCATACAAACTGTTGAAACCAAAATTTCATGATTTTTCCATGACATAGCTCAGTTTTCCATGATACAATTTGAACATATGAACGTCAAAATAGAACACGGATATCCACATTTGTTTAAATCTACATATGAGGCACGTCGTGGGAAAACCGGACATAATGCATGTGCGTAAAGTGTCGTCCTGGCTTAGCCTGTGCAGTTCGCACAGGCTAATCCAGGACGGCACTTTCCGCCTACAGTGGATTTATGTTTAGAAGAGACTTCATTGAAACAGAAAATACCATAAAAGCAGAAAGTGCCGTCCCGGACTGCACAGGCTAATCTGGGACAACACTTTACGCACATGCATAATGTCCGGTTTTCCCACGACGCGCCTCATATATAAGATTATTTATCTAGGAAAATACATGCCCTGTAGAATAGACTTTAGTTGCTTGTGGCACTGCAATTCATGCCTGTCCACCATTACGCTCTTGATTTTGATTTTTTGTTTGATTATATTTCAATGGATTTGATAATTTTTATACACTTACAGGCATATTCAAGGATACTTTCCAACTTTCCATGACAGTAATTGAAAATTCATAATTTTTCCATGATAAAATCCAAATTATTCAGATTCCATGACTTTGCCAGACAAAGCCCATTTTCCATGACTTTTCCAGATCCACACAAACCCTGGACAAAGATGGGGAGGTTTGCAGTTGTAGTGTTTTGACACAGAACAAGGTTTTGAGAGACAGAATGATTAAATTTAGAACTTCAGAAAACCTTTTCGGCACCTAAAAGTTGTTGAACAGAATCGAAATAAGGACGCACATACAGAAAGACATACTGACAATCCAAAATGTGTGCATATTATATAGCCCCCACTTTGTCACAGAGTTAGAGTATTATAAATACATATTTTAATTTAGATTTATAATTATGGTCATATTGTTTTTTTTTAATTCTTACGGCAGTGAATCACCTTCATTAGATTAATGAAAATGAGAAATAACTACATGTACAAGCCAAAGGCCAAATATGACTTAATACAACTGAGCAGTTCTATATAGACAATAGTTTAATTTTTGTACGACATTGGAAACCAGAATGCCAGAAAGGCTTGAAGAATATATATTTTCACATTTATAATAATGAATGAAACATTTAGGCCAGTTTTCCAAAGAATCTCACAAACGCTACCTACTTGATTTTTTTAGCAGATGACAAAAAAAAAATATTCTGTGTTTGATAAACACACATGCCCCCGGTTGGTGGTGGGTAGCCCATTTCTTAGTCCAAATTAGGTCAAGGTCAAAGTGAGGCTGGGTGATATGGGTGGATGAGGAATGGTCTAAAGTAACAACTGTGCAAATATCTAAGTATTGTAGTAAGCGGTGTTGGTGCTAGACGAAACGGTAAAATCTAGTTAACCAAAAAATGGCACTTTTGAATTATTACAAGTCCAAATTAGGTCAAGGTCAAGGTCAAAGTAAGGTTGGGTGATATGGGTGGATAGAGATTGGTCATCAGCAACAACTGTGTAAGTATCAAAGTGTTGTTGTAAATGGTGTTGGTGCTAAATGAAACGGTAAAATCTACTTAACCTGTCATGGACGGAAGGACGGACAGGACGATCACTATATGCCTCCTGCATCAAGATGCCGGTGGCATAAACCACGCTTGAAAAAAATATAATTTTTGCAAAGCCTATTAATATAGATCTAATATACAATGGATCTAATATAGAATGAAAGATTTATGCCAGAGCAAGACCAAGAAATGTCCTACAGGTTTTCCCCCGGAATCTCACTAAAGCTACCTACATGGTTTTCGCAGCAGACGACAGCCACGCCCGAAGTCAAAGCAGCCACTCCTCTGGGTTGAGATGGAAGCTTGCAGGCTTCGGAACTGCAAACAACAAACAATTTTTTTTTAATTCATCCAGGACCAAATACTGTTATAGCTGGATAAACAAGATTCTGTGTTTGGTAAACACACATGCCCCCAGTTGGTGCTGGATAGCCCATTTGTCAGTCCAAATTAGGTCAGGATCAAGGTCAAAGTGAGGTTGGTTGATAGGTGGATTGGGAACGGTCATAAATAACAACTGCGAAAATATCAAAGTGTTGTAGTAAGCGGTGTTGGTGCTAGACGAAACGGTAAAATCTGGTTAACCAAGAAATGGCACTTTTGAATTATTATAAGTCCAAATTAGTTCAATGTCAAGGTCAAAGTAAGGTTGGGTGATATGGGTGGATTGGGCATGGTCATAAGCAACAACAGTGTAAGTATCCAAGTCTTGTAGCATGCGGTGTTGATGCTAGACGAAACGGTAAACTATAGTTAACCAAGAAACAGCCCATTTGAATTATTCTAAGTGAAAATTAGGTCAAGGTCAAAGAGAGGTTGGGTGATATGGGTAGAATGGGAATGGTCATAAGTAAAAACTGTCTAAATATCTAAGTGTTGTAGTAAGCGGTGTTGCAGCTAGACGAAACGGTAAAATCTAGTTAACCAAGGAATGTCACATTTTAATAATTATAACTCCATATTTGGTCAAGGTCAAGGTGTGGTTGGGTGATATGGGTGGATTGGGGATGGTCATAAGCAATTACTGCATAAGCATCCAAGTGTTGTAGCAAGCGGTGTTGCAGCTAGACGAAACAAAAAAATCTAGATAGCCAAGAAACAGCCCATTCAAATAATTTTAAGTCCAAATTAGGCCAAGGTCAAGATCAAAGTGAGGTTGGGTGATATGGGTGGATTTGGGATCGTCATAGGCAATTAATTTGTAAGTATCCAAGTGTTGTAGAAAGCGGTGTTGGTACTAGACGAAACAAAAAAAATCTAGTTAACCAAGAAACAGCCCATTTGAATAATTCTTATAGCAAATTAGGTCAAGGTCAGAGTGAGGTTGGGTGATATGGGTGGATAGGGAATGGTCATAAGCAACAACTTTGTAAGTATCCAAGTGTTGTAGTAAGCGGTGTTGGTGCTAGACGAAACGGTAAAATGTACTTAACCTTGTCATGGACGGACGGACGGATAGGACAATCACTTTATGTCTACCGCATCAAGATGCCGGGGGCATAATAAAAAAGTCAATCATCCGTCAATTCAAATTAATGCATTCAAAAAGAATTTGTAACACAAAATTCAACTGAACAATTTGAAGACCTCTTTTCCTTGATGTTATCAAAATATGTTTCCCTCTATTGTCACACTTTTAGCCCAGACGGGGAAGGTTCAAACCCATCAATTTATCATGAAATAATTACAGAAAGCAATTTTACAATGAAAACTTCTTTTCCTTGATATTACTAAGACACGTTTCACTTCATTATCTTCATATATCACACTTTTGAATTTAGACCAACAACAAATTGTATTTTTAATGCTCTTTGACGATTTAAATTTGATTTCATTTTGATTAGGTCAGAAGTTTTGGTTCTGCAGTTAAGGTTAGTAACTACATTTTGAGTAAACCCCCAAAATACTTTAAAAGTTACCTAGGACGAATATGAATTTTGCCCATCTTCACATAAATTTAATAATTTTAAAAATAAACACCATTTTTATTTCATTTTTTTGCTGTTAAAGGCACTAACAAGGTGCTACACATTAAACAAAACATTAAAAGTTTAATGTAGAGATAACAAACATAGAATAATGCATTATGAGCTAATAACTTGTACACATTTTCATAAATTAAATGGAATTTGAACAGTTTGAAGTTCTGTTTGGTGTTTACATTTGTAAAAGTTCCAAAACTAGCCAAAGTTCCTCGTTTTTGTATAATATCATGCAGTTCGCCGAATGATGTCTTATTTAATCCGCATCGCCGCGAAACTCGGCAGTAAATATTTAGCCAGTCTTATGTAAAGTTTTACTTGGAAGATCAGTGGTTTTGCAATAAACAGAATCGAACAAAGCAAAAGTTTCTGACGTAGGTTATATACCAACGTAAACATACGCTAAGACAGACAATAATAACCGTTTTATTGTAGAATCTGAATCTGGCCATTTTCACATTTTGTGCAGCTTCAACTTGCTGTTAGTTGTATTGATCTATAAAACCTGCATACAATCAATTCTGTCCTATTGTAGCCGATACAAGAAATGAAAAAACACAAAATTCTATTTTTAGTTTTACCCGTATTGGCAACTGGAAAGACTCGTGAAGCGAATGGTGTCGTCCATGGCAATGGAAATGAGACTGTCACCCACGGCAACCATCTCGTACACCTGGTTGGTGTGACCTTGACCTTGGAACATCTCGCACATTCCCGTGTTGACATCCCATGCTAGTGAAATTGGGTTAAGGGTCAATTGGACTCGAGATCGTAATACATTTCGGATAACATTAAGAAACTGTAAGCGTTGAAAGCAAACAATCATCCTTGTGCCAGCTTGTAGATTTTTAGTGTATAGGATCCGTTGACCCAATTTTTTTTCTTTAATACAAAAAAAATTTGGAACACAACCAATAAGGTACAAATAATAAACCAAAAATTGATAAAAAAAATCTTTATTTCCACGATGTCCTATTTCATATGTATATTAAAGGATTTCAACTCAAAGTTATAATGTAAAATACAGTGAAACATATATGTCGATATGACTCAGGTGTACACATTTTGGTTTCTAATAGCCTGTGATCAAGATGACGCCAACACCAAAGGATATAGATGTTCGCGTTCAGCTGGTCCCTAGACACCGACACCGCCTCGAGGCTGCTGCTGTAGATAGTAGACCTGTCGGGTGACAGAGCCAGCGCGGTGATGGGTTTGTTGTGGCCCTGAAAATGATGAGTCAAAACATACTAGAGATACAGAGTTTGACGGACATCAAGTTGGTATGATTGATTACCATCCAAAAAAGGTGAGAAAATCAAGCCGAGAGCAGATGCTGTCATAGCTGATAATTACAGTTAAGGTGTGAAATGTTTATTGTGATCAACACTACAAATTAAAAATTGATAAATGCACTTAAAAACAAGTGATTACACTGAATTAATGGGTTTGTAATATTGACAATTTGAAATAGCAAATATCCAATTCAACAACAAATTTCTTATTAAATTAAGAAGGAACAAAATAAACTTCTACTGTTGGCCGTATTCCATTTCTAACCCACCTTCAAGACTTTAGCAGGCGTAGAGGGGTTATTTCTATCCAGGAAGGATATAAATCCATCCAGAGACACTGTGATGATATTGCCACCCGACCATAGACATCCGACCATCATGTTGCAAATCTGGTTACCGAAGCTGAACGTACTGAAAAATACAAGACAGAAATCCTGCACCTCACGGAGATATATGGTAATTCGGCCAAGGAGATATATGGTAATTAGTCCAAGGAGATATATGGTAATTAGTCCAAGTAGATATATGGTAATTAGGCCAAGGAGATATATGGTAATTAGGCCAAGGATATATATGGTAATTAGTCCAAGGAGATATATGGTAATTAGGGCAAGGAGATATATGGTAATTAGTCCAAAGAGATATATGGTAATTAGGCCAAGGAGATATATGGTAATTAGGCCAAGGAGATATATGGTAATTAGGCCAAGGATATATATGGTAATTAGGCAAAGAAGATATATGGTAATTAGGCCAAGGAGATATACGGTAATTAGGCTAAGGAGATATACGGTAATTAGGCCAAGGAGATATACGGTAATTAGGCCAAGGAGATATATGGTAATTAGGCCAAGGAGATATATGGTAATTAGGCCAAGGAGATATATGGTTATTAGGCCAAGGAGATATATGGTAATTAGGCCAAGGAGATATATGGTAATTAGGCCAAGGAGATATATGGTAATTAGGCCTAGGAGATATATGGTTATTAGGCCAAGGAGATACATGGTAATGAGGCTAAAAATAAAAATTGTGCGTTTCGGGCAACAGTCTCAAACAAGAGGGCCGTGATGGCCCAAAGTACTCACCTGAGAACTGCTACAGATGAAGACCATACTGTTGTGACAGGTTTGAAAATTAAGGTATCTGAACAATACGCAGATGGGGATAGGGTCAATTTTTATTTAAAACATGGGTTAGTGCAATGGCCTAACTAAAGTACGAGTTGGGTAGTGGATGTGCGTTTTTTTTGCTAATGGTTCTCAAATCATTTTTCTCAATATTCTTACCCGACCCTTTTTCATTAAGGCATTGACAATTCTGGAAAATGCACAAACAGTAGATTTTGATGTCTTTTTCGCAAACAGTTTTGGAGAACTAGTTGCAATGCGATAATTGCGATGGCTTAGCTATATGGTAAAGTTTTGCTTTTTCTTTGATAATTTTCTGTCCAATGATGATAAATGATGTTAATGCAGGCTCTGAAGACATCAATGTTGCATGTACAAATAACTGCATGCATGTCTTGCAACTGTTGGAAATCAAATTGTATCAATCAATTTTTATGGTCATGCGCAAACTGTGTAAGTTTGGTCAACATTGAATCAAAAATCGTGTGCAAGCCAATCATTGATAACTTCTTTATGTTTTTTTCCAAACACAAGGGGCAATAACTCTGGAATTTCTGGCCCGATCATGCTTTTATTCGACTTCACCTGTAGTCTTATTCACCTGTAGTCTTACGTTCATAGACAAACTGTACACAATTGGTGAAGATCGGATGAAAAATGAAGTCTCTGTCCTGAAAAATGTCCCTTTTTGCATATTTTTTAACAAACAAAGGGCAATAACTCTGGTGTTTCTGGTCTGATCTTGCTTATATTCAACTTCTCCTTTAATCTTATAGTCATAGACAAACTGTGCAAGATTGGTGAAGATTGGATGAAAAATGAAGTCTCTATCCTGAATAATGTCCATTTTTGCACATTTTTTCACAAACAAAGGGCAATAACTCTGGTGTTTCTGGTGTGATCTTGCTTATCTTCGACTTCAACTGTAATCTCATGGTAATAGACAAACTGTGCAAGATTGGTGAAGATTGGATGAAAAATGAAGTAACTATCCTTTAAAATGTCCATTTTTGTAAAAAAAAATTAATAAACAAAGGGCAATTACTCTGGTGTTTGAAACAGGATCTTGCCCATTTTTGGCGTCTGCTGAGATCTGATGGTCATACATAAACTGTGACAGTTTGTTTAAGATTGAATAAAGTCTATACGTTGGAAACGGGCATTTTTGCACTTTTTTGCATGAAAAAGGGGCAATAACACAACACGGTGTTACTGGTGTGATCTGACCTAATAACAATCCCATCCAAGATTTTATGAGCATACACAAACTTAGCAAGTTAGGTCAAGATTGAATAAAAAATGTAGTCTTTATTGCGATAACTTAGTGCTCAGGTGAGCTAACAAGTTAGGTACGGTCTGGATTGTTTGTTTTTTTAACACATCTAAAATTTGCCTATTACGGATTTATCAGAAAACAATCGTTGCTAAATACTTTAGGGTCAGAATTGTTTTGGTATGTAAGGACGGGTTGCCCAAAACACAGAATAAAAATAGTTGGGTCTTAATTTTAACACATACTGGTAACAGTAGAGTTCTATATTCAAACCTGTCTAACAAAGTAAAATATTTTTAAATTTCATTTGCAAAGAAGAACCACCAAAATTCCATTTTAAATGATAAACAAAGTTTTGAATAAGTGAACAATTATAATCATACTTCAATATAACTATTATCTATTATATGTATTGTTCTATTATGAAACACCCCATCTTTTATGAAGGTTGTCTGAAAGTATATAAACATTGTAAACAACCATTAATCAAGAGACAAAAATCCCGCCACATACGTCACTTCCTGTGCGTTCTTGGGGTCGGTTATGTTCCATATTTTAGCAGACTTGTCCCCCGACACCGTCAGAACTTCCTCGCCGTCTGCACTAAACTCCAACTAAAACATAACATAATGCACACATTTTACATATATTGATGAACTTTTCAGAAAATAATGCACACATGTATGTCCTATTCTCAGGAATAAGAGTTCGTATTATTTTTTTAATTATGACTCCTATTGCTATTGTCATGTCATTTTTATTAGACTGCTATAGGTTAACCAATATTAAAATGGTGTGTGCACCCATCAAGAAAATTTTCCCCAAAGCATCACTACAAAATACAGACTTTTGTCCTATTAGATTAAAAACTGGTCCCAAATTTTGATGTGTCACTGAAAGTAATTAAGGTAGGGATGATGGGACACACGACACGTCCACACATAATGATGCATCGAAGGACCTTATAAACTGCGAACAGAATATAATTCGTCCATTGAAAGCCAATAGGGCCTAACAGCCTGCTATGCACATATGCTGATAGGCTCTTTTGGCTGTCATTGGACAATTTATGCCTACAGAAATGCGACAGTATCAGACTAGACTGGGTACACCAACATTGACTGTAATATTCAGTCTTCACACTGATTGCTTTAATCCACTAGCCTGAATCATTATGCAAACATACTAAACTGGTGATATTTCCACAAACGACTATATACATTACTAAACTGGTGATATTTCCACTAGCAACTATATACATCACTAAACTTCTTCTCTGCGCATTACATGACACTAGTACTGTCAGACTTGTGGTAAGCGTGAAGACTGCCCCGTACGTGTGCCACTTACAGCATAGACGCCTCCGTTATGAGCTTTGGTACCCAGGGTTCCCAGCTGTTCACTTGATTTGCCGTCGTAAACAATGGCCTAAAAATAAAGACAACCTCAGAGTTTAAAAAATTACAAATATACATATAGTCGTTGTTTTCAGCTAATAAAGGTTTTTGCCACTAGTCTAAACGTTGACTGTTAATGTTCTTTTTTCAACACTGAATGTTTTGTGAAGCTCTGGGGCCATATTCCAGCAACATTTTAAGCTTAGGCCATCCTTAAACAAGAGCTGTCGGAGGACGGTGCACTCGACTTTTCTTGTGCTTGTCCGAGTTACTGGCATTTTTTTCTAAAACAAGAAACATAGAAATTCCACGAAAACCAAATTTTGAAACGAATTGCATTAAAATCAGCACATCAATAAAATTTAAAGTAATGGTAAACTTGACCTTGACCCCATCCACCCCATATGCAATCCCAAGCGAGGTCTCGATATAAGGTATCTATGTATTAAGTTTCATTAAAATATCTCAATGCGTTCTTAAGTTATTGAGTGGAAACCATTTTTCTATTTTTAATAATCGTTACCTTGACCCCACCCACCCCATATGCAATCCCAAGCGAGGTCTCGATACAAGGAATCTAAGTATAAAGTTTCATTAAAATATCTCAATGCGTTCTCAAGTTATTGTGCGGAAACCATTTTTCTAGTTTAGTAACAGTGACCTTGACCTTGACCCTATACACAATCGCAAGTGAGGTCTCGATATAAGGTATGTATGTATTAAGTTTCATTAAAATGTCTCAATGCGTTCTCAAGTCATTAAGCGGAAACCATCCGTCTATCTTTAGTAACAGTGACCTTGACCCCACCCACCCCATATGCAATCCCAAGCTAGGTCTTGATATAAGGTATATATGTATTAAGTTTCATTAAAATGTCTCAATGCGTTCTCAAGTTATTAAGCGGAAACCATTTTTCTATTTTTAGTAACAGTGAGCTTGACCCCACCCTCCCCATATGCAATCCCAAGCGAAGTCTTGATATAAGGTATATATGTATTAAGTTTCATTAAAATATCACAATGCGTGTTCAAATTATTGAGCGGAAACCATTTTTCTATTTTTAGTAACAGTACCTTGACCTTGACCCCACCAACCCCATATGCAATCCCAAGTGAGGTCTTGATATAAGGTACCTATGTATTACGAATTATTAATATATCTAAATATGTTCTCAAGTTATTGAGCGGAAACTGTTTTTCTATTTTCAGTAACATTGACCTTGACCCCACCCACCCCATATGCAATCCCAAGCGAGGTCTCGCTTGAGGTATCTATGTTTGAAGTGGTAACGCACTGGCTTCACAACCCAGGGGTCCCAGGTTCGAGCCCCCGCCAAACCCTAACCTACTAACTCGTCTTTCGCATGAGACGTTAAACCGAGGTGCAGTGTACTTCACACCGGGCCCTAAAAGACCCAGGATCGCCTCTGGAACGGGGCATCTCCTGTATCTTGCACTATCCCCTGTAACCAACTAACAAGTCTTCTGGGGGCGATGGCCATATGGGAGAGAATCCCGGTGCACTCGATAAAAATGTACTACACACACACTATGTTTGAAGTTTCATTACAATAGCTTAATCCGTTCTCGAGTTAAAGAGCGGAAACAAAAAGTTGAGAAACTAGCTTACTGAAAAACTTTAACCTGTCAATATACCGTAAAACGCCTTGTATTACGCGCACTTGTTTGCCCCCAAAATCAATTTTAAAAAATTTGGTGCGCGTTATACAATACTAAAACGATATATATAATACAAAACGATCTAGGGAAAATTTTCCAAAGTTTGCGCAACTTACCCCAAATGGCTTCCAGGTATTTGTAAATGAACTATTAGCATAATTAAATGATCAATACTATTAAGAACTGAAGGGACAATGTTAATAAGTGATAATAATTATTTTTATTATCATTTCAGGTATGTATCCAGCATTTTAAACAGTACATTTGGCTAATATTGAGAAGGAATGAAGCCAATTTGGACCATTTTTGTTTATTACAAGTTATTGTTGTTCTAATAATACCATGCCCAACTGTCCCGAGTACAGAAACTGTATTTGTGGCCATTGTCGATATTGTGATAATTTCCTTTGTCTTACGAAATGTGTGAAAAACATTTTTTTGGCAACTCAATAGGTGCGAATGAATATTTTGAAATTGGTTTGTGTTTTTCCCCGCTTATGTCATTAATGTTGTCAAGTAGATTCAGATATTAGTGTCATTTTGAGTATTTTACAAAAATTGTATGAACTTGCCAATAACATGTTGGTGTAATGTAACCTTTGCTTGCAGAGCGTCTATATCACATAAGAGCTTGGAAAAACTGTAATATGCTGTAAACATGTCAAACATTTATTTTGATTTTGTTTTTAATCTGATATGATTTTTATACTTTCTTTTTGTTAAAAACTGCAAAGCTCCACAGCACACATTTTCAACCTATTTTTGGCTCCCAACTATTTTTTTCCACATTTTCCACCAAAAAAAATAGGTGCGCATTATACAAGACTGCGCGTAGTACACGGCGTTTTACGGTAGCTTATATGTAAAATTTCTAAGGCCCATAATTTTGACAAATTTCAAAATAGCGTTACCAAACTTGGCCTATAGGTTCATTTTAATGTGGGGAATAAATGATTTAAGTTTGAATGAAATCCCTCAAGCCATTCCTGAGAAACTAGCTTACCGAAAAACTTTAACCTAGCTTGGACGCCGGGGCAAGTAGAATAGCTTGCCTTTTCTTCGAAAAATAGAGCTAAAAATTGTTTGTTTGCGGTAACGCGACCCAGATTTATCAAGTTGGGTAGGTAGTCGATTTTTTATATATTTAAAAAAAAAAAAAATTTGGGGGTGGGTGGGAACAAATGTACATGACCCTAAGACATGGTCGAAGTTGTCTAAACACACAATACAAGAGCAAAACACATTGTTTAGTGTATGACATTGGCATCTTCTTTGTTCACATTGGAATTATTATCGCAAGGTTATTAGAATGCAGTGTACAGTTAATATAAAAACGTTATGAATTAATTACGAACAAAATATGATGAATATATAACTTAACATTTTCGAAAAGAAAAAAAATTTGCTTCACAGACGCCAATAAAAACGTGCGAGTCGGGCCTAAAATCGTGAGTGGGTCGCGTTACCGCAAACAAACAATTTTTTAAGGATGGCCTTTTATTAAATTATTTTTACTTAAAGGGACTATGTCATCGAAAAATTGGTTTCCAATTGCACTATAAATGCTATTAGATGATAGAAATGCTATTCTAAGATATACACATTAAATGAAGAATAAACAAGAGCTGTTTGTAAAACAGTTATGTCCCCTCTAGGTTAAAAACAATCTTTAAAATATCAAGTTTGGTGATGATCAGTTAAGAACTGTTTGACAACGAGAGCCGAAACTGCTAAAACGGCCAATTTAGATACATCAAGGGCCATAACTCTGCAGTTCCTGGGGTGTCTTGGATGATCATCAAACTTGGCTAAGATGTTGTAACCTCAAACATTTTCATCAAGTTTGGTGAAGATCGGATGAAAACAGTTGGACATAGATAGCAGAAAGAGCTAAAGAGGCTAATTTTAGCTTATTCAAGGGCAAAAACTTTACAGTTCTTGGGGCGATTTGGTTGATTATCAAACTTGACTGAGATATAATGCCCACAAACATTTTCATCAAGATGGCAAAGATCGGATGAAAACTGTTGGGAAACAAACAAGACACTGTGTTCGCTAAACACACATGCCACCAGTTAGTGCTGGACAGCCCATTTGAATTGTTCAAATTAGGTCAAGGTCAAAGTATGGTTGGGTGATATGGGTGGATTGAGAACAACTGTGTAAGTATCCAAGTGTTGTAGCAAGCTGTGTTGGTGCTAGATGAAATGGTAAAATCTACTTAACCTAGTCACGGACGGACAGAAGGACGGACGGATAGGACAATCACTATATGCCTCCTGCATCAAGGTACCGGGGGCATAAAAATTAAGGTGGGTAGGTAGGGATTTTTTTTTTTTTTTGGTAAATGGTCAACTTGAAGATTCTAAAACTAAATGAACATTTAAAACATATGGGTAATACCCTTAAACATTGTTTTGAAGTGGATGCTATCAAAACAAAACATGTGTTTATTCTAAAAACATTTAATTATTGGAAAAAAGTAAATAAAACTAGAATTGTCACATAAGTGACGGATATACCCCCACAATATGGCCTTGCCACAAAACTATGGCATCCATTCAAAAGAAAAGGACAGAGAGAGAATGCTTTAATTTGTGAATGGTCAACAGTGTATTTGGAAAAATTTAATTTCAATACAAGCCATAACTCTGTCAACATTTAGTGGTTTGTGACCAAAGTCGTATTTTATGATGCTACACATGTATACCAATAATTATTTGAATATGTCAAGCCATTCTTGAGTTATCGTCCGGAAATCATGTTTTTAGGGAATTTTAAGTTGAAAAGGAGCCATAAATCTGTCAAAATTTAGTGGTTTGTACCCAACATCGAACTTGACCTGTATTCTATGATGTTACACATGTGTACCAAAACTTATTCGAATATGTCAACCTTTCTTGAGTTATCATCCGGAAACCATGTTTTTAGGGAATTTTAAGTCGAAAAGGGGCCATAACTCAGTCAAATTTAGTGGTTTGTAACCAACATCGAACTTGACCTGTATTCTATGATGTTACACATGTGTACCAAAAATTATTTGATATGTCAAGCCTTTCTTGAGTTATCATCCGGAACGAAAAACCAACAGACCTACGGACGGACAGACCGACAAGCTCACTCCTATATACCCCCTAAACTTCATTTGTGGGATATAACAAAAATATATCTGATAAACTCAATAAAATGTTCTAGGGTCAGGGCATTTTATTTAGAGTAGGTCGGGTAACCTGAATCAAACTTTTGTTTTTACGCCTGAGCAAACCATTACTTCGATGGGGAGGCATAAAATAGCTGGTCTTACCTTCCCATCCGCACCTCCTGTGATGTAAACATCCCCTGTGGGACTGTAGCGTACACAGTTCACGAAGTTGGTGTGCTCCTGAATATACACTGGTACGTGTCACAAAATAACATCATGGCAATTTGATTGCTCATTATATAGCAGTTATTGGTCATATTCCCAATCGCAGAAAGTACCTTTTTTTCCTAAATCCAGTCCCGAAATTCCCAAATGATGGTTTGACTTTCAGATGGTTGGAAATAAGAGGTGTTCAGTGTAGAAATAAAGACTGTTGAAGTTGTAATAATTTTGTTTTACTGATTTGTGTTTGTTCCGAACATTCTATTTTATGTAGTTTATTTATAACTATTCAAATTTTATTAATTGAACAATTATAATTTTCCCAGTTTTAGGTGAATTGACACGGACATTCCACATTTTATGGGTATAGGTCATATTCCCAAAATGGTGAAAAAACTTAATAAAAACCCTGAACCTGGTAGAAGCAAGTCATAATGATAGAGTCTTTCATTATTGTCTAGGTTAAAAATTAAAACTTGTATGAAACATGCGAATTAAACTTCATGGCAAGAAGCATCTAGACAGTAAATTGTTTAAAGTTTATTTTATTCAAGCTATGATTAAATTTGCAAGTTGAACTTAAATGAATCTAGAATTTCACTTGTAAGTTCAAATTGAATGAATCATATATTTAATTTTCACAAACATTACTAAAGCTGAAACATGACTAAAATACCATATTTTGTGACTCATATTTGAATGGAGGGCCTACATAGAACTGGGTAAAATTAACTTGAACGTTAATAATCCATAAAAGTAAATTATTCTCAAAATTTGTTGTTACTTAAATGCATTTGCATGAAATGCATGTTTTTTAGCACTTAAGTAATGCGTGACAAAATCTGTAACTCTATACTCTATAACTTGTCAGGATTTTATAATGCATTTTAAAGCTTAAATAATGCTTGACGAAATCCATAACTCAAACTCTATAACTTGACAGAATCTACACTATAAATAAAATACCATATTCTGTTGCTTGTATTTGAACGGAGGGCCTTCATAAAACTGTGTCCTCATGTCTTCGCCGGCTGTCACCATACGGAAAGGTCGCGTCGGTTTGTACGCCACGGAATTCACGGTACCGTTGTGACCCGATAGATCTCCAATGGTATTGCCAGAATCTGCGGTGATCACCTTGGCACACCTGGTAAATGAAAAAATAAACATTTTAAATCTCTTTTCATCCCACCTGGCATTCCACCTGTATTCCACATTTTCATCCCACCTGGCATTACTTAAGATCTTTATGACTCCAGTCCCCGGGGCTATATTTCACCTGGCATTCCACCTGTATTCCACCTTTTCATCCCACCTGGCATTACTTAAGATCTTTATGACTCCAGTCCTCGGGGCTATATTCCACCTGGCATTCCACCTGTATTCCACCTTTTCATCCCACCTGGCATTACTTAAGATCTTTATGACTCCAGTCCCCGGGCTATATTCCACCTGGCATTCCACCTGTATTCCACCTTTTCATCCCACCTGGCATTACTTAAGATCTTTATGACTCCAGTCCCCGGGGCTATATTCCACAAACATCTTAAGTTTATCTTAAAATATTTTCAGTCAAGTTCCGATTTTTGTAAGGTTACACATGTATTTTTAAAACAACATATAAAGTAGTGAATTCAATTACAGTTAAGTTAATAATATTTAATCAATACTTGATAATAAGTGAACACTACGCAGAATTTCATGTATACATGAAATAAAATGCTAAAGCAAAAACAAGAGCTGTCGGAGGACAGCGCGGTCGACTTTCTTGTGCTTGTCAGAGTTTCTGGCATTTTTTGTACAACAAACTGTATACAGGCCTTTCCCCAGGCCCTTTAAGAACAGCGGTACCGCTGTGCCTTAATTTCCAAATCCTTGTAGCCGCAACGCTTAAAATCCCCAAATCAGTCTAATGCATCATCATAATTTCAATAAGCATCTGAAAGCAGCCGATTCAAAAATCAATAACACTTAAGGTGGCACTTGACAGTTTCAGCCAAAAATTCGAAATGGCAGGGGAGAAAATTCTAATAAATAGGGATACAGTGAATCTGAGCAGCATTTTGAGTGTTTTCGAAGTTGTAAGTATCAGATTTAAGGGCTGGAGTTTTGAATTGCATTCTTAGTGAATTGGAAAATATGACCTATGTAAAGCCAGTGTATGTGTTGAGCCACCTTGCACATACAATTCGTAAATGAAAATTCATAGCTCTGAACGCCGTTTTGGCAGGATATTTAAAAGGGCGTACATACATCGGAATTTATTGGAAAATCTGAATATGGTTGACCCCCAGTTTGCTCAGTTGCAATCAAGTACCTGGTAAGTTACGCAGACATGAAGCAGTGTTTTAGGTGCTCGCATTTGCAGGAAAGTTGCAAATGGATGTTGAAAATCACTGAAAAGACAACCACCAATATTTAACCAAGATTTAATCAACGCATAAAATAAAACATTATGACCAAACACTGGTTTACATTTTCTTAAAATAAATGAAATTTGACTCGTTTTATTGCCACTTGATTGTTTACATTTAAAGACATTTGGTGTCCTAGTTTCCCCTAAAAGGAATGCAAATCCTATGCATGTTTTATGCATGGACAAATCCCCTTATTGTGGTCAGAGAAGTGTTTCAATTTCGAGGGTTGTCTAATAAACATATATTAGTATAAGAATTGAATAAAGACATTGGTATAACAAATTGAGAAAACAAAGGTAATTATATACAAAGCAACATGGTTTTCTATGCAAATTTACTTATTATAGTGGTCCGAAACTTACCAAGTGATTTTAAGTTCGTAAATTGTTGCATGTATTATATATTTAAAACTTCAAATACTGTAAAAAACGTTTCAGAGACGGCCCTCAAAATGACTTGTCCAGTTTATGACAAATGACATTACTGTTAGCAGTACAGTTATTCATGAAAAGCATGGAACTTGTGAAAATCACCACACTAGCAAATAAACGCAGCAAGTGTTTATAAACAGTTTACTTGGAGGATCGGTGTTTTTATTTTCAACGGTATGCAAAAATCAAATAGTTTCCTGATGCTGGCTATAATGGGAGCTTACGCATACAATAATACAATTTTACCAGACATGATTTAATTGTTTAATACAAATTTGACAATATTCACCTTAAATGAGGCTTTAAGGTAACAGGCATTTCTGAAAGTCAGCATATTCTCTTGATATGTTATTATTTAGTTCGTTCTGCACCTCAGCACACTGGATTGGATAGTTTTGGCAATGTCCGGCCATCATTTGATGATTATCGAGTCCCAAACAAGGGAGGTAACTCAGTAGCTGGATTTGTTAACATTTACAAAAAGCACTATAAGGTGTTCAAACAAGCTTCATTTAAATAATATATTTATACTGATATAAAACAAAATGGATTTTGCTTTGTAACAGATTAAAAAAACTACTTAACACACATTTGAATGGTATATTTATGTATTTGGTGCATTGAATTTGTGTCTTTCATGCTCTTGGAGTGGATAAAATGGACCCTGCGCTCCACACAGGCACACACTAGTGAACGAACAGTTAAGGATGGTTCAAATACATCCCCGCTGAAAAGATATCGCAAACTTATTTTGCATAGATCTGAAAGGTTTTCGGACAGAAATGACACGTGTTTGTTGAAATGGATGTGATGGCTTCAGGCCAGTGCAGTGGCTGCCTTTTTTATTCAAAGAGGTAGTTTCTCGGCCATTTGTAAATAGCTATACGGGCAAACAAATGTAATATTCCTTGTCCAGATTAGAATAATAATTGCCAAATTGAGTGGAGAAATTCCTTAGTGGCACAGAAAATGCAGGAAAACAAGTGATTTTGAACCATTTGGTACATCGGTTAACATGGTCTGCATAAACGCATACGTTCATTGTCGCTTCCTGTCCGGTCCAAACATTATTCAAGTTGTACGCGTGTGACTTCACCACAAGGTTATTTTCGGCTTAGAACTGTGTTTTTGATAAATGGCCATAAAAAGCAGCTGATTAATGACTTCAAGTTCAGTTGTAAATAAATGTTATACCACCCAAGGCTGCTTTAGAGTATTGTTGGAGATGACCACTGACAACTGACATGGAATATGTTCCACACAGGCAAGTTGTTGTGTAAGCAAATTAGCATGATGGAATGTTGAGGCAATCTGATAGAAATGTAGTCAATCAGACTTATCAGTCTTGGTATAAATTATTAAGGCAGTCTAAAAAAATTTCAATTTAGATCTACTGCAATGAATATGTTTACAGACGAAGTGCATATTTCTGATTTTATATTGAAATGATAGCAATAGTCTAACTTGGGTGGAACTGCAAAATATTCTTTGTTACACAAAATGATGCAGCAAATGAGTCTGTAGCTCTGCCACTGCAGTCTGTTTCTTTGTTTGTTTGTTTTGGATTTTTCACCGTATTCAACAGTATTTCAGTCATATAACGGCGGTCAGTTAACCTACTCACACTTTTCCTGGGTAAGCTGGTTTACCAGTACTGAGTGCACATACTTATGCCAGTAACTGACAACTGCCCTACTTGAATCAGAGGTAGGGGGGAGAATGGCCGCAGAAATAATTTCATGACCAATCCCCACACAAGTTATGTGGCTGGGCTGGGAATCGAACCCGCGATCCTCTGATTTGTAGTCCAGCGCTCTACCAACTGAGCTAGCCGGCGTCTGTTCACCAGTATGTACAGAAACATGTAGCACAGAACACAAATCTAGTTATATAGTTTAATAAACCTTTAATTTGTTAAGTTAATTAAATGTGTGCAGCACACAAAAAAGTTTTTTTTTTGCAGATTGAGAGAGGGGATACTCAACGGTTCAACCATGAACAAGGTGAAAACTACACACAGATTAGGTATCTCCAAAAAAGTACAGTATGCATTGTTGGCAGTCTCTTCCCAAGGACCACTTCTCAGAATAACAACTTTTTAGTACCAGTCATTACTGATAATTTTGTGATAATATGCCAATTACTTCATCGAAAGAAACATACATTTAGGTAAACAGTGTCATTATTTATTTCCAGGTTGCATTACTTTTGCCACTAGTGTTGTTGTGTTTCTTTGATAAAATGTATTGTGTGTATTTTATTATTATGTTATATCATTGA
This sequence comes from Congeria kusceri, assembly GCA_027627225.1. Lineage (NCBI taxonomy): Eukaryota > Metazoa > Mollusca > Bivalvia > Myida > Dreissenidae > Congeria > Congeria kusceri. The sequence continues at coordinate 4,318,190 of CM051034.1, read as the reverse complement.
GAAATAAAAACGAGACAAAACTATTCAAAGGCTGTTCATGTTTATGCTTGCGTTAGCTCTGACGTACTGTAGATTTTGATTTAGTACACATAACAAGTTTTAAAAAATCAAACGTAGAAGGGGGCAACCCCCTCATACACCCACCCCCAACCGTGCAAATTGGCCCCTGTGCCTTAGCAAACTCCTGGGGAAAAGGCCTGGCTAAGTAGGGGCCAATTAAACAAAATTAATGTCTTTTTCGAGTTACCGAGTGGAAGCATTTTTCTAAATTTAAAAACAGTGACCTTGACCTTCACCCAACTAATTCCATATGTAATCTCATGCAATGTCTCATTATACAGTATCTATAAACTGAATTTTATTAAAATATTTCTATTTGTTCTCGAGTCATAAATCAGAAGATTTTTTTTATATTTTTAGTAACAGTGACCTTGACCTTGACCCCACCCAACTCACCACAAATACAATCCCGAGTAAAGTGTTGCATTAGGGTATTTAGGCGTAAAAAAAAAATTATGTTTGTTTCAGGTTACATGCCCAATAAAATTAGGGCAGGTAGATTGGGATTTATTTTTTTTACATCTTTTTTTTTATTTGGTAAATGATTAACTTGAAGATTATAAAACTCAATAAATACTCAAAACATATAATAATATCCTTAAACATTGTTTATAAGTGGATGCAATCAAATCAAAAGACTTATTTATCCAAAAATACATATAATTATTGAAAAAAAAAAAAAAAAAATATCTGACACACCCAAATATAATGTTCTAGGGTCGGGGCATTTTTGGGGGGTTGGTCGGATAACCTGAAACAAACATAATTTTTTTTTTACGCCTTATATATGAAGATTGATTCTCAAGTTAGAGAGTGAAAATCCAAAGTTGTTGCCGCCATTCCACCCACTTAAAATTTTTCAAGTGTAAAAATGCCCATAATTTTGACCAATTTCAAACTAGAGTTATCAAAATTTATGCGTGGCCTATTTTAATGTGGGGAATAAGTGTTCTAACTTTGAATGAAATCACTCGTGCCATTGCTGAGAAACTAGCTTACCGAAAAACTTTAACCTGTCCATATAGCTTATATGTAAAATTTCTAAATGTAAAAAGGCCCATAATTTTGACAAATTTTAAACAAGAGTTATCAAATTTGGCCTATGAGTTCATTTTAATATAGGGAATAAGTGTTCTAAGTTTAAATGAAACCTCTCAAGCCATTACTGAGAAACCAGCTTTCTGAAAAACTTGAACCTGTCCATATCGCTTATATGCAAATTTCTAAGTGTAAAAAGGCCCATAATTTTGACAAATTTCAAATTAGACCTGAGCCGTTGTAACCCAATAGGAATTTGCATTCCTGAGGTTTGCCTTATTTTTTATCCCAGGGACATAATTTGAACAATCTTTAGCAAACCTCTGGGCCTTGCAGTTTCAGGTAAAGATTGTTAAAGTCATTTTGCTATTTAAGACTATATAAACCATGTGACCCCTCGGGGTGTGGCCAGATTTGACCCCAGGGGCATAATTTGAACAATCTTTGTTGAGGACCACCATAGGATGTTACATACTAAATACAAAACCTCTGGGCCTTGCAGTTTCAGAGGAGAACATTTTAAAAGAAATTTTCTATTTAAAGGGACTTGTTCACAGATTGTCAAAATGACATTTTCCCAACTTTTTGTCACAGATTCAAAAAATAAAAGAACACTGTACACCAGGGAGCGAAATGACACTAATGGCGTAGACTCATTATGAAAATACAGTTTCGTTTATGAATAGTGAACATTTGAAATTGATAAAATTATAAAGCGTTACAAACGCGAAACGATTGAATAATTTGGAATGTTTCTGTTGTTTCCGTTAAATTTTGTAACAACACGTGGATCACTTATATCAAGTATTAAACGCAGGTTTCTTATAACAGTCCGGATGGCCGAGTGGTTACGGCGATAACCTTTTAATCCAAAGGGCACTGGTTCGAGCCCCGATAGGGACAAACTTTTTTCTTTTAATTTCTCTTTTTTAATTCTATTCTTGTTATTATAATGGAGCTCTAGAGTTCCGATGTTTAAATCTAACAATTTAAGGCATTTAATGACACACTTCAAAAAATGTCCCAATCTGTGAACAAGTCCCTTTAAAGGTGAACGGCCAAGTTTTGGCATACTTTTGATATTGTGTTGCTTATGTAAACTTTGAAAATTATTAGTTTGATGCTTAAAAACGATGATTTTGTTCATCGGCAATTTCCGTACGCCGCTCGGTAATTTCCGCCACCATTTTCTTGATGACGTAATTAAATCCCAACACTCCATTAATAAGATAGGTCGCCATTATTACTTACTTAATTTCTTGAACAAAAATTGGCATTTGAACAATTCTTTTATGACAAAATTTTGTTTTTATTGATGGTAAGTCGTTTGCTTTTAACATGTCACAACAGCCATTTAAAATGAATTTTATCGTATTTAAAGAACGTATTGCGGGACGAGTAAATGACAATTAACACATGCATCATTTATTAGTAGATTATGCCCATTTTTATTAATTATTTATTTTAGTAAATTTATTTATAAATTATTTATAAAATTTATAAAATTAGTAGATTATGCTAATTTTTATTAATTATTTATTCATAATTATTTTTATGCCTTTTCGTTGATCGTCAATCTAGCTTATCCATAATTATTTTGATTCTTTTATATTTCCATACAAGTATAATAATAAAGAAGTACGATTTAAAATCGAAAACTCCCATCACTTTTCAGACAGATCACAATCGTGTGTTTGGTAGTTAATCGTCTTAGTTGTTTATGTTGCTCATTTATATTAATTTTTATAACTAGTTGTTTGGAATCTGTCTTCATAGATATTTTTAAATCGATTGTTGTTTAACCGTGGCATTTTTCAATTTCAAATATATTCAAGATGTCTGTTTTCACAGTCGATGTGTCATCATGCCTTGAAAGAACGGCAGTTTGTATACGACCCCTTTGTATGTCATGTGACAAATGGGATGTTGTTTCGATAATTGGATACCTCTGTTACAAACGTGCGCTAACGCTTTCACAGTCTGCTAAGTGTAATGAATATAATTATAAGCATCTACAAAAGAAACATGTTCATGCAGTGAAAGTTTATGTATGTGAAGTATTTATGTGTCTTGTTCAATGTGTCATTCACCTTAACTAAAAAACATACCAATGTCATGACGTTTCACATAGAAAAAGCATGTACTAAAAAACATACCAATGTCATGACGTTTCACATAGAAAAAGCATGTACTAAAAAACATACCAATGTCATGACGTTTCACATAGAAAAAGCATGTACTAAAAAACATACCAATGTCATGAAGTTTCACATAGAAAAAGCATGTACTAAAAAACATACCAATGTCATGACGTTTCACATAGAAAAAGCATGTACTAAAAAACATACCAATGTCATGACGTTTCACATAGAAAAAGCATGTACTAAAAAACATACCAATGTCATGACGTTTCACATAGAAAAAGCATGTACTAAAAAACATACCAATGTCATGACGTTTCACATAGAAAAAGCATGTACTAAAAAACATACCAATGTCATGACGTTTCACATAGAAAAAGCATGTACTAAAAAACATACCAATGTCATGAAGTTTCACATAGAAAAAGCATGTACTAAAAAACATACCAATGTCATGACGTTTCACATAGAAAAAGCATGTACTAAAAAACATACCAATGTCATGACGTTTCACATAGAAAAAGCATGTACTAAAAAACATACCAATGTCATGACGTTTCACATAGAAAAAGCATGTACTAAAAAACATACCAATGTCATGAAGTTTCACATAGAAAAAGCATGTGACAAGCTAACCCACATACATGCCCACAATTTACGTATTGTTTTATTTTTAAGCGTTACTCTACTTTTCAAACAATACTTTCATACTGCAGATTATCATAACATTGCTTACAATATATGTTCAGTATATCTATAATCGGGATAGTGAAACATTTGTTGGATATACTATTTTCTCATATTTAATAAAATCAATGTTTCAGCAACAGGCTGTATATTATTATATTAACATCATCCTTTACAATCTTGTACAATTTAAATAGACGGACTTCTTATATAGCCATAAATCTGAATTATCTACAACATTTGTATTCAAATAAATCAGTAATTGGGCTTCGAAATACATTAAAACACTACATGAAAAATGCTGTTGTTTTTTATTTTCTTTTGACTAAGTATACAACAAAACGCTACATTTTTTTAAAATTTCTTACTGTTTGATTATAAAGATAGTTGCCAATGCATAAGGCAGAACTACTGCAACAAATCAGATAACGTCTAAATCCAGTACAATTATGATTCGTAAACCTATCAATCAATCAGCAATCAGGATTTCCCATGCCCACAACTTGGCAAACCTTCATGTTACTTTCGACATGTTATTGTGTAGGAATACACAGGATATTGTCATCGTTGTTTGTCGGGGCCAAAAAGTGTATGATCTAGGTCGTGGTGACAGCAGGAAGCCCAGACTACTAAGGATCCATTTCCATAGATCTCAAAGATAAAATATTTGTATCATTTGTCTAGTAGTTAAGATAACTGATAAGTTGATAACACAAAGTGGCACTAAGTAAACGATCCCTATAGCAGATGTCTAAGACGAAGAAAGTAAGGACTATGTGTAGTCTATTTTATCACATGTTGCCAAAATACTTACATTAGAATATGTTTTTACAACCTACATTTATCTGACACATCCTACTTAATATAAATAATGTCTTAGGTTATTGTAACTTAGTGAAATAACACGAGTTTTGAAGTAATTTTATAGTCTACATATTTTGTTAGAAACGTGGCCTTTCACCTTTAAGTTTATATAAACCATGGAACCCCCAGAGCGGGGCCAGTTTTGACCCCAGGAGCATAATTTGAACAATCTTTATAGAGGACCACTATACAATGTTACATACCAAATATGAAACCTCTAGGCCTTGTGGTTTCAAAGGAGATTTTAAAAGTCATTTTGCTATATATTCTATATAAACCATGTGACCCCCGGTGCGTGGCTCGTTTTGACCCCAGGGGCATAATTTGAACAATCTTTGTATAGGGTTCGTACACAAAACATACCACAAAATTCCAGGAGTTTTTCAGGACAATAATGTTTAAAATCCAGGACCATTCAAACGTTAATACTGAGTCTTATCACTGATCAGTAATTGAAGACCAGCTTGAAATTATTTATTGTAGTGGTATGTTTCAGTCAAGTCCAATTATTCTTCATTTGATTTATATACAGTCTTTCATTTCAACATTTTCATGTTCTAATTAATGTTACTATGTTTAATCACTTCTTCTGAGACTCTGACCCCTTCTTTGAAATTAATCTGCCCAACTCCTCAGCATCTTTCTTCATCTCCTTTGCTTTGTCTCTCAGAGTATTAGACTCAACGATTAGATAAAATTTTCTCTGAGCTTGTGCATCTTTAGCTTTCTGGTCTGCAGAATGCTCCAAGCTTGCAGCATCTGTCATCAAAGTAAGTTTCCTTTTTTTCAGACATGAAAGTTCATCTTCTTCGGCTTTTCTTTTCTTTCCTGCTTCTATGCGGACTTCCTCTTGCTTCTGGTTTTCAAGATGATCTTGGTACTTTTTCCGTGCAGCTGATGCATAAGGCAGCATCTCTTTGTCAACAACCACTTTGGTAGCGTCATCAACTTCACGAACAGCCTGGATAATAAGCCTTCTTGCCTTGAGACTTTCTTTCTTAAGGTTTTCTTCAGTTGTCTGTCTGTGCACACTGAAGCCCCTCTCAACCGATGCTTGACCATGTGAGAGTAACAGGAGCTGCTGGGCCACATTCCACAAGTCAGTGTGCTTGTTCATGTGTTTCTGCAACAGCACATCAACTCTCTGGTCTTCCTCCTTGTGGTTAAACTCCTTTAAACAATCACCGTCTCCGCCTACAAGGATAGATTCACAGACTTTTGAGTACTGTTTAATGACAGCATCACAGTTTTCTCTCTTCACCCGACCAGCTTCTGCCATGATTTGTAGAGTTTGCACAAGGCACTCTTCTCTCTCTGTGATCACTGGGCGTTCTGTAGCAGCCATCTTCTTTGGGTTCAGCCATGACATGCACCTAACAAGGATCTGCCTGATGGGGGCCTTGGACAGGATCTTTAGAAGCATAACCTGTATAAAATCCCTACACTCCATACGAAATGAATAACGTGCCTTGTCAGATGCTTTCTTGGTCAGCATGCTTTGTGTTGCCAAGAAGCCTACATCCACTTTGCTAGGATCTTTCAAAAGGGCCTTGTCTTTCATGTCCAACAGATAAACCGTGTCTTTGTTGGCATCCATGACATCATCTTTGACAATCCGCTTCATCAGGTCTGTGACAAGTTCTTTCAAATCATCTGCCACAAAGGGCATCAGGGGTCTGTCTGTTTGGTACAGCGTCAAGAAGGGTTCCACAGACTTTGCAACAGCCACAAAGAACTCAAGCTTAGATCTTGTTAGTGGATCTCCCAGATGGTGAAGCAGATCCCGAAAAGACTTGCAGGCAGGCTCAGTCACTTTCTTGCTCTTGACTGCTGAGCAATACGCCACAAAGCTTGGCAGCAAGTTGATCAGTCTCTGTGCCGGCCCTCTGTTCTCCAACCACCTGAGAACATAATAAAATTCTACATCAAGATAAAACATTTATAAATAATTTATGCTTCATTTTAAGAAGTACATAAATTAACATAAAATAAATACATTACATGGTCTAATGTTGTTTTTTTTTGGACATACCTGTGGCGACAATATTTAAACGGAAACTGAGTAGCTCCAGACACCTCAATGAAATCTTCTCTCCTCGCAGGGGAATCATTCAGTAGGTGGTATGCAGCTGACAGCAGGGTTTCTATGTCCCATGGAGTGGCAGAACAACCAGACCTGAATGCATTGTGCAGTGTGTGGAGTCCGCAGGTGCCCACTTCGAGCAACTTGACACCAGGAGCATGAACTTGAATATCCTTCTTCATCAGACCTTCCAGTGCCAGGTTCACATTTGGTCCATCCATAGAGAGTTGAACAAGCTTTCTATGACCAAACTTTACCACCAAAGGTCTCAGTTCCTTGAAGAGATCTGCAGCAGTTGCGTGCCCCATGAAGCTGGTGTCAAAGTACTTGGTAACCACACGATTCTTTTCCCAAAATCGAATGTGGACATCCAGTTGTTTTTCTTGCATTTCCTTGTTTAAGGTTTCGTCAAACAAAAGAACATAACTTGAGGCAGACTGGATGCTTTTCAATAGCTGTGCAGCAAAGTATGGACCAAGTCCAAAGGCACATAAGTAGGATGCTTTCTTTTCACTGCATTGAAAACCAGCAGCAATGGTGCTGTAAGGAAACATAGCTCTAAATAGGCTCTTCACCCCAGTACACGAGCTATAACTGTAGTGTGCATCAACGCATTTCAATGTCCAAAGTATTTCAGCTTTTTTTAGCACATCTGCAGTGCAAACATTCAATGTTTGCTGATGACTTGAAAGTTGATGTTGGCTATTCTCAGTAGATGCTGTTGAAGTTGAAGGGATAGGTTTAGCTGAGTGAGAGTCAGAGATGGTGTCATTGGTCGTTGCAGGATGGGACTTGAAAAAACTGCTAATAGTTGCAACTGCTGTGCTTCCCGCAGCAAGTTTTTTTGTGTGCTTCACACCTGTTACAACAAAGCAAGCAATGGCATTAGGAATGTAGGTTATATTATGGTGATTTAAAATGTTATAGTTATTTAATGTTTGTACCCTAGTGCCAGTAGTGGTCAAAAACCATAACACTTTAACAGGTTAGACAATTAAAATAAATCTCAGCCGTTAGCTGATAATTTTCTTAAAGTTTATTTATATTATTATAATTATAACTTTGTTTTTTTTGCAATGTTAAAATTTGGCTTAAAGAAATAAATTTATTACAACCAAACAAAAATAAATTTACAACATAATTTCTATTTACAACATAATCAGATCTTACCGTTACCGTGGCTTTTCACTGCACTTTCTCCCATGTTGCCAATGTCTATTGATTTTCCACAGGCAGTGCAAAAAGCAGCATGTCGGTCTTTCTGTTCTTTTTGAAGCCATTGTTTGTATTCATCAACTTGCAGCCAGGCATCACTGAACACGCACTTTCCGCCAGGCATTTTAAAAAATGGACCGATCTACTGCCAGCGCGAAAACCTGGCCACATGCTTGCCGGAAATGGTGAATGGTGAAGGGAAATAACTCTGTTGAAGAACGTTCTTGGAAAGTGAAAGTAGGCGTGATGCCGAGAACACGAAAAAAGAGAAAAAAACTTGTATGTTCAATAATATGTTGTTGTGTTTTTTTTATAATTTATTACTGAACGTAAACATTACATTATTATGTTATCTGCAGAAATTCCAGGAGTATTCCAGGACTAAAATGAGATTCTTTGATTTTAAAGGAGTTTCAAGGGCCCTGGAACACACAATACATTTTTCCAGGAGTTTCCAGGACCTGTACGAACCCTGTTGTAGAGGACCACTATAGAATGTTACATACCAAATATGAAATCTCTGGGCCTTGTGGTTTCAGAGATTTTTAAATTCATTTTGCTATATATTCTATATAAACCATGTGACCTCTGGGGTGTGGCCCATTTTGACCCCAGGGGCATAATTTGAACAATCTTTGTAGAGGACCACTATAGGATGTTACATACCTAATATGAAACCTCTGGGCCCTGCGGTTTCAGAGATTTTTCAAGTTTAAACTTTTTAAATATATTTTTAGCTCTGGTGACCTACATAGGTAGCGGACCAAAACGATTTGAACAACTTGAAAGAGGGTCACCCAATGATCATTCCTGTGAAATTTGGTGAAAATCTGCCAAGTGGTTTAGGAGATGTTGTTTGAATGAATAGTTGATGACGGACACACGGATGCACAGACGACGGGCAATCACAAAAGCTCACCATCAGCGTTATGGTCCTTGTACTCGACACTTCCTCTCACTGTCCTCTACCATTATATGAAGTTTCATTTGAATCCCATCAATACTAATGAAGTTATGCTCCACACAAGAAGCGTGACGGACTGACAGACAGACAGACAGACAGACAGATGGATAGACGGATGGACGATGCAATTACTATATGCCCCCAAAGTTCCCTTCAGGGGGCATAAAAAACTTTAACCTAGCTCGGACGCAAACGCCGAGGTGAGTAGAATAGCTTGCCTTTTTTTCGAAAAGTGGAGCTAAAAATGAGATTGCGTCATTATGCGCACTTTGAGTTTTGGCGAGTTATTTTCCACTTATGCAAATGAACGGAACTACCTGTATTGGCTCGATACCTACAGGTTATTGATTTTTTCCTGGACAAATGTGTTACTATTTATAGTATGGTATATAATAATAGTATTTATTTTTTATAAAGAATCCAGTGAAAACCACCAACAGATTTAGTCATCTCGCAACAGAAAAATAACCTTTACTTTAACTTGATCATTAACTTTAACTTTTTCAGTCAGGAAATAAGAAACTGCCGATCCCAACATACAGTTCCCTTCCCTCTCCTACGACCGCCAGTTTCGTATTATCAGGTGCCCAGGAAATGTCCTTCACCGCGCCTCCAAGTACGTGGAACTCGTTCTTAAGAATGTGCTCAGGGTTCACCGTGTCCCAGATTCTGACCTTACCTCCCACATCTGTGGAATAGCAAGAAACAATAATAATTGAGCTAGCTCTATGATCATTATTAAGCCATTACATCATACCAGTAATCTTCATTATTATTGTTCAGTATCATTACCAACATCATTATCTGAGGTATTCATCACTAACATTGTATTCATCATCATCATCTTCATCACCATCATCAGGGTTGTCATTATTAACTGATTGCCAATCAAATTGATCGTTTAAAATAATGGGAAAATATGTTGTTGTTTTTTTCAGGAAGTTAAAAATTTCAATCGGTTATTTCGCAAGGGGGCCCCTAGACCCCTGGCCAAATCGGTTACATTTAGATAAAAATAGCTCGTTTTATTTGACAATGACAACCCTGCATCATCATCATCAACATCATCACATTATAAGAGTAATGAATATTACATATTATTAAATTAATAATCAACATATCTCTTCTGCACGAGGTGTTTTTACTTAACGAATGACTTAGAATATTCCTGGACGCACAGACGCCGGCTAGCTCAGTTGGTAGAGCGCTGGACTACAAATCCGAGGATCGCGGGCTCGATTCCCAGCCCGGCCACATAACTTGTGTGGGGATTGGTCATGAAATTATTTCTGCGGCCATTCTCCCCCTACCTCTGATTCAAGTAGGGCAGTTGTCAATTACTTTGCTTATTGAAAATTAAATGAGGCGCGTCGTGGGAAAACCAGGCCATATCCATGTGCGTAAAGTGTCGTCCTGGATCAGCCTGTGCAGTCTGCACAGGCTAATCCAGGACAGCACTTTCCGCCTACCATGGATTTATGTTTAGAAGAGACTTCCTTGAAACAGAAAATACCATAAAAGCAGAAAGTGCCGTCCTGGATTAGCCTGTGCAGACAACACAGGCTGTGCGGACTACACAGGCTAATCCGGGACGACACTTTATGCACATGCATTAAGGCTGGGTGTCCCATGACGCGTTTCAAATGATGTTTATAAATTAACTAATTTTTGCAAAGCACTGTATTCTGCCTAGAGACATTTCTGTAGGTAATTAAATATTTCACCTCCGGATGCAATGTAAAACCGTGACGGGGAGTACATGGCCATGGTACAAGGGGAGGTGTGCTCCGAATAGATATCACACTTGGCTGCATTCTGAAATTATACATTTACGAACATTAATGGTTCATGCTGTCTCTGCTAATGTCATGCATCCATACGTCTTAATCTTTGATATTACTGGACATGAGGTCTGGTCATCTGTTAATTATTATTGGCCACTCAAAAATATTTGGCTTTCAAGAAAAAACCCGACCAGAAATGTTTCACCAGCCAAGTGGACCAGTGTTCATTTTATCTGCCTCATACAGTTATATTGGCTTCGTCCAAAGTTTAAAAGACCTTTGCAGACACTGGATTAATAAGCAGTTTGAAGTTGTTGTTCTTGTGTTTATTGCAATTGGTCGAATGGTTATGAAAAAAGCATTTTAATTTGTTAAAGAATGCAAATGAGTTCAATAAACGGACCAGAATACTTGACTACTCAGTACTTTACTGGTACCTGCAATGTTTTTTTCACCTTTGGGGGAAAGGTGGCCGGGCCCTTCAGATGGGGAATTTTACGATAAAAGGGGAATATTTTTTTTTAGAAAACTCAGTAGTACATGTTTATATTCTACTTTATTATAAAACATTAATCAGTTGCTTTGCTACAAATGATATCTTAGATTATGCACTAACTTGGTTTGATGAAAAATTGCTGGGATTGCTTAGGAAAATGCCTCTATCTTCGTCAATTTTTGTCCGAATTTTTTCTTCTTTTTTTTCAAAATAAAAGTTTACATTCTGAGGGGAATTTTAAGGTAAATATAGGGGACAAATATATACCTTTTCAGCAGGGGGAATGGGGCCAAATTTCAGCCCCAAATTGGCCCTAAAAAAACACTGTACCTTATCTAATTCTACATCTTTCCCTACCAACTTTAGCCAGCAGTGAAGTTATTGCACAACAGCAAAAACAAAAGACATGAAACAAAACTAAACTATATATATATATATATATTTATATTCACAGTCTTTCTTAAACAAAACAAAAATTTGTAATTACTCAGGCCTTTTTCTACTGCTCTAGCGGGTCCGATAGTCGGACCTGTTCCCAATTACAAATATGCATAATTTTTCCCAATTCTGACCCTAAAATTCCCAATTGTAAAAAGTCTGTTGTTTTTGTCCAAAATGAAAGTGAAAATATGATTTTTCAATACTTTACAGCCGATTTTTTCACACTGGCTTTACATTTGGATATCCTCTTATTTTATTGTTGACACTGTTTACGAGCTGTGTAATAAAATAGGCAACACAAAGAAAAACAATTTGTTTGTCCTCTATCAAGATGAAATTTAACATGAATTATGGGCAAATATTTTGTTATTTACACAAGTGGATGTGTCAGTTAAAGGAAGGATTTAAATATAAGGAGTTAAAGATTTCTTTTCACATATTTTCGCGACCTATGTAGTTTAGGCACTACACGATGTTTATTAACACATCATTAAAACTAAATTATGTAGACAGTAGATCCCACAATTTTATTTTGGTCAAGTTGGTCAGATTTAGTGATGCTTTTTTAGAAATATACACATACTTATAGGAAATCAGACATGCATATGAATGCAAACTCTTGGTTGCATAGCTTGCTTAGGTATTTATCACAATTTAGAGTTAAATTAAAATTATTAGTGCTGTTAAATTCTTATTTATTGATTTAAAACTGTAAATTTCTTCATTATACTTAAGATTTAGCGATACCAATTTTTCGTCATTTTGACAATTTTACGTCGTGAATTGCCCAATTTAACCAAGATACTTTTTCCCAAAAAGGTCAGAAAAAGGCCTGTTACTTTTCTGCACTTGTTTTGGAACAAATGTATGATTTAATTTTTACACATGCACAGAATTGTCAAATAATTTTGTAAATGTTTAAAATTGGATAATGGGTAGAAATGCTGGGCAAGAAAGGGTCATTACAGTCAAAAACAAAAATGATGCAAATACTTACATTAATATCTCGAATGAAGATGTTATTGCCATTGGAATAGAGAAATGTTTCCCCTTTAGGATCAGCTCCAAGCACGATTGCTTTGCCTCTTTCTGTCTTGGGCAGGGACGGGAAAACAGACCCTGTAAAAAGAGAAATGATGCGCGTCGTGGGAAAACCGGACTTAATGTATGTGCGTAAAGTGTCGTCCCGGATTAGCCTGTGCAGCTGCACAGGCTAATCCAGGACGGCACTTTCCGCTTTTATGGTATTTTCTGTTTCAAGGAAGTCTCTTCTAAACAAATACACTGTAGGCAGACTGCACAGGCTAATCTGGGACGACACTTTACGCACATGCATTAAGTCCGGTTTTCCCACGACGCGCCTCAAATGATTTTACAGTGCAATGTACACTGTATGTCAAGTATCGCTATCAGGGTGTCTTTTAGGCATATCAGGTACTTTCAACAGTCTTGCGATTTAGCAACGTAATTAAGATTATCCACCACTTACTCCGGAGACACAGGTTTAATACCAGTGTTTTTTTCACCTTTGGGAATTTTACGGCAAACAGGGTGTTTTTTTCAGAAAAGCATTATTAAATGTTTATATTCTACTCTGTGATAAAACATAAATATCTTTTTTTTCCAATTTCTTTTCAAAATTAAGCTTATATTCTGAGGGGAATTTTAAGGTAACCATAGGGGGAAAATATGTATTTTTTAGGCAGGGGAATGGGGCCGAATTTCGGCCCCAAATTGGCCTTAAAAAAGCACTGAATACCCTGCAGGTGCTAAGGGTTTTTTTCACTTCAGATATTTGGGGACTATGTAAACTTTCAATAAGATTATATAAAATGTTTAATGAATATAATATAAAATGTAAGATGTTATTACTCTGCAAACGAGTCTTAAGTTTTATTTCTGTATCGCTTCCACCCATATATTTCTTATCCCATTAACATAATTACAATGATCTCTCAAATTCATCTGAAACTGACCTTTATGCATGAATATATGATAAAACGACAATTATGAAAACAATATTAGTTTCTGTATGGAAAACACGTTTTTGGATACTGCTAAAAAATAGTGCTGTTTAATGTCACTGATTCAGTGATTGGAATGGCCACATAAACAATGCAAATGTTGAATGTAGGACATAACTCGAGCGTAAATTACATAATTGCATATATTACTATATATAATAACACATTTACATTAAAAAACAAGCATTATGTGGTAGATTTCGATTTCGTAATATTAGGTGTGCCAATTATCGATAATCAGCACACTCAAAAGGTGTGCCAAAAATCCATAATGAGAAAACGCGCGCCTGTGCGAAACAACGTGACGTCATTTCATGAAAATGACGCGCATTGTAACGCAATCAAGCGTTATTTTCAGATAAGCAGAATTTCGTATTAAGAATTATTTTTAGTTATACACTGTAACTCCATTATATCGCTATTCGCGGGGTCCATGGATCACAATATATCCGGATCGCGATATAACTTGCCAGGCCATTCAGTAGATATACATGTATACACTAGCCAGTTTTTATCCGATCTCAAACATAAATGTAATTAAGTAAATAACTCGCCCTTTTCAATGTAGTTAACATCCATTATGTATTAAATCCATGTGTAAAATATTCCATTTGTACATGAAACTATAATATTATTCCTTTAATTCCGTTGAATAAATTTCAAATCGCGTACAAAAAATATAAAGTCCGAAACGCCTATCCAAATTTCACTATTCACGTGAAGTTAACATAAATTCTATTAACAATTACACCACACGTGTATTTTGTGTAAACTCTTTGTTCTGTTAGAAAAAGCGCGAAAAAAAATTGCGGACAATCTTATACAATGTCACGTCGTCCGCATGGAAAGCGTGGGTGTATTGATCGCCATATAAAAACTTTGTAGTGCAGAGAACATTGAGATCTTTACTTTTGTATACAAGTTTCGTAGCACAAAGCAACAAAATTAGGTGTCTATATATCGCGACCGATATGCGGTTAGTATTTCTCCTGAAACAAAAAAGAAACAGCCATATCGATTATGTTATTGTCATTCAGATAGCTTAGTATTGATTTATGACATACAGTTACTGTATACACCCTCCACGTGGACTGCGTGTAATTCGGATGCTAAATAGAGCGACAGCAGTGAAAGGACGTTGTCATGGGTGGCACGCACGCTGTAAGCTGATGACGTCAAACTGAAACACTTTGATGTTGAGCGAGTCTGCGTATTGTTTGTCGCACTACAAGAGTGTGAATAAAAGAGACGCGGTGAAGGCACGAAAATCCGGATCAAACTGGATTTATTTATGAGAATTTGGTAATAGGAAAATATTGAAGTAAATGAAAAAATCCACGGCCGATTCGCGATATATTGGACATTGCGATATAACGGTTCGCGATATAGCGGATCTGCAGTGCATTAAGAAGATTTTGTATGGGGAATCAATTAGAAAACATTAAACGGGAATGTTAATGCGATTTATTCATTTATTGTAATAAATGTAAAGAAACAGTTTAGGAAAAACAGATTTAATCTACCATACTTCAGCAATTGAATATATTTGACCCGCGATCAACGTAAATTTGATTTTCATACATCGAGAAGCAAGTTTGAACATAATAATGATTAATATAGATCTTTTTCGTATAAACCACAATTTGCATTATAAACAATATAATACAGCAGCGCCCTAGTCGTAAAATTGTGCGTTTTCGGCAACTTTCTTGATGTATTCAAAATAAAGGAATTACATGTATAGCCATTGCATTTGATAATTTAACTGGTTCAGTGACATAGCATCCAATGTTCAGCCGTGGATGCGGCCTTGCGCCATTGGCACAAAAATAAATGATTTGTCCCCACCAAATTTTCGTAAGGGGGTCCGCGGACGCACACAATTTACAAGTAAATAATTTGGCATATTTAGTAAAATTTATATTATTGATCATCTTGTAACGTCAATTTATAACCAATTTTTTTCCCAAGAAAACTAATTCATTAACGCTCTATCGGCTGCGCTTGAGCAGTCAAGATACAGTAGTATCAATTAATAACTGTACATGCCGTCCACATGCTAAGCGTGAAAAACACTTTTCAGTGACAAACTGCTTGACAACAGCAGCATTTTGTCAGACACATCATAGCTTTTTTAAGTCGAACTAACCGACACCGTTGCTATTGGCTTGCAGTTTTGGATGCCCGCTAATTGATGACGTCACACTGTTACACTTTGTAATTTCAACAGGTTTCATTATGAATGCATTGTGTTTATAACGGATTTTATTGTTTGTTCAAATTGGAATTAATAATGAAAGGTTATAGGTATTTAAGAATGCAGTTTAACATTGATCAACAGAATGTTATGAATTAATTAAGAACACAATAATATGTATTAATCCATTTTGGAACTGAAAAGAAAAACAAACATTAATTAAAACAGCTAGTATACTCTATTTGGATATAGTCGCGGTACGGACGTTGTCGCGGTAAATAATAAAAGTCATCTAGTGGACATATCTTGTAAACAAAACCCACGTCTTTTTCTAGTCTCGGCGTCTTATTATGCAAACTATCCGAAAATGCATAGAATATTGCAAAGTACATTCTTTTTTGTTTAAACATGCTTGTATAATGCATTTCTTCTTAGAGTCTCATCCAATTTCATTGCAGAATTTAATAAGATATTGTTTTAACTCTGTAGTCTGCGCCAAATTAGTAGGAGTATTTCCACGTGGGTTTTTCTGCATAAGTTATTTCCTTTCCGGTAATAAAGGTTATACTGTACACTATTTATTTTTCAAAATTGGCAAGGATTGCTTCGCTCGTAACCGATTACCGCGACTCTGTCATGCAAAATGTCAAATTTAACTTATAGACCGTGTTGTGTGGTTTGGTGTTTTGCAGGAATTCCAAATGAAATAACTGTTTATTTGTTGTTTGCCATGTGTGTTTAAGACATTTTTACACCTTATAATCGTTTATTAAAAGTTGTGTTATCTTTCCATTTTGGTTATTCAAAAAATCGGAACACAGTATATGTACTTTTCAAAGCAAAAATCTGCTTTGGGAATATTCATGAGGTGTAAAACTTTTTTTGTCTATGTCCCTACATTTATGTAATTTGTCCACTTGTTCAAGCCTAGAGGGCCCTTGTCCCCAATAGTCCAAATTCACGACAGAACACTGGCACCGATACAAACAATACAAAAACTTTTTTATTTGACATATGCAATCAAAAGGTTAAAAAACAGCTCCTCGGGCCATTACTGATTAGGTGTGCCATTATGGACATATGTCACACCCGCACCAATAATAAACTTCTAATTAATATAGTTCAGTAGTGTCAATTCAATGGTAACAGACAACAATAGCCCCAGTTAAACCCGGCGCAAGTCTAAAATGACCCTTAATTAATATAGTTCAGTAGTGTCAATTCAATGGTAACAGACAACAATAGACCCAGCTAAACCCGGCGCAAGTCTAAAATGACCCCTAATTAATATAGTTCAGTAGTGTCAATTCAATGGTAACAGACAACAATAGACCCAGCTAAACCCGGCGCAAGTCTAAAATGACCCCTAATTAATATAGTTCAGTAGTGTCAATTCAATGGTAACAGACAACAATAGCCCCAGCTAAACCCGGCGCAAGTCTAAAATGACCCTTAATTAATATAGTTCAGTAGTGTCAATTCAATGGTAACAGACAACAATAGCCCCAGCTAAACCCGGCGCAAGTCTAAAATGACCCCTAATTAATATAGTTCAGTAGTGTCAATTCAATGGTAACAGACAACAATAGACCCAGCTAAACCCCGTGCAAGTCTAAAATGACCCCTAATTAATATAGTTCAGTAGTGTCAATTCAATGGTAACAGACAACAATAGACCCAGCTAAACCCGGCGCAAGTCTAAAATGACCCCTAATTAATATAGTTCAGTAGTGTCAATTCAATGGTAACAGACAACAATAGACCCAGCTAAACCACGTGCAAGTCTAAAATGACCCCTAATTAATATAGTTCAGTAGTGTCAATTCAATGGTAACAGACAACAATAGACCCAGCTAAACCCGGCGCAAGTCTAAAATGACCCTTAATTAATATAGTTCAGTAGTGTCAATTCAATTGTAACAGACAACAATAGTCCCAGCTAAACCCGGCGCAAGTCTAAAATGACCCTTAATTAATATAGTTCAGTAGTGTCAATTCAATGGTAACAGACAACAATAGCCCCAGCTAAACCCGGCGCAAGTCTAAAATGACCCCTAATTAATATAGTTCAGTAGTGTCAATTCAATGGTAACAGACAACAATAGACCCAGCTAAACCCGGCGCAAGTCTAAAATGACCCTTAATTAATATAGTTCAGTAGTGTCAATTCAATGGTAACAGACAACAATAGACCCAGCTAAACCCGGCGCAAGTCTAAAATGACCCCTAATTAATATAGTTCAGTAGTGTCAATTCAATGGTAACAGACAACAATAGACCCAGCTAAACCCGGTGCAAGTCTAAAATGACCCCTAATTAATATAGTTCAGTAGTGTCAATTCAATGGTAACAGACAACAATAGACCCAGCTAAACCCCGTGCAAGTCTAAAATGACCCTTAATTAATATAGTTCAGTAGTGTCAATTCAATGGTAACAGACAACAATAGCCCCAGCTTAACCCGGCACAAGTCATAAAATGACCCCTAATTAATATAATTCAGTAGTGTCAATTCAATGGTAACAGACAACAATAGCCCCCCCCCAAATCTAAAATGACCCCTAATTAATTTGTCCAGCTCTGAACTAACACAACAGTTTGTGTCTATCTAAATTCTCTGATGCACCTGGGGACTAGAATACATAGAAGTGAAGTATCTAGGTTCTATTCTTACATGGAACCACTCCTCTGCGTTAATGTTATGTTTGGTTGCTAAAAAAACATAAAACGAACTGGTGCAAATTTGGCATTTTAAACACATTATTTCTCATTATTTCTTAAAATTTTATTTGTGACAAGCAAGGTGCATGACAAAATGAATATTTTACATATCGTTTTACGTAAACGAAGCCATATTGTCAATCTGTAGTGTACTGGCAGTGAAAAATATTATCACATTACTGAAGTGTTTGAGGAGACAACATCAATCTTTTCCTACTTCCGGTTTCAAACAATATTCTGCATAACAAAACGTGAACTTACAAAACAAACTGAGGCGTATAAAGAAAGAACATGCACAAACTACAGACGCATACTTACTCAAGTTAACGTTCGCCATGTTGTTCGTTTTATCACGCTGTGGTTATTGAAGGAATCTTCAAATACAGCGCCGGCAAGTTGGAAAACACGGAAGTGAAAATTCAACGCGCATGCGTCAACTCCCTTACCATATATGGGTATTTCTACTTTCGTTTTGGGCTGTGCACAAATAAAAATCGTACATTGCCATATACGGCAGTCTTGACCGGTAGCTCTGTCAATAATATTAGTTTTTGAATTCGTCATACAGCAACTTTTAAATGTATGTGTGTCATTCGTATTTTTACCTTGTTGATTAACGTAGGACGGTAGAGAATCCGATCACAAACTCTAACTGTATTTTAACTATACTGATATGTAGATCTAATGATGTCATACCAGTAGGCGGATTTAGAGGGAGCCGGAAGCAGCGTCCGCCCCCTCCAAAATGTTTAAACATTCTATTGTAAACATCACCATATCTTAAAACATACGAGGCGCGTCGTGGGAAACCGGACTTAAAACATGGTGGGTATATAACGCAGCTTTTAGCGCAGCCAATATACACAAAGAAGGAAAATTACTCGAATGGGATTTTGTATAAGTTAATGGGGATTCATTCAGAAATATCTGTTTGAAAATTGCAGAATGTTTAAAAAATGATCAGTTACTAATTAAATGGTGAGTTTAAATTAAATTTAAATTAATTAATTAGGATTAATAAAAATATTAACGAATATAAGTATAGATGTGTTAGAAGTGGAAAGTGTTTAGATTTCAGAAATTAAAGCTCAGATCTATATATAAAAGGGATGATTTATTCATCAAATTTATGTACTAAATCATTGTTCAGATTAATGCTTAAAATAAATGTATTTTGTTTAAGGAGATTCGATAATAAATTATTTAATAAAACAATTAATTAGCTGTATTTGATTGAAATATGCAGTCTTCATATGCATTGGTGAAAACGTTGTTTAAACTGCAATTTAATATTTGTGTAAAAATGCAGTAATAAGAATAACGAATATTATGTAACGCGAATACTCCTAATAAATACTTAAATTAAAAAAGGTTGTGCCAAATAAAAATAAAGTAAGGGACATTAAATAAACGCAACTTAATATGCTTTATTTCTTGACATCATTTACAATAATATATGTAAATAAAAGCTATGAAGATAAAATGTATACACCACAATAAAGCCTTGTAAATACACATATTAATGTGTGGATTCAAGTTGATGTGACACTGATTCTGCCTAGAACTGAAAAGTGTGTACAGTACAGTAATTGTGTAATACCAGTTGGTTAAATTATATCCAAATATAACAGTAGACATAGATAGATAAATTTAGGTTGTTTAAAACACACATTACAACAATAAATAACAAAAAAACGATAAAATAAACACAATTAAAGAGCAGATGCCCATAGCACAATTTACAAACAGTGGCAATACATATCATTTAGTGATATGTAGTCAAGGGAATTAGAATTAAGCACATTAATTTACACAAAAATAACAGAAACGATTCGCGTTTTTTGTATGTAGCATTATGGGTATATATTTTTTTGCCTAATCCACATGCAAAAAAAACACGACATAAAATGACATTCATCTTCAATATATTGTAAATTAATTTAAGTCTGTTATAACAGTATGCAATAGCTTGTTCGCACACCTGTTATATAGTTATATTATCAGTGCTAATAATGTTACAACTTTTTTAATAATTCGCACATATATTGTTATGTACGGCGGATAGTGACCGAATTCACCCAAATTCACTGGTACAGCATTTTATGCATAGACCTTCGCCGGAGTCATTGGCGATATTATAGATGTTGTCGATGACGTCCATTAATTTAAACGTTAAGGTGATATATATACAGGATTATTGTAGGGCATAGTCAGTATTTCGTGTAGTTGCAGTTAGCATTTTGTGTGGTTTATAATATATTTCGTATAATAAGTCAACAAGCAAAACATTTAGTACTAATTTACTACTTATTAACTCTCGAAGAATTTACATGTAGTACCGGCCATCAAGTGGTTCACAAATTCGTGATTTTACATTTTAAATATGTAAAATCTTCCTTTTGTGTTTACATTAAATCTACTATATGTCTACATAATAAATATACTCTACTTTTGCCTAAAATTCATTTTATTACGTACAATTAGCATGCGTGAAAAAATAAATTCTGTGTATTGCTATCACGTGGAGATAATACGGTAACACGTGTACACTGCCCCCATGGGAGATCAACGTGATAAGCCGACATATTATTGATAACAAAATTAGCTAATCGTTTGTGTGACATTACACAAGTGTACTGTAGGCATTCGGTATCCCAGTAGTAGACCAGCTACCAGATACCACAATCCAATCAAAACGCTACTGACTATGATGATGTCGATTTTTCTTAATAATTGTTCTGGTATGCACGTATTGATATGATTGATGTATGGATGAATTTATTAGGTCTAAACAAGAGATGTTTGTAAAACATGGTATGCCCCCCGACTTGCAGCCAAGTTGTGAGTATACGCAATTATTAAAAACAAAATTAATATGCAATCACAAGCGAGGTCTCAATATAGGGTATCTATGTATGAAGTTTCACTAAAATATCCCGATGCGTTCTCAAGTTATTGAGAGGAAACCGTTTTTCTATTTTTAGTAATGGTGACCTTGACCTTGACCACACCCACCTCATATGAAATCCCAATATAGGGTATCTATGTATGAAGTTTAATTAAAATATCTCGATGGGTTCTCAAGTTATTGAGCGGAAACCGTTTTTATATTTTTAGCAACGGTGACCTTGGCCCCAGACACCCCATATGCAATCCCAAGCGAGGTCTCAATATAAGGTATCTATGTATGAAGTTTCATTAAAAGATCTCGATGCGTTCTCAAGTTATTGTGGTGAAACCAATTTTTATATTTTTAGTAACGGTGACTTGACCCCACACACCCCATATGCAATCCCAAGCGAGGTCTCGATATAAGGTATCTATGTATAAAGTTTCATTAAAATATCTCGATGCATTCTCAAGTTATTGAGCGGAAACTGCTTTTCTATTTTTAGCAACGATGACCTTGTCCTTTGACCTGTTGACCTCAAAATTTATAGGGTTCCTCCTCTCCTCCCAAGTAACCAGCATAACAGCTTTCATGATCGTAGGTCAAAGCGTTCTCTAGATACCGTGCGGGAACGAAATGGTCTACGGACAGACCGACCGACCGACGGACGGACAGGTGCAAAGCAATATACCCCCACTTCTTCTAAGGGGGGCATAATTATTTGTGTTTATTCATTAGATATTAACAGTTTTTACAATACAATGACAAAACTTATATCATATGTTTATTCTTAGTTTTACTAAAAACAGAATACAAATAAGAATTTTAAAAGGCTCGCTTTCGCCTCCGAAATTAACAAAGTTGTTACATTATACTGAAGACCAGAAGACCAGAACAAAAGATATATTTTATTTTATCTCAGAAACAGTGCGTAAACGTTAAGGCTAGTCAATTCTGGAAACGAAAAAAAAACACGCTTCAATAAGAAACATAGTAACACTTGATTTACGTTTTCGTTGAAGAACCGGTCGCGACCGAAGAGTGTGACGAAAATATTAAATAACAACATATATTTCAGAGGAACTAGTTTCACCATCACATGCCTTGCGCACCGGTTCAAACACCAGCAGAAAATTATACAAAGAACTTAATATGCAATTATATCAGGTCAAATCTAGACGTTATGTTTAACACGTTATTTGATACTTAAATATATCGAGACTATTAGTATGAATAACAGCTATACTCTGTAATAATTTCAAAATAACAATTAACAACATAATGATAGAAAATACAAAATAATAGATCCAATAATAGATCTATTAAAAGTAATGTTCAATCTATGTAACTGGCACAAATTAGTTTAATAATTATTAAAACGAATTGTGTTTAAAAAATACCTTACCCTCCATATTATATTACAATTACGAAATGAATTTAATTATTAATATAAATAATTGTATAAACATAGTAAAAATATTATTATGATGCATGCATATTAACTTTAAGTCAAAATAATGCAACACTACAGTATAACTTAGACATAGTAACGCAATTTACCATTTACCGGTAGACATAATAATAGTTCGTTTAAATGTTAATTAAATAAAATTATTTCGCAATTGTTAGAATATTGAAAGCTACTTACCTAATTATTATAAAAAAAATGCATGCAAATAATTAATAATAAATAATTTATACATACCCCTTAAAACATACGTATTTCGTTGCCGATGACGTGTTCTTCAATCAATTTATTGTAATAATCAAATATAAACAAAGCGAAACTCCAGTTGCGACAGCAGGAGAGAACTCAAATTATCAGCCCGAGGTCCTTATTTATGGCAAGTGACCAATTGCCAAAAAACTACATAAAACATCACAAAAACATATAACAAACTCAAAACGCACATGAATAAAACTGGGGTCACCGCCTTGGAACGGTCAATGCAAAGCATTGGGGGTGTAAACCGGTTTGCGTGTGCGCACGAACCTCACACTTGGCCCAGAATTATTCACAAAACATATAAGTTTAAATAAAAATTAACCTCATAGCATCGCAATTCAAATTAAACAGCAATTAAAGAGAATACTATTCAATTTAATTACCATTTAATTACTCAATGGCTAGATGCAAACCAGAGTAGCAGAATTGATTCGTCATATAGCAACTTTTTAATTTATGTGTGTCATTCGTAGTTTTACCTTGTTAATTAACCGTTAACAAACCCGTTCTTTGGTTTTTGCGTTAAGTTGTTCTGTTTTTTCGATATCTATCCCAACATGTCCGAGAGAAAAACAGTGGTTTGTTGGTAGCCGTTTTCAGTTTCTGACAATTTCCGCCCTCCTTTTACTGAACATCTTGTTTGCCGCGCCTGGATGTTGCAACATCGCAACTCCCAGCTATATGACCCTCCGGGTCGCTGGAGCTACATTAATGTAGGCCCTACGTGTATATAGCTCAAAGTATTCAGGAAGAACTAATTGTAATTAAGCAATGACTACGAGGTACTTTTTATACAAACTGAACTTCAAATAAACATGTATGAATGACCGAGTGCTTCACATGGTTACATATCATAGGTATATCTTCAGACGGCCAGTCACCTATAAAATTCGTCAGATTTACCCACATTTAAATTACTTTGGTTGGCGACTGGCGAGTGTACGTATTCCTTAACGCTATCTGGACTAATGCTATTTTAGGCTAAGTTGCATATTTATGCAAAATGATGGCTTTATATCACTCGGCAGCAAACTGAAGATACATCAGTAAACAAATACGTGATAAGGAAAAAATACAAATAGTTGTAAATTGATAAGCCACAATAGAAACAATCCGGGGGGGGGGGGGGGGGGGCTTATCCCTGACACTGGTTTTGAAACCGTTTTTAGATAGGGTTCGAAGTGGTCTGACCGACTATGTCTATCACATAAAATGTTTAAACTCTTTCTGTTACCAACATAAAAGCCACACGCTTCATTACTTTTTATAAAATTATTTAAACTGAGATTCTTCATTCCGTTTTGCTATTCAAGAAGGCCAAATTTAGGGGTCTAGATATTAACTTCACAGGCCTATCATCGACGAGTTGGAGCAATCAGTAGGGTTTTCTTATTTTTTTTTAATAGATCTAGTTGTTCGATTATCTCCAGACTGAAATAATTCCTTTCACCAGTAAATTAATTAGCGATATTTTGAAAACATTGTGCACGTCTTGTCGGTAGTGGATTCACTGGAGTGTAACCTTTGTGTACACCGCATAAAATTCGGCCGCAAGGTCGCGCGGTTCCTGCGGCATAATCAGACCAAAACATAATCGGTCCGATCGGTTGATTTGGCCATGACGCATTCATCTTCATCATAAGCTTGGGCAGGTATCATTTCATTCCAACTAAAGTCTTCAATATATTTCCGAGGGATACGCATGTTCAAATCTAATAGCCTTAAGAAGACCACAGAATAGAACGTTCGTTCAGAGATGTTATACAACTTTGGTGCTCGATACTGCATTCATTATTCGATTTATTTGGTACTGGTTTGATTTATAATGAATCTTGAATCGTGATATATTTGAATTTATTTATATTTTTAATGTCATAACACGCATTACAATGATGGAATTTTAATGAAATGAAATTAGTGGCCCATTGTTTAAGTCTGTAAATTTTCATTTCAACCAGAAACAAAGTACATGTATACTTCATTCATTTATTCATTGTTTGAGATGTTATTGTCCGCTTGTACAATAAACCAGCGTTTTTTTCACCTTCGGGGTAAAGGTGGCGGGGCCCTTCAGACTCGGTAATTTACAAAAAAGGGGATTTTTATAAGCATTATTACATGTTTATATTCTACTTTGCTATAAAACATAAATAAATTGTTTTGTTACAAATCATAACTTACGCACTAACTTGGTTTGATGAAAAATTACTTGGATTGTTTACGAAATTTACTCCATCTTTGTCAATTTTTGTCGGATTTTGATATTTTTTGAAATAAAGCTTATATTCTGAGCGAAATTTTAAGAATAATATTGGGGAAAAATATATACTTGCTAAGCAGGGGAATGGGGCCGAATTTCGGCCCCAAATAGGCCCTTAAAATCACTGTATAAACACACTGCTCATATACAGTAACTGTCATTCTGATACTCATGAGTCATTTATTGCGCTCACGTCATTTTTTTTACACATTCTGATCAATTATGATCATATCGGTCAATTCTGACAAGCAGACAGAAAGCTGGATAGGCCGTTTAGGACAACTTAGCCTAAACCAAGACTACTATGAGAGGTTGGTTGTTTCAAACACCGCACGTTTGACTCCCTTAGTTTACTCCATTACCGCACCAATGTGATGAGTTCCAGGATGTATTTGTACAATACCTTCTTAACATTATCGTTAACAATTCCCCATAAGACATTCCGTGTAATGAATTTCTGTGTTTAGAAACTGTGTTTCAGTGTAATTTCTTAAATTTACGTTGTTTTTTTTATTTACTTTTTCGGCGTAGATCTCTATCTTTCTGTATGTATACAACATCGGAATACTTTTAAGGCGTCAACAGACTTGTAAGGGGCAAAACTCTGGCAAGACCTTTTTCTTTTTATACGCTTCAAACAGCGGGGGAGATAACTGTAAGGAGTTTGACAGCGCACTATACACCATCGGAATACTTTTAAGGCGTAATCAGACTTGTAAGGGGCAACAACTCTGGCAAGACTTTTCTCTTTTTCTTCGCTGCAAACAGCAGGGGAGATAACTGTAAGGAGTTTGACAGTGACCTATACAACATCGGAATACTTGAAAGGCGTAAACAGACTTGTAAGGGCAACCACAAACTCCTCGCAGCGGTTACCTCCCCTAGCGGTTTATTTGATTTGAGTTATGCTCGGCACCACTCAAATCTCTGCGCAGAGGTTTGGGCAACAACTGTGCAAATACTTTTTTCTTTTGCTTCGCTGCATGTAGCAGGGGAGATCACTGCAAGGAGTTTGACAGTACACTATACAACATCGGAATACTTTTAAGGCGTAAACAGACTTGTAAGGGGCAACAACTCTAACAAGACCTTTTTCGTTTTATTCGCTGCATGTATCAGAGGAGATCACTGTTAGAAGTTTGGAAGTGCAACACTATATTGGGATACTTTTGTGCGTAACCAGATAATTGGAAGGGGTTACATCTCTGGACACGTTGTTCCTTGCTGTGTACTATTTTTGTCCGCTTCATTATACTTTATTAGCCACAATTTGAAAGTTCTTAAATTAGGGTGACAAGATGTCCGAGCAGTCCGATGTTAGTTATCTAGAAATGGTTTATCGCCAATTTTGATTACGGCTACTTTATCTGACCCATCTGACCAGTGTTCAACATGCAGTAAACCGGTAACGTGCCATTACCTCGACAGGCTGATTATAAGTTAAAATCGGTTAATGAGATCAGCATACAAATGTCAAGAGATCCGATCATCTTTTAAAAACCGCGTTTGTACTCCATGCAAAAAAAAGAAAATTTAAATATTTATGCCATATTCAGCACCAAAATTAAGAATAATAGTATGATATACGTTTGTTAATTTTACTTGGCGACAGATATTCAGCTTAGCACTAAATCTGACAATAGAACACAGGTTCTTAAAGTCTATAATTATAAACTATTTTTCGTAGCAATTATTGTCCAAATACTAGGGCGAAAATGACAAAAATACTTGAGATCCAATACAGAAGCAGAACATAACAACAGAAACAGTAAAATAACAAATAAATAAGCATATCGACTAAGCGTACGTTGGAGTTTTCGACTGAACAGTAGAAAACTAGGAGGGGGGAGTTCACTCAGTATGCGCGTTTCAACAATGAGTCTTGTGTAAGAAATAATTTTCTATTTATCGTTGTTTATCGGTCAATAAACAACGATTTGGAGTTCTGATGCGTAGGATCAGAACGACAAAGAGTTGTTTATTGCCCGATACACATCGATAATGCGAAAAAAATTCGATTCTAACATGATTTGATAAATATTTTTGCAACTGTAATGAGAAATATAGTTTACTATGCTCTCCTCAGAATCTGGACTTCTTTTTGCGTTGTTTATTGGTAGTTAACAACGATAATTTTGTTCTTTGTCTATAAAAAATAGCGAATAACATGTTAGAATATTTTGTTTACCACTTTCATTTGAAATGTATTATCATGAACTGTAGTGAGTTTGTTTTATTGATACAATTGTTTCTGTGGCAAGACCGTACATACACACTTTAACGACATGCAGATTTAGTTTTAGTAACTTATACCGGCTTAACATCGACGCGTATATTGGGATGTTAACTTGTAAAATGTTTGAAAATAACAACAACATTGTTTCACTCAAAGCGTTCACACTTCTTATATTTGTATAGTGTTCAACTTCTATTCCTCTATTCATGAATGCCACACTATGTTTTGTACAAATTCCCTGCGTCTGGGGTGTATTTCCTTGCTTCATACTACTAGGTCGTATGTGTTTTTTTTTCTTTTACAGGGACCTGTTCACAGATTGACGAAATGACAATTTTCATTTTCTTGTCAAAGATTCGACAAATAAAAGAAACTGTATACAAAGGAATTAAATAACACCACTGATCTAATTATATACCGTAAATGCCGCTTCCTTAATGTGTAATCATAAGTTGAAATGGATAAGATTATATTTGTTTGTTTGCTTGTTTATTTGGATTTTATCGCCGTTTTTAACAGTATTTCAGTCACATCACGGCGGTCAGTTAACCTACTCACACTTTTCCTGGGCAAGCTTAGCCGATCTAAGCGGTTTACCAGTACTAAGTGCACATACCTATGCCAGTAACTGACAACTGCCCTACTTGAATCAGAGATAGGGGGAGAATAGCCGTAGAAATAATTTCATGACCAATCCCCACACAACATTATATTAAGCGTTTGTAACTCGAAACGATGGAAAGATTTGCAGTGTTTCTGTTGTTTTCGTTGAAACTGTTCAAATCCTGAATCACTTATTATTGTTGTTGCTATCTTTTTTCTTACTTAGCGTTGAAACGCCTTATACGTGTATTCAGTTCAACTTCAATTTTTTATATACTGGAACAGGTCCCATAAAATTGGGTCACTGACGGTGTTAATGGTGTGGCAATATTATGCTCAGAACATTCAATACGTGCAAATTGACAGACAGACAACAAATTACATAAATGCGCATGAAAACATATCACAAATACCGTGTTCTGGCAGTGCTTTGTAAGGATAATTTTTGTCAACAGATAGCATAGAAAAATAATAGTGGCAGATATAGTGTGATAGAGCGTTAAAAATCACATCTCTGTAAGTAAAATATGGTACAGAAAGAAGATACGGAATTAACAATATACATACGTACCTATACCAAATGAATCAGGACACGGTGTAACAATACGTTAACAAATCACAAAAAGACAAAATAATTCAATAGCCCAGTAATGCATATCTATCAATATTTTCCTTCACGGGCGGGGGGGGGGGGGGGGCGGCGGCGGGCATATACGGGACTTTTGACTGAAAGCGACTCCAGACAGGCGAACATTTGACACGCCGATAGTTTCGGAAATAGACTTTGGTCGGATTTTATAACCTGGTAATATTGATACACGACTATAGCATATCCCACAGAGGGGATGTAGACAAAATGTTTGGCTCTAGGGTGGTAAATTGGACCCCAAAAATAAAAGAAGTCAAATTCCCCTGGGTCAGCCCGCCGCTCCGGGGGGGGGGGGGGGGCGGACATTGATAGGTGCAGTACACAGTGTAACATTACTTTAACAAATCACAGACAAGAGAATCGCACAACGCCTAGTAAGTAACAACCGCATCGTACGCGCTACATAAGGTGATATACGTAATACTTTCACAGATCACACGATTTGTAAAACAATCTGACAGAGAACAGAGAACTCGAAACAACACAATCCGGGTGTCTATGATTATTCATAAAAAACTGTAGGGCCGCTTGCTGTGGTCGTGCACGTGGTCTTTATATGGAGATGAAAATGTACATCCAGGGGTCTTGCATGAGACCCATATGGCATATTTGCCCAGGAATAGTCCATATTGGGATCATATGGGCTTGCTGGCTGGGGACCCAAAGGGGCTGAAATGCTGTGCTATATTGCCCTTGTATGAACAAGCTAATGCATATGAGTCTCGCATGCGGCCGATGGTGTTTTGCAAACGTTAAAGGGACAGTTGTACAGTTTTTGGCTGTGATAAATAATTTGCTAAAACTGACCTTCTTTCTGTTCTGTAATACATTTATTGTTAATATTTCAAGGTTTGAAAAGCACATTGCTTGTGCAAAGTTAAACGTTTGACGAATATCTGTTATTTTTCGAGAAAAATTGCGAATTTTTTTTTTTTACACAAAAAGGCATAATAAATATTAAAACAAGAGTACCATGATGGCCCAAAGCGCTCACCTGAGAACTGGTACATTAAGGTATATGAACAATACGCACAGGGGGATATGATCAATTTGATTTAAAACATCGGTTTGTTCAATGGGCTAACTAAAGTACGAGTTGGGTAGTGGATGTGCGGTGTTTTTGCTAATGGTTCTCAAATCATTTTTCTCGATGTTCTTACCTGACCCATTAAGTCAGTGACAATTCCGGAAAATGCACAAACAGTAGATTTTGATGTCTTTTCCGCAGACAGTTTAATAGAAATAGTTGCAATGCGATAATTGTGATGTCTGTGCTGTAAGGTCAAGTTTTGCTTTTTCTTTGATATTTTTTCTGTCCAATGATGATAAATGATGTTAATGGAGGCTCTGCAGACATCAATGTTGCATGTACAAATAACTGCATCTTGCATCTTGTTTGCAATTGCTGGAAATCAAATTGTATTTATCAATTTTTATGGTCATATGCAAACTGTGTAAGTTTGGCAAACATTGAATAAAAAATCGTGTCTGCAAGTCAATCATTGATAACTTGTTGATGTTTTCTTTTCCAAATACAAGGGGCAATAACTCCGGTGTTTCTGGTCTGTTCATGCTTATATGCGACTTCACCAATAGTCTGACGTTCATAGACAAACTGTGCACGATTGGTGAAGATTGGATGAAAAATGAAGTCTCTATCCTGAATAATGTCCATTGTTGCATTTTTTTCACAAACAAAGGGCAATAACTCCGGTGTTTCTTGTCCGATCTTGCTTATATTTGACTTCAATTGTAATCTCATGGTAATAGACAAACTGTGCAAAATTGGTGAAGATTAGATAAAAAATTAAGCCTATATCAATAATAATGTTTATTTTTGTAAAACATTTTTAATAAACAAAGGGCAATAACTCTGGTGTTTGATATACGATCTGGCCCATTTTTGGCATCTGCTGAGATCTGATGGTCATACACAAACTGTGAAAGTTTGGTTAAGATTGGACGGAAAATAAAGTCTATATGTTGGAAAATAAAAATTTTGCACTTTTTTTGCATGAAAAAGGGGCAATAACTGTAGTGTTACTGGTGTGATCTGACCCATCCGAGATGTTATGGTGATACACAAACTGCGCAAGTTAGGTTAAGATTGGATAAAAAGTGAAGTCTCCAGCGTGAATACGAACCCAATTGTTGACGGTACACGGACGACAGACGACGGACGACGCAGGAGAGGTCCCCTTTACCAATAGCTCACCGAGCACTTCGTGCTTAGGAGAGCTAATAATCCTGTTTTGCAACCAAAACTGCATAACAGACAATAAAAATCCATTTTTAGAGAAATATTTTTCCAACTGCCCATATACTGGGACCATATGGGCTTGCTAGGATTGCTACTCGAGCCTGCCATCTAGGGACCCAACTTGGCTTGCTTACTGAGTCCCATATAGGCGTGTTCTAAAAGGAAACTGTAAATGGAGCCCTTGTGGTATATTCTACATTTGGCCTATATGGTTTTGTTTGCTGGGATCTTTTGTTTTATCATCTTAAATTAATTCAGATTTCGTTAATTCAAATCTCGAAATTGTGCCACAGAATTGAAAACAAACATTAGTGACCACAGACATAGCAATTACCGACAGAGAAAAAGCTATTGACCGGAAAAACGTCTACCGGGTATTTTTTGTAGAACTTCACTCGTAATGCGTAAAGAAAATGCATTCGGTTTAACGACGGAAAGTCACTGAACCGGCTGATTGTGGTATAATTAAAGAATACTGTGTGAAGCACAACAAGTATGATTTATTACTAACAACAGTAGCTTTTGGGGGGATTTTCCTTATTCAGCTGTACAGTGCCGTTTTGCGACAGCTCAATGATGCGCGCATTCTTGTCCTTAACATCTTTCATCAGGCAATCTACCACAGTTTGAAAACAACTTTCCACGTCCTGTTTATCGTAAAGTTTCACCTCACACGTTTGCGCGTTGTGCTCCTGCGCGAGGCCTGTGGGTTCCTTAGTGGTCGGTTCTACATCAATGAAGTCGGAATGTTCGCCGGATATATGCCCATTCTCCGGAACCGATACTGGGTCACGGCTGTTTATTCCTACCAACATCTTGATCAAATTCGTGTCTTTGCCAAGATATTTGTGTAGATCTTCCAGCCTGTAAAATAGCTACAATTAATGCAATTCATGTAAATGTATATATTTAATGTAGTTCTAGAATAGCAACGTTGTAACTTTATACCAATATGTTTGTATGGATCACGATTTATAGAGAAAGATCTACTATGATCAAAAACGGTACAGCTAAAAAGGAGCAGGGTGGAAAGCCGGACAAGTTTATTGGCATTTTCCATTTAACGGATCAGACGGCAGTTACATTTACAAATATAACTGAAGTAATAATTTATACCAACAGTCATAACATATGGCAATCGTCATAAAATTATAACCGCGGTTACATTTTTCTGACCAAAGGCTAAACTTAAGCTCTAAGTCTGTTTGGCGAAATAAATAAATTCTTATATAATGCCTTTTGTCAAAATTGCATTTATTTATTTAAATATAAATTATTAAATTTAAAAAAACAATTTCAATATACATATTTTATAAATAAATGAATCAGAAAAAAAGGTAACTGCAGTTATAATTTTATGACAACTGCCATATTTTTTTATTTCGGTATAAATTGTAACTGCAGTTATATATGTAAATGTAACTGCTGTTACAAATGTATGACTGCAGTCATAAACTTGTAACTGCGGTTACAATTTTATAACAACAGTTACATCTATATTTAGCTGCCGTGCAGATATGTACTTTTGACCCAAAGGGTACGACATATATAACAGATCAGATATGCTCACCAGTAGTGGAGATCGGAGAAGGACGGAGGGTTGTGGACATTATAACATATCAGACATGCTCACCAGTAGTGGAGATCGGAGAAGGACTGTGGGTGGTGGACGTTATAACAGATCAGATATGCTCACCAGTAGTGGAGATCGGAGAAGGACTGTGGGTGGTGGACGTTATAACAGATCAGATATGCTCACCAGTAGTGGAGATCGGAGAAGGACTGTGGGTGGTGGACGTTATAACAGATCAGATATGCTCACCAGTAGTGGAGATCGGAGAAGGACTGAGGGTTGTGGACGTTATAATAGATCAGATATGCTCACCAGTAGTGGAGATCGGAGAAGGACTGTGGGTTGTGGACGTTATAACAGATCAGATATGCTCACCAGTAGTGGAGATCGGAGAAGAACTGTGGGTGGTGGACGTTATAACAGATCAAATATGCTCACCAGTAGTGGAGATCGGAGAAGGATTGAGGGTTGTGGACGTTATAACAGATCAGACAACAGTGGGCATCCCTGTAGTAGGACAGTGTCAGACTGCGGTGCCTCTCCAGGCCTGAAAATGTACGTGTATTAGTACCTCTGTAGTATAGGACAGTGTCAGACTGCGGTGCCTCTCCAGGCCTGAAAATGTACGTGTATTAGAACCCCTGTAGTATAGGACAGTGTCAGATTGCGGTGCCTCTTCTGGCCTGAAAATGTACGTGTATTAGTACCTCTGTAGTACAGGACAGTGTCAGACTGCGGTGCCTCTCCAGGCCTGAAAATGTACGTGTATTAGTACCTCTGTAGTATAGGACAGTGTCAGACTGCGGTGCCTTTTCCAGACCTGAAAATGTACGTGCATTAGTACCTCTGTAGTATAGGACAGTGTCAGACTGCGGTGCCTCTCCAGGCCTGAAAATGTACGTGTATTAGAACCCCTGTAGTATAGGACAGTGTCAGATTGCGGTGCCTCTTCTGGCCTGAAAATGTACGTGTATTAGTACCTCTGTAGTACAGGACAGTGTCAGACTGCGGTGCCTCTCCAGGCCTGAAAATGTACGTGTATTAGTACCTCTGTAGTATAGGACAGTGTCAGACTGCGGTGCCTTTTCCAGACCTGAAAATGTACGTGGATTAGTACCTCTGTAGTATAGGACAGTGTCAGACTGCGGTGCCTCTCCAGGCCTGAAAATGTACGTGTATTAGTACCTCTGTAGTATAGGACAGAGTCAGACTGCGGTGCCTCTCCAGGCCTGAAAATGTACGTGTATTAGTACCTCTGTAGTATACGCCAGTGTCAGACTGCGGTGCCTCTCCAGACCTGAAAATGTACGTGCATTAGTACCTCTGTAGTGTAGGACAGTGTCAGACTGCGGTGCCTCTCCAGGCCTGAAAATGTACGTGCATGAGTACCGCTGTAGTATAGGACAGTGTCAGACTGCGGTGCCTCTCCAGGCCAGAAAATGTACGTGTATTAGTACCTCTGTAGTATAGGACAGTGTCAAACTGCGGTGCCTCTCCAGGGCTGAAAATGTACGTGTATTAGTACACCTGTAGTATAGGACAGTGTCAAACTGCGGTGCCTCTCCAGGGCTGAAAATGTACGTGTATTAGTACACCTGTAGTATAGGACAGTGTCAAACTGCGGTGCCTCTCCAGGGCTGAAAATGTACGTGTATTAGTACCCCTGTAGTGTAGGACAGACTGAGGTGCCTCTCCAGGCCTGAAAAAGTACGTGTATTAGAACCTCTGTAGTATAGGACAGTGTCAAACTGCGGTGTCGCTCCAGGCATGAAAATGTACGTGTATTAGTACCTCTGTAGTGTAGGACAGTGTCTGTGGAATGCGGTGCGGTATTAGTACCTCTGTAGCATAGGACAGTGTCAGACTGCGGTGCCTCTCCAGGCCTGAAAATGTACGTGTATTAGTACCTCTGTAGTATAGGACAGTGTCAGACTGCGGTGCCTCTCCTGGCCTGAAAATGTACGTGTATTAGTACCTCTGTAGTATAGGACAGTGTCAGACTGCGGTGCCTCTCCAGGCCTGAAAATGTACGTGTATTAGTAGCTCTGTAGTATAGGACAGTGTCAGACTGTGGTGCCTCTTCTGGCCTGAAAATGTACGTGTATTAGTACCTCTGTAGTATAGGACAGTGTCAGACTGCGGTGCCTCTCCAGGCCTGAAAATGTACGTGTATTAGTATCTCTGTAGTATAGGACAGTGTCAGACTGCGGTGCCTCTCCAGGCCTGAAAATGTACGTGTATTAGTACCTCTGTAATATAGGACAGTGTCAAACTGCGGTGTCGCTCTAAACCTGAAAATATATGTGTATTAGTATTTATGTAGTATAGGACAGCGTCATACTGCGGTGTCGCTCTAGACCTGAAAATGTACGTGTATTAGTATCTCAGTAGTATCGACAGTGTCAGACTGCGGCTTCTCCAGATATGAAAGGTACGGCGTAGCATTTGTGACTAGAATAAAAAGTAACAAGGTGTGCCCTGGAGGTTTGAAGTGTTCAAGTGTTGTACTCAATGCGCGCATTCGAAAGTTGGCATACTGCGAAGTGTAAACATATTTCGATATAAATGTCATGGAATATAAGGGAACTGGAGACATGTATGCAATGTTCTTATAGCCCTGAGAACGAACGATTCCCCCTCTGCTCAATGTGTAAAATATTGCGGTGTTGCGGCTGTTGTTGTTTTTCTTGAAAAAGTGGCAAATAAAACTTAACTTGCCATACTGAGAAACTCCAACTTTCTTGTTATGAAGCGGCATTGGATTTCACTTCGTATGCTAACTGTGGAATGCGGTGCAATCCAGCAATATTTATTACTGATCTTGAACCATCGAGATTTTAAACAATTGAGCAATATTTCTTACTCATATTGAACGATCGAGCAATATTTGTTACTCATTTTGAACACAAATGGATTCCATTAATCCATTTGGCGAGAGCTTCAAACGATTTATCGTGTGGTTCTATGTGTTAAGTAGATCAACAGTTAAACTGACGTTATTCGAGTGTCATACAATGATGTGATAAATACCAAATTGACTAGCATATTATCGACATTTGTGGAAAGGCTTTGCTGATAATGAGGGGATAAACCATTTAGTGAAAATAGGGGTAAATGTAATTTTTCTGTTTATAAACAGATCGTCTGAGTTTATAAAACGTCTGATTTACCTGTACGATTAGTCCAAGTTAATAACGGTTCTCACTTGCATTTTTACCTACTGTATTTCATTGTTATAAAACGAAAACAAAAACAACCTCGCTGATGTCTCCCGATAACGTTACATATTAAATGTAAAAAGTATATTATGTTAACATATAAGAATGTAACATTTTAAATGAAACAAGCAATGTTGACTCGCCCGGCTCAGTTGGTAGAGCGCTGGACTGTCAATCCGGGGATCGTGAGTTCGAACCCCAGCCCGGCCACATAACTTGTGTGGGGATTGGTCATGAAATTATTTCTATGGCCATTCTCCACCTACCTCTGATTCAATTAGGGCAGTTGTCAGTTACTGGCATAAGTATGTGCACTTAGTACTGGTAAACCGCTTAGATCGGCTAAGCTTGCCCAGGAAAAGTGTCAGTAGGTTAACTGACCGCCCTGATATGACTGAAATATTTTTAAAAACGGCGAATAAATCCAAACAAACAAACAAACAATCATGCAGGAAGGAATAACAAGATACAGTATATCAAAACAAGTTATTTTATATAATATAACTCTTTGTACAAACCTGTAGACGACTGCTGTCAAAATTGGAATTTTGCAATGATCGGATAAAATTGCAGACTTATTTGCATATGATTTACATGTGTCGAAACGTCAATTACATTATTAGACTTGCCCATTGTGTCATAGATTTGCAGCTTCACTCGGATGCCTTCGGGCGTAGTGAAAATCTTGTCCACGCATTGTAGATGCTGTTGAGAGATCGGACTGTGGCGTTCTGGGGCAGGTTTGGGGAGGAATGGTTCACCGAGTAAGCGCCGTAGAAGCGTCGTCTTGCCCACGTGACAGTCTCCAATGATGACGCATTTGAAAATGTAGTTGAAATCCTTGGTTTTCATGGTTCTAACCGGTCATCGTGTGTACCTGAAAAGATAACAACCGAAAGATAACAACCGAAATAAGCCCTATGCTGAGGCTTTATGCGTATGAAGTTTGGCGGGATACTACTGTATCTGATATAGAAATGTTAAGCAGATACGACTTTTCCCTGTTCTGTAATACATCTGTTGCTCATATTTCAAGGTTTGGAAAGAACGTTGCTTGTGGAAAGTTAAACGTTTGACGAATATCTGTTAGTTTTCGAGAAAAACCTACCTGGTAGACATACCCTAGTACTTTTTTACACAAAAGGCATCATAAATATCAAAATAACCAACACAGCATAACAGACAAAATGTTTTGATAGATTCAACACATTTCTGTTTTTAAATTCCATTTTTAGAGTAATATTTTTCCAACTCCAGACTACGAAACTGTCCGTTTAAGTATGTTATCTTCTTGTATGTTAAAACATAAGACAAGTCTAGAGAGATCTGCCGAAGTGATATGATTTATACAGCGAAGCACTTAAGATATATTTCATTTCGACAAAACAAAGTCTGCATTTCAGATAAGGTTTAATTTAAAGTCTAACCAGGAAGGCTGGCTTGATACAAAACCTGCGGTGGCACGGAGATGACATGCACTACTCTTCCACGAGATATTAACTGGAGGGAACGAAATACTAACATGTGGGAACGATATACTAACTCGTATGAAAGAGATGCTAACTCGTGGGAACGAAATAGCTATGTCAAGGGAACAACTTACATATTCGTGGGAACGAGATATTAACTCGAGCAAACGACTAAGTAACGTCTTACAATTTTGATTGGTTCTCTATCTCGTGGGAACAAGATACTAACTCGTTCCCTTGACCTCGTATCTCGTTCCCTCGACCTAGTATCTCGTTCTCTCTACCTTGCATCTTGTTTCCTCGAATTAGTCTCGTTCTTTCGAGTTAGTATCTCGTTCTCTCGAGTTAGTATCTCGTTCTCTCGAGTTAATATCTCGTTCCTACGATTTAGTATCTCGTTCCTATCTAGTTCCCTCGAGTAAGTATCTCGTTCGCACGATTTAGTATCTCGTTCCCTCAACTTAGTATCTCGTTCCATCGAGTTAGCATCTCGTTCCCACTATTTAGTATCTCGTTCATTCAAGTTAGTATCCCGTTCCCTCGAGTTAGTATCTTGTTCCTATGAGATGGTATCTCGTTCCCTCGAGTTAGTATCTCGTTCCCACGAGTTAGTATCTCGTTCCTACGAAAAAGTATATCGTGGGAACGAAATAAAACAAGATGGCCCATAGGGCGCTCACCTGAGACCTTGTAACCCAATTAGAATTTGCATC
The DNA here is from genome assembly GCA_027627225.1 of Congeria kusceri. Taxonomy (NCBI): domain Eukaryota; kingdom Metazoa; phylum Mollusca; class Bivalvia; order Myida; family Dreissenidae; genus Congeria; species Congeria kusceri. Next base: position 4,279,878 of record CM051034.1, on the reverse strand, counting down.
TCCGAGGTGTGGCTTATTTTTATCCCAGGGGCATAATTTGAACAATCTGAACAAACCTCTGGGCCTTGCGGTTTCAGGTAAAGCTTTTTAACGTCATTCTGCTATTTAAGTCTATATAAACCATGTGACCCCTTGGTGTGTGGCCAGATTTGACCCCAGGGGCATAATTTGAACAATCTTTGGAGAGGACCACTATGCAATGTTACGTTATACATATAGGAAAGCTTTGGGGCCTTGCCGTTTCAGAGGGGAGGATTTTTAAAGTCATTTTGATATTTAAGTCCATATAAACCATGTGACCCCCAGGGCGTGACCAGTTTTGACCCCAGGGACATAATTTGAACAATACTTGTAGAGGACCACATATACATACCAAATATGAAACCTCTAGGCCTTGCGGTTTCACAGGATTACGATTTTAAAGTCATTTTGCTATATACATTTATATAAACCATGTGACCCCTGAGGTGTGGTTAGTTTTGACCCATGGGGCATAATTTGAACAATCTTTGTTGAGGACCACTATAGGATGTTACATACCAAATACGAAACCTCTTGGCCTTGCAGTTTCAGGAGAAGATTTTTAAAGACATTTGGCTATTTACGTTTATATAAACCATGTGACCCCCAGGGCGTGGCCAGTTTTGACCTCAGGGCCATAATTTGAACAATCTTTGTAGAGGGCCACTATACGAAGTTAAATACCAAATAAGAAACCTCTGGGCCTTGCGGTTTCTTAGGAGAAGATTTTTAAAGTCATTTTGCTATTTAAGTGTATATAAATCATGTGAACCCCAGGGCGTGGCTAGTTTTGACCCTAGGGGCATAAATTGAATAATATTTGTAAAGGACCACTATAGGATGTTACATACCAAATATGAAACCTCTGGGCCTTATTTTAAAAGACATTTTGCTGTTTAAGTCTATATAAACCATGTGACCCCCAGGGCGTGGCCAGTTTTGACCCCAGGGGCATAATTTGAACAATCTTTGCAGAGGGCCACTATAGGATGTTACATAACAAATATGAAACATCTGGGCCTTGTGGTTTCAGAGGAGAAGATTTTTAAGGTCATATTGCTATATATTGTATATAAACAATGTGACCCCCGGGCGTGGCCCGTTTTGACCCCAGGGGCATAATTTGAACAAATTTTGTAAAGGACCACTAAAGGATGTTAAAAACCAAATATGAAACCTCTGGGCCTTGCGGTTTCAGAGGCGAAGATTGTAAAAGTCATTTTGCTATATATTCTATATAAACAATGTGACCCCCGGGGCGTGGCCAGTTTTGACCCCAGGGGCATAATTTGAACAATCTTTGTAGAGGACCACTATAGGATGGTACATACCAAATATGAAACCTCTGGCCCTTGTGGTTTCGGAGGAGAAGATTTTTAAAGTCATTTAGCTATATATTCTATATAAACCATGTGACCCCCGGGGCGTGGCCAGTTTTGACCCCAGGGAATAATTTGAACAATCTTTGTAGGGGACCACTATAGGATGTTACATACCAAATATGAAACCTCTGGGCCTTGCGGTTCAGAGATTTTTTAAGTTTACACTTTTTAAATCTATTTTTAGCTCTGGTGACCTACATATGCAGCGGACCGTAACGATTTGAACAACTTTGAAATAGGGTCACCCAATGATCATTCCTGTGAAGTTTGGTAAAAATCTGCCAAGTGGTTTAGGAGGAGATGACGTTTGAATGAAAAGTTAACGACGGACGCACGCACGCACGGACGACGGACAACGAGCGATCACAAAAGCTCACCATGAGCGTAGTGCATGTCACCTCTGTTCCACCGTACAAACCCCATGCAAGAATTTGATTTGATACGAGCATGTCTGGTCGCGTCCGACGCGCCGCTAATCTGTGAATGCATATTAGCAAAAACAACAACATCAACATAAACAGGGACATGCGACATCAGTTTGTTGTTTACTAAGAGATAATGCATCGGAAGTTAAACCGTGGGGTTTGGGTGTCGGTCAAATCATATGACGATGATTGTGCATTTTTTTTTATCAACGTGTGTTCTATTTTAATACACATAAACTTGAATCACTATAATATTTATTCCAAACTCGTATTTGTATATTTCTACGTCAGTAGTACTATTTCGCTCTTATATATACAGTTTTCTTTTATTTTTGGAATCGGTATTTTTTTTGTGGGGGGGGGGGGGGGGGTAATTGATAATTCTTCAATCCATTAACAGAAACCTTTAAGTGATAACGTATTTATAGAATAGGGACCATATTACATTATGTATACCTTAGATTATTTAAATCGATCTGCTATTTGCTAGGGTGGCGCTAAGAAATCTGAACTAGTAGCCAAAAACTGTGATTTTGCAAAGAAAACCCATTATTTCGAAATATTTTCAGAAAATATGCGTCATGTTTAACTATTTTCCAAAAATTTCAGTAGCCAATTAGAAAGTTTTGTATTCAGTGGCTATTTTGGCTACTGGTAGCGCTAACATAGTATTTGGACAATGCGAGTCACTCTTGTCACACAATTCAGGTAAAATAACCGGTAAAACAGTACATCATACCATTGTAGGCCTACCATTTGATTTAACTGACAGGTCATTTTATGATAAAACTAATTTCAAAATTGCATCGTAAAAATCCACTTGAAACACTATATATCTTTCCTTTCTGAAATCGTATACCCACTTCAAAAGCTGTGTTTTATTAATGTTATCATAGGCTTATTGTACCTTGTAATGAATAATTCATATACAATAACCGTTGCACGTATATATATCTACCGAATTTTGCATATGTACTCTTCCATATAGAGAGACCAAGTATGTAATATATACACACTGTATGTATGTACAATGAAACCTATTATATAATTTGATTCAGGTATAAAAAATATTTTTGTTTCAGGTTACCCGACCTACCCTTAATAATGACCCGACCCTAGAACATTTTATTGAGTTTGTCAGATTTATTTTTTGCTTTATTTACTTTTTTTCCAATTATAAAATGTTTTTTGGATAAATACGTGTTTTGTTTTGATAGCATCCACTTCGAGACAATGTTTCAGGATATGTTTTGAATATTTATTCAGTTTAGTATCTTCAAGTTGACCGTAAAATTTTTAAAAATAAAAATCCTACCAACCTACCCTAATTTTTTCGGGCATGTTACCTGAAACATACATATTTTTTACGCCTCAATATAATGCAAATGCGAGCTCCTACATTTCTTGGTATACACTATCATTTTAAGTCTTACATGTAGATCTACATTTACGTCAACAATCGATATAACAAACGCACGTGTTTGTCTTACTGAAATCTCTTTTATATAATGCTTAGTAGTGAAATATAGAAAAATATCAGTGAGATATATCCCTATATCACTCACAGTGAGGGACTTTTTTGGGGTCCCGATTTAGTTAATACCTGCAATAAAACGGACCGTCATCGATGCCGGGCTCAAAACTGTGAAATGACGTCATGACGTTATGATTCCGTGATATTTTCCAACAAAATGTAAGGCGTAAAAAAAATATGTTTGTTTCAGGTAACATGCCCCCAAAAATTAGGGTAGGTAGGTCGGGATTTTTTTTACTATACTATACATGTATTTTGCCAGTTTCACTATCAGTTTCGAAACATTTGTAAACAAACTTATACTTCTATTTTCGAAACGTTTCTACTTTGTATTAATGCACCTATCAATAGTTTACCCCATGGGGGAGAGATTTTACTAATTGTATTTTGGGGGATCTAATTCCCCACCCTAGTGTCAAGCATTTTTGTCCAAATCCCCTCAAAGGGGATGCTTAATTGGTTGATCAACTGGCCTGGGGCCAATATTACCGGAATCTAAATTCCGAACCAAGTCTATCTCCCGGGACCCGGAATCATCCGGCGAGTCAATTTCCCGCCGGGAAAATGTTGAAAGGAGCATTATAGACGCGCTATTTAAAGCTCCGCATTGAAACAATCCAGATTTTTTTGTTTTGTTATTGGTATTATGCGCCTTAACTCTGTCGATCGTTTGAAGAAAATTAATGTTTATAATTTAGTGTTTTCACACTGTTTGCTATATGTGCTTCGAAGCTAACTACAAACGCCTTATATCGGAATTTATACCATATCAGCGGTTTTAACCATGTTTTAACCACGGACCTCCAAGTTATTTTATTTAAATAAACGATTATACCTTCAGAGAACAACAAAACTTTACATTCACTGACAAACAAAGGCAAGTAGCCACACGTACGCACGCACGCACAAACAAACACACACGTTAAAAGGCCCATTATGTTGTTATTATGTGTACTAAATGCAAAGGAAACAGATTTAAACTTTCAGATTTTTTTGGCCGATGTGTTTGTTCTATCTCAAGAACAATTAAATAAGCGAATTTTACAATATTTACACAAACACGCTAAATTATTGTTTGACTATAAGGCGAATCTGTTGTTTCTTTCACCGTCAGTTTCACTCGAAAACTGGGCCACTATATGAAGCTTGTCTTAGGAAACCCGGGCTTAGTGCATGTGCGTAAAGAGTCCTCCTGGATTAGCCTGTGCAGTCCGCTTTTCTGTATTTCCTGTTTCAATGAAGTCTGTTTTAAACCTAAATCCCACGTAGGCGTAAAGTGCCGTCCTGGATTAGCCTGTGCGAACTGCACAGGCAAATCCAGGACGACACTTCAAGCACATCCATTAAGCCCGGGTTTCCTACGACAACCACATATATATATACGTTTCAGGTTTCAAACATACTACGTGTAGCATAAGACGAAATACACACTAGTTAAATGTCAGGTGCAAAATAATGTCTACATGTTTCGTAGATAATGTGGTTTGTTGTGGTTTGGTGCAACAGGCAAGTAATTACCAGCATGCACACAAGATAGTTAAGACGATACAAGATTTCGATAGACAAAAGTTGTTCATTGTCTGGTTGTTATCTATATGTATATACAATGTATTGGTTATGATTGTATGTCCTTTTAAATAAATGCCTTTGAACGAGTATTAACATATATATTACAACGTTTTACCTGTGTTCTAACAAATCTAACAACAACGAATTTTCACTGTGTGACAAAATACGAATTTAAGGACATGAATGACATCTAAGAAATCGCCTTTAAAACATCCGGAGCACCCGAGTTTCATTTGACGTAACTGTCGTTATTTATCATAAGAGTAAAACATGTATGCCCCCCCCCCCCGACTTGCAGCCAAGTCGTGAATATGTGCAATTGTTAAGAATTTTTTTAAATATTGTATGTGCACATTAACACATGGGGAGGAAATTAAAGTTAATGCTTTAGGAAGTAAATATAAAGCTGAAAGAAAGATATAGCATAATTATTTTTACAGTATATTACATAAGGATACCCTTTTTCTGTTTGATTTAAACATCAAATAGTCCAAAACATCTCTAGATATCCTGCGGAAACAAAATGGTCTACGGAGTAAACAGCTTTCATGTTACAAATCCCTGTAACCTTGACCTTTGACCTGTTGACCTCAAAATTGATAGGCGTCTTCCTTTCCTCCCGAGTAACCAGCATACCAACTTGGATGATCGTAGGTCAAAGCGTATTCTACATATCATGCGGAAACGAAATGGTATACAGAGGAAACAGTTTTCATGGTTACAAGCCTCTGTCACCTTGACCTTTGACATGTTGACCTCAAAATTGAAAGGCGTCTTCCTTTCCTCCGAAGTAACCAGCATTCCAACTTAAATGATCGCAGGTCAAAGCGTTCTCTAGATATCGTGCGGAAACGAATTTCATGTTACAAACCCCTGTGTCCTTGACCTTTGACCTGTTGACCACAAAATCAATAGGCATCTTCCAATCCTCCCAAGTAACCAGCATACCAACCTAGATGATCGTAGGTCAAAGCGTTCTCTAGATATCGTGCGGAAACGGAATGGTCTACGGACAGACCGACCGACCATCCGACCGACCGACCGACGGACAGGTGCAAAGCAATATACCCCCACTTCTTCGAAATGGGGCATACTTATTGAGCAGAAACCGTTTTTGTATTTTTAGTAACATTGGCCTTGACCTTGATCTCACCCACCCAATATACAATCCCAAGCGTAGATACAAGGTATCTATGTATGAAGTTTCATTCAAATACCTTGATGCATTCTAAAGTTATTGAGCGGACCATTTTTCTATTTTTAGTAATGGAGACCTTGACCTCACCCACCCTATATCTATATATGCAATCCCAAGCGAGGTCTCGATATATGGTATCTATGTATGAAGTTTCATTAAAATATCTCGATGCGTTCTCAAGTTATTGAGCGAAAACCGTTTTTCTATTTTTAGTTATGGTGACCTTAACCTTGACCCCACCCAACCCATATGAAATCCCAAGTGAGGTCTCAATATAAGGAATCTATGTATGAAGTTTCATTAAAATATCTCGATGCGTTCTCAAGTTATTGAGCGGAAACCGTTTTTCTATTTTTAGTAACGGTGACCTAGACCCCACCCACCCCATATGCAATCCCAAGCGAGGTCTCGATATAAGGTATCTATGTATGAAGTTTCATTAAAATATCTCAATGCTTGTCAAATTATTGAGCTAACACCTTTTTCTATTTTTAGTAACGGTGACCTTGACCTTGACCCCACTCCCCACATATGCACTCTCAAGCAAGGCTTTGATACAAGGTATATATGTATGAAGTTTCATTAAAATATCTCGATGCGTTCTCAAGTTATTAAGCAGAAACCGTTTTTCTATTTTTAGTTATGGTGACCTTGATCTTGACCCCACCCATCCCATATGCAATCCCAAACGAGGTCATGATATATGGTATCTGCGTATGAAGTTTTATTAAAATATCTTCATGGATTCTAAAGTTATTGAGCGGAAACCGTTTTTCTATTTTTAGTAACGGTGCCCTTGCCCTTGACCCCACCCAGCCCATATGCAATATCAAGCGAGGTCTCAATATAAGGTACTTATGTATGAAGTTTCATTAAAATATCGATGCGTTATAGAGCGAAACCGTTTTTCTATTTTTAGCAACGGTGACCTTGACCTTTGACATGTTGACATCAAAATGAATAGGCGTCTTCCTTTCTTGCCAAGTAACCAGCATACCAACTTAAATGATCGTAGGTCAAAGCGCTCTCTAGATATCGTGCGGAAACGAATGGTCTACGGATAGACCGCCCATCCGACCGACCGACCAACCGACCGACCGACGGACAGGTGCAAAGCAATATACCCCCACTTCTTCGAAGGGGGGCATTAATATCTTTATGGATTCTACAGTTATTGAGCGGAAACCAATTTTCTATTTTTAGTAACGGTGACCTTGACCCCACCCATCCCATATGCAATCCCATGCGAGGTCTCGATATACGGTATATATGTATGAAGTTTCATTAAAATATCTCGATGCCTTCTCAAGTTATTGAGCGGAAACCGTTTTTTCTATTTTTAGTAACGGTGACCTTGACCCCCACAAACCCCATATGCAATCCCAAGTGAGGTCTCGATATAAAGTATCTATGTATGAAGTTTCATTAAATATCTCGATGCATTTGCAATGTATTGAGCGGAACCCGTTTTTCTATTTTTAGCAACGGTGACCTTGACCTTTGACCTGTTTACCTCAAAATGAAAAAGGCGTCTTCCTTTCCTCCCAAGTAACCAGCATACCAATTTAAATGATCGTAGGTCAAAACGTTCTCTATATATCGCGCGGAAACGAAATGGTCTACGGACAGACCGACCATCCGACCGACAGACCGACCGACGGACAGGTGCAAAGCAATATACCTCCACTTCTTCCAAGGGGGGCATAACTATACATCAGATCAAAGCAGCAACATCTAACATTACGGCTGCAACGTGGTTTGTACAGGAAAACGCCGAATGAAAAAGCAACAATTATAATTATTATACCTCACTTGATTATTTCTCTATACAATGCATATAAATGCAGCAGGCAACTATTTCATATGTCGCCCGCTACCTCTATGTCGCCCGGTACGCAAATGATACGGGATTTGTCGATATAATAAAATAAATATTGATCTCCTTGAGGGTGACAGTGCGTCTCGTCAACCCTCGACAAACACTGTGGACCTCGGCTAAAGCCTCGGTCGACAAGACGCACTGTCACCCTCCAGGAAGTCAATATTTATATTATATATTCAACGAACTGTAACGAACTAAACGCAGCTGCTGTATTCAATGTGGGCCAATATTTATGACGACTCTTAAGTTATTTTGATCTTAAAGGCATAGTTTAAGGAATGCCTGGCCTCTTCATGGGGTATTTCACTCTTGAGTATTGGTCCACCATAAAATATCTTATCATTATCTACTATCGTACAGTAGTGTGACGGTCCACACTGTGACCACAGCAGGGTGCCAATACGCAGGGGTACAATACCATAGATTGGGGGGGGGGGTGGGGGTGGGGGGGGGGGTCAAATAAAGAAGGATTAAACTATACTTTTTTATATCGAAAAACGTCAAAATAAGAATTTGTGTTGGACGCATGTGCATGACGAATACTAAATATTAATACAGTTGGAATTATGTTGTATCATATATGCCAAAATCTTCAAAATTCAGATTATACATAAACTGTGCGGTGAATATGCAGCGAACATTTTTTTTTACCGGCCACACCCATAGATTTTTTTGGAGACGTAAGCGGAAACCAAGAATTATTTATTTGGCCTACTTTTCAACTAAGTGTCATTATAGATACCAGCCCAGTTTTCTAACGACATATGTCTGCAACGTGGTTCTTTGTTAGCTTAGTACTCCGAAACAAACCATTTTTAAAATTGCATATTTACTTTCATCAATACATTTTGAAACTCTGTTCCTTTGCAATTTGAAGAATGTATGTTATACCGGTATGACAATCGTAACATCGTTTGCTATAATGGAAACACAAACTTAATAGGTAAATGCAATTAAGTAACAGAATTGCACACTGAATCAGTATTTCATATGACCACTGTCTAAGTCCAACGTAGATTTATATTTTCCTATTGATAGTCCATGACTAAATTAACGATGATTACCACAAACACGACGACGACAACGCCGTCGAAAATGATGATGATGATGTTGATATTGTTGATGATGATGATAATGATGATGACGACGACGACGATGAGGGGGATGACGGCGACTTACACTAGAAGACAATAATAAAGCTGATAATAACAATGATAATAAAGAATATGATGATGAAAATGATCAATATGATAGTGAATATAATGACGCCGGTAATGACGACAATGATGATGATGATGACGATTATTTTTTTTTTTAATTATTATTACTATTATTATTATTATTATTACTATTATTATTATTATTATAATGATGATGGTTATCATGCTGATAAAAATGATAACCTTGCAGATGATGATATTTTTCGATATAAAAACGTAACAAAGGAAGCGACTCGTGGACGTTCATAAACAAAGGAATACAGTTACTACCGGGTATACAATATATTAATTTACAGTATCATATATACATATATACCTTTAGAATCTAAAATGTAGTTTCCTCTCAAACTTGCCTATTTATGAACGTAAACTATGTGAATATTCCAGCAACTTCTCCAAATCACAAATTCCCGCGACGTTCGCTACCCAAAACTTCCTAAGTACAAACCTTTTACCCCTGCATATTTATGATGGGCGAGTATCTGTGAACATGACATCAATCGATCTGTTCGCTTTAAATGTATAAACAAAGACTACCCGAAAAACAGGTGCGTAGCTTCACGCACTTGTCGCAAATTTGAATATTTTCTTACTATTTGCGTTACGCTAATCATCTGTTAAACATGGTGCGCAAATCAAATGTGACACTCAAAAGTCTATACACCAGACTGTAGTACAGTTCAAAGCCTTGGCATCTGTTAAACATGGTGCGCAAATCAAATGTGACACTCAAAAGTCTATACACCAGACTGTAGCTCAGTAACAAGCATGTACAAAAGTTAAACATGGTGTGTCAAAACCTAAATCGGTTAAACTCAGCGTATAACAAACAAGTGACATTCAAATCTCTATACATCAGAATATAGCACAGTTAAACACATGGATATCTGTTAAACAGGCTGTGTAACACGCACGTGTATCTCAAATCTCCATACACCAGATTGTAGCACAGTTACGCGCATGGACATCTGTTAAACATGGTGTGTAACCAGGAAATGACACTTGATTCTCTAAACAATAGACTGTAGCACAGCTACGCACCTGGTCTGTGGGCTTCATTTAAACATTGGGTGTAACAACCACGAGGTCCGATCATCTGAACGTGACGCTATTATTGTGTTCAGAACACGTGACAGTTATATTTCGAAATTAATGTAGAACTACGTGTAGGTGGCTCTGCTAAGTTACTGGATTAGGTATTGTGATACTTCCGCGTAATGGCCAGGTGGCAATATCTAGATATCGAAGGCATTACATTTGGAAAAATATCGACAAAAGAAAATAAGCGTAGTCGAATGGTCTACTAGTATATAGAGTAAGGGAAATCGCAAAATTGAAATTCAGCGCAAAAGAAAATGCGAAATTATTGAGTCCAACTACCGGTAATAGTAAGAAAGTTACGTTTTAAAAAGCAAGCATTACAACGTTTCTTCGTTTGTCGTTTTTAGACAAAAATGAATTAAGTGGAAAATATGTTACCTCTGAATTGATTATAATTGTTTTGTCGAATTTTTATTTCGATTTCATAAGAGTGATTTACAACCTTAGAAAAAAACACACTTTGTTTGTAAATCAAATAGTTGTAACTTGCAAGTTTTAAGCTACAATGCTCCTTTTCTCTGTGTCTTTTTTTCTCATATATCATAAGTTTGCAAACGATTACACTTGCATTTATTGTGCAAGCATTCCATGCATTTGTAAACTTTTAAAGCTGCAACAATACACCGAAATTACAACTGCAGTTGGTGTTGAACAAGATACATTCCTGAAATAACCAATCATTGAACAACACATACATAACATTGATTTTAGCTTTCACACTTAAACACCTAACCGTTTTGTTGGTGCCTACCAGTTTCTATGAAAAGAACATGCGAGGACAATCTCAATTTTGCTATTATGTTTCTAAATTTTGAATTTTCCATTTTATCTAAATACATGGATCTTTCGGGAAATGGGTTTCAATTCCTTATAAAGAAATAATGATGAACTTTCATGTGCATAACTTCGCCATTTTGAAATGAACACATCTTGTAATCTATTGCGAAAAATTGTAATAAAATTGTTAATTATGGGTGGTGGAGAATATGTAAATTGTGTACTCTGAATGAAATTGAAGACGAGTACCATTTTGTTCTAATATCGTCCATTGATAGCCAAAAGGTCCTATCAGCATATACATAAAGAAGGCTGATAAGCCCTTTTGGCTTTCGATGGACGATATGTCCTTTATATGTCAATTTGAGAAATACACTTATACCTGACGTTTACAAAAGAAGACCAAGTATGTTTAAATTTTTACAATTACTGAATGAGACCAGAAAATCTGTATTGATACGTCTTGCAAATTTCTGTATTAAAGCCTTTAAACTTAGATCCGATAATATATAGATTTATGAGAGTATACTTTTTGTTCCCAAATTGACTGTGTGTATAAATATCTTAAAGCATAAAATTTTTCCAATCAATTTTCAGATTTTAAAAACATTCACTAAACTTTGTTAAAACAGAGCGAGCACTCTCATAAAATCCTGGCATTCTCACGCAGTCATATATTTGTAAAAAAGTCATAAATTGTAATTGCATGTTTGTACTTTCACATGTTCTTTTTTGTTATTATGACGCATGCGCAATTATGTTTGCCTGAAGGCGTGTATGTATTTGACGATGAGCTGTATATGCTTTAGTCATAAATAAACTTTCTGTTCTGTTCTGTTCTGTTCATAATTGCAATGAGCGTACACTGTTTTTTAACTTTCACACAAAAACATATCTTTTTATAAATTCTATTTTACCCTCATAAGTACAGTACATGTTCGCCTCACAGTAAGCTAATATCTATCCGTTTTAAACGAACATACTTCCTGATTGACAAAATTCATATTAAATCGTGTCAAGGGGATTATTTTTTTACGATTTCTGAAGTCATTACAAGCGTAATGAATGATAACAAAATTTAATACGCTTCTATTTGTGTATTTGTATTTGGTCGGTTTTTATATGAACTGAATGTTGCTATTGAACAGTATATACCCGGTAGTATGGTGGAAATCCTACCCGTATTCACCGATCAGCACAAATAGTATACAACACATACTTTAAGTAAATCAGTCCTAAATTTAAAGAATATATATGTGACTACAAACATTGTTGGTCTTAACTATTAACCAATACCATTCCAGCATGTATTTGCAGCTCTAATTTAGTTGCAACTCAAGTATGTGACAACAGTTTTCACTGGCTAAAAATTATAGTTAGGGCCGATTACCGTAGTTCTAAATTCCGATATTATATGTAACAACAGTTTTCACTGGCTAAGAATTATAGTTAGGGCCGATTACCGTAGTTCTAAATTCCGATATTATATGTACCAACAGTTTCACTGGCTAAGAATTATAGTTAGGGTCGATTACCGTAGTTCTAAATTCCGATATTATATGTACCAACAGTTTCACTGGCTAAGAATTATAGTTAGGGTTGATTACCGTAGTTCTAAATTCCGATATTATATGTACCAACAATTTTCACTGGCTAAAAATTATAGTTAGGGCCGATTACCGTAGTTCTAAATTCCGATATTATATGTACCAACAGTTTCACTGGCTAAGAATTATAGTTAGGGTCGATTACCGTAGTTCTAAATTCCGATATTATATGTAACAACAGTTTTCACTGGCTAAGAATTATAGTTAGGGCCGATTACCGTAGTCCTAAATTCCGATATTATATGTACCAACAGTTTTCACTGGCTAAGAATTATAGTTAGGGTCGATTACCGTAGTTCTAAATTCCGATATTATATGTACCAACAGTTTCACTGGCTAAGAATTATAGTTAGGGTCGATTACCGTAGTTCTAAATTCCGATATTATATGTACCAACAGTTTTCACTGGCTAAGAATTATAGTTAGGGTCGATTACCGTAGTCCTAAATTCCGATATTATATGTAATAACAGTTTTCACTGGCTAAGAATTATAGCTAGGGTCGATTACCGTAGTCCTAAATTCCGATATTATATGTACCAACAGTTTTCACGGCTAAGAATTATAGTTAGGGTCGATTACCGTAGTTCTAAATTCCGTTATTATATGTACCAACAGATTTCCCTGGCTAAGAATTATAGTTAGGGTCGATTACCGTAGTTCTAAATTCCGATATTATATGTACCAACAGTTTTCCCTGGCTAAGAATTATAGTTAGGGTCGATTACTGTAGTCCTAAATTCAGATATGATATGTAACAACAGTTTTCACTGGTTAAGAATTATAGTTAGGGTCGATTACCGTAGTCCTAAATTCCGATATTATATGTACCAACAGTTTTCACTGGCTAAGAATTAAAGTTAGGGTCGATTACCGTAGTTCTAAACATAGACCAATGAAACTGCGATATATGTAACAACAGTTTCAACTGACTAAGAATTATAGTTCGGGTCGATTACCGTATTTCTAAATTCCGATATTATATGTACCAACAGTTTTCACTGGCTAAGAATTATAGTTACGGTCGATTACCGTAGTCCTAAATTCCGATATTATATGTACCAACAGTTTTCACTGGCTAAGAATTATAGTTAGGGTCGATTACCGTAGTTCTAAATTCCGATATTATATGTACCAACAGTTTTCCCTGGCTAAGAATTATAGTTAGGGTCGATTACCGTAGTTCTAAATTCCGATATTATATGTACCAACAGTTTTCCCTGGCTAAGAATTATAGTTAGGGTCGATTACCGTAGTCCTAAATTCAGATATGATATGTAACAACAGTTTTCACTGGTTAAGAATTATAGTTAGGGTCGATTACCGTAGTCCTAAATTCATATATGATATGTAACAACAGTTTTCACTGGCTAAGAATTATAGTTAGGGTCGATTACCGTAGTCCTAAATTCCGATATTATATGTACCAACAGTTTTCACTGGCTAAGAATTATAGTTAGGGTCGATTACCGTAGTCCTAAATTCAGATATGATATGTAACAACAGTTTTCACTGGCTAAGAATTATAGTTAGGGCCGATTACCGTAGTTCTAAATTCCGATATTATGTGTACCAACAGTTTTCCCTGGCTAAGAATTATAGTTACGGTCGATGACCGTAGTCCTAAATTCCGATATTATATGTACCAACAGTTTTCACTGGCTAAGAATTATACTTAGGGTCGATTACCGTAGTCCTAAATTCCGATATTATATGTACCAACAGTTTTCACTGGCTAAGAATTATAGTTAGGGTCGATTACCGTAGTCCTAAATTCCGATATTATATGTACCAACAGTTTTCACTGGCTAAGAATTATAGTTAGGGTCGATTACCGTAGTCCTAAATTCCGATATTATATGTACCAACAGTTTTCACTGGCTAAGAATTATAGTTAGGGTCGATTACCGTAGTTCTAAATTCCGATATTATATGTACCAACAGTTTTCACTGGTTAAGAATTATAGTTAGGGTCGATTACCGTAGTCCTAAATTCCGATATTATATGTACCAACAGTTTCACTGGTTAAGAATTATAGTTAGGGTCGATTACCGTAGACCTAAATTCCGATATTATATGTACCAACAGTTTTCACTGGCTAAGAATTAAAGTTAGGGTCGATTACCGTAGTTCTAAACATAGACCAATGAAACTGCTATATATGTAACAACAGTTTCAATTGAATAAGAATTATAGTTTGGGCCGATTACCGTAGTTCTAAATTCCGATATTATATGTACCAACAGTTTCACTGGCTAAGAATTATAGTTAGGGTCGATTACCGTAGTCCTAAATTCAGATATTATATGTACCAACATTTTTCACTGGCTAAGAATTATAGTTAGGGTCGATTACCGTAGTCCTAAATTCCGATATTATATGTACCAACAGTTTTCACTGGCTAAGAATTATAGTTAGGGTCGATTACCGTAGTCCTAAATTCCGATATTATATGTACCAACAGTTTTCACTGGCTAAGAATTATAATTAGGGTCGATTACCGTAGTCCTAAATTCCGATATTATATGTACCAACAGTTTTCACTGGCTAAGAATTATAGTTAGGGTCGATTACCGTAGTTCTAAATTCCGATATTATATGTACCAACAGTTTTCACTGGTTAAGAATTATAGTTAGGGTCGATTACCGTAGTCCTAAATTCCGATATTATATGTACCAACAGTTTCACTGGTTAAGAATTATAGTTAGGGTCGATTACCGTAGTCCTAAATTCCGATATTATATGTACCAACAGTTTTCACTGGCTAAGAATTAAAGTTAGGGTCGATTACCGTAGTTCTAAACATAGACCAATGAAACTGCGATATATGTAACAACAGTTTCAACTGACTAAGAATTATAGTTCGGGCCGATTACCGTAGTTCTAAATTCCGATATGATATGTAACAGCAGTTTTCTTTGGCTAAGAATTATAGTTAGCGCCGATTACCGTAGTTCTAAACATCAACCTATGAAATTCCAATATATGCAACGACAGTTTTCATTGGCTAAGAATTATAGTAAGTACAGATTACTGCAGTTCTAAACATCGAGCAATGAAATTCCAGAACGATATTTAAAGACAGTTTTCATTAGCCAAGACTAAGTTAGTTCCGATTACCGTAGTTCTGAACATCGACCAATGAAATTCCAGTCCTATACGAAACAAATGAAGTCATTGCGAAATTTATGGTTTTGGAACAATGTATTTTAAACAATTACTTACAATTAATTACAACGAATAAGATAGTTTAAAGGTAGCAACGGAATTACGTCACTAGGATAGAACATGCAGTTGTGTTTTATCACTAACTTACAGATATACGAAGACTATTCGAATATACGAAAATACGGATTAATTACTTTTATGGGGAAATCACACGTTCACGAAACAAATGAAGTCATTGCGAAATTTATGGTTTTGGAACAATGTATTTTAAACAATTAATTACAACGAATAAGATAGTTTAAAGGTAGCAACGGAATTACGTCACTAGGATAGAACATGCAGTTGTGTTTTATCACTAACTTACAGATATACGAAGACTATTCGAATATACGAAAATACGGATTAATTACTTTTATGGGGAAATCACACGTTCACGCGATGTGTTATTTTACACATATAAATATTAAGTGTCCGAGAAGTCTCCTTAGTAAACACTGAAAAATTTAGGGTCCGAGAAGTCACGTAACTGATCATCTTGGTCCTCTTGTATTATATTTAGGGCAACACATGACATCTCAATATTAATTCAACGCCGATTGTCTTTTTTAAAGACATTTCTTGTTTTAAATAAGTATGTTTGATCTATAAAACAAAATATCGTCTGGCGGTTAACTATTTGGTGACGAATTAATTCACCAACAATAAACATTGTATGCACCAGCATGAAAACTTTAATTTGGAAGATACGACGATGATGATGATGACGAAGATGATTGAGGAAAATGATAATGATAGATGATAATGATGATTATGGATTGTGATGATAATGATGATGATGAAAATGATGATGATATATGATGATGGATGACGATGATACTGATGATGATTATGACGACGACGATGATGATGATGACGACGACGCTGATGATAAATATGATGATGACGACGACGACGATGACGACGTTGATGATAACAATAAACGAGTATTCGATCTGGATCACCTTGTAATTGTTTCATGTTTTTCTTTTTGTGTACTGAATTATATACGCAGGGAGTCACCTTGTCGACTGCTTTTGCAATATATCAGTTAAAAAAGATCAATTAAATATCTTCATTCTCTTTTGGCAATTGATACGTTGCTTACGTAAACACGAAACATGAATAAGGCTACACAGGTACCCTATTTAAAGTCCAATATTTCCCACACAAGTTCGGTGACCCATTATTTTTATTAATGTTAATTGGTGCATGTATGTGCGAAAATACAAGAAATTCTGTCGTTTGGAACAAAATATATTGATGCATAATAAATGACGTTTTAAAAGGTATTGTTAGTATCCATTTGACCGTCCAGCCAAATTCATAATTTTAACAGTAAATATAAGTAAAGCGTTTTTTATTATCAAAATACACTTGTATATTGCCAAATAAGACATTTTAAAACATATCAGTTGAAAGAACCATCACCTTGTTTGAATAAAGCTCTCCTACATATACTTAAAACATTGATAAAAAATCCAAACTGAAAAAGTTGCTTCGACAGGTACCGTATTCAAAACCAAAAATTTCCGGACAAAGGCCGGTGACCCCTATTTTTTAACACTGTTTTAGTTTCAGTATACAATGACACATGTATATGGAAATTTTTAACAAAAATTGTCGTTTGGAACAAAAGATATACGAATATTTGATTATTAATTGATGTTTTCAAAGGCATATTTAAATGCATACTTAACCTCATTAAGTGTCCATTAAAAGTCAATTTTTACATGGTAACTATAGATAAAGCGCGTTTTATCATTAAAGTGCACTTGTATATTGCCCAACGAAAGATTAAAACAAAGATGCCTTTAAAAACCTCCGTCCTTGTTTGAATATGAACGCTTTTTATCCTGCTACTAACCCAAACAGTGACCTACTAAAGCGGTGACCGTATAAACTTGTTAATATCCCGCAGTAGATCACGTGACTGTGATATACCGACAATAGGTATTCCTACGCGCCGGATAACAACATTGTCGAGAATGACACAGCATCAAGTCTACTTACCAGAGTTTTTCATCGATAGTTGTTTGTCCTCACATTCCATTTAACTGGTTAACAACAACTTCCTTCCAGTTCCATTCCATTTCAACACACTTGAATCTGCTGCAAGCGGGTTTTTCTTTGTGGACAGACTTTCTTTGGTCAACCAACAGAGCATATTCATCAAAGAAATAACCTTTTATATTAATTTCCGATGAAAAGAAATGAAAAAAAAAGTTATCAAAATTTTAACGTAGAACTAAACATTTTATGATTTATTTAACTTTCAGTTACACTGTCCTCCACCCACAACGATCTGAGTAAATCGTAGAAAACTGAAAAGGGATCAATGTCACCGTTTCCATTCGAGGCACATATTCCATACACTTTTTATCTAAATGCTATTGCATTATATAATCCATCCAAAAAACAGAAACACTAAATATTTATTCCGACTTCATTTATTTTAAACTGCAAAACACTCGCGTTCTGATTTGACTACATTGTGTGTGCATGCGTGCATCGTCAACTTTTCATTCAAACAACATCTCCTCCTAAACCACTTGACAGATTTAAAAATGAATGACGTAGTTGGTGTGACTTAATTTAACTCTTTAAAAACCAATATAATCTGGTTTAAAACAAAAGCAGATATACTACGTCATTATCGTGTCGTACTGACATCAGCAAATAAGATTAGTAACATTTTACTTTTGCTTTTTGAAAAAGGTGATTAAGAAATAGAAGAGAACTATTTTTTCCGAGTAGTACGCATTCATGCAAGCGAGTTATTAGGTCGAGGCCCGTCTAGATTTTTTTTTTAATTGAAAACTTTAGTGTTTGGTGTTTTTAAATTTAATTGAATAGAAATCAGGATAAATAGAATACACGGTAGGTGCCGGGAAGGAGAAAGTTTATCCGGTTCGGCCCGAAAAATCTGGGTCAAAAGTGATCTTAGACAGCTACGCCGAAAAAACTTTGTATTCAATTACTGTTTTGAAAGCAACAATACTGAGAAGTATGGAATCACAACGTGTCGCTTAGTATAACTAAATTACACAAGGAAGTTTATTTTATATCTCAAAACATATTAATAAACGTAATAATATTAGTAAACGTGAAAAAATACTGTATAAACATGCAAATAAAAAAATATTAGTTTGTCGACGTTTTAAGAATAATATATAATTTATATTTAATTAGTAAATTTTCAGTGGTTACAATACATTAACAAAAACCGAGAAGTCTAAGCTAATTCTTAATTTAAAAAATGGTTCTTTGTAAGTTATACACACATGTACAATTGACTGTATATTTCTTTCGAAGAAAGCCCGATACTCTTAGTCGAACTATTTAAATCTCACGCATTTCCGTATGATCAGTATACAAGTGATCCAATAACTACCCACCGTTTGTGTCATTTTTTTTTCATTCTAACATGACACGCGCAGAGTTTTCGCATTATCGTTGTTTATCGGATAATAAACAACGATTTGGAATTATCAAAATAATGTTCGCATTATCGTTGTTTATCGGCTAATAAACAATGATTTGGAATTCTGATGCGGAATATTAAACCACTCGGGCTAACGCCCTCGTCGTTTAATTATCATGCATCAGAACTCCAAATCGTTGGTTATCAGCCGATAAAAAACGCTAAATCGAAAATTATTTCTCAAATATATCTTTTATTTCAAAAGATACACCTAATGTATACGACAAACTGGAGTTTAAACGTATGGTATTTCTAAGTACGACAGAACTGTATTTACGATTTAATATATATCAAAAACACAAATATAAGAGATAGTTCTACGTTTTACTGTTTGGTTCATTTAATCCACGTAGCGGTTACAATAAAAGATTTACCTTTCAAGTTGTAACACATACATCCCTGGAGATCGGTACACAAATATTTACTGCACACGTTATCTCGCGGGCACTTTGAACATAACTGATTATTATAAATTCTCGCCCAGTTATATAAGGATTTTAAATACGTCAGACTTACGTATTATCGGGTACAGACAAGTCTTAATTCGCCAATATTCAGACGTTAAAAACTGATCCACAGCGAGTGAAATTTAAAGCCAAACACGAAAAGTAATACAAAGTACAGATACTTGTTCAAAAAATATGCCCATACCCGCATAGATCTTAAGTGACAACTTATGTAAATTTCTTAAAGGAATTTGAGGTTTTTCGCATTTTTGAAAAATGGCATTACATGTCTTTACTGCAAAAGCTACATATATAAGATACATTAATAAATGTGCCTATGCCGGGACTCGTACCATTGAGATTACAAATCTCATGCGCCTTTCGGGCTTACACTTTTGTTTCAGTATTTTTAACGCTATTTGTAAGTGATCCACGTGTTTTCTAAAGAAGTATTCTAAGTTTCAATTAAATACTCTTCAAGATACTTGACTTTATGAAAAACTTGGCCGGACGTACTCACGGACGGACGCACAGTTCGATTGTAATATGCCCTTCTTCAGGGGCGTTAAATCGATACAATCAATTATAACATGTTTCTACTGACAGTGGGAGAAGCCTGTAGGAAGTCTTGTTAATAACGTATTTTATCGCATTTTGAACGATATTTTTTTATTTTTTTTTATCTCTACGCGATTTTCTATTGTGCAGTCAAAAACTGCAAATATAAACCGGTAGTTGCTTTTCGCTACATCATACTACATAACACCAAGAACACCGCAAATGTTATTCGCAATAACAACCCACATCGTCCCCTCTTTACAAAATAATTCAAAAAGTACGATTTTCTTACACGCGTGAATAGTTTAGTCAGGATTTCTCTTCCTTTAATATTGGCATAACCAACCCGCTTTTAACTACAATTACACCAAACAACTATTTAACCTCCATTTCTATAGGCAGGCGAGCAAAATCTGACAGAATATCAAGTTACCAACGATCAAATCGCGTTACAAATTCAGGGACGTGCCTTAGGTTGAATCTTGCAGCTATTAATGTTTTCCCCCTTCGGGTGTGCGGGGGGCTGACCCAGGGGAATCTGACTTATTTTATTCTTTGGGGTATAATATCGCTCGGGACCAACGGAAGTCCCGTACGTACCCGCCGCCCCCACCCCTGGGGGAAAATATTGATGGATGCATCTACGAAACACACTGCTTGCTGAATGGGGGTGAACGTGACACGTGTCAATCTCCCCCCCCCTCCCCAATTAAATTTGTTAAAACAGTTGTGTTGCTAGGATGACGAAGATGCACTTCAGAAAAGAAAGGTTGTAAAATATGCCCTGATATAGAATGAAAAACTTCACGAAAAAACCCTCGTCTTTCTAAATTTCAACATAAATAAATAAATATCCCATTTCCAACACGAAATTTTACATGTTTTCATCCTTACCTTACACCCAAAAGTTTGAGATGAAAATCATATTAGGCAGTTTTGATGTTCAAAATTCCAGCCAAGTGTAACACCGTGTGAATGCCTCGTCTCGCCCCTGCACGGTTTGCGCTCAAGAAAATAGCTTACGTGCCCTTTACAATTAACATGGATAACACAGGACCTTTACACTATATAATATATATATATATACATCATCCTTATCATCATCGTCGTCGTAGTCAGCATCATGATCACCATCATCATCACAATCATCATCGTCAACACCATTATCAACATCATCATCATAGTAATAATAATAATAATAATCATCAACAACATCATCATCGTTACTGTCATCATCACCACCATCAGTATCACCTCTGCCAAAGAGTTTATGTACAGTTTGTGCAGGTGTTCGTTGCAAAGATCTAGACGTTACCTAATCAGCTCAAATGATACAGATGATTTTCAGGTAGTCGTGGTAACGAAAATCAGGTAATTAAGATACACTTAGGGAAACATTCCTGGAATTTTTTTTAATTTGGTGGCAGACAGGTCAAAATTGTAAATTACCCGAATAGGTTCAACTTGGTTTCAATCTTCGAGCAAGAGGGTTATTTCGAAGACTAAATATGTTTGATAACTAGCATACACTCTTCAACAAACGCTTCTTGTTTTATTGTTATTGACAATGTTATGTAAAGTACTACAAACAAATACGATGACAAAACATGAATAAAACCGTTCTCTACAACAAATAAATTTCAATCAAATATCCACTGACTTTAAGAATTTTATACGTTTGGGAAATTGACTTAAGTTTTTATCAAGGAGCATAATGGATACAGGGTGTGTATTCACAAAGCACCGTAGGAATATCGTTAATTCATAAAATTCCATAAGTCTGTGGCTGGTTTACTTCAAGTTAATTTTGTCTTAAATGGATTTGAACTGGTAAAGAATCACCAGATACTTCTTAATTTACCATATTTCAGATACAATACACTGATTCACACTAAGAAAAATTGTATTTGAAATTTCCCATAAATTTGACTTAAGTTAAGATTTTCCTTAGGAGCTTTGTGGATACGGCCCCTGGTCTGTATTGACAAAGCTTCTTACAAAACTTCAGGGGTCGTATTCCAGAAACGTCGTAAGTGAAATCTTATCCTTAGCCTGGAAATCGTCATGTTTCTTAAGCCTTTTTTTTCCATGTATACACAAAATTTTGCTTAATGTTCACTAATTATAGACTTACTATTAACTACTACTTACGAAACTGTAGTTGGATTCATTAATTTATATGTAGTTTTTAAAATATAACCTTACGAAAATAAATTAAGATAAACTTAAGATGTTTCTGGAATATGACCCCAGTTAATATCTTAAATTCATAAAATTCCTTAAGCATGTGACTTTTTTGTGACTAGGTATGTTTTACACTAGCAAATTTTGCTCATATGTTTCATATTTTGCCTTGTGGTGAACAGATTTTTTTGCATTTCAAACCAAAAAAATAGATTGTAAATTTTCACTAAAATACAAGTTAACTTAAGATTTCCCTTATGAGCTTTGTGAATACAAGACCTGGTTCCTTATTCTGAATCTTTGTAACTTTTTAATATATTTCATATGACACTGTTATGAAGGACTGCTTTACACATGAAACAAATTGTTGTGGTAATATTTTTAATAACCAACTTCATTCGAGTCTATAGCAAACTTTAATTCATCTGCAGTTGTTGGAAAATCGGAGGTCACAACACATAAATTATTTTCAATCAGCGATGAAACACAGACACGACGCCTGTAGGGCCTCACTGGCCATCTTTTAGTATTGTCAGTAGTTCCCCTGACTCCTGCAGCTCCTAAAATAAATACGAAAACTATGTAATATAAGCATTTCCTTATCTATAGTAGTATTCTATGATCAAAGGACTTATTCACAGATTTTCGTATTTTTGAAAAATGTCATTTAATGTCTTAACTGCACAAATTAAAGCAACTGGACTAATAAATGTTTTTTCATTACCTTATCAGTAGTAATATTCGATGACCAAAGGGACTTATTCACAGATTTTCGTATTTTTGAAAAATGTCATTTAATGTCTTAACTGCATAAATTAAAGCAACTGGACTAATAAATGTTGTTTTTTTCATTATACAATTATGGCTCTCACGATGAAGTAACAGTTTTCCTGATGTCGTTTCGATTTTCATGACGTCATTATAGTTTTCATTCTACTAATACAATGACTTTGACAGTTTGCAAAAAGATATTACGGTTTTCACAGAGATATTACAGTTTCCAATAAGATGTTACGGTTTTCAAAAAGATGTTACGGTTTCAAAAAGATGTTAAGGTTTTCAAAAAAATGTTACGGTTTTCAAGAAGATATTAAGGTTTTCAAATAATATTACAGTTTTCAAAAAGATTTTACGGTTTTCAAGAAGACGTTACAGTTTTGAAGAAGACGGGTTTCAATGACACAATGGTATTTAGAGTTTTCATGGCCCGCATTCACAAAGCTCCAGAGTAAGTTTCTTAAAATAACAAGGGTCCAGGGGTCAAATTCCAGAAACATCCAAAGTGTAATATTATCCTTAGCCTCGAAATCGTCCTTTTTCTTAAGCAATTTCTACCATGTATACATACAATTCTGCTTAATGTTCACTAATTATCAACTTATTATTAACTAATATTTACTTCACAGTAATTGGATTCATTAATTTATGTGTAGTTTTAAAAATATTACCTTACAAAATTGGAACTTCATTTACAATATTTTTAGATCAAGATGTTTCTGGAATATGGCCCCCTGATGTCTTGGACTTTTTTTGTGCATGTCTTTTTACAACAAGAGCTGTTTGTAAAACAGTTATGCCCCCTCTAGGTAAAAGCAATTTTTAAAATATCAAGTTTGGTGATGATTGGATGAGAACTGTTTGACATAGGGAGCAGAAACTGCTAAAAAGGCCAATTTAGATACATCAAGGGCCATAACTCTGCAGTTCCTGTGGTGGTGTGGTTGATCATCCAACTTGGCGAAGATGCTATAACATTTTCATGAAGTTTGGTGATGATTAGATAAAAAACAGTTAGAGAGCAGAAACGGCTAAAAAGGCTAATTTTAGATAATTCAAGAGCCATAACTCCACAATTCCTGGATGGATTAAGCTGATAATCAAACTAGGCCGTGAGAGTTATGCCGACAAACATATTCATGAAGTTTGGTTAAGATCGGATGAAAACTATTGGACTTTTTAAAGAGCGGAAAAGAAAGTAATCTACCGACCGACCGACAGACTGACCAAATTAACGACATTTGCAAACCAATAAACCCCGCCATCTTCGATGGGGCGCATAATAAAATGTCTTAAACTAGTAAATATTGAACAGATTGTTTATATTTAACCCTTTATTGAACAGAAATTATTGCACTTCACGTATAAACTGTGGTATAAAATTTAATTTCTGTACAACCCAAGCTAAGATTTTCTTTAGGAGATTGAATGTTTGGACCAAAATAAATATAATTTTCTAACAAAATGCATTATATATTTTTAACTGCATTTTGAGAGTCCAAAACTAACCTCTGTGATTCATGAATGAACTAAGCATGTCAAGTGTTAACCAAAACAATCCGTGATGCAAGGGAGATCAATCTAATTGTCGAAACTGTGTGAAGTCCTAGCTCGTATCTAGTGATGGAGATGTTTTTTCTTCATTTAATTTTATTGTGACCAGAAGTACATTGGAAGGAATTCAAATGAAAGTATGTATTATGTGGAGGGCTCATTCATTCGTTACAGCGAAAACTTGTGTTAATTTCTTATAAAACTGCATAAGACAGCAGAAGATAACCATACCTTGATGATGTCTAGCCCACCCACAAGCTCCCCTTTCACGTAGAGCTGGGGATATGTCGGCCAGTTGGAGTAAGTCTTCAGGCCCTGTCGGACCTCCTCATCGGAAAGTATGTCGAATGTGTCGTAGTCGATACTGAAAAATGTTTCGAAACAACAGTTCAGTCTCACTCAAGATTTTGTTACCTCAAATGTGTTGTTGACAAAACTGAAATATGTTTGGAACAAAAGTGGTATCTGCCATTACATGGAAGACAATGAGAAAGAAAAAAGAGTTTTTATTTTTTTTATTTAAGAATACCGGTATTACGGCCACCGAGGCCATTATGTTTTTGCCAGTGTTCGTTTGTTTCTTTAGAAACTTTACGCACGAAGTCATGAACAGATTTACATAAATCTATTCCGAGACAGTTGGCAATGGGCCAATGAACAAATGGTTAAATTTGGTGGTGATCCTGATCACAGTCTGGATAAAGGAGTTTTTATTAGTTTTCTTTAAAATGAATTTGTTTATAAAGTTTTCTTTCCACCTAATTATGCAGATGGTTTTGAGCTTTGGATTTGAAAAACACTCGGGTTTGTTTACAGTGAAATCAACACTTCAAGTCGTTTTTAAAACTGCTCTTCAAATTTATGCTTATTCCTTGGAAAAGAACAAGCACTTAAAGAGTTTATTAAAAATTTGCTTCCTATTGCACTATAAACTACATTTTTTGATAGAAATGCGCTTTACTAAGATATGTGCATTAAATAAATAAATAATAATATAATACACAATAAGATATTTGATAAAAACAAATTAGCAAAAATGTCCGAAAAAATTTAAACTCCAAGCGGGTATCAAACTCAGGACTAAGGAGCCATTTGAAGAAATGACAGCAGACAGCGCTTTGACCAACTGCGCTATCATGCTTGATAAGGAGTCATGTGTTAACTATGGTTATAATGTACCAAATGCTCACAATTCTGATGTCAAAATGTAAACAGGAAAAGGGCCAAACAAACACAACCCATACCATAAATAGATTTTTATCTCAGAATGCGTACACTAATTTCCCATTATATATACCCTGTTTTAACAATTATTATATCTAAATTTCAGATTTTTTAAAGACATTACCCCCTTCAATGACATAAAAGGGGCCATGCATCAGAATGACAAAGAGTTGTTTATTGGCCAACAACCACGGATAATGTGAACATTATTTCGATTCTAACATGATTTGACATATAATTTTGCAATTGTAATTGGAACTTCTGTTTACTATGCTCCAGTAAGAATACGCACTATTTTTGCATTGTTTATGGGTAGTTCAACATGGATAATTTTTTTCTTTGTCTATAGAAAAATTAGTGTGAGTATATGAGTTCGAGATTGTTTTTCACCATTTTACGTTTAATTTTTAATGATTTTTCATGTATAATATTTTTTTTATTGATATCATAGTGTGGATTCTGCCCCCGTAAAAGAATAACTCACAATCCACTGATTACGACTTCTTGTTTGATTAGTCTTACCCAGTATTGTTCAAGATGGCGACCGTCTGCTTGCTGAATCCACACCTTGGTCCAGACTTCTCCCCCTTCATAAACAACATGACAGGGGCACGGTTGATGAGACCCTTCAGTCTGAAACATACACAGGTATTGTTACAGCGGTTGAATTTAGCGCAAGCCCATTAGCCCTGCACTCGTACATTCTAAACTTGGCTTGCTCAGATTCTCAGTTATAAAAATGTCGGAATCTACAACAAACTTTTCCAAAACAGAACAAAAAGTGGAAAATATATCAACTTTATGATATATTTTGAGTAAGATATTTGTAAGTAGTGTTCCATAGTTTTCCAAGTTTGAAACACATAATTTTTTGCAACCAATGAAATTTTTATTTCATTCCTTCTCGCACTTGAATGTTTAAGCAGATATTGCGTTGTTTTATTTCAACTTGTCCTGGACTTCGGTCAGGAGTTGTTTTTTTTCATAGCTGAACTTTTTCTTGAAGTCAGCATATCAGAGTATATACCTAAGCAAATTAGTTTAATATATAGTTTAATATATAGTTTAATAAAATAGTGATACTGTTTACATATAGTGAACTGAAAATAAGTTATCATTATTCAATTAAAGCAAAACAAATAAAAATATGTCTAAAAGTACTTCATGTTGGGATAGAAAACCACTGGGACATAACCGGCAATTCCAGTTAAAACTTCATTTCATGTCAAATAAGTAGGGAGAAAGTCAGTATTTATATTGACATATCCCGATTTTCGACTTACAAAAGATCGAGATTACGAAGTTCAACTCGGCTTACCTGTCGTCCAAAGACTGTTGCGCAGGCAGCTGTGACTTGAGTTCTCCGCTCTCTGCGAGTTCTTTCACAATGTCGAGACCTCCCAACAGCTCTCCTTTAGAGTACAACTGCGGGTACGTAGGCCAGTTGGAGTATGTCTTCATACCTAAACATCTGGCCAAAATTAAAATTAACCTCGTTTGCCATTACCTACCTACCCGATGAAAAGGTCCCTACTCAAAAGTGTTTTTCTTCGTTAAATCAACCAGTTTTTTTTTTTTTTATTCCAAATATTCTATTTTTCCTTTGCGTTAAATAAAAGCTCACTCTTCTTTCATTTAGGTCGTTTTCCATTGGGTTAATAAATTAACTGTATCAGCTAAACCCTTGCTTATAACTGACCGTATCAAAATGCAATTCTAATCATGATTTATCAATTAAAGATGATTGCTAGCAAGCTCTCGTTATATTAACAGACACTTGATTATATTATTAAAATCAATGCCTGCGTTATATGTTATATTTTGATGCTAAATGAATCATTCATAAATTTACATGTCCCCCCTCCCCCCAACAAAAAAAGCCAACCTACCTACCCATTACCAGCAACCTTGGGTAGGCAATGGCAAACAAACTATTTTTTAAGGTTAGCCTCACAGAAATAATTAAATGATATTTGTTGTCCAAACAAACACAAACGCGAGCAGAACATACCTACCGCTACAGATGCAGAAAAAGACTCAGCGTTTCGCCAATTTTGCCAATGGCTACACATTGAAATATTTGGTTACAGAAATTCCATTTTGCTACAACTTTTTCTTCATAAAACCCCATAAAATACCCAAAATGAGAAGAATTTTTCAACTTAGTACATGTAAGGTAAGTTTGGCTAAAGAAAATTTTAAGCCAGGTGGAGCTCTGAAAATGTTCTTAACTGGATAAACCAGATGTAACATTTTATACCTACGATTACAAAAAATAAATTTTGTTTCACAAATGCATGATTAACCTGAATCTTAGTCGAAAGTTAATGCATTTCTGTAAGATTTTGACACATAATTTGCAATATAATTCAAAGTGTATCTAGTTATACTGATATCCTAGTGTTTTAAATACAAATTCTAATTTTGACTTATGTTCAACTTAAGTTAAGAATGGCTTAAGAATCTTTATAAATAAGGGCCCAGGCATGCTTGAGTTAGGATATTGAAACATATTCAATCACTGACATTTAAATGTCTTTTATTTTAAATTCACATTGAAAGCTTGAAAAATACTGGCGCAAGAAAAGAAGCATTGTGTTTAAAAAAATTTGTTCAAAAAGTGAAAATTAGCATATGTTTGGCATAATCCCTTATTTATTTCCAACGAAAAGAAAACACACTAATTTTTTTCACTGCTATGGTAATGGGTCGAGTACCTATAAAACTGGGAAATTTGTACCATTAAATAGAGGATGTTTGTTGGTTTCAATAGAATATAGATTTTGTTTGTTTGTTTGTTTGGATTTTTCGCCGCTTTCAACAGTATTTCAGTCATCACGGCGGTCAGTTAACCTACACACACTTTTCCAGGGCAAGTTTAGCCGACCTAAGCGGTTTACCAGTACTAAGTGCACATACCTATGCCAGTAACTAACAACTGCCCTACTTGAATCAGAGGAAGAGGGAGAATAGTTGTAGAAATAATTTCATGACCAATCCCCACAAAAGTTATGTGGCCGGGCTGGGGTTCGAACTCACGATTCCCGGACTGACAGTCCAGCGCTCTACCAACTGAGCTAGCCGGACCCGACAATTCACGAGTGATGAAAGAAATTTATATTTCCAAGAGTGGCGCAGTCACAAGTGAAAAAAATGTTTAATATGATCACGAGTGAATAAAAGGTCGATATTCTACCAAAACCAACAATTTTTCTTTTTATTGTATGCTTTTCCCACCGTTTTTTGTTTTAATTGCTTATTAAGTGGGTTTTATTGGAAAATATAGCGGGACTTATTTGACAATTTTGAGTCCAGCATCGTTGACGTCTGTTTCACTTACTGTTTTAAATCGGGAACCAGTATGAAACAGTGAAAATTATCGCAGTGGTAATTTTCACTGTTTTAAACAGTGAATGACCAATTTTATTTCACTGATATTTTCCTAAAAATTACTGGAAAGCATAAAATAAATCTTGTAATTTGGCAAACAAGATAGTTACTAAATTAATAAATTACTTATAATAGAGTTGTATTGGTTGAATTAGGTATTTAATGGTGTTTTGTCTGTAATTTTATGATTTACAACTCAGATTCCAGTTCCAAGTATTTAGGACTTTGTTACTTCAGATTTGGCAAATCTTTAATTCAATTGGGAAAAATAACACCATATTTGGCATTGGGAAGGCGTCCTTTTAAAGCCGCAGTCCATAGAATATAATTCAATACATCTTAAATTGGCATTAGTTTTAATGAACTTTTATGAAGTTTGTTCGACTGAAATCTGTTTCTTATTCACGAAAAGCATTTTAGAATGTATATGTTCAAAAACGCTTGGTATGAACGAAATATACACTAATGTACATGGTGATTTACTCCAGAGGCATCACTAGCTATCGCATACAGATAAATGTTAAATAAAGTTACCAAAATGTTATTATTTTACCGATTTCAAAGTTGTTTTTATCGGTAAGATGTCCATTAGAAATGATGTCTGCATAGTTTTATTTTTTATTATGGACTGCTGCTTTAACGTGCCGTGTGAAATGAGGACAAAAATCACTGAAAAAAAAAACTTTACCCTGTCTAACATCCTCATCTGCCAGTATGTTGAAGGAGCCGAATTTAACGTTGTTGTCATTGAGAATCTGTACCATCTGTCGACTGAACCCTGTGCAAAAACACTGACACGTATCACAGTTCATGAGTATGAATAACAGCAATAATATAAGGTTATGGTTATTTAACGGTGTTACATACAACAGGGTGATATATTTGGACGAGTTCACAGCTGACAAACCATATTGGACAACCCATAATGGAAAAATATTGGTGACTATTGAACTGTCATGTGGTACGAATGACGACAGTGGGTTGGAGGATATAAATAGGTATATTATAATGTAACGTAATTGACTGATCTCCGAGATTTGATAGAAAATGTGTTTAGCCATTCAGAAACCCAGCACTTCTTAGTTTGAAGGAGATTTCTTGTAACATTTTCGTACATTGTAGACAGTGTTTGTTGGAGATCGACCTGAATAGGTAAGGCTATAAATCCTATAGTGACCTATCAATACTGGACAGAAGCAATACATTGATCGCTTTGGGCAAAACTGTGTTAACACGTTATATTTCACATGCAAGTTATAACAGTTTTGAACTGCATCAACAAATTATACTTTATGCAACCTATGGACGAGATACATGTACAGAACGTATGAATGCGATTGTGCTAAATAAAAGATAAGACCCACAAAATTAGTCACATGGCATATTCTGAAAGGTTACAGTAGAACTTGGTCACTGAAAGGTTACAGTAGAACTTGGTCACTGAAAGGTTACAGTAGAACTTGGTCACTGAAAGGTTACAGTAGAACTTGGTCACTGAAAGGTTACAGTAGAACTTGGTCACTGAAAGGTTACAGTAGAACTTGGTCACTGAAAGGTTACAGTAGAACTTGGTCACTGAAAGGTTACAGTAGAACTTGGTCACTGAAAGGTTACAGTAGAACTTGGTCACTGAAATCATTATGTTATTATCAATGTTAAAACTGTGATATTTGTCACGGATTTGGACCCCGGAGTGAGAATTTTGGAGATGAAATCTTGCAAACTGGGAAAAAGCACATGTATATGTATGCTGCAACTAAGAGTAATTACCGGGTCAGTGATTTTTTGGCAATTTTTACGACTACCTGTGCCTTTGAACTAGGGCAATTTTAGTGCGACAAACCTCAAAATAGGGAAAATCGTAAGTATCAGTCATTTTTAAGCTATGTTTTTGGCTTATAAACTCTGGCGCGAGTTATTCACGTTAGTTCCATTACTGTTTTATCGATGTTTCGAACGCTGATTTTTGGTTGCAACCTAATATTGTGTGTAAAACAGCAATAAAAGTCATCAATTTCTTATTGATATATCAACCCAGCTTCATAGGACATTTTTTCTTATTTTGGGAGAAAAAACTGTGGTCATTTTAGGGGAAAAATGGAAGTTTATTGCTAAGGGGAACTGCCTTAATTCGACAGTAAAAATAGAAAAAAAAATAATTAACTTCTGGTACTCAATTTTATTAAGAAACAATTGTATGTGAAGTACAATAATTAGTAACTTTGGTATTTAGACTGTTCTGGTACAATTCGAAATTATTCTATCCTATTACTACAGCAGAATCGATCGGATAACAACCCATCGTACAAACCTTAGCTTTATCCGATCAATATTTTTGGCACATGTTTATTCAATCATTATTTTTAGAACGCTACATATTTCAATGTGATGTCATACAAAATGATGACGTTTGTAGTAAACAAAAAACCAAGTGTTAAAACTGAGAAACTGCAGGTTTTTTTTCATTTCTGACATATTTCCATGCTGTTTACATGATTTATGAGCATAGCATAACAGGATAAATAGAACATTATGTGAGAGTTGGATCAAGATGAAGTTAATCATGCTCAGCACAAAACATCTGAACGCTCGGCAAGCCTGGCACTCATCTGTTTCTAAGCCTCGCATGACAAACTTTATCCAACACTCACCTAATATCCTCTATTTACATTCAATGGCTAATAAAAAGAAGACTTATTGTGCCTATACATACATGTCTTTAACAATTACACAATGGACCCATCAGAAGAAGGAATTCAAAGGCAAAATGGGAGAAATGTTGCAACATACCACATTTTGGTTCAGCGGGAGTTCCCTTCATGAACAACATGACTTCCTCTGCATTTACAAGCTTCTTTAGCCTCGCATTGAGATCCTGAAAGCATGAACAAGTTCATGAACAACATTACTTTCTCTGTATTATCAATCTTCTTTCAGCTTAGCATGGAGATCCTAAGACCATGAATAATTTTATGAACAACATGACTTCCTCTGCGTTTATGAGCTTCTGTAGCCTCCTTTTTTGATCCTGAAAGCATGAACAGGTTCATGAACAACATGAATTCCTCTGTGTTTATGAGCTTATTTAGCCTCGCATTGAGATCCTGAAAGCATTAACAAGTTCATGAACAACATTACTTCATGCATGTTAATGAGTTTCTTCAGTCTCGCATTGAGATCTTGAAAACATGAACAAGTTCATGAACAAAATGACTTCGTCTGTGTTAATAAGTTTCTTTAGCTTGTGTTTTGATCCTAAAAGCATGAACAAGTTCACGAACACATGAACAGGGGCAGATCCTGTAAACAACATTAAACATGACACTAAAAACACGTTAAGAGATACAAAGATAAATACTTGTTGAGGTAATTGCTATACTCTTGGAATAAGAAAGTATTTTAACTTGTGAATATTTTGGATGGTTTGGACATTAGCAGATTTGTTATATACATTGTGCAGATATATAAATAACGAACATTTTAAATTAATAATATTTGTAGTATTAATTTGCATCCTTCAGAGTTATATTCCTACAAAAGTACCTCTTTTTAAGGACATTTTTGCCTACACAGTATCCCTCTGCACAAACTAATTTAGTTGAGTCCTTTTTTATCATTTATGACTCAATATATAGAGCTGCAACGATTATTTTGATGGATCGATAACTCGACTGTAAATGATCAGATTCGATTTTCAATTCTAAACCAACCAATTTCTATTTGATTCTCTTTTATATAATTATAGGCGATTTGGCATAACTATTAATTAAAATTACGATATTTGTTTAGATAAATCAGGTACATTTATCCTGACGTCATTGTTGCTGTTGCTGTGAAACATTATCAGCAATGTTAACCATTGTTCTTATTTATATTTTATATATTTATAAAATGGTATTCATAATAACAAATAAATAATTACTCTTTAGGCGTAAAAAAATAATAATTTGTTTCAGGTAACCCGACCTACCCTAAAAAAATGCCCCGACCCTAGAACATTTTATTGGGTTTGTCAGATTGATTTTTGGTTTATTTACCTTTTTCAATAATTAAATGTGTTTATGTGTTTTTGGATAAATAAGTGTTTTGTTTTCATAGTATCCACTAATAAACAATGTTAAAGGATATTACTGATACGTTTTTAATATTTATTCAGTTTTAGCCCTAATTTTTGGGGCGTGCTACCTGAAACAAACCTTTTTTTTTTACGCCTTATTGCAAGCCATGACTCATGAATACGCAAAAACTAGTGCGTAAAAAGGTAAAAAAATCTGATCGAAATATTCAACTAAATGATGTTTTGAATCGAAATCGTATTGAGCCATGGCAAAGTCATTGTAGATCTATCAATACAAACAAATAAGGCGATAAAATCATTGCAAAGACTTACCTCTTTAGGTGGTTCAGGCATTGGAGGGACTGGCACATCAGACTGTGTTGCCAGCAGCTTCACTTTCTTCGTTAACTCTGCAGTGTTTGCGCCATCTAGTCTATCAAGTAGCTTGCCACTCTGTACAAAATTGATTTTTTTTATCACATTGACATCAGAATTCCATGATGGCAAAACATTTGTATACATCTGCAAAAACTGAAACGTCTTGTTATGATCATTTTAACAACCTTGGTATAATCACACTGTATAGAGCTTTCCTTAATACAAAAATGAAAACGATACTCATGACAATCAGATGTGTACCTATCTATCTAACTAAGATTTTTATATAAAGACTAAGATTAAGGGCCAGATCAAAAATATGAAATGCTTTTAAGTCACACTGCAGGGCTTTCATTAACTTTTGAAAACTGGAAGTTTTAACTTCCTGGCCTGTGATTTTGAACGTTTTGCTCATAATATTTGGAGTTTTGACAGTATTGTGCTACGTAAGTCCTGAGCATTTCAGAAATGAAATTAAGTATAAAATTCGAGATTTCTTAAGGTCAGTTTTTTTCATAAAGTGTTCATATGCCAATTTATTCAGTGAAAGAGGTATGCATTTAGATAAATTACTTAATTTTTCTTCTAACTTGTTCATCCTTACATGATGGAACTTCCATGGCTGCAATTTTGGAAGTCCTGTGAACAATACTGGGAGTAAATTACTCCCAAACTTCCCTTAATGCAAACCCTGATATTGTATTTGCGTAATAACTTAAGTACAACAACTCATGACTTTTCTAAATAAATGTGTCTTTGTTTAACTTTACATACCCGGACAAATATGCAAGTGGGTACTGCAGTGATCGCATATTCTTCTGAAATCTCTGGGACATCTTCAGCCTCCAACTAAGAACACACAAACATACAGTTTTTTGTTGGATAAAATTTAAAAGATTTACTATCTTGAGGATTTCAACTCTTAAGTCACTTCAATTTCAAAAACTCTGTACGGAGCACAGCGGCTACCAATAAAAGATTTTGGTCGCCCACAGTGCTACCTTCAAATTTTAAAATGACATTAAAGTCCAATTAAGTTTTTATAATGTGCACTAAATTTAAATAAAATAGGTTGAAACTTACAGATTTGTCTTTTTTAAAACAATCAAAACAATTTAATAAGCAAATGTTATTGATTTACCCAGTACCCATTTCGAAAATGAAAGTAAAACTTTCATCAATAGATGTTGTTATATATTCTGAGACATTGAAACATTGATGTTTGGTTCGTATCATTACCATACAAATGCATATTGTGCTGTATTTTTCCTTTAAAATTGCATGTATAAGCATCTATGTGCTATTATTATTATTTTATTAATATAGGTGTATGTTCTAAACATCTATAAGCATGCTCCAAATATCGGTTCTTTAAATGTGTTTCTTGATAGGTATATTTTAAATGCTATATACTTGTGCATCGTTGTTAGTCATTATGTCCATCCATATTTAGTGATTATAAAATGATAAACTTGCCAAACCTTTGTTTTATACTTAAATTATGTATATTATTTGTTTATATCACGATAAACATCATCGTCATGTATTGTTTAAATGAAAATAAAACTTCTGTTCTGTTCTAATATCAACAATGTCCTTATTATAATGAAGATGTCATAATGTAGAACGTCCCCCTAGATGCTTTAGTGATGTTGCTGTTTTCTGTGGATAAATGACAGAAAATCGTTGAACCAAATACAATTATTCCATATGGATGTTAATAAAATATACTTCTGCTTTTTTAGCCATAAAAAAGATTTTACTTCTAAATAACATAATGGGCTTTTACTTAAGTACCCAATAAATTGATAAAGCAAAACATGCAAAATGTGTGTAAATTGTTGTAAAACAAAAACTCATCTGTTTGTTTGTTTGTTTGGATTTTTAGTCGTTTTTAAAAGTATTTCAGTCATATCACGGCGTTCAGTTAACCTTCTCCACTTTTGTGGGCAAACTTAGCCGATCTAAGCGGTTTACTTATGCCAGTAACTGACAACTGCCCTACTTGAATGAGACGACAGAGGTAGGGGGAGAATGGCCGTAGAAATAATTTCATGACCAATCCCCACACAAGTTATGTGGCCGGGCTGGGGTTCGAACTCACAATCCCTGGATTGACAGTCCAGCGCTCTACCGACTGAGCTAGCCGGGCACAAAAAAAACCCACAAACTCATCTAAGACATGCTACCTTAATGAATGTCACGCTGCTGTAAACTGGGTCCTTTGCCAATTCAGCGAGCACTTCGTTCATCTGCCCACACTGAGGCGCCCAGTTCGCGGAGAAGTGGACCACAACGAGGCTTCAATCACAAACATTATCATAAAGTATTGACGAGTTCTGAAAATGGATCACATGAAGTCATCCTGACATCATCTGGTAAATGTGCAATCAGTATTTTACTATGATTGTCCTTGGTCCCAATTGCTTCTTAAAATACTGAACACATTGTTTTTATTAATCTTGACTTTGGACAGATTTTCAAAACAATACTATAACCTTTATTGAATCTGCAGCCTGGAAAACAAAATATCCAGCATCAAAAATGGGCTTGGTGCAGAACAAAAAGGGCAACCATTTTGAATGTTAACCACTGATCAAAAGGGCACTTTTATGTGTGTCCCTATTTTAACAGTATAATAAATAAAACTATGCATTGTCATTTACTTTAGTCTCAGGGTTGTCATTATCAAATGATACAAGCGATTTTTATCTAAACCTAACAGATTTGGTCAGGGGTTTAGGGGGCTCTTTTGTGATATTACCAATCGCAGTTTTAAAGTTCCTGAAAAAAAACACCATTTTCTAATGATTTTAAACGATGACTTTCGGTTAATAACAACAACCCTGTGGTCTATTATATATCATGTAGTGATTGGCCTATAAGGCACTAAGACTGTTAAGCTTGCTCTTTAGTGACAAGGTTAGTGTCAGCCTCTCACGTCTAAGACCCCGGTTCAATGACCCACAGCCATAGGTGCTCAGGACTTTTTCACTTTCAAGATACAATTTATGACACAGTAACACAAATTTTAATTAGCTTACGTCAAAAAATAATTTGAGCTACCTCTGCCGCTGTTCTATTAATATTACTCAAAAATTTCTTAATACAGATTCAGTTAATAAACATCCGAAATCCTAACAATTTCGAAAACGTGTGTCACATTAATTTAATGAATAACAGTTACAACGGCGTCTGCTAATGATGTGGCAATGTTGTATAACACACATTTTTTATTAATATAATGGGTAGATAGTGATAGTTATTCAATAATTACCCTTGTGATTCCTTAATTGCGTATCTAAAACCGCCGACATCCGGAATTTCCTTGCAGGCCGCCATGTTCTTGAAGTAGGTTATTTTACACTAATAGTACAAATGCGGTTGCATTGTACCATGCAAAGTACAATAAAACGATCATCTTGTTTTGTTTGTCTTAGTATGCGATTCAGTTGGAATATAACCAACTTAAGAAAAATATTTGATTTGCTGAAAACTGTGTACTTGTTAACTGCAAATAAAAACACGGTGATCCTCCAAGTAAAACTGTTTACAAACATGCACACCTCGTGCGGTGATCTTTCAGCTGTAACAAGGGAGACGAATGTGATACGTGTCACAAATACATCTTTGAAGAGTTGTCTTTCTTCTCTGTTTAGCTAACTCAATTTCTATACATGGCGCGCGATACTTCTGGCACGTGTTTCGAATTGGAAATAACCGTGTCGCGCTTAACGTGAAACGTATAATTTTTGGTTTAACTTCCATATCAAATGTACGATTATCTGAAGTAAAATACCAAAATTATCCCATAATAAGGCATATATGTGCAAATCCATTGCCAGTTTTAATTTCACTGTTATGCCCATACACGAGCGTACATAAATCGTATCCGTTACATGGAAAAGAAGTGCTAAAACTTTCAAAATAAATATACTAAGGCAACACAGGGGTACGTGTTCTCTCAGAACCCATACAAATGATAATGCAACGAGTTAATTAAATATGGCATTTTGTATCAAGAACATTTTAGCAGACACAGCGATAACGTTACATACTAGAAGTCCGCGAGACGGGACATAACTCAAGTACGATATAAGCAATTATGCCAAAAAAAACGAACTTAACCTTCCTTTCATGGCTACTAACACTTCCATAAAGTTTCATAAAGACTGAACAAAACTTTTTAAGTTATTGTCTGCACAAGCCTTGTTTGCACGATTTAAAAAAAAAAATACCTAAAAATACCAAACTAAAATACGAAAAGAGCAATTATGCTGAAAATCGAACTTAACCTTCCTTTGATGCCTACAAAAACTTCCATAAAGTTTCATAATAATAGCACAAAAACTTCTAAAGTTATTGTCTGCGCAAACTTGTGGGGACGCCGCCGACGCCGCCAAAAGTAACCCCTAAATGTCGCCTTTACGGGCGACACAGAAACTGTACAAACCCGCCTTGGTACGCACATGGAAGACTTTTTATCAACCGGTCTTGAGGCGATTGCACAGATGCACCGGTAATCTTTGAAATCAGAATTTATGGAGACAAGACGCCAGGTATTACTCTATACAAAAACAATATACAATAGACAGTATACGCGCATAGTCTCTATACCTATTTTAATAGTACACGTAATAGATATCACTCCCCAAAATGACGCTCTTCAGAACGACCTCTAAAATAGAATAAAAATCAAGAGAGGGAAGGGGTGGGGGTTGGGGGGGGGGGGGGGGAAATAACTTTTTTTCTTTAACTTTTTTTTTCTTCGTGGCATTTTCACCTGAATGTTTAGGTATATTGGACTGCATGTAAAATGTTTAAACGCCTCCCATCAAAGAAACTGTACCTTAGTTATAAGAGTTTTAGTGTTGTTTTTTTTTCAAAATGTGGATTTTCGAAAACCTGAATATAATCGAAAACTGCTCTTTTGATCGAAAGTCAGAAAAAGTTAATGATCGATAGGCAAAAAACTTCTAAATTCGGCGGAAACAAAATAGGGAGGGGGGGGGGGGGGGTCTGGTAAGCGGAAACACATATAAAGCAATGAATCCAAGTACAGTTAAGTAAAAAGAAGTTTATAATCAGTTGATAATTAGTGAACATTTAGCAGAATTTCCTGTATACGTGGAGTAAAATGCTTAAGAAAAATGACGATTTTAAGGCTAAGGATAAGATTTTACGCCACCTAGATTAAATAGGGGACACACATAGCAATATTGACAACAATAAGATACTCAGAGACCGCAGCCCTCCGTCAAAGCAGACAATGTGTCCCATATCCCAAAAAATAAAGAATCCTTTCAAATCCTGGATCCTGACGGTGATCCAGATCACCACCAATATATAAGCATTTGGTCACTGGGGTCATTTTCCAGAAACATCTTAAGTTTATCTTAAAATGTTTTCACTTAAGTTCCGATTTCTGTAAGGTAATATTTATCAAACAACAAGTAAATTAGTGACTACAATTTCAGTTAGGTAAATAAAAGTTAATAATAAGTTGATAATTGGTGAACACTAAGCAGTGTTTCATTTATAAATAGAATACTTGTCACGTTTAGTTTAAATATATTTATTTAAGCTCGATTGTGTCGAAAGCATGAGGCTTATGGAGACACTATCGAGTCCGTTTCCTGGGTAGAACCAGTACAAAGATCATTAGAACGCTCATTGAGTAAGAGCGAACTCAGGACCCGCCGATCGCAAGGCGGACACCATATCCACTACACCACTTAAGAAAACTTTTCACATTTCGCCCTATAACGTATCGTAATGTTATCACTGTCAAGATTGCTTCAAGATATTATTGCAAAACGTGACATAAGACGCGTTGGGGTACAACGGATTGCCTAACATTACTTTACGTTGTATAATTTTGACATTTCAAAGTCTCTGTCGCTTTTCCCCCTAGACCCTCAGCTGCACACATCAAAGTTTAAATTGCTGTGCTTCATTATGCAACTATCAATACTTCCCCCAGGTGGGGAGCGGCGGGCTGACCCAGGGCTATTTGATAATTTATTAATTTATTTATTAGTCTTATTCCCCACCCTAGAGACAAACATTTTTGTATAAATCCCCACAGTGAGAGATGCTTGGTGTATCAAATGGCCAGGGTGGGGGACGGGGGGTGTGTGGGGGGTGGCGGGGCTATATTACCGGGATCTAAAATCCTACCAGTCTATTTCCCGTGACCCAGAATCAATCGGCGTGTTGAATTCCCGCCTGTCGGGAATCGCTTTTAGTCTTTAAGTCCCGTATATGCCCGCCGATCCCATCCTGGGGGTGGGGGGAATATTGATAGATGCCTTATTTTATGTTAAACTGTTACGGTTACAATATACCTAGAACTACAACACCTTAAAACAATGGTAAAGCACGCGCTCTTTTTACACTCAAATCGGCTACTTAATGTTCGGTAAAATGTGTTTTAGGGTAAAATGACAGAATCCAACTTTACTAACAGAAATATTTTTTTTCCCGATGTATTCGTATCATATTAGGGTATATTTTGAATTTTGTTCTTGTAAATTGATTATTTGATTGCGGTAAATAGTCTAGTCGGTTTATATTACTACTTGTATATCTTGATTAATCGCGTAATATAATAATGCATTCTATTAAAATTTTTATTATAAATGTATCACCAGTTCATCATGTACTAGCGTATACATGAAATTAAGTTAGTATTACCTTATTGAAAAATAATCGTTATTAAAACTACTACATTATATTTACCTGTGAAGGCAGTATTTTAGAAATTGACAAAATCACATTGCTGTTTATTATGGCGGATGGGTAAAGAAAAAGAACACACAAAAATAAGAACTCGAAAATATATTTCTCCGCCAATATATTGTAAACACGTAGAAGAAGTACACATGATTCTTGCAAACATAACCTGAGATTTCTTTTTATAAAGATACTAAGGTTCTATATCATTATGAGTTAACAAAATTATCAGTAACATTATTACCAGAGAAATCGGGGCATAACCACAGAATACTAACACGTAAATGCAACTATCATGGCAAGAAATTGTACAGAGCAATATTGCTAAGCAAAGCAGGTATCTAATATATACCATTTACTCAAGGAAATATCTCAGAGATATCACAGATATAAACACTATGTCAATGAAATATCTCAGAGATACCACAGATATATCACTAAGTCGAGGAGAAGTCTCAGAAATATCACAACTTATTCAAGAACACATCTTAAAGATATCACTATGTCAAGAAGACATCTCAGAGATAGTCAATGAGGTATCTAAAGGATTTCACTAACTCAATGTGACATGTGAGAGGTATCATAAAGTCAAGGAGATATCTCAGAGATGTAGGACATATCTAAAAGATATCACTATATCAAGAATATATCACTTAGTCAAGCAGACATATCATATATATCACTTTATAGTTAAGGAGATTACTTATAGAACTTAGTCAATGATATACCCCTAAGATAATCCACTAAATCAAGGAGATATCTCAGAGATCGTTGCGTAAATAAATGTCTACAAACATTATGAAAGAGATATTTCTCTTTAGGCGAAAGTGATATCTCATAAAGATATTAAGACACAACACATTATCTAATACAGTGAAATATCAGTACAGAATACATTATAGACACTACTCTAATGCACTATTTACGATACATCATTTATAATGCACCGATCAATAGTGTCCCCTAGGGAGGAAGCGGCGGGCAAACCCAGGGGAATTTGACTAATTGTTTTGTTGGGGATCTAATTTCCCACCCTAGGGTCAAGCGTTTTTGTCTAAATCCCCTCAATGAGGAATTCTTAATTGCTGTATCAAATGGCCCTGGGGGGGGGGGGGGCAATATTACCCGGATCTAAAAGCCGAGCAAA
The DNA here is from genome assembly GCA_027627225.1 of Congeria kusceri. Lineage (NCBI taxonomy): Eukaryota > Metazoa > Mollusca > Bivalvia > Myida > Dreissenidae > Congeria > Congeria kusceri. The sequence goes on along the minus strand of CM051034.1, from coordinate 4,238,023 downwards.
GTCTATTTCCCGGAATCCGGGATCATTCGGCGTGTCAATTTCTCGCCTGTCGGGAATTGCTTTCAGACTGAAGTCCCGTATATGCCCGCCGCTCCCCCCCCCTCCGGTATATGGATCTATTAATAGTACGAAACACTCAAGTTACTATAGCTTAGCACCAGACCAATAAAATTATTTCGTTCATTTGACGGTACTTAGTTATGATAAACTGTTGTAATATTACATCAACACAATGTACATACAATACACAAATCACTCATGAAAGTAATTAACTTTTTTACAAATAATAAAACCGTCTTTTAATAGTTTACATCAGAGAGTAAAGTATTAAAAATATCTTATACATAAATGTTTAATAGTTTTTGTATTGACTAAAACACTGAAAATAAAATCAAGACAACTTTATATCAAATTGATTTCATTACGCTTGAAGCTAACAACAAAACACACTAACTCCTGATTCGTTAGAACATTTTAGAACTTCTTGAATTGTTATAACTTTGAACTTTTTTAAAGGAGTGGAAGTGGCTTAACTGACTCCATAGGAGTAAAGTTAGTTTGTGGGCCATTATATTTACAGCCAAAATTAAACTTTGAACCTGTTTCTTGTACTAAAATAATAGTGCAGGCAATAAAGGTATAATCTGAATGGAGAGACCTTGATCAAAATAGCAGGATGCTGATCTATATGCCTTCCCCAAGCGGCATTTTGTATTGTGGAAGTTCTATTCGCTGCAGAAAAAAAACCCACTTGAAAAGCCTTAAAACAATATGCACATTTCTGTTATTAAAAGACGAATAAACGAAGTGGGCGGGGTCATTTAATTACCTTTTTAAACCAGAACTGCTTTGACCCCCTACTCCCAAAAATCGCCTGGAAGCAGCAGCCTGTATATTTTGTTTTTAACCAAAATCTACCCACGTAATCATAAATAAATCATTAAACAATTAAATTCAAATATTACATTCCCTTAAAATGAAATCACTTTAAAATGCAAGCATTGTGCACCTATCTTTTTTTCCCCAGATGGTGAGAGGTGGGCATATACGGGACTTTAGACTGAGAGATTTCCGACTGGCGGGAATTTGACACGCCGAATAATTCCGGGTCGCGCGAAATATACGTCGTCGGATTTTAGATCCCGGTAATGTTGGGCCCCCAAGCACCCCCTGCTGTGGGGATTTAGACAAAAATGCTTGGCCCTAGGGTGGGGAATTAGGCCCCAAAGAATAAAAGTAGTCTAATTGCCCTGGGTAAACCCGCCGCTCTCCCCTCAGAGAAATATTGAAAGGTGCATTGCCAACTGAGGTAATAACAATTAGGTTACAAACCACTGAACACGATTAACATATACTTTTAAAACTGCAGGGCTAGAATTTACAAAGCTATAAAAAACTTAAGTAAATTTCTTAAAAACATAACATTCATTAAGTCTTTGACATAAGATTGTTCTCAACTTGTGAATATTGATCATATGTTTCTTATTTTGACATTTTGAGAACAAAAATCATAGCGTTACATATCGAAAATTTGTATATGAAATTTTGATATTAATGTATTTCGTAGGAGCTTTGTGAAATCTGCCCAGGTGTACAATAAACAACATATCCTGTAAGAAATTCCCTAAAATGCATAAAAATGCTTAAAATTAAATACAGCACACATCACACAAACTGTGTCACTCTCAGTCACAATACACTAGAAGATATATCGCACTCACGTGATAGTAAAAATGCAACATTAACTTCTACAGGGCTGTAGCGAGACGCAATGAATGGCCTAAAACCGTCCGGCCACGCACAAAAATCGATAATTTCTTCTTTTTTCGTGATTCAGTGCATATATTTACACACATGTAAAGTACGAGTGGATTTAAAAATTAATTAATTGTTGTTTTGAATAAAGGATCTGATTCAGTGATTCGCACAACAAATCGATGTGTTTCCTGGGTTAATATAATATATTTCTAATGATATATCAGAAGTTTTAAAACACTAGTAATGTAAGCTTGTACTAATACATTTAAAACTCATGTAATTGTTGTCGTTTTCTTTTTTTTCAGTTGGAGCACCGCTTAATATGTTCGTCATTATGCTATTGTCACTTTTCTTCGTATTTTAATTAAAAGATGCGATTTGCAGTCGTGTTCATTATTATCTGAGGATCTTACATCCTCACCGCCCATGGATAAACGCGTCTCCAGCTACGTCCCTGCTAAGAGCTTTGTTGGTATCGAATCACACGAGGTGCATTTCCACGAACGCCTCCCTGCTTTGAAAGATGGGGCCCCACGCCGGGTTCGCCTGCACCACACGGCGCTGCGTCACGGACGCAGACTGGTTCGGAGATCGTTCGGCGCCCCTAGAGGGCGGGTAGCGTTCGAAAATCGGGGAGTGGCCAGACGTCACTTCCTGTCGCCCGTCCGACATATCCGGTTTGTAACCAAAGTTGAAGCGGACATTACGACGACTAGAAAACGTAATATCAGCGAATTATCATCATTGCATAGTACAATAGACAATGACTATAATATTTGAAAAAGTACAGCTATTAATGTAGAATTAACGAATTTATATCTGCTTTTTGTTTTCGAAACAGACAAAAACTGATCAGTTATTTAAAAATTACGTATCGTTGTTTATCGGTCAATAAACTATGATTTGGAGTTCTGATGCGTAAGAATTAAACCACGACGGCGTCAGTCCGAGTTGTTTAATAGCCACGCATCAGAACGACAATGAGTTGTTTATTGGCCGATAAACAACGATAATGCGAAAACTGTTTCGATACTAACATGATTTGACATATTTTTTTGCAACCGCACTTAGATCTACTTTTACTATGCTCCGCTAAGTCTATAGAAAAATTTGCGAGTATCATGTTAGAAATAGAATTAAACAAGACATTATATAATAATTTATGCTAGCGATTCCAGTCGCCAAAATAACCAATGATTACTAAATTTCTGAAAATATTCGACACTAAGGTATATTTTCACGTACAATTTAAAAATAATTGAAAATGATACATGCATACTTTTGTCGAACGGAAAAAAATGGCTTCTGAAATTAATTTCTTAGCGCAAACATATAATGATGGGACATCATAAAACAGTGTAAATTTTAACTTGTGATCGGAAACTCTGTCCAACTATGCATATAATTTCTAATATAATGAAGCTGCAATGTTATTTTTTGAGGGGATATTTCTGACATCTCTTAAAGAATTTCAGAGTGGGGATGAATTGAGACAATGTTTAGTTTAAATCTATTTACTTTAGCTTGATTATTTTGGAAGCCTGAGGCTTATTGGGACACTTTCAGAGTCCACTGTCTGTGTAGAACCAGTACTTAGCGTCTGTTTACATAGATCATTCAAACGCTCCCCGAGTAGGGATCAAACTCACGACCTCCCGATCGCAAGGCGGGCACCATACCCATCACACAACAGCGAATTAAGTCAATGGACAACGAATTTGCTTTTGCTGTTTTTCAAAACTCAGTAAAAATGAATTTGGGGAAGAAAAAATAAAAACGAAAACAGTTACTATGGAAACAACGAACCATGGGCACGCTGGTTCCTGCTCAAATGTTGTCAGCTTCACCATTTTGCCTTCTGTTTTGAACCTGAAATGCACATGTAAAATGGGTTGATGTTTGTGATGTAATACCGCAATTTAAATAATTGAAACATTAAACATGCTAAACGCTGTATACAAACTATAGCCATTAATGCATTAAGTGTTAAAACATGTAAGGATTGCAACCGTTGAAAATCAAATTTTAACAATCAATGCTATGGTTATACTCAAACTGTGTAATTACGTCCAACATGCAAGTATCTAATTTCTAATTTTATCAATCCATTTTTATGGTCATGCGCAAACTGTGTACGTTTGGACAACATTGAATCAAAAATCGTGTGTGCAAGCCAATCATTGACAACTTGTTTATGTTTTTTTCCACACACAAGAGGCAATAATGCTGGTGTTTCTGGTCCGATCATGCTTATATTCGACTTCACATGTAATCGTACGCTCATAGACAAAATGTGCACGATTGGTGAATATTGGGTCAATAACTCCGGTGTTTCTGGCCCGATCATGCTTATATTCGACTTCAACTGTAATCTTACGGTTATATACAAACTGCACGATTGGTGCACAGTTTGTATATAACCGTAAGATTACAGTTGAAGCTGAAGGATTAAAAATTAACTCTCCCTCCTGAATAAAGTCCATTTTTGTATATTTTTTTCACATACAAAGGGCAATTAATCTGGTGTTTCTGGCCCGATTTTGCTTACATTCAACTTCACCTCTAATCTTATGGTCATAGACAAGCTGTGCAAGGTTGGTGAAGATTGGATGAAAAATGAAGTCTCTATTCTGAATAATGTCCATTTTTGCATTTTTTTCACAAACAAAGGGCAATAACTCCGGTGTTTCTGGTCCGATTTTTCTGATATTCAAATTGACCAGTAATCATATGGTCATAGACAAACTGAGCAAGACTGATGAAGATTGGATGAAAATTGAAGTCTAAATCCTGAATTATGTCCATTTTTGCATATTTTTTCTCAAAAACAAAGGGCAATAACTCCGGTGTTTCTGGTCCAATCTGGCTTATATTCGACTTCAACTGTAATATATGGTCACAGACAAACTGTGGAAGATTGGAGAAGATTAGATGAAAAATGAAGTATCTAGCCTGAATAATGTACATTTTTGTATATTTGTTTATAAACATAGGTCAATAACTCCGGTGTTTAAAACAGTATCTGGCCAGAAGATACTAAAGCAGTCACTGATGTCCTTGGTGGAAGAAATCCAAATTAAATATTTGTCAAAGGGACAGGTATCAGCTGTAAATTACACCTCTACTGTAATTGGTGAAATTCCTATTGGCACACTACTGAGCTACCAGTTGAGCGACTATCACAGCTCAAACACAGAATTTACAGCCTACCTACTTACCACCGCAGACATCATATGAGAAGAATCTTTGATTTTTCCTGGAATCCCCAGTCCACAGCCACATTAGAATATAAGACGTTAATAACGTGGACACTTCCAGCAGGGACTTTCTTACTTTATTGACAGTTTCCGAAAGAAAATTGAAAGCAGTTAAACAATCAACTATTGATCAAGCACTGAAACAACTACTGCATGACATTGGCAAAACAGACAGACAGCATCAAGGTTTGGAGACATTATGAACCGAAAAAGTGACCAAGTGAGGCATACTTAAGAAACTAAAACATTTATTTAATCCATTCTCATGTCACTGACAAAGAGGACTCATAATATGTATACCAAGAAAATGAACAAGGAACTCAAACACTATGTCACGGTATTTTAAACCGGCTTATTAATCAACCCGTGCCGTGGATACATAGGTGCATCCCAAGATGGAAAAGTTATGATTATTACGGACTTTACAAAACATTACGAAATTACAAAGTATCCCTAAATGTATCGAAATCTGACTCCAACAGCAGCAAATAATTACAACTTCTGCTTAGAAATCATGGACTGACAGTTACATTAAAAAGTAACAATTATTATTACCAGATAACTGGTCACTGGGCACTAGCTGGGGCGAATTGGTGTGACTTTGTGGTATTTACAAACACAGGACTATTTGTGCAACGAATTTATTTGATCAAGTTGTATGGCAAAACATGTTTGAAATATTGGTACAATTTTATATAAATGTTGCAGTAAATGTCTGAAAGGTACTGACAACACTAATCAGGTCCTTCCGATAAAGCAGTAATGATTGGATCTTGAATGTTAGAAAGAAGGCAGTACATAGTCCAAATTTGGTTTGCAACACCAACAGTTTTTACTGGAAAATGTTTGTCGAAAATATGCACATTCGCTCTTTTAACGTGTATGCGTTTTTTTTGCAATGATATGTGTATCTTGAACATAGGCTGCAGAAAAAAGCTTTTGTTCTCCCAAAACTGGCGGAATATTCCGGCGAAGTCCCAATGTAGACTGTTTTGTTACCTTCCATTGTTTTAAAACACTTGTAAATTGATGCACTGATACACCATCTTTATAACCAGACCCCTTACAATGCAGCACCCATCAATTTAACACCATAACTACCCTGTTATCATAACAGCTACATACTGGACTTGTGTATTTCAACTGTAAATAAACCAACTTTTAAGAGTTTCTTGGGCAGCGTGTTTACCTAGATATGATCACGTGACTTTCTTTGCTGATATAGTCTCATGGCCCCGAAGCAAAAACTTTAACAAAGAGAACTGCATGTACCATAGATAACGTTACTGTAAGTTATTTACGTTATGCGTGCAAAGATTATCAAATACCAAAAGGTTAATGACTAATTGAGCCCAAAGCAAAAACCTGAATAAATAGTACTGCGTGTAGACCACGTTATTGTCAAAGTTCTTTGTAAAGTACATCACGCTAAGTTGTCATGAACTTGCGTTAAGTTGTCATGAACTTGCGTTAGACCGAAGTCATGCAAGGTCGGAGCACGGTCAATGGGTCAATGACTGGGCACTCTTGTCGACTTACGGGAAGTATGCGGTAAGTGATGCAGCGATAATACTAAGCGTTTTATAACAGGGACGTAGCGACTAGCGAAGCAGAGTTCGTTTACGTCGGGATCAAAAGTGTGTATTTCGAAGAATCTTCCGCGCTTGAGGCTGCATTATCATCGTCGGATACCCACGTTCGACCCATTCCGCTCCTCTCCATTCATCTAATGCTGGAGTGTAACGGAATGATTAGTCGTGGGTATCCGACGATGCGGCATTATGTGATGCAGCGATAATACTAAGCATTTTATGACAGTGGCGTAGCGACTAGCGAAGCGGAGTTGGTTTACTACGGGAGCAATACTGTGTGTGTGTATTTCGAAGGTCCTTCCGCGCTTGAGGCTGCATTATGTGAGGACCCGGAGTGTGTCCCAGCACTCCTACCTAATTAAATTTCTGGAGACTCACGAAAGTTGGGACGAATTTTGAATCATAGCTGCAATTTCCAGCTATTTATTTTTCACTGAAAGATTTTAATTTTGGTGTGGTTTTGTGCTGCGGGCGGGGGGGGGGGGGGGGCAGGGATCGGAGTACCCGGAGGAAACCCCACGTGTCCGGTATGGTGACCACCAACCAAACTCACACGCGCCGGGAGTGAGAAGCGAACCCGGGACTCCTAGGTGAGAAGCGAGGGTACTAACCACTGCGCTAGCCAGGCAGCTACAACGGGAACAATAGAGCATGATCCTGAGCGAAATAGTAGGGTACTACAATCGGATCCTTTTTGCGTACTCCCCTAACCCAGGTTTTGCCTCTTGGGATATTCACATGCAGGGCCGGTATTCACAAAGCTCCTACGGGAAATCTTAACTTAGGTTGTACTTAAGTGAACATTTCACATCAAACTTTCTATGTGAAATCCGTGGATTTTTGTTTACAAATGTGTACAATGCTAAACATCTAAGGAATATTTACTCGTTTTAAACATTTGAATGTAGAAAGACCTATATTTGAAACAGTCACATACAGTACTTATGCACCTATCAATATTTTCTCCCGGGGGGGGGGGGGGGAGCGGCGGGCTGACCCAGAGGAATTCGACTAATTTTATTTGTGGGGGTCTAATTCCCCACCGTAGAGCCAAGCATTTTTGTCTAAATCCTCTCAGTGGAGTTGCTATATGGGTATCAAATGGCTCGGGGCCAATATTACAGGGATCTAAAATCCGACCAAAGTCTAATTTCCCCAGGACCGGTATTCATTCGGCGTGTCAATTTCCAGCCTGTCGGGAATCGCTTTTAGACTAAAGTCCCATACACGCCCGCCGCCCCCCCCCGGGGGAAATATTGATAGGTGCATTAATGAATGTTATGAATTTAAGGAATTAACGTAAGATTTCCCTAAATAGCTTTGTGAATACCGGCCAGGGTGAATATGTTTTCAAAGCGTGAAATATTATAATCGAACAAAACGCAATATCTGTAATTTACAGAAATATAGCATCTCAACATGATGAACAACTCACAAGCTCTATTGTTTAATAAATACAAATACATGTCATGTATATGTATTAAAAATATATGGGGTTAAACAGTTTATCACTGCAGTTTATCATATATCAATTAAATTTCACAAACAATTCTAATTTCCTCATACTCCCCCGATTCTGCTTTTGTACATTTTCTGATCACAGATATTTCCAAAATTAATAGAATATGAAAGATGGCAAAGTAGGAAGCCCCCCCCCCCCCCACTCGTGACCCAGAGAGAACCAAAGAATATAGAGAGAGTACTTTGCAGTATTAAACATCACGCGTTAAAGCTGGTTTACATAACACTGATATCAGCAAGACGAGACCTACTTGCAAAAATTTATGTTTAACCATTCTGTATGTATACAATGAACAATTCTGTATGTATAAATTACAGCGACGTATTAACGCACAAAAGTTGTAAAGACAAGCATTGTTTCATAATTAACAATATCGTAGTGGCGTGGCGTGACAGAAGTTAGAGGCTTAAATTGTATAAACGAGTCTTTGATAAAACAACCATAATGCACCTATCAATATTTTCCCCCAGGGGCGAGCGGCGGGCAAACCCAGGGGAGTTAGGCTTATTGTACTTTGAGGGGTCTAATTCCCCACCCTAGAGCCAAGCATTTTTGTATAAATCCCCGCAATGGGGGATGCTTAATTGGTGTATCAAATGGTCCGGGGGCCAATATAACCAGGATCTAAAATCCGAACAGTCTATTTCGACGATGTTAGGTTGTTTACCCTCGGGACTTCGGTTATCAACCATTGCCCGAGCACACTGCTTAACATAGTATCACAGTTGTTATAACTATTCCACTATGGGAATTCACAACGTATATAAAGATTGCAGTGTGGATACGGTGCCATAATTTTAAAAATCTATGTGGGGATAAAAATCACAGTATATATAATACACAAAAGTGTTAATAACCCACCATTTAAATGGTACTCTGTATTATATTTATGACACAACGATATATGTTAACATTATTGTGTATGTTACTTTGTAGAATATTCACTATTTATTATGATTACTAATTTCTACGTGTTGAACAATGTATATAAGAATACAAAGTAGCAATAAAACAGCTGAGTTTCTGTGCTAAAAAAACGTTAAAAACGGATTGACCTATTTAGAGAGGCAAGGGAAAATCGGTAGGCCAATCGAAATTGGGGGTGTGCGCGTGACGTCACAGTCAAGGTATTGCTATCGTGTTAACGTTTATCAAAACTTTAATGATTTTGTGTGTTAAAATAAAAGTTATTTGATAACTTTTTTACTTCGAATTGTAATTATCAAAGTCTATTTCTCGGGACCCGGAATCATTCGGCGTGTCAAATTCCCGCCTATCGGGAATTGCTTTCAGTCTAAAGTCCCGTATATGCCCGCCGCTCCCCCTGGGGGAAATATTGATAGGTGCATAAGCATCATTCAACCGTGAGTTTATGCAGTTTAGAAGTCGCCAAATTTCAGACTCGGAAAGGAATCAGAATAGCATATGGACCATTATGCTAATCACAAAACAATCAATTTCATCCTAAAGTGTACTACACGAACATAAAATTATATACATGTAAATTAAAATATTTTTTTACACAGAGAAATCTGACATGTTAAGCTATAGAAATTTGAGTCTGAGTCTCGGTTTCAGACTCTAAATGTTTGTGAATACGGACCAGGGCCCATGACTATTTTTTTCAGACCTAATGTAAATTTTGAATTATAATCAGGGCTTGTACTTAAGTGAAAATTTTGGAAGTCCTCACATGTGTTGGATATTGAAGTCTTAAGCATTCTTTTTGAATTTTTGATACTTCCGTGGCTGTAATTTTGGAAGTCCTGTGACAAAAACTGGGAGTAAATTACTCCCAAACTTCCCTTAATGCAAGCCCTGGACTAGGGTAGAAAGTGATGACAAATTTAAGATACAAACGATACAAGCACATCATATACTGTATGTATTTTCATATGAGCAGTCATTCGTCCAAAATTGACCAAATGTACCACATGAGATATGTCCCAGTGCCCACCGAAACACTACTACTAATAGTGAATGACTTAGAGCAATGGTTCAATAATTCAATATATAGCATTACTAAAGATATTCAACATTGAAGAGTTGACCAATCCAGAGGCAGCTTATGCGGGGATCATCATCATCATCATCGTCATATTTATCCATCATCATCGTCATCACCATGTTTATCATTATTATCAGCATCTTCACCATGATCATTTTCTTATCATCATCATCTTTATCAATTCATCATCATCATCATCATCACCATAATCATTATCATCATCATCATCATAATCGTCATATTTATCATCATCATCACCATGTTTATCATTATTATCATCATCTTCACCATAATCATTTTCTTATCATCATCATCTTTATCAATTCATCATCATCATCACCATAATCATTATTATCATCATCATCGTCATATTTATCATCATCATCATCACCATGTTTATCATTATTATCATCATCTTCACCATAATCATTTTCTTATCATCATCATCATCATCTTTATCAATTCATCATCATCATCACCATAATCATTATTATCATCATCATCATCATAATCGTCATATTTATCATCATCATCACCATGTTTATCATTATTATCATCATCTTCACCATAATCATTTTCTTATCATCATCATCATCATCTTTATCAATTCATTATCATCATCATCATCACCATAATCATTATTATCATCACCATCGTTGTCTTCATTCGTCATATCCGTCATTACGTTGTGATTACCAGCATCATCATCATCAGCGAGAGCAGCACCACAAATTATCATCTTTTATATTATCATTATCAAGTTGTTTATCTCATTATCATCACGATCACATCTTCGCCGTAGTTGTCATTTTATCAGCGCGCCATCATTAGGCGTAAACAAATATGTTTGTTTCAGGTAACCCGACGTACCCTAAAAAATGCCCCGACCCTAGAACATTTTATTGGGTTTTTCAGATTTTTGTTTTATTTACCTTTTTCAATAATTAAATGTTTTTTTGGATATATAATTGTTTTGTTTTGATATTATCCACTTATAAATAATGTTTAAGGTTATTACTGATATGTTGTGAATTTTGTGAAAACAATTGTCTTTTTGTTATAAAATAGTGAGTTTTAAACACGCGTTTTGAACATGACACTGGTTCTTGTAATTGTACTGATAAATGAATGCACCCCCACCATAAACGTTGACTTAACACCTTCGTTTTGTTCACAATGTTTTAAAGTTGTTGCATGCAATATTCCTTTGAAATCGAAGGGGTAAATAATTTTAGGCCATTTGCCATTTCAAACCATAAATTAATGCTAATAAAGCCCTGACAGCCCTGTTTGGTATGCGTTTTTACTGGGAGTTCAAAATTCACTAAATTAAACTTACAGTTTCGACTAACGTTAGCCTACGCCAGAACGATCACGTTCGGAACGTAACGAATACACAAAAGTAACACATACGTGTCCTTGCACACGGATTTAGACGTATATTTCAATAATAACTAAGTCCCCTCATTAACGTAGATTTTAAATAAACCTCAAATCCCAACGTAGTTTATGTATTAAATAAATGATTTAACTCAAGCAAGATTATATAATGATAAAAATTCTTAATAAACTTACCTTATGTTGGCTTATAACACGCAATGTGGCAAAATTTCCTAGTACGATGGTCTGTATATATTAATCTGAACAAAAAATAAACAAAATCAGCTGCTGAAAGCATGACTCTTCGTAGACTGTGTGTTTGTTTTTATTATAAAGTGCGTTATCTGAAATCGCATTATTCCTGTTAGGTAAACCAGTCTATCGAATATAGGACACGATATATAACGTCACATTACACGAAATAAATATCACATCGGGTCTTTTCGATTTTCCGGTGTAAACACGAGTATTGCGCATGCTCGGCATAAGTCACGTGTTATTTAAATTTTGGTGTCACACAAATCATTCAAGGATGACCTAATTTAAGTTTTCATGGCGATTAGAGCGGTAAATAAACTTACTTATATTTGAACATTGTATTTTTGATCCATTTTAACTAATCCTGAAATATCCCCAATCATAAATTAAGTTTTCAATAATTTCCGATTGATGCAAAAAGTTGACAGTTCGTCTGCTTTACACACGGTACATACCATAGTAGTCACGTGATGTTTATGCACATTCGTAGTATACTGTTCAACATAAAAATTGTGTCGTTATTTTAAGCAATCATTACACACACACAACTTTTATTGACTTTTGAATTAACCTTTAGAGTTTTTAAGACATCTATAAATAAATTTCTTGTAGCCAACAGGTTCCACGAGAGGCTGTTATCGACAGTATAGCGCAGATGACCTCACAGATGCCTATAATGCTGTTCTGGAGAAGGGCATACCTGTTGAGAGGGCTGCCAAGATGTATGCTGTGCCCATTAGCACATTAAAAGACCGTGCCAAGAGCAGCGTATCAATAGACACAGTAAAATCTGGGCCCTCAACTGTTTTCTCCCATGAACAAGAGGCATTCTTAGCCAACCACCTAAAGACCATGGCTGAAGTGGGATACGGGTACTCCAGACAAGAAACCATGAACCTGGCTTCTGACTATGCTAGTCATCTAGGTTTAAGACCAGCCACACAGTCATTAGGTTTTGATTGGTTTTATGCATTCTTGTCAAGATGGCCAGATTTGAAGTTGGTCAAGCCCAGGAGTCAGGAGATAGCCAGAGCAAAATCAGCCACTAAAAGTACAATTGACACTTATTTCAAAGAACTTCAAAACATCTTGGAAAAATATGATTTAGTAAATAAACCAGAACGCATCTTTAACATTGATGAAAAAGGATTAAACTATGAACATAAACCTCCAAAGATTGTAGCTGGTAAATTGTACAAAGCTCAGGCAATCCCAACTGGGAAATCAAAAAATGTCACCTTGATCGGATGTGTAAACGGTGTGGGCCAACAAGTACCCCCGTATTTTGTATTTCCAGGCAAGCATATGCTGGACTCGTTACTGCAAGGAGCTTCACCAGGTGCCACTGGCACTATCTCAGAATCTGGATGGTCGAATTCACTTGTATTTGAGAAATACATGAAAGAACATTTGATCAAATATCTTCCCTCTAGAAATAATGGACATGTACTTATTCTTTATGATGGACATAAAAGTCATGTTACATTGTCTTTAATTGAATGGGCCATTCAGGAAAACATTGTACTTTTTGTTTTGCCACCCCATTGTAGCCACATACTGCAACCCTGTTGCTATGGTCCGCTTGAGCAGGCGTGGAACTCGGCTTGTCATAAGCAAATGCGAGAAAGGGGTGGTAATGTCATCACAAGATTTGATGTTTGTGGAATTGCTTGCAAGGTGTACACCAGGTGTACACAAGGTGCAAGGTGTACACCAGGTGTACACAACTTTGAATGTCCAGGCAGCATTTAAAAAATCAGGGGTGTACCCATTTAATCCAAATGTTGTAAGCCCTTCAACTGTAGCACCATCCACTGTTTTTCAGAACAACGAAGCAAGTCAGTCTGCTAGTGAAGGAACACAACAAACACCTGTTGATCTATTCTTTGAAGCTAAAGGTGGCCAAATTTTAAAACAGGTAAACATTGCAAAACCAAGGAAAACACTTAGCAAAGTTGTTGGTGGCAAGGCAATTACAGAATTTTCAGTCGTTAACGCAGGTAAATTTCATTTTGCTTCACAAAACGGAAAAACAAATCAAACTGCTCAGAAGTCATTACAGGATTTTGACAATGCAATGACTGTTCCCAGCACCTCTGGCATTCAGCGAAAAAGAAAACAGCCACCTATTGAGCAGTTGGAAAGCTCTGACTCAGATGACAGTGACATTCCTGACTCTGACAAGTGCATAATGTGCAAAAAGTTATACCCTCCTAACAATAACACAAAACTATCTCACATTAACATTGTAAAGTGGGGTTGCTGTGATTTGTGCCATGGATGGGTACATTTGGCTTTCTGTTCACCCATTAAAGTATTGAGGTTAGGTGATACCTTCCATTGTCCTGGGTGTAAATCAGAAGACTAATGAAATAGTGTTCAACACATGTAAATACAACTGTAAATATGTTAAAGTTTATATATTAAAAAAATCAACACAGTTTAAATATACTTTAAATAGTTTGAGGTTTTATTTGGACTGTGCTACTAAACGTTTTTGAACAGTATAGTGCAGTGGATTATGAGTGGAGTGCGACCGTCGAAAATACCCCACGTGACTTGCAGAATATAACCGGTGAGTGTCGGCCATTTTAGTATAATGTAAACAAACATAAAAGCTTTAGTAGTTTCTTTTTCTTTGTCATGTAGGGCTCTACATAAATCAACAAGTTTCACTCGAAGACATGTTTTAATTCTGTTTTGGAGATGTTGGTAGGTTAAGCATTGGTGTGCACTAATACATCACCGATATGTTTACGATTGGAGACTACAAAATGACACTTGCGCTTAGGCGGGTTAAATTCAACTCGAAAGTAGCCGGTGAAAAGATGTTGATAAAACAGTCAAATTTGTTGAGTGTCGAGATCTTTCTTATATATAACATGACATACCCTTTTTATTGCTTAATTTAATTCAGCTTAGAATGCTACTTAAGAAAATGTATGGTTATGTATAAATGTTGCATTTATTTTTGGTCAAAGTTATCGCTTTTACATTAAATTACATAAGGATTGGAATTAGTATATTGTAACCTAAAACAATTAGACCGTAACGGACATGTACACGCACTACTTGCATGTTAACAAAGCACATTTTAAGGTTGAATGTACGTTGTATACGATGGCACATCGTACATTTTCGGTTAATTCCGTAATATAACTTCAGATGCGTCCGATCAATTAAAGCGGGTTTAGCCGAATAACGAATAAATGGTATGGGTTACATACCACTTATTGTTGAAAATATATTTTAGCAGAAAAATGTCCCGAAAAGGTTGCAATATTTCATATTCTACATTAATTAAATTTTCAAAAGTTTGTTTTCTCATAAACAATCAAGAGCATGTTGTAAATAATAAGAAATAATCAGACATCAAACATTTTAATATAGCCTAGAATTCACGCATCATAAAATATCCAAACTAGTAAATGTATACAAAATGACAGAGTAATTAAACTGCTTATTGGAAAGATTTATTATGATAACTTACAGATTCCAGTGATTACAAAATTGTGCAACATAATTTAAATTAGGTACAAAGGAAGGTGAGTTAACAAATATACGAAACATAACAAACAATGACAGTAAACATCGTCTGAAATGTGCAAGATACAATACATGTAGTTTGAGCAATACAAAACCACTCCAAAACAGTTATCATAGTTGCAGGATTGTATCACAAGGACTTAATGCACCATTTAATATTTGCGATCTGACCCAGGGGAATTTACTTTTGGGGGTCTTATTCACCACCATCGAGCCAAGCATTTTTGTCTAAATCCCCACAGTGGGAGATGTCACTTTTTAAGTTGTGTGCAAAAGCCGGCATCTAAATTCCCCGTATTACTGAGATCTACAATCCCACCAAAGTGTACCGGTATTTTCTGGGACCTGGAATCATTTGGCATGTCAAATTCCAGTCCGTCAGGAATCGCTTTCAGTCTAATATCCTGTATATGCCCGTCGTCCCCCCACCCCTGGGGGAAGATATTGATAGGTGCATAACAAACCGTACTACGTCAACATTTGTCCTTGTAATAAAACGAGGAAAAGATAACGTTGCTGCTAATAGTCCAATCACAACTTATTCTTTTTTTTTCAAATACAAAACTATTTGATGAAAATTATATCTTTCAATACAATCAAACATTTGTATAGTAAATTGCAAAGCTTTGTACTGGATACATAAAATATTCGTAAAACATTAACATTTATTACGTACTTTACTATATACATGATAATTAAGCGTTTTTAACGTTTAACACATTGCTGAAACAAGCTCCTCCCCACAGGCAACATTTCGTGATGTTTCATGGTTTTGTTTCGTTAGGTTGCCCTCATCATTATTCAAAGGGGAGCAACCTGCACAGAACATTGCGCGATGTAACTTTATGGTAACACTGACTGCTACTGACTGTTACAAGCAGGACCCAGGTTAATGATTCTGCTACTTTGTAGTTGTGAGTCACAACTATCGTTATGTTAGTTTTCATGGAAGAGAAAACAAATAAATGTTGTATTTTAATTATTATTTTAAGTAGGTAATAAAACAGATATTTTATAGTCATTTGGAAAGAGTCTAATTTTTTTCCTTCAGTATAGGGGGCACATTTTCAACTATTGCCCTAGGCCTAACGCAGGCTGTCAACCAAGTTACCCAAAAAATATAGGAATAATATAGGAATATTTTAACCAAAAATATAGGACATTTTGTCAATCTTTTTGAGCAAATATAGGAATTTTATAGTTAAAATACTTCATTATAAGGATGATATCGGATCTTTTGGCGCCTGATAAGTCATATAGCTTGTGTTTCAATGAACAAACCATTTGCTAAGCATATTCTTGGTAATCAATTTGCAACTGAGACATGCATGCCATGTCCTAAAAATAATATAAGTATAAAATAAGTTTAATGCGAGCGAAGCGAGCAAGAAAAAAATCAACGCATTTCAGATGCGTGAATGACCAAATTTATCAAAAATATAGGAACAATTTTTAAAATATAGGAAAATATAGGAAATATAGGAGGTTTTCAAAATCTAGGATTTCTTTCCAAAATATAGGAAAATAGGAATTGGTTGACAGCCTGCTAACGGCCTCGGGGCAACAGTTCAAAAGTTGCCCCCCTCTACTACACGAAAACAATTTGACTGTTCCCAAATGCTAATGAAATATCTGTATATTGTCACAACTATTATCTTGAAATTTGTTTTATATTAAACTGAACCACATCACGAACACTTCAATTATCGTTTTCTAACATTTCCTTAGTATTTTTATATCTTTTTATCACATGCTTTTGCCGATTTAGTGTCACAAAATGACTCAATTTATACTGAAGTTTCAATATCAATAAAATATATCTATACAAGGTTAATAATGTAACATGATTTTCGTAATACTCAGCCATTTTAACCTCTTAAATTAGATCTACCAAAACAGGGGCGTAGCTTCCTTTAGGCACTATTGGCACGTGCCTATACATTTGTTTCCAGATGAAAAATTTAAATATGCCAAAAATGCAATAAAAAAAGAGGGGGCTTGGGGGTGAGGAGATCTTTCTTGGCTGTGTTGATACTTCATTGTTTGACGAGTTGATTACGTCAATATCCAATAAATTCCATTAAACACACGCTTATTTTAAACTTATTTTGAAGATTCGGGGTTTAGATGATGTTAGTTGTTTGTAGCCACATACGAGTTTACACACTCCTGGCCCAAATTATCGCTTACTGCGTCATTTTGTAGAGTCCGCATATTGTGCCTATACATCTTTTGAACCCAAGCTACGCCCCTGCAAAATGCTACTAACATAAAATTTACAGAAATATTGTTTTGATCTTGATAATCGCGATGTTTTAATTTATAGTGGTTTGTAACCTAAATTATATGCGACTGTATTTTACGTGTTTTTTCTGTGTAAAAGTCTGTCAACGTATAAAAACGGAATTGTATTTTGAAAATATACACAATTATTCGTAGTTCGGCCTATAATTACGTATGTTTTAAAAAATTTTACCCTTTAAGGTTACGCATGCGCAAATAAATTCCTTCTTTGTTACATATAAAATATTCAAAATTTGATCTCACGTTTCATCATGACCAAGCTACTTTCCAATATATCACCATACATTGTTGGAAAGATGAGGACATAACCTTTGAAAAAAACAGTATGTCAAAAAATTCTATGTGTTGTAACTCAAAATATTAACCTTAGAAAAAACACACCGCTTTTGACGGGCATGGAGGCTGCCATTTTGCGCATGAATACATGGGCCAAAAGTTATGAAGCTGGGAACCACCAGACAAAAAGTAGTGCACAAAACAGCCTTTTTTCTTATTGCTTACATATATACATTTAAAATGATACCAAAACATATCATTTAAACTGTATTTTACAAATTATATGCATCCTGCACTCAACCACATGTGCTTATTATCTAACTGACAGCATGTAACCCTGAGGATGTGACTTCCGTTTTGGGGTAATTAGACCTTAATTAACTGTTTTAAACTCTGCTGATTGTACACCACATTTTTGGTTGTTTCGGTGTTCCTCGGTCTTTATCCCAGTAATAATAGTGACGTCATTCTATGTGTAAAATGCGGGTGTTTTAAATTGTTCGTCTCTCCGGGTGTTCTGAATGGTGAACGGTGGGTTTGACTATGTTAATTTATTGCCTTTCATGACATTTTAATAAATGTTTATAATATTATTTAATAGAGCAAAATAAATATATAAACCTGTTATAGTACCCTTGTTGTTTTCTGTAGTTTATTTAAATGTTAGCTCCCCACCGCTGATCATATTATTACCGGTTGTCAATCGCTCGGGAATTATTTAATACTCCACTCTACCCTTGGGAGTTTCTGGGGGTGGGTGCGACAATATACCAGTAATACACAAATAATTTCCACAAATATTATACATACAAAATACATGTATATGTGTATACATATCCTTTAAAGGGACTATGTCTCCGAAAAATACCTGAAGGGGACAATTCTGAAAATTTAGATATTAATATTGGCATAAAATAAAGGGTTACAATAAGGTATATATAATGGGAGAATAGTTTACACACTGTGGGATAAAATCAATTTATAATATAGGTCTTATATTGGTTTGGCCCTTTTCTTGTTTACATTTTGACGTCAGAATGTAAGTACACTAAAACTCCGCTTTACGACCACCTCGATTTTACGACCACCCCGCTAAAGCGGACACTTTTTTTAAAGACCCGATTGTTTTCCTTTGCATTTCAATGGTCGCAAACCCCGATAATACGGGCATCCCGCTATTCCGTATTACGACCACCAATCCCAGACCGAAAGTACCAAATAACGCTCAAAATAACCCCGTTATTGCGACCAGTTTCATTTGGCCGTTGACACTTTACATCACTTAACAAAATAAGCCGTGGAGATAATTAAACATACTGCTTTGCTGTATAAAAGGGGTGTGTGAAAAACAATGTGACATTATGTTTTGATAAGGGATTAGCACATCGACTGTGTAACAGATTACATTAATTGACACTATCTGACAGATATGGGTAACACTGCTGAATACTGAACTAGAAAGTCTATAAACGGTCTTAATTAATGATTTTTTAATTCAACTTCCGACTTCATGTAAAGTTTACATCCATAACTATAAGTTACAAAATCTATATGCAATTTCACATTATATAGAAACAAACTAAACATTTGGTCATGTATAGAGTATTTATTATTTTCAAGAAAAATTTAAACAACACAGACAAATGCGTGTACTGACTCGGTGATTTGCCTTACCACGATAATACGACCACCCCACTATTAAGACCACTTTGATTAAGACCCGCAAGTTGTCGTATTAGCGGGGTTTTACTGTATTTTGTATTACCATATTTAACACGTTCATAGTCCCTTTAAATGTGTATAAACACAACGATATAGAATCCAGATAATCATTTGAAAGATTGAAATAAATATATTAGGGAGCCGAAATCAATACCAGTCATATCTTTTCCGACTGTCAACGAGTTTTCCAGTCATAAATATTAACACAGACGACATTTCAAGAGCAGAACGAGTAAGATTTACAAGCAGAACTACTTTAAGACGACTTAATACAGGATATGTGCCTATATTAAACACGAACCTGTTTAACTACACGCGTTGGCTTTCAAACAAGACATAGAGATTTTAATCAAAGAAAAGAAAACGAACTTGCATATATGTTTATTTTTTATTCCCCAAAACACGGCTTCGTTTATTTCTAATTGTAGTGCTGTTTAGGACAAATCCTGATACCCCCCCCCCCTACCAACACACACAAACAGCAAAACAAAAACAACTACAAAAAGTCTGAAATATTCTGTGCTAATATATATGTTTCCGTATAAGTTTCAGCAAAGAGTTGAATATAAAGTATAATTTGTGCATGAGTTTTTACGTCATTTAATTCTGATTATGATGCTCCCTCGAGCCCAATCCTTAGTTTAACACAAAGTCTGGTTTGACCTTGTTGCCCCTGGGTGCGTTTTGGGACACGGACGGCTTCGTCCTGTAGCAGTAGAGAACGTAGACGTTGATGATTATGAAGAGGAAGTTCTTGGCGATGAAGAACAACAAGCTGTGGGTGATGTAGTTCAACAAGAGCATGATGTAGAGCCTAAGGAGTAGAAAAGGGCCGTCCTGGGTGACCAGGCTAAGGATTAGCTTGTAAGCCTCGGCTTTTTCTTTCCCCTTCCACATTCGCGACGAGCACATGGTCCAGTTGTCGATTCGGAGGTAGACGGGGATGTAGCGTACGAAACTCACGGTCCAGACGAACATGATGACCCAGTTAAGCGCAATGTTAGTCAAAATTATTTCGTCATCGAAAAGCGCGTGCAGCTCCATGACGTCAGAGGCACTGGCGAGGAATTCGATCAGCTCCAGCGAGAGTTTTTCGCCTGTGATCTCGTCGTCGACGTCGTGGTCATGAAGAAGTTGCGCGAAGAACAGCACATACACGAGTAGTTCTAGAAGACCAGTTATCCACGTGCTTTCGTCCGCTTGCATTATGCGACCCTGTCGGTTTATTCGAAACGAAAAATGATTTATTAACGATGTATCTGCTTAGTTGGTAAAGCTTATTCATTCAAGCTCGATTGTGTCGATTGGGGCCAATTTATCGATTTGTCTTAAGCATAATACTTATAAGTCTCTCATTTTATTATTATTAATTATTATTTTAAAACTGATGCTAAGACACAAAAGTGTTTTTTTTGTGATTATCTGAAAACACACATTATATTGCAATATGAAAATATTAAGCTTAAACTTATCCTGTTATGGCACACTTAAGAAATGTTGACAAAACGGGGCCAGGGGATTATTGAGACACCTTTACCTGGCTGAAACCAGTACTTTGTGTCTAATGAGAATGCTTCTAGCGCATGACCACCCGATCGCAAGGCGGACACCATATCCATTACATCACCGCTTAACAAGATCATGTACAATTACACATTGACTGGCTCTTTATTATCATTATAATTATATACATGTAATTGTTACAACCCCTGAGTTACCCATCCGGACAGCCATAAAACGATAACATATTAAATTTATGTTAATTATGTTCTTCTTCATTACTTTTAGGGTATTAATGAGCATTGGATACTGACCAACATTCCACTAGCTACTGTTGTTGTTCTGGTGACGGACTCTGTTGTCAGTTTGGTCTCGGTGTTTGTTACGGGCGGCGCGTTCTGCTGAACTGCCGTGGTGTGCTGGTGGTATTGTAGTATCCATAGCAACGGTATCACCGCTACCAAGTAAAAGACAAAGGATGGTCGCCAACTGAAAATAATAAACGATGGTGACAGTACCAACAACAACAATTAGGAAGGAAGGAATGAAGGAAGCAAGGAAGGAAGGGAGGGAGTGAAGGAAAGAAGGGAGGGATGAAGGGATAATTGGAGGAAGAAAGGAAGAAATGAAGGAAGGGAGGGAGGGAAGAAATGAAGGAAGGAAGGAGGGAGTGGAGGAAGGAAGACAGGAAGTAAGGAAGGAAAAAAGGAAGGAGGGAGGGATTGAGGAAGATTTCTTGTACTGCAAATACAAAACACAGTTTTATAATACATTTGGTTATATTTATGGGCTTTTCCAAAACTTGTTTCGGTAACAAAGCAACAACTCACTCAAGATAAGCTATTGTAAAGCCTTATCACTTAAGTTTGAACGTGCAATACTATATCGGGTATTTTGTACCATTAAATTAATCAATAATTATATTGATCAAAAAACGGATATGATGAAGACTAGATGAAAACTGTTGGAATTAGAAAGCGGAAACGAAAATGGTCTACCGACATACGGACCGACAGACAGATAGACCGATATAAGCAAACCAAT
Source organism: Congeria kusceri (assembly GCA_027627225.1). Classification (NCBI taxonomy): domain Eukaryota; kingdom Metazoa; phylum Mollusca; class Bivalvia; order Myida; family Dreissenidae; genus Congeria; species Congeria kusceri. The sequence goes on along the minus strand of CM051034.1, from coordinate 4,215,856 downwards.
ATACCCCGCCATCTTCGAGGGGGGGGGGGGGGCATAATTATGTAGTAAAATCATTTATTACAACAATGTACTTGAAGACGTTTTTATAGAGTATCAACTTCAAAACTATCATGCATGTTCACATGGTTCAGGTTTTAAATACCAAAAATGTTAAAACATTTTATAAATATGGAAATGGCGATTATTGTATGACTACCTGGAACTTGCCGGCATTCATGTCAATTTAGAATTACAACCCTTATTTAGCGACCCATTCTTTGATTTAAACTAAAGACTATACTAATACTCAGGGAAAACTCTTTTTTTTGCAATGTTTTTGCTTATAAATATTTCGAGTACCAATGTCTCTTATGTCATTAACAAGTCATTCTGAATAAAGAATACTAAAATTTGCGTTGGTGAATATCAGTCGAGAAGCAATACTTTTACAGCGTTCTTCGAATTTCTAGGGAAAGATCCAAAGCAGAATAAAAGGGTGCTGCGCCCTGCTCCTTTTTGGTCCCCCCCCCCGTGCTGCCCCTCTGCGCCCTGCTCCTTTTTGGTTCCCCCCCTGCTGCCCCTCAGGGCTGGTCAACACAGAAATGTTTAATATCTTTTTAATTTCAATATATATTATTGCCCATATTGAATTGCAAATGAATATAATATGTTAAAAAAAAATTAATTATAAGCATTTAACTGTTAAATGCCATGGAATTACCAATTTCTTAGAAATTGCAGAAGAACTGGTCGGACTTTCCCCCTGCCCCTTTTGAGCAGCACCCTGTACCATTTTTTCCCAGATCTCTCCCTATCGAATAGAGCAGTGCAGGGATATTCTTTATACATTCATATGTCGTAAGTCTAAGAGTGATTTGTTGAATACTACAGTGGAAGAAGTCTACAAAAAGCCGTTAAGACTCTTTTTTTTTTCATCTAGGTCTACACGAATAAATAAATAAATAATAATATTATTATGTGAACAAGTCACTTTAAACTTACTTCTTGATTTTGGGTACGTTGCGCATGGTGAACATCATTTCCAGGAACAGGGGCCACAGCAGGAAAACCAGGGACCAGAACGCGTTGTCATCATAAATTATGACCACGCGCCAGATGACTAAAAGCATGTGGATGCACATGATCGCCCGGACAAGGAAAACTAAAAATATATTTACAAAATCAAAGCACTGAACGCATTAAAGTTGTTCGCTATAAAAACGACATTCTATTGTAATAAAAACATAGTTAAAAGAAGGGTTTCAATGGCCCGTATTTGTAAACTGTCTTATGTCATTCTTAACGTAAGCTGCAAATAAGTAACACATACAATTTGCGCTTGCAATACTATGTTTCGAAAAACGCACTTGTCAAATATTAATACAATAATTGGAAATATATTATATTTTTGTCAAAATTATAACAAAAATCGCTTTTCTTTGTGGGGAAATTTATAGATAGAACAAGTGCTTAAAATTCGAAAATTCATAAATTAACATTTGAAGGGTTATGAATCTGTAATTGTGAACAGTTTTTTAATGAAAGCCACGGAGCGAGTACCTTTAAGTCTGTCTTTTAGACTGATTTTATCTTGCGGTCTTGGTTCATACGCCATGCAGAGAAACGTAACATTAACTTTCAGTTTGCCGTCGTCGTCTGCGTCTGCCTGATCCGTCGGCGTTTTCTTTTTCTCCAGTCCGTCATTTTCGCGCCTAGATCGATCGTCTTCGTTATTCACTTCCGTCTTGCTTTTCTTACTCGTTTTCGCAGATCGACGGATTTTTCTAATTGCAGTAGACGTGGGCGAGACATTGGACATTCCACGTTCTGCCTTTCCGGCGTCCACATATTTATCTGGTTTATTTATCTCTTCATGCCCGCTCTGTTGATCGTCCTCCTCGGAAGAAACGCTTGTTGTGGAAGAACCGGACATTGTTTCAACCGTTGTTTCAGTTGACCTGGGCTGGTGCTCACAGAGCTCTTTAGGGAAATCTTAAATTAAGTTGTACTAAAGTGACAATCTTAGATCAAAATTCCTTTGTGAAATTCATTGATTGCTGTCAACAAAGGGGTAAAATATGAAACATCAAATCAATATTTATAAGTTTGAAACATCTTGATGTAAAAAGACCTTTAAAACAGCTATGGGCTTATGGAATATAGAATTTAATAAACTTATTTAAGTTTTCCCTAAGTCGCTTTGTGAATAAGGACCCAGGGCCGGTATTCATAAAGCTCCTTAGGGAAAATCGTAACTTAAGTTGTACTTAAGTAAAAATTTCATATCAAATTTTATTTGTGAACTTTAATGATTTCTGTTTACAAATGGTTAATTATTAAACCTCTGAGCAATATACTTTTGTTATATTAAAGAGCTTCCTGATTACTGAACCAGTTTTAGCCAATTAATGCTTTTTTGCGTTTTCTATAAGTCGTTTTCTTACGGTTTACGAAAATATCCTGCTTGAATTCCTCGTACTGATTTTTACAAATTATCCAGTCAGACAGGTTATTCTATGTACTCATGAAAACAAATTCAACAATCATATGCATTAAATAACTGGTTATATGTATACGTCCAAAAGTCCGTTTTATTTAAAATCGTTCACATCTATGCACACTTTCACCGATTTAAGGCGTAAAAAAACATGTTCGTTTCAGGTTACATGCCCAAGACAATTAGGGTATGTAGGTAGGTAGGGATTATTATGTTTTCATTATTTTTTTATTGGGTAAAAGATCTACTTAAAGATTCTAAAACTAAATAAATATTCAAAACATATTGGTAATATCCTTAAACATGGTTTTGAAGTGGATGCTATCAAAACAAAACATTAATTTATCCAAAAAACATTCAATTATTGGAAAAAGGTAAATATAACAAAAAAATCTGACAAACTCAATACAATGTTTTAGGGTCGGGGCATTTTTTTAAGGTAGGTCGGGTAACCTGAAACAAACCTTTTTTACGCCTAAGTAGAGATGCGTATAAACTTATATACAAATTCGTATTGTTAAACTTTTGCAAGATTATACAGAACATACCCGCAACCGGGTATACATTCCTGAATGTAAACTTCGTTTATTTAATCAGCGCAACTTACTACAGCTCGTATATACCCGGGACTCTCTTATAAGGCTAAACAAAATCATGATTTGTTTTTCAGACAGCGCCGCAACGTTTTCTAATGGGCCGCCACGAATTTGATTTAATGCCAAAAAAAAATTTAATATACTTTTTTTTTTACGATCACGCCCTGGTTTTTAAGGAGCAGTCCAGAATATGTTCATAAAAATGAAACGTTGCAGAAAGTGTTCCTAATGGACATGTTACCGAACAAAATACAAAAACTAACCGTTGAAATCTGTGAATTATTAACATTTGAGTAACTTGTTATCGTCTATTTTCTCATCTATATGCGATAACTGGTGATGACTGTTGGGTAAACCAGCATGTACATTACAATATATTCCGTTCGTACCAAGTGCTTTTGAACAATGCCTTTCGTAAATAAAATACAGATTTCGGACGAATAAACACCATAAACGTTAATACGAACTATTACTAAAATTACGATGTATTGATTTAGATCCCATGGACAACGGCTTAAAATTAAACGTATCCGCATTTTAAGATAGCGGAAGAAGAGTTAACCTGGTAAAGATTTCGGTATTTCCAATAAATTCTTCCTGTCTGATTAAATTATATAAATTGGATATACACAAATTGTGAAATACTGTGTAAATTTTGAAAAAAAAGTCATATTCGATTGGGAACCGTTATAAATATTATATATTTGTTGACTTAAACTTTTGTTTCGTAGATGCTTTTGACTGTGTAATATTTAGCATTCCATATTTTGTAAAGAAAATCTGTGTCAATATAAGTCCTATGCAAACAAACGGAAATGCCAGCTGCATTGACAAGTGTTGATTTTCCTTTCCAAAAATTATTGGTAATTTATTGCAAAAATAATTTCTATTTTTGACAGTTATAAAAAATATGAATTACGAAAAGTTAAATTCTATAAATAAGAGTACTTTAATGCTGATGATAATTATTAATTTGAAGGCACTTATGTTTATTATGAACATTCAAATTGATTGCCTGTTTACGTCAGCTTGCATAAATGACAGTTTGTGATTAATAAATCTATATTTGGAATTTTATAAAAAGGGATGCTTATGTTGTTATTAAAACTTAAAATTGTCTTTAATCTGCAGTTATTTACTTGTTTTTTTTATAAGCCATTACAAAGTGCCAATAGAAAAGAGTTGGAGAAAAAAAATATAAAAAAATACTTCAATTAAAAAAAAATGCCCTCGCCTCCCTCCTGATTTTTTGGAAAAAGTGCCTGAGAAACAATTTATAAATTTGTTTAGCCTAATGTTGTATATTTTACGAAATGGCAAAATGCTGCTGTTTGTTTGATTTACAACGCACGCTTCTTATCTCGAAGATGCAATAAATTCTCCTGTTTTCGCTCATATTCACCAACCCATTCTTAGACTTGCGAATCATAAAACGAGACTTCGACTTAGAATAAATACAAGGCATGCCGTGGGAAAACCAGGCGTAATGCATGTGCGTTAAGTGTCGTCCAGGATCAGCCTGTGCAGTCCGCACAGGCTAATCCAGGACGGCACTTTTCGCTTTTATGGTATTTTCTGTTTTAAGGCGGACTGCACATGCTAATCTGGGACGACACTTGACGCACATGCATTAAGCCCGATTTTCCCACGACACGCCTCGTATTACTTATGCTTTCGCAAATATGCTGGGAACCAATGCCGCTTGTTATTAACAAATTGTTCTCAATAAAAAATGCTCCAAGCAAGATTTAAATTATCGGCCGTTTCAGAACAGAACATTGAAAGCTATGTAAGTAGTACACGTGTTTTTCAAAATACCGACGAAAAACGTTACCAACGCTTTATAATTTTATTTTAAATTGGTGGTTTTTCTTAAGCGATACAATTTTCCAATACATTTCTATGTCAGTTGTGCTATTTTGTTTGTTTACGTATAATGTATTTTTCTTTTCGGCACCTATGGCACAAATTTTGAAAACTGTCAATTTGCCGATCTGTGAAAAGATCCCTTTAATAAATATAATTCAAAATAGTATTTATTAGAACAAAAAAACAAATAAACATATTTGAGCAGACTTAGGTCTTTTTTGTTGTTTATTTAACCTGATGTTATTACCATTACTTCTAGTTACCCTTGGGAGTTTCTTGGTAGGTCCGCACGGGCTAATCCAGCACGGCACTTTCCGCGTTTATGGTATGTTCTGTTTCAAGGAAGTCTCTTCTAAACAAAAATCCACTGTATGCAGAAAGTTCCGTCCTGGATTAGTCTGTGCTAAAAATGAGAAAGTAGCCATATCTTTTCCGACTGTCACCTACAAGTAATAAATACATGTATTAACATAGACGACATTTCAAGACCAAAGCCCTTATTCACAAAGCTCCTTAGGGAAAACTTAAGTAAATTCCTGAAATTCATAAAATTCATTAAGTCTCTGGCAGTTTCATGTAAAGATCTTTTAACATTTAATGTTTTAAACTTGTAAATATTGCTTATACGTTGAGTGTTGCAGCATTCTTTGTACATAAATTATTGGATTCCACATAGAAAATTTGATCTGAAATTTCACTTAAGTACAAATTAAGTTAAGATTTCCCTTAGGAGCTTTGTGAATACCAGCCCAGATGCTTTGAGATGACATAATAAAGGGAATGCTTTCAAACATCAAACCGTTAAACAACACGTGTACGTTGGCTTTCTTCTTAAGTGCAACTTAAGTTAAGATTTCCCTTAGGAGCTTTGTGAATACCAGCCCAGATGCTTTGAGATGACTTTATAAAGGTAATGCTTTCAAACATCAAACCGTTAAACAACACGTGCACGTTGGCTTTCAAAGAAGACGTAGAGATTTTAATCAAAGGAAGCAATATCGGCTTGCATATAAATTATGTTTTATTACCTAAAAGGCTAAACCCATGATCCGGGACGGCACTTAATTTCCGCCTGCAGTGGATTTATGTTAAGAAGATACTTTTTTGAAACAGAAAATACCATACAAGCGGACTGCACAGGCTGATCCGGGGTGACACTTTACGCACATGCATTAAGCCCAGTTTTCCCACGACAAGCCTCAAATGTATAACTCAAATTTAGCATTGGTTGCTATATTACAAAGTCGCCAGTCTATCAAATAAAATATTATAAACCCTTTTGGCGAATGCGATCAATCGCAATGCCTTTCCACGCAGGGCTAACTAATAACTAATCTTGTCCCATGCCAGTTCATGCTTGATTCTTTCATATATGATTTTAAAAGTCAATTACTAGTATGTTTTCTCTAGATCTAGAGCAATTCATCAAGTCGTTCATACTTACCGCAAATGATCGTTGGATGTAAATTTAGAATTATGGAGACTTCGTACCACGGAGACTTCGTGCCTGGAGACTACGTACCTCTATGCTGGAGACTTCGTACCACATATGAATATATAGACGATCTGTTCAAATTGTTCAAATTGGGTTTATATGTCTACATAAAGTTACTCTATGCACTACATAACATTTCTTTGTTCATTAGGCCTATGTCTTTCAACAATAATTGTTTAAAATGCTTCACATGTTACTTGTAAGATACATGATAATACATGTAAATTGTTTATAATGATCTAATAATCAGAATATTTATATCATATTTGTTATGATAAAATCATACGAATAAAACATATGATTTATTACGATACGAATAAAGTATTAACTTTTAACTGTTTTAGAATTAAGAATTGAAAATATTACCTTTTTATAACTCATTATCATTTGCTTGTGATCAATAAAATTAATGAAATTTTGGTATGAAAATTCCAAATGTGGTACTAATAATTCTCCAATAATGGTACGATATTGTAGTGGCACTTGGTTGTAGAGGTACGAAGTCTCCAACATCCTAAATGTATATGGCCTGACAAACTCCGAGCAGCGGTTAGCTCCCAAATCGGTTACCGGTAACCACTGTCATCACAAGTAAAATCCTTCCACATCTGGAAGGATTACGTGTTTGTATCTTTTACTTATTTAATGCAACTCTGTGCAATTTTCTACATAACTGGACTTTTTATATATCGTTTGCAGTCAATAATGAAATCAGAAAAAGAAAATAACTAATTTAAACCATAAATAATATCTAGAATAATTAAATCGACCATCATCACGTGGTTTGTTATCACGGCAGGGATTTGATTAGAGCTATGCTCGGAACCAGTCAAATCTCTGCGCGGAGGTTGATGGCCTGTCTTTCAAATATTAGTGACCTGTAGCCCGAGTGTTTAACGTAACCCACTTAATATTGATATTGAGCGTCCAGAATTAGTATCAGAAACAAAATGGTTCTCGAAAGCACAATCGTTTGGTAAATATGGGTTTATTTTTTCATTTTCTTCTTTTTGATAGTTTTATTATACACTTTATAGTATTTTTGTGATAATGAATGTCAGGATTATTTAACAAACGTACCGCTTTATTATATTAACTCGTTCTTGAAAGTTAATTTTGTCACTGACTGCTTGTGACGAAGCAATTTCGGTCTAATCAACTTACTGGGTGGGGAATCACAATTTACAGAAATGTTCTCATTTCATAAACTTGACAGTGTTACAGATTGATTTGCAAGCTCATTATTTATCGAAGTTATCTGTGCACATGTTGGCATTTATTAGCATAACTACTTGTTATGCAGTGATTAACTGGTACTTACAACTGTAGTGTGCCTGGGTAATAACCAGCCGCCCGGTCAGCTGGTAGAGTGCCATGCTAGTGTTCTGGCGGGCGTGGTTTAAATGGCTCAGGCATGCAAAATGAAAGTGTTTTCATACAAATATTTATAGAATTTTAATTCGGAATGGTTTATCTGTCCAGGTATGTAACTTTTATTGCAATCCGTTTACAATAACTAATTTCGGGACGTGAAAGTAGCGATCAAAATCCTGTCAGAACAATATAGACAAAGAAGCAAAACGTGCCACCACAGAAATGGTCCTTCACCGGTAGAGCCCGTCAGCAAACATTAAATATAGGAAGCAGCTCAATGTTTGCACAGGGCTTACAAGTATAGCTAAAGGCAGGAGTGCCTGGGGTCGGCCTAAAAGGTTAATGGGAGGAGGAGTGTAGTGTGCGTGGGTAAGAACCAGCCGCCCAGTTAGCTTAGATGTAGACCTATGTGCTAGCGTTCCGGCGGTTGTGGGTTTGAGCCCCGCAACAGGCGCACTTTTCCTCCCAGGTTTACATTGTGACTTTTGTAACCTCAGGCATTTTTAGCTCACCTGAGCACGAAGTGCTCGGTGAGCTATTGGTATTGGTGACCTCTCCGGCGTCGTCTATCGTCCGTCGTCAAGGTGCCGTCAACAATTTGGACCATTATCGCGATAAAGACTACATTTTTTATTCAATCTTTACCTAACTTGCACAGTTTGTGTATGACCATAAAATCTCAGATGAGATTGTTATTGGGTCAGATCACACCAGTAACACCAGAGTTATTGCCCCTTTTTCATGCAAAAAAAGTGCAAAAGTGCCCTTTTCCAACGTATAGACTTTATTTTCCATCCAATCTTGACCAAACTTGCACAGTTTGTGTATGACCATCAGATATCAGCAGAGGTCAAAAATGGGCCAGATCGTGTTTGAAACACCAGAGTTATTGCCCTTTGTTTATTAAAAAAATATACAAAAATGGACAATATTCAGGATAGAGATAAAAAATTTTCATCAAATTTTCACCAATCTTGCACAGTTTGTCTATTACCATGAGTTTACAGATGAAGTCGAATATAAGCAAGATCGGACCAGAAACACCAAAGTTATTGCCCTTTGTTTGTGAAAAAAATAAGCAAAAATGGACATTATACAGGATAGAGACTTCATTTTTCATTCAATCTTTGCCAATCTTGCACAGTTTGTCTGACCATAAGATTAAAGGTGAAGTAAAATATAAACATGATCGGGCCAGAAACACCAGAGTTATTGCCCCTTGTGTTTGGAAAAAACATCAACAAGTTATCAATGATTGGCTTGCACACACGATTTTTGATTCAATGTTGACCAAACACAGTTTGCGCATGACCATAAAAATTGATTGATAAAATTTGATTTCCAACCTTGATGTCTTCAGAGCCTGCATTAACATCATTTATCATCATTGGAAAGAAAATTATCAAAGAAAAAACAAAACTTTACCTTCAAGCACAGCCATCGCAATTATTGCATTGCAACTAGTTTTCCAAAACTGTTTGCGAAAAAGACATCAAAATCTACTGTTTGTGCATTTTCCAGAAATGTCAATGATTTGAGAACCATTAGCAAACAAACGCACATCCACTACCCAACTCATTCTTTAGTTAGCCCATTGCACTTACCAATGTTTTAAATCAGATTGATCCTACCCCCACTGTTTAGTGTTCTGATACCTTAATTTTCAAACCTGTCACAACAGTATGGTCTTCCAGAGCTCCAGATAGACGCATATCCGCATATTTACGCATTGAAATATAAAGCAAAATGCATTGGAAATCGGCCAAGTGCGTAACGTTACGCATTGCAAACCTGGGTACGTATTTTTAATCGCTTTTACAAATTATCCAGCTCAGCTTATAGTGGAAATTAGCCTTTGAATCGTTTAAAAGTGAATCAAGCGAATCTTTCTACTAAAAATAGATTCTCGTTGTGTATGTGGTTAGAAAAATTAACGTTTTAAGGTCAATCAGCCAGCGCCAGTAAGCAATACCTTGACAAACGTTAATCGCAATGAGTCTTGTGATGCTTCTCCTATTTAAAAGGTGATAAGTGGGGATGTATTTGTCACAACAGTTGAAAAATCGGAAAAGAAACACAAAAATTATGTTAGTGAAAAATTTTCAGAAAAAAACAGCAACAAACAAACGGCGTAATTGTGGAAAACAAAATATAATTGGCTAATTGTCAACCAAGTAGGACGAGAAATCAGGTTGTCATGTAGGATTTGCACTGAAAAAAAGTACTAAGTATCTGGGCAAATGACAACTACTACTTTGCTAAGTAAATGATGTTTTGATAGGTTTACAGATTATCGTCTACATTCAATTTATTCCATTTGCCAATATTAATGTGCTCATATATAACAAGCACATAAAATACTCCTTTGATCTTGTATAAAAAAATGAAAATACCGTTTACATTTTTCAAATACCCTTAAAGCTGAAGGACAGGGGGTAAAATACCATTTAACAAAAAAAGCAGGGGGTAAAATACCCTATAGGCTAAAACCTTATCTGGAGCTCTGGTATTCATCTGTACCAGTTCTCAGGTGAGCACTTTGGGCCATCATGGCCCTCTTGTTTTTTACTCCTATATCTAGTCTTATCTAAAAGACTTGCAATGAAATTAGTCTTACTTTTTATATAGGGCTAAATGCGTTGGAACGTCTTATCACCAAAGGACCTTTTATGTGGTATAAACCTGAACATTTTTTTTTTCATAATTTCCTATAATATTTGCCAACATTAAGTTATCCATCAATGTAGTTTACATAGACAACACCAGAACTGCTTAATATATGCCGAAATTTACCTAGAACATGCATCTTTTTTATCCGATTTAAAACTGCATAGTCATCTACTTCATTTATGTACATACCACCATTATTTTGCCTTGTGTACAACTTCAACTTTATTAATAGAATCAACTGACCAATAGAAATTACGCCACGACCTGAGTTAGCAGATTTATCTATATATACTGTGGAATCACTTGAATTCGCGGGATACAAATTTCGCGCACTTGCAATCGCGGACAAATTCGCGCAACTACGATTTTGAAAACAAAACAAAAACACAAACGGTAATTAATTGTTTTTTACACAAAAGATGTGACAATTATGCAATAGAATAAAAAACCATACAGAACGCCAATCAAAGGCTATTGTGACGGCATGTTTGTTGTAATAAACACGTATCTTAGTACCGCATTAGGCTCTTCATTGACAAAGAAGAAAATGAAGCAGTGGAAGAAAAACATTAAAAAACATTCATTAAAAACATTTGCATCTTGACATATTGGCCTATCTGCGTATATTTATCAACGATTACCGACGTACATTTGAACGAACGTGTGAGCTCTCAATGTGTTGCTACACTACGAAATCGGTAAAGATTTGCGGTGGTAATAAATTCGCGCAATGGCAGGAGCGCGAAAAGCACAAAAATTAGACCACCGCGAAAATTAGTGATTCAACAGTAATGTAATGAACACAATGTTACACAGCAGCAGTTATCGAGATTTATTTGAAAATGCAAAGATGTGTTTTGTTTAAATTGTTCATGCATCCAAAATGAAAGTGTCTTTATAAAAATATTTATGCAACATTTATTAGGAATGGTTTATCTGCCCAGGTATGTAACTTTTATTGCAATCCGTTCACAATAACTATCTAATTTCAAGACGTGAAAGTTGCGATAAAAATCCTGTCGGACCTATATAAACAATTTCACAAAGAAGGATTATTTTCCACCACAGTTACGCGCTCCAGTGAATATTTCCCATATAAAAAGTAGCTCAATATTTGCCGTGGGCTAACAAGTTATGCTACTCCTTTAGCGTGACAATAATGGCCTTTAAATTGCATATTTTTCAGCGTTGATAACAGTGACTACATGCGAAATGGAGACTTTGTGCCGACTCGACTCCAAGCCCAGCAAGATGCAGTGAACCTGGTGTGTCATTCCAAGACCAGGTCTAACCCTGAGAACAATGTGGGCCTGATCGTCATGAGCAAGTATGCACTGTGCCACACATTGTTTTCTTAGTTCATAATTTAAATCTTTGTGTTTCAAGTCCAGATCGGATTATGAGCAAGTTTGTATACATCGCAAACTTAATACTCACAGATACTCACAGATCCTCGTCTGGCTCGAGGCTGTTTCCAGCAGAATCAGGGTCCGTTCGCCCTGGGTCCGTTCGCCCTACTGTTATGTTTATGAAAGGGTATATATGGAAATACATTAATGCATCAAGGTTATTCGAGTGCTGATGAAATTAAATCATTTCCAAAGATAAGAAGGGTGTTATTGGAAAAGAAAATTTACACATGAACAAGTTCATATATTAAAAAATATAAAAAAATGCAGATACTGAAAACAATTTATTTCATGATGTGCGGTGAATGAGTGGAGAATACCAGTGAAAGATAACTCTATCATTTCACTCTCGGTTGAGTGAAATGATAACGATTGATTTTATATGGAACTAGTTTTAACTTTGTTTTTATGTTTATTTTTTGAAAGTATGTGAATACCTTAATCGTCAGTGTAAACATCGGCCTTTTAAACAACAGAAAACTCATAATAAAATTCAATACAAATTTAATTAAGCGATGACGACGCAGTAGGAGTGGCACTATTTTCCCACCACAACAGTTATCGAAAATTTTGGAATCAAAATGACGTCATATTTATGTCGTCATAATACACAAAAGTTGTGACGCTTCAGCATATTTCGCGCATTTTTTTAAAATGTATCGTTCAAAAGCATGAAATAAAAAGAAAATTTGTTTAATACAGTGTAAGATCGTATTTTATTTCATTCATGGTCATAGAAACAAGATATTTTCAGCCATTCGTGAAAATATGGTTTCTATGACCACTTAACAAATAAAATACGATCTTACACAGCATTAAACAAATATCCCCTATATCTTCCAGCTGTGCTGGATGTAAGACAAATTCACATACCGTAATTATTTATTACTAAAATTCAAAATTTAAATGTGAACCATTGATTATATCATAATGCAATATGTATGGATTGTTTTTCGATTAAACACATTATTGTATTATAAAGCAGAGAGTAATGAACAGAATTTAACAATTATCGACAATAAAGTATCGCAATACTGCATCAGTGTGTACAGGTAAATAATAACCTGCTGAAACGTGTGAAAATTACATTTTGTGACAAACACCTCAGTTTATACCTGACAATATAATACAGGACGAATGAACCCAGCCGAACATATAAGCAGGGCGAACGGACTCGATACTTGGCCAGCATGTAACCCCAGCTCTTTCTCATCACTAATATCATTGTTTTCATTGACACATCCTGCCAGTTTAAATGGCTCTTGAATTATAAATTATAGGTTGATACTTTACAAACTTGTCGTATCAGTGCTTTCGTTAACTTTTGAAATTTGGAAGTTTGAACTTCCTAGCCTCTGATTTTGGAAGTTTTGATAATACAGTTTGGAAGTTTTGACAGTATTGCGCGACATAAGTCCTGGGCATTTCAGAAATGTAATTAAATATAAAAATTCAAGGTTTGTTTAATGTAATTCTTTTTCATCAGATGTTTATAATATGCTAATTTATTCAGTTAAAGAGGTATGCCGGTACTTTGAGATGAATCACTTTAATTTTTCTTCTAACTTGTTCATCCTTACATGGTCAAACTTCCATGGCTGCAACTTTGGAAGTCCTGTGTCACAAACTGGGAGTAAATTACCCCTAAACTTCCCTTAATGCAAGCCCTGTCTAATTGACTAATACATACTTTTAATTCAATTCCTTTGTGGTTATTTATTAAAGTCCGTTACTACAATTGTTATTACTGATATAAGATGCAGATGTATTAATAAAAAATAGTCTTGAAACTATTCTGTTTCATCAGTAAACAAAAACAATTTAAAAGCAAATTTTTGTTTTGAGTGGCCAGTAATATTGAGGTCGACTAGTAATAATTAGCAGATATCCAGGCCATAATGATAACTCCAGTGTAGTCTTCAAGGGGCTTGTTCAAAGACTTTCATATGTTTGGAAAATGTCATTTAAAGGGCCTATGTCGTCGAACAATTGGATTCCTAGTACACTATAAATTATATTATATAACAGAAATGGGCTTTATAAAGACGTGCATAAAATTAATAAAACTTCATATAATACACAATAATATATTTGATAAAAACAAATTAGCAAAAAAGTCTGAAAAATTAAAACCCCATGCAGGGATCGAACTCGCGACTTAGGAGTCATATGAAGAAATGACAGTAGACAGCGCTTTATCCAAATGTGCTATCATGCTTGGTATGAAGTAGAGTGTAAACTATGGTTATAGAAATTTCAAAATATTCACAATTATGACGTCAAAATATAAACATGAAAAGGGCCAAACAAACGAGACACATATTATAAATAGATTTTTATCTCAGAATGCACTCTTTTTTCATTATATATGCCCTGTTTTAACAATTATTATATGTCAGTATAAATATTTGAATTTCATAATTTTGTAAGAAATTGCCCCCTTGAGGCCCTTTCTGATGACATAGTCCCTTTAATGTCTTAACTGCAAAAACTCAAGCAGTCGGACTAATAAAAAAAATGTATATCATTCAAGAAACAAAAAACAATAAAAAACATTTGCCTTCGCCGGTACTCGAACCTACGACTGCCTGGCGCTCTAACCACTCAACCATTTTGACTTATGGTGGCAAATTTGAAACGTTTTGTACATGATACACGTGTTTTACAAAATACCAACGAAAAGCGTTACAAATGCTTAATAATTTTATCAATTTCAATTACTGATTTTTCACTATACTTCTTTGTTATTTCATGTGTTTATAATGTACTTTACTTTTTGGTATCTATGACACAATTTTAAAAATTGTCAATTTGCCAATCTGTGAACAGGTCAATTAAGGGACTTCAGTGAAGACTGGCTCAAGTGATTAAAGTTATACACATGTATGGTTGTTTCAGTGTGGAGGTTTTGACGACACTGACGGCAGATGTAGGGAGAATTCTGAGCAAGCTGCACCAAGTCCAGCCCAAGGGGGAGATCCGCTTCTGCACAGCCGTGAAAGTCGCCCATGTAGGTATCAGGGCCAATATACATGGATTTCAGTAGATTTTGAAAACCAAAAATCAAATGACTACAGGCATGAAATTTCAAGGGGTCAATATGAACGGATGTTACGGGAATTTTGTTTTTGCATATTTGTTAAATTTATGCTCTGCTAATGGTAATTTGTGTTATTAAAGGTTCAGAAAAAAAGAACACTGTAAGTAAATAAAAATGTAAATTTCGAGTGCTTATGAAGTTAGCGGTCGAAAAACATTTGCATCAAATTGATGCAAGGCACATAATTTGCTCGAGTCAAAAATGTGTAATCTGCAATTAGAGTTCATCAAAAAAGCAGGATTATGCATCAAGTGAAATACCCGAGTATACAAACATTCTTAGTTAAGTTAGTTTTTTGTTTGTTTGGTTTTTTTCGCCATATTTAAACAGTTTAGTAAATACTTACAAAAGTTTACATAATGAAGTACAATCACTTTTATACTGGCCCAGTGTTGTCGGTTGTTTTCTGGCCAGTGTATGTCAGGAAGAAATGATAAATCACAAAAAAAAACTTAAGTTGTGTTTTCCTGACTGGAAATAAATTTGTCAAAGACTTTGTCTTACCAAGCACTTACCGGTAAATGTTGTTAAACTGTTTTGAATGAATGCTTAGTCAAAAGAAGTCAGTAACAAACCAAGAGCGATTTATACACGAGGCAATTTTAACAGCTTAGATGTAAGGCCAAAATTAAAATTAACTTTGTTTGCCATTGCCTACCTACCCGACGAAAAGGTCCATACTGTAAGTTTTTTCTTTGTTAAATTAAACCAGTTTTTTTTTAATATTCAGAATATTCCGTTTTTTCTTAGGGTTAAATAAAATCGCACTCTTCTTTCATTTCATCGTTTTCCATTGGGTTAATAAATTAACTGTATCAGCTAAACCCTTGCTTATAATAGGCCATATCAAAACGCAATTCTAATCATGTTTTATAAAACTTGTGAAAACAACAGGCACTTTGTCAGCATTTATTTACTTGTCTGTGCTTGTTCCTCGCAATGTCTTATTTGATTATACCCCCACAAACGACGTTTGGGGGGGGTATATAGGAGTGAGCTTGTCGGTCTGTAGGTTTTTTGTTTCTGGATGATAACTCAAGAAAGGCTTGACATATTCAAATAATTTTTGGTACACATGTGTAACATCATAAAATACAGTGAAGTTCGATGTTGGTTACAAACCACTAAATTTTGACTGAGTTATGGCCCCTTTCAACTTAAAATTTTCTAAAACATGATTTTCGGACAATAACTCAATAATGGCTTAACATATTCAAATAATTCTTGGTATACATGTGTAGCATCATAAAATATGGGTCAAGTTTGACTTTGGTTACAAACCACTAAATTATTTTCATAGAGTTATGGCTCTTTATTTGACTTAAATTCCTTAAAAACATGGTTTTCTGACGATAACTCAACAATGGCTCGACATATTTAAATTATTATTGGTACACATGTGTAGCATCATAAAATACAGGTCAAGTTCCACTTTAGTTACTATCCACTTAATTTTGACACAGTTATAGCCCCTTTTTGACTTAAATTCCCCAAAAACATTGACAAAAACTCATGAAAGGCTTCACATATGTACATTATTTTTGGTACATAGGTGTAACATCATAACATACAGATCAAGTTCAACTTTGCTTACAAACCACTAAATGTTGACAGAGTTATGGCTCCTATTGAAATCAAATTTTTCCAAATACACTGTTGACCTTTCACAAATTAAAGCATTCTCTCTCTGTCCATTTCTTTCTAATGGATGCCATAGTTTTGTGACAAGGCCATATTGTGGGGGTATATCCGTCACTCGTGACAATTCTAGTAATAGATGATTGCTAGCAAGCTCTTGTTATATCAACAGACACTTGATTATATTATTAAAAGCAATGTCTGTGTTATTTGCTATATTTTGACGCTGAATGGATCATTAATAAATTTCTTCAAAAAAACAATGCCTACCTACCTACAGTGTGCCCGTTACCAGCAACCTTGGGTAGGCAATGGCAAACAAACTATTTTTTAGGGTTGGCCTAAGTGTTTCACTTTGATTTAACAGGCCTTTTTCTATAACTCTCATGGGTTAGAATTTTCTGACCCATTCCCAATTCAAAGTATGGTTGTTTTTTCCTAATTGAAAAATGAATTCCCCTTTGCTACAGAATTTCGTTTGACATGACATTTATAACAATCTTGAACGAAATTCCTTTAAGAAATGTTTTTAGAACAAAAACACTAAAAATCACAATGACATTTAGATATATATTGCCATTTTACCAACTAATCTATGGAAATTAATACTGACAACAAGATTTATTAAATTCGTTGCCCAATTTGACACATTTTACGTTGAGAAATTCCAATATTGAAACAGGTACTTTGTCCCCCAAAAGGACAGAAAAAGGTCTGCCTATAAACAGGGTTTGCACTAAGGTGAAATGTTGGAAGTCCTGATTTCCAAGTGTTGGATATTGGAAGTCGGGAGCATTTGGGACATGAAATAAAGTATAAAATTCAAGTATTGTTTAAGGTAATTTCTGATAATTAGGTGATAATATGCCAAACAATTCATTGAAAGAGGTAAACATTTAGGTAAATAGGTAAATTAAGTGTTTTTTTCTGACTTTAATCCTTACACAGGACAATTATGGTTGCAATTTTTGAAGTCCAATGACCAAAACTGGAAGTAAATTACTCCCAGACTTCCCATAATGCAGTCTTCATGATAAACCAGTGGACCACGGACCGAGTCCACCAAATTTTTGTGCTCGTTCCAGCAAAATGTATTAGTTAAATGGATCAATTCCTTTGGTCATTACGAAAATCATAGTTTAAAAAGAAAACTAATCTTTTTCACCCTTGACAGTCTAAAGCCTTGATTGTTTATAATTTTTTCTTTAACAAATGGAATACATAAGAGTGAAAGAAAACCTTCAAACTATTGTCCATTTAATTGTAGTCCAGTCGTTTTAGCTGGATTAGTGGACCAACAGTCCACTGGTTTCAAAATGTATTCATAAAGGCTGTTATTGCAAGCCCTGTATAAAGTGTCATGCTGATTTCTGTCCTCAGTTGGCTCTGAAGCACCGACAGGGCAAGAACCACAGGCTGTAAATGCAAGCCCTGTATAAAGTGTCATGCTGATTTCTGTCCTCAGTTGGCTCTGAAGCACCGACAGGGCAAGAACCACAGGCTGTAATTGCAAGCCCTGTATAAAGTGTCATGCTGATTTCTGTCCTCAGTTGGCTCTGAAGCACCGACAGGGCAAGAACCACAGGCTGTAATTGCACGCCCTGTATAAAGTGTCATGCTGATTTCTGTCCTCAGTTGGCTCTGAAGCACCGACGGTGCAAGAACCACAGGCTGTAATTGCAAGCCCTGTATAAAGTGTCATGCTGATTTCTGTCCTCAGTTGGCTCTGAAGCACCGACAAGGCAAGAACCACAGGATGCGGATTGTCGTGTTCGTGGGCAGTCCGGTGGAAGATGACGAGAAAGAGGTACAGTCCAGGGGCCTTAATTACAATGCATTTTAAGTTATTTCTCAATATTTTCACTTTTGTGAAAAAAGTTGAATGTATTCTTTTATTACAAAATGAACAAATACGTGTGACGCGTGTCGAAGGAAAACCGGGCTTAATGCATGTGCGTAGAGTGTCATCCCGAATTAGCATGTGCAGTCCGCAAAGGCTAATCTGGGACGGCACTTTCCGCCTACAGTAGATTTATGGTTAGAAGAGACTTCCTTGAAACAGAAAATACCATAATAGCGGAAAGTGCCGCCCTGGATTAGCCTGTGCGGACTGCACAGGCTAATCCTGGACGACACTTTAGGCACATGCATTAAGCCCGGTTTTCATACGACGCGCCTGGTATGTTTTTGATATTCTTCAAATTACATTTTAATACTGATGTAATTTTAACATGAAAATACATACTGAACTGTTTCTATATGGAATGATACAGTTAAGGAAGTTTGCAGATTTAAGAATAAGGATAACATTTACCTAAAGATGCTTTATGAATACCACCGCAGAAGAATATATATCAGACATTTTCTAGATTTATAGGCAATTTATAGATCCATTTGCTGTGGTAATTGTTCACATTTCGGGGCTTTTTTACCTTAAATAGGAGGGTTTGAATATAGGTGCCATGACTGTCATACCCAAGCAAAACTACTTTATAATCATTATTGTGCCCCCCCTTGGAAGAAGTGGGGGTATATTGCTTTGCACCTGTTCTTCGGTCGGATGGTCTGTCTGTCTGTAGACCATTTCGTTTCCGTACGATATCTAGAGAACGCTTTGACCTACAATCATTTAAGTTGGTAAGCTGGTTACTTGGGAGGAAAGGAAGACGCGTATTGATTTTGAGGTCAACAGGTCAAAGGTCAAGGTCACAGGGGCTTGTAACATGAAATTCATTTCCGCACAAATATCTAGAGCACGCTTTGACATACGATCATCCCAGTTGGTATGCTGGTTACTCGGAGGAAAGGAAGACGCCTATTGATTTTGAAGTCAACAGTTCAAAGGTCAAGGTCACAGGGGCTTGTAACATGAAAACTGTTTTCTCTGTAGACCATTTTGTTTCCGCAGGATATGTAGAGAACGCTTTGACCTAGGATCATCCAAGTTAGTATGCTGGTTACTCTAGAGGAAAGGAAGAAGACTATCGATTTTGAGGTCAACCAGTCAGAGGTCAAGGTCACCGGGGCTTGTGACATGAAAACCGTTTCCACAACATCTAGAGAATGCTTTATCCTAGGTTCATATAAATTAGTATGCTGGTTAGTCTTGAGGGAAGGAAGACCCATATCGATTTTGAGATCAAGAGATCAAAGGTCAAGGTCACAGGGGCTTGTAGAAAAAAACATTTCCACTTAATAACAGATGAACCATTGGTACATGGTCCTCAAACTATATAAGTACAATGGTCAGTTTGAGTAGATGACCTTTTACATAGTGAGAATTACTGAATACTTGGGTCGAGTCGTCAAATTTGATAGCTCTTGCAGAGAAAACAACTCCTATCAAGGTAATGGTTAACATGTCTCAGCTTAGATTTTTCAGAAACAGTACACTTCTGTGATGAACAAAGGCTGCAAGTCGGGGGGCATACATGTTTTACAAACATCTCTTGTTTTGGCTTATTTTTTCCAAAAATTGACTTTAGCCCTGGATTTTTTGGTTCCCCTTATCCAAAAGCTATACATGCAAAAAATATTCTCATCCAAAATTGCTTTCATTGCATGCATTTAAATGTCCCTAATTCCCACTGTGGTTCTATCTAAAAGATGGCACTCTGAGTCTTATATGTGTAAGAAAATTTTGGCAATCCGAGATTTGAATTTAGTCTTAATTTAACATCAATGGTCAGCATCAAAATTTTGTTACCAATCATTGATTAATTATTATGTGGTAAATTGTAAAATTGTCCACAGTTAAAGATGTTGTCTGTGCTACTTGGTTATTTCTTGTATTTATCCATTGTCACATCCAGTTTACATGTTGATATTCTATGTTTGTTTGTTTGCTGGATTTTGTGCCGTTTTTAACAGTATTTCAGTCATATCACGCCGGTCAGTTAACCTACTCACACTTTTCCTGGGCAAGCTTAGCCGTCCTAAGCAGTTTACCAGTACCAAATGCACATACTTATGCCAGTAACTGACAACTGCCCCACTTGAATCAAAGGTAGGGGGGAGAATGGCCATAGAAATGATTTTAGATTCTATGCTTTCCATAAACAATGTGTAAAAAAAAAAAAAACAATAAGATGCATAATAGTATTTTATTATTTCAGGTTACTAAACTGGCAAAGAAGCTTAAAAAAGAGAAAGTAAACGTAGATGTCATTAACTTTGGAGAGGAGGTAAGAAACTAAGAAGTTGAAATAAAAATATACATTTATGTAGTCATTAATATGTATTTTTTAGTCTTTCTGAAAGTTATTGATATAGGAAAATTTCGAAAAAACTAATTGCACTTTCTTTAACTTACCTAGTGTATAACTTAGTTAAAAAAATTATCTACTTTTTGTTTGACTTTTAATCTGTGATCATCAGGAATTCAATGTTTAAAGTGATGTCGAGTGCACATTAGTTTCCAGCCTTTAGTTTTTTGGTGGTTTATTTATAAGTTGTATCAGAGCAACAATTAAAAATTGTCTTTGGAAAAAAGTATCCTGAACTTGACCTTTTAAGCAAAATCAGATCCAGTCGGCAGATAAAACAGCAGTGCCTGACTGGAGATGGTTATGATCATCATACAGCTGGTCAAAACAAATAAACAGCTGGTCAAAACTGTCGGAAATGTAAACATACCTGATAACCAGTCCATTTTGACATAACCCAGACATCCATTTTCACACTCCATTTATGAACAAAATAATCCTTTAATGAACTGTTGTGTCTGCTGATCTTATGAGTGCTTGTTAGCAATCATCTTTAATTAGACAATGAATGCTGACAATGTGTCTGCTGATCTTATGAGTGCTTGTTAGCAATCATCTTTAATTAGACAATGAATGCTGACAAACTTCTCATTGTGTTTTCACAAGTTTGATTAAACTTGATGATGTTGATAAGAAATTGTCGAGATGAAACACACATGGCAGATGTGCTAGACTGGTCATAGTAATTAACTGTTTGCAATTATGTGCGCTGTACATAAACCAGTCTGTACAAAGTGCCTAATTAACATCCAAATCAGTACCAATTGCTTGTTATCATATCGGGAAGAGACTACGTGGGGTGTTTAGGGTATTTAAGCCAATTTGACATTATCTTGAGCCAATTTCTCAATATTTTTGCAAATGGCCCAATTGGCGAACGACAACGTGAACCCTGTGATGTCATTGATTTGTGGTCTTTCAATTTCAGAGTGTAAACACAGAGAAGTTGACGCAGTTCATTAACACCTTGAATGGCAAGGATGGAACTGGGTAAGTCTGTGATGGGAATTTATCCCTTTTTCTTCAATGACAGGGGTGGCCTGTTCCATTGTTGTTCTGTCTGAGCAAAATACTTCTTTAGTTTAATAATAGAGACGATGAAACAAATGTTAGTTACGTTAATTCTGTGATTGTGTTTTCTAGGTTGGAGCTACGAAATCTGGGCCCATATCCACAAAGCTCCTTAGTGAAAACTTTAGGAAATTTCTAACAATCTGTAAATTCCTTAAGTGTGTGGCAGGTTATTTTAAAGCTAATTTTGTCTTAAATGGTCATAATTGTGTAAAGAATCAACAAATACTTCTCAATTTACCATATTTCAAATATAAAATATTGATTTTCACACAGAAAATTATATTTGAATTTTTCACTTAAATATGACTTAAGTTAAGATTTTTCTTAGGTGCTTTGTGTATATGGCCCCTGATTTAGTAGCCAAAATTTTTGATTTTTGCAAAAAATACCCGGTATTTAGAAATTCCACCAAAAAGTATGAACATATGCTTCATATGTGCGGACTGCACAGGCTAATCCGGGATGAAACTTTCCGCACATGCATTAAGCCCGGTTTTCCCACGACACGCTACATATTGTCCTTTGCTTGCCAAAAGGCCCAATCAGCATATATGTAAAAAGGCTGATAGGCCCTTTTGGCTTTCAGCGGATGAATTGTTTGTAGAATCAGTGCAATTCTTGTGCTGTAGTGTTTCTATTTCAATCAAAGTTTTGTTAATATCTGCTGGGATCAAATTTGAACTTGCATTCTTGCAAAATGCGAGTAAAAAAAAAGAAGAAAATTTGAGTAATTTTAGTCCAAGTTGCAGAATTTTGCGAGGAAAAAGGGGCATCTAAATTCTCCAAATTGGTCAGTAGTGCATCAAACTTGTGTTGCATTATGAAGAAACGAAATACATTGTTATTTTTGAAAAAAACAACAACACTTGTATCGTCATATATTAGGGTAATATATTTGTCACAATGGTTGAAAGAATGTGTTTTTGAGAATTAAATTTGTGTTTTATGGTCAATTTCTAATCCTGATCTGTTCAGGTCTCACCTGGTGACAGTCCCACCGGGTCCGTTGCTTTCAGAGGCCCTCGTCAACTCTCCAGTGATCGTTGGGGAGGATGGGGCGGGGGTGCCCCTACAGGCCTCAGGGTTCGAGTTCGGGGTTGACCCCAATGAAGACCCAGAGCTGGCCCTTGCCCTGCGTGTGTCCATGGAGGAACAAAGGGCCAGACAGGAAGAGGAAGCGCGCAAGGTAGGTTCTGGGTACAATTCTGTAATTATGCCAGCACAAGACCTGGTAGATTTCTCTCTTAGATTTCAAAGGATCTTTCTCATAAGACACCCAAGTTCTTCTTAGGAAAGATACTCAAAGGTGTCCAAATAAGCCTTTTTTTTCGACACAATCACAGTAAAAATAAATAGGTTTAAACTAAAAAGTTTTTTCCCGCAGGTTTAGACAATGTCGGCAGCAGAGGCAGGCAAATCTACCAGTGGCAAGACCATGTTAGATAATGAACTCCCCAATATATCCAACGCTTTAGTAAAAATTATTTCCCCCGCAGGTTCAGACAGAGTTGGCAGCAGAGGCAGGCAAATCTACCAGAGGCAAGACCATGTTACTTTTTGTTAGATAACGAACTCCGCAATATATCCAACGTTTCACCTGAAATTATTTGCCCTGCAGGTTCAGACAGAGTCAGCAGCAGAGGCAGGCAAATCTCTGCCCGAGGCAAGTGGAGATGAGGCTATGCTGGAGCAGGCAATCTCGATGTCCATGGGTCATGACCATCAGACCCCCAGCATGCCCGACTTCGCGAGCATGTCCGAGGAAGACCAGATAGCGTACGCCCTCCAGATGTCAATGTCGGGTAGGTTTTGCACGGGGGATCAGTTGATTGAGTGAAGTTGTAATGCTTTGTCAATGATGGTACCTTTATTAATAATAATGATGGCCTGTTTACTTCTCTTGAATACTTATTATTTTAAAAAATGTTTGTTTTTAATTGGTCTTAAATGAGAAGAGAAGGTGTTCCAAATGTTTTTCAGTATTCCCCCCCCCCCCCCTCCCATGCCTAGGGCATAGAACACATCCCTAGCCTGTAAACAATAAAAAATACCTGTAAGCGATGTCATAACACCCAGTAAACATACATGTTACCTTAAATACCCTGGAAATTTGGAATTATTATGACATGTACGAAACTCGACATTTCTGAAAAAAACTTGCTTCACCTTAAAAAGAAAATTGACATACTAGTATCTAGGTTTGGGTTTGTCGTGTTAATAATCAAATAATGTTTTAATGATTTCAATGTTAAAATATAGTTCACATTGCACCGGTAATTGCAGAACATGTTGTCAAGTTATGTTAGAATCAAAATACTTTTTGCTTTATCGTTGTTTATCGGTAATTATCGTTGTTTATCTGAAATTAAAATAAACAACGATTTTTCATTTTGATGCATTTAACTTAAACCCTCTTGGTCTAATTCCTACACATCTGAACTAAAAATTGTTGTTTATTTACATTATTTACATATAAACCACTCAAAATTGAAAATTATTTCTTAAACTACATTTTGTACAGCTGACAACTCCAGTGCCAACACCCCTGCGCCAATGGACATGGATGACCCAACACCGACAGGAAGTGCTGACAAGCAAGATGAAGACAAGGTAAGAGTTGTTGCCCTTGACAGTTACGGTTCTATGGCTTCTGTTGAATGTTGTCCCTTTTTTGGAACACAGTTTAAGTTACTGCCCTTGATTACAATACAAAACAGTTGTGATTTCATAATTTCATGAGTTATTGCCCCTGATTACAACACTAAAGTTTGAGTTATTGCCTCTTAATCGCAACACATCACAGTTGTGGTTCAATGGCTTTTATTGAGTTGTGTTCCCTGATTACAACAAAACTGGTTATGTGGTAGAATTGTTATACCTTTGCATGAGTTACTTCCCTTGATTATGACAAACCACTGTTTCAATGGCTTTTATTGAGTTGTGTCCCCTGATTACATCATAAATCTGGTCCTGTGGTAGAATGTTGGTCTCTCCATGAGTTACTGCCCTTGATTACAACATGGCTCAGTTGATTTCTAAAGGTTTCTATTCAGTTGTGTCCCCTGATTACATCATGAATGTGTTCCTGTGGTTGAATTTTGGTCTCTCTTTCCATGAGTTACTGCCCTTGATTACAACACAGCACAGGTATTGTTATTTGACTTATTTGTTGTTTTTTGTTGCAGTACTGTCTAACATAAATGTGGTACATTGGCTTTTCGTGATTTGTCTCCCTTGAAAGCAGCTAAAAAGAATAGTGACATGGATTTTCATGGATTGTTGCCCTTGATTACAATACAGGAGGACCATAATCCAATGGCTTCTTATAATTTATTGCCCTTTATTAAGTCACAAACAGAATAGTGGTAAAATAAAATGGCTGATCAAGAGTCGATGCCTTTCATTGGAACGAAATTGTTATTCAAACTTTGATTTCAAATTTCAAAGACTTCTCATAAGTTCTTGTCTTGGGGATTTTGGTATGCTTACTGCTGTGTTGCCGTACAGAATATTCAGTCATGACTTACTGGTTTATGTTAATGTACTATGACAATGTTGTTGCTTCTATTGAAAACTTGTCATAATAGTTTAACTAAAAAAGCACTAAAAAAACAAAAACAAATAAAAGAATCAAACTGTACTTTGTCAGAAATGTTTGCAGGTTTACAGACCTGTTTTCTAAACAGAAAGAAGAAAGCATGATCCAAACCATTAAATTGGAGAAAGCGGTGTTCAAAGCAGTTGATAGATTCAGTGTTGCTGTTGACAGTGAAGACCCTGCTATAAATATTTGATTACTTTATGTCTAACTTAAGTTGAGCAAACATTCCTAATTTAACTTTCCTACCAACTCTTAATTATACCGCATGTGTTGACACAAGCAACAGTCTGACAGACATGACCGGTGAATATCACATGTGAAAATTGTGAAGATATTGACCCACTAGTTGAAATTAGCACAAGCCAGTAAGCACTGCACTGGTAAATGTTGATCTGGGCTTGCACATATTCTCCATTATACATAGGCAGACTTGTACCATTTTCTTGCCCACACTTTATAGTTATAATGTAAGAACTGCAGCTTGCTTAAACTGAGAATTTTTATGTCAAACTTAATCATTCCTTAATCATTCCTAGTTTACCTTTCCTGCAGACTATTTTATTTATACCGCACGTGTTGACACAAGCAACAGTCTGACAGACCTGATGGGTGAATAATTTATACGATATCAATCCTGTGAAAATTGTGAGGATATCTGAAATGTGCCGGTTTGACGATCGAGGTTGAAAGTAGCCCAAGCCTGTAAGCCCTACATTGGTAAATGTTGATCTGGGGCCATATTCCAGAAACATCTTAAGTTTATCTTAAAATATTTTTGCGTCGTTGGAAAACCGGACTTAATGCATGTGCGTTAAGTGTCATCCCGGATTAGCCTGTGCAGTCCACACAGGCTAATCCAGGACGGCACTTTCCGCCTACAGTGGATTTATGTTTAGAAGAGACTTCAGACATGGCGAAAGACCGTCACAATTTACAGGCCAGACTGTCCTACGGAGAGGAAAAATTTACAGGCCAGTTGTGAACTTCACAGGCCTCAACTTTTGGTATTTAACATTCACCACTTAAGAGTTTTTATTCTTAAATTTTAATGTGCCAATATTTAACTTTACTTTTATTTTTTCAATATAATGACATACACAAAATTGAACATTTTTCATCACTTTATAGAATATAGTACACCTCCAGTACAATGAGGAATCACAAGTTTGTGTCAAATCCTTTGGACGCCCTTCACACCATGAAGATTGAAATTTACGTTAGTATTTGGTGACTTTGGTGGGTGGGGAATGCGTTTTATCTGACGGAGCAGTTGTTTTTTTATTCGGCATTGCCCCCTTAACATATTTTAATTTGTCGAAGGCACTCATGGTTTGTACTTATAACACTTGAATATCACCGAAAATGTACGATAGATTTCGATAAATATTTTCGCAAAACACACACTGTTCGTATTAAAAACTCACTTGTTTACGTATGGCAACGAATCCGAATACACAGGAACAGGTAACTGCGAAATAATTTTGTTGTGAAAACTGCGAAGAGGTTACAAACTTTGGAAATGGAAACAAAAAAATTACCGGACAGTAAGTCCGACGATATTGGATTTCACCGTCGGCCTTTTAAAATTTTCGTCGGCAATGTCCGACGGGCCGACGGTCTTTCGCCATGTCTGGACTTCCTTGAAACAGAAAATACCATAAAAGCGGAAAGTGCCATCCCGGATCAGCCCGTGCAGTCCGCACATGCATTAAGTCCGGTTTTCCACGACACGCCTCATATAAATTAATGAATCCAATTATAGCTAAGTAAACAGTAGTTAATAATATGTTGATAATTAGTGTACATTTAAATTAGTGTACATTTAACAGAATTTCATGTCTACATAGAAGAACAATGACGATTTTAAGGCTAAGGATAAAATTTCACTTAAGATGTTTCAGGAATATGACCCATGGGGTTGCACATATTCTCCATTATACAAAGGCAGGCTCGTAGCTTTTTCTTGCCCGCACTTAATAATATAAGAATTTGGGCTTGATTGCTCGAACTGAGAGTTTTGATGACTGTATCAGTGTGTGATTATATCAAACAAGTTAAGTTTTAAGGGAACAGTCCTTATTTAATTTTCCTACCAACTGTCTTATTTATACTGCACATGTTGACTCAGGCGCCTGTCCAACACACTTGATGGGTGAATATCATATTAGACCTGTGAAAATTGTGAGAAAACTGGATTGATGTTGAAAAGTGCCTGTCCGGGGATTACTTAATTACATGTATACCGTATGTGTTTACAAAATTCAACAAACCTGACCGAAATATTATATTATATATATATTAAACTGGTTTGAATTTGGAATGCGCCTGTCCGACAGGACTGATTCTGAGGAGCTGATTCTTCTGAGGTAGATTGTCCGAACGAATATCTGCATAAACTGAAGGCAGTGGTGGAATTACCAGTACTTCCAGTGGCTAAAAAGTCTGTGTAAAAATGAAAAATGAGGAAAAGGTACGGAAAAGTGTTAAATCATGTTTTGGTTCCAATGAAAGCACATTTGGTGAATCTGTGAATCTTTTAGGACTGCATGATCAAACGTATGCCAAATACACTACGGAATGTCGGTTATATGTCAGAATCATTGAATATAAAACAATTTTACATCAGGTCCAACTTTATTGAAAAGAATTTACCCTGTAGCCTTCGTGCTTGGTATTCCTGCTAAGTGTGATAAAATGGGAGCGGCGGGCATATACGGGACTTTAGACTGAAATCTATTCCCGATGGGCGGAAATTTGACATGCCGAATGATTCCGGGTCCCGGGAAATAGACTGTTCGGATGTTAGATCCCGATAATATTGGCCCCGGGGCCATTTGATACACTAATTAAGCATCCCCCATTGAGGGGATTTATACAAAATGCTTGGCTCTAGGGTGGGGAATTTGATCCCCCAAAATACAATTAGTCAAATTCCCCTCAGATTGCCCGCCGCTCCCCCCCGGGGGAAAATATTGAAATGCATTGGAACAAAAGCCTTCAGTGTTTGTATACTTAGCACAATTAAGTAAAAAAAAAAAACATGCTAATTCCATACTTAGCACAGTTAAGTAAAACACAACAATCTAATTCCATAGTTAGCACTATTAAGTAAAACACAACATGCTAATTCCATACTTAGCACAGTTAAGTAAAACACAACATGCCAATTCCATACTTAGCACAATTAAGTAAAACACAACATCAGTGTTCTGCCGTGAATTTGGACTATTGGGGAAATGGCCCTCTAGGCTTGAAAAAGTGGGGACATATAACAAAAATGTAGGGACACTGACAAAAAAGTTTTTCACCTCATGTATATTTTGAAAAGTAGGTACTAGCTGTATTCATGCTTGTTTTTATTTCTTTTCAAAAAAGGATTAATACACAATATTGTGTTCTTAATTAATTCATAACGTTCTATTGATCAATGTTACACTGCATCCTTTAATACCTTATAATCTTGCCGTATTAATTCCAATTTGAACAAACAATAAAATCCGTTATAAACACAAGGCGTTAATAATGAAACCTGTTAAAACTACAAAGCGTAACAGTGTGACATCATCAATTAGCCGGGCATCAAAAACTGCAAGCCGTTAGCAACACCCATAGCAACAGTGTGGGTTAATTTGACTTCAAAAGTCTTTGATGTGTCTGCCGAAATGCGGCGGTCGTCTAGCAGTTTGTAACTGAAAAGCGTGTTTCACGCTAAGCATGTGGACTGGACCGCGTGTACAATTATCAATTGATACTACTGTATCTGAACTGCTCAAGCGCTGCCGATAGAGCGTTAATGAATTAGTGTTATAGGGAAAAAATTGGTTATAAATTTATATAAATATAAATTTTACTAAATACGCCAAATTATTTACTTGTAAATTGTGTGCGCCCGCAGACCCGTTTACGAAAATTTGGTGGGGACAAATCATTAATTTTCCACGGCAGAACACTGAACATGCCAATTCCAGACTTAGCACAATTAAGTAAAACACAACATTTAAATTCCAGACTTAGCACAGTTAAGTAAGACACAACATGCTAATTCCATACTTAGCACAATTAAGTAAAACACAACATGCCAATTCCATACTTAGCACAATTAAGTAAAACACAACATGCCAATTCCATACTTAGCACAATTAAGTAAAACACAACATTTAAATTCCATACTTAGCACAGTTAAGTAAGACACAACATGCTAATTCCATACTTAGCACAATTAAGTAAAACACAACATGCCAATTCCATACTTAGCACAATTAAGTAAAACACAACATGCCAATTCCATACTTAGCACAATTAAGTAAAACACAACATTTAAATTCCATACTTAGCACAGTTAAGTAAGACACAACATGCTAATTCCATACTTAGCACAATTAAGTAAAACACAACATGCCAATTCCATACTTAGCACAATTAAGTAAAACACAACATTTAAATTCCATACTTAGCACAGTTAAGTAAGACACAACATGCTAATTCCATACTTAGCACAATTAAGTAAAACACAACATGCCAATTCCATACTTAGCACAATTAAGTAAAACACAACATTTAAATTCCATACTTAGCACAGTTAAGTAAGACACAACATGCTAATTCCATACTTAGCACAATTAAGTAAAACACAACATGCTAATTCCATACTTAGCACAATTAAGTAAAACACAACATGCCAATTCCATACTTAGCACAATTAAGTAAAACACAACATGCCAATTCCATACTTAGCACAATTAAGTAAAACACAACATTTAAATTCCATACTTAGCACAGTTAAGTAAGACACAACATGCTAATTCCATACTTAGCACAATTAAGTAAAACACAACATGCCAATTCCATACTTAGCACAATTAAGTAAAACACAACATGCCAATTCCATACTTAGCACAATTAAGTAAAACACAACACGCTAATTCCATTATTAGCACAATTAAGTAAAAAACAACATGCTAATTCCATTATTAGCACAATTAAGTAAAACACATTCTAATTCCATTATTAGCACAGTTAAGTAAAACACAACATGCTAATTCCATTATTAGCACAATTAAGTAAAACACAACTTGCTAATTCCATTCTAAGCACAATTAAGTAAAACACAACATGCTAATTCCGAGTCCGTATTCCAGAAACATCTTCAGTTAACCTTAAAATATTTTCACTTAAGTTCCAATTTGTGTAAGGTGATATTTTGTTGACTTCATAAAAATTAATGATTTGAATTACAGTTAACTAATTAATAGTTAATATACAATTGATAATTACTGACCACTAAGCAGAATTTCATGTGCACATGGAATTAACTGCTAAAGAAAAATGATGATTTTAAGGCTAATGGTAAGATTTTACTTAATATGTTTATGGAATACGACCTCAGATCATTACTTGATTTTAGAGTGTTTATCAGTCAAGCATTAGCAATCTCACGCTCTTGTCTATTCTTAACTCGACTATGAATCAATTTTTGTTATCTGTTCATTTTAGGACAACGACGATGTTATCGACGACCCAGAGTTTTTGCAAAGCGTTCTACAGAGTTTACCAGGGGTTGACCCCAACAGCGAAGCCATTCAAAGTGCGATGAGCTCACTAACTAAAGATGGTAGAAAAGATGATAAAGATAAAAAAGACTCTGCGAAAAAGTGATCTAGTGTTTTCATCGTTATTTAACGATCGTGACATTGTTCGTTTGTTCGCAAAGTGTTTTTCCGCTTGATTGATATGATTCGTAT
This sequence comes from Congeria kusceri, assembly GCA_027627225.1. NCBI lineage: Eukaryota > Metazoa > Mollusca > Bivalvia > Myida > Dreissenidae > Congeria > Congeria kusceri. The sequence goes on along the minus strand of CM051034.1, from coordinate 4,184,548 downwards.
ATGCAAATGTGTCCATGTTTATGAGATTTTTGGTAAAAAACTATGTATTAGGTATGGACTTAAGGTTGCTTAAAATAAAAAAAAATGGTTAGTCAATCTCTATGTTTAATCTGAACAAAATAATCATATTGAAACAGAGTAAGCTGTGTTTTACCATTTTCCTTTGAAAGACTTTTTGTTAGGAATTAGATATGGTGAACGCATGTTTGAAGGTTAGTCCATTAGTCCATTAGTCCATTTCACAGTCGTTCAGTCATTTAATGTCTTGTGTCTTGGTGCATCCCTCAGAAGAAATAATAAACGTATGAAATATGTTTCGAACCACTGAATCTGTCTTGTTGTCTTTTCTAAGCCTGAATTCTTTATTGATTTAGTTGATTTCCTATCCTTTGGGTTGAACTTAGGTTTCTGCTTAGAAATCTGAAAAAGTAGCCAACAATTTTGATTTTGCGTAGATAAACAGTTTAGAAATAACTCTTTCACAAAACATGTGAAAAAATATGCTTCATTCTGAAAATTTTCAGAAATTTAAGTAGCCAATTAGAAATTTTTGTCACCAGTGTCACATAGTGTTAAGACTTTTCCAATAAACATCTACATATTTACCTGTTAAATAGGAATTTTTATTTGAGACTTGTGGTGGAAAACCCGAGCTTAATGCATTCGCGTAAAGTGTCATCCCGGATTAGCCTGTGCATTCTGCGGGGCGACAATTTCCGCCTCCAGTGGATTAATGTTTAGAAGAGACTTCCTTGAAACAGAAAATACCATAAGTTCTGGATTAGCCTGTGCGGAATGCAGAGGCTGATCCAGGATGACAGTTTACGCACATGCATTAAGCCTGACCTTCCCACGACAGGCCTTATTTATTGTTCAAACCACTATAATAATACCTATAACCTACTTTCTATATATATAAACAATCATACAATTAACAAGTAGAGTAAGAAAATCTTCAGCAATTTTTGTTTTATTTGTCTTAAGATACAAAAAATACGCAAAATGCGTTCCTATAATCAATTGTTTACAAATTAATTACATCGTACTGACATTCAACTTACCGAGTCATATACTAACCAGCCTGAACAACAAAATATATTAGCCCTTAAAGATATGACATCATATTCTGTTTCAGCACATTGTACGTTTTGACTGGTATGTTTGTATGTTTTAACCATTTTTGGTACGTTTTGACCAGAAAAACGTATGTTTTGGTCATGGTACATTTTGATCATAACGCTTATTATGCAGTTCAGACTGAAATCCACTTGTACAGCTGCTTGATGTACTTTGCTGTATCAGGTGACGGTGGCCAGTATTCATCAATCCATTCTTAAACTTAAGAATAAAGAAAAGCCTTTGACTCAAGTAAAATTACTTAAAGCATTTGCAAATATACTTGATACGAATTCTGATTATGTCATTGACAAATCATTCTAACAGTGAGTTTTTTGGCAATTTTTACAACAACCAGTGCCTTTGAACTACGGGAATTTTAGCGCGACAAACCTCAAAATGGGGGAAAATAGTAAAAGTTTTTTATACATGGTAACAGTCATTTTTTAGCTATGCTTTTTGCTTCTAAACGTGTGTGTGAGTTATTCACGGTAGTACCATTACTGTTTTATCGATGTCTCGGACACTGATTTTTGGTATATTTGCAAACTAATATTGTGTGTAAATAAGCAATAAAAGCTGTCAATTTTTTATTAGCTCACCTGAGCACAAAGTGCTCATGGTGAGCTTTTGTGATCGCCCGTTGTCCGTCGTGCGTGCGTGTGTGCGTGCGTCGTCAATTTTTCATTCAAACAACATCTCCTCCAAAATCGCCTGGCAGATTTTCACCAAACTTCACAGGAATGATCCTTAGGTGAACCTCTTTCAAAGTTGTTTAAATCTTTCCGGTCCGCTGAATATGTAGGTCACCAGAGCTAAAAATACATTTAAAAAGTGATCAAAAATAGCTAAGTATGCGTCTTACAATAATGGTTCTCATTAAATTTTCTTCCACTTTAAAATGAAGGTTATGGTAATTATCGGGTTGTTTTAATTCTTGCCAATATATCTGTTGACAGATCATCTTTACATACGATGACCTCGTTTCTATAAACAGTAAAAAAAAACATAATATAAATTAAATATATACACAGTCTTCACCATGATACTTTTCGCGGGCGAATGTTGGAAGAACGTTGTGTTGCAGTATACCTGTATATTTTAAATCCACTGTCAGGAAACCTGTTCCCATTTTATTACCAGCTGCAAAAATGCGACTGCTATGATATGCTATTAATAATCATTTTCTGATAGAAGTAGTGCAATAGATCATTTTTAATTAAATAATGGTCATTATAATATGACTGATAAATAAACGTTATTTGATTAGCTCAGCAACACGCCCTGGAAAGAAAATCATACATTATGTTGCACAGCTTTAACTTCAACCGTGCAAATATCAGATGATGTTGCACAGCAAAAAAACAAAGTTTATTTGGAATCCCAACAAACGTGCGAATAAAGTTTGCGGAAACTCATGGCGTACGAGTGAAAACATAATTTTCTAATTGAAATAAAATTTGATCAGTTACCGAAATCAATAACTGTTATTTGTATTTGTATATGCTTTGGAAATAAATGAATGCAAATATTGCTAGAAATACTAAAGTCATGCACAGGTTAATAAATTCTTCCTTTTCTTCTGACGTCACAAACGATTCCAAACTGTCAGTCATAAATATTGTGGGGAAATAGTGCCATACTTTATATTTTCTGTTTTCTGTAAACACACATTTATAAATCATGATGGTACATTGGACAAGTGAGGTAAAACACTACTGGTATGCTATTTAGAGAAAACTAGTCAGTGTTATTTTATACAATTTAATATTATGATTTTGTTGTTTTTTTGTGTGTTTTTGTGTTTTTATGCTCCCGAAGGCTCAGAGCTTTCATATTTGATATGTGACATCCTCTAGAGGTCCTCTACAAAGATTGTTCAAATGATGCCCCTGGGGTCAAAACTGGCCACACCCCAGGGGTCACATCGTTTATATAGACTTATATAGCAAAATGACTTTAAAAATCTTCTCTGAAACCGTAAGGCGTAGAGGTTTCATATTTGGTATGTAACATTGTCTGGTGGTCCATTACAAAGATTGTTCAAATGATGCTCCTGGGGTCAAAACTGGCCACGCCCCAGGGGTCACATGGTTTATATAGACTTATATAGCAAAATGACTTTAAAAATCTTCTCTGAAACCATAAGGCATAGAGGTTTCATATTTGGTATGTAACATTGTCTGGTGATCCATTACAAAGATTGTTCAAATGATGCCCCTGGGGTCAAAACTGGCCACACTCCAGGGGTCACATGGTTTATACAGACTTAAATAGCAAAATGACTTTAAATCTTCTCTGAAACTGCAAGGCCCAGAGGTTTCATATTTGGTATGTTACATTGTATAGTGGTCCTCTACAAAGAATTTTCAAATAATGCCCCTGGAGTCAAAACTAGCCACACCCCGGGGGTCACATGGTTTATACAGACTTAAATAGCCTAATGATTTTCAAAATCTTCTCCTCTGAAACTGTAAGGACTAGAGGTTTCATATTCAGTTGGTAACATTGTATAATGGTCCTCTACAAAGATTGTTTAAATGATGCCCCTGGGTTCAAAATTGGCCACACCCCGGGGGTCACATGGTTTGTATGCATTTAAATAGCAGAATGACTTTAAAAATCTTCTCTGAAACTGCAAGGCCCAGAGGTTTTGTATTTGGTATCTAACATTGTATAGTGGTCCTCTACAAAGTTTGTTCAAATTATGCCCCTGGGGTCAAAACTGGCTATACCCCAGGGGTCACACTGTTTATACAGCACTATAATTTCAATAAGCCTCTAACACTCAAAAATCAATACAGCAGGCCACATTCCAGCCAGGTGTATACAGTGTGCTATTTTTAGATCTTATGAAACCAGCTAGCCAATTACACAGTGTTGTGAGGGTGCTTTCGAGAATCGTTAGAGATGACCATTGAAATGCTAGAAAATGTTCCCCACCAGCATGTTCAATCAGCTTGATGTAATGTTTAGGCAGTGTGTACGAAATGTAGTTAATTAGTCTTAGTATATAAGACCGTCTTATATCATACATTTTCACTTTAGATCGACTACATTGAATTTGTTTACAGGCGAAGTGTATATTTCTAATTTAATAATGAAATGCCAAGTATGAAATGATAGCATTAGATCTATATCTAGTTTAACTTAGGTGGAACTGCACAATTTTTTGTAAGACAAAATGATGCAGCAATCGAGTCTGTAGGTCTGACACTGCAGTCTGTTTCACCAGCATGTACAGAAACACATAGCATAGAGCCTAAAGTCTAGTCGTCTACTTTAAACCTTTCATTTGTGCAGTTTAATTAAATGTGTGCAGCACACAAAAAACTACACACAGATCATGTCTCTCCAACAAAGTTCTTAATGCTTTGTTGGCAGCCTCCACCCAAGGACCTCTTCTCAGAAGAACAACTTTTTAGTACCAGATATTGGACATGAACACTATGCCTCATCAACATGTGGGTTGACATGTGGCACCAGCAGAAACCATGAATGACAGCTTTCTAAATTTGTGTACAGGGCTTGCACTAAAATGAAATGTTTGTGTTGGATATAAGTGTTGGATAGTGGAAGACATAAACATGTCAGACATAAAATGAAGCATAAAATGAAGCTTTGTTTAAGGTCATTTCTGATAATTTTGTGATAATATGCCTATAACTTCATTGAAAGAGGTATACATTTAGGTAAACCTTGTCATTATCTATTTCCAGGTTACATTACTTTTGCCACTTATGTTGTGTTTCCTTGATAAATTTTATAGTGTGAATTTTATGATTATGTTATGTCGTTGGGAAACAAAAGAAAGAAAAAAAAACTATATCAAATGGCTGTTTATTGTTGTGCTTTTGTTAGCTCTGAAGTACTGTAGATTTTGATAAAGTACACATAAAAAGGTTTTTTAAATCTAACGTTGAAGGGGGTACCTCCCACACCCACCCCCAACCGCAGTTATTTGCCCCTGTGCTTTAGCAAAATCCTGGGGAAAGGCCTGGGTATGTAACATTGAATAGTGGTCCTCTACAAAAATTGTTCAAATTATGCCTCTGGGGTCAAAACTGGCCACATCCCGAGGGTCACATGGTTTATATTGACTTGAATAGTAAAATGACTTTAAAAATCTTCTCCTCTGAAACTGCAAGGCCCAGAGGTTTCATATTTGGTATGTAACATTGTATAGTGGTCCTCTACAAAGATTGTTCAATTGATGCCCCTGGGGTCAAAACTGTCCACACCCGGGGCTCATATGGTTAATATAAACGTAAATAGCAAAATGACTTTAAAAATCTTCTCCTCTGAAACTACATGGGCCAGAGTTTTTCATATTTGGTTGGAAACATTGTATTGTGGTCCTCTATAAAGATTGTTCAAATGATGCCCCTGGGGTCAAAACTGGGCACACCCCAGGGGTCACATGGTTTATATAGACTTCAATAGCAAAATGGCTTTAAAAATCTCCTCCTCTGAAAATGCAAGGCCCAGAGGTTTCATATTTGTTATGTAACATTGTATAGTGGTCCTCTACAAAAACTGTTCAAATGATGTCCCTGAGGTCAAAACGGGCCACACCCCAGGGCTCACATGGTTGATATGGACTTAAATAGCAAGATGACTTTAAAAATCTCCTCTGAAACTGCAAGGCCTAGAGGTTTCATATGTGGTATGTGACATCTTATAGTGGTCCTCTGCAAAGATTGTTCAAATGATGTCCCAGGGGTCAAAACTGGCCCTGCCCTGGGGTCAAATTGTTTATATAGACTTAAATAGCCAAATGACTTTAAAATCTCCTGAAACCGCAGTGTTTTCGTATTTGTAATGTAACATTGTATAGTGGTCCTCTACAAAGATTGTTTAAATTATGCTCCTGGGGTAAAAAGTGGCCATGACACGGGGCGTCACATGATTTATATAGACTTATATTGCAAGTGGGCCTTAAAAATCTTCCTTGTTGAAACCGTAAGGCCCAGAGATGTTATATTTTGCGTGAAACATTGTGTAGTGGTCCTCTACACAGATTGTTCAAATGATGTCCCTGGGGTAAAAAAGGCCACCTCCTGGGGGTCACATGGTTCATATACATTTAAATAGCAAAATGACTTGAAAAATCTCCTCTGAAACCGCAAGGCCCAGTGGAATCACATTGGGTATGTAACATTGAAAATTGGTCCACTACAAATATTGTTCAAATTATGCCCCTGGGGTGGTGGCCATGCCCTGTGGGTCACATGGTTTATATAGACTAAAAAAACATCTGAAACTGCAAGACCCAGATCTTTATACTCAGTTTAGGCGTTTAGTGCCATTTTTCCCTCTTGTTATTAGCCATTATGATGCCTTTAACTCAGGTGAGCGACCTAGGGCCATCATGGCCCTCTTGTTGAAATACCAACCCAGCTTGATGGGATTTTTTTTTCTTATTTTGGGGGTAAATAGGGTCATTTTAGGGGAAAAATGGAAGTTTACTGACAAGGGGAAACTGCCTTAAAATCGGCAGTAAAAATAGCCAAAAAAGTCACTGGTTCTAAATTAAAAATGATGTAATTAGAGATGGTGAATACTACGTTAGAATCAACATTAAAGTGCTCTTAGAACAGTACAATTGCATGAATAGTCTTTATTCTTAGTCTTAAGTCTACGAATAATTTTGTGAATATTGAACCCGGGTCGTCTTACATCTAAGAATGTGTTGGTAAATACGGACACTGGTCGCATATTTATAAAGATTCTTAAGCTATTCTTAACTTAAGTTGAACATAAGTCAAAATTAGTATTTGTGTTTAAAACACTATGCTTTGGATCATTTGCATGACTAATGCTCAGTATTAATACACTTTGAATTATATTGAAAATTATGTGTCAAAATCTTCCAGAAATGGATTACTTTGTCAGAAAATCCAATAATAAAATTTCAGAATTTTAAGATTTTTCTAAATTTTCTACTAAGATTCTTTATAAATACCAACCCTGGTCGCCTATACAAGTTTATGTTTGGATGTACGTCATTCTACACAGAATCCTGTAGATTCTAGTATTTGATGGTGAATGTGTTGTGCAATTTTGCACAGGTTTCTTTTGCAGTGATATTCCCAGAGTTATGGCCCTTGAGTACTGAACAATTCACAAGTCTTCACATTCTTTGTATACATTTTGGTATCAAAAGTTCAAAATAAAACAATGGCTCGTTTAAATCTGTTTAATGCATAACAAATGTTAGAATTTAACAAAAGTCAACCAACATGCACAGTTTTGTTGCAACGACAATGTTAAATACGTGATAGCTACAAATTGTGATATAGGTCACTGTTCTATTTTACTTTGCTAATGTTACTTTTTTGTTAGCAGCCTATTTAATTGATGATGATGGTGCCATATCATTTAACAACTGTATTATGTTATGCAAATCAATAATGTAACAACATTTACAGTAACAACTACAACAACAGCAGTAATGATGGGATTTAAAACCGTCATCAGAACCAAATCAACTAGAAACAAACAACTGTCATATTGCACTGTACCCAAGGTCACATTTTGGAGTAACATACACAATAGTTCTGACACTATTTGGTCATCAACGGGACCATAGTCAGATAGTATGGTGTAAATCTATATAGTGGGCATGCGGAAAAAAACAACAACGTGTACAATGTAAAATCCTTGCGTTGTTATGTTTACATTTTCAGTTATATTGTTTAAAAGCTCAATAGACATGCCTTAGCTCATAAGTGTAATATTTCAGAGAATTTTATCAAATATTCTAACATTCTACTCGCTAATTATTCTATAGACAAAGAACAAAGTTATCGTTAAACTACCCAATAAACAACGCAAAAAGTAGTCACGATAACGAGTGGAGCATAGCGGGGACCTATAAAAACAAATAAATAGGTCACTGAGCATAGTAAAACGAAGTTCCAATTGCATTTGCAAAACCATATGTCAAATCATATTAGAATCGTAATAATTTTCGATTTTTCGTTGTTTATCGGCCAATAAACTACTCTTTGTCGTTCTGATGCGTGGCTATTAAACTCGGGCTAACTGGTTTAATTTCTATGCATCAGAACTCCAAATCGTTGTTTATTGGTCGATAAACAATTCAAAACTGCCAATAACTCGTTTTCGCCCAGATACCGCATTTGGGCCAAAAATCTCATAGACTGAAGGCTGATAGCACCTTTTCTGGCTGTCAAGGGACGAAATTTCAAATTTTGGCGTAGTATAAACATATTTCTATGAAAATTCATTTTCCTCCCTAAGTAATAGTGTCTTCCACGCTAAGGTTACTGTTCGACCTTGACACGGTTTTGTTCATCACGGAACGTAGATACTCCACTAACCCATTCAGCTGGAAATACTCGGCCTCGTTCAAAAGTTCGCCCCACAGGCACTCGTTGTTCGGCATGGTGCCCTCTTTGATGCATCCATCGCGAAGATAGTTTAGGATGTACCGGAAGTGAGCGCCGTCGCGGTCGATGAAGTAACTTCCGTCGCTCTCCTGACGTAGCCGGTGACGTCCGCTGAACATGGCGGCCAACATTGAATCCGGGTCCTTCGTGAGCGTCAGCAGCGACGTTGTAAACGTCTGTCCGCCTATGTCCAATTTGATGCGGTTCTCCTCGATTTTGTATAGTTCGGACATGCGCTGAAAGAAAAAAGAAAAAAATAGAGCGAAAGACACAAATGACTACGTTTTGTATTAGACTAAGTTTTAAAAAAAACTACAATAATTATATTTAATAACATGTAAGAATTGACATATCAGGTTTTGTCATGCGTTTGCGCAAATGTTAAAAAAAATACATGTACTTAAATTTTTAATTCAGGGGTATTTGATGACACCAACGTTTCGATTATGCAAGTTTGTTTTAATTTTACTAGCAGATCGTGTAGGTTTTGGCTACACATTTGTCTAAATCGAACATTTCAAAAAGTACTCTCAACAAGATCGTATAGGTATCTGGTTGCATAATCTTCTAGATCGAGCCATTCAAAAAGTAACCTCAAAAACCAACAACATAGTTTACCTTCAACTCGGTGTCAAAATTTTCCTTCGCCTTTTTAAAGTTGGCGTATTCCTTCTCCATCTCCTGTTTCCGGCGGCTCACCTCGGCGTCGAGTTCCGCGTTCTTCCGTTCGTACTCGGCCTCCAGCGCCGCTTCCTTCTCCTCGTACATCTTCCGGCGGCGTGTATACGCCTCCATTTCCGCGTCTAGGTTCCGCTGGCGCTCCTCGAGCTCCTCTGTCACGTGATCTAGGTGCTCCTCCTTGCTGCTTAGCTGAAAGTAAAGGGAGGTAATTAGTGTTCGGCTTGTTATAAAGGTATGTTCAGATAAGTAAAGGGAAGCAACCAACAATTCAACTTAAAATCAAGGGAGGCAACCGGTATCTGTGTTCATATATATTTGTTACTATTAAATACAATTTAAAGAAAAACACGTTTGAATGATCAAAATGATTCCAGAATAAACAAAATACACAGAACAAGGTAGAAAAAAAACAGATAAAATACTTAAAATAGTTAAATTTCACCAACTTTAGTAATTAAACAAATTAATACACGCATCGGGAAAGCCAGAAAACTCAAGAGTAATATTTTTTCTTAAAATATAAAACATGTTAATAAAGTACCTTTCTGTCGCGCTCTCGTAGAATCATTTCCCTTTCTTCCACGTATTCCTTTGCCTTATGCACGAAACCCCCGAAATTCATGTGCAGCCGCTCCAGGAAGTCGCGCCCAATGTGGTCAATCTGGTCGTGTATGTCCATCTCCCAGGTGGTCGTCACGTCCTCGAACAGGTCGTGGTTGTACAAGACGCCGATGGGCGTGTCCTGCGTCTCTATGGCACCGTCTGGCTGGTTCTTCCATAACCCCGTCGCGCCGTCGAGTGTTTCCAACGCGAAAAACGGCCGAGTGAAATCGGAGTCGATGTCCAGCACTTTTCCGATGGACTTGTCCCGAACTAGCAGCGGCCTCCAGTCGCCGTCCGTATCCGGTTTTGCCCAGAGACGCGATTTTACCTTAATGCCGATGTTATACAGCTGACGTAACTTCCACTCAACGTGACCGACTTTCTCCATTTTACTGAATTTTACGTTATGGAAATCCTCCGCTTGTGATTTCGTCATCATCAGCTTGCAGTTGTTCAAGTGATGCTCAATTTCCGGCGCCCGGGAGTAGTTGTACACAACCAGTTTCATGGCCTTATGCCCCTCGGCTATCCCGTACCACTGATGGATGTGCTTCCACGCGTCTTCGTGTACTAGCTCAACCGTGTGCGCGTAGTCCCTCCGTATGATAATCGGCCCCGGATGAACCCGCTGGTGGTACATCTTCCGGGTGCTGGGAATTCCGAGGTATTTCTTCAGTTGCTCGAGCCATTCCGCTACTAGCACGTACCAGAACTCTCCCTCCACAAGGCGGCGCTCGAACGTACCCTCCAGGACTGCCCTTTGCGTCAAAGGGTCGGGAGTTGACGACCCAAGGTTTCCGGCCATCTTAGCGGCGCTTGAGAGTCGATGTACACCGGTTCCGGTTACCGGGAAAGCGCCACCACTGTTTGGCGGTGATTGGCTTAAACTGCGCGTCGAGTGTTCACTCGCTGACGTTGTTCGGGTTTTTGGCATCATTACTGAAAATGTGATTAAACGCATTAACCCGCTATGTTATGAAACAGATGCCATTCAGTTGATTCCGCTTGGAAGTTATTTCCAGGGAATGGTACCATTTTATCTCTAGGTAAATGTCAAAATAGATGGATTATATCTTAGGCGGCTAGACAAGCTATTTGCTACTGCGTCGATTTTCTTGGCAAAGCGCGCGGTCTTTGTTTACATTCTAAAAATAGCTACATAACATGTGTTTTGTGTTAGTATTTGAAGAAAATTTAGGGAATATTTGAAAATGTTTCCATTCAATATTTTCTAAAATGTCCTCATAGTTTTGGCGACAACGTTTAAAATTATGAAAATGTTCGCTCGTATATAATTCCAAACACGTACTTAGAATAAATGCATAATTATGTCAAAAAAGGGGGGGGGGGTAAATTAATGTGAAAACATCGTAATTTAACTTTTTTTTTAAATTTTCTTTTCATTAAATAAATACTTAAGATTTCATACCTATTTATGTATAAGCGTTTTAATACCATTTTAAGAAAAATATATATTATTTTAATACCTTTAGTTCAGTGTCTTGCTAAGCATGTGTAACTTCCAAAATATTACATAAAAGAGAACGCGGTCAGATATGAGGAATTAAATAAATAATAAAATTAATAAAATAATATAATATTTTAATATGTAGTATGTAAGTCAGTCCAAATGTTATATATTATTATATTAATATTATATTATAGTATATTATATTATACAGTGAACAACATTTTATTTATAATTTTAAATGTGACAAAACGTGATAAAAAATAAAATGAAATTTAATACATCTATTAAAAAAAGATAACAGAAATCAATATCTTACCTTTACAAAACCAAGAGAAAAATCTGTATTGCTAACCCTTCTAGATGGTTTTCACTTTCGTGTTTGTTGATATGTCCTGTATAACCACCAGTTTATATAGTCACCAACAAATAACCCGTTCCCCACCCGCTGTCAGCAAAATTACGTCATAATTTCGAAGATACTCTCTACATCCGATTTTCTTTCTGCGTCTTGAAAGCCAGCTGTGTAATTTTCCCGGTGAATGCGATTCCAACCATCAAGATCAATAAAGTTTGGAAACTGCGCAATGCCCCCGATGGTCTGGCTATAGTTTTCTGCATTCCTATTTTCTAACTGTAGATTCAGAGCGATTTCTCGAGGGCTGATTTTAATTCAGCGCTCGTGCCAAGAACGAAGCTACCCGTGTTAGTTGTAAATTAACAAATAAAGGGTGCACGTTACTGTGTTATTCGCGCAGCAAACGGTGGCAGTTGGGTTTTGTATCTGAGGCAAAGTTTTTTCCGCACCCGCCCCCCCCCCCCTTTTTGTGGGGTGGGGGTGGGGTGGGGGTTGGGGTGTAGGTAGGGTGAATGGCAGTGGTGGGTTAGTGTTTTGTTTTAGTATATTCACAAAACATGTGTGTAAATACGATGCTCAATATCAATGACTTTGTAAATGATTGTTATTTAACATCGTATATTAAAATAATTAACATTAAAAAAATTCTAAATGGTTTGTAATCATATAGAGGACAGTAAATTTAAATTTAAATTAAAACTCACTAAAATATGTGTTACACGATTTTACATTTTCCGACTTTCACTGTTGTGTTGTTTAATGGTATTTTGTGGTCTAAATATAGTCTCGACTCAGGTCTGTACATGTAAGGGGTTTTCGACTGTACAGCAAATAACTATTTAGGGACTAATTTGCGTTTTACAGCAAGGCTTTTTTTCTTAACTCTTTCCATTTTCAATCAAACATAATAAGTAACTTTATTTAGTTATTTTATTTATACCACTTTTTCTGATGTTAGGTCGTATATGCTAGCACTACATTTAAAGTGACTTGTTCACAAATTGACCAATTGCAACTTGTCAGGCAAGGATTGAGTTGACCTATTATGGGTTTATATTTTATTGGTAAATAATAGCACATGGTTGCATAAACCAATCAATTTACTTCAAATCCTTTGACAATCTTAGACAAACAGACTGGCGGAACGATCTATGTTCTGTCCACTGGTTAATTGTTTCTTTTTGTCTTCTAATCACGGATGACGATGTGTACGAGGAAAGGAATAACATTTCGGTATTTCAACTTAATACATTAATTTCCATAAGGTCATGTACATTTACACTGTTTTCAGTGCAGGCAAATATTTTACTTCTATGTTCAGGCATTTTAAGTAGGGTTTTTTCGAATACTCCGACGTAGGCAATACTAACAATAGACTCGATATAAAGGGAGAGTAAAATGACTAGTCATTTGCGAACATGTCCAAACAGAGTTGTGTCCCTTGAAACCAAAATTTTTTATCGCAAACTCATGAATAAATCAATCGATACCTTTAAATGAAGTTTAAATCCAAAATCCAATATATACCGGTTGGCGTATTTTGACGATAGAATGGGTAAAGATTGGCCAAGATAAAGTTGCCATGTTTTGATGTATTTGTAACACCTTAGATCAAACCTTTGTCGAAAACCGATAAAATATACAAACTATATGCGTGCGCTATTGTGAAACATTGGTAAGATCTGTATTTATTATTATTTGGTGAAAGTAATCTAAATTATGTGTTATGACCAGATTGGAATACAAAATGGTTGAGCGTTTTCAATAAAAAGGCATGTACAAATAAAAATTGTTTATTATTCTATTACAGACTAGAATTATATGTTTTAAAAAGAGTTATTTGTTCTTAATATCTTTGTTTTAAGTATCAGAAGACATCTTTTTGATGTTTTTTTTGTTCAGCAAATTTCAGGTATTTAGACACATGTATATGTTTAATAAAATCGTGTATAATGTTTATTTTATTTTATTTTTAATTATGTAATTAAATATTAGTAAAATACACGTTTATTATGTATACAAAAGTATGTTATAACTGAAACACCACCAAACATAAGTATGCTACAACATAGTAGTACGTCATTTCATAGTCGTCAACAAAAACCACAACACCAAAAACCATAATGGTGTTGTTTATTATTAAGGCCAAACAAATCAATTGTAATTCAGGCAACGGTCTCAAAAAAGTTAGGTAAGGTCGGGATTGAGGTTTTGTTTTAACATTTATTTTTAATTTCGGTAAAAACAACCCCAAACATACAATGAATATTATCTACAATCTGACGAATACGGGTCGGGGGGTTCGCAAGTTAGAGTCGGGTTACCCGAAACACAGAATTTTTTTTCGGAGGGGGGGGGGGGGGGGGGGGGTGGGGAGGGTATCCAAATTTATTATTGGTGTAAACGTTATTATAACGTTGTTTTGTTTTTGTTTTATTTTCAATGTACACGTACATACATATTAATACAGATAAAAGTACCAAATACACCATATGAGAAAACGTTATAAATAAACTGCAGAATCTATATTTAATGGTAATGTCTATTGTTGAAACTTGTTAGTACATGTAGTATACACGTTTCAGTGTTTGGACTACGTAGTGCATAGTTTTAAGTCTGAATACTGTACAAATCAAAATACGTATTAGTCGTTGTTTTTACGATTAGTATATCATTTTTACCGGACGGGCTAAGAATGGTATAAGGATAAAATAACAGAAATAATGGTACACTTTGTTCATTAAATGCTCTTCTGATATTCGAAACCAAAATATATATGTAATAAATTATGTGCTTACTGTAGGGTTTAGATCGTAGATTTTCTGTAAGATGGTATACTATCTTTTAATATGATCTCAGTCTAACAGATCCTGCATGAGGATATAGTTTTATGTACTTCCCACTACTTCAAATGTTCATTGATCTAAAGAGTTGTGTAAATATCCTACCGATGGACGCCATTTCTCGTTTGTTTGGTCGGTTATAAACACTTATAACTGGTGGATATGTTCAATGAAGATGATTAAAAAAGTATTTTTATCATCGTGGAAATTTTGGTTATGTTATGTTGTTTAGATTAAGGAAATTTAAAATCGAATTAAACCAAACCATCATAATAATCATCGTCGTCGTCGTCGTCCTCCTCCTCATCATCATCACCAATATTATTGTCATCGTAATCATTATAATTATCTTCGTCATTATCATCACCGCCATCATTATCATCATCATCATCATCATCACAGACAACAATAAATTTAATGATACAACTTAAAAAGACAACACTTTATAAATTTGATATGTTTTATGTTTAGCGGAACTCTTATTATGAAGTATTTCTTTTAATTTCAGAATTGTCATTAAAGAGGATTCTACAATTTAGAGCTATATAAAAACCTAATTAGATATAGACGTCCGCAAAATATTCCAGTTTATATACCACAAAGATGGCACAGACAATCATGCTAGCGATTATGTGCGTCGTCAAAGCGTTCGCGCTTCTGTTCAACGTTTTCATTATCGTCGTCATTGCGCGCCGGAAGCGCCTACGGACGCCGGCGACTTTCCCCAGCAGCCTCATCTACATGTTTCTAGCCGGAACCGACCTTCTGGCGACGCTGGTTTGGACGCTGCCGACTGTATTGACGTTAACGCTCGATCTGACTGAAACCACTTCCGCTCTGTGTCAGGCTCAGGTGGTCGTCATGCTGTTGTGTAACCTACTCAGCGCGCATGTCTTGGCGGCCATGATGTTCGAGCGTTTCCTGAAGCTATTCAAGCCTTCGAAGCATCAGGAAATTTTCTTCGACCTAGTGGTCGTTATATTTTTAGCGAGTTTAACTGTATTCAACCTCGTTCTGGCGACATTCCCCTTGTGGACTTGGGGAAAAATTACATTTTTCGAATCTCACCACCAGTGCGGCATTGACTTCTCAGAATCCGAGTCCCACTTCCGGTTGACCATGATTATGAATTTCGGACTTCCGGTACTGCTCATTATCGGTTTCTACTTGGCGATATTGATACGAATCTGGCGACTGAAGAAACATCGCGGCTCGAACGGTGACATCATTGTGGAAGAAAACCTCAACGTCGTTGGCGACTCGTACTCGGACCGCTTAAAGGAAGTGTACGCCCGTTTCAAGGACGCGGGGTCAAGGTCAATGAAGCCAAAGGTCAAGGAGAACACGAAAGGTTACAATACATCGGGTTACCATAGCGACGAGGATGATTTTGAGTCGTCGGGCGACGAAGAAGACGGCGTTAAGAAACAGAATTATGAGGATTACGACGACTTGAAAAGGAAAGCCAAAGCTAAGAAGACTCACTATTTGGCCAAATCTGACGTCATCTCGACGCACATGTACGCGTTGATGAGTCTGACATACTTCGGCTTTTGGGTGCCTTACGTCACGTGGATTGTGTTATACACGTATCACTATCGTGACGTCCCCCTGTCAGATGATTTCATCATTACGGCGGTTGTTTTAAGCCACTGTGGAACATTTTGTAAAGTTCCTTTCTATTTCATGTCGACGAAAATTCGCACGGCCGTTGTAAAGACCCTGGCGTGCACGAGAAAAGGGGGCGTAACTCGGCACACAAGATTGGCGGAAACGAAGTCTACACAGCCTATCGACGCTGAGACAGAAAATGAGTAATGCTACATACGCAACGATAATAACTGTACAACATTTTCGACAGAGAGCGTGTAGCGGTAAATGAATATACGGACTTAATTATAAAATTAACATGTAATAAATAGTTTTTTGTTTGGACTATTTTTATTCTGATTATACCATAAACATTTGCTTTATTTCACTTTGATTTTGCTTACACGTTGTTTTTACTATTTTATTATTCTTTTAGTACTATACATATTTGTTGTATTTCACTTTGATTAAGCTAACACAATATTAATATTAATATATTTTTTACATGCCCAATATTACTATGAACTTTTTGTGTATATATTTAGGTAATGCATGAATGTTTAATAGAAAATTATAAACACGAACACATGTTTTAACGTTTAAATTGCAGCATCAACTCGGGTCGTATCAAATTCTGCTTGAAAATCATGTACTTTGTGTTGTTTATCCTAGGTGTTTTCCTAATGACCTATTTAATTCAAGGAATTTTCAAACGTATCAAATACTACGTGTGCACTGTAGTGCATATTTTAACACATATGATTTCCCTTTAAAGAGCTTGCATGGGTGTAAATATGACTTACATAAGAATGGCTATTTTTAATGAACTTGTTTTCATTTTCCGTTAGTTTAAACCTATTTATTTAAGCTCAGGCTTGTTGAGACACTTCCGTTTCTTGGGAAGAAGCAGTATTTTGTGTCTGTTTGCCAATTTGGAAAGATCGTTCAAGTAGGGACCGAACTCACGACCTTCCGATCACAAGGCGCCGGGTCCGGCTAACTCAGTTGGTAGAGCGCTAGACTGTCAATCCGGGGATCGTGAGTTCGAACCCCAGCCCGGCCACATAACTTGTGTGGGGATTGGTCATGAAATTATTTCTGAGTCAAGTAGGGCAGTTGTCAGTTACTGGCATAGGTATGTGCACTTAGTACTGGTAAACCGCTTAGATCGGCTAAGTTTGCCCAGGAAAAGTGTGAGTAGGTTAACTGACCGCCGTGATATGATTGAAATACTGTTTAAAACGACGAAAAAAAACAACAAAACAAAACAAATCCGATCGCAAGGCGGACACCATATCCATTACACCACTGCGACCTTTTGAAGGCCTAGATTGATCCTTCAATATTTGACCTCCTCCCCCCCCCCCCCCAAATCTGGGGTATTGTACCTCTGTGTATTGGCACCCTTCTGTGGTCACAGTGTGGCGATCCTTATCAGCTGATATCCATACACAGAGGCCATTGCTCAGTCAGCTGAGAGAAAAGATAGCAGATTATGATAAAGAGATTTTATGGTGGACCACTACCCCATGGAGAGGCCAGACATTCCTTAAACTAGGCCTTTCAGTTGGAATGCGTGTTTATCGACTGATTCCAGACATCGCTTACTAATATGTTGAGACTTGTCGCCTATGTATATGTAGCTTTAAAAGGGGTTATACGTGTGTAATGTATGGAATCTGCTGGACAGATTAAAAATGTAAAGAGTGAAACTTGATTGCTTAAATAAATCTTTACACATAGGAAGCGTGTTTTATCCAATTTTTTCTCACTTTTTCGACTTAGTTTTTTGTGCAGTTTATCCTATCGTATACTCATGTGGGGGTAATATTTTACCTGAATTATAGAAAGTACTTGGAGTCAGAGAGTTCAGGGGCCGTCTCCACAAAGCTCCTAAGGAAAATCTTAACTTAAGTCATATTTAAGTGAAACAATGAAATGTAATTTTTCCTTGTGAAAATCAATGTTTATATTTGAGATATGGTATAATAAGAAGCATATTTTGATTCTTTACCAAAATGCAACGATTTAAGTCAAAATAAGTCCCGCGAAATTAGTTAAAGACGTTCGCAACAAAAAGAAAATAATTGGGTTAATTTCTCCTTTTGCTTCATTTTTTCTGTATTGTATATAGGTTACAATATACTAATTTCATCTCTTATGTCCTTTCAAAATAAATATTTTAAATAGTAAAAGTTCATAAAGCATATATAATAATCAAAAACACACTATGCAATGTATTTCTAAACAAATTTAGTTCAGAAATGATCCATTAAATATCTTCATTCTATTGATACGTTGTTTATGTATGTTAAAACGAAACAGGAAAAAGGCTACACAGGTATCCTATATGAAATCCAATATTCCACAAACAAGTTCGGTGAGCCATTCTTTTTATTAATAATGTTTTGGTGTAAATATGCATTAGTGCATGTCTGTGCGAAATTTTAAGAAAATCTGTCGTTTGGAACAAAATATGCATTCGATAAAAATGAAGCTTCAGAAAGCATTATTTGTTCTCATTTGACACACTTAAATGTCCAGTCAAATTCATTGTTTAAGCAGGAAATGTAGATAAAACGTTTTTATTATCAAAATACACATGTATATTGCCAAACAAAGCATGTACAAACATATCAGTTGAAAGAACCATAACCTTGTTTGAAAAATAACTATCCTATATACTTAAAACATTGATAAAAATCCAAACTGAAAAAGGGGCTTCAACAGGTACCGCATTCAAAACCCAATATTTCCGGAACAAGGCCGGTGACCCCTATTTTTTAAGACTGTTTTAGTTTGAGTATACAATGACGCATGTATGTGGGATCTTTTAACAAAATCTGTCGTTTGGAACAAAATATATTCGTATATTTGATAAATTATTGATGTTTTCACAGGCAAATTTAATCCAAAAATCACCTCGTTAAGCGTCCATTACAAGTCATTTGGTACATGGTAAATGTAGATAAAGCGCGTTTTATCATTAAACTGCACTTGTATATTACCAAACGAAACATTTAAAATCTTCATCTTTGTTTGAATATGAACACTTTATATTATTCACCATTCTAAGTAACACAAACTGAAAAAAGGCTTCAAAAGGTACCGTATTCAAAATTCAATATTTCCGAAAAAAGACCGGTGACCCCTATTTTTTAAGACTGTTTTAGTTGTGGGATACATTGATGCATGTTTGTGCCAAGTTTTAAGAAAATCTGTCGTTGTAAAGAAATTGAAGGAAATTGTTGCGAACATCTTTAAACCCATTTAAAATGTATAGTGACGGTGGAAAAAGCATACATTAAAAAGAACATTTCTTGATTTTGGTTAAAGATCGTATTTTATTTCACTTGTGGTCATACAAAAAAAAGATATTTTAATATCATTTTCTATGAACACTATATATTCCATAGCTCCAATTAATAAAGAATCCTTTAAAATGTTTTAACGGTCTGTCACCCTTGGTTAATTGGCAAATTTTCCATATTATTTGACGTCAATCCTAGCCGGGCCTGGCTTGCTCTGTTGTAAGAGCCCTGGACTGTCAATCCGGGGACCATGAGTTCGAACCCCAGCCCGGCCACATAACTTGTGTGGGAATTGGTCATGACATTATTTCTGCGGCCATTCTCCCCCTACCTCTGATTCAAGTAGGGCAGTTGTCAGTGACTGGCATAAGTATGTGCACTTCATACTGGTAAACCGCTTAGATCGGCTAAGCTTGCCCAGGAAAAGTGTGAGTAGGTTAACTGACCGCCGTGATATGACTGAAATAATTTTAAAAACGGCGAAAAATCCAAACAAACAAACAAACGTAAAGCAGTTACCTACAGCGAGGCCGAAAGGGTGTAACGTTAAAGACTGCTGGGTACCAATACAACTACGATACTAAATCGATGTTTGGCGCGCTTTGACGTGATGCGTTGTATGACGTCGTCGGTCTTGACGTCATATCCGTGATATTTGTTTTGATGGACGTTAAAAATGGCTGCGCCCATAATGTAGTAACATTGTGTTTTTAATTATACTGATGAAGGGCTATGCCCGAAATATTTATTAAATGTGTAAATATGAACGCTTATTAATTACTGCCCTACGGAGGACATACAGATAAAAACAAACAAACGTCCAGAACTAATAGGCAAACTAAATCCGGCAAAAAGCGTAACTTTTATAGTGGAGGTATACAGAGTTGTATATATTGGCAATTTTATGTCATGATGTCTATCAATGTTATGCAAGAATACCATTATACATTAACTGTATGAATTCGCAGTTTACGAGTTTTGCGTAAGACCGTTTTCAAAAGTCAAACTCATCAAATAGATCTATATTTAAAAAATAACGCGGAATCGGGGTTAATTATAATACAAAAATAAAAAACTGTTGTTATTATGTATACATTTTAAAGCAAATGGATAACATAAGGAGTTCAACTAACTCGAACGACCTTATTGGCTCGACAGGAATATAAATCGCGGCAGCTAAAAATTACATGTTTTAAGTTAAATAACTAATACGCGCACGTCTAAGTTTATTGTTTTACATTTATTACTACTGTGTTTTTGAAACATTAATTTATTTATTTATGTAATTATTTATTTATTTAGTTAGTTAGTTTTGTTATATATATTACCTTGCTCATGCTCACACAGCTGAGTGTCACTTTAATATCAAAATGTGTGTACTTCTTGAAAATATAAAACACAAGCATTTTAGTGCATTATTTATATTTTATGTATCAGTAATAATATATTCAAAATAAACATGTAAATTAACAGCAGCAATAACAAATATACGTATAATATGTATATATTGATATATACATATATAATATAATATTTAATGTGTATACATACACGTTTTTTGCGCACAGTTCAAGTAAAGTCATTGTATATAAAAAACGATGGCATTAAAATTAATGCAGAAGTAACATCCGCAAAGCAGTGTCAATTGTTTCATGTATGCCTACACGTCAGTAAAACACTGGCTGTCTAAACATGGACAGCGACGGAAGTCCAGACGGCACTCTGTGCGCATGCGCGACGGCCGCCGCCGCAACGCTGTTGCATAAAAATGGCGGCATGAAAATTGGCGCGTTGTCCTGCGGCGAATTTTTGTCGTCGCCGTTTAGCTGCGCTTTCCACTTGTTCCGTCTGTTTTGGAACCAGACCTTAACTTGAGTCTCTGAGAGGTGCAGTGACGTAGCGATTTCCGAGCGTTCAGCGCTGGATAGGTATCGCTTGGCGTCAAAGGCCGCTTCCAAATAAAACACCTGTTGGCGCGAGAACACTGTCCGTGTTTTCTTTTTCGACTTGCACTTAAAGCCGTTTTCGTGGGAGTGTCTTTGAATGTCGTCTGGTGAGGAATTGGTGGAACTACTTTCGGTGTCACGTGATTTCAGCGGTGACGTCATTGGCCCGTTGTCGTCTGCTAAGTCATCATCCGCGGAGTCGTCGCCTAACAATAAAGAATATGTAAATACAATCTGGAAATATACTATGCTATGCCTGTATTGTTTAACTGTTAATATCGCACTATTGTATTCTTTAAATATGATTGCAAGAAAGGTAAGACGAATATGTTAAACTAAAACTATTCGAATATTATAAAAGGAAAAAATAAGAATATTATTATTTACAGCTATAATTTTCTCGTTGTATAAGAACATAATATTTTGCAAAAAAAGTTACAGTTTTCTTATAACACGTAGTTTTAACTCATAGAAGTAAAATTTCACCCACCATTGCTACGAAACGGTAATGTGTAAAATATTAAGAAATTGTGTATGATATATTGCTAAAATTGAACATGCATTTGAAGAATATATACTTACTGAACGAAGTGTTCTGTCCCAGCCTCTTCGCAATGCTGTCATCAACGTCAACGCACGTGGGTGACGTCACAAATCTGTCGTCTGCTACGGAAGGCGACGTGCGGCAAATGTCGTCTGCGTAGGGCGAATACTTCTGCGTCTTTGTTTCAGGCGTCGTTGATGAGTCTTTTGACAGAATGCTGTCTATAGAAAACGACAATCCCCGCTTTGGGTTTCCTGAAGCCATTTTCAGTTTTTGATTATCACGCCAATTTCGGAGAATTGTACGGGAAGCATACGAAATTTGCATGTAAATCCGGCTCCGCAAATTTTCCCAGCAGAATAATTGTTCATACACTTCTCCAGTGAAATTTATTCGCGACCAAAAATTAAATATACAGTTAATGGTATTTATCTGGAAATTGTCCGTCCTTAAATGAAAATAAACCTGAATGACTTATCGCTTAGCAATGGTCACCTTTTCTGGAGAGTCAAGCGTTATAACGTTTGACCAGTGGTCAGCTCGTTTTATAGGTCCGATTGAAAAGGGCGGCGTGACTTATGAAATTAAACTCTCACTTTCGAATGTAGGACCCTTGATCAAATTGCCTGATAACCACAAACAGTTGTTGGCCAATGAATGCGCCAGCTCATTTATGTCATTGTAACCCCCGCTTTGGACAATAATTGCTTAAACACCGGGTTTTGTTGGAGGTGGCACCACTTTACACCGGTGCCCCGGACCTCGATAACCAAAATTACGCTTAATTCATAAGGCAGATCATAGAGTGATAAGCTTTCATGTCAGTTTGTAATATACTTGGTTAGAAAGCTTTGATCAACTGGGCCCGAGATTTTTATCGGCAGCCTTTCGGCCCCTGGCTAAACGCTGGTCACTAGAACCCCTCGTTACGTCGCTCCATGTTGACCATCGGAATGTAAAGTAGGGGCGCGAGGGGCGGGGCACCTAGCCCCTAAATTGTCCCTCTAAGTCGACAAATTACAGCGCAGCAACTAAACAAATCGAAGACCAGTTTGTTGCACGAGCCGTCCGTATTGGGTATCACAGAATTAAGTATCTAATTTCAAAAGGTGCAAATTCGCCTGATCGATTACCATTGTCATTTCAATGCGGAAAATCGTGCTCAAGACACCATGTTACTTTAAGGAGATAATTGTATTTCTGCAAAATTATGTTATTAACTTGTTCAGTCTGCAATTTCTCACTCTCTTTCTCATAGAAATGTTTGTGACTTCTTGAAGATTATTTTCATATGCACAAATTATATTTCAATATTGTCTTATTATCGTGCGCAAGCGGGGATATCTCTTGTAGACAGTAGACAATGTGCATTGTAATTTTAGAGCATCTACCTACACGTCTGTCTAGTAAGAGGACGCTAAAACATTTGAAAATATTGTTGGGGTTTGTCTTATAAACATCAGATCGGTATACATGTAACATGTTTCTATCACACATTATATAGACTGTATATACAAGACAAGCAGCAATATGCAATAACGATTCAAAAGTCAATATCTTAAAAGGTTAAATTTTATGTAATATACAATGCATCTGACATAATCATGTGTTGTTGTTAATCTCACAATGACAGCGATTTATATATCATATATGCTCGTATCGGTTGAGAATTACAAACATGTTGAATAAAAATGGCATAAGTGGTTTGCCTTGTCAGCTACCAGTAATGTCCGCAAAAAATTGCCCAAACGTTTATTTGTTATGCCCCCACTTTCAGGGCGACAGGGGGCATATAGATTTTCCCTTGCCCGTCCTTCCGTCCGTCTGATTTTTGTGTCGCGTATAACTAAAAAAGTATAACTGCTAGAGTGACTTTATAAACATATTCATCAGCATGTGAACTTGTTCACCTGGATATTTTGGTGCAGTTTTTTTCCGACATCAACGGAGTTTAGGCCATTTTTAGCAAAAAATACATTTTTGGACTTGTGTCGCGTGAAACTCAAAAAGTATACCTGCTCGAGTGATGAAACTTTATCCTGGGTATAGTAATTGCATAGGGTTTTGTGACATGGTTGCATAGGGTTTTATGACAGGGTTGGATAGGGTTTTGTGGGGGCAACTTGTCCTTTGGACACATGTATAGTTCCTATTAAATAAATAAACATAGGTCACGCAGCTTACTGCTGTTAATACAATAAATACGATTATAAAAGTGGTTCCGTTCAGAAAATTAATTGAGCAAATACGAATATACTAATGGTTCGAACATCATGCATATTTAAAATCTGGTGGCATTTTTAGCTCGACTTTTCGAAGAAAAAATATGTTTGTCGTCTGCGTCTGCGTTAATTACGTTTTTTGGTTAAGTTTTTCTTTTGTCAGAGTCCATTTCTCAAAAAAACTGTCAAAGGTATCCATTTGATACTTGTTCACTATCAAAAAAATAATTCATTACAACAAGGCAAGTAACCCTGTGATTTGTATTTACAGAATTATCTGCCTTGTTTGAACTTACAACTTAAAATATTTTGACATTTTTTGTTAATATAAAATTTCTCAATAACTATCAAAGACATTAAATTGAAACTCAAGATAATTGTTGAGGGTGCTAACCCTATTCTGCAGACATTAGGAGGTAACTCTTTCGAGGATTTTGTCGGAGTTATTACCCATTTTTCAACTTATACAATTTTCGCTTTAGGTCAAATTACTAAATACCTGTATAAGGTATTGGCTTGAAACTCAACGTACTTGATCACAGTGATGAATTTATTCTGTAATCAAGAGGAGGTAACGCTATCAAGGATTTCGTTTGAGTAATTGCCCTTTTTTAACGTGGAATTTTCGTTCTATGTACAATTTCATACTAACTGTAAGAGGTGTTGACTTGGAACTCAAAACACCTGATCACAGTTATGAACCCATTCTGTAGAAAAGATGAGGTAACTATATTAATGATTTTGGTGGAGTTATTGCCCTTTTTCAACTTAGAAATTTTGCTTTAGGTCAAATTTCTTGTGATCTATAAGAGTTATTGACTTGAAATTCAACCCCCGTAATCACATTGATGAACTCATTATATTGACAAAATGCCAGAATAATATCAAATACGAGAAAGTCGAGCGTCCAGCACCCGTAGGCGTTGCTTTTGTTTTTTTAATGCCCCCGGCATCTTGATACGGGAGTCATATAGTGATCGTCCTGTCCGTCCTTCCGTCCGTGACAAGGTTAAGTAGATTTTACCGTTTCGTCTAGCACCAACACCGCTTACTACAACACTTTGGTATTTACACAATTTTTACTTATGACCGTTCCCAATCCACCCATATCACCCAACCTCACTTTGATCTTGACCTAATTTGGACTTAGAACCCAACACCAACCGGGGGCATGTGTGTTTATCAAACACATAATCTTGTTTTGGACTGGTTTATACAGCAAAATACCGTCGTCGTTTTCACATATGAAACGTCTAAAGCATATTCTTTACATTTATGACTCGTGTTTTCCAACGAAATTTTAAACAGACTTCGGGAACTATAAAACAAGACAAAATTTTATTTTAATTTTACTAGCATCTCGCGTTAACTTTAAGTAGGGTAAGTTTCTTAGTTACTAAAAAATCTGTTTTCATTTGGCCAAGATCATATGCTTACATTGTTCCGCGAATAGTTTCTCCGGTAATCATAACGTTCAAACTTCTGATTTTGAAAAATGTTAATAGAGTCTTAAGTACCTTTAGTTTCTTTAAAATTCAATCTATACAGGACAGGGCTTTTTTCCTTTTACAGTAGGGGCCGTTATAAGGCGTCATCTCCTCAGAAAAATTATTTAAAATCACGCAGTTTTCCCCTTAAACTCATCTTACCCCATGAATATTCATTCCCCTGCTATGAAATTATTCTCCAAAAATGCCAGTAATAAAGCTATTTTTCCCCAAAATAAGGGCAAAGGGCCACATCCCCAAGGGGTGAGAACAAACCCTCTAGGACTTCGTTTCTTAGTTTTTATTCAGATATTTGTATACCATGAGTACGTAACTCATTGCCCAATTTTATGAGTATTGCAATAACGATGTTTGTGCATTGATTCGTCAAATGGTTTCGGTTTACGTATTTTATTTAAGCGATTCACTGTGAACATGCACAACAATATAGCGACAAAGAATTATGTTGTATCCCGAATTACATTGTTTTTCACTACGAGAAAACAAGTTAAAATTTGCTTAATGTCCCTTCTTTGTCAGGTGTTGTTTAAACACGTTTTGAATAATTGATTTATCAGATATACCATATTGGATTACTAAATTAATGTGTGTCGGCTATTTCTTGTTTAACACCTGTTTTACAAGAAGTTTCATAAAATCAAGTAATAAAACTGACATCTTAAGTTTAAACGAAAGCTTCAATTAATTTCACAATTTATATTTATTAAATCCCGCAGTAAAGCAATAATATTAGATTGACCCGTGCCCGCAATCCTCTTATCGGTGTTTGCATCAGCGATTCGCACAATTCTTTTTCAATCTATGACAAAGTTTGACAAGTTGGATTCAATTCTCATAAATATTACATAAATGGACAACCCGTCGAAATGGTGTAATTTAGGACCAGGCTATGGCTTGACATTCTCCCCAACGCGTGAAAATCGCAAAATTTTCTCACCAAATCTCGCGAGAAAATGACCACTAACCCGATCTATTTAATGCGATAGCATCTTTCAATTGAAACAAATTGTAATGAGATATTTGTATTACTCCACTTTTGTGTCTGATAAGTAGTTTTTATCGGTCTAAAAATCGCTCGGATATTACCTAAAACCCTTCACAGCCCGTACCAATGCAGACCTTTTGGCTACCTGATATACCGCAAAGGGTATAATTATGAAATATCTGTACCTAGCACTGTATCAACATTTCCCATTAAGAAATGCCATGCATAACATCAATCTAGCAATCAAATTCAATATTGATACTACTACAATTGACTTTAAATCAACATACAAACATTCCGATGGGGCAATTTTTACGATTCCCCACCCCCATTTACACCATTAGTGACTTTCTGAGTGTCGCATACACCACAAATTAAGGGCTTTTATAGAAGTTTGCGTAAATGTTTTGGTAAGATAAAGTTTAATTTGGCGTCAGACGAGTCGGGGACAAACACGAAAATTGTCTTAAATTATCGTTTGTGGGTATGTTTTATTGTTACTGACCGCTATGATATCATTTCAACTAATCGCGCTGCTTTTGTTGCCTCTTTTGTACGTCGCTGAGTAACTGCGTATTTTTATGGTCAACAAACTATTCATCCGTATGGTTCCGTATTTAAACTATGCACAATTTGTTGTATTGTTTAAATCGTGTTTTGGTAACGAGGGTACAATTATTCTATCAAGAGAGCATTGGCAACAACACTAAAGTTATGGAGAATATATATTTAAACTGGCATTTGATGAATATAGAATAATCTAAGTGGGATAATTTTAAATATAAGTAATTCAGAAATATATTTTGTTTTAAATTTACTGGTATAATGCTTGTTGAAAAACATGATACTCATAATAAAAAAATATAGTGAATAAAGAAAAAAATATAGCGGGTCTTTGAGGGTAAATTGACATTAAATTACTCATTTTGATGATAAATCAGAAATTTTACGCTTAAACTTAATGGTAATAAATGCAGCATATGAAAGTTAGCCATTTCAAAGTGTGTCTTTGCAAATATTGGTGTAATAATAAAACGGCATTCAAATGATGTGTGATAAAAAGCTATGTTTGGTGTAAACTATCAAAGATTCCAATCTCTGTGATATGAACACGTTCCTGGACTGACTATAGCCAGAATAAGGTCACTCTAAAGACTATGAATATGAACACGAACTTGACTCCCCTTGAAGGTTTCGCTTACAAAACTGAACTCATACAAGTTTTAGACAATGTATGAATCGGTGTACATGCACCACTTTATAACTTTGCAAAATATTATTTGTTATTATCTAAAACAAAGCATACGTATATGTTTTTCACGCAATATTTATTGTGTCCAGACTTTCAGTGAAATTTTAAAATTGACTCGATATATATTTTCAGCCATTCTTTTATCGTCACAGTATACGTGCATTCAACGTTAGGCTACCGAAGTAGCTAGGCATATACGGAATTTATTACATACATAAGTACCGAATTTGGACTGGGGTAACTTTGTGAAGGGTTCATTTGTAGTGGCTAGAGTAAGAAACATATAAGTTTGTTATAACTTTAATTTTAACAAAACGAAAAAAGAAAACAATCACAATATCTCGGATATTGTTTAATTCGAAAGTCATATTTATACGTATTTGATTTGTTAAATAGAAATTTAGGCTCCAGAAGTGTGTATGCCATTAGTGAAACAGAAACAAATATCGGAATAAATTCGTTAAGAATTAAAGGCCTGAAAAGGAGGTCTTAGTTTATTAAAGTGACAGACGACAAACAAAGAGAGCCAAGAAAAACAGCTCTCAAAAAGCCAAATCGGGCAAGAAAAACAGCTCTCAGTACGCCAATTCGGACAAGAAAAACAGCTCACAGTACGCCAATTCGGACAAGAAAAACAGCTCTCAGATAGTCATTTCGGACAAGAAAAACGGCTCTCAGACCGTCATTTAGGACAAGAAAAACGGCCCTCAGAAAGCCGATTCGGAAAACAAAAGCGGCCTTCAGAAAGCCGATTCGGAAAACAAAAGCGGCTGTCAGATAGTTATTTCGGACAAGAAAAACGGCTTTTAGGAATTCATTTCGGATAAGAAAAACGGCTCTCAAATGGCGTGGTATATTGTGCTAATATCTGTTGTTGTATATCTCGGTTTATATCACGGACACGCAAATCAAGGTACGTATTGTTTTGTTAATTTACTGTGATGCATGTACTAGCAATGCAAAAACTGTACTATTTTTAATCATAAAAACAATAATAATCATAATAGTTTTAGATAATAAAACTCGTATTAGTTAGCTAATAAAACTCGTATTAGTAGCAGAAAGGAAAGCGTGTACTATCGTATACAGCCAAATAACACAGATGATATGTAATACTTATAATCGTGTATTAAAATACGTATTAAAATTATATTTAGAATCATTTGCTTTTAAAATGATTTTCTAATCAGAATCGTTCGTCTCCTGAAAGCCATAAGGTGCTAGCAGCATATGTGCAACGAAGGCTGTTAGCAACTTCTGGCGCTCAAGGGACGATATTATTTCTTGTCCGATAATTTGTTACAATATCTTCTTGCCAGTAACATTCAGCGAGAATCGCGGCCCAAAGCTGGAGCTGTCCGATGACGACACGGAGGCCCGGCGGTACGAGGGCTACTGCTGGGGGGTGGGGCTGGGTGCCCAGCGTCTGGCCCCGGGGGAGCGCCTCACGTTCAACATAACGGAGCGCGAGTGCTGCTGGCTGGCCAACATGAACGTTGGTATCATATACAGGTACTGGTCTAGATCGGGAAAGAGTACTGCACCCTTCTGCTTTTTGGTTCCCCCTGCTGCCCCTCTGGGCTGGTCAACGTAGAAATGTTGAATATCTTTTAAAATGTACTATATATTTGCAAATTTTCGTCTACAAATGAATACACTATGCTTAAAAACCTAAATAAAAAGCATGAAAACATGAATTTAGCAAATCATTAGAAACTACACACTAACTGGTCTGAGTTTCCACTCTGCTACTTTTTAGCCTCACCCTGCACCTTTTTTATTCAAGATCTTTCTCTACGGTCTAGATACAAGAGTGATCATTGACTCTGTAAAACAGGGAAAATGTGTGAAAAAAAATCGCTGCAGAGGAAAATCAGGGAATTCGATTTTTTTCTTCTCAAAAATCACGGAACAAATCGAGGAATTTTGCCACAAGAGAAGATAGTCCAAAATGAGAAAGGGAACTATAGACATTTAGGACTAAATATACTGTTGTGACCATAACACCATAGCACAGTAAAAATATCATATTATGGAAGAATAAAGAAAAGTTTCATGGAGAAAAAATGTCTGTAAGGGGAGAATGACAGTCATAAATGTATATATTATATAACTACTACACACTACTTATAATCGTAATGGTAATTATATTTTGCATTTTTTTTTATAAAAGAGATCCTGACGTCATACCACCGGGGGACCTGGTTATCTGCGACGAGAACGTCAGTAATTCCCTTAACTACACGGAGGTTTTCATCTTTAAGAGGTTTTACTCGTCAGACAACGTCTACACGTTCTGGGTCGACGACGTCGGTGTCGCTTATCTGACACCCAACGTCACAGAGAACGACATCGTTTTTGACGGCGTGGACGTCAAGAAGCCTTTCTGGCCAATATTTAACATCTTCGGTGACACGAAGGCTATTAAGCTGCTGGGAAAGACGATGGAAGATGAAACAGTATATTAAGGCTTCTAATAAGTTTCCAGCAAAATCCATAATTTGAGGCTAATGTATGTGTTGTTCAGATTTCCTGATCAACAGGAAGGTTTCCCTGCTGGTGTTTTTACAATCATTAACATGGTTACATTTGATTGTCATGTAAACAAAGAAGAAAAATAAACCGAAATATTCTACCCGTTGTTGTTTCAATAGTAATGCCTAAACCACATCAACATTTTTAGTTCGACTATTCGAAGAATAGGTGAGCTATCCTACTTCAAAACTGCAAACGTTATTCACTTGAAACTTGGAATATACCTTTGTAATCAACTCCAGTATCAAGGGCAACATTCCCCATAACTCTGTTTTGTATTTTGACAGAGTTATACCCCTTTTTTACTTAGATTGTCTTGTTAAAGTTTATATTCAAAAGTTTTGTAACTTCAAAACTGGATAAGTTATTTACTTGAAACTTGGGACTAACCTTTGTCATCAACTCCAGTATCAGGGGCAACATTCCCCTTAACTCTTTTTGTATTGTGACAGAGTTATGCCCCTTTTTCACTTAGATTTTCTGTGTTAAGTTTATGTTCAGAAGTTTTTTCTCCTTCAATACTACATAAGTTTTTCACTTGAAACTTGGACCTAACCTTTGTCATCAACCTTAGTATCAGGAGCAACATCACCTATAATTCTCTTTCCTGTTTTGACAGAGTTATGCCCCCTTTTCACTTAGATTTTCAGTTTAAAGTTTATATTCAAAAGTTTGGTAACTTCAAATCTACATTATTCACCTAAAACTTAAAACTAACCTTGTCATCAACTCTAGTATCAGTAGCACATTACCCATAACTCTGTTTTGTATTTTGACAGAGTAATGCCCCTTTTTCACATAGATTTTCTAGTTAAAGTTTAAATTCAAAAGTTTGCTAACTTCAAAACTACATAAGTTATTCGCTTGAAACTTGGAATTAACCTTTGTCATCAACTCTAGTATCAGGGTCAGCATTACCCATAACTCTGTTTTGTATTTTGACAAGAGTTATATACACTTTTTACATAGATTTTGTGGTTAAAGTTCTTGTTCCAAAAATGTATAAATTATACAAGGCTTCACTTAAAAGTTTTGTATTTTAACAAATGTATGCCCCTTCCACTATCCAAAATATGCTACTACTGAAATACTTCGACTAGTCGAGCGCGCTGTCCCCTGACAGCTATTGTTCTTTGACCTTACGAACCTTACTCCTTAGGAATTGCATACGAATGTTTACACATATATACAAACTTGACAGTAAACTATCATCATATCGATGGTAAAAATGTCTGTGAGCATAATATCTTGGCCAAGTTCGATCCTCAATCATATAAGCCTTCATGTACTACCCACACGTTTCACGATTTCCTCGTGCGTTGCTGTAAGCGATCGAGGGATCCATGTTCCCTGACTATACATGTACCACTATGTACACTGTGCACGGGGATATCGTGAAATTACAGAACATTCTCTTCTGTAAACAAGAAACGTTTAGGTTAAGAATTTCTACCAAAACCACTGAACCGAAAAAACGCTACTACAACAACAATTACTGCTACCGCAATAATTGGTGTTGCTTCTACAACAACTACTAATACAAATTACTACAGTTTTAGTTTCTACTACTATCTTTATTACAACCTATAACCTCTACCATAAAACAAGTATTAGCAGCAGCAGCAGCAGCAGTAGTAGTAGTAGTAGTAGAAGTAGTAGTAGTAGTAGTTGCAGTAGTAGCAGCAGTAGTAGCAGCAGTAGTAGTAGAAGTAGCAGTAGTAGTAGTATCAATAACGGTAGCAGCAGCAACAGCAGCAGTTTTTATCAACTGATGCCGCTTTAGACATAATATTTACGTTTCATTTGTAACGCTCTTATTGCTGACAATTGTCTAACGCAAAATCGTCGCTCGTACACTTGGTGATCGCACTGGCAAATTTCTTCGCGGAATTTGAATCTAACGTTTAATTCATTATCCATTTCAAGTCATGTTTATTCAGAAACGACACGATCATTATTTCCAACACATTTCTGTGTCACCACGCACCAGATCTAATTTTGGAAATCGCCAATTTGCCAATCTTTATTACAAAGTGTTCATGCGCAACCCATGCGAATTGATAAATACTTTTGATTTCAAGCATTATCGTGCACATAAAAATACATAATTAGAGCTGGACTGGGGAAGAGATTAAATATTATAACTATTTTATTTGCCAAACGCTTATTTTTGCCGGGCTTCGGAAACTGACGCCATGGGTTTGAAACCAGTTATCAATTGACGTGTAAAAATCAACGGATATTGGGGTTTAACGAAACACGAATTTAGTTCAAACTGTTTGAATGTCAAACACTGTAAACAACAATTTTATTCCGCGCCTATGTGCGCCATACCGTATGTAATACACCAGATTGCATCTACAGGCAAGCTTCGACAAACAATGTACTGCGCCACTTGTTACCTTGATAAAAGTATAAAAATTTATCAAAACGATGAGAGCGTAGAAAGACTGGTTGTCAATGATCTATGTACTGTGCCACTTGTTACCGTAATTAAACTATGTACTGCGCCACTTGTTACCGTAATTAAACTATAAAATTTATCAAAACGGTGAGATCGTAGAAAGACTGTTGGTCAATAAACTATGTACTGTGCCACTTGTTACCGTAGTGAAAGTGTATATCAAACCGGTGATAGCGTAGCAATACTGTTGGTCGATAAACAATGTACTGTGCCACTTTTTACCGTAATGAAAGTATATATATCAAAACGCTGATAGCGTAGTAAGACTGTTGGAGAGAATAGGAAAGAAACTGAAATCAATGGAAATAGAGTGCAACAATTTTCTAACAGAAAGGACAAAATTGTTTGAATGAAATAGAATTTTTGCAATGCCATTTTTATACAAGACAAAGCGAACTACTCATTCATATACTACTTATACTACTCTACTTTCAACGTCTTGGTTGATATATTGGTTCGTATGCAAACTACTTAATGCAAACGCAATAATAGGCATAATAAACTTGTCGACTAATCCTGTACGTCCGAAATAGCTGATGGAGCGTACAAATTTGAGGTATCGATTGTTTGTGCTTCGTAGACGTGCAAAGTAAAAAGTAGGTCACGCGATTCAATCTCTCAAAATCGCCCTACTGAAGAACGATAGCTTCCGCCAATATTGTAGTAAAAATAATCCAGCAGAATGCATGCACGTATCTGATATTGTTACAAAGGACAACTAAGATTTTTGCTTCGTACATTTATTAACGAATACCTACCTTGAGATATATGAAGAAACCTTAGTATTGTTTTGGTTTTGGTTTTTCAGATCAGTATTTTCCCGAATTTTTTGCGTTGACCGTTCCAAGGCGGTGACCCCAGCGTTGATCATTGTGGTTTTGTGGTTTATATTTGTTTCATGTTGTGTTACATACCAACCTCCGCGCAGAGATTTGATTTGACTTGTTCCGAGTATAGCTCTAATCAAATTCCTGCCGTCATAACAAACGACGTGATGCTGATCAATTAAAACCTACTAGTTATTATTTATGGTTTAAACTAGTTATTTTCTTTTCCTGTTTTCATTATTGATTGCAGACGATATACAAAAAGTCCAATTAAGTAGAAAATTGCACTGAGTTGCATTAAATGGGTAAAAGTTACTAGCACGTACTCCTTCCAGATCAGGAAGGATTTTACTTGTGACGGCAGTGGTTCCTTGTAACCGAAAGGGGAAGTAACCGCTGCGAGGAGTTTGGTGTTGTACTGGTGGTAATTTGTCACTGGCCCTAAATAAAGGACCTTTATGTAATATTTTTTCTCCAGCTGATGTAACTGGAGTTGTCCATATTTTAGATTTTGTTTACATGTTATTTTAGATTTAGTTTACATGGTATTTTAGATTTAGTTTACATGGGATTTATGGTATTTTAGATTTAGTTTAAATGGTATTTTAGAGTTTGGTTCATATGGTATTTTAGATTTAGTTTACATGGTATTTTAGATTTAGTTTACATTGTATTTTAGAATTAGTTTACATGGTATTTTAGATTTAGTTTACATGATATTTTAGATGTCGTTTACATGGTATTTTAGATTTAGTTTACATGGTATTTTAGATTTAGTTCACATGGTATTTTCAGAGAGATATTACTGTAGCGACTGATAAGACTTTTGTGACCTTCAGAAATATAGGGTATAAAATATTATGCAATGGGAAACAATTAGCAGACATTATTGGCACTTCCAACAGACAGAAGCTGTTAAGAAATACACGTTTTCTGTAAAACTACAGCAAATGTTGTTTTGAAAACATTTAATATACAGAAATAAAAATTGACGTGGAAAACCTAGCATTACAATTTCGAAAACTTAAGTTAAAACATTTAAAATATTGAAGTTAAAAATTGACATGCAAAACTTGGCATTGAAATGTCGAGAACTTAAGTGAAAACATTTAAAATGTCGAATTTAAAAAATGACGCGTGAACTTGGCATTGCAGTATCAAAAAATAGTGAAACCATTTAAAAGGTTGAACTGAAAAATGGACATGACATGCTTAGAACTGGAATATCGAAAACTATTAGTGAAAACATTTAAAATATTGAACTTCAAACGCACAAAGCGTAGCTTTCAAATATCGAAAACTTAAGTGAAAACATTTTAAATGTTAACTGCGTTGACGTGCAAAAATCACTGAAATTTCGTATAAATGGCTTGTCAAGGACCGGAGTTCGGAAAGTCGTACTTTTGTTTACAGATCGACAATGAATCTACACCGTATTTCACTTTTTTCTCTGAATACAACAGATCGTGGGATGGGGCCGCGACGCTTGAAGCGTTTGTTCTCGTTGCAATATTCTGTTTGTCCATCATAGGAAACATTACCGTGTTGATTTATATCGTAACGTCTCAATCTCGCCAAACGTTGACGAACTATTTTGTGGCCAACCTTGTTATTGCAGACATCGCCTTTGCATTGACGGCACCGCTCACTGCTTATATTAGACTGCAAAAGACTTGGGTGCTTGGACAATGTACGTGTTCGATGTTGGCATACTGGATGTTTGTTTGTGGAACCGTATCTATTTGGACAATGACGTCAATCAGCATTGAACGGTACCGTTACGTCACTCGGGCGATGTCATCATACAAAAGGCTGCATAAACGGCATATATGTATGATATGCAGTGGGATATGGGCTATATGCGTTGTCATCTTTCTGCCTATTTCGTTTTTCTTTAATGTAAAGGATACAAGATATTTGAATAAAACGATAAACTTGTGCACATTGCTTTGGCCGAAGGGAAACCTGAACTATTCTCTGTCCTTTACTGTTCTAGCTGCCATGGTACAATGCATGATACCGTTGCTTATTATCAGTTTCAACTACTACCGAATATACTTGAAGTTTTCCAAATCCAGACGAGCAATTGAAAGTTTCGAATCTGACGCCGTTCGGCGTACGCAACGATCCTCCTGGCGGAACCAACGCCATCAGCGCGTGGTAAGGACGTTAGCTATATTGGTGATGGCGTTCGTAGCGATGTGGCTGCCGGTGTTTATCGTGTTTGGAGTCATAGAAGACGACATTTCTTACAGCCACAACGAGCTGCCGTCGTCCGTTTTTATCTGGACATTGGCGTTAGTGTATTTGAACACAGTTCTCAACGCTGTGCTTTACGGATCGTTGTTCGTGGATTTGCCGAAGGGGTTGCGCAATTGCTGGACCCGGCAAACCGACACGACCGGCGAACCAGAGCCTCAAGCTGGTAACACCGTTCCCCGTACCAACGTATGCCCGTTACCGACAATTGTCAAATAGTCCCCGGATCACATGGTGTTAATTAAATTAAAGGGACTATGTCAACGAAATGGGACCCAAATGGGCAACTGCAGTAAAATTCTAAAATTATATATTACTATTGGCTTATAACAATGTTTACAATAATGTACATAAAATGGAAAAAGAGTTTATGCATTCTGAGAAAAAAAATCATTATATAAAGTAGGTTGTGTTTGTTTGGCTCTTTTCTTGTTTGTAGTTTGACGTCAAATTTGTGGAATCTTATATAATCATAGTTGACACAAGCAAATACACAAGTAAGAATAGCGCACTTGGTTACAACGCTGTCTTCTGCCATTTTTTCTTACCACTCTGTCGTCGTGGGTTCGATACTTTCTCTGTGTTTTCTTCTTTCAAGTATGTTTTTATTAGTTTTTATCAAAATATTCAGAATCTAGTGAATAATTCATACCTAATTTATTGTATGCGTCTTTGTATTGCTCATTTCTTCCACATAATAACATTAAAGTTGCTGAAGGGGATCGATCACTTTTGCGTTGAAATAGTCCCTTTTATATGACGGACACGCATAAGAAAACAACGTGGACACCGTAAAATCCTTGCGTTATTTACATTTACTTATTTTATTTATTTTTCGTTTGTTTTTAATTTGCACTCTCAATATATATACCTGGACCAATAATACAATATTTCTGCGGGAGTTTTATAAATACTACTAATAATAATATTAATAAAATACATTTCCAAAAAAAACAACTCCTTCCAGATCTGGTAACGACCTCAAAAAGGTATTTTATCCCTATAATACATATTTATGAAACAAGATGTGCTAAACATAATTCATTAAATCGTGCTATTCTCTTGTATGTCTATACTGTACGTCTTATTATTACTACTTATGGTATGTGTATAATGTATGTTTGTTATTGGATGTGTGAATACAACTTTATTAAAACATATTTTTCACTCGTAAGCAGTACTGAGTTATTTCTACTTCTTGCACTACTAGTGCCATTACTTTAATACTATTATTTGTAATAACCGTTACACACATAAACGTTGCAATGATCAATGAAAGCGTTTATGCTACACACATAACGTCGTTATTTTCAATGAAAGCGATTATTCCTAACTTGTTAATGTTCAATGAAAGCGTTTATGGTAAACACATAACGTCGTTATTCTCAATGAAAGCGATTATGACACACACATAACTTGTTAATGTTCAATGAAAGCGTTTATGCTAAACACGTAACGTCGTTATTCTCAATGAAAGCGATTATGACACACACATAACTTGTTAATGTTCAATGGAAGCGTTTATGCTACACACATAACGTCGTTATTCTCAATGAAAGCGATTATTCATAACTTGTTAATGTTCAATGAAGGCGTTTATGGTAAACACATAACGTCGTTATTCTCAATGAAAGCGATTATGACACACACATAACTTGTTAATGTTCAATGAAAGCGTTTATGCTACACACATAACGTCGTTATTCTCAATGAAAGCGATTATGACACACACATAACTTGTTAATGCTCAATGAAAGCGTTTATGCTAAACAAAAAATATTGTAATGATCAAGAAAGCGTCTCATCAGTTAAACAGACGCTGGAAGAAAGACTTTGGTGCTTCCGGTTCCGCCTGTTGCTCCTTGCTTCCGGTGGTCACTTCCGGTTTGGTGACGTGAAGCTGCAGAATCTGACGTAGGGCGGTGCTGGCTTTGAGTTCCTGGATTCGAGATAGAGATTCGCGAAAATGCGATACGATATATCAATACGATATATGAATATGAGATACGAACACAATACAATGAGAGATTTAAATACCAGTAATGAATATGAGATATTAATACGCGATACAAGTTTAAATATGAGTAAGAATTTAAAATAGGATATGAAAAGGCAAAATTAAATGATGACGGTGATGAAGAAGAAGAAGAAGATGATGATGGTGACGACGATGAAGACGATGATGATACTGATGTCAATATATACCCTACCTGGTAGCCGTCGGCCAGTTCCCTGTACTCGGGTACCGGAAGTGCCGGGGCGTCCCCTGTCGTGGGGGGCTGCACGTTGTCCTCCGGCTTCAGGCGAATTACAATAGATCGTAACTGGTAACATTGACCTGAAAAGGAACATTGCATGTTGTGTATAGCTGGTTACAGTGGCCTAAAAATGGAACATGGCGTGTTGTGTATAGCTGGTAACATTGGTCTGAAAAGGGAACATTGCATGTTGTATATAGCTGGTAACATTGGTCTGAAAAGGAAACATTGCATGTTGTGTATAGCGGGTAACATTGGTCTGAAAAGGGAACATTGCATGTTGTACATAGCTGGTAACATTAGTCTGAAAATGGAACATTGCATGTTGTGTATAGCTGGTAACATTCGCCTAAAAATGGAACATTGTATGTTTTGCATAGCTGGTAAAATGGTCTGAAAAGGGAACATTGCATGTTGTGTATAGCTGGTAACATTGGTCTGAAAAGGGAATATTGCATGTTGTACAAAGCTGGTTACATTGGTCTGAAAAGGGAACATTGCATGTTGTACATAGCTGGTAACATTGGTCTGAAAAGGGAACATTGCATGTTGTGTATAGCTGGTAACATAGCCCTAAAAAGGGAACATTGGATGTTTAACATAGCCGGTAACATTGGCCTTAAAAGGGAACATTGCATGTTGTAAATATCCGGTAATATTGTCCTAAAAAGGCAACATTGCATGCTGTGTATAGCTGGTAAAACTTGCCAAAAAAGTTAACATGGCATTTTGTATAAAGCTGGTAACATTGGCCTAAAAGAAATATTGCATTTTGTACATAGCTGGTAACATTGCCCTAAAAAGAGCATGGCATGTTGTTTATAGCTGGTAACTTTGGCCTAAAAAGGTAACATTGCTTTTTTTGTATAGCTGGTAACATTGGCCTAAAAAAGAAACATTGCATGTTGTACATAGATGGTAACAATGGCCAAAAATGGAAACATGGCTTGTTGTAAATAGCCGGTAACATTGGCCGTAAAAGGGAAAATTGCATGTTGTGTATAGCTGGTAACATTGGCCTAAAAGGGAACATTGCGTGTTGTAAATAGCCGGTATCATTGGCAGTAAAATGGAACATTGCATGTTGTGTATAGCTGGTAACATGGCCTCAAAGGGAACATTGCGTGTTGTAAATAGCCGGTAACATTGGCAGTAAAATGGAACACTGCATGTTGTGTCTAGCTGGTAACATTGGCCTAAAAATCACATTGTAAATATCCGGTAACATTGTCCTAAAAATGCAACATTGCGTGTTGTGTATAGCTGGTAACATTGGTCTGAAAAGAGAACATTGCATGTTGTACATAGCTTGTAACATTGGTCTGAAAAGGAAACATTGCATGTTGTACATGGCTTGTAACATTGGTCTGAAAAGGGAGCATTGCATGTTGTACATAGCTTGTAACATTGGTCTGAAAAGGGAACATTGCATGTTGTGTATAGCTGGTAACATTTGTCTGAAAAGGGAATATTACTTGTTGTGTAACATTGGCCTTAAAAAGAAACATTGCATGTTGTACATAGCGGGTAACATTGGCCTAAAAAGGAAACAGTACATGTTGTGTATAGCATGTAACATTGGCCTAAAAGCGGAACATGGCATATTGTACATAGCTGGTAACATTGCCCTAAAAAGGAACATGGCATGTTGTAAACAGCTGGTAACATTGGCCTAAAAAGGGAACATGGCATGTTGTACACAGCTGTTAACATTGGCCAAAAAGGGAACATGGCATGTTGTGTATAGCTGGTAACATTGGCCTAAAAAGGGAACATGGCATGTTGTACACAGCTGGTAACATTGGCCTAAAAGGGAACATGACATGTTGTACACAGCTGGTAACATTGGCCTAAAAAGGAAACATGGCATGTTGTGTATAACTGGTAACATTGGCCTAAATAGGGAATATGGCATGTTGTACACAGCTGGTAACATTGGCCTAAAAAGGGCTTATTATGTAGTCCTTAGCTTGTAATACTGAAACTACACGCATGTTGTCCATAAGCTATGTCAGTGAAAGAAACATAAGACACGGATAATTTCGGTATTATAACGCAACAAAATCACAATTTGTTGAAGAGATTTGAGGATTTTCCCAACACAGAACACAGTACGGCGAATAATCATAACTCGATTGAAAATATTTTACTATGGCTGTTACCTCTTTAAATGCACCGCGTTGCCAGATATAAAAAATTGTGACGTCACCAATATATGGGTCTTTGAGATTATTACAAACCTTGCAGAATTGTGAAGGCACCGGGAGCCACGGGTGTTGCTAGGAAACGAATGACCTTGAGAGCCTTCAAACCACCTTGACACATCTGGTCCACAAGTTCACTGGATATGTAGAACATGCGGTGCAACTCTATATCTTGAATTTTCTGGCATCGTGAGGCTGTAAGAGTTAGGCATGAATTTTCGTTTTATTTTTAGTTTCTCGGAATTTTTTGCAAAAACTGTCCAGTTGCAGGAGGACATACACAAATAAAACACAATTTTTAGCAATAAACATGACATTATCAGTTAAAATACAACGCAACTTTTTTTTATATAAACATGCATACGAAGTCAACATGATTCACGTTGAATTAATATATTTTTGTTTTTGTTTTACTGTGCTTTTACAATATAACTGCGAGTTAAAAATTATGTTAATATCCAAAAGTCGGCCATTTTATTGACCAGGGCTATTATTTATAAAATAAATTAAGACTAATCGTCAAATTCAACAATTTTGAATTTGGATTTTCGGACAAAGAAATACATGTTTTATGATTTTGACACAGAAGTTACTATATAAATACTAATATACTAATATTTACTATTTGTCACGCATATGTTTCAAAGCAGAGTGTTTCAAACACAGATTATAATTGGGACGTATTTTCAACTTAAGTTAAGAATGGCTTAAGAATCTTTGTAAATATGTCCCAGGGGTTGTATTCCAGAAACATCTTAAGTTAGAATTCAAACATTCAAAATGGTATTCGTTTAAAGCTACCAATAAATTTGTGAATCCCTTTACACTAAAACAAACAATTGTTAATAGTATGTTCTAACGTGACACGCGCAGATTTTTCTATAGAAAAAAAACACAATAATCGTTGTACAACTACGCGAAAATAGTTCCGAAACTGAAAAATATAGTTCGCATAGTAATTGCAGAATATGTTGTCAGGGCCTGTTAGAATCGAAATAATTTTCGCTTTATTGTTGTTTATCTTTAGATAAACAACGATTTCTCGTTCTGATGGGCGTATATTAAACAACTTGGGCTAACGCCCTCGTGTTTTAATTCCTACGCATCAGAACTCAAAATCGTTGTTTATTTGCAGATAAACAACGCAAAATCCAAAATTATTTCTTAATTCTAACATGACGCTCGCTGATTTTTCTTTAAACAAAGAACACAATTTTCGTTGTTAAACTACACAATAAACAACGCAAAAAGTAGTCCCGATTCTTAAGGCGGGTTCCGCTGACCTATGTACACCAGACTGGTGGGGTCAATGTGCCTGCCGCCCAAGGTCAAGGTCATCAGGTCCTGGAAGCACTGCCCAATCATATGCACGCACCTTGTGGTCAGTCGCTCTATGTTGGCGCTGAAATATTTTTGAACAGAACAGAACAGAACTTTATTTATATCTAAGGCATACCAGTATACAGTAAGAAAAACAAAATACGTTTGAATATACAATAATCAGAGATACAAGTGCTTCACTGTTAACAAACATATGTATGAAAAATTACGAGTGTGTTTCGAAGTTATGTTAACAAAACCAAAACTGAAGGCACTTCTACTACTATTACTTCTACTTCTCCTATTGCTGCTGCTGCTGTTGATGCTGCTGCTACGGTTACGTCTACTACTAGTAGTACTACTACTAATACTACTACTACTACTACTACTACTACTAGTTCTTCTATTACCATCACCACTTTTACTACTACTACTACTACCACCATTACCAGTACTACAACTACTACCACTACTACTAGCACCACTACCACCACTACTACTACTACCACCACTACTACTTCTACTACCACTACCACTACTACTGTCACTACTAGCATCACTACCACAACTACTTTTACTACCACCACTACCACTACTACTACTAATACCACCACTACCACCGCCACTTCTTCTACCACCACTACTAGCCCACTACCACCACTGCTACTACTACCACCACTACTAATGCTATTACCAATACCACAACTTCTACTGCCACTGCTACTATTACGTGGAGGGGTGTGCCTACCAGGGCATGATGGGGTGTATCCTCAGCGTTTGCAGGTCCCGACACCCCGACCCCAGGGCCCACATGACCTCTTGACCTATCACATCCTGGTCACTCAAGTAGGTCACGTGACGTAACATCCGGCAGCTACAGCTGGCGATCCAGATACTCCTGTAAATGTAAAGGCATGATGATAATGGTTGTGGTGGAGGTGGGGATGATGGTGGTACTTGGTGATGATAATTGTTGTGGTGGAGGTGGGGATGATGGTGGTACTTGGTGATGATAATGGTTGTGGTGGAGGTGGGGATGATGGTGGTACTTGGTGATGATAATGGTTGTGGTGGAGGTGGGGATGATGGTGGTACTTGGTAATGAAGAAGATGGTGATGATTGTGGTGATAATTTTATCACAGAAGGGTTGGTGATGAGGATCGATAATGATGATTTAAATGAGGAAATGGCGGTGGTGTCGTGATGGTGTCGTGATGATGACGATGATATTGAAGATGACTTTGATGACTTTATTGACGATGATGCCACGATGATGATGGTTGATGATGGGGGTGGTGATGATGGTGTTGGTGATGATAAAGATGATGACGACGACGAAGAAGAAGAAGAAGAAGACGATGATGATGTTGGTGATGACTGCAGAAATGGAGTTCTTAACAAAGTTCTTACTTTGCCGACAGAAGGCTCCCGCAGTTTACAATGGATACAGTGTGAAGTGTTCCCTCGGCCTTCTTAAGAATCTGCTCAATCCCGGACTCGAGGGAATGACTGAAATGACAAAAATGTTGATCCAAACAATAATCGCTATATGGTATAAGGATAATATACCTTTTATCGTCCGCAGAGGCCCGGAACATGGGATGACGCATTTTAAGGGCATCTGCGGACGCTAACGACCTATAAAAGGCGTATTGTCGATATTGTAGCATAAAAATACATCTGGAGTAATAAACCCGAAACGCATGGGTAATTTAGTATGAAATTGCATTGTTTTATAGTACATGTATAGACTAACCCAAAATCGCGAACCTGTTTTTAAGTTTTAAATATTACATTACCAGGGCCGCGTTCAACCGGGCTGAAATTGCACTAGTTTGTCGCCATTTTGTTTCAGTGTTTTCCTCCATTCGAATTTAAAAAATGTATTTTACATGGATTTCAACGTGCATATATATGTATGTAGTAAATAGTATACATTCATGATATCGTGTGCTATTGATATCGACCAAAAGTACGGATTTGCAAGCGTTTAATAATGGACTATTAATAGTAACAAGGAGGCCCGGTTAACCCACGAGTAAAAGCCGGTCGTTTTTGGCGCGTGAATTTACTGAATAATACACCTTTTTGACGGCATTTTGTTCGTTAACACACCCCTATAACGGACTGAAAGCGGACTTTTTATGTCTTTATGCTGGATATAGCGCTCATAAAGGGGCACAAAAAATCAAGGGGATGGACAATATGATAATAAAATAATCTGAAATAAAGATATTGATGATTGCAGTTAATAAAGTAAAAATAAGGTATTTAAACATGTAATGAAAAAAGGGTTATTCCAATTCTGAGAAAAAATAAAATCATTTAATTGAGGTCGTGATTTCTGGCTTTTATCTTGTTTACATTATGAGGTCATAATTATGACTATATTTTTTAAATCATAGTTAGTAAACTGCACCTTGGTTAACGTCTCATGCGAAATACGAGTTAGTAGGTTAGGGTGTGGTTAGGGTTAGGGTTAGGCTCGAACCTACAACCCCTCGGTTGTGACGCCAGTGCGTTACCACTAGACCACTGATCCGCCTTCAGTCGTAAGGCGGACACGCATTGAAATATTTCAGTGGCCTTCGCCGGTCCCGCCCCCTCTTAAACCGCCTGTGCTTACCGAATATTGTCGTTGTAATCTTCCACAGATTCGTCCGTCCGTCTGTTCCTTGGCAACAAATCTGTAAAATAGTACACATCGAGAGGTCAGGGCCTTTTTACTCAATAAGTACCTTTTA
Source organism: Congeria kusceri (assembly GCA_027627225.1). NCBI lineage: Eukaryota > Metazoa > Mollusca > Bivalvia > Myida > Dreissenidae > Congeria > Congeria kusceri. The sequence goes on along the minus strand of CM051034.1, from coordinate 4,140,094 downwards.
TACCATATCTCAGATAGTAACTGTTTTCTTTGTTTTTTCGGTGTTCAATAAATGTGATATGAGATCGGTAAATTGAGGGCGGAGCCTAATATGCAAGCTTATCGTGCAACAAGTATCGTGCGGTATATTGAAATTTGGTTGTGATTTATACGCACGCTACTTATGGCAGGGTAAGCTTCTTCATTCGGATCGCATCACGCGACCTTGCGACAGTACTAAATTTGGAAACTCGCCCTGTGAGTTCGTTAAATAACGACCGTATTTCGGTCAAAGTATGCTACAACTATTACGTAAAGTGACATTTACCTTCAAAAGAAGTTTCTTGCTCACCCCGGTCAAATCACACATAAATAGCATGCATGGCTGAATAAATGTGTAATTATACGCAAAAAAAACACACAGAATTATCAGATTATACATTTAAATCATGTATTCATATTGTTTTCATAATTGAAGATGTTTTAGATCTATATAAAATATTGGTTAATCTATTATGTCGTAGACACATATCATTTAATACATGTACATTTTAAAATATTCCTCATTTCCCGCGGTACAAACATGTATTAATCTTAACAAAGGCATATTTTAATTAATAATATGTTTTACCTTCGAGAATCAGAACCTTAAGCTGGCTACATCGCTTTGAGAGGCGGGCCAAAAACTGAAATAAGCATGATGACTCATTATTGACTGTTACAGTTGAATTTTCATTATTGTGAACCCACATCGAAACCCCACTCACACGCGGAAGTCAATTAGAAAATATTAATGCATGTGTAGCAGTGACGTCATGGGGACCCTTGGCATCAAGTTCTGAAGCCGCATTCAAGAAACATCTTAAGTTTATCTTAAAATATTTTCTCTTCAGTTACAATATTATAAGGTATTCATGGTATTAAACAGCAATTGCATGTGTAAATACTTTTGTAAATTTTGTAAACAGTTATGTAAATGATAATTAATAGTTAGTTGATAATTAATGAATACTAAGCACAATTCGATGTACACATGAAATTAAAGAAAAAATGACGATTTTATGGTTAAGGATAAGATGTTACTTACGATGTTTCTGGGATACGGCCCCTTGTTATACCCACGGTATACCATCGAGAATGGTTCTATAAAGCATCATAATTTAATAAAGTGGCGCCTGACCTCATTCGATAATTTTTACCTGTCGCAGCTCCTCACGGACCCATAGACGCGGGTCATGTTGACTTTTTAATTTGTTTTGCCCCCCCCGCCCCCCCCCAAAAAAAAAAACCACACAAAAAAACGAAACAAAAACAAACACACACATTCTCACAAAACAACAAAAAAGTATCATAACGGGCACTTTAGGACAATTTGACGTCTCTGTCTCCCTCTCCCATTTCTCCGTATTTTTGTCATCCAGTGCAGCAATTATTTTCCCGTTTAAATGATGTATAATTGCATACTATAACAACTGTTGGTGAATACTGTTAAAAAATGTATATGGAAATAAAATACTAGTATGTCGCCAAAATATGGCGCATACCTCATTCGATATTTTCTCGTGTCGCAGCTTCACCCGGACCCACAGGCGCGGACTCCTGGCCACGAGGCGCCACTCCCGACACACCCGGGCCGCCACGCAGAGCGCCGCCGCGTCCAGGAAGCAGAAGACGCCCATGAGCGCCCGCCGCCGCCGCCGTGTCGCCTCCCGTCGCTGAACCGGAACCGCCTCCAGTAGGTCGAACGACGCTGCTTTCCGAAATATGCGTAGGTTTAACATATGTTATCAAGACAAAATTGGCAAAGAACAATTACAAATTGTAAATCGCGTAAGCCAAACGGAAAACAACGTTAATGTAAAGTTGACGTTAGCGACGTTTTCTCGCGCAAGAATACCAGTTTAATGCGTAGCGTTATATAACGTTGTGGTACAGTTAACAGTAAGACAGATGTTTTTTTAAGGAATTCTTAAAAGTGATTTTATTTTATCCGTTATAAATATTATTAGAAGTCTATCACGAATTTGGGAATATTTAAAAGAACAGACACGTTTGTTCCGATATGGAAAGCTTGAGTGCATATGAGAAACACGATGTATTTGAAATAAACTGATGTATTAAGCAAAGTGAATACTGGTAAACATATCTATCTACTGGGATCTATACGCGCAAGGTTCAATAATTGTTTAGATAATATGTATACATTAAACTGCATACTGGCTACAAAACCCTTCTACCAAACATAACTCTTTACATAATTATGCCCTTAACCCGGATGGTTTGTCACATAATGTGCTCGCAACCAACGTTTGTTTGAAACATTACCAAATTGCCCGTTTTTGTTTCGTTTTCGTCTTACATGACACGTCTATAGTCTTAGTTTTCATCGATAAAGCTGCAGCACACTCATACTCCAACCCGTTGTTTATTGCCCAATAAACAATGATAAATAGAACATTATTTCGGAGTTAAAATTATGTAGCAATTATACGCTAACAACGTATTTCGTTACGTCAGGGCATATTTCGCATCTACAATAATATTATGTATAACCTTTCCGTGAGATATTGCAAATGTTAATTGTCTGCATTATAGTTGATCATCAAGTAGTGTCTTGTTAAATCATAACTATTTCTTCCAGCAGTCGTTACGTGTACCTTTCATAAACGATAAAATGATTTAACGTATTGTGTCGAGCTACACTGCTCTGTTTTTCAATTTTGTATTTCAAGATATTTTTCAGGACAGAACGTTTAAAATACTTCTTTATATATAAACATTTTTTTGGTAAATATACGACAATACGACAGAGCCACTGATATGTATTTTATGTTATGCATAAAGGCCCTTTGAGCTACGAGTTATGGCGAGTTGTAACTCGCCACAACTCGCCTGTTGTCGTGTAGATCTTGTACACATGTCGTTCTATGTCGCACTGATGTCTTCTAATATGTCGCCAGAACTCGCCAAGTAGCGGCGAGAATTGTAACCGTTTAAAAAAATTTCGCCGATTTTTGGCGTTTTTGTTTTCTCGTACAAGCGTCGAAGACGTGTCGAAGTAATCACGAGCACACTTGAACACATTCCGTATACATGTCTTCCCTTGTCGTACAGCGTTTCGCCATATATTATCGTTCTACGACATAACACGAGTTTGCTGGGAGAAAAATGTCGTCTTGAAACAATTCCGCGACCAACTCGTCCACTTTACGGCGAGTTATAGCTCGTCAGAACGCGTACAAAAGCTCAAATTCGCCACAGCCTGACAGTGTGACAGAGTGTTAACAAATAATAATTGAAGCCCTTTCTTGTCCCACATGCATGTTTCTTTAACCCTATTTAAAGTGTGTATGTACGATCTTACAACAGAAATACAATTAACCAAATAAAGTAATTAACAGATGTTTCTATTTAAAATGGAATAAAAGTTAAGAACAAACATTGCTTTCAAACGCACAATATGCTAGCTTTTAATCACCAAATAGTTTTCGTCTGTACGAGCGGAAACTAAACATGTGTAAACGTTGACTTTACGCTTGGATTAGGTTACACGACACTAATAAACGATGCAAAAACTCGACACAAGTACTTACTTCCACATTGAAGTGTTTCCCTCGTCATTTTTATGTTTTTCCTGCTTGCTTCTAAGTTTTATTGTCACTTTTATCTGCTTTTAATGAAATAATTTATATGAAAGATCGTACATACACACTTTTAGCAATTACGATATTATATATGTATGAATGCCACCGCCGTTAACATAAACGAAAGAAAAAGAAAACATATATTTGTTTTCTATCACCAGATATGAAACGAAATGTATAAAAGTAAACATACTGTAAAAGCTTTTTCAAGTTTTATTCACATAAAATGTTGACAGAAGTATGCGAATGAATGAATGAATGGATGGATGGATGGATGGATGGATGGATAAAACAATAAAGAAATAAAGCAACACACAAACAAACAAATAAATGGATTTACATTGCATTTCACCAGGAACAGACCTTAAATGAAATCAATGCATGCATACAAAGTTTGGAAACAAGTTAAAACCAATTTATGTTCACCAGTATATAAAAATAAAATTCCGCTCTATAATTATCTATCACCGGGGATCTCTCGACATTTAACCTTGCGAAGATGCAGACGACATCGTGTTTCTGCAGTGTCTCTTGCTCCAGTCTTTGTGCACCGAGTCCGTGTCAGTCTCGATGTCAAAGTCGTCGTCAGTTAGCGCCCCCTGGTGTCCCCCACAGGTCTGGCTTATCGACCTGTTTTTACTAGGATATATATCTTCCATCTCTTCCGCGAACGCCGACGTAAAAGTCTCGTTTTCGCCTATCGAGTTATCAACGTCCTCGCACAGCAAAACACTTTTAAATTCACGATTTTTGCCATCCAGAGAAAGTTCAGTTACATCTTTGCTATCGACGTTTTTGTTTGAATATACCTCTGACCTAGGTAAAGTGTCATTAAACTCTGGTTCTCTTAGCGTTAGATCAATATTTTCATTCAGCACACGCATAAATGACAATTCCGATGCTTTTCCTCGCGAATTGTCTTTTATTTCACAGTCGTCATCATCCAGTCTGGTGTAACCACCGTCTCTTAACTGACTGAATGCGGTGGGTGCTACAAGACTTTCACTGGGCTCTGCATTACTGTCTTCGTCAGTGTTATGTATAGCAGTGGAAACAGGTTTTCCGTGTTTATTAGTATTTGCTGATACGAATTCAACTGCTTCAACAGCCTGTGAATTGATGTGGTCTTGTTTGACACGTGTTTGGAATGGGTCCCATTTTAAGACAGAAGCCATAAGATCATGTTCAGTTGGTGCTTTAGACTTCGCTAATGCGTCTTTATTAACAGTGTCTGGTTTACTGGAAGCCTGAAATACAGTTTTCACATGCGAAGTATCTGAACTTGTAAATGGATCTTCGACGGCCTTGATAATCTGTTTGCCATTTTCTGACATTCTTCGTTCGGGTCCAAAGCTTACCCAGCTTTGCGGAATGGCCTTACTATCACGTGATGCTTCATTAGACGTTTTAACTGGAACACGGTTACCAGTAAAATCGGTATGACTCGGGTTTTGGAGAACGGAACTATGAGGCCGAGAGTGCGAAAAAGTGTTTCCTTGAGGTGAAGCTTCTGTAATTCTTCGACCGTTATAGTCCGTGTTAAGGGATTGGGATCCATGTTTGTTAGTTGCTGGCTGTATAGGTGACACACCTTTACCTTCTATGATATCTTTTCTCTTTTGTTTGTACTTTTCATTCAGATCTTTTATCTTATCGTCCATAGACCGTGGTCTGACGTGTTTGTTATCATTTGAACGTTTTTGGCTGTATTTCTCTGATATGCGACGAATGGTATCTCTCACGGAATCGTCACTCTTGGTCTTGGCTGTCACTGACTGCGTACCCGAACGCATCGAAGCATTAAATGCGTGGGTATCTGTTGGTTTTTTTTCCGGCGTTTTGCGAGTGTACATAAACACTTCTTTTGCACCCGAAGAAACCTCTTTGTCTGAAATATTTTCTACAGAAGGCCGACGAATTGGTCTGAACATGCTTTTGCTGCGGGTATGTTTTGGATCTGAACCGCCAGCAGTTGTTATTTTTCTCTCATACGATGGTCCCATTTTCTTTTTCCCTTTCACTTTACGAATACTCGGCAAATCTTCGTACTTTGTGCCCGAAGAAAAGCAACTGTTGATGCTATCTGATACAGGATCACGTCCTTTCACAGAATGTTCAGGGATTTCTTCTCTATGAGAACCGGAACTAGTTCTAGATCTGTTGGTTGTTTCACTGGGTTTAATATATTTACTATTGTAATCATGTTTGTTATTAACGTGGTGCAAAGTTACATAACGCGCTGATGGATCGGTTGCCATGGAAACGGCGGGTTTGGATTGCACACTGGTAATCGTGTTCTTCGTTGCTATGGCTTCGCTTCCAGATGGGCTTTCCTGGTAACAAAAAAGAAGAGTTAATCTAAATATAAAATTTATTATATCATATATTTTACAAATGTTAACATCAGAGGGCCTTATATAAATGACTTTTTTAGATGTATGCACTTATGACAATTAAAAACTGAATGTTGGTTGCTTTTCATTTGAATTATTTTAGCAACACTTATAGTGTCTATATTCCTAAATCCAACAGAATCCAGACAAACATTTGTAGTACTAATTATAAAACTGAGGTTTGTATTATCATTTTTAAATATTTTAATAGAATATTATTATGATTTGAACTTGTATTTTTGTGTTTATTATAAAATACGTATGAATATAAGAACAGCCAGGAATACAAAAACCTTACATAATTAACTTATTGAGTTTTTGAAGTCTTACAAGTTTATAACGTGCTAGTCATTAAGATATTCGATTCTCAATTATACATTTTAAATTCTACCGTTTATTAAATAATAAAACTGGACATTTAAATCGCATAAAATTTAAGGTTGACCATCAACGAGTTTCTCTTGCCTACCCTGTCTAGTTCGGAGTCCGACACGTCTGGCAGCGTGTCATCGCCGTCTTCCCACAGTATCCCGTTCTCGTCCATGATATGACTCAGTCCTGGCACCGTGTTACTCTGCTCTATTTCACTTCGTGCCGGATCTGTGAAATCAGCAGGGTGGTCTTTTTATTTAGGAACACGGAATTATTTATAACGTACAAGCATTCATGAAATGCCAATAAGAATATCGTGCCTAGAAGGGGCTATCCGCCTTTATTGCAGATATGCTAGTAACACCTTCTGGCTTTTCGGGGACGATATGTGTGTAAACTCTGGTACTCTACTGAGCCACGTGAAATTGATACATGTAGTCGTATATGTCAATATATCTCGTAATAATTATTTCTGAACGTTATAGTTTTGAATTTGCAATTATATGAATATATCAATGAAGGATCTGAACTGTTATTAACGGTAACTAAATCATAAACAAATATTTTGTTCAAGAAAAGAGTTTCTTTGAAATTAGTTATGTCTCAAAACTAGCCGTATACTAGTAAAACATTCACATTATTATACATGCACATGTAAAATACATACATGCAATAGAATGTCGTAATCTATTGGTATTTCATCATTAAGAACCAATGTACATAATATAATATAAAAAGTGTTTTAATACAATTTAAAACAAATATTGGATACAACTGTGTTGTAGCTTATGTTCTTACGTCTGTTGTCGTCGGTGTTTTCCTCTAGGGTTAGATCCTCTGACGACGACCTAGAATACTTGTATTCGCCACGTTTATCATTCCTTTTGTCGCGTCCATGGAGATTGTCCATACTTTTATGCAATGGATTATGTCTTGTTTCCACTGTTTCCCATTCACTTGCCCTTGGACGATAGTCTCTAGCTTTTCTACCAGTTGGGCGAGAGCTCCTAGTTTTCTTCCTTGTGTGCCCTTTGTCGGTTCCACTGTACGACAAGCCAACAGATGTCGGTCTTCGAGCATTTTGTGCATTGCTTGGTTTCGTCTTAGAATCCGCTTTATCATATTCATTAAATTCAAAATCTTCAGTTTCATGTTTCTCCAACTCGTCTTCGCTATCGGATACATTGTGTTCATGATGATGCAACGCCTCCCAGTCAAGTTCCGTATCTGATTTCGCAATGCTCTCAGCTGTATTTTCCTCCGATCCACTATCACTTCCATTATTCAGCCTGGAAATAGACTTGTATTTCCTTCTGGCTCTTTCTCTTTTTCTGTTTCTTTCATCTGCAGAAGGGGAGACTTTAGACTTGTGTTTTGCTTTTTGATGTTTTATTTCATTGCCAATGTGTTTTTGTTGATTGGTCTTTCGTACCTGCCTCTGAACAGTATTTGGCTTTACACAAGATCGCCAGGTAGGAACTTTGCCAATAACTTGCGTTTCGAGAAAGTGCAAAGAAGAGTCTTTATTTTGGCCAAACATATCACTTTTCCAATGAAGAGTTTTCGGCAGCCTGAAACATGTGTGTCATTATATAAATTATTAAATGAAGCTTATGTTACGGTATATAAAACTAAATGTAAAAATGCAAAGTAATGACTTCAAAAGACATAATTTCAATTTAAGCTAGTTTGATAATCGTAACATTTTTACTTATTTTAAGACATACACATAATTGTTATCGTATGTAAGTCAATTATATTACTCTTCCAGGATCAATATAATTTGGGAACAATATAGTTATTTAAGTTAATGTTCCGTGTACAATGTTTTATATATATAACTGTTAGGCTTAGAGGTCGCGTAGAATTGAAGTCTAATGAACAACAACATGTCCTACAACGTTATGTGTTCTAGACACCAGGATACCAAAGAATGTTCGGAGAAAACCTACGACTTTCTTTCGGAGCTCTCGAAGCCAAGGGTTGTCACAGAGTTATCTGTGATCAAGTTGGATTTCGGTTCTATCGACGCCATGGATGCACTCTTCAGTGTTTTAAGTTCTTCCTCGGCCTTCTCAGCTCGACCAATCAGATCCTCGATGAATGTTTCCAGTTTTGCCCGCGCTACCCGCTCTTTCGTAGCGGTGTCGTTAAGGAATGACTTAAGGTTGTGGAGTTCTCTGAAAATAAAATCAAGAATAATATCAAAATATATCTAACGAGTACAGTAAGTAACATGCTTATCATGAAATAAGCTCCATGGATATACAGGTTTACTTTTATACTTAAAGGCCTAGTTTACCGGTAATCCTTCTTTATTGGACCCCTCCCCCCAAATCTGGGGTATTGTACTCCTTGGTATTGGCACCCTGCTTTGGTCGACACTTAATAGCTGAGATAAATACACTGCTTTAATTGAAACAGTGCACTCAACCATTGTTAAGTTAGCTGACAGAAAAGATTGCAGATAAGGATAAGAGATTTTATGGTGAACAAATACACAGAGTGGAATAACCCTGTGGAGAGGCCAGACATTCCTTAAACTAGGCCTTTAAAGAGAACAAACATGTACACAGCAGGACCAATAAAACACTTGTATGAAGTTAACTTAATGCAAACAACTCATCATTTAAAGTATTATTTTAATTTCGAACACTCTAGAAAAAAAACTATTGAACACAAACCAGTATTATTTGTGTTGTGACTGTCATCTTAACAGAAAATTAATATTGAAATACTGATTTGCTGATAGTCACAATTTGCATAAGATATGTTTCATAGCAATGCCTCGACGCAAGCGGTGGAATACTATTGTAATTGCAATAACATTTAATGGATTACAATAGTCTTCTACTCAGCCCTGGAAATGTTCTTCTGAATCATCTCTTACGTTTGCGTGGTTCGCAGTTCCTGTTCTTTAGCCCCCACCATGCATTTTAGATTCTCCACCACTGATTTGTTAGTCTCGGCCAGATCTGTCAGGGAACAGCTGTTGTCTTCTAAACGTCGCTTTTCTTATAGTTAATAGCGAAATTATGTAGTGATTGAATAAATTAACTATGTGTTCAGTTACCTAATTACTGATTTAGCACAACATACATGTATATATCTATGCATAGAGTTTTTGAATGCACAACCACGCAAATGACACTCCAAATGAAAACATGTATGACGCCGTTGTTGCTAGTTACAGCTAGTGTTGTGTCTGTATATTATTTAAGCTGACAAGTAGTATAAGGTTGAGGTTTAAGTCCCTTATTAAATCCAATTGCTTGTTTTATTCGATCTGGTGATTACTTGACAAATTAATCTACTTTTGATCAGTTGTTTAATTATTACATAAGCCTATGTTCAACATGTCAGCAGTCGTTTTATAATCACATTAACAAACGTTTAAAATTCGATCAAGTGTTTCATTACTACACCAAACAATATCAGTTGCTTAAATATTAGATCTAAATGCACCTGTATGTAATATATCGGGCCCCAGTTTCTTGAAAATTAAGGATTATCGGCTTAAGTTTCTTATGTCAATCAAAATTATTATTTTACAACACAATATATTATTTATTATGATTATCTGACTAATGATTTTCATTCCAAATTGTATTTGTCTTTGCAACATTATTTATAGACACTGTATTTCACTATGAAAATAGTGAGCTCAAGCTAATCGTGTTTTATCACATGCTATAGCTTGTTTCCCGTGTAATACCACCATTACGAATATTTTTTTGTGGTAAGATAACATTTTTAGCGTTTTCATTGGCTACATATTCTTTGACTGACCAATCGGATGACGTTATTTTGATGGAATGACGTTGTCAACATGACATGACGTCATGTCTTGGATTTATCAACATATTTTTGTAAAATTAGAAGATTTTTGTTTCGTTTAAAAGCATGTGATAAAAAAGATCTGACACTCGTCATTTTATACCATATTTTATTAAACTCGTCCAGGAAATTCGTTAGTAGGCTCGCCAAAGGCTCGCTTACTAACTAAATTCCTGAACTCATTTAATAAAATATGGTATCAAATGACAACTCCTACTCAGATCCTATATATAACAAACTTAAGAATTTTCGAGAAATCAGGGCCAGTTGTCTAACTAATTTAGTTCTACATCAACCTGATTTCAACATTTCCAGTTGTTTCAATAACTCCTCAATCTGGTCGACCTTGACCTTCAGGAGTCGCTGCATACTGACGGTGGTGTCGTCAGCTTGCTCTGAATATACGAGATGTTTAATTAATTAAGTATGCTTTCATTAATTTCATAGATGGTCTTGGACATTTGTATATCAGAGTGTAATTGGCGCTAAATTGGTCAGAAACAAATCTACGAGTCTACAAAAATACACAAAGCCTTTGTTTGACAACGAAAATAAGCAAACGAAAATATGTTGATAATTGATAAGAGGTTAAAATATAGAATACATAGCTACATAAATATATAAATAAGTAACAAAAAAATAGTCACGGTCATCGCGGATTTAAAAAACGTATTTTCTTATAAACAATAACAAATGCTATTGATAGTTGGATACAAGAAATAACGAGATGAGGTTTATACATTTATCGGTTTCAACCACCGATTCTTTGCGTTGACCGTTCTAAGGCGGGCGGTGAACCCAGTTTCAATTTATATTTGTATTTTGTGTTTGCTATCTGTTGTGCGTATTGGACTGTTTTGTATTGACACTTTGTCACTTGCCTTAAATAAAAGACCATCGGATGTTAACAAGGGTGTCTCACATCTTCATATATTAATATTGATGCACACGTACAGTGATTTTTTTTTCAAATGAAACCCATGGGTTTTGTGGATGCACATATATCAAAGCAAAGTTTTGTATGCTAAAGGATGTCCATTCCGATTAAAGTGTGGAATGCGTATATATCGCAGCAATGTATTTTTGCACGCTAAAGGGTGTTCATTCCGAATAAAGTGTGGAATACGCATATATCACAGCAATGTATTTTTGCATGCTAAAGGGTGTTCATTCCGAGTGAAGTTTGGATGCGTATATATCACAGCAATGTATTTGTGCATGCTAAATGGTGTTCATTCCGAATAAAGTGTGGAATGTATATCACAGCAATGTATTTTTGCACGCTAAAGGGTGTTCATTCCGAGTCAAGTTTGGAATGCGCATATATCACAGCAATGTATTTTTGCACGCTTAAGGGTGTTCATTCCGAGTCAAGTGTGGAATGCGCATATATCACAGCAATGTATTTTTGCATGCTAAAGGGTGCTCATTCCGAGTAACGTACTGGCATTTCATCTGTCGAAGTTTTCTTAGAAGTTAATACTTTGGCGTATACTTTTAAAAAGAGATCATATCTGGGCAAAGAAGATTCCACTGTTTTATATGATTTACACTTCTTAATGTAAGTGCCACCAAAAATATTACAGTTGTCATTAGTTTATTTTCTGAGAAAGAATGAGTTTAGGGCCCGTATGCACAAAGATCCTTAGTGAAAACTTAAGTAAATTCCTTAAATTCATAAAATTCCGTAAGTCTTCGGCAGTTTCATGTAAAGGTCTTGCTACATCAGAATGTTTCAAACTAGTAAATATTGCTTAGATATTTCATATTTTACCCTTTTGTAAATAGAAATCATTGGATTTCCCATAGAAAATTGTATGTGAAATTTTCACTTAAGTGCAACTTAAGTTAAGATTTCCCTTAGGAACTTTGTGAATACCAGCCCAGGGCCCGTATTCACAAAGCTCCTTAGGGAAAACTTAAGTAAATTCCTTAACTTCATAAAATTCCTTAAGTCTCCGTAAGCTTGTAAATATTGCTTATATGTTTAGTATTGCAGCCTTCTTTGTACATAAATCATTGGATTTCACATAGAAAATTTGATCTGAAATTTTCACTGAAGTACATCTTAAGTTGAGATTTCCCTTAGGAGCTTTGTGACTACCAGCCAAGAAGATACACATTAAACAATTCTGGATACGCATCAAGAAGCATCACTGCATGTATTTCGAACCTGTTAATATCCGAGACTGCTCAGAAAGTCGTTGCTGAATTACTGTTAGAGCGTTAATCTGCTGGATGGCCTGCTGCAGCTGATCGTCTTTCGTTGCCATGGCAACCTTCATGGCTTTACGACTCTCCTCAGCGCTTCTGTAAACTTGGACCGTTTTCTCCAGCATTTCCTCTTGCTCTGTCCTAGTAAGAGTTGTAGCATACTTTGACCGAATTATGTTAGTTATTCAAGCCCGCAGGGCGAGATTAAATAATTAACATAGTGAGGTCAAAGGGTAAAACATGTTAACCTCTCATTTCCTACTTTAGTTATTTATCGTCGCCTTGACGCGGTCTATCTCCCTGTCTTTCTCCGTAAGTGCCTGACGCAGACGACCACTGTCCGTGTCCGCCTTACAATGTGTTATTTAATTATGCGCCATAAAAAACATGTACCCTCTCATTTCCTACCTTAGTTTATTTAACGCCGTGTTGACGCGTTCTATCTCCCTGTCTTTCTCTCTTAGTGCCTGACGCAGACGACCACTGTCCATGTCCGCCTGTTGCAGCAGGCGTTCTGTCTCGGTCACGAGCTGATCCCTCTGCCACTCCAGCTGCCGCGCTTTCTCCTCGGCCTTCTAAAATAAAAATGTGGCGCGTCGTGGGAAAACCGGGCCTAATGCATTTGCGTAAAGTGTCGTCCCGGATTAGCCTGTGCAATCCGCACAGGCTAATCCGGGACGGCACTTTCCGCTTTTATGGTATTTTCTGTATCAAGGAAGTCTCTTCTAAACATAAATTCACTGTAGGCGGAAAGTGCCGTCCTGGATTAGCCTGTGCGGAATGCACAGGCTAATCCGGGACGACACTTTACGCACATGTATCAAGACCGGTTTTCTCACGACGCGCCTCATTAATACAAAACTCATGTTTGTGGAGTTTGGATCACCATAGCATAACTGATATATAATGTAACAAAACATGTAACTGTATGCGTGAACGTGACAATAACTTTTCCAGCAACCCCACAATGTTTAACTTTTAAACTTTGGCGTCTACATCCCGCGCTTTCAGCTCGTTTTAGACCGTCCTCGATGTATTTTGTATAAAATTTGTCACGTGACACATAGACTATCTGCCAGCCACTCTACAAAGTTAACATCACTATGACCAATCCAGCCAACCACCTATAACATCTAGCTACAATATTGGAATCCAAATCTATTGCCTTGAGCTGTTTTACAAATGTCTCTATCTGGAATCCTAAAACATTTACGATCAGACATATGACGCCCAAGTCCCTTGTTTATAGCCGTCATTGTTCGAGCAGTTCTTTTTTGAATTGCTACATATTTAGCAGCCACTTCACTATTACATCTAAGAATATCACAATGGGCAAGCAAATCACCAATAACATCTCACAACAAACCTTGCAATCCAAATCCCTCGATTTCAGCTCTGATGTTGCATGTCTTAACATTTACAGGTTACTACATAATGTTAAAATCTTAGAATATCTCAATGAAAAAGGCAAACCACTTTTAACGTTTCACAAAAAACCTTGAAATCCAAATACCTTGCATGCGGCTCGTTTTCCGACAACTCTGTATGGCACATATACTATTTTTACCGGACACCAGCAATGTTTACATCTCACAACAAACCTTTAAGTCTAGATCCCTTGCTTTCAGCTCTTTTTCCCGACTGTAGGTCTGTATAACACATAACGGTATAAATATATACCGGCCATCCTGATATGTTTACATCTCACAACAAACCTTTGAGTCCATGTCCCTTGCTTTCAGCTCTTTCTCCGACAACTCTCTCAACATCTGCAGCTCTCGGTTCACGTTTTCCAGCAGCGTGTCCCTTCGGTTCAGGTCTTGTCTCATTGCTGCGCTATACTGGTCCGCTTGCTTCACCAGGCTCTCCGTCTCTGTTAGCAGTTTCTCGCGCTCTGTGTGCAGTTTGTCTCTCTCGGCACTGGCTTTCGTTAGATCGTCTTGCTTTGAACGCATATCTGCAATGGTTTTAGACAGCGAAGTATCATTATACTCATGTACTTTTAAATTTACTTCAATGCCTCTCTCGGCACTGGCTTTCGTTAGGTCGTCTTGCTTTGACCGCATATCTGCAATACATGTAGTTTCAAAGCCGACAAAAGTTATTACTATTATTGTTCTTTTGAATTACTTCCCGAATTTATTATTATCATTTCTTCACTTTGATAGATCTAATGTTTGACTGCTAAATAATGTTTATTTGCCATGTTTGTTTGAATTTGATGCAGTTACACAAATGTAAATACAAAGTATTATAAGTGCTTCAAAATAATACAAACAATGCAAATATAAAGATAAAGCGAGATAATCAGTACCTTTTTGACATGGGGTTTCATCAATGCATCTAGAGTTCTATGTATTTTCCTTTCCAGATTTGCTAGAGATACGCCCCAGTCCAACTTTCTGTTATATCCGTTTCAACATGATTGTTATATATGTACTTACCGCGCACAAGTCCTTCTATGATTCTCCTCTGCTGTTGACACTTCTCGTCCACTATGGACTGCATTTGCTGTAACATATCCTGTGACCTCACCAGGGCCTCAGACTGCGGTCCGGCGGTCGTCAGATCCGGCATCGTGTCATACCTCTTTGTAATCCCGTCGCGGGATAGATTAGTTGACTGGCCAACACTGTCTATCCGCGAATGAGCGTTCAGGTGTGTCGGAAATAGGTGCAGATTTTGGTTACGAAGTCGTGCGTACTGTGAACTGTCGATACCATTTGGTATAGACGCTAGTTTTGTTTTATAGTCATCGTAAAGTGTTGCCGATGAGAGGTTATGCATCGACGCCGCCTTGTTCTGGATCTCCTCGGCTTTAGCTCTTTGCACTTCCTGTTCCAGATGTTCCGACTCGTCTTTGAACAGCTGCAGCAAGGGAGATGACTCTCTGAGTTCTCTCTTCCAGTTGTCGTTCTTGGCGTAGTTGGTTTTGTTTAAGGCGTACTTAGAGTCGTCACGAGGCGAAAGCTGGGAGCGCGCTTCCGTTCCGCGCGTGGGGCCGTTGTCGAAGTCTGTCTTGGTCCCGTCAAAAAGCTGTGCCCGAGTATGTGGCTTAACAAAACCCATCTGAAAGACATATATTTACTGTAAAATGTTTTTATTTCGCGATGGTTTAATTAATAAGTATTTTCGATTAATCGTTGTTTATCGGCCAAAAACAACCATTTGGAGTTCTGGTGCGTAGGAATTAAACCACGAGAGCGTTAGCCCAAGTTTTTAATAGCCACGCATCAGAACGACAAAGAGTTGTTTATTGGTCGATAAACAACGATAATGCGAAAATTATTTCGATTCTTACATGATTTGACATATATTTTTGCAATTGTAATTGGAACTAATTTTTACTATGCTCCACTCAGAATCGGGACTTCTTTTTGCGTTGTTTATTAGGTAGTTTAACAACGATATTTTTTTTGCCTATATAAACAAATAGTATGTATCATGTTAGACGTTTGCGTATACCGACATCCAAACAGCGCGAATTCAAGAAAACGCGTAAATTATGTAAGTTATTTATATTACAATAAATTGAAAAATGCGCGAATTTAAGACTGCGCGAATTAGTTTTTCAAGAATGCGCGAAATGTAGACACCACGAAATAAAATGATTTTTCTGTAAATGTGCAGAATAGGAAAATTGCATTGTTGAATTAGTCAGAAATTTACATGGTTGATTTACCCTAAAATTTATTAGTCCGAAATTCACACTGCTGATTTAGTCAGAAATTTGCATTGTTGAATTAGTCTAAAATTTACCATTTATTTTAAGTCCAAAATTTACATTGTTGATTTTAAGTCCAAAATTACACTGTTGATTTAGTCCAAATTTACACAGTTGATTTAGTCCAAAATTTACACTGTTGATTTAGTCCAAAATTTACATTGGTAATCAAGTCCAAAAGTTGCATTGTTTATTTAGTCTAAAATGCTAGCACAATCACATCCTTGTATGCCAAAATTAAAATTGTTTTTCATTTTTCAAGTACACAATCACATACCTTAATCACATTGGAGAAAAGGAGCTACGTATGGAACGAAGTACATGGAGCAAGATGAAGTACTTAACGAACGAAGAAACGAACGGACGTTTGGTTGGCTTTAAGACGACAGGGAGTGAGGTTTAAAGAGCGGGGGTAGGGGCGAAAGGTAAAGATAATGGAATAAAAGGGGTAGGAGATAGATTATGAAGCTGATGTGACGGAATGGCTTTGAAAAGTGATATGATGCGCGTCGTGGGAAAACCGGACTTAATGCATGTGCGTAAAGTGTCGTCCCGGATTAGTCTGTGCAGTCCGCACAGGCTAATCCAGGACGACACTTTCTGCCTACAGTGGATTTATGTTTAGAAGAGGCTTCCTTGAAACAGAAAATACCATACAAGCGGAAAGTACCGTCCTGGATTAGCCTGTGCTGCAAATGCATTAAGACCGGTTTTCCCACGACGCCCCTCATATAGCTCATAAGGGAAATATGAACTTAATTTGTACTTTCAGATCAAATTGTCTATGTAAAATCCAATGATCTCTGTACAAAGAAATATGCAATATTTAACATATAAGCAATATTTACAAGTTAACAACATTTTACTTTTAAAAGACCTATACATGAAACAGCCAGAGACTTAAGGAATTTCATGAATTTAAGGAATTTACTTAAAGGTGAACGGCCATGTTTTGACATACTTTTGATATTTTGTAGATAAAAGTCAGTAGATTACAATGTTGCTTATGTAAAATTGGAAAATTATTAGTTTTATGCTTAAAAACGTTGATTTTGTTCATCGGCAATTTCCGTACGCCGCTCGGTAATTTCCGCCGCCATTTTCTTGATGACGTAGTTAAATCCCAACGCTCCATTAATAAGATAGGTTGCCATTGTAACTTACTAAATTTCTTTAAAAAAAATTGGCATTTCAACAATTCTTTTATGACAATATTTTGTTTTTAGGTATCGTAAGTCGTTGTGCTTGCTTTTAACATGTAACAACAGCTATTTAAAATGAATTTTATCGTATTTAAACAACGTCTTGCGGGAGGAGTAAATGACAATTAGCACATGCATCATTTATAAGTAGATTATGCCATATTGTATTACTTACCTTTTCGTTGATCGTAAATCTAGATAATCCATAATTATTTTGATTCTTTTATATTTCCATACAAGTATAATAATAAAGAAGCAATATTTAAAATAGAAAACTCCCATCACTTTTCAGACAGTTCACAATCGTATATTTGGTAGTTAGTCCTCTTAGTTGTTTATGTTGCTCATTTATATTAATTCTTTATACACCGATTGTTATTTAACCGTTGGATTTTCACTTTCAACTATATTCAAGATGTCAGTATTTACGGTCGAAAATTAATGTTAACAAAACTAAAGTCTGTATTTTTGAAAAGCGTAAGAGTCGCCATAATTATCAGTGGATTATAAGTGAACAAATCATCGAAATTGTTGACAGTTTTTGCTACTTGGGTGTAAAATTATATTATACAGGTAACATGCGATATGCCGTCAAAGTTCTCTCTGATCAGGCCCTGAAAGGATATCATAGTCTTCTTTGTTTATTTAATAATGTTAAAATGGATGTTAAGACTAAATTATATCTATTTGATTGTATGATTTTACCTATTCTACTGTACGGTTCAGAAATATGGGGAATATATAACTTTAAAGAAATTGATACCTTACATTTTAAATTTTTGAAAACAATTCTTGGTGTAAAACAATCAACATCAAATATGGCTGTATTAGGTGAAACTGGCAGATATCCGTTATCAGTGTTGTGTAAAGAAAGAGCTCTTAAATTTTATGTAAAATTAATGAATAATAAAGACTCTATTATGTATAGAGTGCTTGTAAATCAACGGAATCTAAATACCTTTTGCTGGTTTAAAGCATGCAAATCCTACTTTGAAAGTCTGGGAAATGGTGATCTATTTGAAAATCCTAATGTCAACATTAATTCTGCTACAGTGAAACAACGGATCCGTGACCAGTTCCAACAAACATGGTTCGAATCCATATCAAATATGCCTAAATTATTTTACTACTGTAAATTTAAAAGTAATTTTGAATATGAAGACTATTTAGATTATGTATCACATGAAAAATCAAGAATATCCCTTACAAGTCTACGTCTGAGCTCACATAATTTAGAAATTGAAACTGGCAGATATACTAATGTAGATCGAAGTAATAGAGTGTGTAGATTATGTTCATCAAACACTGTTGAAACTGAATACCATTTCTTGTTATGTTGTACTGCTTTTACTGACATTAGGAAAAAATATCTAGTACATACTTCCTGGCCGTCTATAAATATGTTTATTAATTTCATGTCATCGAAGTCTAAACGAAAAATCAGACACATCGCTAAATATTGTCATAATGCTATGATTTTACGTGATACATTACTTGCAGTGTGAAACTCTGAATATATATATTTGATGTATATATTATAAAAAAACTCATGAGATATGTATGTATATGATTGTGTATATATATGATTGTTGTCTGTATGTCTTGGCCATAATCTTATAAATAATTGTAAATGGCCCAAGGCAATGCTTTTGCCGTTTTTGCCAATAAACGAAACGAAACATCATGCCTTGAATGAATGGCAGTTTGTATACGACCCGTTGTTATGTCATGTCAAACAGGATGTTGTTTTGATAATTGGATACCTCCCTTACAAATGAACGAGAACGCTTTCACAGTTTGCTAAGTGTAATGACTATAATTATTAGCATCGACAAAAGAAATACGATGTTTCACATAGAAAAAGCATATGCATGTGATATGCTAACTCAAATACATGCCGACAATTTATTTATTGTTTTATTTTTACGCGTTACTATACTTTTCAAAAAATACTTTCTTGCTGCAGATTATCATAATATTGCTTACAATATATGTTCAGTATATCTATACTCGGGATAGTGAAACATTTTTGGGATATACTATTTTCTCATATTTAATAAAGTCAATGTTTCAGCAACAGGCTGTATATTATTATATTAACATCGTCCTTTACAATATTGTACAATTTTATTAGACGGGCTTCTTATGTAGCCATAAATCTGAATTAGCTACAACATTTGTATTGAAATAAGTCAGTAATAGGGCTTTGAAAAACATTAAAACACTACATGAGAAATGCTGTTGTTTTTTTTATTATCTTTTGACTACGTTTACAACAAAACGTTGCAGTTTTTTTTCTTCCTGTTTAATTATAAAGATAGTTGAATTTAAATTGCCAATGCATAAGGCTGAACTACCGCAACAAATCAGATTACGTTTAAGTCAAGTATAATTAATTCGTAAACCTTTCAACCAATTAGCAATCAGGATTTGCCATGCCCACAACTTGTCAAACCTTCATAATACTTTTGACACGTTATTGTGAAGGAATACACGGGATATTGTCATTGTTGTTTGTCGGGGCCATAAGGTTTATAATTTCGGTTGTGGTGACAGCAGGAAGCCCAGACTACTAAGGATCCATTTCCTTTGACCTCAAAGATAAAATATTGTTATCATTTGTCTAGTACTGATAAGTTGATAACACAAAGTGGTACTAAGTAAACGATCCCTATAGCAGATGTCTAAGACGAAGAAAGTAAGGACTATGTGTAGTCTATTTTTATCAAATGTAGCCAAATAGTTACATGAGAAAATGTTTTTATAACCTAAATTTATCTGACACATCCTACTTAATATAAATTATTATGTCTTAGGTTATTGTAACTTAATGAAATAACGCGAGTTTTGAAGTAATTTGTACAGTCTATATTTAAAACAATTAACGCGTTGGGAAGAATATACGTCACTTCCGGTTTGAAACAAAATTGGTATCGATAGAAATATGCGCAAAATCATGTTGTCTTTTATGCTATACTCGCTTATACAAGCGTTATTTATGAAAACTGATACGAGAAGTTGATTTGTTATGGCTAAAACTATGTTACTAAAGAATAAATAACATTTGTTAGAAACGTGGCCTTTCACCTTTAAGTTTTCTTAAAGGAGCTTTGTGAATATGGGCCCTGGAAGCAAGTGTGGTAAAGAATGCTATTATAGGACCACAACTGATAAAAAGAACCGTTTAATTGCTTACACAAGTGACGTTTAACTCAGGTATGGTGGCATACTTCTTTATAAGATAACCACATAATTGTCATGAAAATTGTGAAAGTGTAACGAATTTCAGCGAAAACTGCGTGTATTTTCACGAAAGGCTGACAACTTTTGTTGAAAATTAGTCACATTTTCGTGAAAAGTATCTGGTTATCTTATCCAAAAGTATGCCACCATACATTAAACTGTTGTTTTACCTTACCTGGAATGAATGGTCGTGTTGAAGATGCTGACGCAGCTCCCGAAGGGTGGCGAACCGACGAGAGTTACCGCACTTTGGGCACCGAAATGGAATCAACTCGTTGAGGAACGCCGGTACGTCATTCTGGGTCGTGGAACCATACTGGCCTGGTGGATCCATGGGTCACAGATGTGAGTTACTGTAATCATTGTAATGTTTGGAGATGAAATAATAGTTTTTGACCCCCCCCCCCGGCTGCCCCTCTGGGCTGGTCAACACGGAAATGTTGAATATCTTTGGAAATTCAATATAATTTTGCAAATATTCAATATCAGATTAATAGACTATGCTTAAACACCTTAATTGGAAGCATTATACTCATAAAACCCCTGAATTTAGTAAATTATTAGATAACGTCAACAGACTGGTTCGGCTTTACAGATAACGTCAACAGACTGGTTCGGCTTTACAGATAACGTCAACAGACTGGTTCGGCTTTACAGATAACGTCAACAAACTGGTTCGGCTTTACAGATAACGTCAATAGACTGGTTCGGCTTTACAGATAACGTCAACAGACTGGTTCGGCTTTACAGATAACGTCAACAGACGGGTTCGGCTTTACAGATAACGTCAATAGACTGGTTCGGCTTTACAGATAACGTCAATAGACTGGTTCGGCTTTACAGATAACGTCAACAGACTGGTTCGGCTTTACAGATAACGTCAACAGACTGGTTCGGCTTTACAGATAACGTCAATAGACTGGTTCGGCTTTACAGATAACGTCAACAGACTGGTTCGGCTTTACAGATAACGTCAATAGACTGGTTCGGCTTTACAGATAACGTCAACAGACTGGTTCGGCTTTACAGATAACGTCAACAGACTGGTTCGGCTTTACACCCTGCTCCTTTTAAGCAGCACGATGCACCTTTTTTGATCCTAGAATTTTCCCTACATGCAAATCTCATTTTACATAAAAATGATTCAAACTAGTAAATATTGCTTAGATGTTTCGTAGTCTACCCTTTCGTAAACAGAAATCATAGGGTTTCCCATAGAGAATTTGATCTGAAATTTTCAGTTAACTATACCTTAAGATTTCCACGAGAAGCTTTGTGAATACCGGCGCTAGCTCAGTTGGTAGAGCGCTGGACTACAAATCCGAGGATCGCGGGTTCGATTCCCAGCCCGGCCATATAACTTCTGTGTGGATTGGTCATGAAATTATTTCTAAGGCCATTCTCCCACTACCTCTGATTCAAGTAGGACAGTTGTCAATTACTGGCATAAGTATGTGCACTCAGTACTGGTAAACCAGCTTACCCAGGAAAAGTGTGAGTAGGTTAACTGACCGCTGTTATATGACTGAAATACTGTTGAATACGGCGAAAAATCCAAACAAACAAACAAACAAGGATCCGTTGGCCAAAGTTTATTTAGTACTGTAATGTTTGGAGATGAATTATTAGTGTTTTGCAGTATTCATGCGTTGCTGGTTTTGGATACATACTAGCCTGATTGATCCATGGGTCACAGATGTGAGTTGCTTTGTACTTAAATGTTTGTAGATGAAATAATAGCTTTGGTGTATTCCTATTTGTTCTGGGCCTTTGGCTCATACTGGCCTGATGGATCCATGGATCACAGATGTGAATTGCTTTGTACTTAAATATTTGGAGATGAAATAATAGTTTTGGTGTATTCCTATTTGTTCTGGGCCTTTGGATCATACTGGCCTGATGGATTCATTGGCCATAGATGTGAGTTTCTTTTGTACTGTAATTTTTGGAGATGAAATAATAGTTTTGGTGTATTCCTATTTGTTCTGGGCCTTTGGATCATACTGGCCTGATGGATTCATTGGCCATAAATGTGAGTTTCTTTTGTACTGTAATTTTTGGAGATGAAATAATAGTTTTGGTGTATTCCTATTTGTTCTGGGCCTTTAGACCATACTGGCCTGATGGATACATTGGTCACAGATGTGTTTCTTTTGTACAGTAATGTTTGGAAATGAACTGTTAGTGTTTGGTAGTATACGATCAAGGGTGGTATTCATAAAGCATCTTAAGTGAATTTTTTTCCTTATCCGTAAATCTGGAAATTTTCACAACTGTATCACTCCATACAGAAACAATTAAGCACTAGTAAGTTACATTTTAAAATAACACCAGTATTACTTTGTTATTTCAGGCAAATCAGCAACACGTGCCTGTGCTTGTTGAGTAAAGAAATAAAATACATTCAAATTTTGCACTTAAGTTTTATATTTGAGTAATGACTTAAGATGCTTTATGAATCCGACCCCAGGGCCCTGGTTACATGCTTGCCTCATGGGACACAGACGTGTGTTTCTTTTGTACTGCAATAATTGGAGATGAATTGTTAGTTTTGATTATTATGGCGTTCTGAGTTTTGGAATACACTGTGGCCACGTGTGACAAAGTCCGGTAAAAGAATCCATTCCCAATCCCAAAATGGTATATTTTGTCCCGATTGAATTAAAACAACAACAACAATAGTCCTAAATATTTTAATGTGAATTGTAAATAATCATGAACTGACTTGTATGTTTTTTTATATACAACTTTGGAATATTGAGTTCAACCAATCGTATACCAGTCGTTTAAGTAC
Organism: Congeria kusceri; assembly: GCA_027627225.1. Lineage (NCBI taxonomy): Eukaryota > Metazoa > Mollusca > Bivalvia > Myida > Dreissenidae > Congeria > Congeria kusceri. Next base: position 4,116,693 of record CM051034.1, on the reverse strand, counting down.
TAAATTTATTGCCGTCTTTAGGTATTCCCTATTAGAAAGATTTTACAACGCAAAATTCCCAATCTGATAAGCACCAGACCAATGGATACCTAAATCACTTGTGTACGGTTACGCCATTAGACGAATTAACGGTGTTTATGTACCGGGATTTAATAGTTTCTGCTACATTATTAGAGCGTTAATTTATATTTATTTCATACTTGTTTTATGTTTAATTTTATAACTATTTAACGACGCGCATCTATGTCTAGTATTCGACAGATGTTTTTTTTATATGAGTTATCCTCATAACAATTTCGCAGATTCCACAAAGTCATATTGTCACTGGTCCATTTCAATCCTTTCCAGAAAATTCCATCTACATTCGTTTGTAACCTTTTGCGTTAAGTTACTAACAAACAGATAAACATATAAACACACAAACGGTAACAAACATAACCTTCTTTACGGAATTAATAAAACTACTCCTTTTCAAACAGTACATGTTGTAGCAGACAAGAAGAAGCTACTATATTTCTTAGTATGTCTTACTATGTCATGAAAGGTATCATTAAAATCGCATTTTATGATTTTAGGTAAACTTTACTACAAACTGAAAGAAAATATGTTTCGTATATTGATCCAACTGTGGACATTGATTTCAATCAAAACAACATTAAACTGCAAAAACTCTAGATCTGGAATTGATACTACGTGGCAAATCATGAAAAAAAAAACTTTTTCCTTAAAGTTTGTGCGAAGGGATAAAACTCTTACAAACGATGTACATTAAAGAATCCGGAATTACCCCCCTTTGAAAAAAAAGTCATTTTAAATTTTGTGCAAAGGGAGGAAACTCTTACAAACGCTGTACAGTAAAGATCAGGAATTACCTCCCTTTGAAAAAATGCATATAGTCTTTGTTTATCACATATGGAGTTTTTGAGGTTTTGAAACTCCACCATTGGTATACTATTGAGGAGAAATGTGGAATGTTTAATAATGCACCTATCAATATTTTCCCCCGGGGGGGGGGGGGGGTCGGCGGGCAAACCCAGGGGAATTAGACGTATTGTACTTGGGGGGGGGGTCTAATTCCCTACCCTAGAGCCAAGCATTTTTGTCTACATCCCCTCAATGGGGGATGCTTAATTGGTGTATCAAATGGTCCGGGGGCCAATATGATCAGGATCTAAAATCCGAACAAAGTCTATCGGGAATATTGCTTTCATTCTAAAGTCCCGTATATGCCCGCCGCTCCCCCCCCCCCCCCCCCGTGGGAAAATATTGATACGTGCATAATGCTACCGTTTGTTTCACAGAATCTAAGAGTACGCTGATCTGGGCCCATATTCACAAATCTCCATATTAAAAACTTAAGGAAATTTCTAAAAATCATTAAATTCCTTAAGTTTTTCTTAAGTTAATTTTGTCTTAAATGGTCTTAATCGTGCAAAGAATCAACAGATATTTCTCATTTTACCACATTTCAAATATAAAATATTGATTTTCACGCGGAGAATTATCTTTGAATTTTTCACTGAGATATAAAATTCTCCTTTGTGGATATTGTCCCCTGTCGTACGAAACAACCCATTAAACCAAATACTCTGCAGTACGGTACCCTTAAGCTGACATTTTACTCATGTGTATTTCGAAACATAAGAATTTGTTTATTTCGTAATTGAGAATGTTTTTCGATACTAAACTAATATTATATGTTTAAAAAACGAGATTCATTTCGTCAAAACGGAACAATATTTCGTATAAACGTAATACATTTTCGTAAATTAATATTTCGTTTAAACGAAATGTATTACGAAATTGTATAATTAATACGTTTAAATGAAATATTTTTTTTGCGTTTATACACAATAGCATTTCATAATTATGAAAAAAGTATAGCGTTTTTACGAAACAACAGTTCGTAATTGCGATATACTATTGTATTTGTACGAAATACATTTCGTAATTACGAAATAAAACAACAGACAAGTGTGTACTGTCACTTAAAGGCCCTGTAGTATTGCTAATTCACCTATCAATATTTGGGGGTCTAATTCCCTACACTAGAGCCAAGCCTTTTTTTATCTAAATCCTCTCAGTGGGAGATCGTATAGGGGTATCAAATGGCCCAGGGGCCTATATTACCGGGATCTAAAATTCGACCAATGTATATTTTCCCCGGGACCCGGAATCATTCGGTGTGTCAATTTCCCGCCTGTCGGGAATCGCTTTCAGTCTAAAGTCCCGTATATGCCCGCCTCCCCCCAGGGAAATATTGATAGCTGCATGAGTACGACTGCATTAATTATTATGTTGACGAAGGCACCCATTTTCGGCGACGAAAAGTTCGCACATTTTAACGTGTGTGCGTAGAATAGTTTTAAGTGAGATGACTTTCATTTAATTTTAAATTAGATTTACGCAGATTTAAACAGATTTATCGACGTCACGATACGTGGATAATAAAGATTTTACACTTTAAGGCAACTAAAGTATACACAAATTGATATGCATATAAAATATTAGTTTAAATAATGAGACGTAATCGGTGGATTGTGAGCTATGTTTGTTGTAGTCAACATTACTTTTAATGATATATTTTTTTTTATATAAAAAACATGAACAAATCGTTTAATTAAATAAGCGTATTAATGGTGATGAAAAACCGTATCAAACCTCATATTTATAGATGTATAAAACAGCTTTCGTGTGTTTTACCGGGTATATAGAAATATATCGCCCCGGGATCATTTCAGTTGATACCTGTATATTACTACCTTTGATACCCACGCAATATGTTAGCTAGCTACAAATTACCTAGCGATTGTAAATCCGTTGAATCAACTGTATATCAGTATCCACACTTTTGACTGTATAGTATACATTAGCATATAAGTACTCCATAGCGGTTTTATCCTAAATCAAACCTTTAAAATACGAAACGGATTGCGCATTTTGCTATTGTTCGTAAAACTGAAAGAAAAATCAACAAAATCAACCATACTGGCAACAGATTTCTTACTCATAAAATATACATGAAATTCTCGACGGTAACATCTGGAAAACCACGGATTGCGCATTTTGCTATTGTTCGTAAAACTGAAAGAAAAATCAACAAAATCAACCATACTGGCAACAGATTTCTTACTCATAAAATATACATGAAATTCTCGACGGTAACATCTGGAAAACCACGTCGCTCGGCGAGACTTCTTTCTACCTGTACAGTAAATGCGTATTATAGCAACGTAGAAAATGCCCAATACACGAGGTAAATAATGAGTCACAGAGTAACAATCTGGCGCTGTCAATGGTCCTTCAATCATGTTGGCGTTGCTGTTGTTGCTGTTGTTGCTGTTGTTGCTGTTGTTGATGTTGATGGTGATGAAGATGATGCTGCTGCTGCAGATGATGATGATGATTATGATGATGGTGATGATGATGAAGAGGAGTGTGATGCTGCTGCTGCTGATGATGATGATGATGATGATGATGCCGATGCTGCTGCTGCTGCTGCTGCTGCTGATGATGATGATGATGTTGATTGCTATTTTCTTCTTATTTTCTGGCTATATGTGTTAAAGTTAAGATTAATTCGGTATCTTTGTATTCATAAAATTTTATAGTGAGGTCCAAGAAAACGATGTTATGAAAAAATTTAGTATAAAAGTAAAAAAAAAGAAACATTCCAATTCCTATTCCAATATTTTATTGCATTAAACATTGTACAAGGTTTATAATAGCATTATAACAAAGGCATGGTAGAAAAAAACAACAGCAATGAAGTAAAACATTCCATTAAGGCGTGAAAAATATGTTTGTTTTAGGTTACCCGACCTACCCTAAAAAAATGCCCCGACCCTAGAACATTTTATTGAGTTTGCCGGATATTTTTATTTATTTAAAATTTCCCAATAATTAAATGTTTTTTGTAATAAATAAGTATTTTGTGTTGATAGAATTCACTTTAAAACAATGTTTAAGGATATTACCGATATGTTTTCAATATTCATTTAGTTTTAGAATCTTAAAGTTAAATGTTTACCACGTAAAAAAATAAATAAATAAATCACTACATATCTACCCTATTTCTTTTGGGCATGTAAACTGAAACAAACATATTTTTTACGCCTAAATAACATTTACCTTTGGTTAACAAAGGGGCAATCTGTAAGCCAAGTACCCCTTAAAAATTAACCATCATTTTTATCTGCATATAATGTATATTTAAGAAAAAAATCGATTTATCGTTGTTTATTGGCCAATAAGCAATGAGTTAGAGTTCTGATGCGTGGGAATTAAATTTATTTAAGAAATAAAATTCGATTTATCGTTGTTTATTGGCCAATAAACAATGAGTAAGAGTTCTGATGCGTGGGAATTAAAATTAAACCACGAGGGCGTTAGCATGGCATCAGAACGACAAAGAGTTGCTTATTGACCGATAAACAACGATAATGCGAAAATTATGTCGATTCTAACATTATCTGACAAGTTTTTTTTTTGCTATTTTAATGAGAACTACATTTTGCTATGCTGCGTTCAGAGTCGGGACTACTTTTTGCGTTGTTTATTGGGTAGTTTAGCAACGATAATTTTGTTCTTTGTCTATAGAAAAATCAGCGAGTATCATGTTTTAACAGTTAGTTAATTGTTTACTAATTTTATAATAATTTTGTGTTATGTGATTCAGGATGTTGCTGTTTGTAAAAAAAAACGGGTTTAAATCCAAAGTTAAAATTTGAGAAAAAAAAACGATTTTGAGTTGTCGTTCAATTGGTTTGATTCCTACGCAGCAGAACTTTAAATCGTTGTTAATTTAGCTGATAAACAACGTTCTTTATAAGCCGATAAACAACGTTGTTTATTAGCCGATAAACAACGATAATGCGAAAATTATTTCGATTCTAAGTTGACCTGGCAATATTTTCTGCAATTTCAATGCGAACTACAGCTTTATAGCTTCGGAACTATTTTTTCGCTTTGTTTATTGGTACTTTAACAACGTTGAATTGTGTATTTTGTCTATAGAAAACACTGCGTTCGTGGCACGTTTGAATTATACATTAAACGCGGAATAGCAAAATGTACTACTTTCCGTTGGCTATTGGTCTTACAGTCTAAATATCTTTGAAATATGCCATTGATGTCTAATAATTATGTGCTTAAATATCGTCAATATGACAAGAAATAATTGTCATTGCTGGAATTCGTTTGTGTTTAATTGCATTACGTTTTTCGATAATTACTCTAATTGTTTATCTATTTCCTTTGTATGCAATTGATCAAGCGAAACGATTTAATCAATAAGGCAACAGGAAGATATTATCTTTGTGATGATTTGATCAACAGTAACACCTCATTTCCCGTCTTTTATCTGAAATGTGTTTAAATCTTTGATTAGGCGACGCCGCGGCGCAGTCAAGCGAATCAGAAAGCGCGTGCCGTATTACCTCCCCTGGCAATTTTTACCTGTCCGAAAGGTGGCGCTCACAGATTGTTTATTAGTTTTCAAAATGGAGACAGCGAATAGGAAACGGAAGCGCGATATTCAAGAGTTTGAAGAATCCAATTCTTTGGATTCCAGCTTCACCGTTGAAAATTGCGGACTTACGTCAGTTTTGAGTTCCAGAAAAAGAAGGAAGTCGATTTGTGCTGCAGACGCGCGATCTACCTCAAAGGTGATTAATCACACACGCTGATTGACACATTCGCAACATAATTTCGCGATTATTATTGTGGTAGTACAGTAGTAGTAGTATCAGCAGCAGCAGCAGTAGTAGCACCAGCAGTAGTAATACTAGTAGAAGTACTACTAGCAATAGCAGCAGCAGTGATGTAGGAGTAATTATTGTATAATTATGCCCCCCCTTCGAAGAAGTGGGGGTATATTGCTTTGCACCTGTCCGTCGGTCGATCGGATGGTCGGTCTGTCCGTAGACCATTTCGTTTCCGCACGATATCTAGAGAACGCTTTGACCTACGATCATTTAAGTTGGTATGATGGTTACTTGGGAGGAAAGGAAGACGCCCAGGATTTTTCGGAAAAAGTACCTTGGTTAAATTAGGAAATTCACGACGTAAAATTTTCAAAATTGGGAAAAATGTGTATAGCTAAATCATAAGTATAATGAAGAAATTTACAGTTTTAAATCAATAAATAAGAATTTAACAGGCACTAATAATTTTAATTTTCCTCTAATTTCTAAATTGTGATGAATACCTAAGCACTCTTCACCCTAATTTTTTCAAAGCACTTGCCAGTTCGGGCAAGCTTGTTAGCAAAACCACTTGCCCGAAATCTGTTTAACTTGTCCAAACTTCAAATGCTACTGCTACTTTACAGCAATATAAGAAAATGAAGTGTTCTATAATTTTATTTATTCATATTTTATTTCCATAGTCATGTCTGTCATATTGTTTTTGTTGTTCTCTCTCAAAATGGGAAATGCATAAGGTTCATCATATTTTGTATGTCATGTGTCAAATGTGATTTTAAAGATAAACAAGGAAATATCTAATGTCCAAAAGGTATGTGGCTCTGCTCAAAAGGAGAGGGGTGGACAGCTAGACCAATTTGTTGATATTCTCTAATAACTTGATAACTCACTTAAATGCTTCTAATTAAGGTTTTTATACAAAGTATATTTATTGGATAATCATATTTGCACAAATATGTTGTATTTCAAAAGATATATATTCAACATTTCTCTGCGAACCAACTCAGAGGGGCATCAGAGCGAAACTAAACAAGGAGCAGGGTGAGGCAACCCGCTATTTCACTCTTATTAAACTGCCAGCTACATTTGACGAAAGTAGTTCCAAAATAGTTCCTACCAAAGAAAAGTATTCAAAATGCAGTCTTACTTTCAAACAACATGCACTTGTGCAATTAATTTCATATCAAAATAAAATACTTATTTATATATTTGTTAATTATTGCAAACAATGCAAGTATGTGTACACTTCAATTTCAGCCAAACTAGCATGTACTCCAACTCAACTAAGGTAGTCTGCATCTTAAGCTTTTGAATGGAGAAGCGTTGACTCGACTACGATCAATTGTCTATATATTTCAATAAGTGTCGTCATATGTTTATGTGTAAATACTTTATGTGCCAATAAAACAACGGGTTTTAGAAATATTTTCTTTGAAGAAACAATCTTGTATGTTATTTTTAATGCATTTCTGTTTCCACAGAATATATAAAGCCTCTGAAAACACTTGCCCGATCAGGCAAGCATCGGGCATTTTCTGCTAGCCGAAATCAAATCTACTTGTCCCGGGCATCGGGCAACCCAGTTACGACGAAGACTGTACCTAAGCAAGCTATGCAACCAAGGGTCTGTACTCATAGGCATGTCTCATTTCCTATAAGTGTGTGTATATTTCTAAAAAAGCATCACCAAATCTGACCAACTTCACCAAAATAAAATTGTGGGATCTACTGTCTACATGATTTAGTTATAATGATGTATTAATAAACATCGTGTAGTGCCTACACTACGTAGGTGGCGAAAATATGTGATAACTTGAAAAGAAATCTTTACCTCCTTATATTTAAAATCGTTCCTTTAACTGACACATCCACTTGTGTAAATAACAAAATATTTGCCCACAATTCATGTTAAATTTCATCATGATACAGGACAAACGAATCATTTTTCTTTGTTTTACGAGTATTATTACACAGCTATTTGAGTGTTCTTCCCTTGTAAACAATGTCAACGATAAAATTAGAGCATATCCAAATGTAAAGCCAGTGTGAAAAAAGTCGGCTGTAAAGTATTGAAAAATCGTATTTTCACTTTCATTTTAAAAAAAAAACACACAGATTCTTTACAATTGGGAATTTTTGTGTCAGAATTGGGAAAAATTATGCATATTGGGCATTGGAAACGGGTCTGACTATCGGACCTGTCAGAGCAGTAGAAAAAGCCCTGACGCCTATCAATTTTCAACAGACGCTTGTTTCCTCTGTAAACCATTTCGTTTCCGCATGATATGTAGAATACGCTATGACCTACGATCATCCAAGTTGGTGTGCTGGTTACTCCGGAGGAAAGGAAGACGCCTATCAATTTTGAGGTCAACAGGTCAAAGGTCAAGGTCACAGGGGCTTGTAACATGAAAACTGTTTTCTCCGTAGACCATTTTGTTTCCACAAGATATCTAGAGATGTTTTGGCCTATTTGATGTTTAATTCAAACAGAAAACAGGTATCCTTATATAATAGACTGTAAAAATAAATACATAATTATACTCTATCTTTCTTTCAGCTTTATATTTACTTTCTAAATATCAACTTTAATTTCCTCCCCATTTGTTAATGTGCACATACAATATTAAAAAAATCTCTTAACAATTGCGCATATTGACGACTTGGCTGCAAGTCGGGGGCCATACATGCTTTAAAATCATCGCTTGTTATCATAGTTTTAGTTTGTATTGTTATGACGCTTGACAGTTATAGAATTAAAGCAGTTGAATAGACAATATGTAATGTGTCTTATGAAAACACTATCTTAAGACATAAGAAACTAAATAAAACACATTCACAGTCTCCATTTACATTTAGGGATTTTTATTAGGTTAGAAATGCTTATTAATTATTTTAGATTCTAATGATTTTTTATGATAAATTAAAAAAAATACAGAAGATATGACCATTTTCAGTGTATTTTAGGCCCGTTGCTCTGTTTAAAAAGTATATAATTTCCCCCTATATTTATCGTAAAATTTCCTCAACAATCCCTGCAATTTACATCAAACCAAGTTTGTGCATGATCTAAGTTATCATTTGTAGCAAAACAATTCATTATTGTTTTATAACAAAGCTGAATATAACAATGTAATAATGCTTCTCTAAAACAAACACCCACTTTTGCTGTAAAATTCCCCATCTGAAGGGCACCGCCTCTGTTCTAACAAAGCCGAAAAAAACACTGATTTTAGGGCAATTCTTAGGTTGCTGAAAATAGTAACCTTTTGTTTATTTGTTTGTTTAGTCAGCCTGAGTCCTCTTGTGCATTCAGTCGCAGTATATGAGGACTTGCAAATTATAGGGTGATCCAAAATATCTTGTACTGTTTAAACTCTACACTTTTCCTGTTATTTCAAGAGTTTTATAATATTCAAATATAAATTTAATATAAAGAGTTTAATTTAAAGTTTTACTGAAACAAAATTTATATTTGTAACCAAAGATTTTAGACACAAAAAGCTTTTGGCTTATTTTCATAAAATATTTAATTGACATGCTTTGCCTTGTTACGATGTTCTTACATTTTTAAGTTCAATCATCTCATTACAGTAAATTACCTAATACATTAACCAATTGGTATTTAAATGCCTACAGAGTTGCTGGAAGAACAAGATTGGTCATTATAACATCTGACTTATGGAAAATATCATACGTGTGTGTGTGTATGTCGAAGTTTATGAGGTCCTTCCGTGCCTGAGGCTGCATTATGTGAGGACCCGGAGAGTGTCCCAGCCCTCCTACTTAATTAACTTAATGCAGTTGACTCACAAAAGTTGGGACGAATTTTTAATCATAGGTGTGTGTGTATATTTCGAAGTTTATGAGGTCCTTCCGCGCCTGAGGCTGCATTATGTGAGGACCCGGTGTGTGTCCCAGCACTCCTACTTAATTAACTGACTAGAGACTCACGAAAGTTGGGACGAATTTTTAATCATAGCTGCACTTTCCAGCTATTTATTTTTTACTGAAAGATTTTAATTTTGGTGTGGCCTTGTGCTGTGGGGGGGCAAACTGGAGTAACCGGAGGAAACCCCACCTGTCCGGTATGGTGACCACCAACCAAACTCACATGCGCCGGGAGCGGGAAGCGAACGCGGGACGCCTAGGTGAGAAGCGAGTGTACCAACCACTGCGCTAGCCGGACAGCCGCAAAATATCATTGGGGCTCACAAGACCAAATACAATGCACAACGCTAGATATAGGTACAGCATAATATCTGCAATTACTGATTATACAGACTCAGTTAATTAGCAGATGGTTGAGTCACATCACCTCTGTGTGAAGCTACATGTATCCAAAGATGAAAGAGTCACAGGGTGGTGAGATCCTCACCATACTGTACATACAGTCAGAGTTTGTTAAGATGCCCCAGAGGCCATGCCCACAAAGCTCCTAAGGAAATTCTTAACTTAAGTCATATTTAAGTGAAAAATTCAAATAACATTTTCCATCAGAAAATCAATATTTTATATTTTAAATATGGTAAAATAAGAAACATCTGTCGATTCTTTACCAGATTTAAGCCATTGAAGACAAAATAAACTTTAAATGAACAGGCCACAGACTTAAGGAATTTTATGATATTAAGAAATTTGCCAAGTTTTTCCTAAGGAGCTTTGTAGATACGGGCCCAGGGCCTTTTTCACCATTTTGGGGATATGACCTATACCTATGAAATCGGGAATTTTAGCGTTAATTCGCCTAAAAAAAACACAGCTCTTTTCCGTAGCCAGAATAACCATTGGCTACTAAAAATAATCCATTGGCAACCAACATTTCTAAAATTATTTGTAAATGAAGCACGTTTTTACACTTTCTAAGGAAAGGAAAATATTTCTAAATTACACATATTTGTGCAAAATCATTTTATTTTTCAACTCATTCATATATCTTGGCACCAACCTCGAAACATTTATAGATGTAAAAACTGTACAGATATATGTATATATAATATGGCATTATCGCATATCTGACAGCAAAGTACAGGTGTATATATATATATAATATGGCATTATCGCATATCTGACAGCAAAGTACAGATATATATATATAATATGGCATTATCGCATATCTGACAGCAAAGTACAGGTATATATATATATAATATGGCATTATCGCATATCTGACAGCAAAGTACAGATATATATATATATAATATGGCATTATCGCATATCTGACAGCAAAGTACAGGTATATATATATATATAATATGGCATTATCGCATATCTGACAGCAAAGGACAGATATATATATATAATATGGCATTATCGCATATCTGACAGCAAAGTAGTTACAAAAGGTTCTCCACATTATTATTAAAGTGTATTCATTGGATTGTTTTTATAATCGTTTAGTAACATATGTCTTTTAATATTGCACAGATGTATTTTGGCCTAATAGAAAGGGTATTGACTTAGTGGAAGATAAATGTGTTTTGAATTCAAAGGGGCACAAATGGGTAAACAGTAATTTACATTTTTAGCAGGCAGTTACTTCCCTTTGATCTGAGATAAGCTATGATGGGCGAAACAGGTATTATTCAGCTGATATATCAATAAATTTGACTTTCTAATCTTAAAATCAGAATATATATAGAAAATACTACGTTGTGTTGAATAAGGATAAGTTTAATTGCGAGGCTTAGAAAATCTGAACCACAAGCCTTGGCAAGTGGTTCACGTTTTGTGCTGAGCAAATAAACTTATCTTTATTCAATACTTACCTAGTATTCTATTTATCCCATCATTTTCTGTCTTTGTTTTGAAAATAAACGTTAAGAAAACACACGATCTCTTATGGAAAACATAAAATGACGTCACAAAAATCAACACGATGACGTCATTATACTGCGCGTGACTGCTTTATCACCACAGTGTTGAAATAAAGCGAAGTTTATTCCATGGGGGTTTATTTCATCAATGCACGCACGATGATGGGATACATTATTTAGATTGATTTGCCATGTAATTTATATTGTAATTTTTATTAATTCAATAGGACAAAGAAAATTTGGAAAGGATGAAATTAGATGCAGCCAAAAGTTTGTTCAAGCGCGATCAGACTGTGAACAAGAACATTTTACGTCGCACACTGCGACGCAGGGTGTCCATGTCGGTGATGAGACAGAAGATGAAGAAGCTACAGGACTACTCGTTGCCGTGTCAGACTGACAATTTCAGATTCCTGCGAGCTGTTTCGGAATTCTGCAACAGCCCCATCATGGGTCTGTCGATCGGCAGTTCTGACAAGGTAAGCCCAGTGATTATTTTCCTTATTTAACAGGATCCGATAAAGGAACCCATTGTCAGTGTCAAATATATTTTTTTCACAGTTAAACAAAATCCTAAATCCGAAGAGACAAAATACAAAATGTGAAGCTCCGTTTAAACAAATGAAATTACTTGTATGGTTATAGATAAACAAAATTAAAATACAAAGTTCAACCAATATAACACTAGTTTCAGTAATTGATTAATTAAATTACCATACTTTCTTAGATGCTTCCCAACTTGCAAGATTTCACAATTTGATGGGTACCAGACCTATTCCCACAGCAATGAATAAAATTGCTGTAAGACTTGATTTCTGAGAATATATATCTTTTCTTTTAGATTAAATACCAATAGCAGTTTTTTTTAAGGTGAATTTTTTCGTTGTTTCGAATGAAACTTCAGTACTAAGTAGTAGAGAAACATTGACCAGAAACCTGTTTTGTTTCTAGAATGGCTGGCAAAGATGCCCTTTAGAAAGGCGGTTGTAAAATGTGTCTATTTATAATTATGAAATACTCTGCGAAAACATATTCAACAGTTATTACCTGCTAGTAAAGTGTCCCATTTAAACATGCTCTTGATTATTTTTGCATTTGCTCAAATGCAGGTTTTGTATTTAATAAAAGTATATAGCCTTACCACACAGTTAGGTATTATTTTAGATACATTTTTTATAGTTTTAAATTTTCGATTTCCAGCTAATTGTAAGTGCCTGCGTACATGCTTAATTGCTTATGTGTGGGCACTCTCCTGTAACCATAGGCAAAAAATAAATCTTCTGCAAGTCTTTAGTCACTTGTCTACATTATGTTTTCAGCGTTGTTTTCAAGAGGCATTTTTGTAAACAATCCCAGGAATCTTTAATCAAACCAATTTAATGCATAATCTAAGTTATCATTTGTAGCAAAACAATTGATTAATGTTTTATAACAATGTAGAATATAAGTATGTAATAATGCTTTTCGGAAAAAAATAAATTTGCTTTTGCTGTAAAATTTCCTATCTGAAGGGCCCCGCCACCTTTCCCCCAAAGGTGAAAAAAAAACACTGGATCAGTTTGAATTTATTTACCCAAATTGGTACTAGGAGGGGAACTAAAACAGCAGCAGGGTGCAGCAGTCTGGTATTCCAGTCTAAATATTCCACAGTTATAATCCAATTAACCACATATTAATGAATGAATTTGCATATAATTATGGTAATTGACAAAGTTGACATTGTATAATACAGCCATGTGTTTTAGTTTGACAGCTTGTTTGTGTGCAGCAATTATACATCAGATTCATATGACATTTCCGTCAGTGTAGACTTGTGATACAATGTAATGATCACTTGTTTCATGGGGGTTATTTGTATTACATAATGAGGGTAATTACTTGTAACACCATGTTTGCACCCATTTGACAAGCCCCTCACATTCTAAAACATGAAGCTACATGGCATAGAAAATCTATATAAAAAGTGATTTAGTGATTTTAATACATCTCTTTCATAAGGAGTCACCTATCTTGATGTCAATATTTATTTTTATTTTGATATTTGGAATACAGTATTGAATAATAAACAACTATGCCTGTGCAAGTTATTGCCATGGTGAGTAAAATACTTGTTTCTTGGTAACTTAAAGAAATGTTTTAATATTTTACATGAAGGCAATTCTTGTTGTTACAATAGATTAAGATGTCCTAAGTAATCACTGTACGTTATATAATACATGTAGCTGTTTAGTTTAGTTGCATTTCATGCTTGCTTAAAAAAGGTATTTTGTTTGTTTGTTTGTTTTTGTTTGTTTGTTTGTTTGGATTTTTCACCGTATTCAACAGTATTTCAGTCATATAACGGCGGTCAGTTAACCTACTCACACTTTTCCTGGGTAAGCTGGTTTACCAGTACTAAGTGCACATACTTATGCCAGTAACTGACAACTGACCTACTTTAATCAGAGGTAGGGGGAGAATGGCCGTAGAAATAATTTCATGACCAATCCCCACACAAGTTATGTGGCCGGGCTGGGAATCGAACCCGCGATCCTCGGATTTGTAGTCCAGCGCTCTACCTACTGAGCTAGCCGGCCCAGCTTTATTTTTTATTTTATTTTTTTTGTCCTACGTATTTACATGAAATAACACTGATATTGGATTTGAAAATAGTTTAGATAAATTCACTCCTTACAAAACAAAGATATATGCATCATTTTATTATGACTGTTAAGTCATTAGGGTCATCTGTCTCCATTGTCTCTATTTGAATCCCTCATTATCATTATTATGCAGATCAGCCCATAAGGAGCATTTTCCCATTTATTGCATGCTCATGTTATGCTTGTGCCATAGAAAATGCTGGACATTTGATGCTCCAGAAATCTCCCATCATAAGCCTTTGTGAGCCTGGTTTTCTGCCTGCTTCATTGATTTTTGTAGAGTATTGGATTTCCTCTACAAGACAGGGGCATTGCAGGGAACCATTATGAGATATTCATCATTTGCTATTTACAGCTGCAGATTTTCATTAAACAAACCAGGAACCAGTAGTGAATTTTTAGGTCTTGGTTCATTGGATTTCATTTGTGGCATAATGGAAGGGGATGCTCTAAGTGGGTCGTGTTTTATAGTGAGTCTGTGTGCTCTGAAGTGTTACTGAAGTGTCAACTTGCAAAAAGGCTTTGTGGAATTCTTACTGTCTATGTATTTAAAGTGATTCTGTGAAATGTGACTCATAATAATAATTATTAAACAGGAAAATTTTGACAAATGTGGGAGGGTTTAGTAACTCAAGTGGCTTCAAAGTGCATTAGCAATGCAGTTACTGGAGTGGTATGCTATTATATAAGGAAAGCTGTAATGGGTGTTGTATTTTCCTATTTATTACGATATTGATGAGATCAAAGTTGTTCATTAAATAAACAGAATTCCAATGAATCTGGCATTCAAAACAGTAATTCTGAATGTTGATTGAATGGTTCTCTTTTTTGTGCTGCGTTAAAGTTGATGGTTTTGTCACTGATGCATGAGTTATTTGCAGTGTTGAGCTTGAAAGTACATTTTGGTTTACTGATTTTAGTGGCTGCCAATAGTTAATATGTCGTGGTTGCATCAAGAATGTGTGTTTGAAATTTACATACCATATCCCCTAATTTGCCAGTAGTTGTTCCATGATCCGAAACATGCTGAGTTGTAAATAGACTGCCTATATTGGTTAATTGACTTATTGAGGAAAGATTATTCTGTTGCATGTTCCAGTTGTTTGTCCGTGTATGAATGACTGTATGAATGGTGTAAGTTTCTTTCTCCTATTTTAAAACCAGCCAACATTCAACATTAAAACGGGTCTGGCTGGTGCATGAGCATTTATAATGAACAAATACATTTACTAATCTTGGGGCATGTGTGATAATACTGCGTCAATGAACATGCTTGCATTTTTCATGGGAACTCTGGTTGAAATTTGAGCTTGTTGATTCCACAGCTGTTTTACTCTCAGGGCATGCTTTGAAGCAGTTAGATTCAGGGCTGTGGCCCCAATTATTTAGGCGTATTCTCTGTTGTATGTACACCTTATTTGCTGTTAAGAGTACTGGATATTAAATTTGTATCAATGTAGTATTGATTATATATGACACTACTATTTATTGATTTATTGATTAAGAAATTCTTAGGGCGACACGCGACAACTCAATGCAACACACGACACCACACACGAAATTCAACGCGACACATGACACGACCCTCGACGCGACACATGACATGACACTCGACAATGACCGGCGACATTCAACAATCACCAACGACACTCTATATTTACTCCAACATTTCTTGCCAAAAACTAGAGCGACAATGAGACATGCAACTGTTCAAATGTCATGTGTACATTGTCGTGTGTCACGTTGCAATGTCGTGCGTCGTGTTGCGTTGATTGTTGTGTGTCGCCCTCAAAGGGCGACAGTCGACATTCAATGTGGCACCGGCTTCGGTAATACTCCCTCGAGATAAAAGTTGTTGAGTATACATCCACGGTCTGAAAGGAGTGCATTTTAATCAGGGAGAGAGATTTGCAGATGCCAAGTTGCTGGTTTACTCATAATAGATTAGAGAGTTTACCCTGGAAAACAAACCCTAGACAGGGATTGTTCAGTCGCCAGATAAATGATGCAAAACACATTTTATCTTGCATCTATGCAACTATGGGTAGGGTGATTGTTTGGACTTTTCAATGGACCGAATATTTCTTAGAACTTAGTGCATTTCAATCCAGCTCAATATTTCTGAGAATGATTATTATTAAATCATAAATAATTTTATTAAAAGGATTATTTGTTCAAGAATACCTTAATTACTAGTGATTCAGTTAATATGATTGATTTCTTCACAATTTGGATGTATGTGCAACATTTAAAAATATTTAAATGATTTGTTTATAGCAAACAACTGTTTTATGTTCTAAATGGAACTCCTGGCCCCACAGCTACAAACGTTCATAAGATTAATCTAAGTGTTTATCTTAAAAATTGGCAAATAAAAATCAAACCCATTTGGTACAACCTTTTTGTGTCACCATATAGTGGTCACGTATGTCGGCGGCGGCGGCGTCCCCTTTCGCTTGTCCGGAGCATAACTCTTAGACTATTAAAGCTATCAACATGAAACTTCATAGGTAGATAGATCTCATTGAGGGGAAGTGCAATGCACAAGAACCGTTACTCTGCACCTCATACTTTTAGAGTTATTGCCCTTTGTTTATTTTCATACTTAATTTTTGTCCGAAGCATAACTCTAAGACTATGAAAGCTATCAACTTGAAACTTCATAGGTAGATAGATCTCATTGAGGAGAAGTGCAGTGCACAAGAACTGCACCTCATACTTTCGGAGTTATTGCCCTTTGTACATTTCATACTTATTTTTGTGTCACATTTTAGGTTTTAATAAGTCTTTTCTTTGCAATTAGCCAGAGTGCACTGCTTTTGAAGATTTCAATAAATCTGTTAAAAAAAATTTGAGCATTAACCTTAAGTGCTTCTTCATTTGGATTTACGTATGCTATCGGGGGTCAGGCGACACATCCGACTCGCGGAGTTCTAGTTAATTAGTAGATATTTAGCCCGGCCCGGCTAGCTCAGTTGGTAGAGTGCTGGACTGTCAATCCGGGGATCATGAGTTCGAACCCCAGCCCGGCCACATAACTTGTGTGGGGATTGGTCATGAAATTATTTCTACGGCCATTCTCCCCCTACCTCTGATTCAAGTAGGGCAGTTGTCAGTTACTGGCATAGGTATGTGCACTTAGTACTGGTAAACCGCTTAGATCGGCTAAGCTTGCCCAGGAAAAGTGGGGGTAGGTTAAGTGACCGCCGTGATATGACTGAAATACTGTTCAAACGGCTAAAAATCCAAACAAACAAAATAAAACAAACAAACAGATATTTTAAGCTGAAACTTAAGTTTAAGATTGAGAACTTTCGCAGTCGTGGGGCTCGTATTTTTCTCACTTTAAAGTATAGGTTTATAAAAAGTTGGAAGCACAAAATACTTGTGTAGCTACAAACTGTCAATGCTTAGTCATCTTTACTTCTTACTTGCTTCATTTATATGCACGTCGGTGTTTTAAATCTGTTTTGGATTGAACAGAAAAGTGCATGATTTATTTCAGTTTAAGAATCATTTAATACTGTACAGCCATACATTTTTGTTTTCGGTTCCTTTAAAAAAAATGTGTTCAAAATATTTTGCTGAATTTGTTTTTTTTTTTTTTTTTTTATTGTGTGATGTTTTTCATTTGTGACCAACATAATTTTAAGTATTTAAATAAATTAACTGAAGTTTTTTTTCATGTTTTATTAGCTTCATACATGTTGAAACATGTTCTTTGAAGAGAAAAAAAATCACTGAAAATTTGATGCCAACAAAATTTAAGGACCCTACAGCATTTTGTATTTTACATAAAATGGTGGTTTTATAGTCAACTGCTTATAAGAAGTTCACAGAAACTTAAAATTTGCTGTTTCAGTAACACTTGTAATAAGTAATTTACATCATCATCAATGATTCACAAGTAAGTTTTAAATTACAATGCAATGATTTTGTCGAGAACTTTGAATAACGATACGGAGCCGTCTGTACTGGGGATACTTGACAGTGGGATTGTTTTAGTTTCGTTTTTTTGTTTGGAGACCAATGATAGGTATATGAATGATCGTGTGACCTATGAAATTTAACTTCAGTGGAATAAGTTAATGTACAAACTTTTAACAAGGAAATGAATGAAGAAACAAACTTTCATTACTACTCGTGACCTTGCAAAAATTATCTGACATGTAATTGTTATAATTGGACTTTTGAGCTTTTGACAAGTGTGTTCTTTCGGAATACTAAGTATTTAGGAAGTTGGTAGATTCTATAAGTGCTCGGGAGAATTGGTGTTCGTTGAACAGACATTGACGCTGTTTGGAAACGGACCCGGGGGTTTTCATGTCGTACAAGAGTGATTGGGGTGCGAGCCAAGCGTTTGTCGAGATTTTGTCATTCGGATTTTGCAATGAGTGCTACATGTACGGCGGGTACAGCTGTGAATTACAGTTAGTACTCTGTGAGTACAAATGAGTTAAATAAAACTGAGATTTATGTGACAGGGACTTATGGTATATATGTCTCTGTGTGAACACATGTGTTTAAATAAAACTGAAGATTTTAGTAACAGGGAATTATCGTCAGTTATGATATATCTGTCTCTGTGTGAACAGCTGAGTTAAATAAAACTGAAGATTTTAGTAACAGGGAATTATCGTCAGTTATGATATATCTGTCTCTGTGTGAACAGCTGAGTTAAATAAAACTTAAGATATTAGTAACAAGGAGTTAAGATATATCTGTCTCTGTGTGAACAACTGAGTTAAATAAAATTGAAGATTTTAGTAACAGAGAGATATGATATAAATGTGTGATATACAATTGTGACTGGTCTAACAATGGCTGACATTCTGCTGATAGGCAGCGGGCATCCAGGCAACGAGAAACTGCAACAACAGGTAAATATTTGTTGTGAAACTTGGACACTTTTATGAATATTCAGAGAACTTCAGGTAATGTTGTCATTTTGGGTATTGGGACTTCCAAAAAAATTAATAAATACGTAAATTATGCAAATTTTCAAATACGTCATTGAAATCAGCAGTTTCGCCAAGCAATCCGGAATAAGTACATTATATCTTGAGAGCCAGAAATTGTTACAAGCCCATCTGTATGAAACAGAGAATCTGAGCAAGCTAAGTTCAGAATTTACCAGTGCAGGGCTTATCAGTTTGTGCTAATTTCGACCACTGTTCACATTCCAGGTCTGTTTAAAAGTGCAGGGTTTATGAGGTTGTGCTAATTTCGACCACTGTTCACATTCCAGGTCTGTTTAAAAGTGCAGGGTTTATGAGGTTGTGCTAATTTTGACCACTGTTCACATTCCAGGTCTGTTTAAAAGTGCAGGGTTTATGAGCTTGTGCTAATTTCGACCACTGTTCAAATTCCAGGTCTGTTTAAAAGTGCATATTGGTCTGTAAGTTTTGATTTTGTTTTTGTTTTTATGTCCCCGGCATCTTGATGCGAGAGGCATATAGTGATTGTCCTGTCCGTCCATCCTTCCGTCCGTGACAAGGTTTAGTAAATTTTACCATTTCGTCTAGCACCAACACCGCTTGCTACAACACTTGGATACTTGTACAGTTGTTGCTTATGACCATCCCCAATCCACCCATATCACCCAACCTCACTTTGACCTTGACCTTGAACTAATTTGGACTTATAATAATTCAAAAGTGCCATTTCTTTGTTAACTAGATTTTACCGTTTGTCTAGCACCAACACCGCTTACTACAACACTTGGATATTTACACACTTGTTACTTATGACCGTTCATAATCCACCCATATCACCCAACCTCACTTTGACCTTGACCTAATTTGGACTAAGAAATGGGCTATCCAGCACCAACCGGGGGGCATGTGTGTTTATCAAACCCAGAATCTTGTTTTCTATTAGAAGCATACTTTAATGATACATTAATAAAAGAAATATCAGATATGGCAGATACACATAATAATAATGTAGTTACATGCAACAAACTATTATGTGAAGAAGACCTTGTACGCAGCCTATTATACTGGTATTGGAATATTTCCTTGTTAAAGTTGAAAATTATTTGAGGATTGAATAACTTGCTTAATATTTTCTAGGTTCTTCAAAACACTTCTGCCGTTTTACATAGAAACTTGTTACACTGAACTTTATAGAGATATGTGTTACCCTGTTTAATTCTACTAAAGTTTTTGAGTGCTGATTTGTTCCCCTACTTTTATATTCTGTAGACCATACATGCCATAATTTTTTCTGGCCAAAACGGGACATTGTCAAGAAATGGGCGGGACATTTGACATTTTAGCGGGACACCTTAATATTGTTATTTTGTTGCAGGGTCCATGGATCGCGATACCACTGTTAAACTCGTAGTACTGATTGGATAATTAATGAAGTATACAAATCTTGATTAAAAAACATGTATATTATATATGCTTTGTTCTTGCAAAAACGGTGGGAAATTTTCTGATTGGATAAATAATGAAGTATGAAAATCTTGATTAAAAAACATGTATATTATATATGCTTTGTTCTTGCAAAAACGGCGGGAAATTTTCCTTGTGCACGTCATGCCTACGTCCGTCAAATGTTAAAGACCTTCTGCACAGAGCATTATTTTCTGTTGTAATTGTTTAATGTTGTATAGTTACCAAGGAGGTGTGATAATACACACAAAGATGTTAAGTTTACAGTAGAAGGAAATGTGACAAGGTTAAATAAATTTCAAATTGTGTTATAACGACGCGTAATCCAAAACGCATATCTGAATTTAACTGTTTATGTGATGTTAATGCAAGAAAAGCGCGCGAAAATTATGCTGGCATGTACAACTTCACAACATCCGCATGGAAAACGTGGGTGTATTGATTGCCATATAAAAACTTTGTAGTGCAGAGAACTGTGAGATCTTTACTTTCTATTAAAAGTTTCGTAGCGCATAACATCAAAATTAGGTATCTGTATGGCGAACATATGCAGTTAACATATCCTCTGGAACGCTAAAAAAAAAACAGCCGAATCGATAACGTAATTGTCGTTCAGATAGGTCAGTGTGACATAAGTTACTGTATACACCCACCAGGTGATGACTAACAGCAATTAGCGACCGCGGATTATATGACCACCATCCTGAGAAAAAGCGTGACAATACACCACTGTTTGTGTTATCATTGCTGCTCCTCTGACATGTGGCTAGCTGGCATTGTTGTCATAGGGACCAATTAAGGGATTAACGATAGGAAGTAAATTGTTGGCCTAATGCAACTTTTATTGCACACTAACATCTTTGTGCTTGACCGGGACAAAATGCATCTGAGCAGAAGCGGGACAATCCCGGCAAGATTGGGACATATGGCGTGTATGCTGTAGACTAGCATCCCCAGCTAATTTTTTTTATTGCAGATGTATTAATTAAATTATTATCACATTCAAGTGCAAATGAAAACAAACTCAGAACACTTTGAATTATTCAAATATCTCTATTACTTCCAAAGTTATGAGGTTTTGAAGTTGTTAAATTTTCGCAAAATTTTGCCACTTTTTTGGCAGGTTTTGTTCTGTAGAAGACTGATTTCTCAGAAAGTTGCGGCAGCAACGCCGCTGATATTTTATTATAAATTCTTATATTTTTTTTATTTATTAAAATATCTTCATGAAAATTGGTAACCATATGTAAATGTACATGCTCTTTGCATTTCTAAGGTCCATTTTGGTCTATCTGCAAGTGCAAACATTTTTTCCCATAAAAAGTGTGTCCTCTATAGTTTGTTTTTTTCAATCAAAATGTTAAGTGACGTTGCATTTACATGCCATAATATTGTAATGTCATTCTTCAATTGCTTTCATAAATCTTAGTTAACTTATTAAACATGTTAACATTTCAAAAACATGAAACAAACATGTTTTAGAACATAATACTTTTATTACAAATACACACATCAATGGCATAATGCGAATACATTGTTCACTGACAACTGCTCTAGGACTGTCCGTAAATTGTTGAGCGAGGGAATTCACTTCCTCCTTTTGTGGAGAATTTGTAACTGCCTCTTTGGTTGGATTTTCCTGGAACATGCGCTCCTCTGTTGGCGAACCTGGGAAGTTAAGATGATCCGATGGCATCCTGAATTCATCCTGTCGGAGTCAGACTGGCACATTGCACTTAACAGGGAATAATAATGCACCTGTAAAATAATAAAGATACAGTAAGAAATAAAACGATGTAAAGAAAAAAGAAATCAAATAATGTAAGAAAATAAAACAAACCTATTCAATAAATTTGTTATATTTACTATTATTTACACAAGTATTGGTTATTTGTTTACTGTTGTCATGATTCCTATTCTCGTATTATGACTTCAATACATACATGATACAACCAATATCCTAAACAAATGACATTCTTTACACATACTCTTTACAGGTTGACTTCATAAAATTAAAAAATATTCACAATATTTAGAATTATTTAATTTGTATGAATTTAGTGCATACAAATTACAATACGCTAGTGTAGGAGTAGAGAATGTGTTTTTTAAAACGATGACCGAAATGCTGCCTATTCGAAACTATACGTACTATTGTTTAAAAGCATTTTAACGTATTTATATAAAAAACTAAAACCTGTTTGTAACATATAACACCAAAATGGACAAATATATATTAAATTACACATACTTCAGCATTTTTCTTGTTCTTATTGGGGCTTATTTACTGAATAAATCGTTCATTCTTCGCTAATCGAAAGAAATTCAAGATGGCGGCCATTGATTCGCCAGTATGGATTTTGGGTTTTTCCTGACCTCTGAACTTTGAACAAAAAAGCGGTCGGGTAAACATAAACCGATTTAATCATGGAATATATCAAATTAAAGCTAAGAAAGTGTATTTTTTAATGATATAACTTTCATATTAACATACAGATTCTGGATCCGACAAATTCATGTTGAGTTTGGTCTGTTGTAACATAATTATTTACAGTCCGATTTTAACGGAAGTTGCATCATCATGGAGGGAAATTCCTCCTCTGATTGGTTAACTTAACTTCATAAATATTCAAATAGATTTACTTCACCGCATAACCAGTGGAAAATACCGACCGTCAGCAGACCGTGTCTGCTTTGTCAGACTCGATTTCGGAGGTGTGAAATTGTCGATAATCCCATTGTTTACTAATTAAACAATGATAAACAACACTTATCCTTTATGGATTTTCATGAAACAAAATCTATATTACAGAGAATTTGATTGTGATTAATCTGATATATGATTCGTTATAATATTTTAAGTACAATGCACCTAATTCAGCCGATGAAATATACGACCGTCAGAAAATCAACATCAGTGAATGGATTATTGGATTTTGCTGGGGATGCTATGTAGACTATTGTTCAAATGTTGGAACATTTGCAAAAGCTTATTAGCTCTTTAGTGCATATTGAAAGTTAACTGTTTTGAAATTGTATTATTTACATGTAGCATTGTCTTATGACTGTAAGATAAGGGAAGCAACTCTAGATCTACTAATATGAGAGTGATAAGGGAAGCAACTGTAGATCTGCTAAATGTAAGAGAGATGGATAACTCTTAAAATGAATTGATAATGCCCTGTTAGTCATAGAAAAGTATTAAAAAAATACCACACCCCATTGAACTTTAAACACTCGTGTATATTATGTAATCTTGGAGAATATTTTCATGATGCCCCTGTCCATATGACAATAAAAAAAAAATGTAAATGAACTGGTCAGGCTTTTCCCCTTTCTCTTTTTGGGCAGCACCATGTACGTTTCGGGATCCTAGACAGGGCTTTTTTTTGGCCAGTTATTGGGTCATATTCCCAATGGCAAAAAGTATCTTCTTTCCCAAATCCATTCTCAAAATTCATAATTGATGATTTGACTTTCAGATGTTTGAACACCTCTTTTTACAGATTTGTTTTTGTTCAGAACATTCTATTTGTATGTATAGTTTATCTATTAATTATTCAAATTTTATAAATCAAACAATTATATTTTTCCCAGTTTTAGGTGAATTGACGATAAAATACCCAATTTCATGGGTCTAGATCATATTCCCAAAATGGTGAAAAAAAGCCCAGCTAGATCTTTCCCTAATTTTAACAATTTTAACCAGCTCTTGCAGTATTCCTTTTAACCAGGTACCCCATAATGTCTTAGCAGATGTTGTTGACTGCAAGTTAAACAGACTCCTGGTATTAGTCGTGCAAAGCAGAGTGGTGGGGTAATGGAAAATGTTGTCAGAGATATTGATTTGTTAATAGGTGGCTGATATTGATGAACAAAGACCTTTGGATTCAGCTGGCATATGCAAAACGGTGGATTTGTGGATTTGATTTTACATTTTTAGTGTTGGATGGAATATTTTATGGGACAGATTGTTTTGAAAGTGCTTTCAGTTAATTGTGAAAGGATATGAAGATTGGAATTTGTATAGTTTTTGTTTCAAAAGTGCTTGTGCTTTTAGTTATAATTTTTGTATCCAAACTGGTATGTTGTGATTTGTAAAACACCTGACAAGATAATTTTAATTGTTCATTCAGTATAATATTTAAACTTCATTGAGCACGTAACTTGCTAAAAAAGTCAGGTTGCAGTCAAAATTTGATGTATGGCTTGTCTGGAAAGAAGTTAAAATGTCTTGCCATCACCAACTCTTGGAAATAGGTTTTCAATTTTAAATGCTTTCTCACCTGTCATTTTATAATGAAAGTTTGGTTAAACATAAAATTAATGAACAGGAGTGTTTTTCGACAAGTGAAGTATTGTTTGGTGTTTTACCAACATGTTGTAGATGAGTAATCCAAAATTTAAATGCTGGTGTTTTTAGTGCATTTGTGTGTTGTGGGTGTGTCTAATTAGCAGTTTCTTACACTTTCTTACACATATATTAAGTGTAAATTTTGTGTAAATTGGATATACATAGATGGTTTTACAATGGTGCATCTTCGCGGCGAAGATCTTAGTATTAACAAAATCGTTAATTTAAGTTAATAGATAGTGGTAAAATTAAAATAAAAGGTCATGTATATATAAATTGAATGAAAACGACAGGTATATTTCCTTTAAAACTGATTTACAAGTTCCTAAAAAATGGTTATTATTAACTTTTGACATTTTTTTCGTCAAATATTCTAGAGACTGATGATGCATCTTTCTGCATATAATTTGTTGTCGTTGTTTGTTTGATATGGCATTTGTATAAATGTTATTCTAACATGATACTCGCTAATTTGTCTATAGACAAAGAACAAAATGATCGTTGTTAAACTACCCATAAACAACGCAAAAAGAAGTCCGGATTCTGAGCAGAGCATAATAAAAAGTAGTTCCAATTACAATTACAAAAATATATGTCATATCATGTTAGAATCAAAATAATTTAAGCATTTTCATAGTTTATTGTCCAATAAACAACTCTTTGTCATTTCTGATGCGTGGCTATTAAACAACTCGGGCCAACGCCCTCATGGTTTAATTCCTACTTATCAGAACTCCAAATCGTTGTTAATTGGCTGTTAAACAACGATATATCGAAAATTATTTCTTAAATAATAAACCAACTGGTCATCAAAATTATTAATGCTGACTAATAATCTAAATGGTTAAAAAGTCAATATTGAATTATATGTTATAATTGTATTTGATGATGTTTTTTATTTTATGACATAAAAATATAATCTCTCAACGAATAAGAAGCTTTAAGGGGATGAATCATTGCATGTATAGTGATAAGGCATAAAAAAATAAATGTTTGTGTCAGGTTACATGCCCAAAAAAATAAGGGTAGGTAGGTAGGGATTTTTTTTTATTATAATTATTATTTTTATTTGGTAAATGGTCAACTTGAAGATTCTAAAACTGAATGAATATTCAAAACATGTCTCTTATATCATAAAACCTTGTTTTGAAGTGGATGCTATCAAAACAAAACACGTATTGAGCTAAAAAAACATTTAATTATTGGAAAAAAGTAAATAAACAAAAACATATCTGACCCACTCAATAAAATGTTCTAGGGTGGGGCTTTTTTTTTAAGGTCGGGCAGGTAACCTGAAACAAACATATTTTTTTTTATGCCTAACTATCAACGAAAGCTATTGCCTTAAATTTGAATATTATCAGTGTATGCCATTAGATGAAATGTTGTTTAAAATCAAACAGCAGTTCTTTTCATATTCAAATTTACAAAATCTTTTCAAATGCATATCATTATGGAGTCGTTATACATGGATAAAGCTTACCATTTTGGCTCAGTGTACGACAGGTTTTTAGCCGGAGGATTTAGGTTATGATACTGTCATTTGGCTGATCATAAAGCTTGGCAGAACATTGCATTTGTGTGTCTCATAGAAAGGATATTACAGATTTATATAGGATATTAAGCACAAATAGAATATATTTGAAAGTCTCCGATATATTAAACAGGAGGTTTTTTGTTGTAATTAAGTGTTTTTTTGGTTATTTTTTTCAGCAAAAATAAATGTGAGTTCTTTGCTTAAACAAGATTGAGAAAAGCCTGTGACACAAATCTGTGAATTTATTTAAAAAAATATTGAAATTATCACGGTTTTTTATTTACACATTAAGGTATAGTTTTGCATTTTGATTTAAAAATATTAGTTTGTCATCAGACATGCAAAGTTTTTATGACACGAAATATGTGCATACAGGTACATGCTATCGAGTTTCTTTTACTGTTACTGTGATAGGAATAATAAAATAATAATTGATATATTTTGTTCTTCAGCATAATTAATTAATTAATTTTAATTAAGCATAATAATTAATTTGTTATTGCCTGGTGTTAGTTGTGTAGTGGTAATGTTAGATGGTTGTTTTCGGAAGTTGGCAATCTTAACATGTTCGTAACTTCTGGTTTCAGGTGACACATTATTTCATGCCAGGTTTGTTAAGAGTTATCTAAATCTATTGGCCACGTCCTCTAATGGGGTTTTGAATGTTCATCTATTGTTGACATATTAAACGGTCCATAAGTTTTGGTTTTCTTTGGTGGCGATTGTTGGTGTTCTTTAGAGTGTAAGATCAGTGTATTATAATGAAAAGACAGAGGCAGATAAGTTTTGGTGTAGACAGTCAATGTACACTGGATCCAGAATTTTTTTTGGGTCGGTGGGTGGGGGCAGTGCTCCAGATAAGCTTTTGTGCTGGGGATAATTGTACGCGTACTTATGAAAATTTGGGAGTAAATGTACACCCTCTCCAGAATGTATGGGGGTAAATGTACAGTCTATATAGGATATTTGGTGGTTAATTTGCATCCATCAAACTGTACACCATATGGAAAAAACGACAGATATAGTAATTAACACTGTATAGCAACACCATTTAAAGATAATAATGTTACAGGTAAGACTTGAACAGTTTAAACAGTTGATTGCTACCCTAACTACTGAACCATGTGCACATTCAATTAGGCAGGCATGTCAAAACTCACATCTTCTGTCTTCCTGATACTAACATGTGACGTTATGTACGCGAACACAAGAATATAGTGCCTAAATGTACATCCACATTTTAATCTCTCTGCGTATATGTACACCCAATTGTTATTTTCCTCTGCGTATCTACCATATTTTTATGCGTAATTTACGCGCGTACGCACCTTATCTGGGCCTCTGGGTGGGGGGTATTTTTACATTTAGTCCAAAAAAGTATGGGGGTAAAATTATTGCATTTCAGCCAGAATTCATTGGTCAGTGCAAAATAATGCCATAGAGTAAACTCAAATAATGTAGAAGACGTTTTCAAGAAGATAATACAAATACATTAAATTTTAAGGAATTTCTACATATAAGGTTGGATATCATGATTTGCATTGTTTTTTTTAATTTCCGTGTTTACACCGACATTTGAAAAAATTTTGTGCGTAAATGTAAACCCTGATTTTGCTTTTTGTGCATATCTTAAGATTTTCCATGCATAAATTACGCGTGTACGCGCCTTATCTGTTCGTCTGGACAGAGGTCATGTGTGAGAGACATGTCACTTATTTTCAATCAATGTAATAAACTTGATGTCAAAAATTTACTTTCATTGACAATTTGGCTGTCTGTTGTAAATACTTTTGATGAATAACTGTATTAATTTTTGGGGACACTAATGTACTTGTCGACAGTTTGGGAGTCTAGAATGATACGGGTAGTTTTGTTCGCTTGATAGCATTCCGAAAACGTTATTACCACTCAGCAATTCGTAGTTTAAGGTCGCAGTAGCGTAGTGGCGGAGGTCCCGGGTTCGATCCCCACCCTGGGAGCGTTCTCAAGATATCCCCCAAATAGCCAAGTACTGGTTCTACCCAGGAAACGGAATCAAGAGTGTCTCAATAAGCCTTAGGCTTTCGATGCAATCGAGCTAAAATACATAGGTTTAAACTAATTAAACTAATTCGTAGTTTGGCCAAGCAAGCCCAAATTCTTATATTACTACAGAGGTTTTTTTAGGGCCAATTTGAGGCGGAAATTCGGCCCCATTGCCATGCTTAAAAGGTATATATTGTTCCCCTATATTTACCTTAAAAGTCCCTGCAGAATGTAAGCTTTATTGGGAAAAAAATTGACCCAAATCGGACAAATATTGACTAAGATAGAGGAATTTTCGTAAAGAATCCCAGCTATTTTTAATAAAACCAAGTCAGTGCATAAAAAGTTATCATTTGTAGCAAAGCAATTGATTTAAGTTTTATAACAAAGTAGAACATAAACATTTAATAATGCTTTTATAAAAAAAAATCCGCTTTTGCCGTAAAATTCCTCATCTGAAGGGCCGTGCCACCTTTTCCCCCAAAGGTGAAAAAAAAAAAGTTTTAGTACTGCTTGAGAACAAGAAATTCTTACAACAGGGTGGCCATTGACTCTGGAAAACAGGGAAAAAGTGTGAAAATAATTCCCTGCAGGGAAAAATCTGGGAATTTGAAAATGTGGCCCAAATCAGGGAAAATTCAGGGAATTTGACCAAAAGTGTTAGAACAAATCCAAAATGAGGTAGTGACATCTAGAATTGAATAAATATTTCCACAATAAACCAATAAAATTATCATTTTTGTTGTAGAATAAGGAGTTAACAATAGTAAAAATGGCTAAAAATGGAAAATAGTGGTCATATATTTATGTACGTTATCACCTTGTTTGCACTAATTTTACCAGTAATTTGACAATATATGTCATGGAAAATCAAATTGGTCAGGGAAAAATCATGGAATTTTATTTGGGAATTTTAGTGGCCACCCTGTACAAGCCCGCCTATATGTAACTGAGAATCAGAGCAAGCCCAGTTCAAGATTTGCCAGTGCAGGGCTTATGGGTTTGTGCTAACTTTGACCACTGAATCAGTTATTATAATATCAAACAACACGACAATGAAATTTCTCAGGCTCAAACTTTATATTGACATTTAAAAATAGACCAATGAAAATGCTTGTTACATATGAGCTTTCATTTTCATTGCAAAATAGACCAATGAAAATGCTTGTTACATATGAGCTTTCATTTTTATTGGCTAATATTTCAGTTGAAGACTTAGGAATAGTTGGAAGAATTTGTTTAATATTTTATGATCTTGTCCAAACAATACATAATTAATGCAAAAGGAACAAAGGAAATAAATGTAAAAAATCTCAAATTGTAAATTTGTTATTTATAATATTACGCCTAAGACACCTGTGCTTATCTCTTAAACAACAACAACAGAAAACAATAACACCCAACTAACCGGTACCTGGTATAAAAAATATATTTACATA
Source organism: Congeria kusceri (assembly GCA_027627225.1). Taxonomy (NCBI): domain Eukaryota; kingdom Metazoa; phylum Mollusca; class Bivalvia; order Myida; family Dreissenidae; genus Congeria; species Congeria kusceri. Next base: position 4,086,774 of record CM051034.1, on the reverse strand, counting down.
AAGGAGTGTTAAAGGGACTGCACTCCCGATGGTTTAATCGTAAAAACGACAGAAAATTCTAAAAAATACACGATTTTCTTACATGATCGTACAGAACAAATTAGACACGTGTTTTTTATTACCTGAAAAGCAATGACTTCATGTAGTTTTCCTCCTTTTTATCTTTCTATAATCTATGTCGTCTGCAGACGCTATTACCCATTGAGTAATTTAAAAATAGCGCTGTTTATATTTAGGATAATCACGTGACAGTTTATTTTCGTCGAGTCGCGCATGCGCACACTTGAATCAGGTGCTTGTATTGGGAAAAGCCGCAGTATTTTTAAATCGGGAATACTGGGTTCAAGGAAAGTGCGAGCTTATTCAACTTCTATTTTTTCCAATGAAATATACAGTTTATTTGATCGTGTTCTATACAAATAGTGATGCATTTACTCATGTTTTTAGTGGTTAGACATAACTGCAAAAACACACATTGTTATGCCCCTCTGGAGTTCAGTATGTTTAAAGTGTTAATAACCCTTATGTCAGTTTAGAGCTAGGGTTGAAAATTGTTAATTTCCGCTGTTATTTATTTACATAAAGATTAATTCTTCAGTTGGGGCTCTTTTGGGCTCCATTGGCCAGTGTGTCATTTACATAAAGATTAATTCTTCAGTTGGGGCTCTTTTGGGCTCCATTGGCCAGTGTGTCATGTCTGATAGCATAGGCCAAATGCAAACAAAATCTTCAAACACTTTCATTGAAAACCCGCAGGCCAGGTTAAAATTGAAGTGTTTCCTGTCCCATTAGATAAGGTATTTTACAGGTTTATGTTAGGGTTACAAGTAACCAAAATATCCATTGGCTACTACAATTTCTAAATGGCTACTAAACTGCTGAAAATATTTGAAAATTAAGCATTTTTTCACACTTTCTGGGGCATATAGTTTGAAATAACAGGTATTTTTGTGATTTTTTTTTGGGGGGGCTACTAATTGTTATTTCTTTGCACCAACCTAAAATAAGCCAGTGTACCTTGTTAATGGTCAAGTGCAATGGATATCCGTGTTTTTTTTAGGGCCAAATTGGGGCCAAAATTCCCCTGCTTAAATTGTATATATTTTTCCCTATATTGCTTTAAATTCCCCTCAGAATGTAAGCTTTATTTTGAAAAAAATTGGACATAAATTGAGTAAGATGGAGGAATTTTCGTAAACAATCCCAGCATTTTTTTTTATCAAATCAAGTTTGTGCATAATCTAAGTTATCATATGTAGCAAAACAATTGATTAGTGTTTTATAACAAAGTCAAATATAAAAATGTAATCATGCTTTTCTACAAAAACAATTTCCCTTTTTCTGTAAAATTCCCCGTCTGAAGTGCCCCGTCACATTTCCTGTTTCCCCAAAAGGCGAAAAAAAAAGGACATTTTGTCCGCTTCGCGATTGACAAGTTGTGAGTTTTGAGTTGTGAAGTTCGATAATCAGCCAAATTGCTCCAGGAATTTTAGAGTGATGGCTCTTGAATTATCTGAAATTGGCCTTTTTAGCATTTTCTGCTCCCTATGTCCAACAGTTCTCATCTGATCATCACCAAACTTAATATTTTAAACAGTGTTTACAACCTAGAGGGGGCATAATTGTTTGACGGTTGTTATACCTATTAGCCTTTTGCTAGAACCACACGATTACACCTCTATTGGCCTGGCCTTATTTCATTATCTTTGACATTGTGCCACTTTGTTAGTACTTCTGTGTTTGAACCAAATGAACTTCAATGGCGGTGAATATTGGATTGAAAAAGTGTTTTGATATGTTAGAAAATTTTGACTTGTGCTCTTTCAATGCATTATTTACCAGTGGTATTCTGGTGTGATTATTAGTGGATTGAGAGTTGGTCCATAATTATTAAAAAAATTTCATTGGAAGTATCAAAAGTGTTTTTGATACATGTATGTTAGAAAACTGACTTGTGCTCTTTCTATACCAGTGGAATTCTAGTGTGTTTAATAGTGGTTGAGACTTGGTCTATATTAACATTTCCTCATTGGAAGTATCAAAAGTGTTTTTGATACATGTATGTTAGAAAACTGACTTGTGCTCTTTCTATGCATGATATACCAGTGGTATTCCGGTGTTGATGGCATTGGTTTGAAAGTGTAGACATCCATGTTTACTCGTTGGTAATAAATATCAGGTTGTGGTAAAATCACATGTGGTAGGAAGTGTTTAGGAATTCCTCATTTTGTTATATGGATTTGTGTGGTAAAGACTTTCTGGTGAGGTAACTTTTAGTTGTAATACCGTTTCGTAAGCTACTATGGCTTATGTTCTGACATACAAAAGCATTATGAACAGACACTTCATTTTCAGATGCGTATTATATTCAGATTTTTATTTTTTCCAACAAATATTGTTGAAATTGGGGGTGCGTATTATACATGAGTGCGTATTATACATGAGTGTGTATTATACATGAGTGCGTATTATACATGAGTGCGTATTATATATAAGTGCGTATTATATATGAGTGCATATTATATATGAGTGTGTATTATATATGAGTGCGTATTATACATGAGTGCATATTATATATGAGTGCGTATTATATATGAGTGTGTATTATACATGAGTGCATATTATATACGTAAGATTATGGTAGTAATTGACGCTACGCTATGGGATTTATAACCACATCTACTTAGGTCGCAGTTGTGTAATGGATATGGCGTCAGTCTTGCTATCGGGAGGTCATGAGTTCGATCCCTACTAGAAGAGCGTGCGAATGACCTTTCCCATGAGACACCCAAATACTGGTTTTACTCAGGACACAGACTCGAGTGTCTCAATAAGCGTCAGGCTTTCAACACAATCAAACTTAAATAAAAATGAGGCGCATCGTGGGAAAACCGGACTTAATGCATGTGCGTAAAGTGTCGTCCCAGATTAGCCTGTGCAGTCCGCACAGGCTAATCCAGGATGGCACTTTCCGCCTACAGTGGATGTATGTATAGAAGAGACTTTCTTGAAACAGAAAATACCATAAAAGCGGAAAGTGTTGTCCCGCATTAGCCTGTGCGGACTGCACAAGCTAATCCGGGTTGACACTTTACGCACATGCATTAGGCCCGGTTTTCCCACGACGCACCTCATATATTTTATTTCAAACTTTGATGTGATGTTTTTGGCATGTGTTTCATAATATTCCTTGTGGTTGTTGGAATGACGCAGAGTGTGGTGCGAGAATTTAGGGGGCAGGGGGAGTTTTGTTTCTGTGGATAAGGGTCCTCGATGTATCAAATGATAACATGCCTATGGGAAATTTTTCGTTTGAAATTTAGTCATTGCATACTATACTAAAGAAAACAACTAATGTTAGTATTTTGTTGTGAAATGCTTATTAAAAATAACTCGCTATAAAAATGTGTTCTTTTTATCAAGAAGCAGTGGAAGAAAATGTATGTATCATATTCCTTCTCCAAGTTTTCCCATCATATAATTATTACATCTATTACATTGAAACCAGCAATTGTGGAAAAGTGTCAAATAACCAGGTGAAAGAGTGGTTTTTATGACTGAATGTCTTAGGGGATTACTCACAGGCTGAGTGCTTAATAGGTCTACTGCTAGCATGGCATTGCTACAACTCTGGGGTTAAACACAAGTTATCTGTGAAAGTGGTGGTTGTTTTGTGGTTAAGTGCATTGACCTGAATAAAATGTCTGGTGTTGAAATACATGATTGTGTTGTTGGATTTATTGTTTGTTCGTGGTGGCAGTAATAGCCTTATATGTTAATCTGGATTTGAATGGTCAGGATTTCAAAAACACCAATAGTTTGTGTATACAATCATGTACTTTTAAGCTTGAGTTAAAATAATGTGTAGATTTTTAGTATCTAATTCAATGGTAGAAAAATTAATCAGCACTTCCACTAGAAACTGTTTGTGCATTTTATTTAATACTCGCTGAACGTTGTCGTCATGTGTGTTAGCAAATGGTTCTATGGGAATGTTTGAATATTTTATAATTTGTGTGTGCAGTTGGTTAGCACTGAATGATTTCCTGGAAAAACCCATTCATTATAAATAGAGTTAGTCAGCACATGGATGAATATTTTATGGGAAAAAAATCTTGGACTAGTTTTTCCTGGTTTTCTTTCAGCCATTCACCTAATCTTGATATTGTTTGGTTATTGGTGTTTTTGTCCTGAAATTTTACTAAATGTTTTCAAGGATTTCTAACTTATAAGTATTATAAGGCGTAAAAAAAAAATATGTTAGTTTGAGGTAACATGCCCAAAAAAATTAGGGTAGGTAGGTCGGGACTTTTTTTGTTTTTTTTTGTTTTGGTAAATGGTCAACTTGAATTTTCTAAAACTGAATAAATATTCAAAACGTATCAGTAATATCCTTAAACATTGTTTATAAGTGGATACTATCAAAACAAAACACTTATTCATCCAAAAACACATTTAATTATTGAAAAGGTAAATAAACAAAAACTCAATCTGACAAACCCAATAAAATGTTCTAGGGTGGGGGCATTTTTTTAAGGTAGGTCGGGTTACCTGAAACAAACATATTTTCTTTTACGCCTAGGCTAATTTTTGTCTCATCTTGGTTTGTTAAAACCATTAAAGGGTCTTCTTAGTTTTGTAGTTGTCTCATCTCGGTTTGTTAAAACCATTAAACGGTCTTCTTAGTTTTGTAGTTGTCTCATCTTGGTTTGTTAAAACCATTAAAGGGTCTTCTTAGTTTTGTAGTTGTCTCATCTTGGTTTGTTAAAACCATTAAACGGTCTTCTTAGTTTTGTAGTTGTCTCATCTTGGTTTGTTAAAACCATTAAAAGGTCTTCTTAGTTTTGTAGTTGTCTCATCTTGGTTTGTTAAAACCATTAAAAGGTCTTCTTAGTTTTGTAGTTGTCTCATCTTGGTTTGTTAAAACCATTAAAGGGTCTTCTTAGTTTTGTAGTTGTCTCATCACTTAGTTTTGTAGTTGTCTCATCAGAATCCTTGAAGTCCTTTAATAACCAAGTCTTGTTTTACATGGTATTGTTTTACATGGTCTTTTTTTTTTTTCTGGTCTTAACATTTTTGGAACATTCAAGACATGTTCACGGTCTGTTTCGTTTAGTGTTTGTGTTTTTTGGAATAATTTACATTTTTATTGCGCACTAGTTGAATGTTTGGAGTCCAATTTTTCCTAAAGATACACTTCCAGTCTGGGCGTGTTTTCTAAATAAAACTACAATGCAAATAATATAAAAATAAATCCTTTTAGTTTTGTAAAAAAATTCTCCTATGTTGTTTTTAGATACCCTAATTATGTGCAGATTTGTATTCAAACTTTATGTGTGCATTCACGGCTGCTTTGGATTGCAAGTGATAAACAACTAGCATTGAAATTAATTACAATCTGAACATCAACCACTACCAGGCAACTCATTGGGATGGTTATTAAAGGCATATTTATCTGAAAAAAAAATTTGGAAAAAGTGAAACCTGCTTTTTATGATAAATTATTGGTGAGAAAAGAAGAGAGGTTTTTTGGCAAGCATTCAGTAAAGAATACAAAAACTGAACAGACTTGTTACATGCGTAAAAAATATAGGTACATTAAATATAGGTACATTAAGTAAACTCGAGAAAGTGATAATAGAGACAAATGCCGTAAGTAATGCAGGTGATTGCTGGATGTTGTATTTGAGAAAGTTTGTTTCGTTGATTCACTGATTGCATGGATAGTGTGTAAAAGAAATCTTCTTTTGAGAAGCTTATCTCAGGATTGCGATTTGAGAAATTTTTTTTCGGGAATTCTTGTTATTATGTGTGTAAATTATTGCACTGTTACTATCTATGTGTGAGAAATATCACTGATTGCACTGACTTTATTTTGTAGAGAAATATTATCGAAGAAAGTTTATTCATGTGATTGTGTTTTGAGAAAGCGTAATTCACTGATTCTTTGATAGTGTGTGTAAGCACAGATACTATGTTTGATACATAGTTTTAATTGCCCTGACACAAATGCAAAGAAATATTCTCGAAGGGAGCTATTATCGTGATTGTGCATGTAAATGAGTGGCGGGCAATGGATAAATGCTTACCCGTGGGAGCGTTGGACCTGTTCAACAGCTCGCGTCGTGCAGAGAGGGCGGGGGATGGCGACCCGAAATCCCCACTTCTTATTATTGAAGACATGAGCTTGTTCTATTATCGACAGCTGGCCGAGAGCTTACAGGTTGGTGTGTTACTTCGGCAAATAAAGAAATTGCAATATTTTGTATACAGTATTTTGTATACAATATTTTATATGTTGAACACAAAATTTTGTGTTGTATTTCAAACATAATTACCTATTGATTTGTTACAAAAACACGTAAGAAATAATTAGATTATGTGTAATATACCAAAATGTACTTAAAACTAAATCCCCCCGGTCCCCCTCCACACACACACACAGAACAATGCTAAAAATCCCCCCCTTCCTCCTCCACACACACACACAGAACAATGCTAAAAATCCCCCCCTTCCCCCTCCACACACACACACACAGAACAATGCGCAAGGCTTATTGAAACTGTTTTGAGTTGCCTTTCTAGGTAGAGCCATTACTTGTTTGTGATCCATAAGAGATTAAATATATCATCTCATTGTTCTCTATCATTAAATGAAGTTTCATTTGAATCCCTTCAATACTGATGGAGATATGCTCCGCACAAGAAAATAAAACAAAGGGCAATAACTCCATAAATATTGAAGAAAGTGTTATGGTCCTTGTGCTCTGCACTTCCTGTCATTTTCCTCTATCATTATATGAAGTTTTATCTGAATAAACATACAATGTGAATATAAGATTTGTTTGATGGTGTAATCTTCACTGGCAAAAACAACACATGGTTTTATATTGCATTTGCCAGTGTTGTTGGTGAATATACAAATGAATCATACATATTGTGGCTTTTACCCTTAAGTTATGTTGCATAATTGGAGGTTATGCTTTTTGGGAAGGTTTAAAAAAAAAAATAAAAAAAACTACATGCGATAATGACATAAACCCGAGGCACTATGAAAATATTTAAATCGTTGGTGTATCAAGGACACGCGCTTTTGAATTGACTGCAGTTGAATCACATATTAAAGCAAATTGGTTGCAATTTTTATAGAAACAAATTCTCTTTGAAACTTTACAGTCAGGTTTGTTTGTTAAAATTATTGCATTTAAATTATTGTGAATCAGCCCCCCCCCCACATCCTTTTAAACAGCTATATGCATACATGAATGTCTTTAAAATGATTTAAAACTATCAATTTGTGCTGAGGTTCTTTTTATTTCACAACAATTTATTTCACGAAATTAAATAGGTCTGGTCCATATCAGATTGGGAAAATTCCATGTCATGAAATTTTGCTCAGTTGGGAAAATTGATAAAGGAAATTGCATTCATACAGTGGAACCATTCTCAATGCCAAAAATGGTTTATTTTTCCCAATAGGAAGAAATAATTCCCAAAACAGAAGTAACAAAATACTAAATACTTGGGAAATGTGATTCTAAGCTGTAAATCATGAACTTACTTGTATGTGTATAGATAAACACCATTAATATACCGATTTCAAACAATAAAACACCTGTTTATTAATTGAATTTCTTTTGTAAATTTTTTCCAATTGCAAGTTTTCACGTTGCAAAATCCCATTTTTTCCAATTGCAAGTTTTCGCGTTGCAAAATCCCATTTTTTCCAATTGCAAGTTTTCACATTGCAAAATCCCATTTTTTCCAATTGCAAGTTTTCACGTTGCAAAATCCCATTTTTCCACTTGCAAGTTTTCACGTTGCAAAATCCCATTTTTTCCAATTGCAAGTTTTCACGTTGCAAAATCCCATTTTTTCCAATTGCAAGTTTTCGCGTTGCAAAATCCCATTCCCAAAACAGTGAAAAAAATCTCTGATTCATAAATCATCACATTCGTTGCTAGTAGGATATATTGGTAAAACTCAGCATTTTAATGTTTTAATTTATCAATAAACATGCGCGTTTTATCATGATGTACAACCTGAATTTACATTACCAAAATGTATGACATTTTCTGGATTTTGGCACTGTAACTGGTTTCGGAATTTTGCATTCCAGTTGGAAAAAAACACATTTGTTTGGATTGGGAATGGGTCCTAATATACAGGCCTGAAATAGCTGATGGAGCGTATACATTTGGGGGCATCCATTGTTAGTGCTTCGTAGTCTGCAAAGTAAAAAAAAGGTCACGCGATTCAATGTCTCACCCAACTAAAGATCAGTGGTTTCCACTAAAAGTCTGCTTGTGCCAACAGTCTAAAAAGGAAAAAAAAATTCACTACTTTATATAATAGTTTCATTCAAGAATGTCGGTAGAGTTGGAATAAACAATCAAACCCAGTGTTTGTGCCCCGCGGTAAAAGTGTTGTCTAAAGGTGCGGACAGAGACACATTCATTTACAAGTTCAATACTTGGCCCATCCTGTGGTATAAAGTGTGAGCAAACAACTACATACGGGTTATTGTTGACCAAACGGAGGTCTCCTTTAGTTTGTAAGCATAACATAAATGTGCTGTTATGTGAAGTTAGAATGAGACATGATATATAGTCACATAATTATTTGTGAAAAAAGCAACATTTTCCATACAATTTCCATATTTTTACATTTAATTGTTCAGAACTGTGTATTATGAAACGGTGAAGATGTTGCTGATGTAAAAATAATATCTTAAATCACACTGTTGACAATATGTACACTATTAGTTGTGATTCAGTGTTCCAACTTCATAGATTTCTTCTCAATTCTAAACATATTTATTAGCAGTCCGCAAAGGCTAATCCGGGACGACACTTTCCGCCTACAGTGGATTTGTGTTTAGAAGAAATTTCCTTTAAACAGAAAATACCATAAAAGCGGAAATTGCCGTCTTGGATTAGCCTGTGCGGACTTGTTTCTGTTGCCTTTTTTAGCAATTTTACTTTTATTAACCAATGCTGGTTTAAGCATACAACATTTTAGACTGTTGGCAGAAGCCAACGTCTTTGGTAAAGCAATTTCGAGAGATTGAAACGCGTGACCTACTTTTTACTTTGCAGGCTACGAAGCACTAACAATCTATTATTATAAACCCCAAATTAATACGCTCTATGGGCTATTTCAACCCGTTCATGATTAGTTGACACGTTGACAGTTATGCTTATTATTGCGTGTGCATGAAGTAGGTTGCATGCAAACCTATCTACCAAGATGTTAAAAGTAGTGAGTAATTAACAACGGGTAGTTAGATTTTTCTTGCGTAAAAATGGCATTCCATGAATTCAATTTCATTCAAGCAAATGTGTCTTTTCTGTTACAAAGTTCTGTTCTTTCTTTCCCTTGATTTTGGTTTCTTGCCTTTTCTCGCCAACTGCTTGTCTAGAGGCTGTCAGCATTTTGATTGAACTTAGCTTTGTATCCTTTTTAACCAGAGTTTTACATTTTGTAAGGTGTTAGGGTGTTGGCAAGGAAATAATACAATGGATGACAAGTCCCTCACAGGTGTCACATGTATACAGGTACTGAATGGGCGATGACATCTCGTGATAACATTAAAATGATAACAGAGCTATCTTTACATCATAGCATATCTCTCTCCAGGGTTATGAAGGCTCATTTCCTATCTCTGATGAGTCATAAAGATATATTAGCGACTAAATACAGAGATTTTAAATGGTCTTATATCATGTTAAGGCCCTGAATGGCTACATGTGGCGATTTTTAAACGTCATATATTAAGGTTTTAAAGAGATTTCTGTTCCAGTGCAAACACTTGATTGAACTCTGTTAAACATCAGGACCTGTTTTTCGTATTTTATGCTTATTTAATGAATGGCTGGTGCACATAGATTGAAATACTGCCAATAAGGCGATGTTTTATGCATATTTTGCCCCAGTTTTAATTTCGAGATATTTATGTGCAGCTATTTGTTTAACTTAAGGTAGCAGTTATTTGTTTTATGAAGGTTAAATTTCAAAGGTACACAAATAATGTCTTTGTTTACGTTTAGAGCAAATTTTAGCGCAATGTATTTAAAGCCAAAGGCATAAAGAGGAACACTTAAGTCTGTTCCTTGATTAGAACCAGTAATTATGTTTTTAATTTTTGCGTGGGGTACTGTATTTTTTGCGAAAGATCATTCAAACTTTACCTGTTGAATGGGGATATATTTAACATTCAGCATTTACGTTCAGAACTTACTTTATAGACTTTTTTGAGTCTTTTGCCATGGTAAAACCCATACTTAGTGTCTCACAAACTGAGGAATTAATTCGCATCCATGGCATAATTGACACTCAGAACTCGGTCACAAATATTTAGCAGTTAATTCTGTTAAGTTACAATGCCTTGATGTTTCCAAGGAAACGTGTTCTTATCAACCTTTAACCTTTTCAAAGTTGCAGTAAATTTGTAATAATTATGAACCTTTAACCTTTTTAAAGTTGCAGTAAATTTGTAATAATTATGCCAATGACTGGCATCCATCTAACGTTATTCAATGTAAAGACAAATTCGGTTGAAATGAAGAACATTGCAAACAGTTAGTCCCGCAATGCCAAAATCCATTGACAGAATAATATCGGGTTGTGAGGTCCTGGGCAGGTTACATTGTTTGCCGAAGCAATAATATCGGGTTGTGAGGTCCTGGGCAGGTTACATTGTTTGCCGAAGCGGTGGAACAAGGAAAAACATCCGTACAATGATTACCTGATAAGAAACGCAAATATTGACCAGTGAGTCATCAGAAGTGGTCCTAATATGGGAATGACGTTAGTGTTGGACGGTTGAATGTTAAAGGGACTATGTAAACAAAAAGGGCCTCAAATATAGGGGTAATTTCTTTTTTTTAAATCTGAAAATTAATATATTAATTGTTGGGGCAATTTCTTATAAAAAAAATCGGAAAATTGATATAATAATAATTGCACATAATGACGGTTAAAATAAGGTATATATAATATGAAAAAAGATATCGCTTTCTCAGATAAAAAATCAATATATAATATGGGTCTTGTTTGTAAGGGCCCTTTTCATGTTTACATTTTGACATCAAAAATGTGAGTATTTTGTATAACCGTAGTATTCACAAGTTACTTCCAAAGCACAGTTTGTTAAAGTGCGGTCTTCTGTCATTTCTCCCTATGGCTCCAAAGTCGTGAGTTTTCATTCCCACTTGGGGTTTTAATTGTTACAAACATTTTTGCCGATTTGTTTGCAATATGAAACCAATTTTTCGTTGACCTTGTCCCTTTATAGCTGTAAATCTGTGATTATACCCATAAAATTGATTTGACATAAAAATTTAAAAAGTCAAATAAAAATATATGGATATTTATTTGTCAATTTTCACTATATTTTCTATGCCTTTTTATGGATTGGTGAAACACATTGCAATAAAATAGGTTAAAGGGAGCCAATAATAACACAGGTGTAAAATCAACTTGTTGATAAAAGTGTGAATGATTTTAAAGACATTTTTCTTGACAAAGACATACTTTATAAGCCCCCCCCCCCTATATGCTTTAAAAAAACATCATTAAGATTCTGTAGTAACAATTAACACATTTTTTCCCATTCGTTCTTATTACATTTACCTATATTTGACGAGTGTGTTAGATTTAAATAATTGTTACTTAACCGTAATTGAATTTTATTTGTCATTGGACTTTAGACACAGTTTGAAGATTATAACATGATCTGAGTAGCGATAACCCCCTTAAACTTTGTATGTTCTCAGGATGGAAATCTTTTGTGTCAATTTGATCACCACTCTGATGTGAATGTGGTTACGTAAGTTTTTACTTGACATTATCTAATGAGATCTTAGTACTCTGAGAGTTATTATACAAGTTTATACATACCTTGGCGGAAATGTTATTAAGTTTATGATAGTAATACCAAGTAATAAAGTAATTAAATAAAATCAAATAAAGTTGGTTGATTGGTCCAGATAACTAAATGGCTTCATTCAAATATATGGACTAAACAACTTGTTCTACTATCAGTCGTAAAATGGTGATTAAGTTTGGAGTAATTGATCAAAGTTTATGTGAAATAGTAAAGTTTGCATCTCAAAATATTATGATTGTCCAAACTAGTTTACATAATATTGTTTGCAATGAGAAAGAGTTGTGTTACTGTTGTGAACAGTTTTATATTTTTATGCCCCCGCCATATATTGATGCGGGAGGCATATAGTGATTGTCCCGTCCATCCATCCATCTGAACGAGGTTAACGAGATTTTACCGATCATCTAGCACTTGGATACTTAAACAGTTGTTGCTTATAACTATTACTATCCACCCATATCACCCAACCTCACTTTCACCTTGACCTTGACCTAATTTGGACAATTATTCGAATGGGTTGTCCAGCACCAACCAGGGGAATCTGTGTTTATCGAACACACCTTGACCTTGACCTAATTTGGACTTGAGAATTATTCAAATGGGCTGTCCAGCACCAATCGGGGTCATCTGTGTTTATCGAACGCAGTGTCTAGTTATTTATATACCTTCTAGCCCAAGAATTGATCTTTAATTCTGTTTCAACTATTATAAGAAGTTATATGCAGTCATCAAATTGAAACTTTTCAGTCTCTTGCCTGAAACATTTTTCAATTATTTATGTAGCAATTGTTATTGCCTTTCCTTAGTTTTCTCACTAGTTTTGAGGGTGTTTTACACTGTTGCATTTTTAATGCTTAGTCATCGCGTTATACTGTAAAATAATTTTATTTCGCGGTGTTCCTATATTCAGGTATTTTGTGGCCTGAACATAGCACGAATTTACGTTTTACGTTTTCTTTTTGCATGATTTAATTTTTTTTTTTTAAATATAACGAATGAAAACAAATAAAAATTAAAAAAAAAAAGAAAAAAAAATGAAAAATGAAAACAAATGACCTTATGAATTACCTGTTTTCCAAGAATGCGCAAAATGTATACACTGCAAAATAAAATGATTTTACAGTATGTGTGTAAAAGTTGTAAGGCCAAAAAAAAAGAATTGATGGTTTCTGCTTACATCTCCAACAAAATCTGGGGGGAGGTAAAGAACAAGTTTTTAAATTTTAACTTGATTCACCGCACATCTTAGGTATATTGGACTGCATGTAAAATGTTTAGACACGTCCGATCAAAGAAACTGTACCTTAGCTATAGATATGGTTACAGAAACTGTACCTTAGCTATAGATATGGTTACAGAAACTGTACCTTAGCTATAGATATGGTTACAGAAACTGTACCATAGCTATATATATGGTTACAGAAACTGTACCTTAGCTATATATATGGTTACAGAACCTGTACCTTAGCTATAGATATGGTTACAGAAACTGTACCTTAGCTATAGATATGGTTACAGAAACTGTACCATAGCTATAGATATGGTTACAGAAACTGTACCATAGCTATATATATGGTTACAGAAACTGTACCTTAGCTATATATATGGTTACAGAAACTGTACCTTAGCTATAGATCTGGTTACAGAAACTGTACCTTAGCTATATATATGGTTACAGAAACTGTACCTTAGCTATAGATCTGGTTACAGAAACTGTACCATAGCTATAGATCTGGTTACAGAAACTGTACCGTAGCTATATATATGGTTACAGAAACTGTACCGTAGCTATAGATATGGTTACATAAACTGTACCATAGCTATAGATATGGTTACAGAAACTGTACCGTAGCTATATATATGGTTACAGAAACTGTACCTTAGCTATATATATGGTTACAGAAACTGTACCTTAGCTAAAGATATGGTTACAGAAACTGTACCATAGCTATAGATCTGGTTACAGAAACTGTACCTTAGCTATATATATGGTTACAGAAACTGTACCGTAGCTATATATATGGTTACAGAAACTGTACCTTAGCTATATATATGGTTACAGAAACTGTACCATAGCTATATATATGGTTACAGAAACTGTACCTTAGCTATAGATATGGTTACAGAAACTGTACCTTAGCTATAGATATGGTTACAGAAACTGTACCATAGCTATATATATGGTTACAGAAACTGTACCGTAGCTATATATATGGTTACAGAAACTGTACCTTAGCTATATATATGGTTACAGAAACTGTACCTTAGCTATAGATATGGTTACAGAAACTGTACCTTAGCTATAGATATGGTTACAGAAACTGTACCTTAGCTATATATATGGTTACAGAAAAAGACATTTCACAATAGGAGTCAGAACTGTACTTTTTCAAAATATGATTTTCCGAAAAGCCAGATACAAGCAAAAACTGCTGCTTTGACCGAAAGTCATAAAAAGTTAGTGATCGATAGGCAAACATACTTTAAGGGTTGGCGGAAAAAATTGGGGTGGGGGTCAGTTAAGTGGAAACAAACAACTTTTTTACGCCTAATATTCTGAATGGTCAGTGTTATTAATATACTTAGGTGGTTTGCTGCTTGTATCCGCACAGTTTTGAATGGCCATATGGGTAATGGAGTTTGGGCCAATAATAATTATAGAATCACTGGACCTCATGGCCAATGAGAGGATAGGTCTGTCTTGTATATTAATTATAGTAGATTCTTTAAAAGCCTTTAGCGTTCAAGCTACAAAGTTTGTTTTGTTCACATTATGGTATAAATTAAGCCTTGACACCGAAAATAAACAACAGTGGCATAAATGGTATATAGAAATAGCACGCTTTTGACCATAAAACTTGACCAGGGTAAGTTGACCCCTGTCGTCGTGTGAAGTGACCTTACATTTCGGTTGTTTTGGTGGTAACTCTTTATTCAACAGGAAAGAAAATGTTTCAGTTAATTTCAGTGACAAATGATACACATTGGTTGACAAAATGTTCATGGATAATTTCCTTCTATTGTCAAGTGGCAGCAAATCGGAAGTTTAGAGTTGAAATGCTGGGTAGTAAATTGTTAGTTGGTTACTGTAAACTGTCATTTAAAAACCAACCATCGAAGACAGTGTTTCATTTCTTCCTATACTTGATCAGATAGTGTGTGATGTTTTGTTTTTGTTGCGAGACTACAGTTTGCAACAATATTATTAGTAAAAGTAAATTTGTTATCTAAACTGGTTTCCATGCTTTTGTTTGTGGATGATTATAAAATTCAAAATGAAGGTAATTAATGTTTTTTATTTATGACAAATGATTATCTATAAATACATTAATAATGCATAAATCATTATAAAAATGAGTGTTGATGTGCTAAAAAGTGTAAATACCTTTTAAAAACAATTGGAACAAGTTGAACATCAGACAACAGTATATAATATAATTAAATAGATAACTTAAAGTTAAAACCAAGAATCTATGAAGAGTTATCGTATAAAACCAGTGGCAAACATTTGTTTGTTTTCAGGACAATGAAATGCAGTTTAGGAAATCCTTATCATATTGAATCAGTTGCAAACATTTTTTTTTTTCAAGACAGTGAAATGCAACAGAAATTATTGTTGTATTAAATCAGTGGCAAACATTTATATCTTTTTCAGGACAATGAAATGCAACAGAAAATTGACTACGAGATCAAGATGCGGGAGGGAACGGCGCGACTTCTTGCCGCGTCCAAACACCCGACACAGCTGATGGAGGCCACCAAGAACCTTCTCACGTCAAACACCCGTATCATCGCGTACATGGGGGAGCTGCAGCGGAGAAAGACCGCGCAGGTGCTCGGAAAAAAGTAAGCTCATAATGACTTGTTTTAATTAAATAATTATGCTACTATTAATTATGGAACAGTGATGGCAAAACCATAACTGCTCATTCCTAACACCCGTATCATCGCTAACATGGGCAAGACCGCGCAGGTGCTCGTGAAAAAGTAAGCTCATACACGTTTTAATAAAATTTTATGCTACTAATAATGGACTTGGGGGTGGCAAATCAAACCTGCTCATGTCTTAACACCCGTATCATTGCATTCATGGGTGAACTGCGCTTAGGAAAGACTGCTCGGGAAAAGTCAATGCAGACAATGTTAAGAGGCCTTAAACTGATTAAAAAACTGAACTGTTAGAAAATGTAAACATAAAACTGGCCCTGTTCCCTCTCCCCCACTCCCACCCCCCCTTTTTGAGCTACACCCTGATTCTAGATCTTTGCTTGGAGATGATAGACATTCTTCTTTCTCGTTCCCAGCGTGACCAACGAGGGCAGCCAGGTGCCGTGCAAGGCGCGACTGAACCTGTCCGACCTGAGGATCCCGCTCATGTGGAAGGACTCGGACCACTTCAAGAACAAAGGAGGTATATGGCTGGACGTAGCATAGTTGTTGTTGTTTTTCGGTATTGCAGTTTACGATAAAAAAAAAAATATGGGCTGGACATAGCATAGGTTTTTTTTTTTCGGTATTTCAGTTTACGTACAAAAAACAACAAACATTTATGAGTCTATAGTCGGTAAACATTTTGTTCATAATGAGGGGATAATCCATTGACTGAAACTGATTGTTGATTTTCTTTTTGTAAATACAATGCAATTGTTGTTACTTTACAAATCATGAATTATTCACGTATATGCTGAATATTGACCGTTTACTGTCTGTCAGATGTACGATATACTGATCGGTGTTACTACAGTGAAGAAATGGTATATTCTGGGTTATTGAATGCAATGATGCTCGTACGTGGGTCATTAAATGCAATGATGCTCATACATGGGTCATTAAATGCAATGATGCTCGTATGTGGGTCATTGAATACAATGATGCTCGTGTGCCATTGAATTCAGTGATGCTCGTATGTGGGTCATTAAATGCAATTATGCTCATATGTCGGTCATTGAATGCAATGATGCTCATATGTGGGTCATTGAATGCAATGATGCTCGTACGTGGGTCATTGAATGCAATGATGCTCGTACGTGGGTCATTGAATGCAATGATGCTCGTACGTGGGTCATTGAATGCAATGATGCTCATATGCCATTGAATGCAATGATGGTCATATGTGGGTCATTAAATGCAATGATGCTCGTACGTGGGTCATTGAATGCAATGATGCTCATATGCCATTGAATGCAATGATGGTCATATGTGGGTCATTAAATGCAATGATGCTCGTACGTGGGTCATTGAATGCAATGATGCTCATATGCCATTGAATGCAATGATGGTCATATGTGGGTCATTAAATGCAATGATGCTCGTTTGTTTGTATGATTGTTATTATATTCAAATGATGTATCAATGTACCAACGCACTTGCGGTCTTGTCTGTTAATGCTCAGATGAAGTTGGAGGGGAAGACACTGGGGTATAATGTTTCGTCATTTAATATCTTCAGTTGTTGTTCGTAATTGTTGCATTACGAGCTAGCCCTAGTGCTCCATTTCTTGTACGGGGAAGTTTTTAGGGACAGTAAGAATGAAATATGCACTCAAATTCCTCTAAATTATCATGTTTCTGATGTTTCGCGACTTAATCACTGATTTAATGTTCGTAAGGTGTCCGTTTTGCGACCAGGAGGTTCTGGGTTCAATCCCCAGTCAGGGAGCGTTCTCAAGATCTTTCCAAAGACACCAAGTACTGGTTCTTCCCAAGAAACGGACTCGAGAGTGTCTCTATAAGCCTAAGGCTTTTGATGCAATCGAGCTAAAATAAATAACTTCAAACTTATCACTGATTATTTCATCTGAAGCCTCACTGACTGAGCGAAAACATTGTTGCTGCATTTTTGCTCATCATTTTAAAACCCTCATCATTGTATTTCTTTCCAATTTCAGACCACCGGCGTTACGCAGTGTTTTGCCTGGTAAAGATAGGCACCGACATCCAAGACACGGCACTCATTTCCAACGTGGACCGAAACATGACTGACCTCTCATTTGATGATGTTATAGCCTTGTAAGTTAAAACAAACCTTTGACATCAGTGTTTTTTTCACCTTTAGGGGAAAGGTTGCGGGGCCCTTCAGATGGGGGAATTTTACGGCAAAAGGGGATTTTGTTTTTAGAAAAACATTATTACATGTTTGTATTCTACATTGTTATAAAACATTAATGAATTGTTTTGCTACAAATGATAACTAAGATAAACTTGTTTTGATGAAAAATTGCTGGGATTGTTTACAATCTGTATCTTAGCCAAATTTTGTCAGATTTTGGTCTCTTTTTTTCAAAATGGAGCTTACTTGCTGTGGGGAATTTTAGGGCAAATATAGGGGAAAAATATATACTTTTTAAGCAGGGGAACGGGGCCAAATTTCGGCCCCAAATTGGCCCTAAAAAGTACACTGGACATCCACCACTTATCCATCCTTAGGATTAAGAACATAGTAAAGACTCTAGAGAAAATACTTGTGCATTCGCAAATATGCCAGGTACCAAGACCAATAAGGGTTATAACATAAACAAATCATTTCAAAAAAAGAATGCTAAAATTACTTTTGATGAATAAAGTACAGATCACTAACTGTAATATGTCTGTCTGCCTCTATACTAGTCTTGCGACTCCTACTTTATAAAGTAAAGTAAACATTACTGCCGTAATCTTTCCGTCTATCTCTACTAGCTTGCGACTCCTAATCGTAAAGTAAAGTAAACATCACTGACCGTTATCTGTCTGTTTGTCTTTACTAGTTTTGCGACTCCTACTGGATAAAGTAAAGTAAACATCACTGACCGTTATCTGTCTGTTTGTCTTTACTAGTTTTGCGACTCCTACTGGATAAAGTAAAGTAAACATCACTGACCGTTATCTGTCTGTTTGTCTTTACTAGTTTTGCGACTCCTACTGGATAAAGTAAAGTAAACATCACTGACCGTAATCTGTCCGTCTGTCTCTATTAGTCTTGTGACTCCTACTGGATAAAGTAAAGTAAACATCACTGACCGTAATTTGTCTGTCTGTCTCTACTAGTCTTGCGACTCCTACTTTATAAAGTAAAGTAAACATCATTGACCATAATCTGTCCGTCTGTCTCTACTAGTCTTGCGACTCCTTCTTTATGAAGTAAAGTAAACATCACTGACAATAATCTGTCCGTCTGTCTCTACTAGTCTTGCGACTCCTACTTTATAAAGTAAAGTAAACATCACTGACCGTAAAAATCTGTCCGTCTGTTTCTACTAGTTTTGCGACTCCTACTTTATAAAGTAAATCACTGACCATATCTGTCCGTCTGTTTCTACTAGTCTTGCGACTCCTACTTTATAAAGTAAAGATCACTGACCATATCTGTCCGTCTGTTTCTACTAGTCTTGCGACTCCTTCTTTATAAGGTGAAGATCACTGACCATATCTGTCCGTCTGTTTCTACTAGTCTTGCGACTCCTACTTTATAAAGTAAAGATCACTGACCATATCTGTCCGTCTGTTTCTACTAGTCTTGCGACTCCTACTTTATAAGGTGAAGATCACTGACCATATCTGTCCGTCTGTTTCTACTAGTCTTGGGACTCCTACTTTATAAGGTAAAGATCACTGACCATATCTGTGCGTCTGTTTCTACTAGTCTTGCGACTCCTACTTTATAAGGTAAAGATCACTGACCATATCTGTGCGTCTGTTTCTACTAGTCTTGCGACTTCTACATTATAAAGTAAAGATCACTGACCATATCTGTCCTTCTGTTTCTACTAGTCTTGCGACTTCTACATTATAAAGTAAAGATCACTGACCATATCTGTCCGTCTGTTTCTACTAGTCTTGGGACTCCTACTTTATAAGGTAAAGATCACTGACCATATCTGTGCGTCTGTTTCTACTAGTCTTGCGACTCCTACTTTATAAGGTAAAGATCACTGACCATATCTGTGCGTCTGTTTCTACTAGTCTTGCGACTTCTACATTATAAAGTAAAGATCACTGACCATATCTGTCCTTCTGTTTCTACTAGTCTTGCGACTTCTACATTATAAAGTAAAGATCACTGACCATATCTGTCCGTCTGTCTCTACTAGTCTTGTGACTCCTACTTTATAAAGTAAAGATCACTGACCATATCTGTCCGTCTGTCTCTACTAGTATTGTGACTCCTACTTTATAAAGTAAAGATCACTGACCATATCTGTCCGTCTGTCTCTACTAGTCTTGTGACTCCTACTTTATAAAGTAAAGATCACTAACCAAATCTCGGTCTCTCCTTCAGTGATGACATACCTCACGACTTTGAGTGCACGATCGAGATCTACTGCCACAAGCTTCACGAGGACCTCACGATGGCGAGCACCCCGAAGAAGCTGAAGAAAAAGGTCGTAGACCTCTCTGAGTCCGTCGGCCGTAGCGTCGGCAAGCGACTGTCGGGCCTCAACAACTCCGACATCATGGGGAACATGATTATGTACGTATTAGTGTTTTTTTGTTGTTGATTTTTCCTTTGTTTAAGTTTTTGACAACTTTGACATAATGGGAAACTTTGTTTTGAATGTATCTAATTTTTTATTGATACTAGTAATGCATTGTTGAAGCATTTTATGGGAAATATTGCTTTGTAGATATTTGTTTTTTATTTCATAATGCATTGTTGGGGTACATTATAGGGAAACACGGTTTTGAACATATTCGGTTTTAATTACTTTTTTGTGTGCATTATTAAAAAGTTATTTGGGGATTTTTGTTCAGAATTGTTGGTTAAGCGAAGAGCTGCCAAGGATTATTTCTACATCTACGCTTCTGCATTTTCAATCCCATAAATTATAAGTTTATGCACAAGTTGGATATACAAAGGCAAGAAAAGCGTTCAACAAGCATGTTTCATGTGTGTGAATAGAAAACACAATTTTATTCCCAGAATCTTATTCCTTACCAAATGATTTTTTGTTCTTCTATAAATTGGTTCTTAGTAAAATGCTTACATATGATGGTATTTCGTGTCATATGATGGTATTTCATGTCAAATAGAAAGAAGTAAGTTGATAAGTTCAGATGGATGAGATTACATGCAGGGATTTTGCTACAAACAGAAAATAAATTTGGTATGTGCTATATAAGAAGCGTTGTTATACAGACATAATTTATGGTGTCTATCAGTACATAAAGCTCAATTTTGTAATCTTTGACATGAATTTATATGCAAATCTCTTGTTTGTGGTTAAAGTGTGCATGTACGATTTTTCATATCAATTATTTTCAAAGTGACAAAATAACTTGAAAGCAGACAGGTAAACATAACCTGTCGAAGGAAACACTAAAATATCGAATAAAAAATAAATATGAGTGTCGACTTTTGCATCATTTGTTAGTTTTGAGTAACCTTAAACAACGGTCAATTCATTGTACATACATGTGTGTATTGGAGTTTCCAGCAGTGCAGCCAAAAACTAGTTTGTGGTTAAAAGTAGCCAATTATGCCTTTTACCACAATGCTTGTTTTTATCTTGTCTTCTATTTTAAATCAAAGTATATGAGGTGCGTCATGGGAAAACCGGACTTAATGCATGTGCATAAAGTGTCGTCCCGGATTAGCCTGTGCAGTCCGCACAGGCTAATCCAGGACGGCACTTTCCGCCTACTGTGGATTTATGTTCAGAAGAGACTTCCTTGAAACAGAAAATACCATAAAAGCGGAAAGTGCCGTCCTGGATTAGTCTGTGCGGACTGCACAGGCTAATTCGGGACGACACTTTATGCACATGCATGAAGACCGGTTTTCCCACGTCGCGCCTCATATGTTTATTAACTTTATTGGGTTGTTTAAATTTAAGTCACCATAACTGTTATAAGATCTTGCATACACTCTTTAAGTACATAATGTAGTAAGTATTTCATACTTTGTGTTTTTGGTTCAACATTTAGTGGATGGAAAACAAGAAATATAAGTCAAGGGAGAAAACTGGTGTTCTTTACGGAATAACATTGAACATGTGTGAAACTGTAAATGCTGCATCTGAGTACAATATAGTGTGGAATTGTTGACTCTACGTATATTATGCATATTTTAATGTTCTTCTGGCTAGCTCAGTTGGTAGAGTGCTGGACTCAATCTGGTGTGCCTGAGTTCGAGCCCCAGCCCGGCCACATAAGTTGTGTAATGCTTGGTCATGAAATAATTTCTACGGCCATTTTCACCCTACCTCTGATTCAAGTAGGGCAGTTATCAGTTACTTGCATAGGTATGTGCACTTGGTACTGGTAAACCGCTTAGATCGGCAAAGCTTGCACAGGAAAAGTGTGAGTAGGTTAACTGACCGCTGTTATATGACTGAAATACTGTTTAATACGGCGAAATATCCAAACAAACAAACAAACAATCTTTTGTTCATTGTCCCTAGAGTGTGGAAGTTTGACTTGGTGTGGAGAAGAGCCCTAAATCGGCATGTTTTTTAAACAACAGACAAGACCTTCTATATTACCCAATGGGTCTTTAGTGTTCTTCGTTTGTCCATTTTCCCCCCAGGGGTCCGAAGTTTGACTTGGTGGCGAGTGGAGCCCTGAATCTGCATGACGTAGACGACGTGGTGCGGACCTTCGATCTCAAACTGGAGGTACAGAACGGTGAGTATTGGGCATGTGACTATAAAAGTTCTAAATTTGAAACTTAGTCTCGTCTTCAAATATTAACCAATGAAAATGCTTTTTACATACACGTGAGCTTCAATTTTCATTGGTTAATATTTAAGATTATTATACCTCACCCTTTTGTTTTCCTTTGTTCATATAAAAATGAAGCAGTCAATAATTTTAAATATCAAACTGCAATATCACCCGCTATGATGTAGTAGCGATAGACAGATTGATTGAAGGCGCCTATAAAACATAAATTACTTAGTGTTATAAAAGCCCATTATTTATTGAGAAGCCCTGTTTCGGTATAATAAAATAAATGGGCAACAGTATTTTCTCGGCTTGACAAAATGCATTTTTATACCTCACTTGATTATTTCTCTATATAATGCATATAAACTGCAGCGGGCAACAATTTGATATGTCGCCCGGCAATGTTGCCTGCTACTGCTATGTCGCCAGTTATGCAAATGATAGGGATTGTTCGGTATAATAAAATAAATATTGACTTCCTTGAGGGTGACAGTGTGTCTCATCAACCCTCGACAAACACTGTTGACTTCAGCTAAAGCCTCTGTCGACAGTGTTGCCTCAGGTTGACGAAACGCACTGTCACCCTCAAGGAAGTCAATATTTATATACTATCGCCCTCAAATAATACAATATTTATATATTAAGACTAAGTTTCAAAATTGTCGTAGTCAAGTGGCCTGGGTCTATATTTATTTTCGTAGTCAAGTGGCCTGGGTCTATATTTATTTTCGTTGTCAAGTGGCCTGGGTCTATATTTATTTTCGTAGTCAAGTGGCCTGGGTCTATATTTATTTTCGTAGTCAAGTGGCCTGGGTCTATATTTATTTTCGTAGTCAAGTGGCCTGGGTCTATATTTATTAAGATTGGTATGTTATCCTAAGATTCATTGCGTAAAAATAGAACAAAAATTCATTAATAGAGTGTTTTATATTAATGCCTGTTTTTATTTTCATTTTGTTATTAAGCAATTGAAATAGAATTGGCTTATTTAATTGTTTTCATGTTATAAAACGAATTTCGAAAAAATTACAACATACCATGTATACACATTTTTCTATACATTCCTATTTGAAAAAGGGTTAGACCTGAAGTTCAATTATCACGGGTCTTTCCTTAAAGATATTATTTACTTATTGCGATGGTGACAAGTGTGAGGTAAATAAATGTTAAATGAATATCAGAATCTAACTGTACTTGCCGCATGTTTTATTTTTAGTAAATGTAAATACAGTAACATTAATTTTGTTAGCTTACTCTTGTGTATTTCCCTCGTATGATTATCGTGACAGATACTGTCGGGTGTGAGTTGCCGCTGTTCGGACACTACTGCTGCCGCTTGGCCGCCCTGCCGAACTGCCTCGTTCAACCGGTTGTCACAGGATACCTCAGTCTCCACGTAAGTACCTTACTAACGAGGGTAGTTGTATTTCTTGTGTTTGCAATGTGTATTTCATCATAGAATACCTGTTTAATTCATACCGCTCTGCCGAACTGCCTGGTTCAACCGGTTGTGAGCGGATGCCTCCACGCGAGTTAACTGCTGCTACATCGAGGGTTATTACAGGGTTCGTAGCAGATCTGGAAGTTATGGAAAATGGGCTTTGTCTGAAAAAGTTATGGATTCTTGATAATAATCAGGAAAAGTCATGAAACATTTTTCAAAAAATATGATGAAAAGTTAACAAGTGTCCTTGAATATGCCAGTAAGTGCCTAAAAAGGATCAAATCCATTGAAATACAATCAAACAAAAATCAAAATCAAGAGCATTTTGATCGATAGACATGTATGATAGTGCTGTAGCAATTCAATTCTATTCTACAGGGCACAACTCAGCCTAGATAAAGAATTTTATATATGTGGCGCGTCGTGAGAAAACCGGTCTTAATGCATGTGCGTAAAGTGTCGTCCCGGATTAGCCTGTGCACAGGCAAATCCGGGATGGCACTTTCCGCTTTTATGCTATTTTCTGTTTCAATGAAGAGTCTTGTAACCATAAATCTACTTTAGGCGGACAGTGTCGTCCCGAGTTAGCCTGTGCAGACTGCACAGGCTAATCCGGGATGACACTTTACGCACATGCATTAAGACCGGTTTTCTCATGACGCGCCACTTATGATTATCATATAAAATTTGGATATCAGTGTACTCTTTTGACTTTAGTATATTCAGATTGTATTATGGAAAGCAGAGCTATGTCATGGAAAAATCTATTCTACAGGGCACACATTGGCCTAAATAAATAACTTTATTATATAGATAAAATAAAATGTGTATATCGGTGTACTATTTTGACTTTAGAATGTTCAGATTGTATTATGGAAAACTGAGCTATGTCATGGAAAAGTCATGGAATTTTGGTTTCATCAGTTTTGGTTTGTCTTTCTGTTTGTTATTTAGCAACTTTATGCAAAAAGTTATGAACTAATTTGCCTGACATTTTCTGGGAAACTAAATTTTAAATGAAACAGCCACAGTCTTAATTATGACCCCATCAAAGAGTTGTGGCCCTTGAATTATCTAAAATTGGCTGTTTTAGTGGTTTCTGCTCTCTTAGTCCAACAGTTTTCATCCAATCTTCACTTAACTTCATGAAGATGTTTGTGGGCATAATATCTTGGTCAAGTTTGATAATTAACCAAATGGCCCAAGGAACTGTGGAGTTATGGCACTTGAATTATTTAACCTAAAGGGGGCATAACCGTTTTACAAACAGCTCTTTTTAACTTAACTGACAACCTTTTTGGACACGGACCGAGATATGGTACTTTTATATCACCTTTGCCTCAGCAGGAAGACGACGACCTTGCAAAGTGGCGCCGATACTGGTGCATCCTGAAGAACCTGCAGCTCAGCTGCTGGTCGGCGCCTGACGACGTGGACGTCACCGCTCCTCTAGTCACTGTTCCCATTACGAAGGTATGAGCATAGGCGGATTTAGAGTGGGCAGAATCAGCATACGCCGCCCCCCCCCCCCCCCTCTTCCCCATTAAATTGTCTAAGATTCTATTTTTAAATGCTCAATAACTAAGACATTTGCCTCAGATTGAAGCTTGAATGATCTAAGTTTATCAGCTTTCATATCAAATTATGTAGCCCAGAAGCTAAATTATGATATTGTGTAATTTTACTGTCATTGGTTTTACTGTCATTGGTTTGCAACACGTATAATTTATACATGCCTGTGTAAGTGATTACTGACTTTCCTCCCCCTCTAACTGCAACCCCTGTGTTTCCTGGCCCTAAGTCTACCAACATTCGGCATCTTGCCAAGACTCGTTGTTCAAGTTTTCTAAACCTTGCAAAATAAAGTTATCTTAATTGGACACTAACCTAGCATTCTCTATTTTCTTAAAACTAATTTTGTCTACCTTTGTTCAGAATACTCAGATAAGTGAGGCGGATCCTCGTACCAGCCAGCGCTCGCACACTTTCCACGTCAAGACACTCAGTGAACGGTACGTCTCAGAGACGACATTTGCGGCCGATAATCGGGAACAGTTCAACCTGTGGTGGGATGGCTTACAACAACATCTGCTGGATCAAGGTTAGTGGGAATGTCCAGTGGTTTCTTCTAAGTAACTTTGGTATCGGAAAAAGGTAAAAATCGCAATCAGATTTACATCCCGGTACAAAATTCCCATATCTCTTGAACATAAATCCAGTAAGATTGAGAAAAGCGTACCATCCCAATCCGATTTACCAACCAATGTTCCCAATTTGCAGTAAAAAAATTCTCAAATCTCTGGGAAAATAAAATTACCGTGCAAAAAAATCACGAAATATGTACCTGTATTTGACTATCATTTCACCCAAATATGAAACTCTGTAGAGATTTGACTGGTTCCAAGCATAGAAATAGCAGTGTAATAGGTTGTTTTCGAGTTAATTATTGTGCCTGGCCGGCTAGCTCAGTTGGTAGAGCGCTGAACTACAAATTCGAGAATCGCAGGTTCAATTCCCAGCCCAGGCCACATAACTTTTGTGGGGATTGGTCATGAAATTATTTCTACGGCCATTCTCCCCCTACCTCTGATTCAAGTAGGGCAGTTGTCAGTTACTGGCATAAGTATGTGCACTTAGTACTGGTAAACCAGTTACCCAGGAAAAGTGTGAGTAGCTTAACTGACCGCCGTTATATGACTGAAATACTGTTAAATACGGCGAAAAATCCAAACAAACACACAAACAAGCAGTTAATTATTGTAACTTATTTATTTTTACATCGTTTTAAATAAAAGCAATTTTAAATTAATATTAACCTTATGACATTGCAATTGAAAAAAGAGAGAATAAACTGAAGTTGAATTGATATTCAATTTAATTCTATAAAAATTCTTTGTTATGTTTTCAGCTTTTTGGAAGCAGGCATGTGAATACGTTATGGACGTCCGACGAGCACAAAACAGAAGAACCACCATGTTGACGAGAAAAACGTCTTTGTATGATGATGTGCCTCTGGCTGGTAAATATATTTCGGTTATCTGTAATTAAACAATCAAGTAGTCTTCATTTACATATGGCAATTTTAAAAGCAAAACCTCATTGTTTGTGAGAGATTATATTTAATCTGGATCGCAAACTTTTGTCAGAAATTCTTTAAATAAAATGTAGTTTTAGCTCGACTATTCGAAGAATAGGTGAGCTATCCTACTACCCCCGGCTTCGGCGTCCGCGTCTGCATTGATTAAAGTTTTTTTTCAAAAGTCTTGTAACTTCAAAACTACATAAGTTATTCACTTGAAACTTGTAATATACCTTTGTCATCAACTCCAGTATCAGGGACAACATTCCCCATAACTCTGTTTTGTAGTTATGCCCCTGTTTCACTTAGATTTTCTGTTTAAAGTTTGTATTAAAAAGTTTTGTAACTTCAAAACTACATAAGTTATTCACTTGAAACTTGGAACTAACCTTTGTCATCAACTCCAGTATCAGGGACAACATTCCCCTTAACTCTTTTTGTATTTTGACAGAGTTATGCTTCTTTTTCACATAGATTTTCTGGTAAAAGTTTATATTCCAAAGTTTTGTAACTTCAATACTACATAAACTTTTCACTTGAAACTTGGCACTAGCCTTTGTCATCAACTCTAGTATCTGGGGCAACATTACCTGTAACTCTGTTTTGTATTTTGACAGAGTTAGCCCACTTTTTACATATACTTAGTGGTTTAAGTTTTCGTTCCAAAAATGTATAAATTATACAAGGCTTCAATTAAAAGTTTGAATTTTAACAAATGTATGCCCCTTCCACTATCCAAAATATGTACCAACTGAAATACTTCGAATAGTTGAGCGTGCTGTCCTCTGACAGCTCTTGTTTTTATATTTAATGCTAAATCGGTTCAACTTTTATTCCTTATACGCATCTATCGAATATAGGATGTGTGGAGTACTGAATTTTACGATGTAAATGTTCTGTATTTAATAAGTGTTTTGTTTTGTTCATATTTTATAGAACTACTTACTATAAAATTTTCTGTCTCGCATGTCATCAAAATATTTTTTTAAATGCGAATGATTTTAAAATTATTAATTTAGCATGTTATCAATAAAAATTTTCAAAGCTAAAATTATCAGTGTAATAGAAATCTTTTTCTAAAGCTGTTATAAATTATTAGACTGTCATGTCATCATAATATTTTTTCTCAAAGCCAACAATTATAAAATTATCAAATATTATACAGGGTTAAAAGTTTTCCGGTTTATGCCGGATTTCCGGTTTTTCAGGGAACCCATTAGTCATTTTCCCAATTCATGTAAATCCGATGAGATAATTGAGGGGGGGAGGGGATACCTCTTACCCAGACAGCGTCTCATGCATATCTTTTGTATTCAATAAAAAAGTGAACATTGGTTCGATTGGTGTTTATTCTTTGTATGCGTTTCGGTTAAAAAGCGACTATTCCGGTAAAAATCGAGTGAAGCAGGTGCCCGGAAGAGTAGTCGTTCTTTGCATTGAAAATTAGTTGTAAAAACAAAAGGGGAGTAATCGTTTTGCGACATTCCCGATTCACTTTTGGTAAAGAAGCGAACAAAGAAAATCGCTAGATTCTCCATGAAAATAAACAACAAAAATGAAGTTTCTTGATGCGGGAACGAACACGAAAGTGTTAGAATCTGATGTTAAGAATAAATGGAGATGGGAATGGCTGACTGAAGTAGACGAACATGGCAGGAAATTTTGCTATGCATTCTTATATATGTCTACATGTAAAAATGTTGTAATTGTTTGTGTCTTAAAATATGTTTAACAAACCATGATGTGTTGTTGTTTAATTATTCCTAGGGTTGTTTTTAATGAATTGATTTTACAAGTTCCAGGCCCCCAGCTTGAATTTTCAGGTTTTCAGATTTTTTCAACTTTTAACCCTGAAATAAGGATGTCATCAAAAAAAATTTTAATGCCACAATTTTTTTTATTAGTTATCTAGCGTGTCATCAAAAAAATGTCAAAGCTAAAATTATCAATCTAGCAGGTGATTGGAATATTTTTTGCAAGCAAAAAATTATAAAAATATCATACAAGCATGTCATCATTATATTTTTTTCAGAGCCCAGGCGTATTTCGGATGAACTAAAAGTTGAAGATGATAAACTGAGTGCCATGTTGAACACGCTGATGGGAGAGGCTAAAGAGATTCGCAGTGGCAGCATCAAATCCACGTCTTCTTCGAGTTGTGGCAGTCTTCGATCAACATCGTCCAGCTAGCCTTGTGTTACCTTGGTTACTATAGATTGCCATCCATTGCTGTGGCTACACATGAAGTTGTCATGCTTACATCATCAAGCCATGCATTACCGTGGTTACGATAGATTGTCATCCATTGCTGTGGTTATATGTGTTACCATGGTTACATGATCTAACCAAGCATTACCTTGGTTACACCATAGTTCCAGAAGCTAGCCATGTATTGCTATGGTTACACCAGATACCTATCTGTGGCAGTATTTACACGAGCAAGCATGTTCAGTTACCTGGGTTACGAAAGCCTGCCATCCAAAGCTGTGGTTACACCATGGTTACTAAAGCTAGCAATGTGCTGCCATGGTAACTTGTGCAAGCTGTCTGTTGCCGTGGTTATATCAGCTAGCTTGGGGTTGCTATGGTTTCATTCGGTAACTATGTGTTACTATAGTTATCTGATATAGCAAGCCATATGTTGCTATGGTTATATGATGGTTACAATAGCTAGCTATAATATGTTGCTATGGTTACATACTGCCCCACAGTATTTCAGTGATGTTTGTGACAATAGTGGCCCCAATTGGGCATACTTAAAAAGCATTGTAAGTGTTGTGTTTTAGGTAGATAGACATTGAACCAAGACATAATTACTTTGAAAACTTGTGTAACTAATGTACTTAAAAGAACTAGGGAAAGATCAAGGGCGAAATCGCAGGTGCTGCACCCTGCTCCTTTTTGGTTCCCCTGCTGCCCGTCTGAAAATCAAAACATAAATAATCAATATCTTTTGAAAATTCAATGTATTTTTGCAAATATTAAATGGTAAATGCATAGACTATGTTAAATAACCTTAAATAGCAGCATTTATTTGAAAAAAAACAACTTGGATTATCCAATATATCAGAAAATGTCAAGGAACTGGTCTGGCTTTCCACCCTGCCCCTTTTCAGCAATATCCTGTACTTTGTTAGATCCTAGATCTTTCCCTAAAAGAACATTTGAGGCGCGTCGTGGGAAAACCGGACTTAATGCATATGCGTAAAGTGTCGTCCCGGATTAGCCTGTGCAGTCCGCACAGGCTAATCCAGGATGGCACTTTTGCCTACAGTGGATTTATGTTAAGAAGAGACTTCCTTGAAGCAGAAAATACCATAAAAGCGGAAAGTGCCATCCCGGATTAGCCTATGCGGACTGCACAGGCTGATCCGGGATGACACTTTACGCACATGCATTTAGTCTGGTTTTCCCATGACGCGCCTCATTTTCAATTTATGTTTTGTATGTTGATAGGATTTAATCCAGTATTTAAGGTTTTTGATTATATGCATATGCATCGACACTTAAATGTTTCTATTGCATTGTGTATTTTTGCTTTTGTACTAATTTAATCGTAAATGTTTTGCGGGTAAGATGTGTACTAAGATATTAAATGTAGTGACTTTAACGGGGTAACCAGTAATTTGCTTTACTTGTCTACTTGTCTAAGTTATAATCCATATGGCAAGTGATTTTTGAGGAAAATCTGAAGTGCCTATGCCCAGTGAATTGGGAAATATAAAGCTAAAATTCTAAAATTGGGGAAAATTAGAGCATTGTTATTCCTGTCAAGTGGTATTAAACAATACATTTATAGTAGTGGTTTTATAATAATTTTACTGCGTCAACTTGCCGGGTCCGGCTAGCTCAGTTGGTAGAGCGCTGAACTGTCAATCTGGGGATCTTGAGTTCAAACCCCAGCCCGGCCACATAACTTGTGTGGCCGGATTGGTCATGTAATTATTTCTATGGCCATTCTCCCCCTACCTCTGATTCAATTAGGGCAGTTGTCCGTTACTGGCACAGTTATGTGCACTTAGTACTGGTAAACCGCTAAGATCGGCTAAGCTTGCCCAGGAAAAGTGTGAGTAGGTTTACTGACGACCGTGATATGGCTGAAATACTGTTTAAAACCGTGAAAAACCCCAACAAAACGAACAAACTGTATCAACTTCGGCACAAAAAATGTAACACAAAAATCACTGCATACAGCTTTCGCAAAAGATGTAACAATGCTATTTTGCCATCAGGTAGCTGTTAAACGTGTTACGGTATGTATGGAGCTTTTTAGAAATAATGTGGATAGCGCTTTGTAAAGTGTTGGATATTGTTAATTTATATCTCATAAATGGCATAACTTTTTCTGCATATCTGAATATTATCTGTTTTTCTGGATATCTGAATCTGGAACAATCTGATGGTCTTGTATAAATTTTATTGGAATGCAATTCCATTCTATACCAAAGATGGCAATGTCCCATGTCATTGTCTGCTGAAAAGATTGAATCATTTTTCTTGAGAATTTGTATTCTCACATTTTTTTAACTGTATATTGAATTAACTTGAATATTGAATATGTGTAGCGCTGCACAAAAAACTTAATTGAGGATAAGTAGAGAAAATAACTCGAACATTAAATTAGTATGTTAAAAATGTTCAAGAGTGTCGGGTTAATTCATCAGAGCTATGCTGTATAAAAAACATTTTCTCACTTCTTTCGCTTTTCGACATTTGAAAGTAAGAAGTAAGAATATGTGCGTTTGTTTTAGTGCGGATGAAATTCTTTTAAGCCCATTTTGTGAACCATGCGAGGTTAAACAGTTTCGATTATGAAACCTCTGTTAGGAGTATTTATATATGGTTAAAGCGCGTATAAAATGCTTGCAATACAAGTGTAGTAGTGTAGTTGTATTATTAAGTTGACCGTGTATAAATGTATGTATTCTCATTAAAACTTTGAAAATGTCCACATTTAGTAAAATGAACATTATCTAAAATATGATAAATACGGATTTCACAGAAAACAATAATCGCTAAAAATTTCAGGGTTGGTTTTTTTTCGCTAGGTAGGGTTGGGTTGCCGGATACACAGAAACATTTTTTTTTTGGCCCAAGCAGTTACATACATACCATAATTTTTTCAGGCCAAAACGGGACATTGGCAAAAATTCGGCGGGACATGTGACATTTTAGCGGGCCACTGCTTGTGTTTGTTATTTTGTCGCATGGTCCATGGATCGCAATATTCGTATTAATTTTAATTGTCATATCATTCATGTACATAATACACGTATACATTACATGTATAAACTAATTTAGGCTAAAACTTTTTCAATTTTTTTTAAACGTTTCAACAACATAAAATAAACGAAACGTCACTGTTTATATGGTATACCATTGCCTTTTAAAAGCCAAAGCGTCAATGTTGTTGCGAAACTGAAAGTAATAATTCTTTCCGGACGGATATTTATATCCAGTGCGCGTCCGATTCTCGCAATGACGTCTCATTCAAACCCACTTTTCTCTTGTTCTCGTATCATAAGGTTACACTCAATCTAGTTACGAGGCCTTTTTTATTTGATAAATAATGTTCTTATGAGCATTTGTTTATTGCTTTAACTGTTTTTAAGCGTTACCACTGTTGAACTCGTAGTACTGATTGGATAATTAATAAAGTATAAAAATCTTGATTTAAAAACATGTATATCATATATGCTTTGTTCTTGCAAAAACTGCGGAAAATTTTCCTCGTTCATGCCAACGTGCGTCAAATGTTAAATGCACATATACATTTTGCACTTCGCGTAAATCTTTTAAACTGTAAGAAAACTGAGTTACATTAATGTCAAAGTCATTAACAGCATAAACAATTTATATAATATCAGAAAAACAGAGCAGTTTGACTAAATGGAAAAAAAAGAAAATATTGTTTCAATAGTTAAATAAATATGTTGTTTTAAGTTCTTTTAAATTGGCCAGTTTCTAAGCAAGGTTTTTTTTAAAGAAAAAAAACATTTCAAAATATATTAAAATTTTAAAATATTTTTGATTGTTTTATAGGTAAATATACCGACATTTGTCAATTTTGGTGACATTTTATTATAGTCCTGTGTTCATTGCAATTAATCAGGTATTTTGTACATATTTTTAACTTCGTCATGTTTTGTTTGCCTGTGTAAATATTTTTAACTTAATCTAAGCCATTTTGTATTGCAGCTGTTTTTGTTGAACACAGACTGTGCTATGTTGCCTGTTGTAATGTTGTTATTCTCGTGAAAACATCACCTCTGTAAATATGCATGTTTATTGATTTATTTTCATTTTCGTCGGTCGCAATTAACACCGGGGTATATTTCACTGATTGTTCTCCATTAACCAGAGATGGTGAAAAACTGTCAAAATTTACAGGCCAGACTGTCCTATGAAAGGGAAAAAATTACAGGCCAGTTGTAAATTTCACGGGCCTAAATCGAGTTTGATATACATATTATATGACATTTTAACATTTTTACCGGCAATGTCCGGCAGGCCCGCGGTCTTCTGCCATGTCTGATTGACCAGTTGTTACACTTAAGTTATTTCATTGTGCCTTTCTCATTGGAATAGTTGAATAACATGACATGCGCAGAGTTTTCTATAGACAAAGAACAAAATTCGCCATTGTTAAACTACCAATAAACAACCCCCCAAAATAGTTCGGAAACTGTAAAATGTAGTTTGCATTGAAATTGCAGAAAATACTAGTAAGGTAAGGTCATGTTAGAATAAAAATATTTTCGCATTATCGTTATTTATTGGCCAATGAACAACTTATTTATTGGCCAATGATCAACTCGTTCTGATGCGGTATATTAAACCATTTGGGCTAACGCCCTTGTGGTTTAATTCCTATGCTTCAGAACTCCAAATCATTGTTTATTAGCTGATAAACAACTCTGAATCGAAAATTGTATCTTAATTAAATACTTGGGACAATGTATATAGAAATTCTGTGATCTTAAAAGTACTAGCGTCATCTGACTTATTTTCAACTTTTTGTTGTTGATACTCGCTAAGTTTTCTATGGACAAAGAACAAAATTATCGTTAAACTACCCATAAACAGTGCAAGAAGAAGTTCCGATTCTGAACGAAGCATAGTAAAAAGTAGTTCCAGTTACAGTTGCAAAATATATGTCAAATCATGTTAGAATCGAAATAATTTTGGCATTATTGTTGTTTATCGGCCAATAAACAACTCTTTGTCGCTCTGATGCGTGGCTAACGCCCTCGTGGTTTAATTCCTATGCATCAGAAATCCAAATAGTTGTTTATAAATAATATGATAAACTACGATAAATCAAAAATTATTTCTTAAATATATGTCGGAAAATCACATTCTGGTCAGGGAAAAATAAGGGAAACACGAGGGAATTTAACTCCAGAATGTCCGTGGCTAGCTTGCAAAGGACTCTTTGTCACAATGAAACTTTCTGGGTAAATTGATTGGTAGGTGAAAAATCTATTACATTTATAGAGGACAGTTTGTTAGTTTTAAATATAATTGTGCTTCCATACCTTTCATAATGAGCATATTTACTTATTGTTTTGGGAAGCTTATGAAGCTTGCGCATTCAGCCACGTGCTGGGCAGCAAGGTAGGCCCCTCGGGGATTAGAGGATGTTCGTTCAGGGGCCATATTCCAGAAACATCTTAAGTTTATTTTAAAAAGTTTTAGCTAAGTTCAAAAAAGTTAGTTTTTGTAATATTTCAAAAATTATAATTTTAATTGTGGATCAGTTCACATTTATGTAAACTATAGTGAACATGGCCGATTTTGATCTAATTTCATCTAGAATGTTGCAAGAAAACAACAGCCATAATAAGAATTTTTAACCATTGCACAAGCTGATTGTCTTTGTTTATAGTCATTTCAAATTTATTTCGCCAATACTGTACATTGCCAGAAACAAAACAAAACAAAAAATATAATGACATTGCAAATTAATGAAGTGAAGAATAGTTATTATGCATATTAAGTAAATAGATCAGATATAAAGCTTGTTCATTTGGGGATTACCTCAAAAGCTAAAGCAGCTGCTGCAGTAATATCACTTGGGCACATTTTAACCTTCCAATCTTACAAACAACAATTTTTTTACTAGAATACATTCAGAATTAATATTTCCACATATTGCAACCAGTAAGTTACTACCGCATACCGTACATAACATAACTGATGAGTGAAAAAGAAGTTTAAAAAAAGTTAAATAGATTGTTAGTAGTGTTACATTATAGTTTGCTTTACTTTCAAATCTTATAATTATATATGAATTATTGCTGTGTCATCCAATAACAATTTTGTTTCTTTAGCACTTTTATATTGCCATTGAAAGACACCAGTATACAATATTTGATAGAGCAGATGCCAATTCCATGTTATTTTGTGTTGTTATTTCAATCATAAATCATGCAAAATACTATTAAAACAAAACAAGAATGTATTTGTTGTGTTTATTATTATTACTAGTGGTGATAGGGGTGATTGTGGTAGTGGTAGTGGTAGTAGTAGTAGAAGTAAAAGTAGTAGTAGTAGTAGCTAGTAGTGGTCGTAGTAGAAGTAGTAGTAGTGGTAGTGATAGTAGTAGTTGAAGAGTTGTAGTAGTTGTAGTGGTAGTGGTAGTAGTAGTTGTAGTGGTAGTGATAGTAGTAGTGGTAGTGATAGTAGTAGTTGTAGTGGTAGTGATATTATTAGTTGTAGTGGTAGTGATAGTAGTAGTTGTAGTGGTAGTGATCGTAGTAGTTAGTAGTGGTAGTGATCGTAGTAGTGGTAGTGATAGTAGTAGTTGTAGTGGTAGTGATCGTAGTAGTTAGTAGTGGTAGTGATAGTAGTAGTTGTAGTGGTAGTGATAGTAGTAGTTGTAGTGGTAGTGATAGTAGTAGTTAGTAGTGGTAGTGATAGTAGTAGTTGTAGTGGTAGTGATAGTAGTAGTTGTAGTGATCGTAGTAGTGGTAGTGATAGTAGTAGTTGTAGTGGTAGTGATCGTAGTAGTTAGTAGTGGTAGTGATAGTAGTAGTTGTAGTGGTAGTGATATTAGTAGTGGTAGTGATCGTAGTAGTTAGTAGTGGTAGTGATAGTAGTAGTTGTAGTGGTAGTGATAGTAGTTGTAGTGGTAGTAGTAGTTAGAGTGGTAGTGATAGTAGTAGTTGTAGTGGTAGTGATAGTAGTAGTTGTAATGGTAGTGATAGTAGTAGTTGTAGTGGTAGTGATAGTAGTAGTTGTAGTGGTTGTTGATAGTAGTAGTTAGAGTGGTAGTAGTAGTCGCAGTAGAAGTAGTGGTAGTTGTTGTTGTTGCAGAAGCAGTTGTAGTAGCAGCATCAACAACGTCATCAACAACACTAATGCCTCTTTCTTTGCCTCTTTACTTACTCACTCGTAAATGTTGGAATATTTACAACAGAAGATTTTTAGTAACTGTGTGTGATAAACTACCATTAAATTGTGCATTAAATGATTTGACACAAAAGCAAAAACATTGATCTAGTAAAGTTACTACATCATTTTCTTTATTTACTGCCTAATATCATTGCAACGCGGATTAAATCCGAATATGCACATTTAACATTCAGCGAGTTGCACGATATACACGAAACACGAGGAACTTCGGCTAGTTTCCTAGTAATGAAAATATATTCTATAACCTGATTTCAAACAATTCCGAAACTATTTATTTTATTTAAATGGGGTTGATTTGTCTCCAATAAGCATTAATTTTTTATTTTAACCGACTTCAATGTTTAGTTTTAATGTAAAAAACGTTTTAAGTGCCTTTTAAATGTGTGCAACGATGGTTACACGGTATAGTTGATCGATCCCCAATTCACGATTTCCTAATGCGAGCCGGCGAATTTTAGCAGCTAATTTTAATTTCCTCGAGGAAAGGACAAATCAACTGGTTAAAGACAACATCCGACCAGCATGTGGAATGTTTTTGTACACAAACTAAAATCAAATCGTTATTTTTTTCCAAATCTTCGGTTTTTACTGGAATTAGCGTAGAGGTTAACAGTTACATAGACGTTTTAGCAAATATTAATCAGTGAATATTAAAAGAGTGTTGTTTTGTCCATCACTGTACTCGGATTGACATGTTTTACTGTTAAAATACGTTAAACTACATAACACGTGGAGTATTTGTACAGTTTTATTAATGGAAATTATCCTTAAAATACTATATCTACGAAGTTTAAACGTTAGTGACAAACGCCGACACGGATTATTTTGTTCTCAGTTTGTGTTTCGCGAACAGGTGCAGATTTGGACCCTAGGGTTGTGAGTAATGGGGGGGGGGGGGGCGGAAATATTTAGTGACTGAAAAAGCTTGTTGGCAGCTTTCGGTCCCTCTTACATGTTGGGATAGATGCACGAAAGGTGCGATATCGGCAACAAGGAACAATTTAACAGAATTACGGAAGAACGGGTTTCAGTATTACAAGAAATTTATTCGGAATATCATGTCATTGCGACGAAAAAGGAATATGTTTTAAGATAGTGTATGGTTTAACAATAACATGTTGGACAAGTTTACAGTGTGTGTGTGTGTGTATCGGGGGGGGGGGGGGCATACTCCGCTTCCAACCCCACAAATCCGCCTATGGTGTATTGTGCATCGACGCAGTGCGTTAAAAAAAAATGCTGTCCTAGGCGGAGTCGGACCCCGGACTGCTGAAACCGGAAGTTGATAGGGATCATCCACGTGCTGGACAGCAAGGTAGGCCCCTCGGGGATTAGAGGATGTTCGTTCAGGGGCCATATTCCAGAAACATCTTAAGTTTATTTTAAAAGTTCAAAAAAGTTAGTTTTTGTAATATTTCTAAAATTATAATTTTAATTGTGGACCAATTCACATTTATGTAAACTATAGTGAACATGATAATTAATCACCAATGTACAAATGGAATAAAAGGTTGAAGAAAAGTTATTTTTAAAGTTGGGAATGTTTTACTTCAAGTAAGATGTTTCTGGAATACGGGCCCAGGCATTTAGTCGTTTTATACGATAATTTGATACAGAGTTAGACTCGCTGAAGAATATACTTTTTAGCCGTGTGGAAAAGTATCGCCCTGTGTTCACAAAACAAGTTGAGTCTGATTTTCGGGTTTTTAAGAAAAACTTAAGCCCGATATTTCAGGAGTAGACTCAAAAATGGAGTTCACACAAATCTGAATCAATTTAAAATGATTGTCAAGATTTATAGAGCTTTATTATTATGAACTCATCTTTGTACATTCGCGTTGTGTTATAATGATTTTATTCGAACAATACAAAAAGCATGTTGTTTTATCTAGAAAGAGGTATTTGAAAACAATTTTGTTTGAGATTCTGTTCAGTTGACCTGGAGAACCAAGATGTGCCCGTATTTATAAATATTCTTAAGCTGTTCTTAATATAAGTCAAAATTAGAAATTGTGTTTAAAGCACTATGCTTTGGATCATTTGCATGACTAATGCTAGATATTAATACACTTCGAATCATATTGCAAATTATGTGTCAAAATCTTCCAAAAAATGCATTACTTTGTTAGAAAATCCAATAATACAATTTGAGAAATTAAGGTTTTTCTTAACTTTCAACTAAGATTCTTTGTAAATACATTTAATGTTAATTTCGAGTTTGTGAACGTCGATCCCGAAGAACTGTACGATGCTTCTTAAGTTTATCTTAAAATATTTTAACATAAGTTCAATTATTTTCTTTTCTGCCCCCAACTGGACATTTTTTTAAATGTCCTAGAAACAGAAGATAAAAAATCTCTGACCTTAATTCTGCTGAAGAGTTTTGATGCAAGCTGGGAGTATTCTCCTCGTTTAAGTGTTCCTGATGTCGCACCCCTGGGGGGGATTCACAAAGCTCCTAATGGACATCTTAACCTAAGTTATACTAAAGAGGACATTTCAGATCATTTTTTACATGAAATCCATTTACTTCTGTTTTCAAAATGGTAAACATGAAACGCTAAGCAATATCAACTTGTTTAAAACATTTCAATGTAAAATGACCTCTACACGAAACAGTCACAGAGTTAAGGACCTTAATGATTTTAAGAAATAAACTTAAGTTTTCCATGAGGAGCATTGTGATTACGGACCCAGGGTACTCTACCACAGATGTTTAGGTAGTATTTCGTAGTAGATGAGGATCTTCCGCGCGGAAGCTGCATTGTGTGGGAGGACAATGGTTCGTTGTGTCCTCCTAGTAAATTTAATGGCGTCTTTGGTGTGTATACTGATTTTTCAACTTTTGTATAGTTTGTAGATAATATATAATTTGAATACTGACTGAAGTGCACGATATTCCTAGCGCGTAGCGTATCGTAGGATAAGACTGTACGGCGTAAGAAGTTGTTTGATCCGCTTACCCGACCCCCGCCTTAATTTTCCCGCCGACCCTTAAAGTTTTTTTGCCTATTAATCATGAACTTGTTCTGACTTTCGGTCAAAAGAGTAGTTTTCGCTTATATGCTGCTTTTCGGTATTTCATTTTTGAAAAAGTAAATTTCAAACTCATATTGCGGAATGTCTTTTGCTATGACCTTATTTATAGCTACGATATAGTTTCTTTGATGGGAGGCGTTGAAACATTTTACACGCAGTCCAATATACCTAAACACCTAAACTGTATGGTAAATATGCCGCGCAGACGAAAAAAGTTTAAGAAAAAACAGCTTTTTTTTTGGTCATTCCAAATTTATTTCTTTTCAAACCACAATATACATATTACAGTTAACAGTTAAAAGTGTGTTGTTGTTTTCAAAGAAATTTTTATCTATACAACATATTGAAAAACAATAAAAAATGTCTTTTAATAATATGCACTTGTATAATGAAGAGAAGAACAGTTTTTGCTAAGTTTAACATGGATGGGTTCGTAAAAAATATTAGAATGAAATAAAATGAGCCCAGCGGGACAGGAAAAGTTCATACTTATTTTGTACGTGTGAAATTGTTTCTTCTATTCGTTTTCTGAGGAAATGTTTCAATATATTTATTTGTGTCACACTGTTTTCATTTGTACATTTAAATATATAAAATTGTGTAAACAAGATTATAAAGTTAATGCACTATGAATTCATTTTAGTAACAATTTGAATATTACGAAATGTTAGCTTAATTCAAATCTAGCGTATCTCCCATGCCCAACATGTCCTGTATCAATTTTTGAAGGCATGTCGAAAATATTTGTACGTAATGACATTCCCAAAACATGTAGATGTTTGATTCAGGATAAATTGAACAAAAATCCCACAAACTTGAAGACTTTATTTTGCATTTATGCAAAAAGGTGTTGTTCGGAATAATTTGCATTAAATATTTGTATTGAAAGCTTCTCAATTTAGTATCAATAGATAATTTTAAAGGTTGAGTGAAAATAATTTTTTTATTAATTTCTTCCAAATTTAGTTATAATTTCCATTTATTTATTTGTTTAAAATCTTTAGGTTTTTCTTTTCATACTAGTTATCCTTATACTAGGTTACATAATTTGGTTGATTCTGTTATGTTGGTGTACATGTATTCTGGAGCGGAATACTCGATGTGGCTTTGCTGTAATAATTGTTTCCGTTCAGTGGGAATGCTGTTATTTTTTACCCCCCCCCCCAAATTTTTACATTTTTTGGCGATGTAAGCGAAAACCAATAATTATTTGTATTTTGCCTAATCAGATTAACGTTATAGGCCTATACACTGTTACACACACCAAAAGTTGGTACGAAATTCGAATTGTAGCTGATATTTCCCGCTATTGATGTTCTGAAGGGCCAGAATATCCTGGGCAACCTACCTGTTCACAATGGTGACCACTGTCGAAGCGTTCAGACGATTCTGTTGGATGTTTTTGGTCGATGGTTGAATTGGCGTTCATTGCTAGTTCCTTGTGACATTGTGTCGTGAAAAGCGCACTTATTTGGTATTGCATTTTGTACGAATATTGGTGCGTTATCAGACATTATACGTGTACGAATTAGAAAATGATCACTACTGGTACAGTTGTTGTTTTTGTTCGTGTCAAATGGATATTATCGTGTAGACAGTTCGGCACAGATTCAGAATAGATTTCTCTATAAGGGGAAATACTCGTGTTTTACAGTTGCACATTTTGGATTGAGTTGCGTCCCTTTTTAATTTGTTACAACCAAAGTAGGTGTTGTTTGATGTAAAGGTCTATTTGCAGTTACTGTACGCGCTATGTATTTTTAACAACAACAACAATAATAATAATATATTATAATGATTAATAATAATAATATTATTAATATCTATAATAATAATAGCTCTAATAATAATAATATTATTATTATTTCTACAACAACAACAACTACTACTACTACTACGACAACCAATTTTTTGAAATGTAATAAATAATATATTGGTGGTATATAAAAATGTAATTGAGATAATAACTTTTATTTGTGTATATATATATTATATATATTTTTTTACATTAATTATGTGCAAAATTTTAGCTGCACCTTTAAACATTCTTAGCTATCAGTGAAAAAATTCTTTACCAGCATACTTTCTGAAAATGTTATTCTATTTTTATGCTTACAAAAAATATTTCATCTAGAGATTTTCGGAAAATACCTGAAAAGTAACAAACAGTGTAAATCAAACATTGCAAGCAAACTTATATAAAGCGAACTCACACGGATATGGAGTAACAAAAACAGTATGTTGTATAATATTTTAAGTTTATTTATTTAGTTTATTTTGTTAAATTAACATCTTCAATCACTTTTAAGACATAATATTTAAAACTACGTGAAAATTATGGCAGGACAATCATTATGCTTATTATTCTAATGGAAACATGTTTAAAAGGGACCTGTTTACAGATTGACGAATCGACAATTGTGTATATTCAGAGGCGAAGTAACATTGTATACTGTAAATACCTTTTCGTTAATAAGTAATCCTCAGATGAAATTGATAAATGCCCGAGTGGTTAAGGCATTAGCCTTTTGATCCAAAGGTTCGAACCCTACTGGGAACAACTTATGTTTGTTTTTCATCCTTTTCGTGAAGTATTTTAGTTGAGCTCTTTAGTTCCGACGCTTAAATCTGTCAAGATAAGACATTAATGCCATACTTAAAAATACAAAAAAATCTGTGAACAAGTCCTTTTAATGCTGCTATGAAACGTCAAATATTTGTACAGAAAACGTGTAAATGTGATCTTTCAAGAAAAAGTATATTGTAGAAGGTACCAAATAAAATAATACAAACTTGTCATATTTACACATAAAGAGAAACAAATGACGAGGAAAAACGTCAATACACACACTTTAAAGTTACCCTGTATGCATTTCAAAACGATAAGGCTGCCATGAGACACCATATTGTGACCCTAACCCCTTTCATACATAATCCCCCTCAACATTAAAAAAACAACCTGTGTACTCAATGCAAACATAAAAAGCCCTAATTAGCTTAATATAAAGAAAAAATGTATAGATAAACGTCTGCTGAATGATTATAATTATTTACCCAATGGTTATATAATATGAAGCTACAATGTAATGTACGTTTGTATATACTACTTGCCGTTTTTGACAGTATTTCAGTCATATCACGGCGGTCAGTTAACCTCCTCACACTTTTTCTGGGCAAGCTTAGCCGACCTAAGCGGTTTACCAGTACTAAGTGCACATACCTATGCCAGCAACTGAAACTGCCGCAACTTGAATCAGAGGTAGGGGGGGGGGGGTGGCCGTAGAAATAATTTCATGACCAAGCCCCATACAAGTTACGTGGCCGAGCTGGGTTCGAACTCCCGATTCTCGGATTGACAGTCTAGCGCTTTACCAACTGAGCTAGCTGTACCCGGCTTAATATTACTTTGTAGTTACTTTGTAGTTAGAATAAAGGTGTTAAAACGGACACAAACCACACAACTTCAACGTTTTTGCAACATTAATAAGCAAATAATTTCACACGAGAGT
The DNA here is from genome assembly GCA_027627225.1 of Congeria kusceri. Taxonomy (NCBI): domain Eukaryota; kingdom Metazoa; phylum Mollusca; class Bivalvia; order Myida; family Dreissenidae; genus Congeria; species Congeria kusceri. The sequence continues at coordinate 4,043,756 of CM051034.1, read as the reverse complement.
GTCTTCATCCATACCGTCAGTGTGCAGGTGTACATCCATACCGTCAGTGTGCAGGTGTTCATCCATACCGTCAGTGTGCAAGTGTTCATCCATACCGTCAGCGTGCAGGTGTTCATCCATACTGTCAGTGTGCAGGTGTTCATCCATACCGTCAGTGTGCAGGTGTTCATCCATACCGTCAGTGCCAGGTGTTCATCCATACCGTCAGTGTGCAGGTGTTCATCCATACCGTCAGTGTGCAGGTGTTCATCCATACCGTCAGTGTGCAGGTGTTCATCCATACCGTCAGTGTGCAGGTGTTCATCCATACCGTCAGTGTCAGGTGTTCATCCATACCGTCAGTGCCATGTGTTCATCCATACCGTCAGTGCCATGTGTACATCCATACCATCAGTGTGCAGGTGTTCATCCATACTGTCAGTGTGCATGTGTTTATCCATACCGTCAGTGCCAGGTGTTCATCCATACCGTCAGTGTGCAGGTGTTTATCCATACCGTCAGTGCCAGGTGTTCATCCATACCGTCAGTGTGCAGGTGTTCATCCATACCGTCAGTGCCAGGTGTTCATCCATACCGTCAGTGTGCATGTGTTCATCCATACCGTCAGTGCCAGGTGTTCATCCATACCGTCAGGGTGCAGGTGTTCATCCATACCGTCACTGTGCAGGTGTTCATCCATACCGTCAGTGTGCAGGTGTTCATCCATACCGTCAGTGTGAGGTGTTCATCCATACCGTCGGTGCCAGGTGTTCATCCATACCGTCAGTGTGCAGGTGTTCATCCATACCGTCAGTGCTAGGTGTTCATCCATACCGTCAGTGTGCAGGTGTTCATCCATACCGTCAGTGCCAGGTGTTCATCCATACCGTCAGTGTGCAGGTGTTCATCCATACCGTCAGTGCTGGCTGCTATGGCACCATCTCCTTGCAACAGATTTTCCTCTGTTGAAATAATGCCCCCACTCGGGTTCACTTCGCTACCACTTCCACCAGAATAAGAAACATGACTGTAATTTCCCTCGAAATCTCCTTCCCTAGAATAACTGTGAATTCCAAAGGCATCTGTCTTGTCTGTCTGCTTTCTCCTGGTAAATCACTTTGCTCTTTTAATCAAAATCTGGAAATATACTCTTCCTGTTCTGAATTTTTCATCAACAGTTCATTAGAATCAGAATCTTCGTTATCAGTATCAGAAAGAACACTATTACCGGTAAAATAGTTCACAGTTTCGCTCCTAGAACTATGTAGTGCTTTCATAAATGTATTTTGACCACGATATTCATGCTGTGTCGTTCTATCTTGAAGTGAATTTCTAATCTCCGACGTTTAAGGCGCAGTTTCATCACTAGAACTTTGTTATCCACTGGAAGTGGCAAAGGAGATTGGCGTCACTGCTTGCATAAATGTATCTTGACCACGATATTCACGCACTGTTTGGTCATCTTGTTGCATAGGCATTGTATGTGGGGGTGAATAATAATGAACATATATATTAAGGTTCAGTGGAATTGCCAGTTGACGTTGTGTGTTGGGCTCCTGTTGAGATTATGGTGACATAGAGCATGTTGGCTGTGGTAAACCAAAATCAAAAGCTACGGTACTATGTACAGAATATGTGACAGACACATTACTGTCGTTAATAATGGGCTGTACATTAACTTGGAGGTTTGGTGTCCTATTTGTTTCATGTGGTCTAAATGATGTTTGATTTCTGATTCTCGGAGAAACACAAATATCTGTTACTTGCTCAGATGTATCTTGGCCACGATTTTGACGCCTTGTCTTTTCATCTTGCGGTGAATTGCTAAACACAGATGTTGACGCATCCAACTGGGGTTTTTTGTACATAAACTATGACTGAAACAGGCACACGACAGAGACAATATGATAGAAGTATAAATAAATTCACTCTACCTTCTCCATGCTGTGGTTGTAACTCATTGGCTAGATTGTTAAATCCGCACTGACGAAGGGCGTTGACAGCTTGCTAGAAATCGTCTGGCCGACATTTGAGTGCTTCAACAGTTGCTAGGCAGCTAAGTTTCTGGAGCCATTGTTGCAAGTTTGAAAATTTCTTATAACATCCTGAAAATAATAATTTATGTAATCATCCAGTGCATGATAAGACATTATAAACTGACTCAACTAATTATAAATATTACATTAACTTGCAACAGTATGGTTTTAATTTGATTAATCAATAACCATTTTAATTGGCGTAAACAATATAACAATTTAGACATATTTATGTGGTATTTAACATATAGTTGAACAAATTATAATTATAGATCCGTCGGCTAGTCTTGCGTATTTATTTAAAATCTCAATAGATAAGTTGCATCCGACAAGCACAGTTATTACACTTATATGCCCTTGTATGATTTTACAGATAAGTGATATAGCCAAGCAACTCGGTCGGATCCGCCCTCTGTACAAAACGAAGATAAATAGCTTAAGATAAATGTTCTTCTGCTACCAACTTCCATGCTTTTATTTTACTGAAAAGAGCAAAATACATGAAATTTTCATAAGGAATAATGAGTGTTTTTGAATGCATAGACACATTCTAAATCTACTGACACCTTATCGTACACATGTATTCCGGAAGATATAAAAGAACGAAAGCGACCTTTTACAGCTGAGAAATTTGACATTAATGAAATTAGCTTATTTATAAGTAAATCACTGAATGTAAAATGTACTCGTTACCACTGTTGATGAATAGAGAACACACCTGCTGTCTTGAAATGTTTTAAACTCTTTTGCAGACTAGCTAAAAAGATAAGGTAGTTGCAAATGGCAGCATTATAAAACGAATATAAATAATATAAGTATAATTTATGAACATCGGATTTATGACTTATTCTTAAATAAATAAAACCTCATAATGCTTGACTAATTAGTGTTGTTCATTGATAATGATTTATGATAATCTGTCGCTAGAATTGAAACTATTAAACAGCTATATACACGTACTATATGAAGTTATACAGCAAGGCTTTACCAATGACTAAAAAACGGGTCTGAAAACAAAACTCGATATCCAATATTTATGATACGAATTACTATCATATCAGCGCGACAAATAGTCGTGATGTTTATATGAATCAGCACCTGTGATGTTTATATGCAAATTTATCATCCTAGCAACGCGCCAAACACTAGTGATGTTTATATGAGATATTATGTTAAGAAAATGAATATGATGTTTATATAAATTATTTTTCACCTGTGCTGTCTTCAACAACTGTACATGTCATTCGTCGTCAAGTGGAGAAAAGCCAATCGAAAGAGAAAGTATCAACATGATACGGCGAAAAATTGTTATCTGCTTATACTAGTTATATCCATGTATATACATATAATCGATGGATATTATATCCTGCAGGAATGCCGTCAATGTTAATGAAAGTGTGTACTAATGGTCAGTTTTAAGCCTAGTTGTGCATTTGTAAGCATGTTGCGGCAAACAATTAAAAAAAAAGTTGAGACCATTTAAAGGTTTGAATTTCCTTATTGTGTTATCATTTTCCTGTACAATGGCATTTGACGGTGGAGCGGCAATTTGACGACGCGAATTTTATTGGTTTGGTGTTCTCCGTATTAAACAACTTGTCGGATTTTGACAGAGTTAATATGCTGCCCTTTTTTGGCGCGAAATTTCCTTTTCTGTTGTACTCCCGAACAACTTCTGTTGTTCTCCCGAGTAATGCGAATTTTACACTTTTGATGTTCTCCGGGACAACTTGACGGATTTTGACGAAGTTGCGGCCCTTAAATGACGCAAAATTTATTGTTCAATTGTTATATCCGTAACAACTTGTCGGATTTTGACGGAGTTGCGGCCCTTGAATGGCGCGAATTTTACGATTTCTTGTTGTTCGCCATAACAACTTGTCGACACTGACTGAGTTGCTGTCCTTTAAATTTACTCTTCCGATGTTTTTCGTACACACTTTCAACTTTGGAGGGAGTTGCGGCCCTTTAAATTTGCGAATTTTACTATCCTGTTGTTCTCTTAAACAATATGTTGACTTTGATGGAGTTACTGTCATTTTAAGTCGCGAATTTTACTCTTCCGATGTTCTTTTTAACAGCTTTCGAATTGTGAGGGAGTTGCGGCCCTTCAAAAGCGCGCAGTTTTACTCTTCTGTTGTTCTCTGTAACAACTTGTCAGATTTTGACGGAGTTGCGGCCCTTTGACTGTTTTGTTGCTCTTGTCGTATTAAGTGGAACGTACCATTAACGATGTGAATTAAACCTAGAACTAGGGCGTATCGTGGGCATACTTCGGTCCTAGGGCGTATCGTGGGCATACTTCGGTCCTAGGGCGTATCGTGGGCATACTTCGGTCCTAGGGCGTATCTTGGGCGTACTTCGGTCCAATGTTTGTCGAGATAGTTGCCCCCCTTTGAATTGCGTAATTTCGTTCTCGGCGAGACATATTCTCTATAACACTTTTCGGATTTAAAATGAAACCCTGGTATAAATGTTTGTGACCTTGAATGACCTGATATTTGATATTTCTGTCGAACGATTGTCATATCCCATTTGAATTTATGAGTACCAGGTATATCAAAAAGGAACGAGTGTTTGCTCTTCTATGATATTAAATGAGAGATAAGAACATGTTAAAAACCACAGAACAGATTCGTGAGTTCATACATGTACTTGTATTTACATATGAGGTAACCTTGATCTATGAGAAACGGAGATAACGAAACAAGACAGAACGATGATTAGTTAGGAGATGTAAAGCTACTATCAAAGTAGTTGTATCAATGTCCGTATATCTTAATATACACGCTTTATACAACAACATTTGTATATAAATGTGTCAAATACTTCATGACTTCGAAACTTTTCAGACCTTCATCAATATGAGGATGTGTACCTTATTTCAATGTCAAGTGTAACCCCCCAACCTAGTGCATAGGTTTCCTTCATCCGCGTTATAGTAAGAACATATTAAGTAAAATCTTATTGGTTAAGACGGGGTGGATCTAGCACAGCAAAGCGAGCCGCTTCTTAACCAATGCAATTTTACTTAATATGTTCAAACTTACTTAGAATATAACCTACATTTTGATTGGTCGTACATCATTGAAACATGTTAATATTTGATATTCATATATGGTAATGTTTAATACAAATTCAGAGAAGGCGAGGTTCTAGTTAGCAGACTTCTGCATTGTCCTTCAAAATAAAAGAATTTACAACAAAAGGTATTATAAATAGCACACACAGTTTAAAGTACTATCATTGTGCATTTAAATTAAAAATATTACATAAATATAACTTTGGTATGGGGACAACAGCTGTTTATTAATTGTATACAAAATATAAACCAACGTTAAAAAAGTGACACTACTCTTTAAACCGTGTTTACATTTTACTTATAATTATTACACAATGTTGTTTATATACCCAAGTTATATCTTGATATACACTAATATAAGTTTTGCAACAAATATTAAACATATATTCCATTAAGTGATCATTAATACATAGCATTTCATTTCTTTTCTTAGTTCTGGTCCTTCCCTTTAGAGACAGTTAACGTTTATTATGAGTACTTTTTCAAATCGTGTTTTAAAATAATTTGGTTGAAGTGGCGTAACAGATAGCTATGGTGTCCGCCTTGCGATCCGAAGATCGGGGATTCGATCCCTACTCGGGGACCTTTCGAAGGATCGTTCTCATAAGACACCCAGAACTGGGCCCATATTTATAAAGATTCTTAAGCCATTCTTAACTTCAGTTCAACATAAGTCAAAATTAGAATTTTGTTTAAAATACTATGCTTTGCATGAAATGCATTACTTTGTCAGAAAATCCAGTAATTAAATTTGAGAATTTTAAGATTTTTCTTAATTTTCGGCTAAGATTCTTTATGAATACCAGCCCTGGTTCTCCCCTGCAAACGGACTCGAGAGAGTCTGTATAAGCTTATAGCTTTCTAGGGACTCGAGAGTGTCTGTATAAGCTTATGGCTTTCTAAGGACTCGAGAGTGTCTGTATAAGCTTATGGCTTTCGAAGGACTCGAGAGTGTCTGTATAAGCTTATGGCTTTCTAAGGACTCGAGAGTGTCTGTATAAGCTTATGGCTTTCTAAGGACTCGAGAGTGTCTGTATTAGCTTATGGCTTTCTAAGGACTCGAGAGTGTCTGTATAAGCTTATGGCTTTCTAAGGACTCAAGAGTGTCTGTATAAGCTTATGGCTTTCTAAGGACTCGAGAGTGTCTGTATAAGCTTATGGCTTTCTAAGGACTCGAGAGTGTCTGTATAAGCTTATGGCTTTCTAAGGACTCGAGAGTGTCTGTATAAGCTTATGGCTTTCGAAGGACTCGAGAGTGTCTGTATAAGCTTATGGCTTTCTAAGGACTCGAGGGTGTCTGTATAAGCTTATGGCTTTCTAAGAACTCGAGAGTGTCTGTATAAGCTTATGGCTTTCTAAGGACTCGAGAGTGTCTGTATAAGCTTATGGCTTTCTAAGGACTCGAGAGTGTCTGTATAAGCTTATGGCTTTCTAAGGACTCGAGAGTGTCTGTATAAGCTTATGGCTTTCTAAGGACTCGAGAGTGTCTGTATAAGCTTATGGCTTTCTACAGAATCTAGCTAAAGAAGTAGGTTTAGTCTAATATAATTTTGGAGAGTGATGTATCTTTAAATAATACCAAATGTATGCCAGTCACATAATATTAAAACAATGAAGACTTGTACACTTAAATGCCATTATATCCAGTCAGATTTCATCACTTTGGTAACCAAGTGTGATTTGATTATATAATCTTTGTCTATATGTTCAAAATTATAAGCATAATTTCCAAAAAAAGGTTGTTCTATTTTTATACTTACCAAAAAATCTTCCATCTTGATTTTCAGAAAATACATGAAAGAATTGTTATAAATTAATCAAACATCTTAAGAACATTAGTGTGGAAATGGAGTAAGAAACAGCTGTATGTTTTACATCATTTTACTACATTTTGTAAAACAAACTTTGCCAATCAGATTTTGGATATAAAATTAAACAATATATACACATATTTTATGATTTTTTTCATAATATGTTCTTATTGTTTTTCTTTTCAAACCAACAAACAATTATCTGTTGAATCAAAAACTTGTGACATAGATGTAAATGAAAAGAAATTTAGCAATAATCATGTAAGACATGCAAGTAATTAAACATATTTTCTTACAAAATTGATTATGATTTTTCTGGTTGACAAATGACCATTCAACCACGATATGCGGCTTGTGGTCCATAGCTAAAGAGGGAAAATAACTGTAGGTTATTCTGCAACAAATTATGGCCGGGGCTTAATGTTTTGAAAATAGTTCGGGAAATTCAAAGAAATTGTTCCGTAAAATGCACGTACCTAAACGCGCGATAACAAATTGTGACAAACAAATCATTTTTGCATTATGTAGCGCAATTAAACCACATTTGTACTACATATTTTATACTCAAGTTCACAAAAACGTTTACGTTTTGTTAATATGTTTTTAATTTGCGCTTTTTGGCATGATATTTTCAGTGTATTATATCGATAAGTATGACGTCATTCGCTAAATGTTTATCAATAAAGCTGACGTCATTTTGAATTTTTATGATTTATTGACGTCACAGAAACGCACATGTAAATGCACTTCTCTGAAAATGGGCGGAGTACAGATAAATATAGTTCTCATTCATAGCCTGTAAACATACGAATTTTATGTAAGATCGTGTTAGAATCGAAATAATTGACGGATAACAGTTTGTTATTGCGTATATAACCAACGGTTTGTCGTTCCGATGCTTGTTATCAAACCACTCTTGGTTTAATTCCTACTAATCGGAACTCCAAACCGTTGGTTATTACCGCAATAAACAACAGTTACCCGTCAATTATTTCTTAATTAACTATACATATGATCGATGGCTCGGACACATTAACTTGACACTGATGAACTCAATTATCATATATTACGCGCTTGATTTATTTCCTATATTAATACTTGGTTTTGTTCTTGCACAAGTTTCACGTGTATATTGATGTTATGACTGAAGTATTATCAGAGAACATCAGTTTAACTGAATGCCATTTTGGAAACTAATATATTTATCGTAACAGACTTGTTATACAAAGTAACAATGTATATTCATGCATATCAATCAGTTTCAGGTTAACGTATCAGAGTTTTATCAGTATATAAATACCTCAGCGACACTTTCAAAAATATTTAATGGACAAAATGCTGGATTTTACTACTATTCCAAAAAGCTGAAATGTACACTTGACATGTTGACGTCTTGTAATTGGTGACAAAGTTGCTTTTAAAGGAGCACGTTGATGGTATGACGCATGAATATAGACACATATTAAAACAAGACATAATCCCATTTTTCTCGAATATATTTTGCTAGTAGCAATGATATATTGATGGAATCGATACGATAAAAATACATGCAAAGCCAAACAATTATTTTTGGCTACACGGTTCTAGCTGGATTCGAATGTTTTTGTCCATCTAGCGTCGATATGCCCCTTGAAATGCCAAATATTGAATGCAAATGACATGATGTGATCATGCATATAAGCCAGAATTAATATACTATATACACATTTTATAGTTTACTTATTTTATCGTTAACATATTCCTTTTTGTAAAACATCCATGCTATTTGATTAAAATATTAAGAATCAATACTAAACAAGAGCTGTTTGTAAAACAGTTATGCCCCCTCTAGGTTAAATGCAATCTTTAAAATATCAAGTTTGGAGAGGATTGGATGAAAACTGTTGGACATATAGAGTGTCTACTGCTAAAAAGGTGAATATTAGATAAATAACACTGTACCTCTGTACTTCCTGGGGCGATTTGGCTGTAAATCAAACATGGCCGAGGTATTATGGTCACAAACATTTTCAGCAAGTTTGGTGAAGATTGGATAAAATCTGTTGGACTTAGAGAGTGGAAAAGGCTAAAAATGTAAATTTCAGATAATTCAAAGGTCATAACTCAACAATTCATGGGGCGATTTGGCTGATTATCAAACTTGGCCGAGATATTATGAGATAAAGCATTTTCATGAAGTTTGGTAAGGATCAGATGAAACTGTTAGACTTAGAGAGCAGAATCCAGTGGTCTACAGACCGACTGACTGACCAACCGACATAAGCAAACCAATATACCCCGCCATCTTTGATGGGGGGCATAATAAAGTACAATCATGCCACATATCAAAACAATATCAACCAAATGCAACAGACTTTCCGCATAAATTAACAATGTAAGTTACATGACTGTTTGCTACCTGGTGACAATATCCCTAATGGACTATTTTTATCACAAACAAAATCCTGATAATTATTAACACTAACAATGGAAACAATGACATACTTAAATGTTCATTATGCAGGACAGGTACTAAAAATAAAGCATCACAGAAAATTGTTACATAAAACTCCAACAATTAATGGTATAACGACATGTCTGTATTTGGCTGTGACCAACACAAAATAACAATAAAGCAAATATCACAACTAACCAAATGTGAGGAATTGCGATATTGAAATTAGCTACAGATATCACTCCATTATTACTTTAACTCTTGATTTTGAAAATATAAACCATGTAAAAGGTTTTTGGAAGTTAAATAAATCATTATAAAATGAAACAGAATATTTACAATGTATACATGAAAAAATTGAAGTCAAACGTCAGTACTGATTGCCCATCTATAATTTAGATGACCTGCCTAAACTCGACAACAGTGATATACAATTTAGTTAACAATGACCAACTTTTTCTGGAGAATTAATTGATGGAAATCAGGGGAAAGACAATTTAATATGCTAGTTTCCAGAACAAAAATAAAACTATAAGAGAAGAACAGCTGGTCAACGATATAAGAAACTTGGAACAAAATTTAACCCTTGAAAATATAGATACCTTATGTTTATTGGAAGCTGAACTGCAGTTCTTAACAAATGAAAAATTGAGGGATTTTATTATTAGGTCTTGTACAGAATGGGTATATATTGGTGAAGAGTCAACATCTTTTTTGTATTATAGAAAAAAATATCTCTGTACTAGTAAAACGATACCTTTTTAGAGAAAGATCAAATACTTATAAATGATCAGTAAAATATTTTAAAAGAAGCGGAGTTGTATTATAAAAAGTCTATATGAAAAAGTTGAGTCTAAAAGTAAGACTGACTTAGAATCTTTCTTAAGCAATTAAGATGCCCCACATTTTTATCGGATAGTCAAGCACAATCACTTGAAGGCCCATTGTCATATCAAAACGTCGCAGAAACATTTAAAAACATGAAGAATTATAAGAGTCCTGTATCTGGTGGCTTTTCAGTAAACTTTTCTTACAAGTGTTCTGGAAACAAATTGGCATTTTTGCAATCCGAGTTGTTTATAAGGCATTTTTTATGGAGAACTATCAATCACACAGAAACAAGGAATTATCATATGCATTCCTAAAGAAAACAAACGTAAACAATTTAAAAAAAACAACAACTGGAGACCAATCATTTTATTAAATACCGTGTATAAATTAGCCACAGGTGCTATAGCAAACAGTCTAAAGAATATTTTGGAGGTTTTAATTGCAAAAAGATCAGACAGGTTTTATAAAAGGTCAATTTATTGGCGAAATATAAATAGTAATGCACTGAATTGGTTTTAAATTACTGGGTTACAATGTGTGTTATTTGGCATTACCAGTTTTCTGCATAAGCAAAACAAAGCCCATTCGTAACAATTCTTGCAAGCTGACATTTCTTCTACAAAAATCAAAGGCTACAAAAATCTTTATTTGATGTACTTCATACAAAATTCTCTTTGATGTCAATCCTCGATATGAACTAGACAGCAATGCGTAAGGATTCCTCATATGAAATTAAACTGGAATCAAAGACCAGAATATAAATCACTCAAAAATATCTGGGTGGATTATACTGAAAAGGGAAGAAGTAAAACTGTCCCAACAGCTCTGGAGTCCATCAGTAGGATTCTCCGCCCTAACATTTGTAGCTGTACCTGGATTCAGACTGGCACCATCGGGTAAACCAACTTGAGCCGAAGTAACTATGGGTTGATATTGAATACTTTCAGCAGTTCCGTTCTCACTTTGGTGGACATTGTTATTTTTGGCCTGATCTGGAGAATGATCATTCCAATTCATTTGCTGCAGGTATGCGTTCATGCCATCTGTGTTTGGTCCAACGGTGTTACTGCCTGGCATTGCACTGTCATCTGTTGAAGTAAAGTCCTCACCGGAGTTCACAATGCTACCACTTTCTTCTGAATTCGAAACATAACTTTCACCATCTTCCTCGGTCAAGCTGCAAAATCCAAACTCATTTGCCTTTTCTGCCTTTCTCTTTATATCATTCAGTTCATCACTGTTGTGAAGCCACCCCATTTCTGGTATTTTTGCGTCTTCCATCGAATGATCGATTAGCTCTGCCGCTTCAACGTTCGTACTTGTTTCTGTTGACACATCTGACGCTGAAGGCAATTGTGAATCAGTCTGGGTATAAACATTAGAAAACCATTCCTTTCGAATATTTTCGTTCATGCCATCTGTGTTTGGTCCAACTGTGTTACTGCCTGGCATTGCACTGTCATCTGTTGAAGTAAAGTTCTCACCGGAGTTCACAATGCTACCACTTTCTTCTGAATTCGAAACATAACTTTCACCATCTTCCTCGGTCAAGCTGCAAATTCCAAACGCATTTGCCTTTTCTGCCTTTCTCTTTATATCATTCAGTTCATCACTGTTGTGAAGCCACCCCATTTCTGGTATTTTTGCATCTTCCATCGAATGATCGATTAGCTCTGCCGCTTCAACGTTCGTACTTGTTTCTGTTGACACATCTGACGCTGAAGGCAATTGTGAATCAGTCTGGGTATAAGCATTAGAAAACCATTCCTTTCGAATATTTTCGTTCATGCCATCTGGGTTTGGTCCCACGGTGTTACTGCCTGGCATTGCACTGTCATCTGTTGAAGTAAAGTCCTCACCGGAGTTCACAATGCTACCACTTTCTTCTGAATTCGAAACATAACTTTCACCATCTTCCCCGGTCAAGCTGCAAATTCCAAACGCATTTGCCTTTTCTACCTTTCTCTTTATATCATTCAGTTCATCACTGTTGTGAAGCCACCCCATTTCTGGTATTTTTGCGTCTTCCATCGAATGATCGATTAGCTCTGCCTCTTTAACGTTCGTACTTGTTTCTGTTGACACATCTGACGCTGAAGGCAATTGTGAATCAGTCTGGGAATAAACATTAGAAAACCATTTCTTTCGAATATTTTCAACGTTTTCTGAATGTTAGCAGCTTTATGCAAAATTTATGAATGGGTTTGCATTAAAATTTCTGGGAAGTTGTAATGATTGATTAGATTTTGGCGGTGCATGGGCCAGTGACCTTATATAATGACCCTGAAGACATGTGTGAAGTTTTAATTGAATATTGAAGAAGATAACAGAGTTATAAACTTATTGCACACGAACCTTAACCAGAGCATTACAGTATGCCAATGATAATGATTGGGTGAGTAGAATAGCTCAGACTGTTTGGTGAATAGTTAAACTAAAAGTTATATGTTTTATGATCATGTAATTATCAATTTTTTCACATAAAAGAAAACAATTATAATTTTATTAATTTTTACATACATTTTTATATATAAGAATTAGAATATAAGACAGTCAAAGAATTCCACTTTAGTACCTTCCCTAGGCTGTCGTTCTAACTCATCGGCCAGATCGTCAAATCCGCACTGACGAAGGGCATATGCAGCTTGCTTTAAATCGTCTGGCCGACATTTATGGGCTTCAAACAGTTTCATGGCAGATTGCATTTTGGAGCCATTGAGGCTAGTTTGGGAATTCCTTATAGTATCCTGAAAATAACCCAATAATCACACAATCAGAAAAAGCCTGATATCAACTCTAGCTGATAAACACCTACTGTAATTAAAAAAAGCCTGATATAAACTCTAGCTGATAAACACCTACTATAATAAAAAAGCCTGATATCATCTCTAGCTGATAAACACCTACTGTAATAAAAAAGCCTGATATCAACTCTAGCTGATAAACACCTACTGTAATAAAAAGCCTGATATCAACTCTAGCTGATAAACACCTACTGTAATAAAAAGCCTGATATCAACTCTAGCTGATAAACACCTACTGTAATAAAAAGCCTGATATCAACTCTAGCTGATAAACACCTACTGTAATAAAAAGCCTGATATCAACTCTAGCTGATAAACACCTGCTGTAATAAAAAGCCTGGTATCAACTCTAGCTGATAAACACCTACTGTAATAAAAAAAGCCTGATATCAACTCTAGCTGATAAACACCTACTGTAATAAAAAGCCTGATATGAACTCTAGCTGATAAACACCTACTGTAATGAAAAGCCTGATATCAACTCTAGCTGATAAACACCTACTGTAATAAAAAAGCCTGATATCAACTCTAGCTGATAAACACCTACTGTAATAAAAAGCCTGATATCAACTCTAGCTGATAAACACCTACTGTAATAAAAAGCCTGATATCAACTCTAGCTGATAAACACCTACTATAATAAAAAAGACATGACCCTTCAAAATCATGATAAAATCAATAAAAAAGGCCTAAAATATTTTTAATATGTTTCTGGTGGCCCGACCAACTCTACTTTTTTCATGCCGACCCTAATTTTTTTTTCAGGAATTTTACAGATCAGTGAAACTCGAAAATCGAACTTAACCTTCCTTTTATGCCTACTAACACTTCACTAAAGTTTCATAATGATTGCACAAACACTTGCCAGTTACTGTCTGCATAAGTCTTATTTGAACTTTTCTTTTTCAAAAAGGGGCATTACTCAAGTACGATATGAGCAATTATGCTGACAACCGAACTTGACCTTCCTTTTATGATTACAAACACTTCTTAAAAATTGTATGATGATTACATAAAAACTTGTTCTACAATTGTCTGTGCAATCCTTATTTGAACTATTAAATTTTTCAAGGGGGCATAACTAAAGTACGATAAGAGCAATTATGCAGAAAACCGAACTTAACGTTCCTTTTATGCCAGAGGACTCGAACTCCGTATTTTGATGCCGAAATTCGGCATCATTCCCCAAACGAAAAAGTATATATTTTTCCCCCATTCAGACCCAAATTCCCCCTAAATGAACTGGCATCGAATTTGTTTTTGTTTTGTTAATGGGAGTAATTTTCGGTGATCAAATTTACTTAAGCACCGTTACAATCAGTTACGGATAAAATCCCAAGAAAATCACAAGGTCATTTTAAATGAACGTTATGACTTGTCTGGTTCCCGATTATTCGTGCTTTCATAATACAACTTCATTTTTATACAGTTAACTGCTAGCTTATTTGCCGGGAACAGTAATTTCTTTTTTGGGAAAATCGCTTCTGCTTATAAGTTATCAAAACAGGTGAAGCAAAAAAGCACAAATACAGTTAAAAACACAGTTTATTACTGTATTAGAATTAGTATAGGTAGTTTAACAAAATTAAGTAAGGTTAAAAATTGGAAGTTGAAAAACGATTTAAAAAATCGGAAGTGAAAAACTATTAAATTTTCTGTACAATTATCTGTTGCATTGCTCCACCTTAGAATGGTCAAGTAGTAGACCGTAGATGGTTAAAATTGGACTAGTTAATATAACACTCAATTTATTGATAATTTTCATGAATAAAGTTGTCAGGTAAAGAGTTTGACTAAATAAAGTGATTTGAAAAATATATTTAATAGTTTTATTTTTGACTCGTTTGCTAAGTCGTAATTTCCCCTTCTGTGTAAAACGATGCTGAAATTCCCCCGCCGGACGGTACAGGTACTCTTCCCCCAAACCAGAGAGAGACCCCAGTATGCCTACTAACACTTCCCTTAAGTTTCATAATTATTGCACAAAAACTTCTCAAGTAATTGTCTGCACAAACTAAACTGGCTGCTGCCGTCGCCAAAGTAACCCCTATATATTTCGCCTTTTCAGGCGACAATAAAATAGAGCTATAAACAAGTAATCCCAGGGACATAATATTTAACTGCTCCAAAACAGTGATACATCAGTTTTCTTGAAAATGGTGTGATATAATGCATTAAAATCATGAAATTTATCCAGATAATTCACACAAACCGAAGTCAACAAAATATGATTGCTTATAGACAGTCAAAATAATACATAGATCTTATTTTACTTAGTTTATATACAAGTGCCTGTTACGTGATTAATTCTGGGCTAAGTGTGAGGTTCGGCATGCCTTTAAACCGGGTTAAACCCCTAATGCTTTGCGTTGACCATTCCAAGGCGTTGACCCCAGTTTTAATCAATTTGATGTTTTGTGTTGTGTTGTATGTATTGTCCTGTAATGTATAGGCATAATTTTCTCTCCTGAGGATGTCTCTGGAGTTTCATTATTCCTATATTTTGTATTTTAATAAACATAACTCGCATTGATTACATGCAAATTATAGACAAACATTAAAAAGATATCACCACTTGTTTGACTTCTGTTTACAATTGCATATAGCTTTTACAAATTGACTTAACTACATTTAAGTTATGTCTTTGAATAATTGAAACTTTCATTCACAATACTTTAATATATCAACTACCAATTATTGTTTGCTAATTTCATGACAATTTGCAAAGAAATGATTGGAGCATGCTATTTTTAGTATTCATAAACAGAACAGCGTATTTGTGTTAAATTAAAATCCAAACACTTTCTGTGCACTTTGTTCCATGACTGGCTGTAGAAAACAATTCACGCTTTTAATGGGCCATTTTGATGATGAAGACAAGCAATAGCAGCACACAAAGGGTTACTTAGTATATTAATAACATAAATGATACTTATGCTAAATAAAAGTGAAACTAAAGATCAGTAGCATAAAATGACATGTATGTTAAAAAAAGATTGCAACTAAAGATAGTATCAATAACAAGGGCTTTTTCTTCGAAGAAGGGGTGTGTGACCTTGGCCCTATGTTGTGGGAAAAAATACATCAATAAATTTTCACAAAAACACTGTGGCACAAAGTCATCTTTTGGGGAAAGTTGCACGATTTTAATAGATTTAACGTTTTTAAGACCTTTTTTGTACGAGTCAAAAAAGGCCATGAAAACATAGATATCAATGATACATGTACATGTATGCTGAATAAGATTTTCAGTAATACATTGTCAGTCTACATCTAAAATATTTATGACGGAAAATTAAATATTGAAGCAAACCTACTTACCCTTGTGTGGTCTGATAGGCAAGTAATATAACCTAGCATCTCAATCGCGTCAACACTCTGCACAAAGCGAAGATATATAACTTCAAATTTTTTTCGGTCCTCTTCGTTCATCCTTTAGTTCACTGAAAATAAAATGAAGCTTCTTGTGGGAAAACCGGGCTTAATGAACGGGCATACAATTTCGTCTCCGATCAGCCTGTGCGGACTGCAGACTGCAATCATAGTGTGCAAACCTTTGCCAAGCCAGCTCATTCCCACATTGTTTTTAGGGCCAATTTGGGACACATTCCCCTGTTTAAAAAGTATACATTTTCCCCCTATATGTACCTTAAAATTCCCCTCAGAATGTAAGCTTTATTTTGAAAACTAATTGACCAATATCGGACGAAAATTGGCTAAGATAGAGGAATTTTCGTAGACAGTCCCATCAATTTTTCATCACTGTTTGTAGCAAAACAATTTCTTATAATATTTCATAACAAAGTAGAATATAAACATGTACAATTCCTGGATCCAGACGGTTATCCCTGTCACCAACAAAATTTGATCATTTGTTCATGGAACATTTTCACCCTTCCCAGAAAATTCCATGCAAAACTGTTCATAAATTGTGGGATAAAGTTGCTAACATACAGCAAACGAATGTTTGAAGAAATAATGCACCTATCAATAACAGCAGGCAAACCTAGGGAAATTTGACTAATTGTATTTTGGGGGGTCTAATTCCCCACCCTAGAGACAAGCATTTTTGTCTTAATCCCCTCAATGGGGGATGCTTAATTGGTGTAGCAAATGGCCAGGGGCCAATATTACTGGAGTTTAAAATCCGAACAAAGTCTATTTCCCGGGACCCGGAATCATTTGGCGTGTTAAATTCTCGCCAGTCGGGAATTGCGTTCTGTCTCAAGTCCTGTATAAGCCCGCTGGGAAAATATTGATAAGTGCATAATAAACATGTTTATAGATACAATACAATCTTACTGATCAATAATCAACAAGCAATTTATATGGAATTATATTATACAGACAATCAAATTAATGCGAAAATTAAAACAACCATGTTTTCTGCAGCAAAAGCACTTTGCAACATACATGTGATATCTGTAAAGTAACATGGTATGTTTTGACCAGTTATGTTTTGGTCATGGTATAATTTGATAATAGCAAGTTTCAATCTGACTTAATATCAGGGTTTCCCCCAGGAAGGGATGTCGGGCACAAACGGAATGGGCTAGGAAGGGGTGTTCCCTTCATATAGTATTAGACAATTTTACGTTTTAGGAACCTAAACGTTTTGTTTTCACATTTTGCAGATAAAAGACAGGCATATAGTATGTGCTAATTAAACGTTTGTTCAGTATCAATTAACGCTCCACTTACTGCCTCCAGTTGCAGAACCACCTAATTAAATCTATAATCTTTGACAAGCACAGCGCACGTGTTGATAATAAACAATATTTTCACAGTTTAATGCTTTATATTTATAACATGTCGGGTGACTGATTAAGGCATGTTGCATCAATTAACGGATGTCGGGAGACCACCCCTGATTACGAAGGGATGTCGGCATCAACATGCCTTATTGGCATGGGGGAAACCCTGAATATGTATGGTAGGAAACCTTATCAGACTGGTTATGGTATTTTTTGTGGATACCTGAGCTATATGGAGCGCTAATCCAACGTCTACCCTATAGTGACCAAGTTCATACCATGACATACATCAAATCTCAAATGTGAATCTGCCCCCAAATTCAAGGGTGTTTATACATACTATAATTACCCTAAGTGTCTAAATATTACGAAACCCCTTATTTTTGAAAAAAAAAATAATTTTTGAGTCCCTCAAGGGACACATTTAAAAGTTGCATTTTTTTATGTGGATAAATAAATTAAATATTTGAAGACACAATATCACCTTATGTTGTTACTGTATAAACCACACATATCCTGCTGATATGCTGGTTGCAATGCAACTTGTGACTCTCTATGTTGTGACTGCTTATCTTCGTTCCATAATTAACACTGTCAAGGGCCTTTCTACTCTACTGGAGTATGAAAGACAAGGTCTTCTCACTTAATCTTTTTAAAAGTCCCAAGCAACAAATTAATTTCATCTTATAAACATTACTCTATTAACAAACATACCCTTAAATAATATTAATTCTTTAAAGTAAGAAATTAATATGCTGAGGTAATAAAATGTACGACCCAGAAGAATAGACTGTATCTTATATTACCCTAAATTCTAGAACATAATTTTATGAGTTATTTTTGTATACCCCAAATATTGGGCAAGATTTTTTTTTTTTTAAGTGTCCCTTTATACTCAGGGTAATGATAGTTAACCCGTGTAACTTACTGTCCCACATTGGGCACCTTATGTCACTGCGCAAGAAAATATTTAAGGACTTGAACTGGACCAGTAATCGACCCTTTCGTAACAAAGTTTCAAAAATGATCCTAAACAATTTTAGATATGAGCAGTGTCATGGGAAAACCGGGCTTAATGCATGTGCGTAAAGTGTCATCTCAGATCAGCCTATGCAGTCCTCACAGGCTAATCCAGAACAACACTTTCCACCTACAGTGGATTCATGTTTAGAAGAGACTTCCTTAAAATAGAAAATACCATAAAAGTGTCGTCCCGGATTAAGCTGGTATTCCAGCGACGCGTCACCTTGTTCCATCGTCGTCTTGTGTCTCTGTGTTACGTCTCCGATAAAAACGCACCAAACGATATGTATAGTGCGCTACACGCGTCTGCGTGCATGCAATAAAATCGCATGAGACCGAAACGAGCCGTGCGCGTTTCTTTTAACGCAGACGGAGGTCATCGGAGTGCGTTTACAATGAAGGGGCAGCTAAGTAATACTGATATTTGCAAAAAATTAATTGAATTAGTTCGTAAATACCCCATTTTGTTGATATGAAATTAAAAGAATATAGGGACAACACCATAAAGTAAACATGTTGATTCCTTATGATTGCCCACACCCAATATCTATGCTTTCGCTTACGCTTACTTTTCTTCATGTACAGAACTCCACCCATTAACAAAAATTGCGACAACTCGTCTAAAGAAGTCATTTTCACAATGATAGTCTGAAAACAATCGTAAAGAAAATTGCAATGGTTGACGGATGACGCGTCTATGGAATAACAGGTTTAGCCTGTGCAGACAGCTCTGGGACAACACTACGCACGTATACTGTTAATCTGTATTCTCGCGGTACTTAACCTTTAAGAAAATATTTGGAGCAAAAAACAACTAACAAAACTTTTTTTTTTCAATAACATGCTATAAATTGAACCTTTTCACGAAAACAACAACTGGAAATCCTGTTTAAAGGTAAGTATTCGTTTTTAAATTATTATGTTTTTCAATGCACCATGCAGCCATCTTGAAAAATTACGTCATCGGTAATCTCGTGGTAAAACGTTTGTTTTGAAATAAGTTTGCTGTTAGTGTATAAACAAACACAAATACACTTTAAATTGTTGGATTTTAACCTTTAAAAAACATAAAAAAACGATAACTTGAGTCTTCATTTATATTTACGCACGCAGACGAAAGTGTAGACATTGACCCCCTAATGTCTTCCGATAGCTGCAAGCTGATACGAAAGTTATTTATATTTATGGTTTCAAATCATATTACTTGTATGAATTCGAATGAATTAATTTATAACTTATTATTTTCTTAAAGAAAACCAAAAATATGTTAGATGTTGACAATTAAGCATGAAAATCCGAAGATAAACACTTACCGCGAAAATAGAGATACGGCGAGAATACCGATGACGAGTAAACATTAAGCCCAGTTTTCCCAAGACAGGCCTCATATATAATTATGAGTAAATAATCATTATACACAAATACATTATACTAATGTTAACCGTTTTAATGATGATCGAGCATTTAATGTGAAAATGGGCACTGAACATAATGCGCCCTCAGTGTGATGAACACGAAAAAAAATGTCCGAAAATAAGCAGCGTCCGATAAAAACTGTCAGAGTGTTCAATCGATTTTAGTTCTTGCGGGGAAGTTGTCCTGATCTATGTGATAGAAATTATATACCTACATTGATGAATTATTACGAGACACGTCTATGCGGACTGTAAACTTTCTAACTTGCGGTATTTTTCTTAAATTTTAATAAGCTTGCGTCACCTGTCAGTCGGTCAGTTGTAAAGAAACATTGTGTCCGAAGTTTTCCGCATTCTTCTCGGAAAAGACCCTGGGAAACCCCAATCGAAAGTGAAAGTACCACCTTTGGTAAGGCGAATAATTAAATGTTAGCAGCTTTTCATTCAATATTCCTTTATCGCGTAGGTACAATTATGTGTTCTTGATAAAAAAAATTCTATTTTACTTTTCAGTTAAGTAAGTCTGGACGAAAATAATTAAAACTAAGTTAAAACAGTGCACACGGACTATTTGTTACAAAATGTTTTTTGTCACAACGTAAGCTGAGGATTAATTATATCGTGGACGAAACATCAAACACGGTAACTGACATAATTCTAAAGAAAAAATAACGCAATATTTATCTCAAACAATTGCCGTTTGACTTTGGGCAAATGTGCACAGTAATTCGGATTAATTTCCGGACACTTTTCTTGAAATCGAAAGTAGGCCATTTTGGTGATGAATTTTCATATAAAAATAACTGTTTGCTTCCCTTTTTATGAGATTCAGTATGGTGTAGAAATAGATTTAACATAAATAAAAATGTGTACAACCAGAATGGTCTATATTACAGCATCTTCATGGTCTTCACATGAAATTTTCATAAGGAATAATGCGTGTTTTTGAATGCAAATAGTCGTGATGTTTATATGAATCAGCACCTGTGATGTTTATATGCAAATTGATAATCCTAACAACGCGCCAAACACTAGCGATGTTTATATATGAGATATTATGTTAAGAAAACGCTAGATGAATATGATGTTTATATAAATTATTTTCACCTGTGCTGTCTTCAACAACTGTACATGTCATTCATCGTCAAGTGGAGAAAAGCAAATCGAAAGAGAAAGTATCAACATCGATACGGCGAACAATTGTTATCTGCTTATACTAGTTATATCCATGTATATATATACAATCTATGGATATTATTTCCTGCACGAATGCCGTCAAATGTTAATGAAAGTGTGTACTAATGGTCAGTTCTAAGCCTAGTTGTGCATTTGAAAGCATGTTGCGGCAAACAATTAAAAACCAAAAGTTGAGACCATTTAAAGGCTTGAATTTTCTTATCGTGTTATCATCATTTTCCTGTACAATGGCATTGGACGGTGGAGCGGCAATTTCACGACGCGAATTTTATTGTTTTGGTGTTCTCAGTATTAAACAACTTGTCGGATTTTGACAGAGTTAATATGCTGCCCTTTATTGGCGCGAAATTTCCTGTTCTGTTGTACACCCGAACAACAACTGTTGTTCTCAGGAGTAATGCGAATTTTACACTTTTGATGTTCTCCGGGACAACTTGACGGAGTTTGACGAAGTTGCGGTCCTTAAATGACGCGAAATTTACTGTTCAATTGTTATATCCGTAAAAACTTGAAGGATTTTGACGGAGTTGTGGCCCTTGAATGGCGCGAATTTTTCGATTTTTGTTGTTCTCCGTAATAACTTGTCGGATTTTGACGGAGTTACTGTCCTTTAAATTCGCGAATTTTACTCTTCCGATGTTCTTCGTATCAACTTTCAAATTTTGAGTGAGTTGCGGTCCTTTAAATGAATTTTACTGTTGTGTGATTATCCTTAACAACTTGTTGGATTTTGACGGACTTGCGGCCCTTATTTGCGCGAATTTTACTGTTTTGTTGTTTGCCATAAGAACCTGCGACATTGACGGAGTTGCTGTCCTTTAAATTCGCGAATTTTACTCTTCCGAAGTTTTTCGTACACACTTTCAAATTTGGAGGGAGTTGCGGCCCTTTAAATTGGCGAATTTTACTGCCTGTTGTTCTCTGTAACAATATGTTGACTTTGATGGAGTTACTGTCCTTTTAAGTCGAGAATTTTACTCTTCGCGCAGTTTTACTGTTCTGTTGTTCTCAGTAACAACTTGTCAGATTTTGACGGAGTTGCGGCCCTTAAACGGACTGTTTTGTTGCTCTTCGAACAACTTGTCGTATTTAGTGGAATGTACCATTAACGATGTCAATTAAACCTAGAACTAGGGCGTATCGTGGGCATACTTCGGTCCTAGGGCGTATCATGGGCATACTTCGGTCCTAGGGCGTATCATGGGCATACTTCGGTCCTAGGGCGTAACGTGGGCATACTTCGGTCCTAGGGCGTATCGTGGGCATACTTCGGTCCTAGGGCGTATCGTGGGCATACTTCGGTCCAATGTTTGTTGAGAGTGTTGCCCCCCTTTGAATGGCGTAATTTCATTCTCGGCGAGACTTGTTCTCTATAACACTTTGTCGGATTTAAAATGAAACTTTGGTATAAATGTTTGTGACCGTGAATGACCTGATATTTGATATTTCTGTCGAACGATTGCCATATCCCATTTGAATTTATGAGTACCAGGTATATAAAAAAGAATCAAGTGTTTGCTATTCTAGGATATTAAAGGAGAGATAAAAACATGTTAAAAACCACAGAACAGATTCGTGAGTTCATACATGTACTTGTATTTACATATTAGGTAACCTTGATCTATGAGAAACGGAGATAACGAAACAAGACAGAACAATGATTATTTAGGAGATGAAAAGCTACTATCAAAGTAATTGTATCAATGTCCGTATATCTTAATATGCACGTTGTATACAACAACATTTGTATATAAATGTGTCAAATACTTCATGACTTCGAAACTTTTCAGACCTTCATCAATATGAGGATGTGTACCTTATTTCAATGTCAAGTGTAACCCCCCAACCTAGTGCATAGGTTTCCTTCATCCGCGTTATAGTAAGAACATATTAAGTAAAATCTTATTGGTTAAGACGGGGTGGATCTAGCACAGCAAAGCGAGCCGCTTCTTAACCAATGCAATTTTACTTAATATGTTCTAACTTACTTAGAATATAACCTACATTTTGATTGGTCGGACATCATTGAAACATGTTAATATTTGATATTCATATATGGTAATGTTTAATACAAATTCAAAGAAGGCGAGGTTCTAGTTAGCAGACTTCTGCATTGTCCTTCAAAATAAAAGAATTTACAACAAAAGGTATTATAAATAGCACACACAGTTTAATGTACTATCATTGTGCATTTAACTTAAAAATATTACATAAATATAACTTTGGTATGGTGACAACAGCTGTTTATTAATTGTATACAAAATATAAACCAACGTTAATAAAGTGACACCACTTTTTAAACCGTGTTTACATTTTACTCATAATTATTACACAATGTTGTTTATATACCCAAGTTATATCTTGATATACACTAATATAAGTTTTGCAACAAAGATTAAACATATATTCCATTAAGTTATCATTACATAGCATTTCATTTCTTTTCTTAGTACTGGTTCTTCCCTTTAGAGACAGTTAACGTTTATTATGAGTACTTATTCAAATCGTGTTTTAATATAACTTGGTTGAAGTGGCGTAATAGATAGCTATGGTGTCCGCCTTGCGATCCGAAGATCGGGGATTCGATCCCTACTCGGAACCTTTCGAAGGATCGTTCTCATAAGACACCCAGAACTGGGCCCATATTTATAAAGATTCTTAAGCCATTCTTAACTTCAGTTGAACATAAGTCAAAATTAGAATTTGTGTTTAAAATACTATGCTTTGCATGAAATGCATTACTTTGTCAGAAAATCCAGTAATTAAATTTGAGAATTTTATGATTTTTCTTTATTTTTTACTAAGATTCTTTATTCATACCAGCCCTGGTTCTCCCCTGGAAACGGACTCGAGAGTGTCTGTATAAGCTTATGGCTTTCTAAGGACTCGAGAGTGTCTGTATTAGCTTATGGCTTTCTAAGGACTCGAGAGTGTCTGTATAAGCTTATGGCTTTCTAAGGACTCGAGAGTGTCTGTATAAGCTTATGGCTATCTAAGGACTCGAGAGTGTCTGTATAAGCTTATGGCTTTCTAAGGACTCGAGAGTGTCTGTATAAGCTTATGGCTTTCTATAAAATCTAGCTAAAGAAGTAGGTTTAGACTAATATAATTTTGGATAGTGATGTATCTTTAAATAATACCAAATGTATGCCAGTCACATAATATTCAAACAATTAAGACTTGTACACTTAAATGCCATTATATCCAGTC
Source organism: Congeria kusceri (assembly GCA_027627225.1). Taxonomy (NCBI): domain Eukaryota; kingdom Metazoa; phylum Mollusca; class Bivalvia; order Myida; family Dreissenidae; genus Congeria; species Congeria kusceri. The sequence goes on along the minus strand of CM051034.1, from coordinate 4,019,180 downwards.
AGATTTCATCACTTTGGTAACCACGTGTGATTTGATTATATAATCTTTGTCTATATGTTCAAAATTATAAGCATAATTTCCAAAAAAAGGTTGTTCTATTTTTATACTTACCAAAAAATCTTCCATCTTGATTTTTAGAAAATACATGAAAGAATTGTTATAAATTAATCAAACATCTTAAGAACATTAGTGTGGAAATGGAGTAAGAAACAGTTGAACGTTTTACATGATTTTACTACATTTTGTAAAACAAACTTTGCCAATCAGATTTTGGATATAAAATTAAACAATATATACACATATTTTATGATTTTTTTCATAATATGTTCTTAATTGTTTTTCTCTTCAAACCAACAAACAATTATCTGTTGATCAAAAACTTGTGACATAGCTGTAAATGAAAAGAAATTTAGCAATAATCATGTAAGTCATGCAAGTAATTAAACCTATTTTCTTACAAAATTGATTATGATTTTTCTGGTTGACAAATGACCATTCAACCACGACATGCGGCTTGTGGTCCATAGCTAAAGAAGGAAAATAACTGTAGGTTATTCTGCAAAAAATTATGGCCGGGGCTTAATGTTTTGAAAATAGTTCCGGAAATTCAAAGAAATTGTTCCGTAAAATGCAAGTGCCTAAACGCGCGATAAAAAATTGTGACAAACAAATCATTTTTGCATTATGTAGCGCAATTAAACCACATTTGTACTACATATGTTATACTTAAGTTCACAAAAACCTTTACGTTTTGTTAATATGTTTTTAATTTGCGCTTTTTGGCATAATATTTTCAGTGTATCATATCGATAAGTATGACGTCATTCGCTAAATGTATATCAATAAAGACTGGCACCATCGGATAAACCAACTTGAGCCTAAGTAACTTTGGGCGGATATTGAATACTGGGCACTGGGATACCATCTGATGTACTAACTTCACCATGTTCCTGTTGATTGTCTGTGTCATTGCTTTCAGCAGTTCCGTTCTCACTTTGGTGGACATTGTTATTTTTGGCCTGATCTGGAGAATGATCATTCCAATTCATTTGTTGCAGGTATTCATTTATGCCATCTGTGTTTGGTCCCACGGTGTTCCTGCCTGGCATTGCACTGTCATCTGTTGAAGTAAAGTCCTCACCATAGTTCACAACGCTACCGCTTTCTTCTGAATTTGAAACATAACTTTCACCATCTTCCCCGGTCAAGCTGCAAATTCCAAACGCATTTGCCTTTTCTGCCTTTCTCTTTATATCATTCAGTTCATCACTGTTGTGAAGCCACCCCATTTCTATTTTTGCGACTTCCATCGAATGATCGATTAGCTCTGGCGCTTCAACGTTCGTACTTTTTTCTGTTGACACATCTGACGCTGAAGGCAATTGTGAATCAGTCTGGGAATAAACATTAGAAAAACATTCCTTTCGAATATTTTCAACGTCTTCTGAAGCAATTTCGTTGACAAATTTTTCTTTAACAACTTCTGATCTAAATGACAGTTCTTGCGTACTTTCAGCCTGATCAACATCGGGCTGCTTATCATCCGAAATTGGAGATTTGAGAGTCGTCTCGCTGGAATCAAAACCAGTTCCCGTTGTATTTCTGGAACTTTCTTTCGATTTTTCATCCTGTGAAGAAATCTGTGATTTTTCCTCAGAAACAGGGGCTTTTAAGGTAGTTTGACTGGAATCAAACCCTGTCGGTTCTGACTTGACCCGAACATTTTCAGAGCATTCCTTTAATTCTCCAGAACTGCTTTTCTCCTCTACACCAACTTCTTTACTTTTCAATGTTGGCTTAGAACTGGTATTCTCCTGGTTATTTATACCTTTATTTGAATCAGAATGTGGAGTATTAAAATTATACGCATCTGTGTCAATATTTTTCTTGGCTGTACTAGCAATATCGGAATCTTCATTTTCAGTATCTGAATTGGTTATATTCAAATCATTTTTCTTCTCAATTACATCGCCTGTATTCTGTGATCCAACAGAGGAAAAAGGCTTCATTGGTTCCATAGATGGATTCTTACCACCAAAGTCTTGTACGTACTGGTCACCTTGGGGGCAATTTCCAAACGCTGACATTGTAGGAGCAGAATTGGCTGATGGTGCATTTCTATCATACGTTTCTTGCTGGTGTGACTTTTGTGACAAAGACCATGTTGGCCGTGGTAAACCAACAGTAGACGCTCCAGGGTATGTCGCAGACATACTATTACTTCCATACAGGTTGGACTGAACTTGCCATTGGAAGTTTGGAACTGTATTCCTACCTTGTTCATATGGATATATTGGAGTCGGATTCTCGTTTCTTGGAGAAGCACCACTGTTAGGGTATCGATGGTTAAATCCCACTGGAAAGTTTGGTACATGTGGTCTAAATGAAGCTGGGTACTGGTTGTTCGGTGCAGCACCAGTATTTGGGTTTCCATGGTAACTCTCTGGGAAGGTTGTTCCAGAAGAGCTCGCAGGGGGACGAGGTCTAAAATTGGCCGACATTGGCTCTTGCAGACTGTTATACCTCTGTGGATCATGAGGGTGGTGTTGTGTTGATGCTGTAAGATATACACAAATCAAAATGTTAATGACATCCAAAATGGAGGTTATGGTTTCGCTACTGTTGCTTTATCTGTTAGTTTGTTAGTTAGCAGCTTTATGCAGAATTTATGAATGGGTTTGCATTAAAATTTCTGGGAAGTTGTAATGATTGATAAGATTTTTGCGGTGCATTGGCTAGTGACCTTATATAATGACCCTGAAGACATGTATGAAGTTTTAATTGAATATCTGAAGTAGATAACAGAGTTATAAACTTATTGCACACAAACCTAAACCAGAGCATTACAGTATGCCAATGATAACGATTGGGTGAGTAAAATTTGTTATGATTATGTAATTATCCATATTTTTCACATAAAAGAAAACAATTATAAATTTTAATAATTTCTACATACATTTTTTTTATGTAAGAATATAAGATAGTCAAAGAACTCCATTTACTACCTTTCCTGGGCTGTGGTTCTAACTCATTGGCTAGATCGTCAAATCCGCACTGACGAAGGGCATCGGCAGCTTGCTGTAAACCGTCTGGCCGACATTTAAGGGCTTCAAACAGTTTCTGGGCAGATAAGTTTTTGGAGCCATTGTGGCAAGTTTGGGAATTCCTTACAGTATCCTGAAAATAACCCAATAATCACACAATCAGAAAAAGCCTGATATCAACTTTAGCTGATAAACACCTACTGTAATAAAAAAAGACATGACCATTCAAAATCATGATAAAATAAATAAAAAAGGCCTAAAATATTGTTAATATGTCTCTGGTGGCCCGACCAACTCTACTTTTTTCATGCCGACCCTAATTTTTTTTCAGGACTTTTACAGATCAATAAAACTCGAAAAGCGAACTTAACCTTCCTTTTATGCCTACTAACACTTCACTAAAGTTTCATAATGCTTGCAGAAAAACTTTTTCAGTTACTGTCTGCACAAGTCTTATTTGAACTTTTCTTTTTCAAAAAGGGGCATTACTCAAGTACGATATGAGCAATTATGCTGACAACTGAACTTGACCTTCCTTTTATGATTACAAACACTTCTTAAAAATTGTATGATGAATGAATAAAAACTTGTTCAGTAATTGTCTGCACAATCCTTATTTGAACTATTACATTTTTAAGGGGGCATAGCTGAAGTACGATAAGAGCAATTATGCAGAAAACCGAACTTAACCTTTCTTTTGTGCCTACTAACACTTCCCGTAAGTTTCATAATTATTGCACAAAAACTTCTCAAGTAATTGTCTTCACAAACTAAACTGGCTGCTGCCGTCGCCAAAATAACCCCTATATATTTCGCCTTTTCAGGCGACAATAAAATAGAGCTATAAACAAGTAATCCCAGAGACATACTATTTAACTGCTCCAAAACAGTGATACATCAGTTTTCTTGAAAATGGTGTCATATAATGCATTAAAATCATGAAATTTATCCACAGATAATTCACACAAACGAAGTCTTCAAAATGTGATTGCTTATACACAGTCAAAATAATACATAGATCTTATTTTACTTAGTTTATATACAAGTGCGTGTTTTGTGATTAATTCTGGGATAAGTGTGAGGTTTGGCATGCCTTTAAACCGAGTTAAACCCCCAATGCTTTGCATTGACCGTTCCAAGGCAGTGACCCCAGTTTTAATCATTTTTATGTTTGGTGTTGTGTTGTATGTATTGTCCTGTATTGTATAGGCATAATTTTATCTCCTGATGATGTCTCTGGAGTTTCATTATTCCTATATTTTGTATTTTAATAAACACAACTCGCATTGATTACATGCAAATTATAGACAAACATTAAAAAGACATCCCCACTTTTTTACTTCTGTTTACAATTGCATATAGCTTTTACAAATTGACTTAACTACTTTTAAGTTATGTCTTTGAATAATTTAAACTTTCATTCACAATACTTTTATATATCAACTACCAATTATTGTTTCCTAATTTCATGACAATTTGAAAAGAAATGATTGGAGCATGCTATTTTTAGTATTCATAAACGGAACAGCGTATTTGTGTTAACTTAAAATCCAAACACTTTCTGTGCACTTTGTTCCATGACTGGCTGTAGAAAACAATTCACACTTTTAATGCGCCATTTTGATGATGAAGACAAACAATAGCAGCACACAAATGGTTACTTAGTATATTAATAACATAAATGATACTTATGCTAAATAAAAGTAAAACTAAAGATCAGTAGCATAAAATGACATGTATGCTAAAACAAGATTGCAACTTAAGATAGTACCAATAACAAGTGCTTTTTCTTCAAAGAAGAGGGGTGTGACCTTGGCCCTATGTTGTGGGAAAAAATACATTAATAAATTTTCACAAAAACACTGTGACACAAAGTCATCTTTTGGGGAAAGTTGCACGATTTTAATACATTTAACGTTTTTAAGACCTCTTTTATACGAGTCAAAAAGGCCATGAAAACATCGATATCAATGATACATGTACATGTATGCTGAATAAGATTTTCAGTAATACATTGTCAGTCTACATCTAAAATATTTATGAAGGAAAATTAAATATTGAAGCAAACCTACTTACCATTGTGTGGTCTGATAGGCAAGTAATACAACCTAGCATCTCAATCGCGTCAACACTCTGCACAAAACGAATACGTATAGCTTGAAATTTTCTTTGGTCATCTTTGTTCATCCTTTAGTTCACTGAAAATAAAATGAAGCTTGTTGTGGGAAAACCGGGCTTAACGAACGGGCGTACAGTTTCGTCCCCGATCAGCCTGTGCGGACTGCAGACTGCAATTATAGTGTGCAAACCTTTGCCAAGCCAGCTCATTCCCACAGTGTTTTTAGGGCCCATTTGGGACACATTCCCCTGCTTAAAAAGTATACATTTTCCCCCTATATTTACCTTAAAATTTCCCTCAGAATGTAAGCTTTATTTTGAAAACTAATTGACCAATATCGGACAAAAATTTGCTAAAATAGAGGAATTTTCGTAAACAGTCCCATCAATTTTTCATCATTGTTTGTAGCAAAACAATTTCTTATAATGTTTCATAACAAAGTAGAATATAAGCATGTACAATTCCTGGATCCAGATGGTTATCCCTGTCACCAACAAAGTTTGATCATTTGTTCATGGCACATTTTCATCCTTCCCAGAAAATTCCATGCAAAACTGTTAATAAATTTTGGGGTAAAGTTGCTAACATACAGCAAACGAATGTTTGAAGAAATAATGCACCTATCAATAACAGTAGGCAAACCTAGGGGAATTTGACTAATTGTATTTTTGGGGGTCTAATTCCCCACCCTAGAGACAAGCATTTTTGTCTTAATCCCCTCAATGGGGGATGCTTAATTGGTGTAGCAAATGGCCAGGGGCCAATATTACTGGAATTTAAAATCCGAACAAAGTCTATTTCCCGGGACCCGGAATCATTTGGCGTGTCAAATTCTCGCCAGTCGGGAATTGCGTTCTGTCTAAAGTCCTGTATAAGCCCGCTGGGAAAATATTGATAAGTGCATAATAAACATGTTTATAGATACAATACAATCTTACTGATCAATAATCAACAAGCAATTTATATGGAATCAAATTATACAGATTATCAAATTAATGCGAAAATTAAAACAACCATGTTTTCTGCAGCAAAAACACTTTGCTACATACATGTGATATCTGTAAAGTAACATGGTATGTTTTGACCAGTTATGTTTTGGTCATGGTATAATTTGATAATAGCAAGTTTCAATCTGACTTAATATCAGGGTTTCCCCCAGGAAGGGATGTCGGGCACAAACGGAATGGGCTAGGAAGGGGTGTTCCCTTCATATAGTATTAGACAATTTTACGTTTTAGGAACCTAAACGTTTTGTTTTCACATTTTGCAGATAAAAGACAGGCATATAGTATGTGCTAATTAAAAGTTTGTTCAGTATCAATTAACGCTCCACTTACTGTCTCCAGTTGCAGAACCACCTAATTAAATCTATAATCTTTGACAAGCACAGCGCACGTGTTGATAATAAACAATATTTTCACAGTTTAATGCTTTATATTTATAACATGTCGGGTGACTGATTAAGGCACGTTGCATCAATTAAGGGATGTCGGGAGACCACCCCTGATTACGAAGGGATGTCGGCATCAATATGCCTTATTGGCCTGGGGGAAACCCTGCTATGGTAGGAAACCTTATCAAACTGGTTATGGTATTTTTTGTGGATGTCTGAGCTATATCCAACATCTACCCTACAGTGACCAAGTTCATACCATGACATACATCAAATCTCAAATGTGAATCCCCCCCCCCCCCCCAAATTCAAGGGTGTTTAGAACAGAACAGAACAGAACAGAGAGTTTATTAAGACTTGCACGTAGTACATCGTCTTCTTTATGGAAAAAAACAAAACATGCACAATAAAGATCACGTGATAACAGGTTACTGACGTATAATGGTTAATAACCATCACATAACATATACATGCAAATAATAATAGTTTTAATCAATTGACATAAAGTATAGGAAATACAAATAGTGAGGATGACGCATAATAGTGAATTACCATTACAAAACATATATATGCAAATAATTCTAGTTTAAATCAATTGATATAAAGTACAGAGATATAAATAGTGGGGATGAAAAGAATATCTTATTGTGATCCCTCAACAGCGTTCAAAATTGATTGTCTAACACAAAGAGCTTCCTTAATAAATAATGAAAGTTTGATAAGCTCTTCCCTTTTACAGGATTTCATGAGTTCTAAAAATTTAAATACCGATGGACTTGAGTAATATTTTGATTTTATGTATTTTTTTCTTATAGCAGTAAAACAGTTACAGATGAGTATAAAATGATACTCGTCTTCTATGTCACGTTTATCGCAGCACAAACAATACCTTTCTTCTCGTAAAATGCGATTTCTACCAAACGTACCAGTTTGGATTCTTAAAGGATGCACTGAGAGTCTAAGTCTAGAAAAATAAAATCTTAAACTTCTAGGTAGGATGTCTAAATACATTTCATATTCAAAATTAAGTTTATATTCTTTATACAACAAAAGAACAGGACTTTGTAATGACCTTACCCATTCCTGTATAAAACAATCAATTACTCTATTTTTAAACTCACTAAGAAAAGATTTTTCATGGACACAGTTATAGTTTTCGAAAACATATGTAAAACCGTAGTCATTCAAAAGTGTCTTTATGTTTGATATAGACATACTATAATTACCCTAAGTATTGGCACACCCTAAATATTACGAAACAGCTAATTTTTCAAAAACTATTCATTTTGTGAGTCCCTCAATATTGGGACACATTTGAAAGCTGAATTCTTTTATGTGGATAAATAAATTAAATATTTGAAGACACAATATCACCATATGTTGTTACTGTATAAGCCACACATATCCTGCTGATATGCTGGTTGCATTGCGACTTGTTTCTCTCTATGTTGTGACTGCTTATCTATGTTCCTTAATTAACACTGTCAGGGGCCTTTCTACTCTACTGGAGTATGAAAGACAAGGTCTTCTCACTTAATCTTTTGAAAAATACCAAGTCCCAAGCAACAAATTAATTTGATCTTATAAACATTACTCTATTAACAAACATACCCTTTAATAATATTTATTCTTTAAAGTAAGAAATTAATATGCTGAGGTAATAATATGTACTACCCGGAAGAATAGACTGTATCTTGTATTACCCTAAATTCTAGAACATACTTTTATGAGTTATTTTTGAATACCCCAAAATATTAGGCAAGACATTTTTTTATTTTTTTAAGTGTCCCATTATACTCAGGGTAATGAAAGTTAACCAGTGTAACTTACTGTCCCACATTGGGCACCTAATGTCACTGCGCAAGAAAATATTTAAGGACTTGAACTGGACCAGTAATCGACCCTTTCGTAACAAAGTTCGGAATGTGATATTACATTTTCAAAAATGATCCTAAACAATTTTAGATATGAGCAGTGTCATGGGAAAACCGGGCTTAATGCATGTGCGTAAAGTGTCATCTCAGGCTATTCCAGAACAACACTTTCCACGTACAGTGGATTCATATTTAGAAGAGACTTCCTTAAAATATAAAATACCATAAAAGTGTCGTCCCGGTTTAGGCTGGTATTCCAGAGTCGCGTCAACTTGCTCCATCGTCGTCTTGTGTCTCTGTGTTACGTCTCCGATAAAAACGCACCAAACGATATGTATAGTACACTACACCAGTCTGCGTGCATGCAATAAAATCGCATGAGACCGAAACGAGCCGTGCGCGTTTCTTTTAACGCAGACGGAGGTCATCGGAGTGCGTTTGCAATGAAGGTGCAGCTAAGTAATACTGATATTAGCAAAAAATTAATTGAATTACTTTTCTTCATGTACAGAACTTCACCCATTAAAAAAAAAAATCGACAACTCGTCTAAAGAAGTCATTTTCACAATGATAGTCTGAAAACAATCGTAAAGAAAAATGCAATGGTTTACGGATGACGCGTCTATGGATACCAGGTTTAGCCTGTGCATACAGCTCTGCGACAACACTACGCACGTATATACTGTTAATCTGTATTCTCGCGGTACTTACCTTTAAGTAAATATTTGGAGCAAAAAACAACTAACAAAACTTTTTTTTTTCAATACCATGCTATAAATTAAACCTTTTCACAAAAACAACAACTGGAAATCCTGTTTAAAAGTAAAGTATTCGTCCTTAAATTATTCTGTTTTTCAATGCACCATGCAGCCATCTTGAAAAATTACGTCATCGGTAATCTCGCGGAAAAACGTTTGTTTTGAAATAAGTTTGCTGTTAGTGTATAAACAAACACAAATACACTTTAAATTGTTGGATTTTAACCTTTAACAAATATAACAAAACAATAACTTGAGTCTTCATTTATAGTTACTCAAGCAGACGAAAGTGTAGACATTGACCCCCTAATGTCTACCGATAGCTGCAAGCTGATACGAAAGTTATTTATATTTATGGTTTCAAATCATATTACTTGTATAAATTCGAATGAATTAATTTATTACTTATTATTTTCTTAAAGAAAACCAAAAATATGTTAGATGATGACAATTAAGCATGAAAATCCGAAGATAAACACCGCGAAAATAGAGATACGGCGAGAATACCGATGACGAGTAAACATTAAGCCCAGTTTTCCCAAGACAGGCCTCATATATAATTATGAGTAAATAATCATTATACACAAATACATTATACTAATGTTAACCGTTTTAATGATGATCGAGCATTTAATGTGAAAATGGGCACTGAACATAATGCGCCCTCAGTGTGATGAACAAGAAAAAAAATGTCCGAAATTAAGCAGCGTCCGAAAAAAACTGTCAGAGTGTTCAATCGATTTTAGTTCTTGCGGGGAAGTTGTCCTGATCTATGTGATAGAAATTATATACCTACATTGATGAATTATTACGAGACACGTCTATGCGGACTGTAAACTTTCTAACTTGCGGTATTTTTCTTAAATTTGAAGAAGCTTGCGTCACCTGTCAGCCGGTCAGTTGTAAAGAAACATTGTGTCCAAAGTTTTCCGCATTCTTCGCGGAAAAGACCCTTGGAAAACCTCAATCGAAAGTGAAAGTACCACCTTTGGTAAGGCGAATAATTAAATGTTAGCAGCTTTTGATTCAATATTCCTTTATCGCGTAGGTACAATTATGTGTTCTTGATAAAAAAAATTCTATTTTATTTTTCAGGTAAGTAAGTTTGGAGAAAATAATTAAAACTAAGTTAAAACAGTGCACACGGACTATTTTTTACAAAATGTTTTTTATCACAACGTAAGCTGAGGATTAATGATATCGTGGACGAAACATCAAACACGGTAACTGACATAATTCTAAAGAAAAAATAGCGCAATATTTATCTCAAACAATTGTCGTTTGACTTTGGACAAATGTGCACAGTAATTCGGATTAATTTCCGGACACTTTTCTTGAAATCGAAAGTAGGCCATTTTGGTGTTGAATTCTCATATAAAAATAACTGTTTGCTTCCCTTTTTATGAGATTCAGTATGGTGTAGAAATAGATTTAACATAAATAAAAATGTGTACAACCAAAATGGTCTATGTCACAGCGCCTTCATGGTCTTCACATGAAATTTTCATAAGGAATAATGCGTGTTTTTGAATGCATAGACAAATTCTAAATCTACTGACACCTTAAAGTACACATGTATTCCGGAATATATAAAAGAACGAAAGCGACCTTTTACAGCTGAGAAATTTGACATTAATAAAAATAAGCTTATTTATAAGTAAATCACTTAATGTAAAATGTACTCGTTAACACTGTTGATGAATAGAGAAGACACCTGTTGTCTTGAAATGTTTTAAACTCTTTTGCAGACTAGCTAAAACGATAATGGAGTTGCAAATGGCAGCAGTATAAAACGAATATCAATAATATAAGTATAATTTATGAACATCGGATTTATGACTTATTCTTAAATAAATAAATCCTCATAATGCTTGACTAATTAGTGTTGTTAATTCATAATGATTTACGATAATCTGTCGCTAGAATTAAAACTATTAAACAGCTATATACACGTACTATATGAAGTTATACAGCAAGACTTTACCAATGACTAAAAAAAACGTGTCTGAAAACAAAACTCGATATCCAATATTTATGATACGAATTACTATCATATCAGCGCAACAAATATTCGTGATGTTTATATGCAAATTTATAATCCTAGCAACGCGCCAAACACTAGTGATGTCTATAGTATATATTATGTTAAGAAAACGCCAGATGAATATGATGTTTATATAAATTATTTTTCACCTGTGCTGTCTTCAACAACTGTAATGTCATTCATCGTCAGGTGGAGAAAAGCAAATCGAAAGAGGAAGTATCAACATCGATACGGCGAAAAATTGTTATCTGTGTGTGACCGTGAATGATCTGATATTTGATATTTCTGTCGAACGATTGCCATATCCCATTTGAATTTATGAGTACCTGGTATATAAAAAAGATATTAAATGAGAGATAAAACATGTTAAAAACCACAAAGCAGATTCGTGAGTTCATACATGTACTTGTATTTACATATGAGGTAACCTTGATCTATGAGAAACGGAGATAACGAAACAAGACAGAACAATGATTATTTAGGAGATGAAAAGCTACTATCAAAGTAGTTGTATCAATGTCCGTATATCTTAATATACACGCTTTATACAACAACATTTGTATATAAATGTGTCAAATACTTCATGGCTTCGAAACTTTTAAGACCTTCATCAATATGAGGATGTGTATCTAACATTATTTCAATGTGAAGTGTAACCCCCCAACCTAGTGCATAGGTTTCCTTCATCCACGTAATAGTAAGAACATATTAAGTAAAATCTTATTGGTTAAGACGGGGTGGATCTAGCACAGCAAAGCGAGCCGCTTCTTAACCAAGGCAATTTTACTTAATATATTCAAACTTACTTAGAATATAACCTACATTTTGATTGGTCGTACATCATTGAAACATGTTAATATTTGATATTCATATATGGTAATGTTTAATACAAATTCAGAGAAGGCGAGGTTCTAGTTAGCAGACTTCTGCATTGTCCTTCAAAATAAAAGAATTTACAACAAAAGGTATTATAAATAGCACACACAGTTTAAAGTACTATCATTGTGCATTTAAATTAAAAATATTACATAAATATAACTTTGGTATGGGGACAACAGCTGTTTATTAATTGTATACAAAATATAAACCAACGTTAAAAAAGTGACACTACTCTTTAAACCGTGTTTACATTTTACTTATAATTATTACACAATGTTGTTTATATACCCAAGTTATATCTTGATATACACTAATATAAGTTTTGCAACAAATATTAAACATATATTCCATTAAGTGATCATTAATACATAGCATTTCATTTCTTTTCTTAGTACTGGTCCTTCCCTTTAGAGACAGTTAACGTTTATTATGAGTACTTTTTCAAATCGTGTTTTAAAATAATTTGGTTGAAGTGGCGTAACAGATAGCTATGGTGTCCGCCTTGCGATCCGAAGATCGGGGACCTTTCGAAGGATCGTTCTCATAAGACACCCAGAACTGGGCCCATATTTATAAAGATTCTTAAGCCATTCTGAACTTCAGTTGAACATAAGTCAAAATTAGAATTTGTGTTTAAAATACTATGCTTTGCATGAAATGCATTGCTTTGTCAGAAAATCCAGTAATTAAATTTGAGAATTTTAAGATTTTTCTTAATTTTCGACTAAGATTCTTTATGAATACCAGCCCTGGTTCTCCCCTGGAAATGGACTCGAGAGTGTCTGTATAAGCTTATGGCTTTCTAAGGACTCGAGAGTGTCTGTATTAGCTTATGGCTTTCTAAGGACTCGAGAGTGTCTGTATAAGCGTATGGCTTTTTAAGGACTCGATAGTGTCTGTATAAGCTTATGGCTTTCTAAGGACTCGAGAGTGTCTGTATAAGCTTATGGCTTTCTAGGACTCGAGAGTGTCTGTATAAGCGTATGGCTTTCTAAGGACTCGATAGTGTCTGTATAAGCTTATGGCTTTCTAAGGACTCGATAGTGTCTGCATAAGCTTATGGCTTTCTAAGGACTCGAGAGTGTCTGTTTAAGCTTATGGCTTTCTAAGGACTCGAGAGTGTCTGTATAAGCTTATGGCTTTCTAAGGACTCGAGAGTGTCTGTATAAGCTTATGGCTTTCTAAGGACTCGAGAGTGTCTGTATAAGCTTATGGCTATCTAAGGACTCGAGAGTGTCTGTTTAAGCTTATGGCTTTCTAAGGACTCGAGAGTGTCTGTATAAGCTTATGGCTTTCTAAGGACTCGATAGTGTCTGTATAAGCTTATGGCTTTCTAAGGACTCGAGAGTGTCTGTTTAAGCTTATGGCTTTCTAAGGACTCGAGAGTGTCTGTATAAGCTTATGGCTTTCTAAGGACTCGAGAGTGTCTGTATAAGCTTATGGCTTTCTAAGGACTCGAGAGTGTCTGTATAAGCTTATGGCTTTCTACAGAATTTAGCTAAAGAAGTAGGTTTAGACTAATACAATTTTGGAGAGTGATGTATCTTTAAAGAATGCCAGTCACATAATATTCAAACAATGAAGACTTGTACGCTTAAATGCCATTATATCCAGTCAGATTTCATCACTTTGGTAACCATGTGTGATTTGATTATATAATCTTTGTCTATATGTTCAAAATTATAAGCATAATTTCCAAAAAAAGGTTGTTCTATTTTTATACTTACCAAAAAATCTTCCATCTTGATTTTCAGAAAATACATGTAAGAATTGTTATAAATTAATCAAATATCTTAAGAACATTAGTGTGGAAATGGAGTAAGAAACAGCTGTATGTTTTACATCATTTTACTACATTTTGTGAAACAACCTTTGCCAATCAGATTTTGGATATAAAATTAAACAATATATACAGATATTTTATGAATTTTTTCATAATATGTTCTTATTGTTTTTCTCTTCAAACCAACAAACAATTATCTGTTGAATCAAAAACTTGGGACATAGATGTAAATGAAAAGAAATTTAGCAATAATCATGTAAGACATGCAAGTAATTAAACATATTTTCTTACAAAATTGATAATGATTTTTCGGGTTAACAAATGACCATTCAACCACGACATGCGGCTTGTGGTCCATAGCTAAAGAAGGAAAATAACTGAGTTATTCTACAACAAATTATGGCCGGAGCTTAACGTTTTGAAAATAGTTCCGGAAATTCAAAGAAAAATGCACGGGCCTAAACGCGCGATAACAAATTTTGACAAACAAATCATTTTTGCATTATGTAGCGCAATTAAACCACATTTGTACTACATATTTTATACTTAAGTTCACAAAACCGTTTACGTTTTGTTAATATGTTTTTAATTTGCACTTTTGGGCATGATATTTTCTGTGTATTATATCGATAAGTATGACGTCATTCGCTAAATGTTTATCATTATAAAGCTGACGTCATTTTGAATTTTTATGATTTATTGACGTCACAGAAACGCACGTGTGAATGCACTTCGCTGAAAATGGAGAGTATAGATGAATATAGTTCTCATTCATAACCTTTACACATACAAATTTTATATAAGATCGTGTTAGAATCGAAATAATTGACGAGAACAGTTTGTTATTGCGTATATAACCAACGGTTTGTCGTTCCGATGCTTGTTATCAAACCGCTCTGGCTACCGCCCTCTTGGTTTAATTCCTACGCATCGGAACTCCAAACCGTTGGTTATTACCGCAATAAGCAACAGTTACCCGTCAATTATTTCTTAATTACCTATACAAATGATCGATGGCTCGGACACATTAACTTGACACTGAAGAACTCAATTATCATATATTACGCGCATGATTTAGTTCCTATATTAATACTTGGTTTTGTTCTTGCACAAGTTTCACTTGTATATTGATGTTATGACTGAAGTATTATCAGTGAAATACCTTTACATCAAATAACTGAATGCCATTTCGGAAACTAGTATATTTATCGTAACAGACTTGTTATACAAAGTAACAATGTATATTCATGCATATCAATCAGTTTCAGGTTAACGTATCAGAGTTTTAACAGTATATAAATACCTCAGCGACACTTTCAAATATATTTAATGGACAAAATGCTGGGTTTTACTACTATTCAAATAGCTGAAACGTACACTTTACATGTTGACGTCTTGTCATTGGTGACAAAGGAGCATATTGATGGAATGACCCATGAATATAGACACATATTAAAACAAGACATAATCCCATTTTTCTCGAATATATTTTGCTAGTGGCAATGATATATTGATGGAATCGATACGATAAAAATACATGCAAAGCCAAACAATTATTTTTGGCTACACGGTTCTAGCTGGATTAGAAGACATTGTATTTTTATATGTTTCAATATCAATTCTCTGTTGATGAACTTTATTTTTGTGAATGTTTTTGTCCATCTACCGTCGATATGCCCCTTTAATGCCAAATATTGAATGCAAATGACATGATGTGATCATGCATATAAGCCAGAATTAATATACTATATACACATTTTATAGTTTACTTATTTTATCTTTAACATAGCATGGATGTTTTGCAAAAAGGAATATGTTTATATTTAATTAAAATATTAAGAATCAATACTAAACAAGAGCTGTTTGTAAAACAGTTATGCCCCCTCTAGGTTAAATGCAATCTTTAAAATATCAAGTTTGGAAAGGATTGGATGAAAACTGTTGGACATAGAGAGTGTCTACTGCTAAAAAGGTGAATATTAGATAAATAACTACAATGTACTTCCTGGGGCGATTTGGCTGATAATCAAACATGGCCGAGATATTCTGGTCCCAAACATTTTCAGCAAGTATAAAAACTGTTGGACTTAAAGAGTGGAAAAGGCTAAAAATCTAAATTTAAGATAATTCAAAGGTCATAACTCAACAATTCCTGGGGCGATTTGGCTGATTATCAAACTTGGTATAGATATTATAGCCAAAAACATTTTCATGAAGTTTGGTAAGGATCAGATGAAAACTGTTAGACTTAAATAGCAGAATCCAAAGTGGTCTACAGACCGACTGACTGACCAACCGACATAAGCAAACCAATATACCCCGCCATCTTTGATGGGGGGGGGGGGGCATAATAAAGTACAATCATGCCACATATCAAAACAATATCAACCAAATGCAACAGATTTTCCACATAAATTAACAATGTAAGTTACATGACTGTTTGCTACCTGGTGACAATATCCCTAATGGACTATTTTTATCACAAACAAAATCCTGATAATTATTAACACTAACAATGGAAACAATGACATACTTAAATGTTCATTATGCAGGACAGCTACTAAAAATATAGAATCACAGAAAATTGTTACATAAAACACTAACAATTAATGGTATAACAACATGTCTGTATTTGGTCTGTGACAAAACACAAAATAACAATAAAGCAAATATCACAACTGACCAAATGTGAGGAATTGCGATATTGAAATTAGCTACAGATATCACTCCATTGTTACTTTAACTCTTGATTTTGAAAATATTAACCATGTAAAAGGTTTTTCGAACTTAAATAAATCATTATTACATGAAACAGAATATTTAAAATGTGTAAATGAAAATATACAAGTCAAACGTCAGTACTGATTGCCTATCTACAATTTAGATGACCTGCCTAAACTCGACAACAGTGATATACAAATTAGTTAACAATGACCAACTTTTTCTGGACACTTAATTGATGGAAATCAGGGGACAGACAATTAAATATGCTAGTTTTCAGAACAAAAATACAAATATTAGAGAAGAACAGCTGGTCAATGATATAAGAAACTTGGAACAAAATTTAACCCTTGAAAATATAAGATACCTTATGTTTATTGGAAGCTGAACTGCAGTTCTTAACAAATGAAAAATTGACGGATTTTATGATAAAGTCTTGTACAGAATGGGTAGATATTGGTGAAGAGTCAACATTTTTTTTGTAATATAGACACACATATCACTGTACTAGCAAAACTATACATTTTTAGAGAAAGATCAAATACTTATAAATGATCAGTCAAATATTTTAAAAGAAGCAGAGTTGTATTATAAAAAGTCTATATGAAAAACTTGAGTCTAAAAGTAAGATTGACTTAGAATCTTTCTTTAGCAATGAAGATGCCCCACATTTATCGGATAGTCAAGCACGATCACTTGAAGGCCCATTGTCATATCAAAAAGTCGCAGAAACATTTAAAAATATGAAGAGTTATAAGAGTCCTGGATATGATGGCTTTTCAATAAACTTTTCTTAAAAGTGTTCTGGAAACTAATTGGCATTTTTGCAATCCGAGTTCTTTATAAGGCATTTTTTTATGGAGAACTATCAATCACACAGAAACAAGGAATTATCATATGCATTCCTAAAGAAAACAAACGTAAACAAAAAAAACACAACAACTGAAGACCAATCATTTTATTAAATACTGTGTATAAATTAGCCACAGGTGCTATAGCAAACAGTCTAAAGAATATTTTGGATGTTTTAATTACAAAAAAGATCAGAAAGGTTTTATAAAAGGTCGATTTATTGGAGAAAATATAAATAATAATGCATTGAATTGGGATTAAATTACTGGGTTACAATGTGTGTTATTTGGCATTACCAGTTTTCTGCATAACAAAAACTCAGCCCATTCGTAACAATTCTTGCAAGCTGACATTTTTTCTACAAAAATCAAAGGCTACACAAATCTTTATTTTATGTATTTCATACAAAATTCTCTTTGATGTCAATCATCGATATGAACTAGACAGCAATGCGTAAGGATTCCTCATATGAAATTAAACTGGAATCAAAGACCAGAATAAAAATCACTCAAAAATATCTGGGTGGCATATACTGAAAAGGGAAGAAGTCAAACTGTCCCAAAACCTCTGGAGTCTATCAGTAGGATTCTCCGCCCTAACATTTGTAGCTGTACCTGGATTCTGACTGGCACCATCGGATAAACCAACTTGAGCCGAAGTAACTATGGGCGGATATTGAATACTGGGCACTGGGATACCGCCTGATGTACTAACTTCACCATGTTCCTGTTGATTGTCTGTGTCATTGCTTTCAGCAGTTCCGTTCTCACTTTGGTGGACATTGTTATTTTTGGCCTGATCTGAAGAATGATCATTCCAATTCATTTGCTGCAGGTATGCGTTCATGCCATCTGTGTTTGGTCCCACGGTGTTACTGCCTGGCATTGCACTGTCATCTGTTGAAGTAAAGTCCGCACCGGAGTTCACAATGCTACCACTTTCTTCTGAATTCGAAACATAACTTTCACCATCTTCCTCGGTCAAGCTGCAAATTCCAAACGCATTTGCCTTTTCTGCCTTTCTCTTTATATCATTCAGTTCATCACTGTTGTGAAGCCACCCCATTTCTGGTATGTTTGCGTCTTCCATCGAATGATCGATTAGCTCTGCCGCTTCAACGTTCGTACTTGTTTCTGTTGACACATCTGACGCTGAAGGCAATTGTGAATCAGTCTGGGTATAAGCATTAGAAAACCATTCCTTTCGAATATTTTCGTTCATGCCATCTGTGTTTGGTCCCACGGTGTTACTGCCTGGCATTGCACTGTCATCTGTTGAAGTAAAGTCCTCACCGAAGTTCACAATGCTACCACTTTCTTCTGAATTCGAAACATAACTTTCACCATCTTCCTCGGTCAAGCTGCAAATTCCAAACGCATTTGCCTTTTCTGCCTTTCTCTTTATATCATTCAGTTCATCACTGTTGTGAAGCCACCCCATTTCTGGTATTTTTGCGTCTTCCATCGAATGATCGATTAGCTCTGGCGCTTCAACGTTCGTACTTGTTTCTGTTGACACATCTGACGCTGAAGGCAATTGTGAATCAGTCTGGGAATAAACATTAGAAAAACATTCCTTTCGAATATTTTCAACGTCTTCTGAAGCAATTTCGTTGACAAATTTTTCTTTAACAACTTCTGATCTTAATGACAGTTGTTTCGTAATTTCAATCTGATCAGCATCTGGCTGCTTATCATCCAAAATTGGAGATTTGAGAGTCGTCTCGCTGGAATCAAAACCAGTTCCCGTTGTATTTCTGGAACGTTCATTCGATTTTTCATCCTGTGAAGATATCTGTGATATTTCTTCAGAAACAAGTGCTTTTAAGGTAGTTTGGCTGGAATCAAACTCTGTCGGTTCTGACTCGACCGGAACATTTTCAGAGCATTCCTTTAATTCTCCAGAACTGCTTTTGTCCTCTACATCAACTTCTTTACTTTTCAATGTTGGCTTAGAACTGGTATTCTCCTGGTAATTTATACCTTTATTTGAATCATAATGTGGAGTATTTAAAATATACTCCTCTGTGTCAATATTTTTCTTGGCTGTACTATCAAAATCGGAATCTTCATTTTCAGTATCTGAAACGTCTATGTTTAAATCATTTTTCTTCTCCCCTGTATTCTGAGATCCAGTAACAGAGGAAAAAGATGGATCCTTACCACCAAAGTCTTGTACATACTGGCCACTTTGAGGGGAATTTCCACACGCTGACATTGTAGGAGCAGAAGTGGCTGATGGTGCATTTCTATCGTACACAATCGTTTCTTGCTTGTGCTGGGGGTTAGGCTGTTGTGACAAAGACCATGTTGGCCGTGGTAAACCAACAGTAGAGGCTCCAGAATATGTCGCAGACATACTATTATTTCCATTCATGTTGGGCTGAACTGGTAATTGGAAGTTTGGAACTTTATCCCTGCCTGGTTCATATGGCTGGAATGGCATCTGATTCTCATTGCTCAGCAAAGCACCATTGTTTGGGTATCCATGGTTCAATCCACCTGGATAGTTTAAAACCATATCCCTCCCAGGCATATATGGGGTTTGGTTCTGGTTGCTTGGCGCAGCACCAGTATTTGGGTTTCCATGGTAACTACCTGAGGAGTTTGGCCCAGCAGACCTCACAGGGGGACGAGGTCGAAAGTTGGCCGCCATCGGCTCTTGCAGACTGTTATACCTTCGTGGATCACGAGGGTAGTGGTGTGTTGATGCTGTAAGATATACACAAATCAAAATGTGACTGACCTCGAAAATGGAGGTTATGGTTTCGCTACTGTTGCTTTATCTGTTAGTTTGTTTGTTTGCAGCTTTATGCAAAATTTATGAATGGGTTTGCATTAAAATTTCTGGGAAGTTGTAATGATTGATAAGATTTTGGCGGTGCATGGGCCAGTGACATTATATAATGACCCTGAAGACATGTGTGAAGTTTTAATTTAATATTGACGTAGATAACAGAGTTATAAACTTATTGCACACAAACCTTAACCAGAGCATTACAGTATGCCAATGATAATGATTGGGTGAGTAGAATAGCTCAGACTGTTTGGTGAATAGTTAAACTAAAAGTTATATGTTTTATGATCATGTAATTATCCATTTTTTCACATAAAATAAAACAATTATAATTTTAATAATTTCTACATACATTTTTTATATAAGAATTAGAATATAAGACAGTCAAAGAATTCCACTTTAGTACCTTCACTGGGCTGTGGTTCTAACTCATCGGCCAGATCGTCAAATCCGCACTGACGAAGGGCATATGCAGCTTGCTTTAAACCGTCTGGCCGACATTTAAGGGCTTCAAACAGTTTCTGGGCAGATAAGATTTTGGAGCCATTGTGGCAAGTTTGGGAATTCCTTACAATATCCTGAAAATAATCCAATAATCACACAATCAGAAAAAGTCTGATATTATGACATGACCCTTCAAAATCATGAGAAAATAAATAAAAAAGGCCTACAATATTGTTAATATGTTTCTGGTGGCCCGACCAACTCTACTTTTTTCATGCCGACCCTAATCTTTTTTTCAGGACTTTTACAGATCAATAGAACTCAGCGAGTCGGATGTGTCACCTGAAGGGGCATAACTGAAGTATGATAAGAGCAATTATGCCAAAAATCGAACTTAACCTTCCTTTTATGCCTACTAACACTTCACTAAAGTTTCATAACGATCGCACAAAAACTTTTTCAGTTACTGTCTGCACAAGTCTTATTTGAACTTTTCTTTTTCAAAAAAGGGGCATTACTCAAGTACGATATGAGCAATTATGTTGACAACCGAACTTGACCTTCCTTTTATGATTACAAACACTTCTTAAAAATTGTATGATGATTGAATAAAAACTTGTTCAGTAATAGTCTGCACAATCCTTATTTGAACTATTACATTTTTCAAGGGGGCATAACTGAAATACGGTAAGAGCAATTATGCAGAAAACCGAAGTTAACCATTCTTTTATGCCTACTAACACTTCCCTTAAGTTTCATAATTATTGCACAAAAACTTCTCAAGTAATTGTCTGCACAAACTAAACTGGCTGCTGCCGTCGCCAAAGTAACCCCTATATATTTCGCCTTTTCAGGCGACAATAAAATAGAGCTATAAACAAGTTATCCCAGAAACATACTATTTAACTGCTCCAAAACAGTGATACATCAGTTTTCTTGAAAATGGTGTCATATAATGCATTAAAATCATGAATGCATTTATCTGTTAGTTAAAAAAAAAAAATTCACACAAACCGAGGTCTTCAAAATATACACAGTCAAAATAACACATAGATCTTATTTTACTTAGTTTATATACAAGTGCCTGTTTTGTGATTAATTCTGGGCTAAGTGTGAGGTTCGGCATGCCTTTAAACCGGGTTAAACCCCCAATATGCTTTGCATTGACCGTTCCAAGGCGGTGACCCCAGTTTGAATCATTTTATGTTTTGTGTTGTGTTGTTGTATTGTCCTGTATTGTATAGGCATAATTTTCTCTCCTGATGATGTCTCTGGAGTTTCATTATTCCTAAATTTGGTATTTTAATAAACACAACTCGCATTGATTACATGCAAATTATAGACAAACATTAAAAAGACATACCCACTTTTTTTGTACTTCTGTTTACAATTGCATATAGCTTTTACAAATTGACTTAACTACATTTAAGTTATGTCTTTGAATAATTTAAACTTTCATTCACAATACTTTTATATATCAACTACCAATTATTGTTTCCTAATTTCATGACAATTTGAAAAGAAATGATTGGGGCATGCTATTTTTAGTATTCATAAACGGAACAGCGTATTTGTGTTAAATTAAAATCCAAACACTTTCTGTGCACTTTGTTCCATGACTGGCTGTAGAAAACAATTTACACTTTTAATGGGCCATTTTGATGATGAAGACAAGCAATAGCAGCACACAAATGGTTACTTAGTATATTAATAACATTAATGATACTTATGCTAAATAAAAGTGAAACTAAAGATCAGTAGCGTAAATGACATGTATGCTAAACAAGATTGCAACTAAAGATAGTACCAATAACAAGTGCTTTTTCTTCAAAGAAGGAGGGTGTGACCTTGGCCCTATGTTGTGGGAAAAAATACATAAATAAATTTTCACAAAAACACTGTGACACAAAGTTGCACGATTTTAATAGAATTCAAGTTTTTAAGACCCTTTTATACGAGTCAAAAAGGCCAAGAAAACATAGATATCAATGATACATTTACATGTATGCTGAATGAGATTTTCAGTAATACATTGTCAGTCAACATCTAAAATATTTATGAAGGAAAATTAAATATTGAAGCAAACCTACTTACCATTGTGTGGTCTGATAGGCAAGTAATATAACCAAGCATCTCAATCGCGTCAACACTCTGCACAAAACGAAGATATATAGCTTGAAATTTTCTTCGGTCATCTTCGTCCATCCTTTAGTTCACTGAAAATAAAATGAAGCTTGTTGTGGGAAAACTGGGCTTAATGAACGGACGTAAAGTTTCGTCCCCGATCAGCCTGTGCGGACTGCAGACTGCAATCATAGTGTGCAAATCTTTTCCAAGCCAGTTCATTGCCAGTGTTTTTACGGCCAATTTGGGACACCGTACAGAGTTTACAAGAAATATATGCATATTATAACACATTTTATACATTTTACCATCAATAGCTTTTACATTACAATATAAACAATATTTGTTAATAAAAAGTTGACAATACAAAATTTCTAAGGTCCCATATCACAACTACTGGAAAAGGGGTAACAATAGTTCCCATTCTTTACTTTTACGCAAATCATTAAAATAGTTAATTTCATTTAGTACATGGCAATGCAAGGACAGGTACGATTTTGCTGCTTTAAGAGTGGGTCTAGTTTGGTTCATTTTACAATTATAAATAAACATTTTGATCAAAACAAATGTTAAGTTTAAGGGTCCATTTGTATTTGCATGTCCCAGTATAAAGGAAGGCATATTAAGAAAGTTCGAAAAATGATTACATCCAGAAAAAAATTCTGTTATTAACTGATTGACATGCTTACATTCCCAAAATATATGTTGAATAGTTTCACATTCAGTTTGACAGAAGGTACAGTTGGCTGAAGTGGCATAACCAATTTTAAATAAGAAGGAGTTTGTACCTATGATTCTATGTACAATTCTATATTGAAACCACTGTAAATTGGTATCCTGTGTAATACGAAAAGGCATATCAAAAATATGTCGCCATTCTTTTGTTTCAATAGAATTAAAAATGTTCGACCATTTATCTATACACACTGGCGAAGACTCATTTTTGCTAATTATATCATACATAGGTTTTGTACCTTTTGTGTTTTCTAAGATGGACCTTAGGCTAGTGGGAATAAACGGCTTCATAAAGTAAGTATCATAAGAGCTTCTAAGCTTCATGTATCTTGCAACTGCGTTAATAATTCCTAGGAAAAATAAGTAGTTTGGATGGAAGTTATATACTTTGCAGAAATCATCATAACTATAAAAGGTTAAAAGTTCAGCATTGTGCATCAAGTCCCCAACAAAATGAACGCCTTTTTCAAACCATGATTTAAAAAATACACTTTTGTTACCAATTGTTATGTCTGGGTTATAGAATATTGGATTTTGTAGCAACAGCTGATTTTTAAATGGTTCTTTTCTACAAAGTTCAGCAAATGATTTCAATGTATCTTTCCAAAATTCATTTTGTATCTTGTTAATTAAGTTTTCAGGATAGTGACTGCCACAGTTATATAATTTTTGAAGATCAATCATTAAATTAACAATATTTATCCATTTTCCATTCCCAGTGACAATTCTACGGATCCATGAGCACTTCAGAGAGCTAACAAAGGAAAACAAATCAATCATCTTTAAACCTCCTTCAGTATATTCCTTTATTAAAATAGTTTTGCTAATTCGTGGTTTACCATTCCACACAAAATTAAAAAATAATTCATTGATCTCTATTAACAAATTTTGTGGTGGATTAGGCAAGGAAAGAAAGAGATGATTTAACACCGGCAATGCTAAAGTTTTAATTACTTGAATTCTTCCTATCGGTGTTAAAATCCTTCTGGTCCAGTTTTTTAATAAGGCTTTTATTTTAACTATTTTGTCAGCATAATTTAGTTCTACCATTTTTTTAAGGTCAATGTGGAATGTTAAGCCAAGCATGTCAAATGTTTGTTGGTTCCAATTTAATTTCCATCTTGTTTTAATACTTTCGGAGCTAAACTTATTTTTACCTATCCAGACTACTTTCGTTTTGTCGAAATTAACTTTTAACCCTGAGTAGTGTGTGAAGTGTGACAATACATCTAAAGTTTCATTGAGAGATGCTGCAGAGCCATCCAGGAGTATCGAAGTGTCGTCGGAAAATTGTGACAATTTATATTCCATGTCATTAATTTTGATTCCCTTAATCTTAGGATTAGACCTTATTTTATTAGACAATATTTCAGCGCATAGTATAAAAATGTAGCAACTGAGCGGATCCCCTTGTCTGCAGCCACGTTGTATTGGAAAAAAATCTGATAAAAACCCACACTGCGTGACCGCCGATACTCCGTCTTTATACAATACATTAAACCATTTTATTATATCAGGACCGAAATTAAACCATGATAGAGTCCGATTAACAAATGCCCATGACAAAGAGTCAAAGGCCTTTTCAAAATCTATTAGCAACAGCAGACCCGGGATTTCATTTTCATCTGTGTAATTAAGTATATCGTAAATGAGTCTGGTGTTCTCTCCTATGAACCTACCCTTGATAAATCCAGATTGGTCATTGTTTATTAGTTTATCTATATACAGTTTCAACCTGTTTGCTATGCATCCAGAACCGATTTTATATACAGTATTTAGTAACGTTATTGGCCGCCAGTTCTGTAAAAATTGTCTAGGTTTGTCACCTTTTGGAATGCAGATAATTATACCTTGTGTTTGAGTAACGGATAAATTTCCACTTGTAAATGCATGATTTAAAGCTCTGCAAACGAAGGTGCCCAATTTTGGCCAAAATGCCTTAAAAAAGTCATTTGTAAAACCGGATGAACCTGGGCTTTTATTATTTGCCATGTTTTTTAAAACAATAGAAGCCTCATTTAATGTGATTGGCCCTTCTAAATTATTTAACTGTTCACTTGACAGTTTGGGTATTTCTATGTCATTTGCATAACTATTTAAATCTTCATCGTACACGTTTACATTTTGAGACTGGTATAGTTTTTTATAGAAAAAGGCAGTTTCTTTTAAAATGTCAGATCGGTTATCTAGTACAATTCCATTATCATTAATTAAGTTGGTCATAGTTTTTGTCGTATAATTGTATTTTTCAAGGTTACAGAATAGTTTCGAGGGTTTTTCACCATTTTGAACCCATTCAGCTCTCGACCTAATAACGGACCCTTTTAATTTTTCATCATATATATTTTTAAGTTCAGCTTTTAAATTATTAATATATTGAACATTATCATCTGTGAGAGTTTTTTCTAGTTCTTCGATTTCGAGTTTAAGTTGCTTTTCACGATTGTTAGTCGATTTCTTCTTATAGGAACTGTAAGATATAGCTTTGCCCCGTATTTCCATAAGTAAAGTATCGAGAAAAAGTTGATCATCAATCGTGAATTGTATGTCTTGATCTTTTATATCAGACATGTTATCAAAATTATAAACGGGGACCATATATTGTTGTTTAATTTCGTTTATTTTTTTATTAATAGTGTTTAAGTAGACGATATCACCTAACAGATTATTATTATGCTTCCATAGACCTTTGCCATGGCTAAAATTAGTAAATTGTAAAGACATGATTACAATTGAGTGATCGGATTGGAAACTTGGTAGAATGTTTACATCGACGAATGCTGGTAATAAAAGCGGTGATAAAAGGAAAAAATCAAGCCTAGCTTGTTGTATGGGGTTTGTTCGTCTCCATGTGTATCGTTTCGAAACAGGGTAGTTAACTCTGAAAGGGTCGGAAAGATTGCGTTCTTCAATATGCTTTATAACAGTTTGTCTTGCATTTTTATTATTCACTGTTTTATAATTATCGTAATCCAGATTTGGGTCTAATACTAAATTAAAGTCACCACAAATCAAGAAAGAATCATTACTAATTGTGTCAATTTTCTGGAAGATATTGTTAAAAAAGTCCGGGATATCAGTGTTTGGCCCATAGATAGTAACAATGGTAATTCTGGTTTCACCGAGATTTAAATCAAGCAGAATAAAGTTTCCTTGGTCATCATAATAAACGTTATGTATTTTGTACTCAAGTTTCTTTGAAAGGAAAATTGCAACACCGCGGGAATTGGAAGAGCCATAACTCATAAAACATTCTGCCCCCCATTCTGAGTAAATAGTTTTATATTGATCGCAAACAAAATGTGTATCTTGAAGACATAATATGTCACAATTTGTATCTTTTAAATATTGAAATACTTGTAATCTTTTCTTTATGCCCTGGATGCCTCTGCAGTTTAAAGATAATATTTTAAGGGAACACATTAGCGAGAAGCATGAAATAGGTGATTATAGTGATATGTAAAAGCAGGTGCATCGGTTTGAACGCAATAAGCAGGATCTCCATATAAGGAACGGAAGCAACAAAAAAGTATAAACAATAAACAAACAAACATAAAAGAATACTGACTACTTTGACAGACAACCTAAGCATGGATTTCCTCTATAAACACTTAAAAGGAAGTTAATCATCGTGCATTAATATATTGGCATATATATGCAATTGGAAATATATCAGGTTTAGATACAACAATGTCTCAATAGACCAAAAATTTAAGAAATGTAGCAGTTGTATACACTTCTATTCAGGATAAATTATGAAAAAAATCTCTATATTTACTCATAAAACATTCATTTATCATTTAATTTATTGAAAGCTGGGAAAAAAAAAACTAGTATTTGAACGTGTTGTATTTGATAACGTTCTAGAAAAAAAAGGCTACTATTGCTATAATATTGTAGTATGCAGTGCCCTGGAACAGTTTCTTATAAATCTTATCATATTAATATTTATTAACTGAACAGAGAATAAAATTGGAACATGTTGTGCATTGTAATAATTTCTTATAAATGTATCTTATAAAAACAAGAATTTCAAATATGCATATACATATCTTGTAGGGAGAAGAACAACATTTCATTTGTGTTATTGTTAACATTTAAAAATTAATGAACTCTAAAGATGCGTGTCAATTTAGTTTTAATTACCGGATCTGATCCCATTTATAGAGTTTTACCAAGATGACGCGAACTAATAATTAAAATGTTTGCAATTTAAATAAGGAAAAACATCAATTCGACTGCATTACTGTTGCATTTTTAACACAAGCTAACGAGTTCACTTCCAGTAATTTCTTCGCAAGTGAAAGAAAATTGCAACCCAAATGAAGATTCAAGTGTTACCAGGTTATGAACTTTGCAGATATGTATTAAGTATGAATGTTATTTAATTAAAAGGCTTGTCGAAAAAACAATATATGTGGATCCCCATGTAAATGCATCTTCCAACAGAAGAAACATATGGAGATACTACAAATTGTTAAATATTTAAATTACTAAAGCGTTTTCCGTATTTGCCCTCTTTAGCGAAAACGAAAAAAGAGAAGCAGTTTAGGAACTAAAAAATATATAACATCAAGAAATATATTTTAAGAGAGGATTGGAAAACATTACAATGATTTTATATTGTATATATTATACACAATTATGTTTCGCTAAAATATATTTTAAAAGAGGATTGGAAAACATTACAATGATTTTATATTGTATATATTATACACAATTATGTTTCGCTAAGATGATCTTATACATATCTTTTGCACTGTCTTATACATGTCAATAAATGTATTATATAGAGTTCGTTTAGTAAAAAGAAATAGTATTTATATGTGATGCAAACTTATGTCTAATTTGAATTTTTGTTCATTGACCTTCATGCTTAACATACAACAATACTTCCAACAAATAAAGGCATTGAGATTCAAACAACATGCAACAACAAATTAATTAATGCTTCCGTTTTGCCCTTTTTAACGAAAACGGTGGAAGGCACTGTATTTGACGAATTTTTGCAAGGAAAGTGTAGCCAGGACGTATACTATAAAAGAAATAAGTGCATAGTAGGAAAGGAATAACTGAAGATAAAGCACGGCTATCACTTTTCGTACATGTACACATATCTGATAATTCTATATATACTTATTGTTGTTTACAACTAATGTACAATATAAAATATACACTAATCTACACATTTTGAAAATTTACTACATATAGTGAAACACATATATGATATTTCTATGCATACTAATTTATTGTTTACAATTAATTTACACTATATAATATCAAGTAATTAATACACTATGTATATATAGTGATCTATATTTATTATTATTGTTTTATCACTAATTATATTTATTATTATTGTTTTATCACTAATTTATTGTTAACAATTAAATTACACATATAATATACACTAATAAATACATTATGTATAATGTTGTTGTTGTTGTATACAAAAGGATCTATATTTATTATTGTTGTATTTATCACTATCAAATATTAAATATATTTAATGTAAAACATATATGATATTTATATGCATACTAGTTTATTGTTTACAATTAATGTACACTATATAATATGGACTAATGGAAACACTATATGTATGAAGTGATCAATATTTATTATTATCAAATTTATTACTACTTATTTTTACATTTCATCTTAATTTACAAGACAAACGTTGATTTTGTTAACCACTTTACTGATTATTATATTTATTACTATCAAATCAATATTTATTTTACAACTTATTTTCAATTCATCCTTATTTTAAGACGAGCGTTAATTTTGTGAACCTGTTAAACTTAATCACAAAATTGTGATTATATGAGAACCGTTTTAACTACATCCATTTTACCAGATTTGTCACGCATGATAGCACCGTTCAAATTATACAAAAATCTATACTGTCCAATGATAGATAATGAAAACACTGATCGCCGTTACTTCGCAGGTCGTTTTGGCCAGGGCAGGTCTAACCAGGTCTGATAGTCCTCAAAGTCGACACGGGTCACCTGTTCCTGTGCATTTCTGTAGAGGATAACCCCATTACGAGTCCATACACTGGACACTTCGTCAGTCATTTTGCGTTTGACACTCATAAAGACCTCCAAATTTAGAGGTGTGAGGTCTTCTCTAATAAATATACCTGCTTGGCGGAGAATACGACCTTGTCTGAGCACTGTGTTACGAAGTAACCTGGACTGAAAGCGTACAATAATGTCCTTCTTTCCTTCTGGTCCTTTCTTTAAACGATGGGCAATATCGATTTCACTTGTGGCTATCTGGCAGCCCAGTTTGCTGTTCAAAGTTTCTACCATATATTTGGTAGTTTCTTCAGCTGTTTCAAATCGCTTGAATTGTTTTTTGCCTTCTATAAGTTCTTCGATATGCGATATTCCGCTGATTATGATATTGTTACTTCGGCTATATTGGTTTGCCTCATTTTCAATTTTCCTCCTTTCAGTTTCGTGCTTGACAACAGAATCAGCTAGTTTGGAATTAACTTCTTCTTGATCCGCAAGTTTTTTGTTCAGGTCTTTAATTTCATGTTTCAGTCTATCATTCTCAACTTCGCGTTCAAAGATTCTTGATTCCAGCACTTCGATTTGCTTTGAAAGTGTCTTCACGATTTCATCTTTGATACCCGATAATAATTCTTTCATGGTATCTCTCATTTGGGACACATTCCCCTGCTTAAAAAGTATACATTTTCCCCCTAAATTTACCTTAAAATTCCCATCAGAATGTAAGCTGTATTTTGAAAACTAATTGACTAAGTCAAAAATTGGCTAAGACAGAGGAATTTTCGTAAACAGTCCCATCAAATTTTCATCATCGTTTGTAGCAAAACAATTTCTTATAATATTTCATAACAAAGTAGAATATAAACATGTACAATTCCTGGATCCAGACGGTTATCCCTGTCACCAACAAAATTTGATCATTTGTTCATGGAACATTTTCACCATGCAAAACTGTTCATAAATTTTGGGGTAAAGTTGCTAACATACAGCAAAGGCATGTTTGAAGAAATAATGCACCTATCAATAACAGCAGGCAAACCTAGGAGTATCTGACTAATTGTATTTTTGGGGGTCCAATTCCCCACCCTAGAGACAAGCATTTTTGTCTTAATCCCCTCAATGGGGGATGCTTAATTGGTGTAGCAAATGGCCAGGGGCCAATATTCCTGGAATTTTAAATCCGAACAAAGTCTATTTCCCAGGACCCGGAATCATTACGAAACACCTAATTTTTGTAAAACTATTCATTTTGTGAGTCCCTCAATATTGGGACTCATTTGAATGCTGAATTTTGTTATGTGGATAAATAAATTAAATATTTGAAGACACAATATCACCTTATGTTGTTACTGTATAAACCACACATATCCTGCTAATATGCTGGTTGCATTGCGACTTGTGACTCTCTATGTTGTGAATGCTTATCTATGTTCCATAATTAACACTGTCAGGGGCCTTCCTACTCTACTGGAGTATGAAAGACGTCTTCTCATTTAATCTTTTGAAAAATACCAAGTCCCAAGCAACAAAGTAATTTGATATTATCAACATTACTCTATTAACAAACATACCCTATAATAATATTTATTCTTTAAAGTAAGAAATTAATATGCTGAGGTAATAAAATGTACCACCCAGAAGAATAGACTGTATCTTATATTACCCTAAATTCTAGAACATAATTTTAGGAGTTATTTTTGAATACCCCAAAATATTGGGCAAGAATTTTTTTTTAAGTGTCCCATTATACTCAGGGTAATGATAGTGAACCCGTATAACTTACTGTCCCACATTGGGCACCTAATGTCACTGTAACTTACTGTCCCACATTGGGCACCTAATGTCACTGTAACTTACTGTCCCACATTGGGAACCTAATGTCACTGTAACTTACTGTCCCACATTGGGCACCTAATGTCACTGTAACTTACTGTCCCACATTGGGCACCTAATGTCACTGTAACTTACTGTCCCACATTGGGCACCTAATGTCACTGTAACTTACTGTCCCACATTGGGCAGCTAATGTCACTGTAACTTACTGTCCCACATTGGGCACCTAATGTCACTGTAACTTACTGTCCCACACTGGGCACCTAATGTCACTGTAACTTACTGTCCCGCACTGGGCACCTAATGTCACTGTAACTTACTGTCCCACACTGGGCACCTAATGTCAATGTAACTTACTGTCCCACACTGGGCACCTAATGTCACTGTAACTTACTGTCCCACACTGGGCACCTAATGTCACTGTAACTTACTGTCCCACATTGGGCACCTAATGTCACTGTAACTTACTGTCCCACACTGGGCACCTAATGTCACTGTAACTTACTGTCCCACATTGGGCACCTAATGTCACTGTAACTTACTGTCCCACATTGGGCACCTAATGTCACTGTAACTTACTGTCCCACATTGGGCACCTAATGTCACTGCGCAAGAAAATATTTAAGGACTTGAACTGGACCAGTATTCGACCCTTTCGTAACAAAGTTCGGAACGTAATATTACGTTTTCACAAATGATCCTAAACAATTTTAGATATGAGCCGTGTCATGGGAAAACTGGGCTTAATGCATGTGCGTAAAGTGTCATCCCATATCAGCCTATGCAGTCCGCACAGGCTAATCCGGAACGACACTTTCCACCTACAGTGGATTTATGTTTAGAAGAGACTTCCTTAACATAGAAAATACCATAAAAGTGTCGTCCCGGATTAAGCTGGTATTCCATAGACGCGTCAACTTGTTCCGTTGCCATCTTGTGTCTCTGTGTTACGTCTCTGATAAAAACACACCAAACGATATGTATAGTGCGCTATTCCATACACGCATCTGCGTGTATGCAATAAAATCGAATGCGCCCGAAAACGAGCAGTGCGCGTTTCTTTTAACGCAGACGGAGGTCATCGGAGCGCGTTAAAAATGAAGGGGCAGCTAAGTAATACTGATATTAGCGAAAAATTAATTGAATTAGTTGGTAAATACCCCATTTTGTCGATATGAAATTAAAAGAATATAGGGACAACACCTTAAAGTATACACGTCGATTCTTTATGATTGACCGCACCCAAAATCTATGCTTTCGCTTACTCTTACTTTTCTTTATGTACAGAACTCCACCCATTAACAAAAGTTGCGATAACTCGTCTTAAGAAGTCATTTTCACAATGATAGTCTGAAAACAATTGTAAAGAAAAACGCAATGGTTGACGGATGATAAACGCATCAATGGAATAGTAGCAACGTCAACGGAATCGCAGACGGAAAGCACAACACGCAGACATAATGTGCTGACGCATCTATGGAATACCAGCTTTAGCCTGTGCAGACTGCTCCGGGACAACACTATGCACGTACATTAAGCCCGGTTTTCCAAAGACACGCCTCATATATAATTATGAGTAAATAATCATTATACACAAATACATTATACTAATGTTTACCGTTTTAATGATGATCTAGCATTTAATGTGAAATTGGGCACTGAACATAATGCGCCCTCAGTGTGATGAAAAAGAAACAAAATGTCCGAATATAAGCAGCGTCCGAAATAAACTGTCCGTGTGTTCAATCGATTTTAGTTCTTGGGGGAAGTTGTCCTTTCTTCTTTCTCTTTCTTCCGTTCATGTACAAGATCCCGCTCTGGGGCATAGTCGTACAGTGGTGTATGATACAAGGTAGATGTGAGGCGCGCATATGTACAGGCTCAGCAGAAGGTTAAAAACAGTCTTCCTCGTTCTACTATGCGGTTGCCAGCGCCCCCTTGAAACCCTCCAGGGTGTTGGCTGTGACGGCATGCTCAGAGAGTCCGTTCCATAGTATGATGCCCGAAGGGAAGAAGGAGTGCCGGTACACATCTACTCTGCAGGATAGTTGTAAATATCTGCAAGAGTGACCTCGTGTTCTTGTTGTGATAGGCCGGAAGAGTGTCAGTGGTTTCGGTATATCAATCAGGTTGTACACAATCCTGTACATCATCACCAACTTTGCCTCAGTCCGACGCTGTCGCAGCGTCCGCCAGCCAAGGTCCTGTATCATCTGGCTAGTACTGCTTGTCGTCCTGTAGTCGCCAGTGACAAATCTTGCTGCACGGCGCTGTACAGCCTCGATCTGGTTGATGCTGGTGGTGGTGTAAGGGTCCCATGCTGTACTTGCATACTCAAGGATGGGCCTTGTGAGCGTCTTGTAGCATTGGGCCTTTACATCCTGTGGGCAGCAGGCAAGGTTTCGTCTGAGAAAGGCAAGGGAGTTATTCGCTTTCTTGGCAGTGGCCGCGACGTGGGCGTTCCAGGAAAGATCTTCTGCGATGGTGACGCCTAAATACTTGCCATCATGCACGAAGGAGAGTTCCTGACCGCGAATAGAGTATGAGGCCTTGACAGGATTCCGCTTTCTCGTGATTCGGATCACCTCACATTTGTTGGGGTTAAAGGACATCATCCAGTCCTTTTCCCATTTCTGGAGTTTGTCCAGGTCGTCCTGCAAGGCTTTGGAGTCCGTAGCGGAGCGTATCTTCTTGTACAGGAGACTGTCGTCAGCGAAGAGTCTACAAGTGGACGAGACTTTCGAGGGCATGTCGTTGATGTACACGAGGAACAAAAGAGGTCCCAGGACAGAGCCTTGAGGTACACCGGATGTGACAGGGGACGCAGCTGAGGTTTCTCCTTCAACAACAACCTGTTGGCTCCGCTTGGACAGGAAGCTCCTTATCCATTGGAGGATGTTGCCGCGGATCCCATAGTGGTGTAATTTGGCAGCTAAGCGCTCATGCGGAACAACATCGAACGCTTTACTGAAGTCGAGCAAAATAGCATCAATCTGCTCTCCTTCATTAAGTGCATATGAGAGGTCCTGGAGCGTGAGAATCAGTTGGCTTTCGGTGGACCGCTTTTTCCTGAATCCATGTTGCTCATCAGCCAATAGGTTGTGCTGATTTAGATGACCCATGATCTGGCTATGGACAATGTGCTCTAGGAGCTTACAGCAAACAGACGTCAGGGAGATGGGCCTGTAGTTCGCTGGGTTGCTGCGGTCGCCCTTCTTGAAAATTGGGCAAACTGTGGCTTGTCTCCAGTCAGACGGAACTTTTCCTTGTTGCAGAGAGGCTTCAAACACCAAGGTGAGTGCTGGTGCCAATTCGTCTGAGTAGTCCTTCAGATACCTAGTTGGTATGTTGTCAGGGCCTGCGGCTTTGTGCGTGTTCAGGTCTGACAGCAATTTTCGTACGCCCTTGATGTCCACGCTGAATGTGTGCATGTCTGAGCTGGGATCCCCCTCCATTGGTGGGATGAATGACTTATCTTCATTGGTGAACACTCCAGTGAACTGGTTGTTCAAGATGGTGGCCTTCGTTTTGGGGTCGTTGTAGGCGACGCCTTGAGATTTTAGGGGTGAGATCCCGCTGCTGTCACAACGCTTTCCTTTAACATACGAGTAGAGCTTCTTTGGGTTGCGGGTCGAGACAATGTCTCGGACAAAGCCATGGTAAGCGTTTCTACACTAGTACGTGTCTCCTTCTGTAGGTTCTTATACCGCTCCATATCTTCGTCTGAGCCTGAGAGTCTCGCTTTCTTGAAAGCTCTCTGTTTGCGCCTAGAGAGTTGCTTAACCTTTCTTGTGGCCCATGGCTGGTTAAAGCGCGTTGATGACATCTTAGATGGGACATGCTTTTCCACTGCCAGGGTGATAAAGTCCCTGAGGGAATTCCAGAGGAGATTGACGTCGATTTTCGTGCTGTAGCGAGATGTGAAGTCGGAGACAAAGTCCAGGGTAGCGGAGCGTAGCTTGTCTGTTTCCGCTTTCTTCCACAATAGGATCTGTCTGCGCACTGGTTTGGTTCTACTTGCTCTCGACTGTGTTTGTATAAATACTATTTCATGATCACTGACTCCTGGGATCAGCTTGCACCTGTCAATAAGAGTAGGGCGATTTGTGATAAACAAATCAAGTGTGTTTGTGCCTCGGGTGGGTAGGTTGACAATTTGCTCTGAGCCTGTGTCAAAGATGGTATCTAGTAAGATTTGATTGATACTTGATGAATAGTTACTGCCTGGAATAGTGGATGTTGACCAGTCAATATCTGGAAGGTTAAGGTCTCCAGCGATCCAGATGGTTGAGTCTGGATAGGATGTATGTAGAGATTTGATGTTGGAGCACATCTCTTTCATGTATGGGAGGTCTGTGCTGGGTGGTCGGTAAGCAGCTCCAATAATGAGGGTTGTCTTACAGTCGCACACAATTGATGCAGCTGTAAACTCTACAGCTGTGTTCAGGTCAAGGGCTGTACCAGTAAAACAGTCCTTTGTGAGAATGATGACACCCCCATGTCTGTCCTGGACACGGTCTCTTCTGGCGACTGTGTGATATCCTGCTGGTAGGATCTCCCACTCATAGATGCCCGGATACAACCAGGTTTCGCTGCCAATAATAATATCTGGGTTAGATTCCTGTAAAAGCAACCAAAAAGAGGTTCTCTTTGCTCTCAGGCTCTGAAAGTTTACAACCAGTATGCGAAACGATGAGTGTTGTTGGAGTGAAATTTTGGGTTCGCCCTTACGGATCGGTGAAGAGGTATGTTGGGGGGACCCGATAGAGCTAAGGCTACCAGAGGCAGTACAATCTGGGGTGTCCGGGGCATCCGACAGAATACTGTAGGTATTGGCGGTTTCGATAGAGGTATTTAGTGACTCTGCCGATGCCATACTAAACAGTGTCGTGGAAAAGTTTGGCAAGCCACATGTGCAACAGATCCAACTAGTATTTGAGTTGATTGCATTGAAGACTTGTAGGGGCATAGCCATACATTTTACATGGAACCAGGTATCACATGAGTCGCAAGCAATGGCAGCTTGACCATGTCTGCATTCTTTCTCGCACACACCGCAAGGAAACTTTGGCACTCTAGGGCCTGGGTTGGGGTGACAGTCTCCAGAGATCAATATCTGTTTGAAACTTGGGTTCCATGAGGTGACTGTGGGACAATAGTTAGTTACTGGCAGGAAACCATACCCAGTGAAAGCCAGGATAAAGAGCCGGATAGTTGCCATGGTGTAAGACCTCTATAGGTCTGTTTTGGGGTACGTTATTGTCATATCCGAAATCGGT
Organism: Congeria kusceri; assembly: GCA_027627225.1. Taxonomy (NCBI): domain Eukaryota; kingdom Metazoa; phylum Mollusca; class Bivalvia; order Myida; family Dreissenidae; genus Congeria; species Congeria kusceri. The sequence continues at coordinate 3,982,476 of CM051034.1, read as the reverse complement.
GTTCGTCCGAATTTATGACCACTCTTAGACAGGAAGTGGGATTGTTTACATTGACAAACAATGAAAAGATAAAAAAAAACGACTAATTTTGGTGTTGGGCACCAAAAGAAGAGTTAAATGGTAAGATTAGATGTTATGACTAGTAAATTTTCAAAGATCCTTGATAAAGAATATCTAAATTTTTAGTAATCCAGTTTTCAATCGTCAGCAAAACCAAACAAGTGCGCGCCGCACACATGCATATCAATCCTGATCTATGTGATAGAAATTATATACCTACATTGATTAATTATTAGGAGACACGTCTATGCGGACTGTAAACTTTCTAGCTTGCGATATTCTTCTTAAATTTTAATAACCTTGCGTCATCTGTCAGCCGGTCAGTTGTAAACAACCATTGTGTCAGAAGCATTCCGCATTCTTCTCGGAAAACCCCAAGCGAAAGTGAAAGTACCGCCGTTGGTAAGGCGAATAATTAAATGTTAACAGCTTTTTATTCAATATTCCTTTATCGCGTAGGTATAATTATGTTTTCGTCATTAAAATTTTGTCAAAAATTGTTTTCAATTAAGTAAGTCTAGACGAAAAGTATTAAAACCAAGTTAAAACAGTGCACACTATTTTTTACAAAATGTTTTTTTTATTATGACGTAAGCTGAGAATTAATGATATCGTGGAAGAAACATCACACACGGTAACTGACATAATTCTAAAGAAAAATTAAAGCATATTCAATATTCTAAAGAAAAATTAAAGCATATTCAATATTTATCTCAAAGAATTGTCATTTGACTTTGGGCAAAATGTGCAACGTAATTCGGATGTAATTTCCGGACACATGTCTTCAAATCGAAAGTAGGCCATTTTGGTATTGAATTTTTATATCAAAATAACCATTTGTTTCCCCTTTTATGAGATTCAGTATGATGTAGAAATAGATTTAACATAAATAAAATGTGTACAACATTTTTTTTTATATGTTTATGACATCATTAGTCCACAGGGTAGCATAATTTGTTAGGCCTGGAGGCTGGACAAATATTGAGCTACTTTTTATTATGGCAACATTTCTGTTCCAATACTGCAATAGTAATATAAAGAAGTATTTATAAAAAGAAAACTAAATGCCTCGAATAGCATCTTAATAAAGTCATGCCATATTGAATTCTTTTGTTATATCTATTGACTACTAAAAGTAATGATAATAGTATTACACATATAATTATATATATACTAATTATAGTGTACACTGGCTAGTTAAATCAGATACTAGTATATCAATATAATGTAAAAGTACTATTAAATGCGTGTATTTATACCTTGTTCCTTAAGGCATATAGCATGTGAAGTTAACAATGTTACTGTCAACTTTTTTAAAAAGATACTTTAATCAAAGAACATTATCTTATTAGCTTTATAATTCAATGTTTAAAACCCTCATCGTAAAGCATGCCAAAATATTTATTTAATATACTTAACAATGCCATGTGATTATAATCAGCTTATATTTGTCTTTTCTTTTTTTTTTGCAGAATATTATTTCACTGGCAAAATAAGTAAGACAATGTCAGTCCAAAAGGGAAATCTTGCGATTTTCCATAATGATCCTGCGGCCAGTCCCTGGGGTGCTGATTCTCTTGGAGATACAAAGGACACAGGTTATTTTTCTACTTTTCTTAACAGGGCCCATATTTATGATATTTAAGATTCTTAAGTTATGTGTAACTTAAACTGAAATAAGTCAAAATTAAGAATTTGTATTTGCAACACAGTGCTTTGAAATATATGCATGACAACTCCTAAATATTAATGCACTTTGAATTATATTGCAGCTTTTGAAGTTCTTTGTCAAAATGTTGTTTTGTTGTTATTGTTGTTAACATATTTCAGAACATTTCAGTAAAATTTTATTCTTTGTTTGTTGTGGAATCTGGAAAAAAAAAAGTTTTGAAGTAAAAAAAAATAATTGACTTCACACCCTCTTTAACGTTTTGTTTGTCTACTTTGCTTAAAATGGTTATGACTTTTTCTGTTTGTTTGTCATTTATTTCTGAACAATCCAATAAAATTTCACTCCCATACTAATGCTACCCTGGTATATGGAAAGAAGAAAAACGGTTTAATTTGATAATCTGATTTTTATACTTTTATTACAATTTATGCTAGCCTTTTTTCGTTGATAAGCGTCAGCTTAAGGTTTGAGTGTAAATGAAAACATGAATTAGCTTTATATTAATTGAATACAAGTCAGTGTACATTTATATTGTTTTCTTACGAATGTAGAACCGTAGCAGTGAGTGCTCATCAGAAGTTTAGTTGTAATGTAGTCATAGTTCTTTTTATGTAAGTTTAACATTTTGTTCAATTTCAACTTGCCCGTATATATTTGAATGTTGTATGTATAAGTATTTTTTTAGTAGAATCGTTGTATTAAGATCATTTGTCAATTTTCAGTGTTGGTCAAAGAGTACGAAAACAAGGATGCAGCCATTATCAAGCTGTTCTTTGAAAAAGAACTAACAGAAATCGGACTAGTTGGTATTGTAACCCTTGACCCGCAGCAGCAAGGACCGGGCCAAAAACTCATAATTAAATGCAAATACAGCAAAAAGGACAGAATTGATCCACTGATTGAAGGTTTTTATTTGATCTTATTACTAAAGTTTACAGTTTGTGAGACATGTGCCCGCAGTTAAGGACCTATCAATATTTCCCCCAGGAGGGGAGCGGTGGGCAAATGCAGGGGAATTCGACTAATTGTATTTTGGGGGGTCTAATTCCCCACCCTAGAGCCAAGCATTTTTGTCTAAATCCCCTCAAGGGGGATGTCTAATTGGTGTATCAAATGGCCCGGGGCCAATATTCCCTGGATCTAAAATCATTCGGCGTGTCAAATTCCCGCCTGTCGGGAATTGCTTTCTGTCTAAAGTCCATATATGCCTGCCGCTCCACCCTGTGGGGGAATTTTGTTTATATGTATATGTATAACATCTTACCTAAGTGTTTTCAGTAGTTTTCTGAAATGAAAAATATAAGACCTTAATCGAAACTGACTTTTCACAAAAAATGATAGTAGTGGCCAGAAATTCATATATTGAATTGTTCCCTGTTTGTTCCTCTTACATTTCGAAACTTGAATGCAGGTTTGGATGGTAAACTTGATATGATTGAAGAAAGGGAAGTAACTGTGCCTAGTGACGCCTTCGCGAAGTTGGCTGAGCACATGCGGTCAGAAGAAAAACGACAGGAGAATGCTCCACCGAAGGAGCGTGTCTTGTATCGTCCAGATATAGTAAATAAGATTGTAAAGGTGTATTTCTGGCCAGGGAATGATCAGACTCCAATAAAATTAAAGGTAAGTTAAGTCCTTTTTGTAATGATAATGTGTTCTTATTTTAAAGCAAATGGTTTTAATCAAATGAATTTTGTTTAAATAGTTTAATTATATGAAAATTGTTATTTAGAATTTATTTAGTCAGAAAATAAAAGTCTGAAAATTAGATATCAACAACAGTAACAAATATAGAAAAGGTACTCAGGTATAATAACCTGGGTGATTTTTAAGTGATGTACATGTTGCGGTTTTTAGTGTATAAATGACAGAATAATCTAGAAACAGCGTTGACATTCGTGTGTGAATTTGGTTCAAGTTTTTATTCAAAAGTCTTGTAACTTCAAAACAACTTAAGTTATTCATTTCAAACTTGGAATATACCTTTGTCATCAACTCCAGTATCAAGGACAACATTTCCCATAACTCTGTTTTGTATGGTGACAGAGTTATGCCCCTTTTTCTCATAGATTTTCTGGTTAAACCGTTCAAGTTTATATTCAAAAGTTTTGTAACTTCAAGACTACAGAAGTTATTCACTTGAAACTTGGAATATACCTTTGACATCAACTCCAGTGTCAGGTGCAATATTCTCTATAACTCTGTTTTGTAATTTGACAGAGTTATGCTCATTTTTCACATAGATTTTCTGGTTAAAGTTTATATTCAAAAGTTTTGTAACAAGAACTGCATAAGTTATTTACTTGAAGACTAGAATATACCATTGTCATCCAATATCAGGGGCAACATTCCTTAAAACTCTGTTTTGTATTTTGACAGAGTTATGCCCCTTGTTCTCACATAGATTTTCTGGTTAAAGTTTATATTCAAAACTTTTGTAACAGTAGAACTACATTAAGTTATTAACTTGAAACTTGGAATATACCTTTGTCATATCAGGGGCAATATTCCCTATTACTCTGTTTTGCATTTTGGCAGAGTTATGAGTCATGCCTCTTTTTCACATAGATTTACTGGTTAAAATTTATATTAAAAACTCTTATAACTTCAGAAATACACATGTTGTTAACTACATAAGGTTTTCACTTGAATTTGATTAAATAATTGCCATAACTCAGTTTTGTATTTCAACAAATGTTTGCCCCTTCTACTTTCCAAACTATGTACCAACTGAAATACTTTGAATAGTCGAGCGCACTGTCCTCTGACAGCTCCTGTTTACCACAAGATTGCACTTCAGTATTCCATAAAGTGACTTTAATATATAAAAGACTCCTAGTTGAGGCAATTGTTCATAGAATGCTTTTCTTTTCTGTCAAAATACTGTGTGTGTACTTAAATTATAAATCAAATAATGCAAATTGTAAACAAATCAATAAACTAAATAAATAGCAAATCAATTGAAAATTACTTTTTATATTTATAATCATACAGTTTTAGTATAAATAAAGGATTGAAATAAATGAGGGCAAAAAGGCTCTGTTCACATTTAATTCAAAACCTAATTAGTTATTAGGCATAAAAAAATGTTTGTTTCAGGTTACCCAACCTACCCTAAAAAAATGCCCCAATCATAGAACAATTTATTGAGTTTGTCAGATATTTATTTGTTTTATTGACCGTTTTCAAAAAATTAAATGTTTTTTTTTTCTTTATAAATAAGTGTTGTGTTTGGATAGCATCCACTTAAAAACAATGTTTAAGGATATTTCCGGTATGTTTTGAATATTCATTTAGTTTCTGAATCTTTAAGTTGACCATTGACCAAATAAAAAAATTAATAAAATAAAATAAATCCTACCTAGATACCCTAATTTGTTTGGGCATGTACCCGAAAACAAACATAATTTTTTAAAATGCCTTAGCAGATTGTAAAGCAGTGTTAACTGGAAATGATTTCATTGAGATTTTGTATACCTTTGTATTGCCGGAAATGGCTAAGAACAGTATTATGAATTGAAATCTGTTCAAAATGATTAATGTTTTTATACTTGTAGCAACACAAATTTCAATACAAAATTGATATTGTGGTCTTTTAAGATATAATTGTGATGTATTTTGGTAGATGTATATTTGCCTTACAATATTATGACTGTTTGCATTTAAAATCTGTTCAAATAATAATAATAATAATAATAATATCCTATTTGTAACAGCAAAATATAGCATTCATATTGTGATCATATAATTATAATTGTGATATATTTTGGTTGTTAAATGTTTGTCTTGCAGTATAATATATAAAAAATCTTTCAAAATGTATAATTTTGGGTGGCCAATACCAAAATACAAAATTGAAATTGTTATCAGTTGTAACTGTGACCCTTTTTAATCATTCAGTATTTGTCTTTCAGCATGAGCTTGGTATCATCGAGACGGGCGGTACACGTCACAGAAGCGCTCCAAGTGCCCAGGCTGCGGGTGGGGCTGAGCCAGGCAAACGTCTGTATCCGGATCTTACAGTAGGGGTTTTAATGGCATATTCTAACATGAGACTTGCTAATTTTTGTATAGACAAACAACACAAACATCATTGTTAAACTACCCAATAAACAACGCAAAGTTCTGAGTCTCAGAGGTGCATAGTAAAAAGACATTACAATTGCAAAACAAAAATCGTGTTAGAATCGAAATAATTTTTGCATTATCGTTGTTTATCGGCCAATAAACAACACTTTGTCTTCTGATGCGTGGCTATTAAACAACTCGGGCTAACGCCCTCGTGGAGTTGTGGTTTAATTCCTATGCATCAGAATTCCAAATTGTTGTTTATTGGCCAATAAACAACGAAATTCGAAAATTATATTCAGGGTGGCCCTGACTCTTGAAAACAGGGACAACAGGGAAAAAATATAAAAACAAGTCCTGCAGGGAAAAAATCTGAGAAATCGAATTTTTATTTTTAAATATTGGAAAATTCGAGAATATAACCAACCATGAAAGAAAAATATCTGAAGAGGAAATTTCCAAATAATAAAACTTTTGTAAGAATAGAATACAAAAAATACCATATTTAAGTAGAAGTGAGATTAGAGCCATAAATTTATATGCATTGTAATCCCTATGCCGTAATGGTAAAAGTGATCCAATAAATGACAGGAAAGCTCACATTAGTCAGTGAAAAATTAAGGAAATATCAGGAAATTTTACTCTGAATTTCAGTGGCCACCCTGATATTGGTTTTTAATGTCATTAATATATAGATGGTGTTGTAAGATTGGTTAATAAAACAAATCTCATTTTATGAAATAAACAATTTAGAAGTAGTTTTTTAGACTTGTAATGCATTTGGTTGGTTTTTTCAATCAAAATTATTTTTCCATGGATGCATTTTTATGCCCTCACCATCAATGATGGGGGGGCATATAGAGTTTACCCTGTCCGTGGGTACGTACGTATGTACGTGTGTATGTATGTACATTTGTACGTACATACGTATGTTCGGATCATTGTGCGGACAATAACTTTGTCCAGCATTTGAGGATTTTTAAATAACTTGGCAGAAATGTTAAGCATAATGAGCTGGTGTGTCGCGCGCAAGAACCAGGTCCCTAGGTCTAAGGTCAAGGTCTCACTTAAATGTCAAAGGTCAAATATAAGAATTAAAGCCACAGACACTGTCCGGATAATAATTTTTTCCAGCAGGGAAGGAATTTCAAATAACTTGGTAGAAGTGCTAAGCATGGTGAGATGGTGTGTCACACTTAAAGGTCAAAGGTCAGATATAAGAATTTAAGCCATAGACCCTGTCCAGAGCATAATTTTTTCCAGCATGGAAGGAATTAAATATAACGTTGCACAAGTGTTGAGCACGGTGAGACAATGTGTCGCGCGCAAGAACCATGTCCCTAGGTTCAAGGTCAAGGTCGCATTTAAAGGTCAAAGGTCAAATATAGGGAGTTTAAGCCATATATCCTGTCCAGAGCATAATTTTGTCCACTATAGAAGGAATTAAAAATAACTTGCCACAAGTGTTGAGCACGGTGAGACGGTATGTTGTGCGCAAGAACCAGGTCCGTAGGTCCATGGTCAAGGTCACACTTAAAGGTCAAAGGTCAAATATAAGAATTAAAGCCATTGACCCTGTCCAGAGCATAATTTTGTCAAGCGGGGAAGGAATTTCAAATAACTTGGCAATAGTGGTGAGACGGTGTGTCGCGCACAAGTATCAGGTCCCTAGGTCTAAGGTCCAGGTTACACTTAAAGTTCAAAGGTCAAATATAAGAATTAAGCCATAATTTTGTATAGCAGGGAAGAATTTTTAAATAAGTGGCAGAAGTGCTAAGCATGGCGAGTTGGTTTGTTGCTCGCAAAACCAGGCCCCTTGGTCCAAGGTCAAGGTCACAATTTAAGGTCAATGGTCAAATATATGAATGTAAGCCATAGACACTGTCCGGGGCATAATGTTGTCCAGCAGGAAGGGATTTTCAAACAACTTGGCATAAGTGATAAGCATATACAGCTGTGTGTCGCATGCAAGAACCAGGTGCCTTGGTCCAAGGTCAAGGTCACACTTAAAGGTCAAGTATATGTAAATATGTTAAGATTGTTGTTCAGGCAATAACTTTGTCCAGCATTTACGGATTTTCAAATAACTTGGCAAAAGTGATAACCATTATAAGACAATGTGTCAACCGCAAGAACTAGGTCCAAGGTCAAGGTCACACTTAAAGGTCAAAGGTCAAATATAAGTAATATCATAATAATATATCATGGACTCTTGTCTGGAGCATAATTTTGTCGGGCATGAAAGAATTATTAAATTACTTGACAGTAGTGATAAGCGTTATGAGACCTCATGTGGCGTGCAACAACCAGGTCCTTTGGTGTAAGGTCAATTTCACACTTAAAGGTCAAAGGTCAAATATAAGAGTTAATGCCACTGCCATTGACTGAAGTATAATTTTGTCCGGCATGGAAGAATTTTCAAATAACTTGGCAGAAATGATAAGCATTATGAGGTGGCATGTGGCGTTCAAGAACCAAGTCTGTAGCTGAAGGGTCAAGGTCACTAATCAAGGTCATGGGTCAAATAATTGTACAGAGCATAATATTGCCATGCATGCAGGGATTTTCAGATAAATTGGCAGAAATGATCACCATCACCAGATGGTGTGTCTCATGCAAGAACCAATCTCATTAAAATCAGATCCTAACATTGTTAGGATCTGAAGACATCATACAACTGGTCACGTTCAAATGACCTTCCGAACAATATAACATAGCCCCCTTGCGCCCAATGAAATTGCCTTTTGCACAACAATGTTTGGCCATGTTTTTTTGAAAAGTGATGCATTTCCAGCTGATCCTCGGGAATAAATCATTTACAATTAATTTTCACGGGGATAACAATGGATATGGTACTTTAGGCGAGTAAACATCCGAAGTTCACGTTAATTTCGTGCATAGTGTTTGCGGTTTATATATAAAGTTATATCGCAAGATTTTGAAGGCAACAGTTTGATTGGCTCCTAAAAAGGTCATCTGAATGTGACCCCTAATGCGAAGTCATCAGATCCGGATAATATTGTAACCTCAGACTGGAGATGATTTTAATGAGATTGATGCAAGAACCTGACTTGTGAAGTTAGTGAATTACTTCGCTTTCTTCATGAGTGTGCAAATCATAATTTACATATAATTAAAGGCAATTTCTTGATTCTGCACAGACTGATTAAGATAGCAAGAGTAAATGAAGCATACAACAACCTAAAAGTTTTAATTACTACCCTTTATTGATTTTTTTGTCAGGACTAAAACTATTTGTGATAACTCAGCTTACATCAGATAATAAGAGAATACATGAGCATAAAGTACAGTATAAAAGTTCAATTCTCCTTTCGCAAAATAATTCGCATGCATACGACAAAGCGGCACCATGTAGAAATTGTTGCATAGGTGGGGCATCCGTGTCTGTCGACACATTTCTAGTTACAAACAGGTCTTGTTATAAACTTGATCTACAACAATATTTTGTTTCAAATATTGATGTGCAAATTTTTAGGGTCTGAAGTTTTCATTTGCAGTCATTTTTGCTTTAATGTGTTCACTTTAAAGTTAAATTGTTGAAAAGGCCACCATTAATGATTTTCAAATTGAAGGATTTTAAAATGACTTACCAGAAGTAATAAGCATTATGAGACGGTCTCGTGCCGAATCAGTTCTGTAGCTTAAAGGTCAATATCACAATTCAAGAATAGAGGTCAATAATTGCTTGGAGCATAATGTTGTCAGGCATGGACGTAAGGCCATACAAATTTGATTCTATGTTTAGCATCCTCATGATATTTCGAAACCTACCAACCAGACAGGAAAAACAAACGAGTCGATAAAAAAAACATTTTTCTTTCACAACTTTTTCATGGCAGTAGTACGAGCTAAAGCAAATGTTTACCTGCAAAACTGTTACATATCATCTTCGTATTGGGAACCTACTTCAACACAGTATTTTAACTGTGTAAATTAACTAGTTGCACACTGTTTTTACAAATATTGGTAAAAACACCGGTCTTTTTAAAAAAATTTAATATGATTTTAAACTCGATTTTTCACGTCAAAATTGTCGTTTTTTTCGTTCAGGCATCCAAAAACCTACCAGACAGAGGACGCTAAACATAGAATCAAATTGGTATGGCCTAATCTAAAATAAGTGACTACCACCATAAGATGGTGTGTTGCGCGCAAGAACCTGGCATGAAGCTTTAAGGTCAAGGTCATACTTCAAGTTCAAAGCTCAAATATTAGTCAATCTCATTAAAATCAAATCCTTACGTTGTGAGGATGTGAAGGCATCGTATAAAGGTCACATTTAAATGACCTTCCTAACAATACAAATCTCAGCCCTGCTGCGCCCAATGAAATTGCTTTTTTCACAGCAAAGTTTGACCATGGTTTAAAAAAAAGTGATGCCTTTCCAACTGATCCTCCGGAATAAATCATTTACAGTTAATGTTCGTGTGGATAACAATGCATATAGTGGTACCTTAGTCAACTAGACACCGGAAGTTCACGTTACTTTTGTGCATATTTTTTGTGTTTTATATATAAGTAATACCTCAACATTGAAGGCAACAATTTGATTGGCTCTGAAAAGGTAATCTGAACATGACCCCTAATGCGATGTCATCAGATCCAGTCAGCGGATAAAATAGTAGCGTCAGAATGGAGATGGTTTTAATGAGATTGAAATATTAGTATAACTATTTTTGCCTGGTACATGTATTCTACATGCAGAGTGTTTGTACTATAGATTCGGCACAAAGTGCTTGCAATTCGAGAGGGTGTGTCCCTGGAAAGAACAAGGTCCGTGGGTCCAAGGTCTCACATATTAAAGGTCAAATATAAAAATGACATTTTTGTAGGAAGCATAATTTTTTCCAACATTGAAAGATTGTAAACTAACTTAACTAAAGTGATGCTCTTTATGAGACAGAGTTGCACACGCAAGGACCAGGTCTGTAGCTGAAGGTCACTCTTCAAGGTCAAAGGTCAAAATAATTATCCAGGGCATTTATTGTTCTCTTTTGTATGATTTTCATTTATCCGCTTAAGGAGGTCATTTTGTCACAACAAACATTGTTCTGTGTCAATGCACCACAACTGCAAACCTCCTTATTCATTTCAAAGCAGAATGTGGGAGTATTAATCACCTTTAGAGATGGGTCAAGTTAGAACTTACCTGTATATTTTAAAACTTTTGAGCATTATTTGTGTATACTTAAATCCAATAATTGATTTCCAATAAAAACATTTAGTCATGTGATGTGCATCTAATTATACGAAAAACCTACAAAAAAGCAGATGGCATTTTTGTAACTTTCAGATAACAGTTTCCAATGATCATGACTCAAGTCGTTCATGTGGTCGAAGTGTCTCACTGGATCTGCCTAAAAGTACTGGAGATGATGATTATTATGAGCTTATGGACTGGCAATCCACTGACAGTCCTCGGAAAGACAAGTTTGAAAAAGATTTCTCATCAAGTTTTAAGATGGTTGTGTACAAGGATTCCATATTGCATCTTCTTGTGGACGCCATTGTCAATGCGGCCAATAATAATATGGACCATGGTGGAGGGGTTGCCAAGGTGATAAAATAACGTTGAGCTCTTGGTAGTGAAAAGCGTGTCCAGGGCTAAGTTACTCAAAACTTGAACGGCGAATTAACCAAACAGCCGCTAAAATTTTGATGCGGATATTAATGTTAATAAACATAACACTTTTAAATTATGAGTTTATTGTATATTTATTTTATATTTAAACAATGATAAACTATTTGATAAGCAAATTGCCTCTAATATTAATTTTATTTACATGTAAAGTTAACAGACTGTTAACCTAACTGGCCATTAAAGGTTTGAGCAACTGGGCCCTGGAGTTTTCTGTATCACAACACTCATGTTATGTATTCAACACATCGCATTGCTTCATTGATTGTGGTGCAAAAAACTATAACAAACTAAAACTAATTAAACTGTCTAATTAACAAGTACATTAATTGTGTAGACTTTTATGTACACATTACAGGTTCAACATTTGTGATTTTATTTAAACTTTGTAGACATCAAATTAAGAATTAAGATATTTATTCATGGTTTTAATGAATGTTTTAGGTGATTTTTGTAGCAGCAAATATGTAACATCAGTTACTATACATGATATTTATTCATGGTTTTAATGAATGTTTTAGGTGATTTCTGAAGCAGCAGGCTGGGAATTAGACAAGGAAAGTAAGGATAAAGTTCAATCTTTACCCGGTGGCCTGTTGCCAGTTTCTGAGAATATCGTCACCTCTGCCGGAAAGCTGTCTCGTTACCGCGGAGTGATACATGCTGTCGGTCCACAGTGGTACGACTACAGGTAAGCTGAACTTTCATTAACATCATTGGACCATTGGAGATTATCCATCAAGGGATTATCCTACGAAAGGGGCCAATATCATAAAAATAGTATTCAATTTACCTACAGTCATTAATTCAAAATGAAAACCTGAACTACAATACTTTGAACACTTAAGTTTCTCAACTATTTTAATACATGTAGCTAATGTACATCTGAACATTGGTTTTCAGTTATTTTGCCCCCTTAAAGAAGCGAGGTATATTGCTTTGCAATGTTGTCTGTTCTGTATGTCTGTCAGTCCGTCGGTCTGTTGGTGGACCAAACCTTGTCTGGGCAATGCCTACAGAACCCTTATGCCTATGTTCTTCAAACTTTGTAGGTAGGTTGGTCATTACTAGTTAAGAGTCTCTAATATTGACTTATTTGGTCAAAGGCCAAGGTCAAATAGTTGTAAAACCTTGTCCAGGTAATACCTATGGAACCCTTTGGCCAAAGTTCGTAAAACTTGGTAGGTAGTTGGGTTATGACTACAAGTAGATCCATATTGATTATTGGGTCATAGGGACAAAGGTCAAGTTCCAACTGACCAAAAGTTGAAAAAAAACTTGTTTAATTTTATATTTGTCAACCTGGTAATTTAGTACAGAGATTGCACTAGACCTAAAGGGAGGGAGCATATATGTTTTACAAACAGTTCTTGTTGAATGATGTTTCGAAAATTCATGATTTTTTGTTTGTATTTTAAGAGATGACGAGGTTCGTTGTCTGGATGACTTGTATGACACAATACAAAAAATGTTGGACACTTGTGACAGAGAGGGTTACAAAACCGTTGCCATGCCTGCCATTAGTGCTGGTAAGAAATCAAAAATATCTAGTTGTTTTAATGATGATTAATAATAATTTTATTGTAATTGCAGAGCCAGGTAAAATTAAAACAATATCTGTTTAATTTATTATCGGTCTACCGTAATGGGTGGCAATTAAATGAATGGTGAAAAGTTAAGTACTGCATCATTCAAACAATAAATTGATGTTGTTTTTAGTTCACCTGAGCACAAAGTGCTCATGGTGAGCTTTTGTGGTTGCCCCTTGTCCGTCGTGCGTGCGTGTGTGCGTGCTTGCGTGTGTGCTTCGTCAACTTTTCATTCAAACAACATCTCCTCCTAAACAGCTTGGCAGATTTTCACCAAACTTCAAAGGAATGATCCTTGGATGAACCTCTTTCAGAGTTGTTCAAATCTTTCCGGTCTGCTGCATATGTAGGTCACCAGAGCTAAAAATAGATTTTAAAAGTGTAAACTTTAAAAATCTTCTCTGAAACCGCAGGGCCCAGAGGTTTCATATTTGGTACGTAACATCCTATAGTGGTCCTCTACAAAGATTGTTCAAATTATGCCCCTGGGGTAAAAACGGGCCATGCCCTGGGGGTCACATGGTTTATATAGGATATATAGCAAAATGACTTTAAAAGTCTTCTCCTCTGAAACCACGAGGCCCAGAGGTTTCATGTTTGGTATGTAACATCCTATAGTGGTTCTCTACAAAGATTATTCAAATTATGCCCCTGGGGTCAAAACTGGCCCAGCCCCGGGGTCACATGGTTTATATAAACTTAAATAGCAAAATGTCTTTAAAAATCTTCTCTGAAACCGCATTGCCCAGAGGTTTCATATTTTTTATGTAACATCCTATAGTGGTCCTCGACAAATATTGTTCAATTTATACCCCTGGGGTCAAAACTGGGCACGCCCCGGGGGTCACATGATTTATATAGACTTGAATTATAGCAAAATGACTTTTAAAATTTTCTCCTCAGAAACCGAAAGATCTAGAGGTTTGTTTTTTGGTATGTAACATTGTATAGTGGTCCTCTGCAAAGATTGTTCAAATTATGCCCATGGGGTCAAAACTGGCCACGGCCCGGGGGTCACATGGTTCATATAAACTTAAATAGCAAAATGTCTTAAAACATCTTCTTTTCTGAAACCGCAAGGCCCACAGGTTTCGTATTTGGTATTTACCATCCTATAGTGGTCCTCTACAAAGATGTTCAAATTATGCCCCATGGGTCAAAACAGACCACACCCCAGGGGTCACATGGTTAATATAGACTCAAATAGCAAAATAACTTTAAAATTCTTCTCCTCGGAAACCGCAAGGCCTAGAAGTTTTATATTTGGTATGTAACATTGCATAGTGGTCCTCTACAAATATTGTTCAAAGTATGCCCCTGGGGTCAAAACTGGTCATGCCCGGGGGGCCACATAGTTTATATAGACTTAAATAGCAAAATGACTGTAAAAATCTTCTTCTTTGAAACGGCAAGGCCTGCAGCTTTCCTATATTTGGTACGTGACATTGCACAGTGGTCCTATTCAAAGATTGTTCAATTCCCCTGGAATCAAATCTGGCCACCCCCCGAGGGGTCACATGGTTTATGTAGACTGAAGTAGCAAAATGACTTTAAAAATCTTTACCTGAAACCGCACGGCCCAGAGGTTTGTTCAAGGTTGTTCAACTTATGCCCCTGGGATAAAAATAAGCCACGCCTCGGGGATGCAAATTCCAATTGGGTTACAAGGTCTCAGGTGAGCGTCCCAGGGCCCTCTTGTTTTTCTGTAGTACCTGTTTTTTATGTTCACATTTTCTTCTCTCCAAATAATTTTAAACTATTCATCTAATTATTGCTGTTGGACTACTTTAACATAATCACTGTCATTTAAGGTAATTTTTTCAGACAAACTGGGGCATGTTGCAATTTCATAGTTTGTCCAAATATCATGTGTTGAAGATTTTAAATAAATAGATATATTTGATGTATGAAGATTGTATATATATATATATATATATATTAGTTATGGGAAATTCAAGTAACCGATAAGAAAGTTATTCCGTATTCATATATGTGTATGCGGTTGTGTCACTGACAGGCATATACGGGGTACCAAAAGAGTTGTGTGCGGATATGTACGTAAAAGCTGCGGCAGACTACAGTAGTGTACCTGGCAAAAGACTGCCGGAGGAACTGCACATTGTCGATATTGACCAGGAAATCCTTGACTTTGTGAAGAAATCTGTACAAAATTATGTAAGAGATCCCAAACGGATAGATCAGCGAGAGACTGTGCCAGTCTATTTAGCCGTAAGTTTGTTACTATTTATCTCTCTATTAAATAGAAACTAAATTTGATTGACATTCCGAGAGCTAGGGCTTAATTGTTTGACGGTGCTGTCTTGTAAAAACAACGGTTTTTGTCGAAGTTTAACGTAAGTCGTCGTGGTTTTAAATCCCAAAATGTTTCGTAAATTCCTGGTTTAATATATTCATAATTAATTAATTAGGCCATCTTAAAAAAATGTTTGCGGATCTTTAAAAAATTGTTTGTTTGCGGTAACGCGACCGACTCACGATTTTTGATTATTTTCTATTAAAAAATTTAAGTGATATATTCATCATATTTTGTTCGTAATTAATTCATTATGTTTTTTATCAAATGAACACTGCGTTCTAATTACTCTAATTAATCTGAATTTTTTTCGTCCAATATCTTGAATACTATCGAAAGTATACAATTTAAACTTAAAATACATCTTTACTATCAACGTATCCAGCAGGGAAAGCATTCCTGTTTTCGATTTTGACAAGAGAGCATTCGGAGCATATATGTCACATAATAGTGACAGCACTTGTTTTCTATAAAAAATTGACTCTAAATTGTTTTTATAAATTGTTTTTGTTACGGGATTAAATATTATGTTGTATGCTCCCCCCAAAATGTGTGTTATTTGTGATATTTTTTGTTTCACACGTAAGTTTGTTGGAAAATGTACATTGGTCAATTTTATTATTGTGTCGCCTGAAAAGGCGACATGTATGGGTTACTTCTTCGGCGGCGGCGTTTCCTTTAGTTTGTGCTGACAATAACTTGAGTAGTTTGTGTGCAATTATTATGAAACTTTAGAGAAGTGTTAGTAGGCATTTAAGGAAAGTTGGAATTCGGCATGATTGCTCTTACCATACTTGAGTTACGCCCAATCAGGCGACACATCCGACTCGCGAGTTCTAGCTATTTATGACATCTTATTGAACTGTTCTGTTAATTTAAGAGTCGTCCACAATCCAGTGGGAGAGGAAGAAGAAGAGGTCAGCATCATGGTTCTGGTTTGAATCGAGATCATGAGAGCGGTCAAGGTCATGGAAGAGGTCAAGGTCACGGCTCCACATGGAGCAGAGATTCACAAATTAACTTCCACAATCTTGCAATTACATGTGAGATTAAAAAACTGCAAGAAGAGAAATTTAGATGGGGTGGCATTGCACAGATTTACACCCTAAACAAGAATTTGACTGTTAAGATTTTTAAAGGCGACATTACAAAGAGTGCCAATGTTGATGCCATTGTATGTGGAATAGGACCGGATATGCAATTCACTGGTTTCGTTGCTGATGCATTGAAAAACGCAGGTGGATTTGTATTTGAAGACAAACTGAAAAAGAAATTTCAGAAAGCCAAGTCAGTAAAACAAGGTGATGTATTGAGATGTAGACCTGGAACATTAAAAGTAGGAAACGTTATCTTCGTTGTTGCTGGCAAGCTTATTGATGTGGGGGAAAAAGAGGAGATAAGCTACAGGAGTTGGGTTTTCAATTTGTTGGCAAAGGCGCATGAATGGAAATTGACAAAGATTGCTGTCCCACTGTTTTCAACAGGTAAGACCTGTGTTTTCTCTGTGCATGTATTGTTTTGTTTTGTATATATGTAGGTAATAACGTGTGTATGTATTTGTTGATTTTACTGCTAGATCATATTTTTGTTATAGGATTATTGGTAGAAATATATAAATAATAACACATTAAATATTTCACACTTTCACAGATGGTGTGGACAATTTCTGTTAAGAATATTCTTTTTTTTCAGGCAATTTGCAAACCAACCAAAACAAGCTGCAGAAATGTGCAATTGCCCTCTTACAAGCTCTTGACAGATTTGCCGATGACACAGCAGGGAATACGGTTAATGTTAAGGAAATCCATCTTGTGAATAACAATGTCCTTGTTACAAGCTGCCTTGTGAAAGTATTTGATGCCGCTAGCAGATCGTTTGGAAACAGTGCTAGTATATCACCTACAAGGGGCGGTGATCATTACCAGGATGAGCGGACTGCTTTTGGACGGGGTCAGTCCACAAATCAGCAACGTGGAAATGCATCTGGACATCACAACAATCAGCACAGAAATGATGATCATGCAACTGGCAATACAGGTTTTAAAAGAAGTCAACAAAGCAACAATGGTAATTCATTACAGCGTAAATACACAAAAGAAGTCAATTTGCGCGAGTCAAAACAAAGGGATATAAGTGGTGTGAACCCTAGGTCATTTCGTGGAAGCAGTGATGGCGTTAGTGGAGGTGCGAGTGGTGGTGCAAGCTACGACAAGTTTGGATCTGGAGATGATTCTGCTGTCGAGGAAAGGTCTTCATATGAAATAGGACCTGCCAGTTCACAATTAGCTCAACCGTTGAACCCTGCACAACCATCGACTTCATTTGTCAGTGCAACGCCAACTCAGTTAGCAAATGAAATTAAAACCGGCAATATTTTGATTATTGATGAATAATAATATTGGGTTTAAGATATGGGCGTTTGTACCGTGTTTTAATAACGTTGAAATATATTAAAAGGTGAAATAAATGTTTTACCGTGTCCTGTTCACATGATTTCATATTCTGTGACCAAACATAAATAACAAGGTTAAAGAGTAAATTATTTTTGGAAAAAGTCAACATGTGGAGTGAAAATATTTATTGGGAATCGTTTATTGTAATGGTTTAAGAATATTTGTTAAAATTGCACAAATGTTTAATTTAAAACTACCAATTGTATTTTAATTTGTTTTATGTTTATCATTACATTTAAATTAATATGTTCATGTTGATGCATGTGATTATTTCGAAAACTATGTTGTGTTAAAGCACATTTATGCCATTATACTTGTAGCGTGTACTTGTAATTGTTTTACACTTGCATATTGATTTTGCATTTTATAACAGCTTAAGAAATATTTTAATTTTAAATTGTATTGATATTAATAAGAAAGTGATTAAATTAAATAGAAACAAATATAAATTAAAATGTCTATGAAGAGATGAACGGATCGACGATGATAATAGGTAGTGAATAGGTGTCCATAGTACATTTTAGTAATGTGATACATTAAAGAAAATCTCAAAACCTAAACGCAGATTTTTCTATAAGGTGCAAATAGAATTCATTCTTTATATTACACAATTAGTTGTTCATTTTCATGTAGGAAAAAAAAACACCTTCAACAACAGTGTATAGTTGCGCTTAGGCTATGTTTTATTACATTTGAATTCATCAATTTGATTTTGATGGATGTTATTATGTGTAACAATATTTCATGTCATTTCAAAGGGGCTGAACTCCAGATGGTCCAATCGTACAAATGAAAGAAAATTGTCACAAATACACGATTTTCTTACATGGTCGTATAGAACATATAACAAAACAAGATTTTTTATTTTGCCGATAGGGGTACATGTACAAGTCAATGTTGGTGAAGAAGTATGGAAGTTTCATGTCGATAAAACATTTGGTTTCAAAATAAAATGGAAAAAAACGTGTGGACTAGAGAGATAGCTTTAAATATTACTGACATAATATGTTTTTTTCTATGCAATCAGGGGCCTATAAAAACAAAGGGATGCGCAACCTCGCGATATCTCGTGACATCACGCGCAAAAAAACTGGTGCGCGAGATATTGATGATCTTAATCAATTGGACGATTATTGCATCGATAATGCGTTTAAATGATTGCGATTACGAACGATTTCGCTAGCTTTTGTTTGCTTATTCTTATTTCAGATGTTTTCTGTATGTTCCGTTTTATTTTGAAAATAATTGATTAATAAAAGGTTACTTGTTTGTTCATGTGTTATATTGTGTCACCCAAATTTAATCAATAATTGTCCATTAATCCATATATGTTAATTGACAATTATTTTTTTCCAGGACCTGGTTTTTCACACGCATGTTTATGTTCAAACGACCGGTATTTTAATTAAAGTGTTGCCCATTAATTGCTTAAAAGGGACATTATAGGGTCAATGCTAAAATGCAAACAACTCAACACATTTTAAAGTCCTGGTATTCATCCTTGAGGTCTGTTTCCCATTTTTATATTCAGTTGGACTGTCTAAGGAAAATAACATATTCATGCAATTTTCTAAAAATGTCCTCAAAACATAACGATTTTCTTTCGTGGGATGATGACATCGATTTAGATTTGGTATTAGGCGATTAAACTGATGATGAGGCAAATGCTAATTCACAAGCTAGTTCGAAACCAGTGTGCTTCATCTGTCCAATTTGTGAAGCCGAATACCAAAGTGTGTCCGGATTTCGTGGTCATGTTTTGGAAAAACATCAGAACCTGAGAGGTAAGGCGATGTGAAGCAACCTGTTCATGTTGGCATATTTTCTGTATATAAACAAGTAATAAAACAATATTAAATATTTCTTAATTTATTGTTATTTTATTATTATTATTATGTATTTGTTAACTTCAATCAATCAACTATACATATAATAACATTTAAAGTGGATCAGCATTGAATGTACATGAGTGAAAGTAAAACACAATATGTTGTAGTGATAATATTATTTTCAAAATATTGAAATCATTAACAATATATGGTACTTTCACCTTCATTTTTCTGTTCATTTAATGTTCAGTTCTGTGTTAGTCATGTCCTTGTGTTTAAAGATGGTATGACTATAGTTACGATTTGTATTTATTCGCTTGTCAATCCTACTTTTCCGGCTTTGCAATAAATAAAAGTACTTTTTGCAGGCTTCGCACTTAGTTGAAGTTGACAACATGCCACATTTAACTGATCTTATCGTGGAATCGTATTTTAGTCCACTGGAATGCATTGCATGAAAGTCACCTTCCCTGTAGGCCAGGATTTCCGGGGAGTTATTACTGGACAACCCTGATCCAATCGGCACTAGACTGGTAAGTTCCATTTCAGGATTTCCAACACAAACATCAAATTTTGCCATTCTCTGTAACAGAATCACAACATCAGAAATTCTGTTAAAATGTAGTGGCAGTCCAGTCCATATATCATGAATTCTGGCAACACATTTTCGATGAACATATACAGAACATGTAAAATCACTCTGGAGTTCAACAGACACTTTCACAGCCGGGATAAGTTTAAGGTAGAGTTTATAATATTTGAGCCTTATGAAAACAGCCACGGCATGTGTAAATCGGAATAATGTGGTAAGTTTTAAAAAAAGGAATTCTATCTTTGACCTAACAAAAAGCCTTGTGTTTTAACATAATGCACATAACATGTGTACCACAAAATGCATCAGTTTGTTAAATTTGTAAAAAGGTCAAAATGTTTAAGGTAGAGGTTATAATGTTTGAGCCTTATGAAAAGAGCCTAGGCATCTGTACATTGAAATAATGTGGTAAATTATAAAAAAGAAAGAAATTCTCTATCATCTTTGACCAAACAAAAAGCCTTGTGTTTCAACAGAATGCACATGAAATAAATAACACACAACGCATCAATTTGTTATATTTGTTAAAAGGTCAAAATGTTAAATGTACAGCTGGTAATGCCTGAGCCTTTTGAAAAGAGCCACGGCATGTGTAAATTGAAATAATGTGGTAAATTAAAAAACAAAGAAATTCTATATCATCTTTGACCAAACAAGAAGCCTTGTGTTTCAACAGAATGCACATACAATGTGTACCACACAATGCATCAATTTGTTACATTTGTAAAAAGGTCAAAATGTTAAATGTAGAGCTTGTAACGCCCGAGCCGTATGAAAAGAGCCTCGGCATGTGTAAATCTGAATAAAGCAGTATTCTTATAAAAGGGTGAAATTTTCTTTCAACTTTGACCTAACAAAAAACCTTGTATTTTCAAAAAAGGCACACAAAATGTGTACCACACAATGCATAATTATGTTCCATTTGTAAAAGGGTAAAAATGTTTAAGATTTAACTTGAAATGCCCGAGCCTTATGGAAAGAGCCTTGGCATGTACAAATCGGTATTGGGTAAAAAAACGCAGTTAAAGGAATAATTTTATCGGTATATTTGACCTAACAAAAAGGCTAGTGTTTTACAATTATGCACATAAAATGTGCACCACAAAATGCAGTAATGTTATACATACTCAAAATTATCCCATATCCAAATAACAACTTAATGCCTATGTACTTATTATTTAACTAGTCAGTAAAATAAAATTAAACGTAAAGGGCCCAGGCATTCTCAAATGAAAATGCGTTTTATCGAGTTAACTCTCATCGAACTTTTAACACTCTAAATATTTAACAATGGTGTCAAAACCTCATTTTCAATAAGAAGTATTAAGATTTATTTTATTTCAATAGATTTGTTTGAACTACGACTTATAAAACATGTTCATTTGGCGTTATGAATGAATGAAGATACCCCACCCACTCAGTTACCCACTGTTGCATTTTTGTAATTACGGCCGTAATTATTAGGTAAATTAAACAACACCTTTAATAAGAAGACGAAAAATCAACAAACCCTTGTGTGTAATATTCTTATTTGTGAAAAACTTGGTTTAATTGCTGTTGATCTAATTTCGATTCGTGTTTGCTTCTCGCACTGTAAAGGTGGCGACTGTGCAAAAATTGCACTCTCGCAGGAAGTCTCGTTCTCGCGCGTGATGGCGCGTTAGTTTGTTCTTCGGATCATTAAAGTTTCGCATCCCTTTATTTATAGGTCCCTGCTGTAATGTTGCATATTTTCATTTAAGAATGTGTTCGTCAAAGGAACTTTTCTCCGCTGGACATGCTATCAGTTTTTGGGAAAATAATGATCAAATGCAAGATGGATGATAATGTTCCTTGAATGGTTACTCATGGTTAAATGTGAAATTGAAAATGTAATATTTCAGATATTGTGTTGACATTATTTTTTGATTTTAGAGCTCAGTACAATGTCAGCAATAAAGAACAGTTTTAAACTAGAGCTATTACAGGGTTTCATCAAGATTGATCAGGAACTTTAGAAATTATGACAGGAATACAAAACTTTAACGCAAATTCTGTTTTTAGCTCTAGTGACCATTTTATGCAGTAAGGCGGAACAATTTGAATACGTTTGGTAGAGGAACACTAAACGAACATATGTGTAAGATTATTTGATAATCTAGCCATAGGTTTAGAAGAAAATGGCGTTTCGACATAATTCTATTTTTAGCTCTGGTCGCCATCTTGTGCAGTGAAGCGGAACCATTTCTGTAAAGTTTCATGAAGATTGACCAAGAACTTTTGAAAATATGACAGGAATCGAAACTTTAACGCAACTTCTATTTTTAGCTCTAGTGGCCATTTTGTGCAGTGAGGCGGAATCATTTGAATAAGTTTGGTAGAGAACACAAACAAACATTTGTGTAAAATTATTAGAAAATCTAGCCATAGGTTTAGAAGAAAATAGCGTTTAGACATAATTAGATTTTTAGCTCTGGCGGCCATCTTGTGCAGTGAAGCGGAACCATTTTGACGTTTGGTAGAGGAGCATCCAAGGAACATTTCTGTAAAGTATCATGAAGGTTGACCAAGAATTTTTGAACATCTGACAGGATTACGAAACTTTAATGCAAATTGTTAATGACATCGCAACGCCCAACCGACCGGTTTTCGCTAATCAATAAGCCGAGATTTGCAAAATCCGGCTTATTAGACACGTATGTTTTTATTTACCTAAAAAATAATAATTGTATACAGTTGTCGTCCTTTTTATCGTTCTAAAATCTATAGCGTCTGCAGACGCAATAACCCATCGAGTATAAATTTAAAAACAGCGCCGTTTATATTTAGGATAATCCCGTGACAGTTTGCTTTTGTCGAGTCGCTTATGCGCACACTTGAATCATGTGCGTGTATTGGGGAAAGCCGCGGTATTTTTAAATCGGGAATACTGTGTTCAAGAAAAGTGCGAGTTAACTCAACTTCTATGTTTTAATGAAATACACAGTTTGTGTCAGTATTTGATTGTGTTCTATACACATGTTGAGACAAATACCTATCGTATTATAGTTTACCTAAACACGTATAAATAAATATTAAATAGCAACTTGCTATATTTGCATAACACTGATACCAAATTATGGTGTTGTTTATGTTTATGCTGTTGCTTCTTAAACTAACACAGTATGTCTGTAACACGTCTTCGCCGGAACTGCAATTATATGTATATGTAACTAACAATGTTTGAACTCATGGGTGTATACTTATTGTTCAAAATAAAGTCTTCTTCTTCTTCTATACAAATAATGATGGTTTTACGCATATTTTTACCGTTAAGGCATAACTACAAAAGAACGCACATTTTTATGCTCATCTGGAGTTCAGTATCTTTAAAGGATTTGTGGAGGTAATAGTTTTTTAAGTAAAATGTTATGCTTGTTGACTGTTCCATTATATAGATTAATACTACATGTATTTATAGATTAATACTGTTTGTTTACTGGCTTAGCTAGGTTTTATATAATATAATTGTATATAGCACATGTTATTTTAAACTTCCATTTTTATGCTGCCCGAAATAGTCACCGCTTTTTTCGTCCGTCCTTCTGTCCGTCCGTCCTTCCGTCACACTTTCTTGTCCGGGGTATTTCTCAGCAACTACTTGCCGGAATTCAACGAAACTTCATGGGAAGCTTCATTACCAAGAGGAGGTGTGCATATTATCAGGACGTTCCGCTTCAATGATTTTTCTCAGAGTTATGGGACTTTGAATATTTTTGATATAAGTATATAGTGCATAATTCTTGACTTTCTTGTCCTGAGTATTTCTCGGCAACTTCAGTCCGGAATTCAAAGTAACTTCATGGGAATCTTAATTACTCAGAGCAGGTGTGCATATTACCAGGACGTTCCGCTTTCTTGATTTTTCTTAGAGTTATGGGACTTTGAATATTTCTGAAATCATTATATAGTGCACAATTCTTGACTTTCTTGTCCGCGCTTTTTTCTCAGCAACTACTAGATGGAATTCAACGAAACTTTACGGAAAGCTTTATTACCAAGTGGAGGTGTGCATACTACCAGGACGTTCCGCTTCAATGATTTTTCTTAGAGTTATGGGACTTTGAAAATTTCTGAAATCAGTATATAGTGCACAATTCATCACTTTCTTGTCCGGGCTTTTTCTCAGCAACTACCAGCTAGAATTCAACAACACTTTATGGGAAGCTTCACTACCAAAATTAGGTGTGCGTACTAGCAGTACGTTCCGCTTCAATGATTTTTCTCAAAGTGATGGGACTTTGAAGATTTCTGAAATCAGTATGTAGTGCACTATTGTTGCTTTTTTCTTGTCCGTGTTATTTCTAAGCAACTGCTTGCTGGAATTCAACAAAACTTTACGGGAAGCTTATTTACCAAGAGGAGGTGTGCATACTACCAGGACGCTCCGCTTCAATGATTTGTCTCAAAGTTATGGGACTTTCTGAAATTAGTATTTACTGCATAAATTCTTGTCCCGGCTATTTCTCAGCAACTACTTGCCTGATTTCAATAAACGTTTATGGGAAGCTTCATTGCCAGGAGGAGGTGTGCATATTAGCAGGATGTTCATCTTCAATGATTTTTTTTGGAGTTGTGAGACTTTGAAAATTTCTGACAAATAGTGCACAATTCTTATCCGGGCTATTTCTCAGCAACTATTGGCCAGATTTCAATGAAATTTCTAGGGAAGCTTCATTGCCAAGAGGAGGTGTGCATATTAGCAGGATGTTCCACTTAAATGATTTTTCTTAGAGTTATGGGACTTTGAAAAATTCTGAAATATAGTACACATTTCTATTGATTTTTAGTCATTTTAAATATCTTTGTCCTTCTCATTGCATTTATATTGCTTGACAAAGCGCATTGGGGAGCATCCATCAGTTTTACTGATATCCTTGTTTGTTTTTCCTTTTTGATGAGTTCAGTAAGTTATACCTAATCTTATTGTGTAATCGATCGATTTGGAACATTTTTATTTGACAGAATCGGCATTTTTGTAATATATAATTTGAAAAATATATATCTTTGTATTTTTTGTACTTAATGGATAATTGTTTTATCGTTTTTGGTGATTTTGTGATCATTTCTACATAAATAATTATGGTTTTTGTTTTGTTTGATAGTAAACAGTATTCCATATATAATATTTATACAGTACACACTTGTATATTTAAGGAATATACACATGGAACATTAAGTTTAAAAAATACGAAAACCATAATATAACCTCATTTTGTTTATCTGTCTTCAAATGATACACAGTAATTAACTGAAATTTAGTGTCTAGACAAGTAATTGATCAATAGTTTGCTGACTAGTCATTATAAAGTAGTTTTTATTGCAGCGTTATTACAATTCACCAATTTCAAATTCATGACGAGGTAAAGGAAGACGTATTTATGTGTTTACCCTCGAGACTGATATTGAATCAAAACTTTCAAGATTGCATACAATTCGTCACCGGTTATTGTAAAACTTATTGACAAGAATTGTGTTCAAAGTTTTTTATCGAAATCTATGTATATTTTAGTTTAAATACGTTATGTTGTTGATGTTCCTAACGCTGTATTTGTTATTGATATCGCTTCTCGTGTTGCAACTGAGAATGGTGATGGTGTGTCATTGTTTTTCAGTTTTTCCATTATCACAGCTCTTTCACATTTGGATAAAATATGACTTATACAACACATAAGGGGGTATATTGTACATATTTTAAACTTTTCAGTAACAACTGTTTTCACAGTTGGACAGATATGTCTAAAACAACTAGTGGCAGGTTATTTTGGCTCATTTTCAATATTTCAGTTATGGGAATCTAAACTCTACAAGGAATGGTTAAGCTGTTAATTGTTCCTTAAATCATTACATGGAATGCTACCTCAAATATGTCTAAATGTCAAGAACCTTTGCTCAAAATGCAGTATGTCATAATTTTAATATTCGCAGGAGCATATAGTCGCCGCTTTGTCCGTCCGTCTGGCCGTCCTTCCGTCCCACTTTCTTGTCCGTGCTATTTCTCAGCAATTACTAGACGAAATTCAATGAAACTTAATGGGAAGCTTTATTACAAAAAGGAGGTGCGCATATTACCAGAACGTTCCGCGTTATTGATTTTTATCAGCATTATGGGACCTCGAAGATTTCTGGAATTTATATATAGTGCACAATTCTAGTCCGGGCATTTCTCAAAAACTACTGACTGGAATTCAACGAAATATTATGGGAAGCTTCATTACCAAGATTATGTTTGCATAGTACCAGGATGTTCCGCTTCATTGAATTTTCTTGGAGTAATGGGGCGTTGAAGATAGCTGAAATCATTAGATATTTGCACAATTCTTGTCCGGTTTATTTATCAACAACTACTAGCCGGAGTTCAATGAAACTTTATGGGAAAATGCATTACCAAGAGTAGGTTCGCGTAGTACAAGTAAGTTCCGCTTTATTTATTTTTCTTGGAGCTATCGAACTTTGAAGATTGCTGAAATTAGTATATAGTGCACAGTTTTGTTCGGGCTATTTCTCAGCAACTACTGGCCAGATATCAATGCATACCTTTATGGGAAGCTCCATTAGCAAGAGTATGTGTGCATATAACCAGTATGTTCCGCTTCAGTGATTTGAGTTATGGGGCTTCAAAGATTGCTTTAATTAGTATATAGTGGACGCTTATTGTTCAGGCGATATCGTAGCCAAATATTTTGGTCTGCAGTTCTAGTGATCGTTTGTTATTTTAATATCTCAGCCCTTATGGCATTCATATTTTTTGACAAAGCGCATTGGGGAGCTTCCATCAGTTTTACTGATAGCCTTGTCTTAATTTCTTTCCATATCATTTCACTAACAAAATCACAGACATCTGATTTACAATGTTTATGACCCCATCGAAAATGGCGGGTTATATTGGTTCGCTAATGTCGGACGGGTTTGTCGGTCGGTCGGTAGACCAGTTTCTTTTCGATCTTTTCCGACTCGGTTTAATTGATCTTAACTAAACTTCATGAAAAACATTTGTGGGGATACCTCGGCCAAGTTCGATAATCAGCCAAGTCGCCTTCGGAATTGTGGAGTTATGGCTCTTTCATTGTTTATAATTGGCCATTTAGTCTTTTCCGCTCTCTAAGCCACATCAGTTTTCCTCCGATCTTCACCAATCTTGTTGAAAATGTTTGAGGACATTTAATCTTAGCAAAGTTCGATGATCAACCAAATCGCCCTAGGAACTGCATAGTTATGGCCCTCGATATAAACAAAACTGGCCTTTTTAGCAGTTTCCTGTCCAACCGTTTTTCGTCCGATTTTCACAATACTTTATATTTTAAGGATTGCTTTAAGGGCATACCTGTTTTACAGTAAGCTCTTGTTTTCTTTCCTTTCTGACAAGTTCTGTTTAGATTTAAGCTATTTGATCATGTTCAATGTTCAATCATGTAAACGGACATAATGCCACTATCATTTTCATCTTCCTGAGCAAATGCACAGGCGGACATAAGCCCCTTCCTGAATTTTCAAGGGTGGACAAATGCCGCTTTGTGATTTTTGAACTCGGATATTATCCAATTTCAACTCGGACAGTATCTAATACCAAACAATCCATCGGTTCTTTTAAAAAAATATAGTGATGTTATATAATTTGTTGTTGATTGTTTGTGTTTAAATCGTCTAAATGTTGTGCTTTTTAGTTGATTTCAAGAAACTATGACTCTTACTATGGCTTCATTTACTGATATTTTCTCATTACATTTGTGTTTATATTAAGTCGCTGTTACCGCCTGTACAGAAATTGGAAGGGGCTAATATCTGACTTAGCGATTTTTAGGAAGGGGGTATTGTCCGAGGGACTAATGTCTTACAATCCATTAGCTCTGGGTTAAGCCGCTGGACGGTACCGTCCGTATGATCGTGTCTTCCCTACAATATCTCGATTATTGATTTAATTTTTAGAAAACCATGACAAAACCATGCTTTTTTCTCAGCATGTAATGCAATTAACTACAAATTATTTATGTGATTGATCACTTTAAAGTCAGTTATATATTTTTGATGTTCATACATCATGATATAATAAAATGGCGGGCTTGTGTTACGTTTATTGAAATATATAAAGTAGTTATCATTGTTACTTTCTCTGTAAGTAGCATTCATATTTGTTCTCGATTAAAAAAAAAGAACTGTTTTTTGTTTTTGTTTGCAGCAGAAAAGGACAGGTTCCCTTTTTTTGCAAGGCCATGATGCGTCTCAAAGACCACAATGCAAATAAATTAGAACGTGAATGTACCTTTTATGTTGCATCATAAAGGACCATTGAATTATAAAATGGAATTTTTGATTTAAATATTTGTTTTCATCGTTAATTGTCGAAGATTAATCAATGCTTGTTTTGTCAGATCTTTTGGAGTGTTGGACTTTGTATAAGTGTTATATATCTTGTACGGTTCAGGTTAGCTATTTGTGTAAGAGCCTTTTCTGCGTCAAATATGTGCCATCAACAATTTGGACTCTGGTTTCAGCTTGTGTTTCGCTTGTGTATGGCCATAATATTTCGGATGATTCCGATGATGGGCTAAATCGGACAAATACCACCACATTTATTAATATGGCTTGTTTATGCGTTAAAAAAAATGCATGACAGACTCCTTTAATTCTGGAAAATACGTAGGTTTTACCGAGTGTAAACCAAACCTTACTAAGGTTATGTATGACCACGAGTTCTCAAAAATGTAATAATTAGTCAGATCAGTCATTTGCAACAGAAGTATTGTCGTCCCTAGTTTGTTAAAAACTTTTTAAAATATTAAGTTGTATTGATTGGCAAGTTTTTTAAAATAGCATATTTCTTGACTGTGATCACGTTTTTGTTCGGCAAATATAGTCATCGTTTTGGAAAGTTAATAAAGTAACAACACATTAAAACATTGTATTTATTTTGTCTTTCTACTGTATTAGAATTCTAGCATGTATGCCCACTCGGCTATTCAGGGTATTCATCTTCTGTCGAAACTGAAATACATAACGAGAGTTAATACAACTTATGCCGGTAAGCTGGTCATGACCCTTGATCTCTGTCATGAGTTCCAAAGTATGCAGAAGGTACCGGTAGCATCTCTTTGAAAGAAATGTATTTTCCGCTACCATTACTTGAAAATCGGGAGTAGGGTACTTTGAAAAAAAGCAGCAAACAACTATCACAAGAGGGATCACTAGCAAATGTTCGCTTTCTCTCTTGCATACGTGGCGATAGAAGAGCGAAATGTTGTTCCGAAAAAAGTAAATAAACATACTTTTATAATCCATGTTATTCATCAAGCGAACGTAACTTGGTGTAAATATATTAATTTATTAATACAATGCTGTTTGTTTACATCTTCTGTAGAGGTATTCCGAGCGCTGTTTATAAAATTTACATGTATCTCTTCGGTAGACAGGGAACCCGATTTAAAAACTCCGTTGGTAGGGACCGATTTGAATTACAGCATGTAGTATAACTCCATATAAAACTTTGCATGAACGTACACATTTCAGTTTTGACAATTGAGTGCACAATTAAGTTATAGCCAATTAAACTCTGAATGAAGGTGATTCGCTCTCCTTACCGCTGCACGTGGCGTCCGCCAGGGGACCGGTCACTTTGTCAATGGTAGCGTAGTTGTCCACGGTGAAAAGGTACTTTTCGTTCGAGGCGACTGTTTTCAGCTCCTGTTGGTTGTCGGCAAAGTCACCGACGCCGACAGCGTACAACGTGACGCCGCTCTCTTTTAACAGTCGCGCCTGCTCTATCGTTCTGTTGATATCGTTGCTCAGACCTTCATAAAAACGTAATTTTGTTCTTGGATAGTGTAAACCTTAAATATGCTTCTGTTCTGTTCTGTTGTGTAGGTTTCGATGAACATAAAAACCGCATTCATGACAATAACTAAATTAAATGTATAGATGATAGAAGCTAGCGTCATTAAAAAAGATGTTAACATTCACACTTAATGCAATTTTCACGTGTTCACGGTTAATTTATTATGTACCTGTACACTTATTTAACTAAAAATAGCCACACCAGTACTTTTAAAATTCGCGACACTTCCGTTAGGTACTAGTCGTACGTGCCATTGTTAATGCTACAATAAGTTATCGCATATCATTTACCGTCGGACACGAGAATGGCGATGTGGGACGCATTTAGCCTCATTCCGTTCTGCTGCGTGAACATTGTATCCCTTGTCACTTGCAACGCCTCGTACGTGTGGGTCGCCCCTCCCTCGTAACTAATTAACAAAACAACAACACAAATGCATGATATGCTGATATATTGCATATACACTAATTTTTTGCTTGTTGTAAACAACCACGTTAATACATGTAATATGTTATGCAATGTTACGTCATGTATGATCATACTAGTGGTGTGTTACCTGATTTTACGGGAGTAATCGATCATGCTAGTTGTGTGTTTCCTGATGTTACGGATGTACTCGATCATATTAGTGGTGTGTTTCCTGATGTTACGGATGTAATCGATCATGCTAGTTGTGTGTTTCCTGATGTTACGGATGTACTCGATCATGCTAGTTGTATGTTTCCTGATGTTACGGATGTACTAGATCATACTAGTGGTGTGTTACCTGAGGCTACGGATGTACTCGATCATACTGGAGGTGTGTTGCCTGATGATACGGATACACTCGATCATTCTAGTGGTGTGTTACCTGATATTACGGATGTACTCGATTATTCTGGTGGTGTTACCTGATGTTACAGATGTACTCGATTATTCTGGTGGTGTGTTACCTGATATTACGGATGTACTCGATCATGCTTTCGGTGTCGTTAAGGAATGTCTTCAAGTGGAACGAGATCGTGACCTGATCCGAAAAGAACATCAAACCGAAGCGCGTCCTGTCAGCCGGAAATCGGTTCATCATGTTGATGAGGAACTCTTTGGTTTGGTTGAACCCGTCCACCCCCACACTGCCCGAGGAGTCTATCATGAATACCATGTCCACGGATTTGCGGATACATTCTACAAATGAAGAAGTGGGTATGGAACATCTACAAATTCATTAGTGGGTATGTATCTCCTGCAAATGCAAAGTTGGTATAGAACTTATGCAACTGCAAAAAGTGAGTATGGAATTTCCGCAATAGCAAAGGTGGATTTTCAACTTCTACAAAATAATGCAAAAGTGGGTTTCGAACGTCTGCAAATGCGTAAGTGGGTATGTAACTTCTGCAAATGCAAAAGTGGATTTTGAGCTTCCGCAACTGCAAAAATGTATATGGAATTTCCGCAACAGCAAAAGTGGGTTTCGAACTTCTGCAACTGCAAAAGTGCATATGGCCGGAATTTCCGCAACTTTTGTCAAAATAAATGTGGGTATGAAATTCATGACGTAGGAGTCATAAAACCAAAATGCCAGTAAACAACGCGATATCTCGCAAAATAAACTATTTTGGAGATAAAATGTGTGTAAAAGAAAATGGAAATATGTTACGTTGTACAGCAAGTTAAGAACTCGAACCCAGGATCCTGTCGTTTGAAGGGCGAGTACTCTTACTATTGAGCTAAGCGAAACGCTACACCAGTGATCTAGCACAAGTCACGTGACCAGATACTTTACATAGAAATAAACAACTGTATACATCAGTATACTTCACATTTAGCACGTAGCAAATATATTTGGGCATTCGTTGTTCCTTACTTTATAGATCGTGTGTCTTGTGTACATGTACTAAACTACGTCTTACGTATCTTGGGCTTCAGTCTTCCCAAGTTTGTAATGTCTGAGAGGTCGTATAAATTCTCATACAGATACAAATAGTTATTTGCCATCAGTTGCCCTTATTGTATGGATCGCAGGCTTGGCGAAAGTATCAACATTTCAACAATGCCAGTCGAGTAACAGTAGACGTATTTTCCCATTCAAGTGATTTCACTCAGGTTCGGTAGCCCACAGCAGAGTTCACTTACCGCAGTAAGGCTGTGCAGTCCACGTTAAATTCCTTTGGCATTTAATAAACTCATCGCCAACTAGTTGGAACTTCTCATTGCAAACAAGTCTAAAAGAGAAAAGCGCTACCAAATGAAACATCGTGAGTCGAGATCAATTTTAGTTTTGGCTAAAAGTTTCAGTCGGCCCCATGATATGAATGTTATTTATAAATATAACATAATGAAATATTTCATAATTAAGCTGTTTTTCTTACATAATCAGAATGCCAGGACAAATTATTAATATAAGGACTATGTCAACGAACAATTGGTTTCCTATTGCACTATGATATTATATGATATAAATGCGCTTTGCTAGCACATGTACATTAATGGAGAATAAATAAGATAATACATGATAAGATATTGGATAAAAAAATTCAGCAAAACTGTTTGAACAAATTAAATTCCCAAACGGGCATCGAACTCGCGACTTAGAAGCCATACGAAGAAATGACAGTAGACAGCGCTTTAACCAACTGCGATGTTCTGCTTTGCAAGGAAACATGTGTAAACTATGGTTATACAATACTCACCATTCTGACGTCAAAATGTAAACATGAAAAAGGCCAAACAAACACGACCCATTTTATAATTGATTTTTATCTCAGAATACAAAAACTCTGTTCCCAATACATATATACCTTATTTGAACCGTTATTATTTGCTAGTTTTAATATCTTAATTTCAGATTGTTTTAAGAAATTATGCCCTTGAGGCCCTGTTCGTTGATATGATCCCTTTAATCCAATTTATTCTATGTTTTGAATATACATGCACTTTTATAAATACCAATCGCATAACAAATACGCTATATAAAAATTAAGTAGGCAGCTAGATTTTCCAGCGTGCAATATGTAGTGCGTTGAAATACATATAAACATCGCAATGCTTTCAAGCAATGCATGAAAAAGAAACTAGCAAATTAAAACATATACTTTTTAACAAAAACAAACTTATGTCAATCACCTGAATCCCTGCTCATTCGTTTCGTTGCAGATTCGCTCGGTGTTGTTGTAGTAGATCTTATCCCCGCACTCGCATTTATTTATATCACAGAAGCACTGAGAATTGTTGCACAAGTTACCCAAGCTGAAATTTCCATTTGGATCATAAAGTTTTCCGCAATCTGAAGTAAAAGTAAAAAAGCATCGAGTGTTCTTTTGTTCTCGTAAAATGTGTATTACGCCAATGTTTCCCGATATTTGGTCTACTATAGTGTTTTCAATTGTCTACTAAAGTGTTCTCAAGACTATTGTGCTATCAATTAATGCACTAGAGTGTTTTCAATTGATATACCGTTCTTTCATCCATGGTCTACTAAAGTGTTTTAAATGATCTACTGAAGTGATTTCAATTGACGTACTAGAGGGTTTTCAATATTCTAGTTATTTTTTCTCAATATAGCATTTTCAATTGATTATTGAAGTGCTTTCAATTGACGTGTTTAAAATTGATCTACTACAGTGGTTTTAACTGATATACTATAGTGTTTTAATTGATATACTATAGTGTTTTAATAGCTACTGAAGTGTTCTAAAGACTACTTTAATTGATGTATTTTTATTGCAATTGGTCTACTGTCTTGTTTAAATTGGTATACTGTGGTGTACTGTAGTGTTGTCAATTGGTCTACTGTGGTATACTGTAGTGTTGACAATTGGTCTACTGTGGTGTACTGTAGTGTTGTCAATTGGTCTACCGTGGTGTACTGTACTGTTGACAATTGGTCTACTGTGGTGTACTGTAGTGTTGTCAATTGGTGTACCGTGGTGTACTGTAGTGTTGTCAATTGGCCTAGTGTGGTGTACTGCAGCGTTGTCAATTGGTCTACTGTGGTGTACTGTAGTGTTGTCAATTGGTCTACTGTGGTGTACTGTAGTGTTGTCAATTGGCCTACTGTGGTGTACTGTAGCGTTGTGAATTGGTCTACTGGGGTGTACTGTAGTGTTGTCAATTGGTCTACTGTGGTGTACTGTAGTGTTGTCAATTGGTCTACTGTGGTGTACAGTAGTGTTGTCAATTGGTCTACTGTGGTGTACAGTAGTGTTGTCAATTGGTCTACTGTGGTGTACTGTAGTGTTGTCAATTGGTCTACTGGGGTGTACTGTAGTGTTGTCAATTGGCCTACTGTGGTGTACTGTAGTGTTGTCAATTGGTCCACTGTGGTGTACAGTAGTGTTGTCAATTGGTCTACTGTGGTGTACTGTAGTGTTGACAATTGGTCTACGGTGGTGTACTGTAGTGTTGTCAATTGGTCTACTGTGGTGTACTGTAGTGTTGTCAATTGGTCTACTGTGGTGTACTGTAGTGTTGTCAATTGGAACACTGTGGTGTACTGTAGTGTTGTCAATTGGTCTACTGTGGTGTACAGTAGTGTTGTCAATTGGCCGACTGTGGTGTACTGTAGTGTTGTCAATTGGTCTACTGTGGTGTACAGTAGTGTTGTCAATTGGCCTACTGTGGTGTACTGTAGTGTTGTCAATTGGCCTACTGTGGTGTACTGTAGTGTTGACAATTGTGTACTGTAGTGTTGTCAATGGGTCTACTGTGGTGTAGTGTAGTGTTGTCAATTGGTCTACTGTGGTGTACTGTAGTGTTGTCAATTGGCCTACTGTGGTGTACTGTAGTGTTGAAAATTGTGTACTGTAGTGTTGTCAATGGGTCTACTGTGGTGTAGTGTAGTGTTGTCAATTGGTCTACTGTGGTGTACTGTAGTGTTGTCAATTGGTCTACTGTGGTGTACCGTAGTGTTGTCAATTGGTCTACTGTGGTGTACTGTAGTGTTGTCAATTGGTCTACTGTGGTGTACAGTAGTGTTGTCAATTGGCCTACTGTGGTGTACTGTAGTGTTGTCAATTGGTCTACTGTGGTGTACTGTAGTGTTGTCAATTGGTCTACTGTGGTGTACTGTAGTGTTGTCAATTGGTCTACTGTGGTGTATTGTAGTGTTGTTAATTGGTCTACTGTGGTGTACTGTAGTGTTGTCAATTGGGCTACTGTGGTGTACTGTAGCGTTGTCAATTGGTCTACTATGGTGTACTGTAGTTTTGACAATTGGTCCACTGTGGTGTACAGTAGTGTTGTCAATTGGCCTACTGTGGTGTACTGTAGTGTTGTCAATTGATCCACTGTGGTGTACTGTAGTGTTGACAATTGGTCTACTGTGGTGTACTGTAGTGTTGTCAATTGGTCTACTGTGGTGTACTGTAGTGTTGTCAATTGGTCTACTGTGGTGTACTGTAGTGTTTTCAATTGGTCTACTGTGGTCTACTGTAGTGTTGTCAATTGGTCTACTGTGGTCTACTGTTGTGTTGTCAATTGGACTACTGTGGTGTACTGTAGTGTTGTCAATTGGTCTACTGGGGTGTACTGTAGTGTTGTCCATTGGTCTACTGGGGTGTACTGTAGTGTTGTCAATTGGTCTACTGTGGTGTACAGTAGTGTTGTCAATTGGTCTACTGTGGTGTACTGTAGTGTTGACAATTGGTCTACTGTGGTGTACTGTAGTGTTGTCAATTGGTCTACTGTGGTGTACTGTAGTGTTGTCAATTGGTCTACTGTGGTGTACTGTAGTGTTGTCAATTGGTCTACTGTGGTGTACTGTAGTGTTGTCAATTGGAACACTGTGGTGTACTGTAGTGTTGTCAATTGGTCTACTGTGGTGTACAGTAGTGTTGTCAATTGGCCTACTGTGGTGTACTGTAGTGTTGTCAATTGGTCCACTGGGGTGTACTGTAGTGTTGTCAATTGGTCTACTGTGGTGTACTGTAGTGTGTCAATTGGCCTACTGTGGTGTACTGTAGTGTTGACAATTGTGTACTGTAGTGTTGTCAATGGGTCTACTGTGGTGTAGTGTAGTGTTGTCAATTGGCCTACTGTGGTGTACTGTAGTGTTGTCAATTGGTCTACTGTGGTGTACTGTAGTGTTGACAATTGTGTACTGTAGTGTTGTCAATGGGTCTACTGTGGTGTAGTGTAGTGTTGTCAATTGGCCTACTGTGGTGTACTGTAGTGTTGTCAATTGGACTACTGTGGTGTACGGTAGTGTTGTCAATTGGTCTACTGTGGTGTACTGTAGTGTTGTCAATTGGTCTACTGTGGTGTACTGTAGTGTTTTCAATTGGTCTACTGTGGTGTACTGTAGTGTTGACAATTGGTCTACTGTGGTCTACTGTTGTGTTGTCAATTGGACTACTGTGGTGTACTGTAGTGTTGTCAATTGGTCTACTGGGGTGTACTGTAGTGTTGTCAATTGGTCTACTGGGGTGTACTGTAGTGTTGTCAATTGGTCTACTGTGGTGTACAGTAGTGTTGTCAATTGGTCTACTGTGGTGTACTGTAGTGTTGACAATTGGTCTACTGTGGTCTACTGTAGTGTTGTCAATTGGTCTACTGTGGTGTACTGTAGTGTTGACAATTGGTCTACTGGGGTGTACTCTAGTGTTGACAATTGGTCTACTGGGGTGTACTGTAGTGTTGACAATTGTCTACTGTGGTGTACTGTAGTGTTGTCAATTGGTCTACTGGGGTCTATTGTAGTGTTGACAATTGGTCTACTGTGGTGTACTGTAGTGTTGACAATTGGTCTACTGGGGTGTACTGTAGTGTTGGCAATTGGGCTACTGTGGTGTACTGTAGTGTTGTCAATTGGTCTACTGTGGTGTACTGTAGTGTTGTCAATTGCTCTACCGTGGTGTACTGTAGTGTTGTCAATTGGTCTACCGTGGTGTACTGTAGCGTTGTCAATTGGTCTACTGTGGTGTACTGTAGTGTTGTCAATTGGTCTACTGTGGTGTACTGTAGTGTTGTCAATTGGTCTACTGTGGTGCACTTTAGTGTTGTCAATTGGTCTACTGTGGTGTACAGTAGTGTTGTCTATTGGTCTACTGTGGTGTACTGTAGTGTTGTCAATTGGTCTACTGGGGTGTACTGTAGTGTTGTCAATTGGTGTACTGTGGTGTACTGTAGTGTTGTCAATTGGTATACTGTGGTGTACTGTAGTGTTGTCAATTGGTCTACTGGGGTGTACTGTAGTGTTGTCAATTGGTCTACTGGGGTGTACTGTAGTGTTGTCAATTGGTCTACTGGGGTGTACTTTAGTGTTGTCAATTGGTCGACTGGGGTGTACTGTAGTGTTGTCAATTGGTCCACTGGGGTGTACTGTAGTGTTGTCAATTGGTCCACTGTGGTGTACTGTAGTGTTGTCAAACTGTCTACTGTGGTGTACTGTAGTGTTGTCAATTGGTCTACTGGGGTGAACTGTAGTGTTGTCAATTGGTCTACTGGGGTGTACTGTAGTGTTGTTATTTGGTCTACTGTGGTGTACTGTAGTGTTGTCAATTGGTCTCCTGTGGTGTTCTGTAGTGTTGTCAATTGGTCTACTGTGGTGTACTGCAGTGTTGTGAATTGGCCTACTGTGGTGTACTGTAATGTTGTCAATTGGTCTACTGTGGTGTACTGTAGTGTTGTCCATTGATCTACTGGGGTGTACTGTAGTGTTGTCAATTGGTCTACCGTGGTGTACTGTAGTGTTGTCAATTGGTCTACTGGGGTGTACTGTAGTGTTGTCAATTGGTCTACTGGGGTGTGCTGTAGTGTTGTCAATTGGTCTACTGGTGTGTACTGTAGTGTTGTCAATTGGCCTACTGTGGTGTACAGTAGTGTTGTCAATTGGCCTACTGTGGTGTACTGTAGTGTTGTCAATTGGTCTACTGTGGTGTACAGTAGTGTTGTCAATTGGTCTACTGTGGTGTACTGTAGTGTTGTCAATTGGTCTACTGTGGTGTACAGTAGTGTTGTCAATTGGTCTACTGTGGTGTACTGTAGTGTTGTCAAACTGTCTACTGTGGTGTACTGTAGTGTTGTCAGTTGGTCTACTGGGGTGTACTGTAGTGTTGTCAATTGGTCTACTTAGGTGTACTGTAGTTTTGTCAATTGGTCTACTGTGGTGTACTTTAGTGTTGTCCATTTGTCGACTGTGGTGTACTGTTGTGTTGTCAATTGGTCTACTGTGGTGTACTGTAGTGATGTCAATTGGGCTACTGTGGTGTACTGTAGCGTTGTCAATTGGTCTACTATGGTGTACTGTAGTTTTGACAAATAGTCCACTGTGGTGTACAGTAGTGTTGTCAATTGGCCTACTGTGGTGTACTGTAGTGTTGTCAATTGGTCCACTGTGGTGTACTGTAGTGTTGACAATTGGTCTACTGTGGTGTACTGTAGTGTTGTCAATTGGTCTACTGTGGTGTACTGTAGTGTTGTCAATTGATCTACTGTTGTGTACTGTAGTGTTTTCAATTGGTCTACTGTGGTCTACTGTAGTGTTGACAATTGGTCTACTGTGGTCTACTGTAGTGTTGTCAATTGGTCTACTGTGGTGTACTGTAGTGTTGTCAATTGGTCTACTGTGGTGTACTGTAGTGTTGTCAATTGGTCTACTGGGGTGTACTGTAGTGTTGTCAATTGGTCTACTGGGGTGTACTGTAGTGTTGTCAATTGGTCTACTGTGGTGTACAGTAGTGTTGTCAATTGGTCTACTGTGGTGTACTGTAGTGTTGACAATTGGTCTACTGTGGTCTACTGTAGTGTTGTCAATTGGTCTACTGTGGTGTACTGTAGTGTTGACAATTGGTTTACTGGGGTGTACTGTAGTGTTGATAATTGGTCTACTGGGGTGTACTGTAGTGTTGACAATTGGTCTACTGTGGTGTACTGTAGTGTTGTCAATTGGTCTACTGGGGTCTATTGTAGTGTTGACAATTGGTCTACTGTGGTGTACAGTAGTGTTGTCAATTGGTCTACTGTGGTGTACTTTAGTGTTGTCAATTGGTCTGCTGTGGTGTACTGTAGTGTTGTCAATTGGCCTACTGGGGTGTACTTTTGTGTTGTAAATTGGCCTACTGTGGTGTACTGCAGTGTTGTCAATTGGTCTACTGGGGTGTACTGTAGTGTTGTCAATTGGCCTACTGTGGTGTTCTGTAGTTTTGTCAATTGGTCTACTGTGGTGTACTGTAGTGTTGTCAATTGGTCTACTGTGGTGTACTGTAGTGTTGTCAATTGGTCTACTGTGGTGTACTGTAGTGTTGTCAATTGGTCTACTGTGGTGTACTGTAGTGTTGACAATTGGTCTACTGTGGTGTACTGTAGTGTTGTCAATTGGTCTACTGGGATGTACTGTAGTGTTGACAATTGGACTACTGTGGTGTACTGTAGCGTTGTCAATTGGTCTACTGTGGTGTACTGCAATGTTGTCAATTGGCCTACTGTGGTGTACTGTAGTGTTGACAATTGGTCTACTCTGGTGTACTGTAGTGTTGACAATTGGTCTACTGTGGTGTACTGTAGTGTTGACAATTGGTCTACTCTGGTGTACTGTAGTGTTGACAATTGGTCTACTGTGGTGTACTGTAGTGTTGACAATTGGTCTACTGGGGTGTACTGTAGTGTTGACAATTGGTCTACTGTGGTGTACTGTAGTGTTGTCAATTGGCCTACTGGGGTGTACTGTAGCGTTGTCAATTGGTCTACTGGGGTGTACTGTAGTGTTGACAATTGGTCTACTGTGGTGTACTGTAGTGTTGTCAATTGGCCTACTGGGGTGTACTGTAGTGTTGGCAATTGGTCTACTGTGGTGTACTGTGGTGTTGACAATTGGTCTACTGTGGTGTACCGTAGTGTTGACAATTGGCCTACTGTGGTGTACTGTAGTGTTGTCAATTGGTCTACTTTGGTGTTCTGTAGTTTTGTCAATTGGCCTACTGTGGTGTACTGTAGTGTTGTCAATTGGTCTACTGTGGTGTACTGTAGTGTTGTCAATTGGTCTACTGTGGTGTACAGTAGTGTTGTCAATTGGTCTACTGTGGTGTACTGTAGTGTTGTCAATTGGTCTACTGTGGTGTACAGTAGTGTTGTCAATTGGTCTACTGTGGTGTACTGTAGTGTTGTCAAACTGTCTACTGTGGTGTACTGTAGTGTTGTCAATTGGTCTACTGGGGTGAACTGTAGTGTTGTCAATTGGTCTACTGGGGTGTACTGTAGTGTTGTTATTTGGTCTACTGTGGTGTACTGTAGTGTTGTCAATTGGTCTACTAAAATGTTTTCAATTGGTCTACTATATTGTTTTCAAAATGATGTACTAAACTGTTTTCAGTTCGGTCTACTACAGTATCTTAAATTGATCTACTATAGTGTTTTCAATTGGCCTGCTTTATTGTTTTCAATAAATGTAATATATGTTTAAAATACATACACTTTATAATAAATTAAAGCGACCTTACGAAATTTAATAAGAATTCAGGAGCTTTGTGAATTCAAGCCCTGGCTAGATTACCTTGTGTGCATTCAGGCAGGTTGCTCCAGTTGCCGCTCGGCAGACATCTTGTCTCATTGCCCCCGGTCATGGAGAAGTTGTTCGAGCATGCGTAATGCGCTTCGCTCCCCACGATCGTCTTTCCGGTCAGGAGCGTGTAACTTCCGTTTTCGATCTCGTTTGGCTTTCCGCAGTCTGGGTACCGGAAGTGAAGCAAAACGTGTCCGTAGGCGCTTGGTTGTTTGACAATAAAAAACTCCTAGCCACTGTTTGGTTAATGATAACTAATCATTTGATTTCTGGACTATGATTATTTTTTATTAGTTAAAGAACTAAGCGCCTATAAACGTGTCGATATTTGTATCTTGTATTAAATATCTTCCATGGCAGTGTATTGTTCTCATCCGTGTGTACAAATACTACCGAAACATGTTCATGATTTCTTTCAGCATTTGAATGTTGTAATAATAGAAACAGATGACTTAAGAACATGACAAAAGATCACACTAAAACATCTAATGTGTCAAGCTCCCAAACTAAATACGCCTATGCACTCTGACCGCTTATCGACAATCGCCCACCACAGGTACTAACCACGAAATCCTCGTGCTGACTCAAACTATAAATAGCCAACTGGGAAATATGTGTCAACACGATCACTTGCTGATTTGTTTATTGTTTTGCTCTGCGCTTTTCTCTGAGGTCAGTGATGATTTTAATCACTGTCACATCGTTTCAATTTCGGAGTGTATTTTGCATTATGGTAGTTTTTTGTAATAATTTGGCTAGACTTTAGAATCTTTCCACAACTTTTGCTGCTAATTCATGGGACATCTAATGTGTACCTTTGTCTTTAAGTCGGTAAAAACACTCAAGTATATCAGAATTTTCCTGTAATTGATAATTTTCTGGGCATATGCCCAATTTGTGCATGGGCACACAGTTTGGTACCGTTTGCATTAAAACAAAACCATTAACATTTTAAATCAGAGGAATCCAAATCAGTCAGTCGTAATTCTAGTAATGAATTCAGGTAAAAAGTTTAGTGTCAGTCGGATTGAGCTTATATAATTCCTAAACTGTTTTGACCTCGTTTTTCTCCGACGTTAGTGATACGATTTATTAGCAAGTATGAGAATCTCTAGTTACGCCCCTGTTGTTCTACTGACATAATCTGAAATCTCCCTTTTGTATATTTGTGTCGGCTGTTTGTTTTTTCAATTATTTGTTTCTTTTTGTTCTTTTGAGCCATTCTATTCCCTATATATTGGTGTGACCGATATAAAACATAACCAGCAATATCAAAGGAGAAACACCAGTGTAATTTATGTAGCATTCATTTGGTCTTCTAACGTGTTCTTCTTTGTAAACGACCTTGCTATCTAACGAATTAATTGTAGTAACTTACGTTCTATCAGATAGTTTTGGTAAATAATCACCAAAGCACTTACAACTTTATTCCCGGACCCATATACACAAAACTCCTTAGTGAAACTTAAGTAAATGTCTTCAAATCATAAAATTCCCTACGTCTGTGGCTGGTCGCATTTTACAATGCATTTTGTCACAAATGGTTTTAATCTGTTAATAAACAGATGATTTTTATTTTTCCATTTTTCCAATATAAAATATTAATTGTCGCATGTTAACTTGAATTTGAATTTTTCACTTAAATATCACGTTTTCATCAGGACTTTTGTGGATGTGGCCCAAGAACTACACCGGATGTTGCGCATCTTACCCTTTACGCATTCCGGAAGTTTTGACCACGTGGCGTTCCCTTGGCAGACGACCGAGACCGAGTTCGAATCCCGGAAGGCGTATCCCTGGTTACACTGGTAAATGACTGACGTACCCGGTTCGTACCTGTCTGAAATTTAGGAGCATTTAAAGGGTTTAAACTATTGGCATAGCGTATTTAAGGTCACGATAAAATACGACGTAAATGACCTTACGAACCATAAATAGGGTTCAATTTCGCACCCACTAAAACTGCCGGTTCATCAGCAACGCATGTCGCGTCTTAAAACCAAATGTTGGACATGTAAAAACTACGGTAACTATAATCGAATAATTTGTTTAATTTTTTTTATCCACAATTCCGACTTACATTTTTAGACGGTCTTAAGTTTATCACAATTATTTTTCGCAAGCAAACAGTTTGATGCCCAGTTAATATGTTGCGTCGGTGGGGGGGGGGGGTGGGGGTGGAGGACTGGAATATACCTGCAGAAAGACCGTTTGGTTTGGATGTGGTCACAACCGGTGTTGGCGTTGCGACGGTCGTGGTGGTGGTCACCTCTACCGGAAGATTCGTATTGCTGCTCGCAGCGGGGGTCACCGTGGCAACCGTGGTGTTGTTGTCATTAAACAGGGATGTTGTGTTGCTGCCGCTCTTATTTCCGCTTGCTGTGGTGTTAGCGTCCGTCGGCCCCCTCGTCGTGACGTCAGTTGCGGTGGTGAGGTCCGGAAACTCCGTTGTGGTGGTGAAATCTGGGGTTGTGGTTGTTGTTATAGTTGTAGTTGTTGTTGTTGTTGGGGGAACGCTGGACTGTGGGGACCCATTATCTACAGTCGGTATCGTGGGGCACATGTTGGCTAAAAATACAGAATGCGTATACCAAATGATGATTTCAGAAGTTTTTGCATATATTTTTCTTTTACAAGAAAAGAGCGAGTTTCTTTAACAAAATATATGAGGTCTAAGTGTTTGGTGGCTGATGTTGGCTTTCCTATTAGCCCCTTGTTATACCACATGCGGGTATATTTGTAGCAAAGCTAGACTACTTTGTTAAAGGAGAATATATACTAGAATAATTAAGCAGGTATACATTTACAAGCTAAAATCTAAGCCTGTGAA
This sequence comes from Congeria kusceri, assembly GCA_027627225.1. NCBI lineage: Eukaryota > Metazoa > Mollusca > Bivalvia > Myida > Dreissenidae > Congeria > Congeria kusceri. The sequence goes on along the minus strand of CM051034.1, from coordinate 3,939,089 downwards.
CCTGTCACATGGGGAAATTGAACATCCGCCTATCAGGAATTTTTGAAATTTTCTGAATAATGGGGTTGCCATAATCGAATATAAAGCAATTCAGTCTTTCAAATTGCCTCTAAATAAAGGAGACACGTTTCTTTCTGACACCTGCTTTCAGATAGTTGACATTGGAAATTCTCTCATACTTTCGTGCTTTAAGCAAGCCATTCAAGCTCAAGCAACCATCCATTTTCATCACTTGAACAGGCGTACATTTGTTTCATTTTGTCTGCAATCGGAGTTCGCATTTGTAGTAGATCTCAAGTCTCAATGCTAAACAAATAGCAATTCAATGCGATACAACATTCCATGGGTTTTGTATCACTTGTGTTGCCTGTATGTAGACACATGACGTTCGCATCGCCGACGAGTTTGGGTTTCAGTTGACACTTGTAGGTGGCAAACTCACCCTCCAGTGTCCCGCTCATGTCAGTCAGGTTGGCATACATGACCGACTTTGGCATTCCGCAATCTAGCAATTAGTATTGTTGGCTACTACTGTTTCAGTATTCACGCAGATATTTGATTGGTTTCAATTCCAAGCTATGCCACCACCAACTGTCACGTGACCGTAGTCAGATCACGTGGTGCAAATTAAAATGGCGGACACGCCGAAGAAAAACAGAGAAAAAACCCTCGCGTTGTTAATTTTAGTTTTATAATTGTGCTCCTTATTTTTTATTTGAAAAATCAATGTTATAAATCTGGAGCAGCAGTACAGTATTTCTGATGTATTTTATTTTAATCAGTATCTTGAAAACAAAAATCTTTCTTGATCTGGACTGCTAGGTGGTGGCAGTGGTTACTATACTGAACCAAAAAAGTAACTTTCACTAAGTTTGAATGTATATAATTTGTCAGAGTTTGAGTTTGAATATATTTGACTGAAATCTTGTGTTCGTTGTATAAGGTTTTCGTATGAATCTTCTGGGATTATTCGGTCGATTTTGCAAAGTAAAACGATTTTGCAATAAACACACACATTTATGTGCGTACATCTCTTACGTAACCGTGACAACTTGTATGTACTTTACGAAAGTTTCTTCTTAAGTTTAGTATATGAACCGTCGGTAGTTACCGCTGCGAAGAGTATGCTATTGGCTATAATCGAAGTCCTTGCTGTGGTCGTCAGCGATTGGCTGATAAGCCACGCCTACTCTTGGCTCTGCGAATGAGAGTTATATTGTATTGTTTCATGCATGCTACTTTTAAAGCAGTTGCCTTTTCGTAGTAATAGACAATAAACGTTGAAACACAAGTCTGTCTTGGTCTTGATTTAACCATTCCTTTAAGGCTCATAGAACGTTACACTTGCCTTGTCCGAAATACAAACCGCGAAAGAAACGATTTATTTCTTGACCCAATCAACACGTTTGACGTAAACTACGTAACGTTTAATTTAATTTTAGTATTGCTTTTATTTAGTCATTGTCTTTTAATTTTTACAATACCGATTGAAATCAGAGGCAAATGCGGTAATTGTATACTATTTGTGCTAGGTATTAAGCAGAATACAGCGAATTGCAGTAAGCATACATATATATATAAAGCCAAGTACGTGCACGTGCCTACTTTCTAGCCTTAATATCATGCTTTAAATATTGTATTTACAAGATAAAGTTTGTAGGTTAGTAGTATTCCGATCCCTCTAACCAAAAAATCCCGAGTCCACGCTTGATATCAATACATGTAGTTTTTTTCAGAATTTGATGTCGACACCAAAGCGAAAATTTATATGTGGTAGTGTGTTCCAAATTATTATTGAGATTCGTTAGGCAAAGCATGTCCGGTTTCGCTTTTATCTAGTTCCTGTAAACTTACCTAACACACAAGATGGCGGCTGCGACCAGTTCGCCGTTGATTGGTTGATGACGAGTACACACGTGATCGTCTCTTGACCAATCAGCTTGTAACCACGATCGCAAGTGTACGCTACCGTAGCGTTGACAGTGCGGTTGTATGTTTCGGAGTGCTTTCCATTGCTTATTTGCGGTAGCGGTCCACATTCTGTGAAACAAGTAATGCTAACTATATAATTCCGAAATACACTTTTGAAACAATTTGGCTTGTACAGATGAGCTTATATATTTGAGAATCAGTGCTTGAGCAGGTGTTTTTGAGAAACTACATGTATACATTAAATCTTCAGCAACATTACTGTTTATCAAAAGAAAACATATACATATACATCCGGTTGCTATGGTAATAAATATGTGCGTTTAAAGCGTACCCGATTGAATCCGATATGGTTGCTATGCCAATGACTGTTCTTCTTTCAGGACGACTTTCTTGATGCATCGCAAAATATGTGATTTTATCGATTAGCTTTCCCGATTGTATGTGACATGTTGCTATGGTATTATTTTGTCGTGAGGTGTGCCCAGCATGGTTGCTATGGCAATGACAATATTTATCGGGATAACTTTCCATATACTATAATGTTTAACCGCGAAATTTTGCTTTTATAGAGCTGCGTACTCGACTATGTCCGACATAGTTGCTATGGTAATAAATGTGTTATTTTATCGAGATGCGTATCCGACTGTATCAGACATGGTTGCTATGGCAATGACTATATTTATCGGGATGGCTTACGGTATATTTTCTTGTTACACCGCGACATTTAAGATCGAGATGCGTATCCGACTGTATCCGACATGGTTGCTATGGTAATACATGTGTGTTTTTATCGAGATGCGTATCCGGCTGTATTTGACATAGTTGCTATTTTTATCCGGATGTCTTACCGTACACTTTCTTGTTACACCGCGGCCCGGGGGTCCACACGTACATGCCCTTGGTCGGGTCCTGAATGCAAGTGATCGTGGGCGGGCCAACCATCTCGTAGAAGGGGTCGCACGTGTACGTCACCTTGGACCCGCCCACGTAGAACGTGATGTTGTAGTCCATCTGCGCATGCGCGACGACTTCCGGGGCCAAGCATCCTGAGGACAGGAAGTGGTACTTTAAATGTTTAAATATATATTTTATGTGCACGTACATGTTTTAAATTTAAGTTTTCATTCAGACTCAAGGGTTAAGAATGTAAATGTTCTCCGGCTTATGTAATTTGTCTTATGTGCCTTTCTTCCAATGACAGTGTAACATCATGCTATAAGTACCTGAATACTCTTTTGCTGATATGCAAACCTCACAGCATATTTAAATATACCACGCGATCTCGAACCCACGATCATGTAAATCCCCAAATGCCATAAGGCAGTGCTTTAGATGAAACTATACCAGTTCCAGAGAAAAGTTATTTTGTAAATTGTAGCGGTATGTCCCAACTGAGTTAGTATATTGGAGATAAGTTTCGTTGCCATTTTATCCAAGTCGTAAGAACGAGGTACGGGGATTGAGACATTGACTGGTTACATATTGTTATGCTCCCGAAGGAGTGCATATTAAAATCGAACCGTCCGTCCGTCTGTCCGTCCGTTTGTTAGTCCGTCCGGCCAAGGTTACTTTTTTTTTTGTTATGTCAAATATATTAAATGCTATCAAAGGTATTTACTTTAAACTTGAATTTCTTCTTTACTATCAATGTCTCCACCAGGGAAAACAACCCCCACAACTCTGTTGTTCTTTTCAGAGATTTATGCCCCTTTTTAACATAAAAAAATTTAGTTTAAGTTTTACATAAAGATTTCTAGGGCAGTTATTTTGACTAAGAATTGTTATGTTTACATATTTCATTCACTTTTATTTACAAAGATTCATTTTGGTTTCAAAGGTCACGGACAGTGCATTCGGGGGCATATGGTTGTGACAACACTTGTTAAAACACTGTGGCACTACTATAAATTTACATACCCTGTGTTGGGCAGAAAGGGTTCATCAAATGGTTCGGGGCATGGTCGTAGCAGTCGCTGATCCAGTCAGGCCCGTTGTTGTGCGACCGCAGTGCGGGGTTAGAGCATTCTGAATTACATCAACATACCACTCGTTTTTTGCCATTTACATATATTTTCATTCTGGTTATTAAATATCGTATGCAGTTCAAGGCACTAACGTAAAATGTTCCATTTAATATGGTGACCGAAAAGTGAAGTAGAAACAAACGTGTACGTGAAAACTGCGTCTAATTTCAGAATTGGTGACAACCTTTCTTGAAAATTAGTCAAATTTTCACAAAAAGTATCTGGTTTTCTTATGCAACAATTTGCCACCATACGTTGTTACTCACTTGAATCTTAAATAATATAAAAATTGTCAAGAACAGAATTGAGGACAAACTAAACATGATATGTATGTCATTTGCATTTGGCGTGCACTGTCGCCTACAATTACATTTCACGTTTTACATATGTAGTACAGTACAGCGAGCATTCTTGCAGATGTATTAAGATATTTGAATGTGTCGTTTACTTAAAAATAAGTCAGCTCTGGAGGAACGCATTACAGTGAATAAAAAAATAATTTTGTCATATGAGCAATAGCTCAATGTAAAGAAAATAGAAAAATACATAATCCCGTGAAGAACATAGTGACATTTTGCTGAAGAACAAAGATGGCTACACGATGCTTACTATGTACGCATCAATGTGGAATTGTGTTAAAAGTATTATTTTAAAATAATGGAATTCACAATGAAAATTAAGGTGTTCTTAACTCCGGCTGCACTTGTAATAATTCTCATAACTCTGTTTTGCACGCACTGTTATCTACAATTACATCTCAAGTTTTATGTATGCAGATGTCATAGGAATGATAAGATATCTGAATGTGTCGTTTTCTTTAATATAAGTCAGCACTGGAAGAACGCATTAATTTGTGAATTAAATAATAATTTTGTGATATAGGTAATCGCTCAATGCAAAGAAGAAGAATACATAAATAATACATATTCCCGTTTACAAAATATTTGACATTCTGCTATAGAACAGTGGGTGGGTGGTTGGATGTGTGGGTGGGTGTGTCCGTCCGTCAGGAATTCGTTTCCGCTCTGTAACGTTTTAAAAGGCTTTCAATAAAACTTTAGATTATTATTTATCATGACCAGACAATTTGTCGCGTTCAACACCTATGCTCGTCTATCGAAGGTCAAGGGCACATTGCAAGGTCAAAGGTCAAGGATTTTTGTTTCCGCTCCATAACTTCTGTTTGCCTGTAAGGATTGTAATATTACTTTAGATAAATATTCCCGATGACTATACGATGTGTCGCGTATAACACCTATGATGTCTGTCACAGGTCAAGGTCAACATTTAAGAGTAAAGGTCAAGGATTTTGTTTCCGCTTCATAACTTCTAAATTGATGAAAGGATTTTAATATTACTTCAGATTATAATTCTCCATGACTAGACGACGTGTCACGCGTGCTCGTCTGTCAAAGGTCAAGGTCACTATTTAAGGTCAAAGGTCAATAACTTTTTTTTCCACTCCATAACTTCTGAATCCTGGTAATGATTTTAATATTACCTCAGAGGGTTTGTTGTGTACATTACACATGCTTGTCTGTCAAAAGTCAAGGTCACAATTCAAGTTCAAACGTCATATTTATCTGGAGCATATTTTTTGGCATGGAGGGATTTTCTAATAACTTAAAAATAGAAATGTTCACCACTATTAGATGTCATGCGCAAGAACCAGGCTTTTTGTTTAGAGGTCAAGGTCACATTAAGAAGTCAAGATATTTGTCCAGATATATATTGCACTCTTTTTCTGCCTTCGTTTGACAAGCCATTGCATCAGGGGCATACGTCACATTCCGTACAAGCCTTGTTTAACTAAGCAAATGACTTACTGGAGTTTGCTAGAGTGAATCACCTTAGGAATGTGTCTGTGAAATTATTTTAAAATCCAGCAAGCGGTTTCCGACAATAAGATTTTCAAAATTTTCATTGTAGTCAAAAACTGCCGCCCTCCCCCCCCCCCCTCCGGACAACCACTGACCACAAAAGCTCACTCCTGAGTATGTCTTGCTCAATGCTGGTATTTATAAACAATCTTAGTCAAAAATTATGAAAAAGTATCAAAATTCTGAAATTTTATTGTTTGATTTTCTGGAAAATAATTGTATAAAGAATTTTACTCAGGTATGTCAATATTATTCACAGTTTATTAATATTTAGTGTATGTCATGATTATATTTCAAAGCATAGTGTTTCAAACACAATTTTCTTATGACTAATATGGACTTATTTTCAACTTAAGTTAATAATAACTTAAGAATCTTTATAAATATGGCCCCAGTTGGGCTACTAAGACTATAGAAAACGTTACCTGCGCTCGTAATTAAACAGAAAACTGCTGCCAAAATACTCCAGTGCATGATACTGTCTATTTTGGCGACAGGTTACGTGTACAGCTTAGTGCGAACTGACGAATCCAAAGGCATTCTGGTCGTGCAGACAGAGTCGTCAGCAGAACTGATAAGGTGTCGTCTGAGAAACTGATAAGGTGTCGTCTGCTCTGGTGCTAGCTGGGGTCAGATTATGTAGTGAGAGCGTGAGTGTGTCACGACAATACATGCGAGCTTAAGGGATGTGTTCGAAGATGTATGATCGTCTTTTTTTTCAATAATATTTTTAATACACAGTTCCGAAAAATGTGTAAAACAAATATTTATGCAATGATCGAACAGCCTGGATGTTTGTACTTAAATGTTGCATCGTCGAAGACGAAAATATAACGTTACACATAAAGCAATATCGTGGAACGGACCTGTAAATGCCTCAGGCGATCTCCATTTAAAAACTAATTTAACGTTTACTTCTAACGATATAGACGGAAAACACGTGAACACGTGTTGTGCCACTTTATTGTGTAATCGTTTCTTTTTCGTGATTCCTTTTTTCAATAGTTTTTTTTTATTTGCGCAATATCCTTAAATATACCCCCTTGAGGCGTCATTATCAGTCTGATAGCGAGCTGTGATGTAAATCGCAAAATTACTTTATAGGCAAATTATATCAATATTGTAACACATGAAATTATTGAATCATGGAGTATTGGCAGTTTTTGCGCGCTTTTCCATCGCAGTGGTTAAAATAATGTATGTAGGTCGATTTATGCAAAATTGAATTCAGTAAGTATTTAAAGAATTGCAGCCTTTAAATGAGTGCTTGTAATTCATCAGACCATATATACCCCAGTATTGTGCAGTGGTTAAAATCTGTTGAGTCAATGCATTGTTATAACTACTGAATATGGTAAATATTAAATACATAGTAACGCTACCATTCAACGTTACAACGAATGCTTAATCTTGTAAACCAAATAACGTTGTTAATTCATTGTAGTTTAACATATCGGTTGGTATAGCAACGCTTAGCCTCGGGTTTCGTTGCAGCCCAGTAAATATCATGATATTCAGCGCTCAATTTTATTCAAATGATGACCAAAATAGTCAAAACTTGTTACAACCAAGTAACGAGCGCTTTACTAATGGTGAACCGTATAGACCTAAAAGTGTTATTTCCTGTATATATAGATAGAAATTAACTTTGTGACATAACCTGTAGACCAGGTTGCACATAAGACGAGGTCAAAGATACCACAGCACATGCTCCTATATTGAATCCCAATACATTCTCAAATCTAGCGATAACACGCACATGAAATGTGTGAGCTAGAAACAAAAGGGCAATTTCTCATCACCGTGTACACTTGTAGACAAAACGATAGTCAAAGAATTGCACGTCGAATACGAGTAGACCTGTCACCTACATGTACGTGCCAAGTTTGACCTTGTGAAAATGCCATACAAGTCAAGTTTTGCCGAATAAACATTTCCGAAAACAGTTTGAGATTGAATTGGTGTTATAAAAAATACGTGGAATATACATCTTTTACAGTTGCCTGTTCCTAAATGTTCTTTATCAACACATATATTGTGTGCTCATCATTACGTTTGATTACAGAGGTCAATATTTGAGGCTACCGGTTTAAATTTGGAGGTCAACTCTCCAAATTGTCTTTTTGTATATCAGTTTCATAATTTAATAATACCGTCAAGAAAATTCATGTAACAGTCAATAAAAACGTCTTTTAATGATAATCTGGCGTTTAGAGTAAAGCTGAATTATTGTTTTTGGACGCTTATAATTTTGGTAACAAAAAGCGCCTAAAAAGCATATAAAGAACAACCCATTGCAAACAATGTTTTTATTTGTCTATATACTGTATAAACAAGACTCGGAATTCTAACATGGCTACCCACTCGGCTATTCGGGGTATTCATCTTATGTCGGAACTGAAATACAGAACGGGAATTAACAAGAAGGTTTACTGGTGATGATCCTTGATCGATATTTTAAGACTGTACACTAAAAAAAAAACACAAAAAAACAGTAACAGTATGTACCACTACATCGTTCGGGATTTCGCTTATTTGGATGAAAATATGATTATCGGATAATATCATATTCTCAGTAAAATTGCATTTTTTTTACTGACTTTGATAGAATGAAATATTCTGGATATCATTGCACAATGTTTAGATGAAAGTATTTATACGTATTTGAACAACTATAATGTTTACCAAACGCGAAATGACCATCCAAACGTAACATTGGTGGGAATCGTAGTAGAGGTCTTCTTGAATGCAATGTTACGTTTATATTTATTTATGTTAATTAACGAGCTTGTGCTAATGGCAATTCCTGATATTATAACTATTCTGTTTAAAATTAAAGAAGGTATAATCGCTCTCTCTTTAGGCCAAAGTTTGTTGATTTTTGTCTATCGTATCCGCCGACCCAATTTGTTTCAAAATACATCAAGAAAGAGACAAAAACAATATCGTAAACATGATGAACCAAAAATTTATAATAAAAAACAACAACAATTATTTCCACCGATGCCGTATTCCTTAAAGATATTCTAATTATTCAACTTACAATTATAATATTAAAACACAGTGTAACATATATTAATTCAAAGAAATCGTGTTGATGAATGTTTATATAACAAACATTTCAATGAATTATTGTTATTACCGTCACGTCTAATGCGAAACAAATTGTTTATAATGCAATTTTTTTCCCCGTCCGACTGGAAACTTTTCCAAAACATGTACAAGAAAATAAAACAATAAAAAATGGCCCTACCGCTGCAAGTGGCGTCCGCCAGGGGGCCGGACACTTCATCGATGTTTTCGTAGTTTTCCACGTTAAAAACGTAGTTCTGCTGAGAGGCGACATTTCTGAGCTCCTGTTGGTTGTCGGTGAAGTCACCGACGCCGACAGCGTACACTGTGACGCCGCTCTCTTTCAGCAGTCGCGCCTGTTCCGCAGTTTTATTGACGTCATTGCTCATACCTACATAGGAAACTTGTAATGTACACTTTTTATGACCCTTTTCTAGATGTAAAAATCCGGACATTGAGATAGTGAATCAGTCCGTTTATTCAATGTTGTTCTGCAAGTAAAATGTTATCTCTTACCGTCGGACACGAGAATGGCGATGTGGGACGCGTTGAGCCTCATTCCGTTTTGCTCCGTGAACATTGCCTCCCTCGTCATTTGCAACGCCTCGTACGTGTGGGTCGCACCGCCATTGTAACTTGGGAATTAAGCAATAAAACACATATCTTCAATTGTAGAATTCGGTGTTGCCAAAGCAGGACTTCGGGCACAACGATATTACAGGGATCATATGTCAAGGCTGTAAAGGGCTGGAAATGTTGCATCCACACAATAGAGTAAGGACGCCGCACGGCTGGAAAATTTAGCAGGAAGACATCAGAAAGGTTGAAGAGGAAACAATGGAAGCTAAGGCCGTAGAGCTATTTGTTCAAAGAGACTAGAGAAAATTGACTTTACCCGAAATCAAATGTAATACGGAAGTATGAACCTCTGACATTACAGTTTATATTAAAGGACGGTCCATTATATTCCGCCATCACCAGCAAACCTTGCTCGCCGACAGATAACCCAAACTGCCGACTAAGTGACGCCGACAGATAACCCAAACTGCCGACTAAGTGACGATAATGGAATATATATACTGTATATACTGTCATCCTGCATCGACAAGCTTTATCATATGCATTCTACCGGTGTCGCCATGGCATTATCCATATAGACAGAGGGCTTTATATACACTTGTTCATTTGTTTAGGGAGGCGAAACAGCAACAACATCAAAAGATGGAAAATGGAATTCAAGCTGCAACCACAAAAGAGAGGCAACATTCTATTGGAAATTAACCTTCCCCGAATTTTTCTAAACCACACTTGGACAAGACGTTTCAATTTAATCAAAGAAGTTGATAGTGGAGGAAATTGACCGGGCCGTGGAAGGAGACTGCAGTACTTCATGAGTTGAGGCTGGCTTAATATACAAAGATAAACTTGGCTCTTTCCAGTGGAAGTTGAACGTCGTGACTTTCCGGAAACGTCAGGACGGAATATGCATAGCTGGAAATGAAAGCAAAGCTGAGGCTTGGTACGCAGCAGAAAGAGGCATTTACTGAGGTGACTATTGACTATCGATAATCGGAGACTGTACCGGAGTTAAAAGATTAAAACACGGTTGATCGATTGGTGGTGTGTCGCGCGCAGGAACCAGATGCCTAGGTCCCGGGTCAAGGTTACACCTAAAGGTCGAAGGTCAAATATAAGCATTTAATCCACAGACCCTGTCCGGAGCATAATTTTGTTCAGCATGGAGGGAATTTCAAATAACTTTGCACAAAAGTTGAGCATCGTGAGGCAGTGTGTCGCGCGTAAGAACCAGGTCCCTAATTCCAAAATCAAGGTCACACTTTAAGGTCAAAGATCAAATGTAAGATTTAAGCCATAGACACTGTCCGGAGCATAATTTTGTCCAGCATGGAACGAATTTCAAATAACTTGGCACAAGTGTCCAGCATGGTAATACGGTGTGTCGCGCACAAGAAAAAGGTCCCAAGGTCAAAGGTCAATGTCACACGTAACGGTCAGAGGTCAAATATAAGAATGTTAGTCATAGACCCTGTCCGGAGCATTCTTTTGTCCAGCATAGTAGGAATTTCAAATAACTTGGCACACGTGTTGAGCATGGTGAGTCGGTGTGTTGCTCGCAAGAACCAAGTCCCTAGGTCCAAGATCACACTTTTAGGTCAAATGTGAAATATAAGAAATCTAAGCCATAGACACTGTCCGGAGCATTATTTTGTCCAGCATGGAAAGAATTTGAAATAACTTGGCACAAGTGTTGAGCATCGTGAGACGGTGTGTCGCGCGCAAGAACCAGATCTCTAGGTCCAAGGTCTAGGTCGCACTTAAGGTCAAAGTTCAAATACGAGTATAAGAATTTAAGCCATAGATACTGTCTGAAGCATAATTTTGTCCAGCAGGGAAGGATTTTAAACTAATTTGGCCGAAGTGCTAAGCATGGTCAGTCGGTGTGTTGGGCGCAAAAACCAAGTCCCTTTGTATAATGTCAAGGTCACACTAAAAGGTCAAATTTCAAATATAAGAATTTAAGCATAGACCATGTCCAGAGAATAATGTTATTAAGCATGGAAGGATTTTCAAACAACTTGGAAAAAGTAAAATGCATTACGCGGTGGTGACGCGTGCAATAACCAGGTGCCTTTGTCCAATGTCAAGGTCACACTTTAAGGTCAAGTATATGTATATATGTTAAGATTCTGAGCAAGGCAATAACTCTGTCCAGCATTGAAGGATTTTCGAATAACTTGTAAGACGATGTGTCATCCGCAAAAACTAAGTCCAAAGGTGAAGGTCACAGATCAAAGGTCAAGTGTAAGAATGTCCATGCACTCTGTATATAACATAATTTTGTCCGGCATGGAGGAATTTTGAAATAACTTGGCAGAAATGATCAGCATTATGAGACGGCATGTGGCGTTTAAGAACCAGGTCTGTAGCTGAAAGGTCAAGGTCATTAATCAAGGTCAAAAGTCAAATAATTTTCCAGAGAATAATATTGTCATGCATGCAGGGATTTCAGATAAATTGGCAGACATGATCACCATCACCAGTTATGTGTTGCATGCAAGAACGTGACTTGTGAAGTTAGTAAATTACTTCCCTGTATTCATGAGTTGCAAAGCATAATTCAAAAATAATAAAAGGCATGTTGTTGATTTTGTACAGAATGATTTAAGATAGCAAGAGTAAGTGAAGCATAAAAGAGCCATAACTCATAATTGCCTAAAAGTTTTAATTACTACCCTTTATTGATTCTTTCGTAAGAACTAAAACTATTTTGTGATATCTCAAATTACTTCACACAATAAGAGAATACATAAGCAGAAAGTACAATATAAAAGGACAATTCTCCTTTTGCAAAATAATGTGTATGCATACAGTCAAAGCGGCGCCATGTAGAAATGGCTGCAAAGGTGGGGGCATCTGTGTCTGTGAAAACATTTTTAGAGATATATAAGGCTTGTCAAAATGTCGTCATACGTGACGAATCATTGCTAGTCTTCGTAGATTGTTAACTGGTGTAAAGAATGATTGCTAATAACGCTTTACCTGATGTTACGGATGTACTGAATCATGCTTTCGGTGTCGTTAAGGAAGGTCTTCAAGTGGAACGAGATCACGACCTGGTCCGAGAAGAACAGGAGACCAAAGCGCGTCTTGTCGGCAGGGAACATGTTCATCATACTGATGAGGAATTCTTTGGTTTGGTTGAATCCGTCCACGCCTACACTGCCTGAGGAGTCTATCATAAACACCAGGTCCGCGGACTTGCGGATACATTCTGGAAAATGTGGAAATACAAAACATGTACAATTGTGGGGGAGCGGTAACGGGTAGAAATATTGCAACTAAAATCAAATCCTAACGCTCGGTCTAAACCTTTTCTCTTGTCAACGGATAATGTAGGAACATCAGACTGGAGAAAACATTACGGTTGAGATTAGAAAAAAAAACTAAGTTACTGACTCGAACCCGGAATCCGTGTGCAATAAGCGAACATCTAAACAACCTTACCGCTGTTGTGACCCATCTCAAGTCACGTGACATAGGACAAATACTTTACATGGAAACCACCGTTTTGAATACATTTCTACACGTTGACATTTAAATGACGAAGCACTTGACACGTCTTATTGGAATTTGGTTATTTCTAAACGTTTGGATAGTTTCACAAAGATATTGCCCTTATGTTCTGTTTCATACTTAAAAAGTAAAAAGTATCATTCCATCTGATTAAGGTTCGATACACGTAGAAATGTTCACTTACCGCAGTGAGGACGTGCAGTCCACGTTAAATTCCGTATGCACTGAACAAACGTATCACCGACCAGTTGGAACCTCTCGTTGCAGACAAGTCTAGAAGAAACAAGGCTTGTCACAGAATGGGGCGTATGCCTCCGAAGCAAATGCTGTCAGAGAAAGGCAACGTGAAATGTCAGAATTTATGTTATGGAGCGTAAACAAAAATCCTTGACCTTTGACCTTGCATTGTGACCTTGACCTTTGACAGATAAGCTTGGGTGATCTACGCAACACGTCGTCTGGTCATGGTGAATATCTGAAGTAATATTCAAATCCTTTCGGGCATTTAGAAGTTACAGAGCGGAAACAAAAATCCTTGACATTTGACCTTGAATTGTGACCTTGACATTTGACAGTGTTGTACGCAACACATTGTCTGATCATGGTGAAAAAATAAACTCTCAAGTTGTGTTGAAATCCTTCCAACTTTTAAACAGTTACAGAGCGAAAACGAAATCCAAACAGACGGAGCCATCCACACACCCACACGCAACTACCCACGGACAAACGGACGGACGATGAAACTGCTATATGCCCGCATTCAGGGGCATAAACAACTCAACATTTTTAGTTGAACCAAATGAAATATTATTAGTCAGGGTTCAATGTCATTTTTGGCAAAGACGTTTTAGTCAGCCCAATAATTTTAATTAATCATATAATTTTCAGAAATCGTTCATAATGTAGCGTTTCTTTTCTATTAATATCACAGCGATGTCAGGATTTATTCATAAATGCATCAACACGAAGCATAAAAATAAAAATAAAATACTTGTGTAAATCACCTGAATCCCGGCACGTTCGTTTCGTTGCAGATTCGGTCAGTGTTGTTGTAGTAGATCTCAGTCCCGCACTCGCATTTATTTATATCACAAAAGCACTGAGAATTGTTGCACAAGTTACCCAGGCTGAAATTTCCATTTGGATCATAAAGTTCTCCGCAATCTGAAGTACAAGTCATAATTTGGTTAAAATATTACCTCGATGTTTTCCCATAATTGATCTACACACAGTGTTCTTAATTGTCTGCTAAATTGTTTTTCATACTATTGTGCTTTTAATTTATGTACTATAGTATTTTCAATAGATATACTGTATTATTTTCCATTGTCTACTAAAGTGTGTTCAATTGATCTACGGATATTCTTTCGACTGATACTAAAGGGGTCTACATTGTCTTAAGTTTTCCCAGTTCTATCTTGCATCCAATATAGCTTTTCCAATTGATTACTGAAGTTCTCTTGTTTGATATACTGTAATGTTTCTATTTTCTACTAAAGTCTTTTAAATTGATATACTGTAGTGTTTTCAACTGATGTACTATAGTGTTTTCAAAAGTCTACTAAAGCGTTCTGAAGACTATTTCAATTGATGTACTAAAGTGTTTCCAGTTTATCTTGTATTATGTTTTCCGTTGATCTACTGTTGTGTTTAAATTGGTCTTGTGTTTTCATATGATGTACTATAGTGCTGTCAATTGGTCTTCTAAGGTGTTTTCAATTGATGTACTATAGTGTTTTCATCTGGTCGACTATGGTGTTTTACATTGATTTTCTATAGTTATTTCATTTGATGTACTAGAGGTGTACTAGAGGTGCTGTCACTTGGTCTACTTTTTTGTATTTCAATCGATTTACTATAGTATTTCCATTTAATGTACTGTAGTGTTTCAGTTCGTCTTCTACGGTGTTTTATGTTGATCTACTATATTGTTTTCAATTAGTGTGCTATCTTGTTTTCCATATATGTACTATAAAAGTATTTAAAATAACATAATAATAACATACAGAGTCTTTAAGAAATTAAATTAGATTTCAGGAGCTTTGTGGATACCAGCCCTGGCTAGATTACCTGGTTTGCATTCAGGCAGGTTGCTCCAATTGCCGCTATCCAGACATCTTGTCACATTGTCCCCGGTCAAGGTGAAGTTGTTCAAGCATGTGTAGAGCGCCTCGCTCCCCACGATCGTCTTTCCGGTCAGGAGCGTGTAACTTCCGTTTTTGATCTCGCGTGGAGTTTGGCAGTCTGGGTACCGGAAGTAAAACAGAACGTGTGGATATTCGCTTATTTGTTAAACACAAAAGTCCTTTTCTCTATACATAACTAGTACATTAAAAACGCAAGATAGCTCACTCACCATTTCTATCGGTAACGTTAAGTCAAATGACGGGTTTCAATGTATAAAAATATTACATGTTTGGTTCACGAATTCTACATAATGCATGCAGGCTCTTTTGAAAAGTATAACCAGTCAATTGACTGCCTTTACGATAGGAAAGGATTTAAAGGAGTCGACCTCCCAAAATTACAGACCCCTTTGAAAATGGTTGCATAAAAAATAAACTTGTATAACCGTTATCCAACAGTAACAGTTATGTAATTGCATGAACGTTTTAGCTCAAAGAAGTATGCTTTAAAACGTATACGTGACAGGTCATATCGTATACGTTAAATGTTATTTATTTTTGTGTGGTTATTTGTTTCTAAATTTTCATTGTGGTTCATGCAATCATATCGACAATCGCCCACAACTTACTGACCACCCTGATGTGTTTACTCTTTTGCTCTGCGCTTTTTATTTCAGTTATGTTTTAATCATTGTCACATCATTTCATTGTAAATATTTTACATGCATTTGCTTTTCGTAGTGCATGCTGCATTATTGCAGACTGGTTGACAGATAAAAAGCAATTTGCTAGTCTATACAATCTTTCAGCAACGTTTGCTGCTAACGGTAACACATGCAGTAACTTTCAAATGCTGTGAATTTAACATCACACATTATGGCCCCACGATGTGAACCTTTGTCTCGTAGCCAGTAAATTTTACGAATTTGCCAATTATTGATACCGTTCTGAGGATATGCCAAATTTGAGTACACGCATTGTTTGTTGCCGTTTACATACAAAACAAAATCATTAATATTTTTAGCTCGACTTATCGAAGAAAAAGTAAGCTATTCTACTCGCCCCGGCGTCGGCGTCGGCATTGGCGTCGGTGTCCGAGCTAGATTAAAGTTTTTAGGTAAGCTGGTTTCTCAGGAATGGCTTGAGGGATTTCATTCAAACTTTAAACATTTATTCCGCCCATTTAAATGAACCTATATGCCAAGTTTAGTAACTCTAGTTTGAAATTATTTAAAATTATGGACCTTTTTACACTTAGAAATTTTACATATAAGCTATGTGGACAAGTTTTTCGGTATGCCGGTTTTTCAGGAATGGCTTGAGGGATTTCATTCAAACTTAGAATACTTATTTTCTATATTAAAATGAACTCATAGGCCAATTTTGATAACTCTAGTTTGAAATTTGCCAAAATTTTAGGCCTTTTTACACTTAGATATTGTACCTATAAGCTATTTACATAGGTTAAAGTTTTTCAGTAAGCTAGTTTGTCAACTTTTCGAAAGGCTCCACATAATTAAATTATTTTAGGTACTTAGGTGTAACATCGCACAACACAGGTCAAGTTAGACTTTAGTCACAAACCACTAAATGTTGACAGAGTTGTGGTCCGTATTGAACTTACCGGTAATTTGTTCTATATTCACTGTTACCATCATTAAATACAGGTCAAGTTCGACTTAGGTTACAAACCGCCAAATGTTGACAGAGTTAATGGCTCGTAATAAAATTATTTTTTTCCAAATACACTGTTAAACATTCACAAATCAAAGCATTCTCTTTGGGTCCATTTCTTTCAAGTTGATGCCATAGTTTTGTGACAAGGCCATATTGTGAGGGTATACCCGTCACTCGTGGGACAGTTCTAGTGGTTTTATCAGATAGTTTTGGTAAATAATCACCGAAGGATTTACAACTATATTCCAAGATTCATATAAAAAAAACTTACGTCTGTGGCTGTTCTCATTTTAAAATGAATTTTTTCACAAATGGTTGAATCATGGTGATGCATATTTGTCCATATTTCAAATATAAAATATTGATTTTCACATGTTCACTTGTATTTGAATTATTCACTTAAATGTCACGTTTTCTTCCAGGATTTTTCTGGATGTGGCCCCAGAACTACACCGGATGTTTCGCATCTTACCCAGTACGCATTCCGGAAGTTTCGACCACGTGGCGTTCAGCTGACAGACAGACGAGTTCGTATCCCTGAAGGCGTATCGATCGTTACACTGGTAAGTGACTGAAGTTCCCGGTTCGTACTTGTCTGAAATTACAGAGCATTAAATGACCACACTTATTGTATGTCTTATAACAGAAGAGCATTAAACGATCACACTTATTGCATATCTGATTACAGAAGAACATTAAATGATCACAAGTATTGCATATCTCATAACAGAAGAACATTAAATGACCACATTTATTGCATATCGCATTACATAAGAACATAAAATCTCCATTAATATTGCATATCTCATTACAAAAGAATATTAAATGACCACACTTATTGCATATCTCTTTACAGAAAGAACATTAAATGATCACATTTATTGCATATCTCATTACAGAAGAACATTAAATGACCACATTTATTGCATATCTCATTACAGAAGAACATTAAATCTCCACACATATTGCATATCTCATAACAGAAAAGCATTAAATGACCACACTTATTGCATATATCATTACATTCAACTTATTTAAATCTATAAGAATACCGTTTAGGGTTACGATTATAAGAGATCGTAAATGACCTTCCGCACCGTAAATAGGATTCAGGTCCGAACCCACTAAAACTGCTTGTTCATGAGCAACATATGCCGTATTGTAAAACCGAGTGCTGGGTAAATTATATGTATACATTAACTGTAAGTCATTAGGCATGTACAGTAATATCTTGATTGTCAGTTTAGAAACATTGTGTCATGATGGATGCCATTAATAGTGTAAAGTGAAATGACGAATCAAATGCAATGATGCTCTAATAAAATGTGTTGTTTAAAACGAGTTATATGGATTATGTTTGGATTTGGTGCGGTTGACTTTTTATCCGTGATATGGCCGTATATTCCCAGACGGTGTTCTGTTGTTTGTTTTTTTCAAAATTAAGTTGTTTGCCAAGCAGAATAGTTCCAGGCCCGGTTATAAGTTTGGGTTGAATAGGTGGGAAAGCTTGGACATACCTGCAGAAAGACCGTTTGGTCTGGATGTGGTCACAACTGGGGTGGGCATAGCGACGGTCGTAGTGGTTGTCTCCACTACCGGAAAATCCGTGGTGCTGCCAGCATCGGGGGTTGGTGTTGGTGGTGGCGTTGTTCTTGGGGGAACGCTGGCCAGTGACCCATGATCTATAGTCGGTATCTCGGGACACATGTTGGCTAAAAATAATAACATAATGCGTCAACGGATGACGATTTCATTAGCAAGTTTTTGCATATATGGTTTTACAATAAAAGTGCTATTTTCATTAAAATCAGCTTCTAAAATATATTAAATATATGCGGCCTGAGGGTTTGGTGGCTAATATTGGCTTTCCCTTTTGCCACATGTTATACCACATGCGGGTCGATTTGAAGCAAAACTATATTGATTTGTTACAGGAGAATATATAAAAGAATACTTTAGCGGTCACAGGCAGGTATAATTTTACGAGCTAAATTCTAAGCGAACAATTCTACAACAGCAATTTTCTGGACATGTCGAATGTGGACTTATACATACCCCTATTAGGAATATTTGAAAAAATTTGAAGTATGAGGCTGTCATAACTGAATTCAAGCATATAAAGCAATACAGTATACCGAGTTAACTATTAATAAAGCAGACACATAGCTTTCTGACACCTGCTATCAAACATGTGTTACTTGAAATTCTCTCAGACGCGCGTGCCTTAAGCAAGCCATTCAAGCTCAAGCAAGCCATACATTTTCACCAACAGACGTACCTTTTGCTTTCACTACACATATGTAGTAGATCTCAAGTCTCAATGTTAAAAGAAAACAATTCAATGCGACAATAGGTGATACAGCATTTCGTGAATTTTGTTTCATTTGTCATGCTAAATTGTTACGCCACCAAACTTTCCCCGCAGTGATCGCCCTTGCAAAACAAACTTCTCACGGTTATCTCCCTTCCAACAATTTATTAAATGTATAAACAGCACACGGTGGTCTCCCTTGCCGCACTTTATTGCAAACTTCCCACAGTTATCTCCCTTCGTATGCTACCATGCTAAACTGTATTCCAAACACATATACGTCGTAAAGTTTGCGCAGTAGCAGGGGAGATAACTTTAATTCGTTGTTTCTCACCCTTGTTGCATTCCGGGATTACACTCCATTCTCCGTTTTCCATGCAGTCAATTTTACTGAAACTTGTGATGAATACAAAGCCTTCATTGCAAGTGTAGATCACCGAAGAACCGAAGAGATGGCTATCGGGTGACTTGAATGTTGCATTGGCAACAGTAGGTACAGTACCGCAAGCTGAAATGTATACCAAAAATGGCATGCATGTAATCACTTTACTAAACATATCTTATGTGGCATTCGCTATACTGTTTAAATATTCTAATGTGTACCAAAAAGCTAAGTGTTTCTTGTATCAGTTGTTTTCCAGTCAACATGTTATGAAAAAAAGTCGATTTCCAATGTAATCAACATAATTAATCCAGTGTATATATGTGTCGTATCATATACAATCTCAGAAACTGATTTACCGGTACGCGAATTTTATTCTGCACGATGCACTATAACGATTTATAAAATACAAATACATCTATGAAATCATTGAATCAGGTTTAGCTGTGCTTAGTTTTTTTATAACAACTGATCAGTAAACAATATTTTGCAACTTACTTTTGGTGCACCTCGGTGGAGTAGTCCACGCGGGCAAGTCTTGCCCCGCTATAAAAGAGCACGTGATAATTTCTTGACCAACCAGCAGGTACCCTCTTGCGCACGTGTACGCCGTGGTAGAGTTAACGGTCGTGTTGTACACGTCCCGGTGTCTCCCGTTCGTCACTACGGGCGGTTCGCCGCAGCCTGCACGTGTAACAGAACAACGTTGTCTTCAAATAAATATTAACAGAACAAAATTGTTAACTATAAAGTTGTTGACGATAACGTTGTTGTCTGAAATGTGAAAGAACAACATTGTTAACTTTAAAGTGCTTCACTTAAATGCAACAGAACAGAATTGTTTACTATAACGTGTTGCTATGAAATGTGATTGAACAACGTTGTTACTATAACGCGATTGACAGAAGAAAACTGTTACGTTCTTTACTGGCATGTTACAATATAACGTTGCTAACGTACATGTCTGAACTATAACAGAACAACGTCCCTCACCGTAACGCGATTCTATGTTTTCATTAAAACGTGATTGTCAAAAATGTAACACAACGTTGTTAACTGTAGCGGTCTTGTCTGAAATGACAATACTGTACGTTGTGAACGTTTATTGAATGATGGACAATACTAGAAATACTTTTGAAACGAGTATAAATCCATCTTAAATACATCTGATTGCTAGAGATATAAATTAACAAAAGCAAATACTACTAGACTAACACATAAATATAATGAAATGATAGTAGGTAGAACGTACAAATCGTACCAACTGCAAGTATGCAAAGAAAACCTGACCTGTTAGGGACTGGATTATGACCTCTATACAAAATAAATAATCAATAGCGTAAGTTTCTTACCCGGAATGCACGTGGGATACACGCTCCAGTTGCCCGTATGTAGACACGTGACGTTCGCATCGCTGACGAGCTTGGCGTTTAGTTGACACTTGTAGGTGGCGATGTCACCCTCCAGTGTCCCGCTCATGTCAGTCAGGTTGGCATACATGACCAACTTTGGCATTCCGCAATCTAGCAGTAGGTATTGTTGGCAACTACTGGTTCAATATCCACGCAGATATTTGATAGGTTTCGAGCATAGCTCAATTCCAAGCTCTGCCACCACCAACTGTCACGTGACCGTAGTCACATCACGTGGTGCAAATTAAAATGGCGGACACGCCGAAGAAAAACAGAAGAAAAAAAACTCGCGTTGTTATTTTTACTTTTATAATTTTGCTCCTTATTTATTATTTGAAAAATCCATGTTATAAAACTGGAGCAGTAGTACAGTATTTCTGATGTATTTTATTTGAATCAGTATTTTGTAAACAAAAATTTTTCTTGATCTGTGGTTACTATACTGAACCAAAAAAGTAACGTTTGGTAAGTTTGAATATAGATTATTTGTTAAAGTTTGAGTTTGAATATATAATTGACTGAAATCTTCTGTTCGTTGTGTAAGTTTTTCCTATGAATCTACTGGGATTATTCGGTCGATTTTGCAAAGTAGAACGATTTGACAATAACCACACGCATTCTCTTACGTAACCGTGACAATTTGGTATGTACTTTACGAAAGTTTCTTCTTAGGTTCAGTATATGAATCGTCGGAAGTTACCGCTGCCAAGAGTATGCTACTGGCTATAACCGACGTCCTTGCTGTAGTGGTCAGCGATTGGTTGATAAGCCACGCCTACTCTTGGCTCAGCGAATGTTGTATTATCATGCATGCTACTTTGATACCAGTTGCCTTTTCGTAGTAATATACAATAAAAGTTGAAAGACAAATCTCTCTTGGTCTTGATTTAAACATCCCTTTAAGGCTCATAGAACGTTACCCTTGCCATGTCCGAAGTACAAATCGCAATAGAAGCGATCTATTTCTTGGCCAGGTCACGTGGGTTCAACACGTTTGACGTTAACTACGTAACGGTTAATTAACTATTAGTATTGATACTACTGGTAAGTGGTTATTTCGCGGCCTCTCATTCAATCATTGTCTTTTTCGTTGATTTTACAATATCGGTTGAAATCAGAGGCAGATGCGGTAATTGTATACTATTTGTGCTAGGTATTAAGTAGAATAAAGCGAATTGCAATAAGCATACATATACATAAAGCCAAGTACCCAAACCTTCTTTCTCGCCTTAATATAGTGCAGTTGAACGACTATATTGCAAAATTAAGTTTGTAGGTTGGTAATTATAGATTTTCTCACTGCCTCTAACCCAAATTCCTGTATCCAGGCCTGATATCAGTAGTAAAGTTATTATTTTTAGAATTTATCTTTTACACTAAAACGAGCATTTCTTCAGATATTTAGTACAAGATGTAGTTTGTTCCAAATTAATATTTAGATTCGTTAAGCAGAAAATTTCCGTCTTCGTTTTTATTTAGTTCCTATATAAAAAAAACACTACACATACCCAGCACACAAGATGGCGGCTGCGACCAGGTCGCCATTGATTGGTTGATGAAAAGTACGCACGTGACCGTCTCTTGACCAATCAGCTTGTAACCGCGATCGCAAGTGTACGCTACCGTAGAATTGACGGTGCGGTTATATGTTACCGAGTGCTTTCCGTTGCTTATTTCCGGTAGCTGTCCACATTCTGTGAAACAAGTAATGCTAACTATTATAATTCCGAAATACACCTTTGAAACTATTTGTGTTGTACAGATGAGCTTATAAAGTCGAGAATCGGTGCTGATCAGGTGTGCTTAAGAAACTACACATGTACATTAAACCTTCTGCAACTTTACGGTTTATCAAAAACATATACATTCGGTTGCTATGGTAATAAATGGGTGTTTTTAAATCGTACCCGATTGAATCCGACATGGTTGCTATGTCAATAACTGTGTTGTTTCTTCAGGACGACTTTCAGTATACTTTCTTGTTACATCGCAAAATATGTGCTTTTATCGATAAGCTTTCCCGACTGTAGGTGACATGGTTGCTATGGAAATATTTATGTGCTTTTGCCGTGAGGCCTGCCCAAAATGGTTGCTATGGCAATTTCTATATTTATCGGGATAACTTACCATATTCTTTTATTGCTAAACCACGAAATTCGTGCTTTAATAGAGCATCGTACCCGACTGTGTCCGACATAGTTGCCATGGTAACAAATGTGTAATTTTATCGAGATGCGTATCTGATTGTATCCAACATGTTTGCTATGGCAATGACTATATTTATCAGGATGACTTACCGTATACCTTTTTGTCACTCCGCGACATTTATGATCGAGATGCGTACCCAACTGTATCCGACATGGTTGCTACGGTAATAAATGTGTGTGTTTTTTTTTATCGAGATGCGTATCCGATAATTGCTATTTTTATCTGGATGTCTTACCGTACACTGTCTTGTTACACCGCGGCCCGGGGGTCCACACGTACACGCCCTTGGTCGGGTCCTGAATACACGTGATCGTGGGCGGGCCAACCATCTCATAGAAGGGGTCGCACGTGTACGTCACCTTGGATCCGCCCACGTAGAACGTGATGTTGTAGTCAATCTGCGCATGCGCGACGAATTCCGGGGCCAAGCATCCTGTGGACAGCAAGTGGTACTTTAAATGATTAATTAATTGTTTAAATATATCTTATTTGTACGTACATTGTTTTAATAAGTTTTCATTCAGACTCCATGGTTAAGAATGCAAATTTTCTCCGGCTTTTGTAATTCATTTGTCTTCTGTGCCTTTCTTCCGAATGACAGCGTAACATCATGGTGTAAGTACCTGAATACTGGTTTGCTGATGAGAAAACCTCAAAGTATATGTATATATACCACGCGATCTCGAACCTAAGATCAGGTAAATCCCTACAAATGCCATTAGGCAGTGCTTCAGAACTGAATTATTATAATGGAATTGTGTTTCGTTGCCATTTTATCCAAGTCGTAAGAAAGAGGTTCCGGGATTGAGACATTGACTGGTTGCATATTGTTATGCTACCGAAGGAGTGCATATTAAAATCGAACCGTCCGTCCATCTGTCCGTTAGTCCGTCCGGCCAAGGTTAAACTTTTTTTGTAATGTAAAATATATTAAATACTATCAAAGGTATTTACTTAAAACTTGAATTATTTCTTTACTATCAATGTCTCCACCAGGCACAGCAACCCCGACAACTCGGTTTTCTTTTTGTTTTTCAGAACTTTATAGCCCTTTTTAACATAGAAAAGTTTGTTAAAATTTTTCATAAAGATTTGCAGAGCAGTCATTTTGACTGAAATAATTATTCACTTTTATTTACAAAGCTCCATTTTGGTTTCGGACAGTGCATTCGGGGGCATGTGATTGTGACAACACTTGCACTGTAACACAACTATAATTTTGGCATACCCTGTGTTGGACAGAAAGGGTTCATCAGATGATGCGGGGCATGGTCGTAGCAGTCGCTGATCCAGTCAGGCCCGTTGTTGTGCGACCGCAGTGCGGGGTTCGAGCATTCTGAATTAAATGAACATAAATACTGAAACCACTAGTTTTTGCTATGTACATATATTTTCATACTTTTTATTGTTTGGCAGGCTTATAGCAAAGTAAATGTAACATTCTTTCTGTTGTTGACACAGTTTTAGAGATAAGCATGTAATATGTTGGCTTTTGTTTAGGCGAATTGAGCAAACTACATGTAGCATTCCGATTGCGGTCAACACGGTTTAAGCAAAGTGCCTGCAGCATTCCATCTATGCTTGACCGTATTTTAGCAAAGTACATGTAGAGTTCCGCCTATGGTTGACACGCCTTTAGAAAAGTACATGTAACATTCCGCCTATGGTTGACATGGTTTCAGCAAAATACATGTCACATTCTACCTATTATTGACACGGTATTAGCAGAGTACATGTGATATTCCGCCTCTGATTGACACGGTTTGAGCTATGTGCATTTGACATTTCTCCTATGAATGACACGGTTTAAGCAAAGTACATGTACCAGTCAGCCTATGGTGTCACTGTTTCAGTAGCTAACATGTAGCATTCCACCTATGGTTGACACGGTTTTATTAAAGTACATGTAGCATTCGGCCTTAGGTTGAAGGGGTTTTAGCAAAGTACATGTAGCGTTCGGCCCATGGTTGACACGGTTTTAGCAAAGTACCTTTTATATTCCGTCTAAGGTTGACATGGTTATAGCAAAGTACCTTTTACAATCCGCCTAGTGTTGACACGGTTTTAGCAAAGTACATATAAAATTTTAAAAGTATGTCATTTAATGACAATTGATGAAGTTACACATATTGACGCGAACTATTGGCGCCAACATCTAACGCGACGTCTCACATCAATTATATACATATGTAGTCTTTACAAAGGTGACGGGTATTGTGAAAAGACCAATGCTTTCACAAGCCTTATGTACAGCGAGCACTCTTGCAGATGTCTTAAGATATGTGTATGTTTCGTTTTATAAGTCATCACTGAAGTAACGGATCAATTTTTTTAATTAAGTAATAATTGTGTGATATGCCCAATGCAAAGAAAGAATAATAATACATAATCCCGTTTCCAAAATATTTGACATTTTGCTATAGAACAGTGGGTGGATGGATGGCTGTGTGTGTGTGTCCGTCCGTCCGCATTTCCGGTCTGTAACTTTTAAATGGCTGGAATGATTTCTATAAAACTTCAGATTATTATTGCTCATGTCCAGACGATGTGTCGCGTTCAAAACTCATGCTCGTCTATAAAAGGTCAAGGTCACAATTCAAGGTCAACAGTCTGTAACTTTTGTTTCCGCTCCATAACTTTGAAATTTCTGGAAGAATTTTTATTATTCCCCATTACCAGACGATGTGTCGCTTGTAATACCCATGCTCGTCTGTCAAAGGTCAAGGTCACAATTTAAGGTCAAAGGTCAAGGATTTTCGTTTCCGCTCCATAACTTCGAAATGCCTGGAAGGATTTAAATATTACTTCAGATAATTATGACTCATGACCAGACAAAGTGTCACGTACAAAACCCATGTTCGTCTGTCAAAGTCAATTTCACAATTCAAGATCAAAGATCAAGGATTTTTGATTCCGCATCATAACTTCTAAATTCCTGGAAGGATTTTAATTTTACTTCAGATTATTATTCCCCTTGACCAGACAATGTGTCGCGTGTAACACCCATTCTTGTCTGTTAAAGGTCAAGGTCACAATTCAAGGTCAAAGGTCAAGGCTTTTCGTTTCCACTACATAACTTACAAATTTCTGAAAGGGTTTTAATTTTACTTCGATTAATATTCCCCTTTACCAGACAATGTGTCACGTGTAACACCCATGCTTGTCTGTCAAAGGTCAAGGTCACAAGTGAAGTTCAAAGGTCAAGGATTTTCGTTTCCACGCCATAAAGTTGGAATGCCTGTCAGGATGTTGATATTACTTCAGATTATTATTTCCCTTAAACAGACGAAGTGTGGCGTACATCACGCATGTTTGTCTGTCAAAGGTCAAGGTCTCAATTACATCACGCATGTTTGTCTGTCAAAGGTCAAGGTCACAATTCAAGGTCAAAGGTCAAGGCTTTTCGTTTCCACTACATAACTTCTAAATGCCTGGAAGGATTTTATTATTACTTCAGATTATTGTTCCCAATGACCGGATGGTGTGTGTGTATATCACACATTCTTGTCTGTAAAAGAACAATGTCACAATTCAAGTTCAAACGTCAAACATTTATCTGAAGCATAATATTTTCTGGCATGGAGGGATTTTCTAATACTTAGAAATAATAATAATCACCACATTAGATGTCACGCTCAGAAATATTTTGTTTAGAGGTCAAGGTCACACCAAGAGGTCAAGATATTTGTCCAGTGCATATACTGTACTCTTTTGCTACCTTCCTTTGACAAGCATTTGCTTCGGGGGCTTACGTCACATCCTCTGACAAGGCTTGTTTTACTTATCAAAATAATGTCAAGGATTTGGAAATAGTGGATCACCCAAGGATCTGTGAAATTATTTCAAAATCTAGCAAGTGGTTTTAGACAAGAAGATTTGATTTCCAACGTTTTTATTGTAACCATATAAGGAAAACTGCCCACCTCGGCCATCCACTGACCACAAAAGCTCAACCCTTGAGAACTCTGTGCTTAGTGCTGGTATTTATAAACAATCTTTGTCAAAAATTACGAAAAATATTAAAATTCTGAAATTTTATCATTTGATTTTCTGAACTAGAAATGCATTGTATGAATATAATTAACAGTGTGTTAATATTTAGTGCATGTCCTGATTATGCCCCAAAGCATATTGTTTCAAAGACAATTCACTTAACACTAATATTAACTTATTTTCAACTTAAGTTAATGATAACTTAAGTATCTTTATAAATGTGAGCCCACTTGGGCTACTAAGACTGTAAAAAAACTTTACCTGCGCTCGTAATTAAACAGAAAACGGCTGCGAAAACACTCCACCGCATGCTGCTGTCTATTTTGGCGACTGGTTACGTGTCCGACTCGGAGCGAACTGACGAATCCAAAGGCATTCCGGTTGTGCAGACAGTGCCGTCTGCAGAACTGATAAGGTGTCGTCTGCGCTAGTGCTAACCGGGATCAGGCAGTGTGTGCAACAATGATACGTGCATGTTAAAGGGGCTTATTCGGGATGTTTTTATGCACTTCCCCCTGTCCACAAATTACAAATGCAAAACTTGGACCCTTGGAGTTTGTGTGTGTGTATTAAAATGCGCAATATAACGGTGTGTGGATAGTGTATGTCACAATTATACGTGCACGTTAAAGGGGCTTGTTCGCAGATGTTCAAAGATGTCCCCCATTACATGAATTTTTAGAAAATTGTTTAATGTGAACTTTAATTTTGTATGTTACAAAATGGTAAAATAATAAGCATGTTCTTGAAAGTGTTAACTCGTTACCTGAATAAAACTTCCGGCAATTATTTGGTTTTATGACATTGACTTTTAAGATTTTACTAAGTGGCTTTGTGAAAACGGTGTCATGCAAACGAAATGCGCTATCAGCTTAAGACATAAAATGTTGTTGAAATGTTATGTCAAGGATCGGTCACGTGACCAGGGCCATTGTCCACAAAATGCCCTAGTAAAATCTTAAGTATATTTCTTAAAATCATAAAATTTACCTGAATACCTGATTAAAACCACTGGGCGGTTGGACTATTCATACACCATTTATAGACTTATGGAATTATTTGGTTTTATGACATTGACTTTTCAGATTTTACTAAGTGGCTTTGTGAACACGGTGTCATGCAAACGAAAGGCGCTATCAGCTTGAGTCATAAAATGATGTTGAAATTTTATGTCAAGGATCGGACACGTGACCAGGGCCATTGACCACAAAAGTTATTAATAAAAACTTAAGCATATTTCTTTAAATCATCAATTTTATTAAGTCTGTAGTTGGTTCAAATAAATTTTATTTTGTTTTAAATGGTTCTATTGTGGTAAAGAATTAACTGGTCATCGTTATTTTTCCATATTATAGAAAGCAAAAAAATACATGTTGTGGTTTCCACAATGACAGTTGTATTTGAAATTTTCACTTAAATACGGCTTTAGTGAAGATTTTTGCTGTGGATCTTTGTACATATAACCCCTGTAGCTGTCGATGAAAAGTCAGACTCTGTTGACTTCGCCACATACGTAATATAAATAGCCCAATTATTATTTTATTTTAAGATATTGAGAAAACACGGTTTCATTGTTTCAACAATTTCAACGAAAAGAACAGAAGCACTTAAACTATTTCATTACAAACTTTTGATAATGTATGATGTTTTAACAGTCCTGTTCTATTTTCAGAATGTCTATGTCACCAGTGTTATGTCGCTCTGATTTGTAGTATAGTCTGTTTTCACAGTCCTGTTCTATTTTCAGAATGTCTATGTCACCAGTGTTATGTCGCTCTGATTTGTAGTATAGTCTGTTTTCACAGTCCTGTTCTATTTTCAGAATGTCTATGTCACCAGTGTTATGTCGCTCTGATTTGTAGTGTAGTCTTTTTTCACAGTCCTTTCTATTTTCAGAATGTCTATGTCACCAGTGTTATGTCGCTCTGATTTGTAGTATAGTCTTTTTTCACAGTCCTTTCTATTTTCAGAATGTCTATGTCACCAGTGTTATGTCGCTTTGATTTGTAGTATAGTCTGTTTTCACAGTCCTGTTCTATTTTCAGAATGTCTATGTCACCAGTGTTATGTCGCTCTGATTTGTAGTGTAGTCTTTTTTCACAGTCCTTTCTATTTTCAGAATGTCTATGTCACCAGTGTTATGTCGCTGTAATTTGTAGTATAGTCTTTTTTCACAGTCCTTTCTATTTTCAGAATGTCTATGTCACCAGTGTTATGTCGCTCTGATTTGTAGTGTAGTCTTTTTTCACAGTCCTTTCTATTTTCAGAATGTCTATGTCACCAGTGTTATGTCGCTCTGATTTGTAGTGTAGTCTTTTTTCACAGTCCTGTTCTATTTTCAGAATGTCTATGTCACCAGTGTTATGTCGCTCTGATTTGTAGTATAGTCTTTTTTCACAGTCCTGTTCTATTTTCAGAATGTCTATGTCACCAGTGTTATGTCGCTCTGATTTGTAGTATAGTCTTTTTTCACAGTCCTTTCTATTTTCAGAATGTCTATGTCACCAGTGTTATGTCGCTCTGATTTGTAGTATAGTCTGTTTTCACAGTCCTGTTCTATTTTCAGAATGTCTATGTCACCAGTGTTATGTCGCTCTAATTTGTAGTATAGTCTTTTTTCACAGTCCTTTCTATTTTCAGAATGTCTATGTCACCAGTGTTATGTCGCTCTGATTTGCAGTGTAGTCTTTTTTCACAGTCCTTTCTATCTTCAGAATGTCTATGTCACCAGTGTTATGTCGCTCTGATTTGTAGTGTAGTCTTTTTTCACAGTCCTGTTCTATTTTCAGAATGTCTATGTCACCAGTGTTATGTCGCTCTGATTTGTAGTATAGTCTTTTTTCACAGTCCTGTTCTATTTTCAGAATGTCTATGTCACCAGTGTTATGTCGCTCTGATTTGTAGTGTAGTCTTTTTTTCCTCACATAAAAAAACAAGTACGAATTTGAATATCTGCTAACTGGTGTCTTTAATTTAAGGATTTATTCATATATTTTGTATAGTTTTTATAAAGTAATTTAATATCTTAATTGTAAAAAAAAACAGCACAGAACAGAACAGAAATTTTATTAGCGACTTGTACAAAGTACATCGTCAAAAACAATTCAATACAAATAAGCAAATGTCATGAGATAGATTGAAAAGTCATATACAGTAGACACGATAACTAACAATAAAATGTCATGGAAAAAACAACAACAAATAAACAACTACCATATGCAATTTGTATTAAGAGGGTGAACCAATCAATTAAGAGTAGTTAACACGGAACTTCTAAGAGCCAAAGCATGTTTTATAAACCTAGCAGTGTTAAGTAACACAGTCCTACTAGGCGTATTTAGTAGTTCGAGAAATTTAAAGATGGATGGGTTTTTTATAATAATAAATATTTCTTTTTTAATTCTTCAAATATAGGGCAAATTTATCTTCAAGGTCATTTTTGTGACATAACAAACAATAACGTTGACTTCTTTGGATTTTATTTCTACTATAACGACCTGTTTGGATTCTATTTCTACTATAACGACCTGTTTGGATTCTATTTCTACTATAACGACCTGTTTGGATTCTATTTCTACTATAACGACCTGTTTGGATTCTATTTCTACTATAACGACCTGTTTGGATTCTATTTATACTATAACGACCTGTTTGGATTCTATTTCTAGTACAACGACCTGTTTGGATTCTATTTCTCTATAACGACCTGTTTGGATTCTATTTCTACTATAACGACCTGTTTGGATTCTATTTCTACTATAACGACATGTTTGGATTCTATTTCTACTATAATGACCTGTTTGGATTCTATTTCTACTATAACGACCTGTTTGGATTCGTAGAGGCTGTTCAGATTTCTTTCGATTCTATTTCTACTATAACGACCTGTTTGGATTCGTAGAGGCTGTTCAGATTTCTTTCGAGTCTATTTCCACTATAACGACCTATTTGGATTCGTAGAGGATGTTCATATTTCTTTCGATTCTATTTCTACTATAACGACCTGTTTGGATTCGTAGAGAATGTTCAGATTTCTTTCGATTCTATTTCTACTATAACGACCAGTTTGGATTCGTAGAGGATGTTCAGATTTCTTTCGATTCTATTTCTACTATAACGAACAGTTTGGATTCGTAGAGGATGTTCAGATTTCTTTCGATTCTATTTCTACTATAACGACCTGTTTGGATTCGTAGAGGCTGTTCAGATTTCTTTCGATTCTATTTTTAATATAACGACCTCTTTGGATTCGTAGAGGCTGTTCAGATTTCTTTCGATTCTGTTTCTACTATAACGACCTGTTTGGATTCGTAGAGGATGTTCAGATTTCTTTCGATTCTATTTCTACTATAACGACCTGTTTGGATTCGTAGAGGATGTTCAGATTTCTTTCGATTCTATTTCTACTATAACGACCAGTTTGGATTCGTAGAGGATGTTGAGATTTCTTTCGATTCTATTTCTACTATAACGACGAGTTTGGATTCGTAGAGGCTGTTCAGATTTCTTTCGATTCTATTTCTACTATAACGACCTGTTTGGATTCGTAGAGGCTGTTCAGATTTCTTTCGAGTCTATTTCTACTATAACGACCTGTTTGGATTCGTAGAGAATGTTCAGATTTCTTTCGATTCTATTTCTACTGTAACGACCAGTTTGGATTCGTAGAGGATGTTCAGATTTATTTCGATTCTATTTCTACTATAACGAACAGTTTGGATTCGTAGAGGATGTTCAGATTTCTTTCGATTCTATTTCTACTATAATGACCTGTTTGGATTCGTAGTGAATGTTCAGATTTCTTTCGATTCTATTTCTACTATAACGACCTGTTTGGATTCGTAGAGGATGTTCAGATTTCTTTCGATTCTATTTCTACTATAACGACCTGTTTGGATTCGTAGAGGATGTTCAGATTTCTTTCGATTCTATTTTTAATATAAAGACCTGTTTGGATTCGTAGAGGCTGTTCAGATTTCTTTCGATTCTGTTTCTACTATAACGACCTGTTTGGATTCGTAGAGGATGTTCAGATTTCTTTCGATTCTATTTCTACTATAACGACCAGTTTGGATTCGTAGAGGATGTTCAGATTTCTTTCGATTCTATTTCTACTATAACGACCTGTTTGGATTCGTAGAGGCTGTTCAGATTTCTTTCGATTCTATTTCTACTATAACGACCTGTTTGGATTCGTAGAGGCTGTTCAGATTTCTTTCGATTCTATTTCTACTATAACGACCTGTTTGGATTCGTAGAGGCTGTTCGGATTTCTTTCGATTCTATTACTACTATAACGACCAGTTTGGATTCGTAGAGGATGTTCAGATTTCTTTCGATTCTATTTCTACTATAACGACCTGTTTGCATTCGTAGAGGATGTTCAGATTTCTTTCGATTCTATTTCTACTATAACGACCTGTTTGAATTCGTAGAGGATGTTCAGATTTCTTTCGATTCTATTTCTACTATAACGACCTGTTTGAATTCGTAGAGGATGTTCAGATTTCTTTCGATTCTATTTCTACTATAACGACCTGTTTGTATTCGTAGAGGATGTTCAGATTTCTTTCGATTCTATTTCTACTATAACGACCTGTTTGGATTCGTAGAGGATGTTCAGATTTCTTTCGATTCTATTTCTACTATAACGACCTGTTTGGATTCGTAGAGGATGTTCAGATTTCTTTCGATTCTATTTCTACTATAACGACCTGTTTGGATTCGTAGAGGATGTTCAGATTTCTTTCGATTCTATTTCTACTATAACGACCTGTTTGGATTCGTTGGGGCTGTTCTGATTTCTTTCGATTCTATTTCTACTATAACGACCTGTTTAGATTCGTAGAGGATGTTCAGATTTCTTTCGATTCTATTTCTACTATAACGACCTGTTTGGATTCGTAGAGGCTGTTCAGATTTCTTTCGATTCTATTTCTACTATAACGACCTGTTTGGATTTGTAGAAGCTGTTCAGATTTCTTTCGATTCTATTTCTACTATAACGACCTGTTTGGATTCGTAGAGGATGTTCAGATTTCTTTCGATTCTATTTCTACTATAACGACCTGTTTGGATTCGTAGAGGATGTTCAGATTTCTTTCGATTCTATTCCTACTATAACGACCAGTTTGGATTCGTAGAGGATGTTCAGATTTCTTTCGATTCTATTTCTACTATAACGACCAGTTTGGATTCGTAGAGGATGTTCAGATTTCTTTCGATTCTATTTCTACTATAACGACCAGTTTGGATTCGTAGAGGATGTTCAGATTTCTTTCGATTCTATTTCTACTATAACGACCAGTTTGGATTCGTAGAGGCTGTTCAGATTTCTTTCGATTCTATTTCTACTATAACGACGAGTTTGGATTCGTAGAGGCTGTTCAGATTTCTGTCCAGTCTATTTCTACTATAACGACCTGTTTGGATTCGTAGATGCTGTTCATATTTCTTTCGATTCTATTTCTACTATAACGACCTGTTTGGATTCGTAGAGGCTGTTCATATTTCTTTCGATTCTATTTCTACTATAACGACCAGTTTGGATTCGTAGAGGATGTTCATATTTCTTTCGATTCTATTTCTACTATAACGACCAGTTTGGATTCGTAGAGGATGTTCAGATTTCTTTCGATTCTATTTCTACTATAACGACCAGTTTGGATTGGTAGAGGATGTTCAGATTTCTTTCGATTCTATTTCTACTATAACGACCAGCTTGAAATCGTAGAGGATGTTCAGATTTCTTTCGATTCTATTTCTACTGTAAAGGCCTGTTTGGATTCGTAGAGGCTGTTCAGATTTCTTTCGATTCTATTTCTACTATAACGACCTGTTTGGATTCGTAGAGGCTGTTCAGATTTCTTTCGATTCTGTTTCTACTATAACGACCTGTTTGGATTCGTAGAGGCTGTTCATATTTCTTTCGATTCTATTTCTACTATAACGACCTGTTTGGATTCGTAGAGGCTGTTCAGACAGTCTAAGCCTGCTGAAGAAAAATCTTAAATTATTTGGCAATGTGTCAAGATAACCTTCATGCTAAAATCTTTGTTAAATGTGTTTATAGTTTCAAGTACAGCGTTTCTTTGTATTCCCATTGACCATTCCTGAATAAATACATCAATAACTTGTTGCTTAAAAACTGGAAAAAACGAGGCTACATCAACATTCTCACAATTTTCAAAAATATACAGTTTACAGTTTACAGTTTACAGTTTATTGAGTAATACAGTGGGCAATATGCCCATGAGTATACAAGTGAAGGTATAATAATATGCATAAAAACAAAGTCAAAGGTCACCAATAACATCCATATTGAATGTTAATGTTTACATATATAAACATTTATCAAGCAAATATCGAAATTATTCAGCAATAGATAATAAGCGAGAGGTGGAATATATTGTATAATCAACATCATACATTAGCCATAATACGTATAGAAAGAATTTCTAATTTGCAAAGCTTTATAAATAAACAGTGCCAATTTTTTATTAACACTGCTATTTTGAGAGGTAAGTAATTCTATAAATTTGATTATATTTGGTCTAAGATAATAAAATCGGCTTATGTAAATCTTTCTAACATCATGATACAATGTACATTCAAGAATAAAATGGTATTCATCTTCAAGAACATTACATAAGTAACATTTTCTTTCTTCATAAGGTATCGCTGTTGGTTTATGCCATCTACCAGTTTCAACTTTAAGTCTATGTGCAGATACCCTTAATCTGGAGAGGGCCATTCTATACTTGGAAATATTTACATCATTTAAATAGAGTTGAAATTTAAAATCTGATATCAATATGTACGTTTTAGCTCTGCTTGATTCACGTAATTCAGAGCTCCATCTTTGTAAAAAAATATCTTTTACTCTGACTTTAAACATAGTTAAAAAGACATCTACATCCCCAACACCTTGATTTAACCACACATCATTAAAACCACAATTTCCTAATAAATTTTTAACCATATATACCCATGATTTTCTATTGGGATAGATATCAAATTCTCTGTACATGATATAATAAACAATTTTAACATATTTAATAGATTGCATATGTACTATTTTCAGCCAATATTTAATTACATTAAGTGCATGTCTAACCGATAAAGGTGTTCTTCCCAATTCACCATATATAAAGTTATTCTGTGTTTGTCTTCGGACTCCTAGTAATTCTTTACAAAAATTTAAATGTATTCGCTCTATTTGGATACTGTTATGAAGCCCCCATATCTCTGAACCATAGCTTAAAACAGGATAAATTAGTTTATCGAACATTTCTAACCTGTGGTGTATTGTAATATTATTAAATCTTGACAAACATTGTCTTAATTTAAAGATAGCTTTCAAAGATTGTCCAGACACACTGTCCAAAGTTTTTGAAAATGAACCCCCAGAAGAGAAAACAAAACCCAAGTAAGTAAATTGATCAACAATCTCTAAATGATTATCATCATAGAAAAACTGTAAATTCCTCCGCAGTCTTCCTCCTTTTTTAAAAACCATGATTTTAGTCTTTTGTGAGTTTACCATTAGTTTCCATCTATCACAATATTGTTTTAATAAATTTAACCCTTCTTGCAAACCAGTCTCAGTCTCTGAAAACAACACAATATCATCTGCATACAACAAAATAAGTAACTTAAAAACGTCTAAAGTTATAAAATACCTTAGTAAGAAACAGTTTTTAATCAAATAAACGTCATTAAAGTTTATTAGAATGAATGCCAATTTAAGATGTTTCGAATTATATTTTATGGATTGCGGCTTTAACGTCTGGTATAATTTGCTATAAGGCGTTTTAGGTTACATCCCCAAAAATTGAGGGTAGGTAGGTGGGCATTTATTATTATTATTTTATTTATTTTCTAAATGGTCAATATATGAAAAACCATAATCGTTCAACAATTTTCTGACATTGGAAACCCAATTTGTTAGCTCCTTCTTACGATCTATAAGAGCTTGGTTGTACACTGTCTCAATATAACATTATCAGTGTTTAATAATTTACACCGATATTTTATTATTTTCACATATCTTGAAATATACAAAGGATAACGACCTAATTGCTCATAAACACCAACTGAAGAAGCATTTCTTTCAAGATTTGTTTACAAAATTTAAGATGAATTCTCTCTATTTCCTCTGACTTGAGCACCCCGATTCCTCGGAAGCATATCCTAAAATTGACCCAACAAAAGCATCAAATAACTGGCATAATAGTTTGGGCTTCAATTTATACTTTTTACAATTACTAAGTAAAACATGTAATGCCTTTATAGCTTTTCCAGCTAGATATCGTTGGTTAAGACTAAAATTACTCGTGTAATTAAACACAGTACCTAGATAGTTAAAATCATTTACCACCTCCATTTGTTGGTCGTTACATAACCAATGTTCGTTTGGCAATAATTTTTTCCACGTTTTTTAAATACCATTATTTTCGTTTTATCCGTGTTTACTTTAAGACCCCATTTATCACAATATGTTTGCAATCAATTCAAGTTATCTTGTAGCTCACTTGGTGTTTTGGAAAAAATGGCCATATCATCAGCAAACAACAAAGGTATAACAACAATATCATCGAGAAGCAATCCTGACTCAACATTATTTTGTAAATATAATTCAATATCTTCGACGAATAAAGAAAATAATGTCGGTGAAATAACCTGCCCTTGCCTCAAACCCAATGCACATTCTAAGAAATCAGAGTAACTATTACATGCTTTAACACAGGATTTAGCTTTCTGATACATGTCCCGTATTACTTTGAACAATTTACCTTGGATACCGGTGTTGTATAACTTAAACCATAATGCATTTCTATTTATAGAGTCTGAACATTTAAACATGCCCACGAATACAACATACAAACGTGTATTATCATTTAGATATTTCTGTACTAGAGACAATTAAACAAAAGTAGCATCAACACTAGAACGCCCTTTGCGAAATCCGATTCGCGCGCATCCGAAATTTTACCGTTGTTATTACAAAAACGTTGTCAACACGTTTACATTCTTTAGGAAGCAAATAATCAATTACCTATGCGCCTTGTCGTGAAATAAACTTAAAACGATCAATATTATGAAATCTACCGTAAAGAATTCGCACGTTTGTGGCTTTACAAATATCAAGCAGTTTCACTCCCTGACAATTTGTGATTTTGTCCGGTGAGGCCCGTAACATCTGGAACATCTGCATTATAATCATAATCGTCAATAAAATCAATATTCCTATCGTGAATAATATTAATCACATTTTGTTCCAACTCTACTATTAAAATCCCCTGCAACATACTCAGTTCCTAGATATCATAAAAAGTTATATCTGATTCAAGGACCTCCAAAAGATCTACATTATTAATATTGTAAGCTGGCGAATCTACTCCCCAAATATATGCGCCACAAATATATACATCCTGGTTTAAGTGAAAAAAATTGTGGTACAGTTTGATCCAAGTAATGGTGTCCAAATGATTACAAATAACTTACAAATAACTAAAAAAACAACATCTGGACTAACCCAAAACAAATTATGATTATCCATAAACGACAATGTATTTCCAATGTATTTCTATGTCAGGAGTATTAGTTGGCTTCTTAATATATCTCGTACTGTACTATTCCTTTTAAAATATGCGACAACAATTTTGGAAAGTGTCAATTTCCCAGTCTGTGAATAGGTTCCTTTAAATTCAGCACTGTCAGACTATCAGTCTAATATATCTGATAGTGAGTTGTGTTGTAAGTCGCATTTTGACGTAAAGGCCTAGTTTAAGGAATGTCTGGCCACTCCATGGGGTATTCCAGTCTGTGTATTGGTCCACCATAAAATCTCTTATCATTATCTGCAATCGTTTTTCTTAGCTTACTGAGCAATGGCTAAGTGAACTGTTTCCTCTGCAGCGGTGTATTTATCTCAACTGATAAGGGTCGCCATACTGTGTCCACAGCAGGGCGCCAATACACAGGGGTATACAACCCCACATGGGGGGGGGGGGGGGGCAAGTAAAGAAGGATTAAATTAGGCCTTTAATAGGCATACTTTTGTTACAGTACGTTAAGCCGTTAAGCGCCCGATGTCCTGGATGACCGCACGGTTAATCCGTGTGTGGCTTCAGATACAGACACAGTTTGCGTTATCACATATGAATACATGTTATACCAATAGATCGACAGACGAGATGGCACATGGCGCTTATTGCCGTTAAAATGGACCGCGTGGCGCATCAATAAACGGACGTGGGGCTCCAGTAAATGGGCGTGGCGCACCAATAATCGGGCGTGGTGCACAAATAAACGGGCTTGGCGCAGCAATTAACGGGCGTGGCGCAGAGCCACGCTGATAAGATCTAGATAAAACCGTAGTCAAACTTAAAAATAATGCACTGAAAAACTGCAATTGTTGTTTTAGTTATGTCCTTCTAATTTTGAACAGTATAGACCGAGACTTGTATATTTATTAATGTATTTTAAGTGTTATGCTTCTAATTTTGAGTAGTTTAAACCTAAAATGTGTGATATGACCTGATCGTCAGAATGCACATAAAAACGGGGTCAGAGTTACTACAGCACATGCTCTTATCTCCATTTTCAATACCTTTGTCCATCCAGCGATAAGATGCTCATGTCATATGCGAGTAAGATGTACAGTTTCAAATCAACGTATACACTTGCTGACAGAACCACAATCGGAGATGCACTTGGGAGATGCGCCATAGGCGGCGTTAGAGAGGAGCGGAACTGGCGTACGCCCCCCCCCCCCCCCCCGCACAATTGTTTAAGATTCTGTTGTTGTTGTGTTTTTCTTGTTTTTTTTGTAAACCTAATAACTAAGACAGTGCTTTTAAGCGAAGAATTGTATGAGTTTGTCATCTTTCTTATTATGTTATGGTGCCCAGAGGCCTAGTACAAGCCTTGATTTTCTTTTAAAGAATCAACAACAATAATATCACACAATGTAATTGTCATTGGTTTGCAAAATATCTAATGTTTCTATATGTAGGTATTTAGGTACTGATTTTGCCGCCACCCGTAATTCCAAAATCCTGTGATCGCGCCTGTGAGCATACATACATGCAATATCTAGCTTTCTGAACTGGCGATAAAACGCTATGTCGCGTTAGAATCTCCGAGAACAGTGCGAGATTGACATCGGCAAGAATCATTAGAACATCATAGTCCGTATTCACACAGATCCATATAGAACAATAATTTTGCTGCTTTATGCATGTCTGTGTGTGCAGACATATTTTAAAAACGTAAATATCTCTCAGATGTATCGTATTTTACCCGTTTGTGAACAGAAATCATTTCTTGTAGAAAATTTGACCAGAACGATTCTTGCAATGTTTGATATAGGGATCGTCCGTGCTATGTTTGCTACAGAGTTTATGTGTTCTATGTTGAAACAAAGAATAATCTAGCCATGTTTGATATAGCGAATGTTGGGGTCTTGCTTGACACGTATATATAGCGATTGTTCGTGCCATGTTTGATACACAAATTGTTTAATGCCATGTTTAATACATACATTGTTCGTGACATGTTTGATAAATTATATCGATGGTTTGTGCCATGTTTGATACAGCAATAGTTCGTGCAATGTTTATTACATAGGTTGTTCGTGCAGTGTTTGATTTAGCGAATATTCGTGCCTTGTATACTATAGCGATCATTTGATACAGCGACTGTTCGTGCCATGTTCGATATAGAGATTGTTCGTGCCATTTTGGATAGAGCGATTGTTCGTGTCATGTTTGAACATAGAGATTGTTCGTGTCGTGCCATGATTGATATAGAGATTGTTCTCGCCATGTTCGATATAGACATTGTTCGTGCCATGTTTGATATAGAGGTTGTTCGTGCCATGTTCGATATAGAGATTGTTCATGCCATGTTCGATATAGAGATTGTTAGTGCCATGTTTGATGTAGAGATTGTTCGAGCCATGTTTGATATAGAGATTGTTCGCGCCATTTTTTATATAGAAATTGTTAGTGCCATGTTTGATATAGCGATTGTTATTGCCATGTAGGATATAGAGATTGCTCGTGCCATGTTTGATATAGAAATTGCTCGTGTCATGTTTGATAAAGAGATTGTTCGTGCCATGCATGATATAGAGATTGTTTGTTCCATGTTTGATATAGAGATTGTTCGTGTATTGTTTGATATAGAAATTGTTCGTGCCATGTTTAACATAAATATTGTTCGTGCCATGTTTGATATTAATATCGTTCTTGCCACGTTTTATATAGAGTTTGTTCGTCCCGTGTTTGATATAGTGATTGTTCGTGCCATGTTTGATATAGAGATTATGCGTGCCATGTTTTATATAGCGATTCTCGTGCCATGTTTGATACAGCGATTGTTCTTGTCATGTTGATAAAGTGATTGTTCGTGCCATGTTTGATATAGCAATTGTTCGTGCCATGTTTGATACAGCGATTGTTCGTGCCATGTTTGATATAGCGATGGCTTGTGCCATGTTTGATATAGCGATTGCTCGTGCCATGTTTGATTTAGTGATTGTTAGTCCCGTGTTTGATATAGAGAGTGTTCATGCCATGTTCGATATAGAGATTGTTCGTGTCATGTTCGATATAGCGATTGTTCTTGCCATGTTTGATACAGCAATTGTTCGTGCCATGTTTGATACAGCGATTGTTCGTGCCATGTTTAATAAAGCGATTGTTCGTGTCATGTTTGATACAGCGAATGTTCGTGCCATGTTTTATAAAGCAAGTGCCATGTTTGACATAGAAATTGCTCGTGTTATGTTTGATATAGATATTACTCGTGCCATGTTTGATATAGAAATTGCTCGTGTCATGTTTCGTATAGAAATTGCTCGTGCCATGTTTGATATAGCGATTGTTCGTGCCATGTTCGATATAGAAATTGCTCGTGCCATGTTTGATATAGATATTGATTGTGTCATATTTGATATAAAAATTGCTCGTGTCATGTTTGATATAGATATTGCTCGTGCCATGTTTGATATGGCGATTGTTCGTTCCATGTTTGATACAGCGATTGTTCGTGCCTTGTTTGATAAAACTATTGCTCGTGCAATGTTTGATATAGCGATTGCTCGTGCCATGTTTGATATAGAGATTGTTAATGCAATGTTTTATACAGCGATTGCCCGTGCCATGTTTGATATAGCGATTGTTCGTGCCATGATTGATATAGCGATTGTACATTCGTTAGTATTAGTATTACGGTACTAGAACACAATTCTTTATGCATACATATGTTAAAAATCGCTTAAACGTTAATGCATTTGTTTCCGTAATGGCAATCATGTTTATTCGTTATATTTCGCTGAAAAGTGAATAACGATTTTCATGCTCATTAATCATCTATACGTGAAACCGATGACTTATATAGGACATAATTGAAGAGCTAATTTATGCTAGTATAGTTCACGAGTGTCAGCGCAATGTGTTCGAGCACTGATAAGCAAGAGTGCACTGTATGAGCGGAATTAAGTACGGACAGTGTTCTACTGTGATAAGAGAGATGTACCAGATTGCATTAATCACGGGTTACGGCGACATTACAGATTGACGAAATTTGGTTTGATTAATCCACGGTCTAATTTCCCCAAGGGTGAGCGGCGGGCTGACCCAGGGGAATTTGACTATTTTTATTAGAAGCATTTTTGTCTAAATCCCCACAGTGGGAGATGTTTGGTGTATCAAATGGGGTGGGGTTGGGGACAAATATTACCGGGATCTAAAATCCCACCGCTCACCCCACCCGGGGGGGGGGGGTAAATATTAATAGGTGCATACTATCTTGAATTTTCTCAGGGTTTAAAAAGCTTAAGTCTCTTTATTTTATCAATCAAAATTATGAGTATACAATAAATATTACAACAAGGGGTAGTATGTATTGTGTAATCTGACATTCAGATTATAATCCGACTTTATTATGTCTGTACAATCTTATTATATTAGCCATGCACACTTTATTGCAATTTGAAAATAGTGAACTTAAGCTTATGCACCTATCAATATTTTCCCCCAGGAGGGGGGAGCGGCGGGCAATCCCAGGGGAATTTGACTAATTGTATTTTTGGGGATCTAATTCCCCACCCTAGAGCCAAGCATTTTGTCTAAATCCCTTCAATGGGGGATGCTTAATTAGTGTAACAAATGGCCCGGGGGCCAATAGATCTATTATCGGAATCTAAAATCCGAACAAAGTATATTTCCCGGGACCCGGAATCATTCGGCGTGCCAAATTCCGGCCTCTCGGGAATTGCTTTCAGGGGGGGGCGGGGGGGGGGGGGAATATTGATAGGTGCATTATCCTGTTACAACATGCTTAAAGGCGTGTATCGACGGCTTATAAGGTATCATATTTGCAAAAATACAATTATATTTTATGAAGAATTCATCAAATGATTACTTCAGGTCTCGTTTTTATAAACAATCAGTAAAATACATGTATTTTTATAATATTAAAAAAAGTTGTCAACGTGACACTTTTCGCGGGCGCGGGAAAATTGGTAGTAGTACTAAAATCGATGCGAGTGAAATGTACATGAAATACCGCGCACTGTTGATAAATGTAGTCTAGCGAACGAAAGTTCCATTGAAGAGCGAGATTTTGTCGGCGTGAGTTCGAATCCTGCTGGAACCGTGTATCGAAAAAAAATTGTGGAATTGCATATATTTTTGTCTGAACGATTCTATCAATATATTATTGCTACTATAAAAATATATTCGTGAAAAAATGAATTATGTGTTGTTTAATACGTGTCTATATTAATGAGAAATATCGTCGATACGCCCCTTTAAAAACTTTTGAGAAAACCGGGGCCAGATGACCATTTTATGACATTTTTCAGGAATACGAATTACACGGATACGTCCCATTCAAACCTTGTTTGTATTTTTGCATTTCTGATTGTATTATGCTCCTCGAAGGGCTGAGCATTATAGTTGCTACTTTGTCCGTCCGTCTGAATTCAAATTCCACTGCCATTTAGTTTGTCCGGGTGTCAGATGAATTCTATCCATCATATTCAATGTACGTCCGTCGTTCCGTTCGTCCGTCCTTTCGTCCGTACGGTAACGGTATTTCGTTTCCGCGCGAGATCTCAGGAACTAATTATTCGAATTCAATGAAACTTTATATGCAGCATCCCTATAGGGTGGGCATGCGCATATTATCAGGTCGTTCTGGTCTGATGATTTTTCTGGGAGTAATTGCCCTTTGATTATGAATTGACTATTTTGCTTGTCCACATTATAACTTGACCATAAATACAGGGATTTTAAAATTACTTGGCACAAATGTTTGCTGCCATGAGTTGGTGTGTACCGCTCACGAATCAGGTTCCTAGATTAAATGTCAAGGACACACCTAGAGGTCAAAGGTTAAAATTGGCACAAGTAGAGGTCAAAGGTTAAAATTGTCACTGCTTGTCCGTGCTTTTACTTGCCATGGGTTTTAAAACTACTTGGCACAAAAGTTAACCTCAACGAGACAGCATGAAGTGCACGTGAACCAGTTTCGTAGGTCAAAGGTCAAGGTCACATTTCGAGACCAAAGGTCAAAATCAGTTTTTGCTTGTATAAACTGTAACTTGGTTATGGGTTGAAGGATTTTCCAATTACTTGGCACAAATGTTTGCCTAAATGAGGTGTCATGTCACGCGCATGCAACAGAACTGTAGGTCAAAGGTCAAGGTCATAAGTTGAAATTGGCAGCGGGTCTCCGTATGAATCAGGTCCTTAGGTTTAAGTGAAGGCCACAATTAGAGGTCAAAGCGGCATTGGGGAGCATCCATCAGTTTTACCGATATTCTTGTTTTTAATGTATTTGATATTAATAATTAGCGTTTTATTATTCGAGATTCCTAAAATAATTGCGATTACCGGTTATGCCCTTTTTGCACCGAGAATTACAAATGCAATTGAATGCGTACATCTCAATGCACTAAAGTAACCGATTCACACAACGCCATTGTGGACACAGGCTGAAATATCTTTAAAGCGTGCATTGAGGACAATAGTCAAGTATTAAAGAGGAAGTAGTAATAATTAGCAAGCTCTTATCGGTGCACGAAGTGCGAAGGTACTGAGTTAAACTTGGGTCCTCCAAACCAACAGATTACAGGGATTTTATGGAAGCCAGGACTTGCATTAAGGGTTGTCTGGGAGTCATTTACTCGCAGTTTTGGTCACAGCACTTCTAAAATTGCAACCATTAATGTCCTGTGTTACAATTAAAGTCAGAAAAAAACAACTAAATTTACCTATTTCAATGAATTAATAGGCATATTATCACAAATGACCTTAAACAAAGCTTGACTTTTATACTTCATTTCAGTTGTCCTAAACGCTTAGGACTTCCAATATCCAACACTTGGAAGTCGAAAAGTTCACCTTAGTCAAAGCCGTAATGGAAGCTATATTATTAGTTACACTGTTAGTAACTGAGGGTGTATGGGATATACA
Organism: Congeria kusceri; assembly: GCA_027627225.1. Taxonomy (NCBI): domain Eukaryota; kingdom Metazoa; phylum Mollusca; class Bivalvia; order Myida; family Dreissenidae; genus Congeria; species Congeria kusceri. Next base: position 3,894,485 of record CM051034.1, on the reverse strand, counting down.
CCCTCAGTGGTTTCATACCATACGAGAGCGTAGATCGAGTATGGTATGATGCCCCTGAGGGTGTATTTCCCATACACCCTCAGTTACTAACAGTGTAACGATTATATCTCACCGACTACTCACTGGTTTGTTTTTGTTTGATATCACTTGTAAATTAACGAAAGAGAACGTCACAAAATAACACCAAACACAAACAATGACGTCACGCAAATAAACAAAATGACGTTATTATATTGCGCCATTAGACTTCTATGGGGTATTTAAGAAATAAATGACGGGTAACTGTAGGTTATTGCTGTAATAATCAATGGTTTGGAGTTCCGATGCGTAGGATTTAAAACACAAGGGCGGTAGCCCGAGTGGCTTGATTACAAGCATCGGAACGACAAACCGTTGGTTATTAACGCAATAACAAACTGTTATCCGTCAATTATGGGCGGAGCTTAATGTTTTGAAAATAGTTCCGGAAATTCAAAGAAATTGTTCCGTAAAATGCACGTGCTTAAACGCGCGATAACAAATTGTGACAAACATATCATTTTTGCATTATGTAGCGCAATTAAACCACATTTGTACTACATATTTTATACTTAAGTTCACAAACACGTTTACGTTTTGTTAATATATTTTTAATTTGCGCTTTTTGGCATGATATTTTTACTGTATTATATCGATAAGTATGACGCCATTCAATCAATGTTTATCAATAAAGCTGACGTGATTTTGAGTTGTTATAATTTATTGACGTCACAGAAACGCACGTGTGAATACACTTCTCGGAAAATGGGCGGAGTATAGATAAATATAGTTCTCATTCATAACCTTTAAAAATACGAATTTTATATAAGATCGTGTTAGAATAGAAATAACTGACGGGTAACAGTTTGTTATTGCGTTAATAACCAACGGTTTGTCGTTCCGATGCTTGTTATCAAACCACTCGGGCTACCGCCCTCGTGTTTTAATTCCTACGCATCGGAACTCCAAACCGTTGGTTATTACCGCAATAACCAACAGTTACCCGTCATTTATTTCTTAAATAACCCACATTTATTTTCCTTCTTTATCTATGGACCACTAGCCGCGTGCCGTGGTAGAATGAAATATACCCGTGGTGTATGGAAAATACACCATGGTCATGTGACCGCTCTTGGCCAATCGGATTGCGTCATTTATGTAGGAGGTGAGAAATGGGTTCTGGTTGACCAGTACGCAATGATCGTGATCATTATGTTTTAGATTATTATAGTCTATGTTGGCGCTAAGAAATAGAAATATGTAGCCGTTTGTTTGATTTTGCAAAAATACCTGTCATTTTGAAATATATTCCCCACAAAATGTAAAATAGAAGCTTTGTCTCATTTTAAAATAATTTCCAAATGACAGTAGCCATTGGCCATTTTGTCTACTGATAGCGCGAAGATAGATAGTATGATTGTGAAGATAGTGCTCATCTGTCTGCACGGACATTAAATCAAGCACGCACGTTGACATTAAATCAAGCACGCACGTTGGCATTAAATCAAGCGCGCACGTTAACATCAAATCAAGCACGGACATTAAATCAAGCACACACGTTGACATTAAATCAAGCACGGAAATTAATCAAGCACACACATTAACATTAAATCAAGCACGGACATAAATCAATAACACATATTGACATTAAATCAATCACGGACATTAAATCAAGCATGCACATCAACATTAAATCAATCACACAGATTAACATTAAATCAAGCACACACGTTGACGTTAAATCAAGCACACACACATTGACATTAAAATAAGCACACACACTGGCATTAAATCAAGCACATACATTGACATTAAATCAAGTATGCATGTTAACATTAAATCAAGCACACGTGTTGACATTAAATCAAGCAAGCATGTTGACATTAAATCAAGCACACACACATTGACATTAAAATAAGCACACACATTGGCATTAAATCAAGTACACACATTGACATTAAATCAAGCATGCATGTTGACATTAAATCAAGCTCACACATTGATATTACATCAAGCACGCATGTTGACATTAAATCAAGCACACACATTCACATTAATTCAAGCACACACATTGACATTAAATCAAACACACATAATGACATTAATTCAATCACACACATGACATTGATTTCAAGCACACTTGATGACATTAATTCAAGCACACACACTGACATTAACTCAAGCACGCATGTCGACATTAACTCAAGCTAGCATGCTGACATTAACTCTAGCATGAATGATGACATTAAGTCAAGCACATATGACGACATTAACTCAAGCACACATGTTGACATTAATTCAAGCACAGTGTTGACATTAATTCAAGAACACAAATTCACATTAATTCAAGCACACACATTGGCATTAAATCAAGCACACACATTGACATTAAATCAAGCAAGCATGTTGACAATAAATCAAGCACACATGTTGACATTAAATCAAGCACATGTGTTGCCATTAAATCAAGCACACACATTCACATTAATTCAAGCACACACATTGACATTAAATTAAACACACATGATGACATTAATTCAAGCAAACACATGACATTAATTTAAAGCACACCTGATGACATTAATTCAAGCACGCACACTGACATTAACTCAAGCACGCATGTTGACAATAAATCAAGCACACATGTTGACATTAAATCAAGCACATGTGTTGCCATTAAATCAAGCACACACATTCACATTAATTCAAGCACACACATTGACATTAAATTAAACACACATGATGACATTAATTCAAGCAAACACATGACATTAATTTAAAGCACACATGATGACATTAATTCAAGCACGCACACTGACATTAACTCAAGCACGCATGTTGACATTAACTCAAGCATGCATGATGACATTAAGTCAAGCACACATGACAACATTAATTCAAGCACACACGTTGACATTAATTCAAGCACACATGTTGACATTATTTCAAGACATATGTTGACATTAAATCAAGCATGCACATGACATTAACTCAAGCACACATGTTGACATTAACTCAAGCACACATACTGGCATTAAATCAAGCACACACATTGACATTAAATCAAGCAAGCATGTTGACAATAAATCAAGCAAACATGTTGACATTAAATCAAGCACATGTGTTGACATTAAATCAAGCACACACATTCACATTAATTCAAGCACACACATTGACATTAAATTAAACACACATGATGACATTAATTCAAGCACACATATGACATTAATTTCAAGCACACATTATGACATTAATTCAAGCACACACACTGACATTAACTCAAGCATGCATTTTGACATTAACTCAAGCACGCATGCTGACATTAACTCAAGCATGCATGATGACATTAAGTCAAGCACACATGACAACATTAATTCAAGCACGCATGTTGACATTATTTCAAGCACACATGTTGACATTAATTCAAGCACACATGTTGACATTAAATCAAGCATGCACATGACATGAATTCAAGCACGCACGCTGACATGAATTCAAGCACACAAATTCACATTAATTCAAGCACACACGTTGACATTAACTCAAGCACACAAATTCACATTAATTCATGCGCACGTTGACATTAACTCAAGCACACAAATTCACATTAATTCAAGCACACACGTTGACATTAACTCAAGCACACAAATTCACATTAATTCAAGCACACACATGGACATTAACTCAAGCATGCACGATGACATTATTTCATGCTCTCACACACTCAGTCATTTAAACGTGTATAAAATAATACTCGGTAAAGCACACTAGCACACACTATTACATTTTTGCCAAAAAGTATGAAAAAAAATTATGTTTGGGAGGAGTAATAAACACAAGAATATTGTGCTCTTGAACATTTAATTTGACATTGATTTTTATTTTCACTACAAGAGACTCGTATCCAAGGAACATTGTGTAGGAATGACTAAAGGACATTATATCACTAATAAAATATCACAATTTGACATTATATCACTAATAAAATATCACAATTTGACATAACAGTTGCAAAAGGGATTAATAAAAAAAAATTGCTTTGAAATCACAGTTGCCTTCCATTAACTTAATGAATGTGTATGTACGAATTTCAACAATGCTCTTTAAATCAAAACTCATTAAGTTTTCAAGTTTTTGTAAAATGTATTAATCGCTAGTCTAAAATAAGGATCCTGCCTATTATAAGTGAACAGCATAGTCTTACATGTGCTTTTACTGGGCTTGCATTAAGGGAAGTTTGGGAGTAATTTACTCCCAGTTTTGTCACAGAACTTCCAAAATTACAGCCATGGAATGATCAAAAAGTCCAAAAAAATGCCTAAAACTTCCAATATCCAACACTTGGAAGTGAGGACTTCCAAAAAGTGCAAGTCGCATTGTAATTCTTAATTTACAATAGGTCTTAAAAAACAACATGGAGTGAAAAACAGGACTGTAGCGAAATAATAACTATTTTAAGAGTAGTTATATTTGGTATAAAAAAATGTTAATGTACATATTTATGCCGCATAATACTGTCATAACTTCCAAATATTATGAGCAAAACTTCCAAAATCAAAGACCAGGAAGTTGAAACTTCCAGTTTGCAAAAGTTAATGAAAGCCCTGCATTTATATTAAATAGAAAGAATTGAATAATACCAGACATGCACATGTGCTATACAGTGGCATGTATATAATGAACACATTTGGATCCGAGAGGAATACTTTTGATGCCTAAAATAGCCATTTGGTGTTCGTATGTGATGCCTAAAATAGCCATTGGGTGTTCGTATGTGATGCCTAAAATAGCCATTGGGTGTTCTTATGTGATGCCTAAAATAGCCATTGGGTGTTCGTATGTGATGCCTAAAATAGCCATTGGGTGTCCAAGTTTTTGCGTATTTAGTTGGAAATGTTGTATTTATTAAGGCAGTAAATCAATTGTCCGAATAGGCATAAATTTGTTCATTACTCCCTTAAGAAAAAATAAAGAATGAAATAATATAATGTTAAACTCAATCCAAAAACAAAACACTTTGAAAAAGTTACATTTGTGCTAAATGGCACTTTACAATAAATACTGAACACTTAATACAAATACAATTATAAATAATATCTGTGATATAATACGGATCAATAAAGTTTTCTTTAATAGCTTGATATTTGTAATGAAGGTATTAAGCCAGTGTAGTATGTATACCTATATGGTAATGGTCCATATGAAAATAAGCAAAATGCTGAGAATTTTTTAACTGCCTTTTAACTGCTTTTTTAAGTCCTGTCTTTGAAAACAGAGTTCAAATGTCTGACTGCATGAAATAGAGATAAATGACTGAGTCAGTTATTTGCTGAGGCGCAGACAGACAATATTTTGCCACAAAATTTTGTCAAATTACAATAGTATAAGTTTTTCACTTGAATGAACTGTAAATAGTGTTAGAAAGAAACATCGTTAGTCTATGGTTTTATAGCTTATTCATTTCTTGTTATTTTATTGCTATTGTACAGAATGATAAAGAAAATGAAAACATCTGTTTGGCGATTTTATTGAAATAAGTCTGAATTACTTGTAACTTAAAAATATCTTTTGCGTTTAAAATGATTAAAAGAGATAACAACGTAACAAGCAAAATTTGAATAAATTATCTAATATCTGTTCAAAGTGATCTGATGTGACTATAGATGTATTTTCTTCACGCGAGTAGGCAGCTCAACTGCGCTCACGGTTAAGGGCCACATTCCACCGATAATTCCAGCCTGAATTGACACGCCAGCGGCTACTGCCAACTCAGGGTCTATAGACGTGTTCGGCTCTTTCGTAAAATATTCCGTTATCAATTCCCGCACTTTCGGAATACGCGTTGAGCCTCCTACTAACACCACTTCATCTATATCTCCTTTAGTCATCTCCACAGCTTCTAACACTTTTTGTATTGGCTCTAGGACCTTTTTAAACAGATCTCTGTTTAGGTCCTCAAACAAATCCCTAGTTATTTTTTCGCTGAACGTTTTTGACAACGAGTGGAGCCAGAGTTTGATTTCGCATTCACGGCTGCTAGTGAGATTGATCTTGATGTCTTCGACGTGCAGCAACAACCCCTGTAGGTCTTCTTTGTCTGTTAGTGGGGCCCCGTAACGTTGGACTATCACCTTCTTTAGGTAGTGCAGCAGTCGCTGGTTGAAGTCTTGACCTCCCAATCTGTTGTTACCTGGCAAACAACATAGAAGAACAGAATTGGATTTAATTTGTCACAGCTTAACCAATTTTATGTCCTGGGCTATTGAGTAAGATTCTTAAATAAACACATTTTTATATGCTTTGCTACTGATTAATATAACTATTTAATTTTAACCATTGGCTAATATATTTTCTGCATTCTGTTTCCACATTTGTATTAAAGTTTTACTTGTAATTTCAAAAATAAAGGAAAAAATATAATTTTTTAGCTGAAGGATATTTTAAACATTTTTCATTTTAAAAAGTGCAATCAAGCTTCCCTGTCTATATTAAATTATCCAATGACAACACATTTGAACATCTGGCTGAAGAAAAATCTGTTTGGCAACAATATTTTCTTATAAAAATGGTAAGGCGTAAAACAGTATTAGGTAAATCTGTCAAAAGAAAACTTGTAGCCACTGCATACTCTGCCCTTTACCCACCTGTCATGGCAATAAATAATAAATACAGCTTAAGTAGCCTGCCAGACTTTTGCTTTGCAATAGATGCTTCCACAAATTATTCATATTCAAATTAATCTGCAATGTTATCCAATCACCGCCCCTGGATATCACGTGTTTAGCGGTTAAACTATTTCATACAAAAGAGCATGTGCATGATGTTTGTGATATTCCAAAGAGCACATTTGAATGTTTGTGATATTCTATGAATGGAAATTAATCCTTTAACAATAGCTGGGGAGGAGTTTCAACTATTCTAGACAAAACCCGGATCGGTCTATTGTAGTAGCCTGACAGAAATATTTGGTAGCCCCCGGGCTCTGGGCAATGGATTTGTCGGACACTGTACTACACCCCTAGCCCTGCCCTTCACCGACCTGCCATGGCCTGGGTGAGGAACATTCCGCCCTGCACGTTGAGTAGGGAGACATCCAATGTCCCTCCCCCGAGATCCACTACCATGATGTTCTGCAGACCCAGGCGGTTGTGAAGACCATACGCAAGTGCAGCCGCTGTCGGCTCGTTGATGATACGCAACACTTCCAGACCTGTGTATCAAATAAAATGATATTTAGTTTAAATCTATTTGTTTACGCTCGATTGTTTCGAAATCCACAGGCTTATTGAGACAATTCCAAGTTCGTTTCCTGGGTACAACTAGTACTTGGTGTCTTTTGAGAAAGATCACCCAAACGCTCCTGATTTAATTCATGACCTTTCGATTGCATGGCCGACACCATTACACCACTGTGACCTCAAAAGAGATTTATCAGGCCTATTGTTTGTAAGAAGTTACTCAACACCTCGGCTCCAGATCTGTATATAATTTATCAAGTCTTTTGTTTGTCAGTGGCTGTCTGATTTGTTGATAATACCTCCAAGACCTCAAAAACTGTACAGAAATTATGACAGAACCATTTTGATAAATATCTGTACAGATGGCTATTGGTTGTATAATAGTTATACCCTTAAACCAACATATGTGAATACGCCATTGTGAAAACACTAGTAAAAAACTGAACATGGCAAAAATATAATACCGGTAATACACCATTTATGTGCATATTTCTGTGGGATATATCTGGGAAATATGATAACTGAAGGAATTATGACATCAACAAATTATTATATTATGAAAAAAATATAACACATGATACTTCCATTCCTGTATTGGTGACACTTGTTGTGATGAATCATAATTAAGACTGCCATCAATTCATGCATTAAATTTAAACCAAAATTAGAGAGAATTACTGTCAGCAACCAATATTGATTTAAAAATTTGGAATTATTCAAAATTCTACAAACCTGCTAACACTGCAGCCTTCTTCGTGTGATTTCTCTGCTTGGCGTCGAACTCAGCAGGTACCGAGAGTACCACTTTAAGTACAGGCGCACTAAGATTGTTAGCCGCCGCTTCCCGGAGCGTGCCGATAATGATACTGCCAACCTCCTCCGGATAAACGTGCCTTTCGGATCCGTTCACCATGACAACGAAATACGCCATGCCATCTTGGTCAGCAGCAATCTGGCATATTGAATAATGAAAAGATGTCATTGATTGCAGGCAAATATAGTTTCATTCCAGTGAAACCATAATACCATTAGTAAATGCAGTGGTTAAAATTTTGCTCAATTCTGTAAACAAATGCACTGATTAATTTTGCTCAGATTCTCAGTTTTATATAGGAAGGCTTGTAACAAGGCTTTATTACTTGCTCTAAAGTAATAAAATATTTGACCTTGCTTGACCAAACTGAAATTTCAAAGTTAAATTCCCTGAGGTTTCCATGACTTTTCCCTGATCAGAATGTGATTTTCCCTGAAACGTTTGGTTAGGCTACCGCAATAACTAGTGGATGGTGGCTCCTTAAATTTCTAATTTTTGAAAAGGTATATTGTCCCATCGTCAGTGAAAAATCATTCAAAATGGAAGTGATCTTTTTGCAAAATGGACAAATTTGGCTACTGTTGTAGTTTTTTATACAAAACACAGCAACCCATGTATTTATATGGAAAGAAAACAACAAGTTTACGGCTAGTTACAGCAAAACTTCTGGACATTATTTGTGTTTTTTGGTCACTGTATTTTTTTATTTGCTTATTTTCCATTCTGGGCTTATTTCAAAGACTGCACACTGTGCACGTAAAGCACCCGTAAAACACATTGCTTATGCTAGGTTTCCACTATCACAATTCGCGGCATGATTGAAAACATGGTCTTAATCATGGACCAATCGTGGTGATCCTATCAGAGATTATCAGGTCTTGTGGTCAGTCATGGCAATTGTGTTAATCGTAGAAATCTTCTGAACGGTTCAAAAATTGTCTACGTGAAAAAATGGCAAAATTACAAAAATAGCTTTGGATTCCCATTTTTAACACCTGTTTTTTGTTTTCTAAAAACAGCATAATTTGGTATGACCTCACATTTAAATAAATAGCGTTCTAAAGATAATGATCAAATCAAATCAACGTGTGCTAAAAATAGCAATATAATAAAGCTTAAGTTTATATGATTGGTTGTTAATGTTATGCGATCGATTTGGCTGTAGTAATAGGATAATTTACATAACTGTGATATAACAACCTGCATATGAACAACCTTAAAGGAGTACTGTTTCTGGGCTTGAGCAATTTCCTGCGGCGTGAAAACTCTGCCTATGAACCGCTTGGCGTCGTACAGCGTGTTCTGTGGATTGTGTTGTTCCTGAGCCACAGCGTCATAACCTACCAGGGTTTGACCAGTCTCACTGAAACAACATCAGTCTTTATGTGATGGTTGTAAAGTGGTTTCATAACAAAAATCTGGTGAAATTGACAATACAATCTGGAGATGTGACAAAAGGATGCTTATTAATGTAACCAGTAGCCAAAATAGCGAATTCAATAATTACTAACATTCTGAAATTATTTTTAAATGATATATATTTTGCCATTTTCTGCGAAAAGTATTTGAAAATAAGCAAGATTCTTGCAAACCAGGCCCATTGAATACTTAGTAGAATGTCTTAACATTAAGAGAAGATGACTTTCCCTTGAAAAAAGTCAGGTATTTTGTGCGGATTAAAAATATACAGCATTGAAAACAATCTTTGATTAATGGTAAATCATATAAGAATATACAATTTAAAGTAAAGAACATCCAGAAAAAACAATTCAGGACAATTCCACAACAAAACTGAAGTTAATCATGAAAATTGCTTATGAAAAGAAATGTAGTCTCATAAGAATGTTTGAAAATCAAAATTTAAACCACAGCAACGTCACACACATCAATGCAATCACAGTCCAAATTGGAACATAAGATTCGATATGTGAATCTAATCTTTATTAATGTAGTGCATAGATCTGTGTTTTAAAGTCGTGATTCAATCCGCAGGAACACCACACCTAAATGCGATCACGCTGGGGATACACTTGTGTTCCTCTTGTACATCCAGTATGTCAACTGTGCCCGTCACAGCATGATACACACCAACACATGAGAATGTGGTGCCTGCAGGTGAAAAATATATCATAGAAAAGAAATTAATATTAGCACTGATTCTTGGGGTCTTGGCCAATGAAATACTGTTCAGATTTTTTACAAATTTCTTTAGACAAATTAATCTTTCATGACTAAAATTGGACTCACATTACATTGAGTTATTTTGAAGTTTTTATTATTGTCCCTTTATGTGATATTCATATATGTAGCAGTAAAATGTTGCTTGTGTTGAAACAACATTAATGTATTTGGTTAACATCATTATGAATTTAGTATCGTCTCTCATTCACCTGTCAAAAACATCAACAGACTTAGGAATTATTAACACATAAGCATATGACTGTATGTAGACTACTAGTAACATGTAATTGCAATCTATTTAAATTTGTTTATATTTGTTGAGATTAATATTTCATTCAGACGGACCTGTTTTAAGTTTGAACACATGTATAAAAGCACATTTAAATACTTTCTTGCAATATGACCATGTTAGTTGAAACTTAAAACATTGGTCCTTATTGCCTTTACTTACCTAAATCCATGCCAACAATTTTCGGCTTTGGAGGTGGCAGATATTTTTGGGCAAAATAGCCAGCCAAGAGCACAGCGAGTATGGATGAACCTGAAAACAAATATTTATATTTAAAAGCAAGTTTGTTATTATTCAAGAATACAAACAAAAAAACTTATCTTACACGTGCAATATTCACATCTAAATATCTTGTTAATTTATGTTTATACATCTGTTCAAACTCTCTGCAAAAGATTCTGATTGCCAAGGACTCTGAACTTGCCAATAAAAATTCATGAGGTCCAGAAAAATGGTTGGATTGCTAGTCCCTTTCTCCGCGAAAGTCTGTCAGACCTCGGACAACGCCAGTAAAACTGTACAAGGACCAGTAAAAATGACCAGAAGACCCTCTTCGCTGGTGAAAAATTATATTCAAGTACCTACTTGCAAGCTATGTTTTTGAGTGGCCAGTAAACAGGAGTTTGGGCCAGTAATAATGAACAAATTACCAGACCGCGTGTCCAATAATGGATTTGGGACTTTCGCTGAGTCTGAAAGTTTGTCACAATTGCCCGTTGTTCATAGTATCAAGTGACCAGTAAAAAGTTGCAAAAGCCAATGTGTCATTTGTCAATCCATGGCATGAGGCCAGCATAATAAGTCTTGGAATTGCAATTTACATATACTGTTTTTGAATGTCATGTTGTCAGCTGTGTGCAAATGTTGACTATACTGCACGAAATGCAGTTCTGTCTATTATAAAACCTAGTCCTGCTTTTGTTTAAACTATTCACCGCGAAAGGAAGTGTATTTTTCTCTAAAAATAATATTGTTGATCATCTTGTCCGAATAAAATGTGTCCGAAAAACCTTACCACTACCATTTTTTCATAAATTTTTCATCATTTTTGAATAGAATAAATCCTAACAAAGTCGTTAAACGAACAAATACCTAGAATTATAAACGTTGAACCCATTTTTGTTGTAATTAAACCAACTATTTGGTCATATCGGCACAAAATGTGCGGTAGTTGTCAAGACAAGGATGTTTATTCCTGAAACGTGTCCGATGTTTTCATTGGCCGAACACCGAAAGCATGCACAAAGCCGGAGTTCTGAGTTGAGGTTGTCCGGTGGAGTGATCGTCAGGCCGCCGTCTCTTAAATTAAAAGGACATATTCACAGATTGGCAAATTTGACAGTTTCCAAAAATTGTGTCACCAATTCAAATAAATTATATATAACGGCTCGAAATGACTCTCGTGAATATGAAGCGTAAACGTTTTGTAACGATATTCGTCGGTGTTTTTTTTTTACAAAATATGTTTTCACTTACATATAAACGTTCAAATACATGCCTGATCAATATAAGCCCTTTTGGTCTAGTCTTTAGCGTGCTAGACTGTTTCTCTGAAGGTCGCGAGTTAGAGCATTGGGGAAAGCATATGTTCTTTTGTTCAATGCGTTTCTTGACAGAGAATATTTGAGTTTTATAGTCTAGATGCTTTAATTTTTGAAGTTTCACATTTAAAGACATTTCTTTAAATAGGAAAATCTGTGAGTAAGTACTTTTAGCTATCCTTACTCGTAATTATCCAGTGGAAGTTCAATTAAATTTCATTTAAATCTAATTCATTTAATAAATTGATATACGTGTACATTTATAAAACTAAACTCACAGTAACCAATTATTGACCCTAGTCACTAATTAACCGACTCAATGACTCGCTATCGACTAAATTGAACTAATTATCGAACTGAATCACTGACCGACTGTAAAGTGACGGTTAATCACGATTTTATCCACACAAAACTCCTTAAGGGCTCACACAGAGAGAAGACGCAGGTATTAGGCAGTCAGCAGAAATAACTTGGTCATACTTTAGAGCATTGTGTAATTTAATATTCCCAAAGTTTAATTTGAGATAAAAAGGTGGTTGTGGGCTGTGTGTGTGAGCCCTTAAGGAGTTTTGTGTGGATGAAATCATGATTAACCATCACCTTACAGCTAAGTCTTGCTTAATCATGGTAATATTTCAAATTTCAAAAGACATAAATAACCAAACAGATATACTGATTCAAACAACATTTATTTACAAAGCAATAATTGTTATTCATTGCGAGATATAATTCATTTGCTGACAATATCATATACATGGTTGTTCATGCATAATTAACATATTGGCAACATTTATAATTAGCCTTTCCCACTACATGATAACTGTACCTTAATGTCATTCAGTTACTGTTATCAATAATTAATTATAGATAAGATCGGTATTAAAACTCACTAGCACATGTTGGACATGTGGTAATGCTAAACAACATTTGTACAAGCTGAATATGTCCCCCCATACAATAATATAAAATCAAAACGACCAAAATTACATTGGCATTATTTTAATGTCATACACGTTTGGTTGCATTCGTGACAACGCGTACTTTTCGATTTTGACAAAAAGTGCAATTATACAAGTATTATTAATCAACGATAGGTATTAAAGACTTCAAGATCATTACTGTTTATATGTTACACATTGAAAGGAATAAGTAAAATCTATGTAATTGATACTTGTGCATACACAAAATATAAAGTTATGTTATCATTTTCTTTATTTTACTATCACGTTGTTTTTGGTACCAGGGTTTGTGTTCGGTGTCGTTGAAAATTAATTATTCAATAGTTGTTTTCAGTGTCTGGCGTTGTTTTCGGTAACGAATACGAAAAAACTGGTACTTCTCCCCTAAACATACGTTTCTGTCCAAATAAATTCGGTGTCGTTGAAAATTAATTATTCAATAGTTGTTTTCAGTGTCTGGCGTTGTTTTCGGTAACGAATACGAAAAAACTGGTACTTCTCCCCTAAACATACGTTTCTGTCCAAATATATAAGACGCATTAACTTCATTGCATATTTAAATTCTATAATTTCATAAACACAATCGTTTTCGGAAGCTGAAGTTGTGTTCACGAAAACATTCTGTTTGTGTGCATTATATGTTATATACACAAGTACATTGATTTAATACGTAATTTTGCATTTCTTTCAAACATATTAACAAATGTATCAAATAAAAATCAGCTGCAGTTTTTATCGCAAAAAGATTTTGTGTGTGTGCGCGTCATGCATAATTATGCATTGTAAAATTGGGGTTGTGTATAACATTTAGCAATTTGTTTAACAAATATTTTAAATTGTAATTTGAGCTAGGTTTTATCTGCTGTGACGACTGCCATAAAGGTGTACCGCCGCAAAAGAATGATTTTTGAGTATTAATATAAAATGTACGTCTTTTAATAGATGGATGCATTGGAAAAGTTCAAACCAGACTAGACGAAGTGGAGGAAAAAATCTCCATTTTCCGGAAGTTCACCATCAACAAACCGGTCGATTTTTAAAAAAAAACGTATAAAGAAAAAGGAGTTCAGTTCGCGACAGATGTGTCGGAGATTCGGAAGGAAATATCGCGATTAAGCATGCGATTGCACGTCCACCACGAGCACGACGTCCGGAGATTACGTTGGCAAGCCCCAAGCCGGTGGGGCAATTCGGGACCAATATAGCGGCTACAGAGTCGGCACCGTAGATCCCGACATAGCTGAGCGACATTGCAAAACGCCGAACTGAGACAGCTTCTAGAGCTGCATGCTCCAGATTAGATGTATGACAAAGAAAAGCGAACTCTGGCTCAGCTGGCTTTTGTACTCGACTGGTACGCCGAAGTGAAAGGTAAGTAACATTTGTTACCTTTCACCTATTTGTCCTTGTTGCGAATATAAACAGAGGAAAACTACCGGTAATCCTGTATCGGGGTTACTCTACACAGCAATCTTCGCTGACATACGAACACACTGATTGCATACAAAATGTTATATTTATGTCAAAATAGTTTAATATGTATCATTGTCTAATAAACAATATTAAAATTGTATATATTTCGTCAGTAAGTTTACTTGTCTTTATAGTACTAATGAACTGTTAATTTTCGGTGCTGATATTGTTTTCGGTACCTATAAATGGGACGAAAGGGGTATTTATCTCCAAACTTTTCACCAAATATAAGATATATTAACTGAATTGCATATACAAATTATTCAAAATTTGTTTAAAGGGACTATGTGATCGAAGATTTGGCTTCCTATTGCACTATACATTATATTATTTGATAGAAATGCGCTTTACTAAGACATGTGCATTAAATAAATAAATAAAATATAATACACAATAAGATATTTGATAAAAATAAATTAGCAAAAAAGGCTGAAAAAAATGAACGCCATACGAAGAAATTACAGTAGACAGCTCTTTAACCCACTGCGCTGTGATGATTGGTAAAGAGTCGGGTGTAAACATTTATACAAAATGCTCACAATTCGGACGTCAAAATGTAGACTGGAAAAGGGCCAAACAAACACAAACCATATTGTAAAATGATTTTTATCTCAGAATGCGTACACTATTTTCCCATTATATATCCTTTTTTAACCGTAATTACATGTGGCCGGTTTGACTTGTGGCCGGTTTGACTTGCTTCCGGATGTTAATCGATTATTGTTGTTGTTGTAATATTCGTCGTAAAGCAAGTACACCGCAATGGCGGATATTTTGATTAGTAAATTTGAAGAAATAGTGAACTCAACGAAACAACTGTCACATCGGTAAAACATGTCATTATAAACAAAGAAAACGATGAAAATGAACAAAAACATTATGTTTCACCAATGTCAATTGTGTGTCAATGTCGAAAACTCGATATGGCCTTGCATATTTCACAAACATGTTTGTCCCCTTTATCATGGAAGTACCAGTTCTCGAACCGCTAAGGATGTACCCTGGCCTGTAGACTTTGTTGCAAAAGCATTCTTGAAAACAACATTATAGATCACTATTTCAATCTCTGATGCACATTTTTATGCATTTGTTGTGACGTATCCAGTATAGTACGGTAGCGTATCGGTAAGTATGGTTTTCTCCCTTCTTTCCCTGTTAGTGGGGGATACCCGCGAGTTCACGGGTCTCTTCCGTTCCAGACGTAGGCGAGGCAAGACGTGCTTTGAGGAGTAGTAAGTTTCCCAGTATTTACCATAGGATAAGGTTAAGGTTGCGTTACAGGAGGTTTACTTTATTGGCGACGAGGTTAATTTGGTTTGGCTGCGTACATTTAGAATTCAACAATTATATTTCACTTTTTCCGGAACTTTCCGGTTAGGTCCAGTAAATTTAGCGGGAGGGGAAATTGTGGGTTAAAATATACGGCATTCATTGTACGGCATTCAGTTATCGGGGATATTAGTCTGGCAACCTTGTGAAGGCCTGTAAATTAATTTAACAAATTAATTTTTCCAGTTTAGGCCAGAATTAGGTGGCTATTCTGTTTCTGCACAGAATTAAAGGAACAGTGTTTGAAAATTGGGAAATATTAGGGAAGGTTAGTAAGCAGTGTCTTGTAGCCACGCTAGTGTTTCAAGCTGTGTCTTTTAGTCACGCTTGGTCCCTCTAGTATCTGGGGTAAATTGTTTAAGTAAAATAAATAAAGAAATAAAAATTTTGTGTTTATTGGTTATTATTTATTGGTATCGGCCCTGCACTTGTTTATTAATAAAAATGCTTATCAACGTAAATACAGCGTCTGTTCAAGACTTGATGAAAATTCCGGGAATTGGTGAAAAACTGGCCAATCATATCATCCAGTTGCGTGCTGCGTATGGGGTGGTTAAAAAGGAAGTGTTTGATTTAGCGTTGGGCAGCAAGCTGACACCGGAAGTGCTCAGTATGTTGGACTTTTCTGAGCCTGATCCCTTTAATTGGCTCGATTTTAGTGAGTCCCTGCCTTCACCAAAATGCATCACACTTCAGGCGGCAGCATTTCCGGCGTATCCGCTGCTTCATGAGACATTACTGGTGTCTACGAAAACATCGGTGGTGTATACAGATTCAACGTGGGTCACCACAACAGCTCCCATAATGGCATCATGGGCAAAATCACCGCTAATTAGAGAATCTTGTCCTCCTCTATCCTTGACACCGGCTGCACACAGGGTACGACGTTACAGCCCAGTAAAGTTAGAACATGGTTCCGATAGTTCAAGAGCCAGCTCACTTTTGTGTTCCCCGGATCGTCCAGTAATGGTAAAGACCCGGGGGTCCAGTGAAAAGAAACCCGGGGTGCATGCTGAGTCCTCTGAACACGAATGCAGAACATTGAGAAAGCCTAGCTCTTATAGTGCTGGGCAACTCTCAAGGTCGGGTTCTTATGAGCGCCAGGTCAAGGAAGAGAGCAGGAGGTGGGATCTAAGCGACGCCGGACGACACAGGACATTTGCAACCGGAAGTACGCAGGCTGCAGGTGGTAGGCCTTATAGGTCGCCATCCTCGAGTAGGTCGCCGGGGGCCAAGACAACATCACTGCGGGGAAACGGGAAGAACAAGGTAAGTGATGTCAGTAGGCACCGGAAGTCGGTAACCGGAAGTAACCGAACTGCAGGTGGTAGGCCTTATAGGTCGCCATCCTCGAGTAGGTCGCCAGAGGCAAGGTCAACTGCATTGCGAAGAAGCCGGAAGGGCCAGGTAAGTGGTGACGGTGGGCACCGGAAGTCGGCAACCGGAAGTAATCAGACTGCAGGTGGTAGGCCTTATAGGTCGCCATCAGCAAGTAATTCTCCGGTATGCAGGTCAACATCATCGTGCAGAAACCGGAAGGGCAAGGCTAGTGATGATGGTGGGCACCGAAAGTCTGTAACCGGAAGCAATCGGACTGCAGGTGGTAGGCCTCAAAGGTCATCATCATCAAGTAGGTCGCCGGATGCCAGGTTAACAGCACCACGCAGGACAACCTCACACAAAAAGAAGACCGGAAGAAGACTGCATTCCCATCGTTCACCGTCGGGCTCCGAATCAGAGTCTAGATCTAGATCACGTGGGTCCAATCACAAATCTAAGACCCGTCGTAGGCACTCCTCTGACGGCAGCCGGTCCCAGAACCGTAGCTCGCGCAGACTGGGGGACCCACGTAGACACCCGAAGGCGCTGCGGTATGATGGGAAGGCAAGTTGGCTATCTTTTAAGCGGAAGTTTGATAGCTACCGAAAGGTTATGAAGTGGTCTGAAGAGGAATGCAAAGACTATCTGATCTGGAGTTTGGAGGGGAAGGCCCTTGACTCCTTCACCATTACAACCACAGATAATGACCGATACTCATTTCGTCGGTTAATGAAGTCATTGGAGTCTCGCTTCGGTACGAAAGAAGTGCTTGAGACATCGAAGGCCAAGTTCCGACAGGCTACGCAGGGGCAAGAGGAGTCGCTTGAAGATTGGGCGGATCGTGTGCTAACATTAGCTACACCAGCCTTTGTGGACCTTCCGGAGGATCATATGCGCCAGGAAGCTATTGCCAGATTTTGCCAGGGTGGTTTGGACAAGGAGGCAGCCAAGCATGCCTGTTTGGAGAATCCCTCAAGCATGGAGGAAGCCCTAAACCTGGTGAAACAGCACCAATACATATCGCAGGCAGTAGATGGAAAAAAGACCAGAAGGGGCCGGGAGGAACTTTCTGTTAATACAGTGCAGGCATCTTCACAAGCAAAGATGGAGGAGCTTATAGCGTCCGCTTTGAAGGAGTTTGCCCAGCAAATGCACCTTACCCCTCCTGAAGCAGTGTCGAAGGAAGGTCAATGTGGGGATCAACCAAAGAGGTTGGGACCATGTTACTTCTGTAAGAAGAAGGGTCACCTCAAAAGAGACTGTGTGGGGTACCAAGAGTGGCTAAAGAAAAAGGAGGGCAAGCCAAAGGGTTTAAACGGCAGAGGGCTGGACGGGAAGACCACACGACCGGGCCCTCAACAGTGAAGACAAGTGGTCTACCACAGAGGTCTGTTGGGGTAGAAGCTACAGGTACGGCTGCTTTAGGCAGGGTCTGTGACTCGCCTAATACAGATCAAAAGCAACAGAATGGTGTGCTCGCCCAACCGGGCAACAGTCTTAGCACAGTAGGGGAACAGGAAATAGGGGGGTCTGAAACTTCAGTAACTATCTCTGATGGCAAAGCCGGTGGCTTCCCCAAATCGGAGGGAAGACAGGAAGAAGATGAGCCTAGTAAACAGGGAACCCAGTTAGGTACAGTTCAAGGTGATGGTACTCAGATTAATCAGTCCAGCGATCAGAGACCAAGTTCGGAAAAGTCTCAAGAGCCCATAAAGATATGCCAGGTGCGGGCGGGTTCTTCCATAGTGCGGATCAAGGTGGGCGACCTTGACCTCAATGCAAAGATTGACTCGGGTGCAGAGATTACGATCCTTTCATCAAGAATGTATGAGAAGCTAAAAAAGGCTCCCGCACAGATCCAAGATGTGGTTATGCAGATGGCTGATGCGGAAGCTGTCCTTAAAGGTTTCATAACAGCGCCTGTGAAGATGAAATTGGGCAACCGTTGCTTCAAAGAGAAGGTTTACGTAGCTCCCATAGGCGATGATATGCTATTGGGGCATGATATTTTGCATCATCTTGGGGTTTTGATGGACATGCAGTCAGACACGCTGATACTTGACGGTGAAAGAATCCCAATTACCACCAGTTTCAAAGATGGGAAGCCTGCAGTTGCTAGGGTAATGTTGAAAACTCGAGTAGTGGTGCCACCTAACTCGGTGGTACGTTTACCTTGCAAGTTAGATGCACCTATGGCTAGTGACTATTGCATTGAACCAGTGAGTGCCCTTAGGGTCCTTATGCCAAGGACAGTCAGTGCAGCAAACAGTGACCCAGTAGTGTGTTTCATCAACATCAAGGACACTTGCGCAACGTTGAAGAAGAACACACTAATTGCGACTGCCTGTGAAGTGACAAGTTACCCAGAGGAGCTTTTTAAAGTCTCCGCAGTGAATGAGACCCAGCTAGGGGAGACTGGGACATGTTGTTCTAATCTCCCTGCGCCAGAGACAATTGGGAAACCAGATACAAGCATCCCAGAACATCTTAGAAGCCTTTATGAAGCGTCAATCAAGCACCTTGATGAAGAACAAAGCCAGCAGTTGCTCACGTGCTTGTGTGAATACCAGGACGTTTTTGCCCGTACCGATTTTGACTTAGGTACGTTTACTGAAATCGACCATAAAATCGACACGGGAGATGCGAAACCCATTAAACAGCGCATGAGAAGAACACCGGCTTGTTTTGCTAACGAGGAAGAAGAGCATCTAAATAAGATGTTAGAGGCGGGCGTCATTCAAGAGTCGGTATCAGATTGGGCGTCGTCACCAGTACTCATACGTAAAAGAGATGGTTCGGTCCGGTGGTGCATCGACTATCGGGCATTAAATGAGGTGACTGTTAAAGATACTTTTCCCCTGCCGCTCATTGAAGATTGCCTAGACACGTTGGCGGGAAACCTTTGGTTTTCCAAGTTGGATGCAAACTCCGCTTACTGGCAGGTTCTGGTCAATCCAGAAGACCGGAAGAAGACGGCGTTTGTAACCAAATACGGCTTGTTCGAACATGTTTGTATGGGCTTTGGAATGACCAATTCTCCTGCTACGTTCTCCCGTGTAATCAACCTGGTGCTCCGTGGTCTCACGTGGAAGACGGTACTCGTGTTCCTGGACGATATCTTGGTCCTTTTCAAGATTTTGAGGGACATTTGAAGAATTTGGTGGACACTTTTCGTCGGTTAAGACAGCATGGGTTGAAATTGAAACCCCGGAAGTGTATTCTCTTCCAGCCGGAAGTAGAGTTCTTGGGCCGAATAGTTAGCAGTAATCAGCTAAAGATGGCTTCAAAGGATATGCAGACCGTGGCTGAATGGCCCGTCCCAGCTTCATCGAAAGATGTGGAACGGTTCCTGGGATTGGCAAATTATCACCGGACGTTTATCCACCATTTTGCACATTTGGCCCAGCCATTGTATAATTTAACAGGAAAGAATAAATTTCAATGGCACCAGGAAGAACAAGAGGCGTTCGAAGAATTAAAGAAGGCACTAACTAATCCCCCAGTCCTGGGTCTTCCAAACAGTCAAGATCCTTTCATATTAGATACAGATGCTTCCGACACGGCAATTGGAGCTGAATTGATCCAGTTTCAGAAAGGGGAAGAAAGAGTTATTGCTTATAGCAGTTTCGCTTTAACCCCGGAACAACGCAGGTACTGTACGACTAGAAAGGAACTATTAAGCATTGTAATATTTACTAGACATTTTCGGCACTATTTTCTGGGACGATTGTTTACAGTAAGAACAGACCATTCAAGCTTGACGTGGTTACTGAGGTTCAAAGATCCCCAAGGTCAGCTGGCGAGATGGATCGAAGAGCTATCTCAATACCACATGGTCATTCAACATCGACCGGGTGCGAAACATGGCAATGCAGATGCTCTATCCAGAAGGCCTGATGAACTTGTGCCATGTGCGGCTTATGTAGCAGGTATTCGGCTAGAGCACTTGCCGTGTGGGGGCTGCCATTACTGTCAACGTGCGGACGAACAATGGGGTTTCTTCACACAAGATGTGGATGATGCGGCAAACCTGTCCAGATTTGCCATGAAACAGGGGGCAAGTGCGAGGGGGGAAACCGTGTCAGTTGGATGTTCGAGTCTCAGTGCGACATCAGACGATAATCTTACAGTGGAGAGCAGTGACCTAGGACTGAGTGAAGCACATTTCGATATCGTCACCGTGGGTAATGAGTGTGCCAAAGTGTGTAATGTAAGAGTGGTGCAGGAAGCTACTGCCGAAACGCCTACTTGTTGGGGTTTTACTTTCGAAGAACTGCAAGCGGAACAAAGCAAGGATAAAGATCTAAGTATAATTCGTGAGTGGCTGTTAACAGGGCAAGAGCCTGATGAAGTAATTATATTTCTCGTCAGTCCAGAAGCCAAGTACTACTGGGTGAATAAGGAACTGTTCCAGTTAGTAGACGGGGTTCTGTTCAAACGGAAGCTGGACAGCAAAGATCTTGAACTTGTGGTACCTAACAGCCTTCAAGAACAAGCAATGGTATGGCATCATGATATACCGTCGTCAGGGCATCAGGGGGTGGCCAGAACAAAAGCAAAGTTGAAGGAAAGGTTCTTTTGGGTCAGGTTGTCCAGGGATGTGGAATCGTTTGTGTTGACGTGTCCCATGTGCAACAAGAACAAGAAAAACAAGCACTACGGGAGGGTTCCATTGACCATGTATCAGGCAGGAGCCCCGATGGAGAGAGTGCACATCGATTTTATAGGTCCTCTACCCAAGACAGAACGAGGGAACGAACATTGCCTGATGATGGTGGATCAATTCACGAAGTGGGTGGAATGCATACCATTGCCATCACAGAAAGCAGAGGTAACTGCACGGGCAGCAGTCGATGAGTTTTTCTCACGATTTGGGTTACCCCTCCAATTATTCTCGGATCAAGGGCGGAACTTCGAAAGTAAGCTGTTTGAGGCGTTGTGTAATGCACTACATATCCATAAGGCAAGAACGACACCTTATAGGCCGTCTGCAAATGGACAAGTGGAACGCTTCAACAGGACGTTGATGGACGCGATGAGGTGTTTCTTAGGGAAATCTCAGAATAAATGGGATCTGCATGTTCAGCAGATAGCAGGAGCGCTTAGAGCATCGGTCAACCGAAGTACTGGTTTTACCCCGAACATGCTCATGTTGGGCCGAGAAGTCAACACTCCAGCACGGCTCATGTTTCCCAGTGTACATGATGAGCATGAGGACTGTGATACCTATGTTGCAGAGTTGTTGAAAACCATGATGGAAGCCCATGCGTCTGCTAGGTCCACCTTAGAGACTTCCATGAGGAGGATGAAACACTACTACGATCTACGGATACTATTGCGCCCCTATGTCGAAGGAGATGTCATATATCTTTTAGATACGGCGACTCTCAAGGGCAAATCACGCAAGTTGAGTTCTCCCTGGAAAGGTCCAGCAGTGATCATCAAGAAATTGTCAGCTTACCTTTACCAGGTGCGACTGCGAAATGTAGTATCCATATCCAATCATGACAGGATGATGCCATGTAAGGACCGGAAGCTCCCGGATTGGATTGTCAAATTCCAAAAAGGGGAGATCTTAGGAACTCCGGAACAGGAAAATGAAGAGGACAACAAGGAGTACTGTGTTTGCAGGAAGCCGTATGGCGGTCGGTTCATGATACAGTGCGACTTCTGTGAAGAATGGTATCATGGATCTTGTGTCAACGTGACGGCAACAGAGGCACTTGAACTAGACAAATACAAGTGCAGGGCCTGTAAACAAAAGTGTTAGGGTACTAATTTTCGTCCGTTATTTCAGATTACAGGTGGTAGTCATGGCATCAGGATCTAACGAACCAAGAGATTTCCTGGCAATAGTGGAAGACTACCTAAGTCGTGGTCAGGTGTACAAGCCGGCCGGGGATTTTGTCAAGAAGCTGGCACTGTGCCCAAGATGTTGTGGGGGGAAGGAAAAAGTGAACGTTCTGTTGGATGTGGTCACCCGTATGGTGTCTTTAGTGAAGCAGTCTAGTCAAGGCGGGCGGAATACGAAGAATTTCTCTGCTTGGCTCAAGGAGGCTGCCAAATCACTGGAGATGTACCAGCTGGTAAGTCGGGATTGGATCTGTACCAAGGTGTGGAAGCTTCCCGACTTGCCACCCCCAAAAGAACAGGACTATGATCCAACAAAAGGGAGGAGTGACATCAGGTACCGAACCGGGTCGGACTTGCCAGTGTTAGATGCAGTTGAGGAGGACATGGAGATCCTGGATTATGAGGACGTCGATGTGGACAGGTTGCTGGCTTCACCAGTCCTCAGTACAGTTCCCGTGGCGAATAGTCCCCGTCGATCTCCTCGGCTGATTAGCAGGGGCAAGAATACCGACACAACAACGTCATCTCCTCACGTCCAAGCAGGGAGGGGAGCTCAGGTCGTGACTTGTAGTCCGATCCCGGAACCCTACCTGGAGACACTTCCTTCCCGTACAGTGGAACGTGTGGCACAGGGCATAACAACAGGAATGGAAACCGCGGGTGCGACTCGTAGTCTAACCAAGGAACCCATTTCAGAGACGCCAGCTTTCCAGAGAGTGAAAAGTGCGGTTCAGGGCACAGCAGCGGACCCGAGATCAGAAGGGGCCTGTGGCTCTTCTGAGGGTAAATCAAAGTGAGTCCAGTGGGTCGATGAATGGCCAAAGACTTATCATCACAGAGATGTAGTGAAGCCAGTTCGTTGGGTAGAGATTAAGAACCCAGAGAGCTCGGTGGGCATTCTGAAGCGCAAAAGCGGGTCGGCCATAGGCAGCGAGGATTTGGTTATCTCAATGTCTGTGTTGAAGAGAGCCAAAACCAGCGATCTCCTCGCCCAAGTCAGGGAGAAGGCCGAAGAGCGCAGAGAAATAGAAAGGAAAAGACGGAATCGTCGTAGTCAGAAGCGATGCTGGGTCCCGGGGTGTGTGGAAGGGGCAAAGTATCTGAAGGCCCATGCATTCTTCACGCACATCCCCTCTATTTTCGACGAAACGTTGGACCCTGCGGATGAAAGGGTACTCAGAGGAAGAAGGGAGAAAACCATACTTACCGATACGCTACCGTACTATACTGGATACGTCACAACACTCCCCCCGACTTTATGATAAAAAGGCCTTACCAGGACTGGGAAGTATCTGCACGAGATGGTCAGCAACTACAAGTTGCCCCACAAGGATATCTCGGCTACCATTGACTTCGGTAGTGAAGAACGGTTCGCCAGATGAGACCCCTAAAGTAATGTAGTGAGCGTGTGGGATGCCCGGAGATACGTCACTGGTAGCCGATTACAGTTCAGAAAATCCTGAGTTATTGCCCCTTTTTGGTGAAACCCTTACCCATTGCCCCTTTTTGGTGAAACCCTTACCCTAACTCTCACATGGAATAAGAACAATCAGAAGTAGAACAATGGGTTCATGTCTGTCTTATTATAAAATGATTGACAGAACTCCACCTGATTAATGATATTTCAAAAATAACTACTATATACTCAAGGTAACCAGTTATACTGGTACTCATAGCACTGTATAAGTTTTGTTGTAATCTTTGACCTTTAGCCTTAAATAAATTAATATTTATGTTCAATTTTGGCAATATTTAAGTAAGTGTCAACACAAGTCATGTCTTACGTTCTGGAAAACTTAAAATTTATATCTTATGTATGTGTATGGAAATAAATTATTTCATAAGCAAAACAAATTAGGTGAAGTTATCTAATATGTCCCATATTATATTTTGTTAGTCAATATTTAACATTGTTTCATTGAACATTTGTTTTTGATTTGTATATTTTCAGTGTTGGCCAACATGTTTTGGAAATCAGTTCTTTAAAACTGCTGCATTTCAGGTTCTTGATAAGAGCATAAGACCCTAGCCTTCACCACACTGTTCTACAAGTATGACATTATTGAAGGTAACCAGCGAAAATGTTTCCATACATGCGTTTAATGATGTACTTTTAAAAGTTGGTATTGTTTGTCAGCACTAGGTTCTTGAAGAGCTGATGAGAGGCGTTACTTTTGATGACGTGCTGGATGACAAGAAACTTTTGAGCCTAGTGGTTTTAGCGAAAAGGATTTTGATGAAGAAAACGTTGTTGCTGATTTGTCAGAAGTAAGTAATTAAAACACTGTGATCACAATGTTTTCTTCCTGTATTGACAGGTTTATAGAACAGACCTTATGGGAGGCTTATTGTCAAACTAGCAGAATGACTGGAAAAAGGGCACCACAGGGAATTGTATTAAACAGTGAAGGTAATAATAAATCGGGAACTTCGTCTTTTATGAAAATGTTATTTTAGTGCATGTCCTTACCAGCAAACCAATGCAACAGACATGGTTCTCGGCCTGCCACTGCAATGCTGTCAGGGTTTGGACAAAAGTTTCAGCAGTGTAAAGTTAGTACACATATATATCTTAAGAAAGTACTAAGAGATAAGATTGCATTATTCATAATGAATCAGGTTCCAGTCAAGATTATGCCCATAGTACATAACTTTCTAGCAATGTAATAAGCTAGCTGCATTAATTACCTCATTAAAGGGACTTGTTCACAGATTTTTGTATTTTTAATAGTATGCCATTCAGTGTCTTAACTGAACAGATTTAAGCATCAGAACTTAAATGTTCAAGTGTAATAACGAGAAAAAAAGATTTAAAAAAAAGAGAAAGAACAAAGTTGCTCCCACCGGTGTTCGAACCTCAGACCTCTAGATCAAAAGGCTAACGCCTTAACCACTCAGCCATTCCGACTTGTATATATGTCGCTGCATTTTTACTTCATGTAAGTGATCCATGTAATGTCAGCAATTTAACGAAAACAATAGAGACACTCCAAATTGTTCTATTGTTTAGCATTACAAACGCTTTATAATTTGATGATTACTCATTAACAAAACAGTATATTTCTATGTCCATAGTTTTATCTCACTCCTTTATATACACTATTCTTTTATTTTGGCAATCTGTGACAAAAAGTTGGACATTTTTCAATTCTTCAATCTGTGAACGCCCCTTTTCTGTATTCTTAGTAGAGATTTCATCGCACCCAAGCAATGATCAAGGTGAGCTGTTGTGGTCAGAATTGTTTGTCATCCTATTTTTCCAAAGTTTTAAAATGTACACAGATAACAAGTCTAGATATGTGTTATGTTGAATGTTTTGTTCATGCTTATTTATTTTGAAATGTAAATGCTTTTCACTTTAATCTTTAGCCATGTCTGGCAGCTTCATTGCAGTTTTGAGGTACAACTGGATTTGAAAACCTGAGAATTGACAATGTGCCCTCCGTAGAAAAGCATTAAACCTCACACTACCTGATACTGATGTTTAACAACATTCCAAGGTATAAAGGTATGATTTCTCTTACATTAGTTTAAATCCTGCCATGAGTGATTGTGCACACTCAGTGTCTTTTTTCAGATTTCGAAATTGTGGGGGATTTTTCCTCTTTCAAGACAAAAACATGGGGGTACGGTGGGGTAGGGACAGTTTCGACTTAATTTGCAGATGATGTCCGCACTGACTGTGACTGTACACAAACTTATTAGAGATTTTTTAAATGAAATTTTGGTTAATATATTTATGTTAAAAAAAAAAAAAAATCTGCTGGTAAATGCGGTTGTAAACATTTCACCAATTAATAACTTACTTCAACATAGAGCACAAAGTGTTATGAGTTTGTCCTGTATTATTATTATTTACTTTCATTTACTTAACTTTTATGTTATGACTCCAATACATGAATTTTCCACAAAGTTATATTTTTTTTGCAATAGCACATTTGTAACAAATTGTTTATATTGGACTGTATGTTTTTAGGTTACAGATACAGTAAACTGTTAACATCAGTGAGAATCTGCTTGTGAAGATAAACAGTCGTAGGGTTCCAGAGAGCTCCGTGTTTAATGAGTCAAAGGTCACATCCAGCGTGTAGTTGAAGCAGTCCTATGAGGTCATTTCCACCATGAAGATGACATAACAAACTGTTTAAATGTGACAGGACAAAGGTAATTGGTCTAGTTTGAACCATTTGAACAAACAGTGTCCCGCATTGGTTATAATAAGACCCCCCAAAAAAAACAACAACAACAAATTGTGTGTTTCAGGCAACGGTCTCAAAAATGTTAGGTAGGGTCGGGATTGAGGTTTTCTTTACTGTTTGTACTGTATGTTTTTTTGTAGACACATTTTGGTAAAAACATTGAAAATCATCCAAAATCTGACTGAAACAATCTTCGCTAAACATTTTTGAGCAGGGGGGGGATTTCGCTAGTTAGGGTCGGGTTGCACGAAACACAGAAAATGTTTGGTGGTTATTACTGCCTGCCCAGTTCAGAGAAAAGAGCCAGAGAACTTCACAATAGCCAGAAACTATAAATATGCCCCCCTTCAACGAAGTGGTGGGAGTATATTGCTTTGCACCTGTCGGTCGGTCAGATGGTCGGTCGGTCTGTCCGTAGACCATTTCGTTTCCGCATGATATCTAGAGAACGCTTTGACCTACAATCATTTAAGTTGGTATGCTGGTTACTTGGGAGGAAAGGAAGACGCCTATTGATTTTGAGGTCAACAGGTCAAAGGTCAAGGTCACAGGGGCTTGTAACATGAAAACTGTTTCCTCTGTAGACCATTTTGTTTCCGCAGGATATCTAGAGAACGCTTTGACCTACGATCATCCAAGTAAGTATGCTGGTTACTCGGGAGGAAAGGAAGAAGCCTATTGATTTTGAGATCAACCAGTCAGAGGTCCAGGTCACAGTGGCTTGTAACATGAAAACCGTTTCCACACAATATCTAGAGAACGCTTTAACGTAGGATCACATAAATTATTGATTTTGAGATCAGGAGATCAAAGGTCAAGGTCACAGGGGCTTGTACAATAAAAACATTTCCACATAATAACAGATGAACCATTGGTAAATGGTCCTCAAACTATATAGGTACAATGGTCAGTTTGAGTAGATGACCTATTACATAGTGATAATTACTGAATACTTGGGTCGAGTCGTCAAATTTGATAGGAAGAATGCTCTTGCAGAGAAGACAACTCCTATCAAGGTAATGGTTAACATGTCTCGGCTTAGATTTTTGAGAAACAGTACACTTCTGTGATGAAGAAAGGCTGCAAGTCGGGGGGCATACATGCTTTACAAATATCTCTTGTTCTACATAGTGTCAGAGTAAAGCTCAGATCTGTTTTAGATCCAATTGCAGGTGCTTTAAAAGTGCCATGTAAAATTTTCATTTTCCAGCTTGAACAATAATGCTGTAAATTAATCAGAGTAACTCTCATTTTTCAGGTACAGTTACACTGGCATCACTACAAGATGGTGCTGCAAGATGGTGGTAGACACGTTCCAACTGAATGTGAAAACTGTCACCACCTCAACTCCAAACGGCCACAAACAACAACAGCAAACAAGCAAGTTATTTTGATTCTGTCGACATAGCTTTAAACCAACTTTTGACCTTCCTAATAATTTGATCAAATGTAGTCAGAAAACTAGGCGAGTAGATTCAAATGAATACAAGTATACAAAGATAATGTGTTGGTTAAAATACTGTTCGTAATAGAGGCCAACATAAAATGATGAGTTCAAATTACGAAAAGTTGTTTCAGATTTAGAATAATGATTGCAGGCAAATGTTAGGTGCGATGTAATATTGTATGCTACCTCACTGCATAATTCCTTTAGTATCTTCAGCTTCACTGGCCTTTGGCCATTGACCTTATGCCATGGCAGTTTGTCTTTTTCTTCAACCATCATCTCCTTAGAAACCAGTGGGTGGAATTCGATGAAATATCGATGAAATTGTTCCTTGCGTGGTCCTCTCTCAAAGTTGCACCAATGGTTCTGGTCTGTTGCACAACATGGCTGCAAGAGCTTAAAATTGGTGTTAAAAATGATATCTCCTCCTACACCTCTAGTTAGATTTTCAAATAAGGGCACAACAATAATCTTTCTAGGGTTTTCTACCAAGGTTCATCAAATGGTTCTGGTCTATTGCGCAATGGGGCCAGAGCTAAAAATATAAACATTTGTAGGTTAATGACTTCTCATCTGAAACCACTAAACCTAGACTTTGATGAAACTTAAATGATCATCAAAGTTGAAAATAAAAAAAAATAAAATAACTGACATCTTAACCCCTGGCTAGATTTAGAAATAATTGCACACAAATGTTCCTTTCATGGTTGTAAGACAGAAACTACGCAAATAATATTTTACAATTTTATTTGAAGTTTTGTCTTAACTGCCTCTCTAGGTTGAGTTTACGCCAACTTTTAACCAGCTGGTGACGATCGTGGGCAGTATCGGCATCTGACATTCCTTGTCTGACACAGAAATCCACAACAGAGGTATGCAGTGTTTTGGCATTTTCTACCTGTTATATTTGGCAAAAGCAAATGGTATTGTCACAGAGAAATAAACAATAATTTCCACTGCTTTTTAGCTCGACTATTCAAAGAATAGGTGAGCTTTCCTACATACCCCAGCTTCGGTGGCGGCGTCCATGGTGGTGTCGGCGTCGGCTTCCGTGTCTGAATTTGGTTAAAGTTTTTATTCAAAAGTCTTGTGACTTAAAAACTACATAAGTTATTCACTTGAAACTTGGAATATACCTTTGTCATCAACTCCAGTATCAGGGGCAACATTCCCCATAACTCTGTTTGTACTGTGACAAGAGTTATGCCACTTTTTTACATTCATTTTCTGGTAAAAGTTTATATTCAAGTTTTGTAACTTCAAAACTACTGAAGTCATTCACTTGAAACTTGGAATAAACCTTTGTCATCAACTCTATTATCAGGGTGAGCATTCTCCATAACTCTGTTTTGTATTTTGACAGAGTTATGCCCCTTTTTCAAACATATTTTCTCGTTAAAGTTTATACTCAAAACTTTGGTAACTTCAGTACTACATAAGTTATTCTCTTGAATATAGGAACATACTTTTGTCATCAACTCCAGCATCAGGGGCAACCTCCCTATGACTCTGTTTTGCATTTTGGCAGAGTTGTCCCTTTTTCACATAGCTTTTCCAGTTAAATTTATATTCAAAACTGTAACTTCAACAACTCTGTAAATTTTGAAGATTGAGTTATGATCCTTGTGCTCTGCACTTCCTCTTATTGTCCTCTAGCATTATATGAAGTTTCATTTGAATCCCTTCAATACTAAGGGAGTTATGCTCCGCACAAGAAAATTAATGCTTGACATAAGGAAATGAAACAAATGGCAATAACTCCGTAAATATTGGAGAAATAGTTGTGGTCCTTATGCTCTGAAATTTCTCTCATTGTCTTCTATAATTATATGAAGTTTCATTTGAATCCCTTCAATACTAATGGAGTTATGCTCCGCACAAGACAATTAAACAAAGAGCAATAACTCTGTAAATATTGAAGAAAGAGTTGTGGTCATTGTGCTGTGCACTCTCATTGTTCTCTATCATCATTTGAAGTTTAATTTGAATCCCTTCAATACAAATCTAGTTATGCTCCGCACAAGAAAATTAATGCTTCACATACGGAAATAAAACAAAGGGCAATAATTCCGTAAATATTGAAGAAAGAGTTGTGGTTCTTGTGCTCTGCGCTTCCTCTCATTGTCCTCTATCATTATATGAAGTTTCATTTGAATCACTTCAATACTAATGGAGATATGCTCCTAACAAGATTTTTAATGCTTCACATAAAGACATAAAACAAAGGGCAATAACTCCGTAAATATTGAAGAAAGAGTTGTGGTCTTTGTGCTCTGCACTTCCTCTCATTGTCCTCTATCATTATATGAAGTGAAATTTGAATCCCTTCAATACAAATCTAGTTATGCTCTGCACAAGAAAATTAAACAAAGAGCAATAACTCTGTAAATATTGAAGAAATAGTTATGGTTCTTGTGCTCTGCACTTCCTCTCATTATCCTCTATCATTATATGAAGTTTCATTTGAATCCCTTCAATACTAATGGAGATATGCTCTGCACAAGAAAATTAATGCTTTACATAAGGAAATAAAACAAAGGGCAATAACTCTGTAAATTTTTAAGAAATAGTTGTGGTCTTTGTGCTCTGCACTTCCTCTCATTGTCCTTTATCTATATATGAAGTTTCATTTGAATCCCTTCAATACTAATGGAGATATGCTCCGCACAAAAAATTAAACAAAGGGCAATAACTCAGTAAATATTGAAGAAAATGTTGTGGTCCTTGTACTCTTTACTACCTCTTATTGTCTTCTATCAGTATTTAAAGTTTCATTTGAATCCCTTCAATACTAATGGAGATATGCTCCGCACAAGAAAATTAAACAAAGGGCAATAACTCAGTAAATATTGAAGAAAAGGTTGTGGTCCTTGTACTCTGCACTACCTCTTATTGTCTTCTATCAGTATTTAAAGTTTCATTTGAATCCCATCAATACTAATGCTCCGCACAAAAAGCGTGACGGACGGACATTCGCGGACGATGCAATTACTATATGCCCCCGAAGTTCCCTTCGGGGGCATAATAAAAATCTCAGGTTCTTTTTATTTATGTCCCCATCATAAATAATAAGCTGGCATATAGTGTTTGCTCAGTCCGTGTGTACATACAATGTCTGTTTGTTCGGATTCTTGTTCGGACAGTAACTTTGTCCAGCACTGAATGATTTTCAAATAACTTGGCAGAGTTGATATGCAGTATAAAGATGGTGTGTTGAGCGCAAGGATCAGGTCATTAGGTCCATGGTCAAAATCACACTTAAAGGTCAAAAGTCAAATCCAAGAATGAGATCCATAGATTTTGGAGTATAATTTTGTCCGGAATGGAAGGATTTAAAAAAAGCTTGGCAGAGATAGTAATCATATGATACGGAAAGTCACGCCAAGAACTAGGTCTGTAGCTGAAAGGTCGAGATCATTACATGTGTATTCAGAACAACGGTCAAATAATCGTCAAGAGTATAATATTGTCATGCATTCAGGCATTTTCGCATAAGTTGGCAGAAATAATCACCATCACGATGATGAGTCACACGCAAAAACCTGGTCTATAGCTTAAATATCAAGATCTTACTAAGAGGTCAAAGGTCCAAAAATTGTTTATGGCAAAGTGGGACTCTGCTATAACTTTGCATGAAGGGATCCCAATTGTGAGAGTATCTGTCGCTCACAAGAACCAGGTCCCTATTTCCAAGGTCAAATAAAATTATAAAATTTTGTGTCTGATCCATGACATTGTGTCTACATGCATTAAGGGTTTCGGCTATAATTTATCTCCAACATTAACCATAATTAACAAGCCTCACGCTACTATGTTTCTCAGCACTCACATAATATCCTCTATGTATGCATATAGACATTGACAAAGTGGTGCCATGTAGAAAAGACTGCACAGGTGAAAGCATCCTTGTCTATGGAAACATTTCTACGTTATGACTCAAGAACATGTTTTATTCTAGTAAAAATGAAATTCATGTTTATGGCCCTAAGTCTAAAATTGTCTTGACAATCCACTCATTATCAAATATTGATAAAACAGATCAGTTATTGAACTGCATAGTGCCAAACAACTTGAAATAGTTTTCTAGAAATAACTTACATTGCTACGTGTTGTATTTAGATATTAAACAATATATTTTAAACATTGAACTACCCGGTATTTTGAACAGTTATGTTTATATAAATTACATCCAGAGAATGAATATGATTGAATATGGGTTCTTTTGGGCCAAAGTCATTGTTACTTTTAACTGAAAACCAAAAATGGTTCAGCATTCTGTTCATGATTTAGTAATGATATTCTTTTTAGCTCACCTGATCGCCTTTTGTCCAACATCCGTCGTTAATTGTTAATTGTTCGTCGTCAACATTCACGTTGTGAACACTCTACAGACCACATTTATTGCCCAATCCTCACGAAACTTGCCCAGAACATTTGTTCTAATGATATCAGGCAGTTTTTCTTAAATGCCTATATAGAAAACGTTGAAAATCTTGTCGGAAACTGCTTGCTGGATTTCAAATTAATTTAACAGATTTAACAGAAATGGTAATTGGGTGACACTTCCTAATTCCTTCGAATCATTTTGATTCATTAAAAAACATGGCCACCAGGGGGCGTGGGAGTTTTCCTTATATGGCTATATAGAAACAAGAGGGCCATGATGGCCCTAGGTCGCTCACCTGAGTTTAAGGCATAATGGCTAATAACAAGAGGGAAAAATGGCACTAAATGCCTTACCTGAGTATAAAGATCTGGGCCTTGCAATTTCAAATATTTTTTTTAGTCTATATAAACCATGTGACCCACAGGGCATGGCCACCTTGTACCCCAGGGGTATAATTTGAACAATATTTGTAGTGGCCCACTTTTCAATGTTACATACCCAATATGATTACACTGGGCCTTGCGGTATCAGGGGAGATTTTTCAAGTCATTGTGCTATTTAAATGTGTATAAACCATGTGACCCCCAGGGGGTGGCCAATTTTAACCCCAGGGACATCATTTGAACAATCTTTGTAGATGACCACTCCACAATGTTTTACGCAAAATATAAAACCTCTGGGCCTTACGGTTTCAACAAGGAAGATTTTTAAGGCCCACGTGCCATATAAGTCTATATAAATCATGTGACGTCCCGGGTCATGGCCACTTTTTACACCAGGGGCGTAATTTGAAAAATCTTTGTAGAGGACCACTATACAATGTTACATATCACATACGAAGAAACTGCTATTTCAGGAGATTTTAAAGTCATTTGGCTTTTAAGTCTATATAAACAATGTGACCCCCAGGGCAGGGCCAGTTTTGACCAATGGGACATCATTTGAACAATCTTTGCAGAGGACCACTATAAAATGTCACATACCACATATGAAACCTCTAGGCCTTGCAGTTTCAGAGGAGATTTTTAAAGTCATCTTGTTCTTTAAGTCCATATCAACCATGTGAGCCCTGGGGTGTGGCCAGTTTGACCCCAGGGGCATCATTTGAGCAGTCCTTGTAGAGGATCACTATACAATGTTACATACCAAATATGAAACCTCTGGCCCTTGCAGTTTCAGAGAAGATTTTTAAAGCCATTTTGCTATTTAAGTCTATATAAACCTGGTGACCCCTAGGGTGTGCCCAGTTTTGACCCCAGGGGCATCATTAGAACAATCTTTATACAATGTTTCCAACCAAATATGAAACCTCTGGGCCTTGTGGTTTCAGAGGAGAAGTTTTTTAAAGTCATTTTGCTATTTACATATATATTAACCATGTGAGCCCTGTGGTGTGGACAGTTTTGACCCCAGGGGCATCAATTGAACAATCTTTGTAAAGGACCACTATACAATGTTATATACCAAATATGAAACCTCTGGGCCTTGCGCTTTCAGAGGAGAAGATTTTTAAAGTCATTTTGCTATATACGTCTATATAAACCATGTGACCCCTGGGGCGTGGCCAGTTTTGACCCCAGGGGTATCATTTAAACAATCTTAGTAGAGGACCACTACAGGACGTCACATATCAAATGTGAAAGCCCTGTCCAAAATCTGGTACTAAAAAGTTGTTCTCCTGAGAAGAGGTCCTTGGGTGGAGGCTGCCAACAAAGCATCAAGAACTTTGTTGGAGAGACATGATCTGTGTGTAGTTTTGTGTGTGCTGCACACATTTAATTAAACTGTACGAATGAAAGGTTTAAAGTAGATGACTAGACTTGAGGCTGTTTGCTACATGTTTCTGTACATGCTGGTGAAACAAACTGCAGTGTCAGAGCCACAGACTCGATTGCTGATTCATTTTGTTTAGAAATGTACACTTGGTCTGTAAACAAATTCAATGTAGTAGATCTAAAGTGAAAATATATGATATAAGACGGTCTTATATACTAAGACCGATTGACTACATTTCTTACACATCGCCTAAACATTACATCCAGCTAATTTACTTACACAACAACATGATTGACCATGCTGGTGGGTAACATTTTGTATGCATTTCATCTCCAACGATTCTCTAAAGCACCCTCACAACAATCTGTAACTTGCTAGCTGGTTTTATTAGATCTAAAAATAGCACACTGTATACGTGGCTGGAATGTCGTCTGCTGTGTTGATTTTTGAGTGATGGAGGCTTATTGAAATTATAGTGCTGCAGTATAAACAATGTGACCCCCGGGGTGGAGTCAGTCTTGACCCCAGGAGCATAATTTGAACAAGATTTGTAGAGGACCACTACACAATGTTACTTACCAAATATAAAACCTTTGGGCCTTGCGGATTCAGAGGAGAAGATTTTACAAGTCATTTTGCTATTTAAGTCTATATAAACCATGTCATCCCCGGGGTGTGACCAATTTTGACCCCAGGGCATCATTTGAACAATCTTTGTAGAGGACCATTATGCAATGTTACCAATCGAATATGAAACCTCTAGGCCTTGCAGTTTCAGAGGAGATTTTTAAAGTCATTTGGCTATTTAAGTCTGTATAAACCATGTGACCCCCGGATTGTGGCCAGTTTTGACCCCAGGGGCATCATTTCAACACTCTTTGTAGAGGACCACTATGCAATGCTACATACCAAATATGAAACCTCTGGGCCTTGCGCTTTCAGAGGAGATTTTTAAAGTCATTTTGCTAGTCAAGTCTATATAAACCATGTGACCCCTGGGGTTTGGCCAGTTTTGACCCCAGGGGCATTATTTGAACAATTTTTGTAGAGGACCACTATACAATGTTACAAACCAAATATGAAACCTCTTGCCCTTGCAGTGTCAGAGGAGATTTTAAGTCATTCAGCTATTTAAGTCAATATAAACCATGTGACCCCGGGGTATGGCCAGTTTTTACCCCAGGGGCATCATTTGAGTAATCTTTGTAGAGGACCAGTATGCAATGTTACCAATCGAATATGAAACCTCTAGGCCTTGCAGTTTCAGAGGAGAATTTTAAAGTCATTTGGCTATTTAAGTCTGTATAAACCATGTGACCCCCGGATTGTGGCCAGTTTTGACCCCAGGGGCATCATTTCAACACTCTTTGTAGAGGACCACTATGCAATGCTACATACCAAATATGAAACCTCTGGGCCTTGCACTTTCAGAGGAGATTTTTAAAGTCATTTTGCTAATTAAGTCTATATAAACCATGTGACACCTGGGGTTTGGCCAGTTTTGACCCCAGGGGCATTATTTGAACAATTTTTGTAGAGGACCACTATACAATGTTACAAACCAAATATGAAACCTCTAGGCCTTGTGGTTTCAGAGATTTTTAAAGTCATTTTGCTATATAAGTCTATATAAACCATGTGACCCCTGGGGCATGGCCACTTTTGACCCCAAGGGCATCATTTGAACAATCTTAGTAGAGGACCACTAGAGGATGTCACACATCAAATATGAAAGCCCTGAGCCTTGCGGTTTCATAGGAGAAGATTTTTAAAGTTTTCACTTTTTAAATCTGTTTTTAGCTCTGGTGACCTACATATGCAGCGGACCGGAAAGATTTGAACAACTTTGAAAGAGGTCCACCCAAGGATCATTCCTGTGAAGGTTGGTGAAAATCTGCCAAGCGGTTTAGGAGATGTTGTTTGAATGAAAAATGACGACGCACGCACACACACACGACGGACAACGGGCAATCACAAAAGCTCACCATGAGCACTTTGTGCTCAGGTGAGCTAAAAACACCAGGGCAAATTAAAGAAAACGTTTATGAACACTAGAGCCACATGTGTTGCCCAATCAACTTGCTTATCTCTTGTTTACATTTGTTCACTTGCATACCTTTGATCCAAATCTTTCCATTTAGAATTTAGATGTCTCTCTGGTTCACAAACATGAGTTGTTGGTCTTCCATCTACATTCTGTTAGTGTTTCTGTTTTACAGGCTTTGTAACATGCAGGGTCTTCCGGTCGAGGCAAGCTGGTCACAGTGGGTCGAGGATTACTGCAGGGTCTTCCGGTCGAGGCAAGCTGGTCACAGTGGGTCGAGGATTACTGCAAGGTCTTCCGGTCGAGACAAGCTGGTCACAGTGGGTCGAGGATTACTGCACGGTCTTCCGGTCGAGGCAAGCTGGTCACAGTGGGTCGAGGATTACTGCACGGTCTTCCGGTCGAGGCAAGCTGGTCACAGTGGGTCGAGGATTACTGCAGGGTCTTCCGGTCGAGGCAAGCTGGTCACAGTGGGTCGAGGATTACTGCAGGGTCTTCCGGTCGAGGCAAGCTGGTCACAGTGGGTCGAGGATTACTGCAGGGTCTTCCGGTCGAGGCAAGCTGGTCACAGTGGGTCGAGGATTACTGCAAGGTCTTTGAGAAGGCCATAGTGCTCAGTTGATTGACATTCTTATTATGATTGTTCAAAACAAAACTGGACAGAATATGTTTATTTGTTTGGTTGAAAAAAATCTTATGTGGATTAAAAATATTCATAAAAGCAGCAGTCCAGAAATGTATTAATAAAATAAAACTTTTCAGAAATCGTTTCTTATGGACATCTTACCGATCAAAATACAAAAAACTGCATTGAAATCAGTAAAATAATAACGTTTTGGAAACTTGTTATCGTAAAAATTATCTGTACGCGATAGCTGGTGATGCCTCTGGAATAAATCAGCATGTACATTAGAGTATATTCCGTTTGTACAAAGCGTTTTCGAACATAGTTATTATAAAATGCCATTCGTAAATAAGAAACAGTTTTCAGTGGAATAAACGTCATTAACTTTCATTAGAACTAATGTCAGTTTAAGATGTATTGAAGTATATTCTGTGGACTGCGGCTCTAATGATGTTACGTGCAACAGTATCACAGGATAATTGTACAGTCACTGATTTTATTAACCAAATTTTTTGAAGTGCAGGCGGGGGGACGTAGCACATTTTGTTTCTGCTCGCTAACTCGGGAACGGATTGAGCTATTGTAACGAAACTTCATACATTGATACCTTATAGCCAGACCTCACTTGGGATTGCATATTGGGTGGATGGGTCAAGGTCACTGTATCTAAAACTAGAAAAACGGTTTCCGCTGAATAACTTAAGAACGCATGGGGATATTTTAATGAAACTTAAAACATTGATACCTTATATCGAGACCTCGCTTGGGATTTCATATGGGGTGGGTTGGGTCAAGGTTACTTACTGTTACTAAAAATAAAAAAGTGGTTTCTGCTTAATAAGTTGAGAATGCATTGAGATATTTTAACGAAACTTAAAACATTAATACCTTGTATGATATATCGATACCTCGCTTGGGATTGCATATCGGGTGGGTGGGGTCCGCTCAATAAGTTGAGAACGCATTAAGATATTTTAATGAAACTTCATCCATATATACCTTATATCAAGACCTCGCTTGGGATTGCGTATGGGGCGGGTGGGGTCAAGGTCACTGTTACTAAAAATAGAAAAATTGTTTCCATTAAAAAACTTGGGAACGATTTGAGATATTTCAATATCAAGACCTTGCTTGTGATTGTGTATGGGATGGATGGGGTCAAGGTCACTGTTACAAAAAATAAATAACGGTTTCGACTCAATAACTTGATAACACATCGAAATATTTTAATGAAACTTCATACATAGATATCTTATATATAGACCTCCCTTGGGATTGCATATGGGATGGGTAGGGTCAAGGTCACCATTACTAAAAATAGACAGTTTCCGCTCAATAGCTTGAGAAGACATTGAAATATGTTAATGAAACTTCATATGTAGATACCTTATATCTAAACCTTGCTTGGGATTGCGCATTGGGTTGGTAGGGTCAAGGTCACCTTTACTAAAAAATGTTATTTCTGTGCTGACTTTAATGCATTTAGTTTGAAAAATTTGGTTTTTGGTGGAATTTTCACGTTTCTTGTTTTGTATGTACATTACCGATATATTGAAACTGTGTTGTCAGCAGCTATTCTTTTCCCAGCTTTGGGAATGGGTCCGGAACCTATCAAAGTTGGATTTTTTGTGTCGTGAAATCTTGCTAATTTGGAAAAAATGTAGAAGGAATTGTTGTTATTAAGTATTTAAACTAAAAGCATTGGGGTTTCACTCCATATTTAATGGGTTTTATCATTTAACATGATGTCAAGTCATGATTTACAACTTGAATTCAAATTTCCTGTGAAATTGGGATTTTGTCACTAACAATTTGGGAATTTTTCACTCCAATTAGGAGAAATATTTTTGGATTGGGAATGTGTCTTTTTACGGACGCTGTCAAAGAAGGAAAAAAAAAGGCTGCTGTCATATATGTAATTTGATCAAATGTTTATTCTGTATGGCATTTGAATTGTCATGAAGGTTGTCATATTTGGTGTGATTTTGACTAGTAATCATTTCACTTCATGAAATTTAAAAATGGAACTATAACTGCTTATGAACAAGAAACATGTTAAAACTCCAAAATGTTTTAAAATCTGCAACATTTTCACAACTTTAGTTATAATTGTTATGAAAATTAACAGTTCTAATATTTTGGTACACTTTTGCAAATTGTTCAAAAGCTACAGTCGAACCTCATTATTTCGAAGTCGTCAGGACCGAAAAAAATACTTAAACATTTCTAGATTATCTTAATAAAAATTATTGTTTTAAAGATCGCAATGCTATGTACTTGTGATAGTGGCCACACTACACAATTTGATTGGACGATAACAGTTTATAATTACGACGAGTTCAATTATTTACATGTGATAAAGTAAAGCATATTTACGAAAATCGAGAAGAGATACTCAGATGTTTTGAAATCCGTGTTTGCTATGCAATCCGGTTGGTGCAATACCTGGTTGTAATGAAAGAAACAACCGTTTGGTTTAATCGATTACAAAACGTGTGAAATCAAGTGGAGTTCAAATTAAACATACAAAATCACGAATATAAACTTCGAAATAATGAGGAATTTGGTTGGACGGTGTTCAAAATAACGTTGATCTACTGTATTTCTAAGAAAAAGTTCAAAATTTAACTATTGTCTTTCTATCGCAAAAACCTGTCTCATGTGGATAAAAAACTGTGCAGTTATGATTCTATTTAATCTATGCAGTACTTTGTACAGTTTTATCATATATATTTAAGCTCCATGAAAATGACCTTCTTTGCGAGCTATTGGAATAAGGGATCTTTCCTGCATCTTATGTCATCTAAACAAATTACTTATTTACTTCTGTATAAGTTGGGCTATATTTCTAACATTTTTTTTCCCCAGCCAAAGGTGAATGGATAGATTTAGGTGAGTCTGTCCCTCATTCAAGATAATTTTATATATCCAAAAAGTTGTCACCGATGACATTTTCGTGAACGTGGGAAAATAAGTAGTATTAGTAAAATTGATTTTCATGAAATGAACGCGTCACCGTTACGTTCATGCATGCCATTGTGTAGCGTTGGAACGTGCACGATTTCGTAGGCGCGAGTTCTATTCCTAATTGATAAGCGTGTATCCAAAAACAATTTTTTGTCTGTATACATTTTTTCTTAACAAATCCATCAATATATTGTTGTTGCTCAAAAATAATAATTGACAAAAAAATAATTGCAAAAACACCATCAATATGCCCCTTTAATTACAATATACCCCTTAAATAAAAGCCACCAAATCCACAATATAATTTTTTTTAAATATTAAAAAAAAATGCTGCTCTTCGTTGGAATAGTATTACTCTCCATGAATGACTTGATATTTTTTATGTAATCTGATTTAATTTCAATACACCCCTTAAATTACAGCCACCAAATCCACAATATTATTTTTTTGTAAACATTAAACAAATCAACAAAACGCTGCTCTGTGTTGGAATAGTATTACTGACCACGAATGACTTAATAACCTTTATGTAATCTGAAAACATAGCTTCAACTATGGAAACAATTTTTATCAACATCAAACTGTTTATATATTTGAAAAATATAAACCATGTCCGCAGTTTTCATAGAACATGAAAAAAAAAGTTAATTTTTTCAGGGTGGCCGGTCTGGACAAATCCTGCAGGGAAATATATTTATATCAATTGGCTGAGGGGAACATCAGGGAATTTGTTATGCCCCCATCTGATCCTCACCAAACTTCATGGAAATGTTTGTGGCCAAAATATCTCCGCCAGGTTCAATAATCAGCCAAATCTCCTTAGGAATTGTAGAGTTATGGCCTATGAATTATCTAAAATTGGCATTTTTAGCTGTTTCCGCCCTCTAAGTCCACTAGTTTTTATCCAATCTTCACCAAACTTGCGGAAAATGTTTGTGGCTATGATGTCTTGGCCAAGTTTGATAATCAGCCAAATTGCCCCAGGAGTTGTTGAGTTAGGCTCTTCAAGAATCTAAAATTGGTATTTTTAGATGTTTCCGCTTTCTAAAATCAAGTTTTCATCCAATCTTCACCAAACTTCAGGAAAATGTTTGTGGCCATGGTATCTCGCTCGGCCAGGTTTGATAATCAGCCAAATCACCCCAGGAAGTACAGAGTTATTGCCCTTGATTTATCTAAAATTGACCTTTTTAGCAGTATACACTCTCTATGTCTAACACTTTTCATCCAATCATCACCAAATTTTATATTTTAAAGATTGCATTTGACCTTGAGGGGGCATAACTGTTGTACAAACAGCTCTTGCTAGTATGGATTGCAGTGACCACTCAGGTACTACCTTGTAAGTGAAATTATTACAAAATCTTCAGCTTCTTTTGAACACAGTATGTTTTATGTTTTAATGTTAATACCGCTGAACTTTGTTATCCCGAGGAATTCAATATAACTTTGGCATATCAGAAGTTTCACATATATAATTATAGGCGTTTTAGAAGTAATTATTTTTTTGATTTTTTTTTCGAAAATGTGTAATATAAAATATCAATCCTGTACACATATACTGGACTGTAAACCGGCATTCATTGAAAAATAATGCATAATCATTAAAATCATAAAAAATATAAACGTGTCAAGTTGTTTGCAATACCTGACCAACTTGGGTCATGGCTATCAATGTAACTTTCCTTAGGTGTAGACACTGCATGATCAATAAATAGCAATATGTGAAAATACTCATAGAAATGAACAAAATTTGTGTATACCATGAGGAAGACATTTTTGCTCGGAATCCAAAATTTAAAAGTGAGTTCGAGATGACAAAGTTCAGTTGTATTACACAAATTTGTGTTCCAGGTCTAAGCTCCACTTCCAAACTGTGTGTTCCAGGTCTAAGCTCCACTTCCAAACTGTGTGTTCCAGGTCTAAGCTCCACTTCCAAACTGTGTGTTCCAGGTCTAAGCTCCACTTCCAAACTGTGTGTTCCAGGTCTAAGCTCCACTTCCAAACTGCTGTGTATTAAAACAAATTATAAGCGTTGGCCAAAAATCTTGTGTGATACATACTTCCAAAATATTTTGGCTGGGATTTTTAATTCTTAAAATTTACATCCCTCCTAAAAAGTAAGAAGACACAGATTTAAAAAGGTGCGTTTATTAGCCCACATAATACGTAACACAGGATTGTAACAAGTAACTTCCCAATTACACAACTGCATTTATAACTGCTGCAACTTGGGTGACAATAAGGTTCTTACTTTACTGAGCAATAACCTCTTTTTCCGAATGAGTTCTGGAAATAAAAGTGTACGTTCGTTTTGTTTAGTGGAGGCCAAAGAAAAAATATATGTGGTTTCAGGTGTCACTTAATTGTTTTTGGCTTAAACACTGAATAACCATTTAGCTTATGTTTGGAAAATCATATTTAAACTATCTCAAAAATTGTTTGAACTAAATTTTTTTCACTTTATCATCAAAAATACTTAGCCGTGAAACCACTGATATTTTATTCTTGCCCTAAACATTGCATAAAATGTTGGTAATTACTGTCATTATAAAAATGCACATAGGATCAATAAAACATATTGAAAGAGACTTCTAGTGTTTGTTTTTATTTGCATAAAAAATTACAACATGGGGTACGGACAATGTTGTATATATATATTTGTTTGTTTTCTTTTTGTACTAAAAAGTATATATTTTACCTAACCCTGGGTAGGGGGGGGTAGAACCTCCACTTTCCCTTGGAAAGTGGTGGTTCTGCCCCCCCTTCCCCCCCAGGAGTTTTTTAAAACTCCCATTGGTAGGAGCGGTATTTGAACCCACACACCAAGCCCCCCAAGTCCACAGCTCTGCCAACTGAGAGTTTCAAGACCGCTGCTCTACCAACTGAGCTATTGAGGCTTCTGCTGGTATCTGTTTGAAACATTTATTTATACTTTCAATAAACCACAACAATAAAAAATATCACATGACCTGGACTATGGTCATGTGACCAAGTCCAAGTCATGTGATTGCTATATTTAGAGCCCAATCTATGCATTTAATTCCGTTTCAATACCAATACAACCACAAGCCAGAGTGGTGTAGTGGATGGAGCAGTGGACTACGGAGCAGTGGGACTGGAGTTCAAATACCAGTATAAGCTTTCAATTCTTTCCTTGTTCATTTCTATGTATAATGATGTTGTTCATATAAAATGTAAATATAGAAAAAATGCATTACTATGTATATACCTCTGCATGTAATTGATTGTAATCAACATCATGTAATCAACAATAAGCAAAAAAACAACAACAAAATTCTGTCAATATTGATCAGTTTACAATTTTCTTGTGTGTGTTTTCTGTTTTAAGTAAAATGGGTACTGTTTGATTATGAACGATTGCTTTTTCTATTTTATGTTATTTTACATTTTCAGTTTATTTTATTTTTATTTAAAATTTAAAAATAATAAGCAAACAAAAAAAATAATTCTGATTAAAAATCACATTTCATTAAAATTAATGAATCTTAGTTTGCAATTGTCTTTGTTTTAAGGATTGCAACTTTGATTTTTAGTCAGAATTAAGTTTAAATTTAAGTTATACGGTTACTTCTCTTTTTTTCTTTTCTTTAAGGAAATTGTAAAATCACAATGACAACCCATTTTATTATGGACGATGGGCGGATGGGGCAAGTAGGCTTCTAAAACAAGTACACACAATCTAACCACCAGGGTCCTGTAATTCAAAACACCAACAGCCAAATAAGGTATAGCTCGGACAAACTGACCTGACACTCTTCAACTTTATTAGCATAATAAGCATAATTAAAGGGATCTGCTCACAGATTGGCAAATTCACATTTTTAAATTTTTTTGCCATAGATCTCAAAAAGAATTTTGGAAATATTTTTGTGGCCTTAGGAATATTGATAATTTGCAATAGAAACAAGTTCCTTGGTATTGTAGAAA
Organism: Congeria kusceri; assembly: GCA_027627225.1. Classification (NCBI taxonomy): domain Eukaryota; kingdom Metazoa; phylum Mollusca; class Bivalvia; order Myida; family Dreissenidae; genus Congeria; species Congeria kusceri. Next base: position 3,850,074 of record CM051034.1, on the reverse strand, counting down.
ACTCGTGTACCATGTACATAGTTTTAAAATTTGCTGCTATATTTGTAAGTCTTAATGGCCAAGTGGTTAAGGGCAAATGTTTCAATTAATTATTTTTTCCCTGATTGACATACCATAATCTTCAAACAAACAACAAATCATAGAAACATTTAAATAATATATTTGGTTATCTCGTATGTAGAGATAGCACTTGGGGAAACCGATGAACACATGGACACAAGCTTTTACCCTCGCCCCGCCATTTAGCAATCAGCGGTCTTGTAACTTTAGTAAATACATAACACGCACTTGATAGACCAAATGGTAAAACCAAAAATTTATAAAATATTTCATTATCCTTTTGATCTTTCCATGAAAATCCTAAATATTGAGTATGTGGCTCAAATATCTCAATAAAATGATAGGCACTTGTAAGATCAAATTTTAGCATAAAATAGCCAGATCTGAGATATGACATAGCAATTTTAATGTCATCATATTTAACTGATTGTTTCCAAACATGTTTATTGACCATGCGTAAATCTAAAATTAATCTCTTTTTGCCAGAGCGGTGAACGGAAACCGTCAATGGATTTACAACATGGGGCATTTCAGAACATTTTTCAATCAAATGCCGATCTAACAAATCACCAATGGCCTCTGAAACAAAATCCGCTTCTACCAATGCAGATTGATTATTTGTGTGGTACATTTTAGGCGGATTGGAATACAATGGTATTTTATAGCCATTTTCAATTAAATCAATCACAAATGTATTAGCTCCAATATGTTTCCAGAAGGTTATATTTTCTTTCAACCTATTTCTTACAATCATATGTTTTTGACCCTGTTCATACTCATAATAGTCAGTAGTAAATCTACTAAAGTCAAAATGATACTCATCTTTTAAGTACTCGCTGTTACTCTGATCGGGTTGCGTGGGAGCTACAGAACTACTTCCCGTTATGGGGTTGACTTCCGGTTGAGACCGCGGCACGTGCGACATGAGGACAGTTTCGCCGGAAGTGGTTGGTCTCTCCACAGGCAAAACAGGGACCTGTTGCTGTTGAGCTGTTTCCAACACCGGGAGCGTACCCGACGTGACCGTAGCTACTGGTGCCACGAAAAAACCTTCCCCGAGCGGCTGATTGAGGCAACCATTGCCTGGATGTTGCACTCGAATTCCAAGGTCGAACACTGCTGTCCATAACACTGCCAGGATACTGTGCAGTACTGCTTGCCGCCACACGCCCTCGCGAGCTAAACCGCTTACGCTTGAGCGCCCTATTCTCTGCCTTGAGAATTTTACTCTCGTCGTCGGAGTCGCTCGCCACCGGATTACATTCATATTGGCGAACTGTCTCCCAGCCACCGGTAGATGAATCAGCAATACGGATTAATTTGTTTCGTTTCTTGACCAATTCCGCAATTTCGCCACAAAGCTCACTGGCATAGTCCAGTTTTCCATGCTCTGTCGCCCATTGTAGTTGACGAGTAATGTCTGCAATGCTGTTGTTAAATTCGTATTGAATTTTGTTGCCCTGGAACTTCCATTTAATTTCCTGTTCAGTTTTTAACTTTCTCACTTCGCAGGTAACGTTTTCCGTCGTACCCCTCACTTCTTCACGTAAAGAATTAACATCTGAACGTTGCTTTTTAATTTCGTTAAATAAATCTTTCAATGTCAATTCCTCTCCCGCGTCGTCATGTAAACTATTGTCCATTGTGATTCAAAATTTTAAACACGAAGATAATCCCGATGCGTGTGATTGTATCGGTTCCCCAAAGCTGAATGACCTACGCATACACTTAGCGCACGAATAATTTCGTGCTTATACAACGCCACCTTGCGATTATTTCATTCCAAACAAGGGAAATTAATTTTCTACTAATTCGTTACACTCAAACTTAGAAAATTATATTTCATAGTATATATATGTATTTTTTTTAACCCCGATGCTTTAATTTTTGCAGTTAAAATATTAAAATGCATTTTTCAAAAAACATCTGTGAACAAGTCCCTTTAGGCTGTTATAAGTTTTTTCAGTATTTATTACTTGTTTTTTCTTGCAAATATGTTATATGTGTTTTTTGATACCACACCTGTTCTTTTGGTGGAACACTCTTACATTGATTTCATTAAATTCCAGTTCAGAAACTATTATATTAATATTTTAAAATATGTAATAAAGATCAGTATCAGGTAATTTGTCCAAGCTATAACAACTCGTCAAGTAAATGAAATAGTTTTACGAGGAATATAGTACGGGTACATGATGAGATTTTTCATAAAAAACAAATCAACCAAAATGCTTGAATAAAACTGGGTATCCAACTTACGAATTAGGACCAATATGCTTTATACAAGAATATATAGCTTATTTTAACCTTTCTTACTGTTCAATTTTGTACCCTGAGATTTTTTATTATGATGTTGTCCCCTTGAGGTCCTTTTCATGGACACAGTTCTTTATAATAATCACAATTTATTCCCAACCAACTCAAATTAAAGTCACTGTAAAAAAAACCCTGTTATAGCTTGGACAAACTGACCTGGGGTGGTATTCCAGAAACATCTTAAGTAATATCTTAACCTTAAAATCAACATTTTATTAAGCGTTTTATTTCCTTTGTAGAGTGCATTGTGCTTAATGTTTATTAATTATTTATTATTATTATTATTGTTTGTTCATATAAACATAAACAGATTTAAAAAATTACATGTAGTTATAAAAATATAACATTTTTGAAATTTTTAACTTAAGTGAAAATATTTTTAGAAACACTTAATATGTTTCTGGAATATGGCCCCTGACATTCAAGAACTTTATTAGCATAATTTGGCACTTGATTTATTTCCTATAGTAATAGTCATTTGTTTGTGTACATGTTTTATGCTTTTAATTTTATCATACCACTATGCTGATATCGGCCTGATACATAGTGCCTGATATTTTTTTATATCAGGTCAGTAGCGTTTATATCAGTCAGTGTTTGGTGGTACGTCATATTACTCGAAATCCACTTCTTAAGACAACATTTTCAGTAAAAATGAATCAGATTTAACAAAATAACGATTTTATACCAAGAACGTATATAGAACGTATATAGTTTATTATTTGTAATCATCATAAATCACAAAACGTTATTTTTTAAATATTCACATAAATCCGCACTTTGGTAGTGGGTATGACGTCATCAATTGAACAATAAATCATCCAAACACAGTTATTTCAATACATCTTAAATAAATGAACTAAAAGTCACTTCACAGAATCAGTTTATGTTGAGTCTCAAACATGTTTTGACCAATAATTGAACACGCTATAGTCATTATTGAAACGATCTTCAAAATTTTAATTTCAATACACAACTCCAAAATCATGAAAATGGCATCTCAAAACAATTTGTCGAATCGTGTTCTCCGATGAAATTGACCGTTGCAACCCATTTCAGTTTGCGTTTCCAATATATTAATAGACGTGTGTGTAATCTATGTATTTGATGTGAAAACACTTAAACAAATAAAAAATGATAAAAAACAGCTCATTTATCTTGTAAGGTATTATCCAGTCAACTTTTAGAAATCCATAACTACATGTACGTGAACGTGTAAAAGCCGGCTCAGTAAAATCAGCGCGACTCTTAGTTTTTAAATATGAAAAAAAATCAGCTTGTTTGGTGTAATTTTAAGAATTACTGCCTGGTCTTGTGCAATATATCAGGTTTGGCACGAATAAAGTAATGGCTCGGCAAGCCTCGCCGTTATATTATTCTAAGCCTAAGTATTACACAAGACCAGGCAGTAACCTGTTATTCTCTATATAACATAACTGCATTTTCAGTGGATTACTCTTACATTGATTTGATTCCAGTAATAAAACTAATTTATTTTATGCTTTCCAGTGATTTATAGGGAAATACCAGATAAATAAAATTGGTAATTCACTGTTTGAAATGGTGAAAATTATCACTGCGTTAATTCTCACTGTTTCATACAGTTCCAGATTTAATACAGTAAATGAAACGGACATCAATGATGCCAGGCTCAAAATTGTGAAATGACGTCATTAATTTGACGTCAAATGACGTTATACTTCACGCGATATTTCAAATTAAACGCATTTGGATAGCACATAAAATGCAACAAAACGGCATAAAAGCATAAAATAACAAGAAAATCTGTAGGTTTTGGTACAATATCGATTTTTGATTCACTCATGATCTATGATCACTCGTGAATTAAAATCGATATTCTACCGAAACCAACAAATATCCTCTATCTATTTATCGTAACATATTATAGTTGTTATATATCCTGCATAAAGTTCTTATTCAGGTTAATTTATCCGAGCTATAGCATTATTGGCTGTTGCAAGTTTTAAACCCCTGGGTCCGTATTCACAAAGCTCCTTAGGGAAACCTTAAGTAAAATCCTTAAATTCAAAAAATTCCTTAAGTCTCTAGCTGCTTTGTGTATTTTGTAGTTGTGCCATATTTGTTTGTTTTTGTTTTTTACTGAGGCCAGAGTTCTTTAATTCGTTGTTTTATGGTAGCGTCATATCTAAATTTATTGGCTGTGGACAGTTTTAAAGGGACTTATTCTGCAAACTTTTAACATTACAAATAGTTAACTGCATATAAAACATTGATGTAATAAATAAATGTACAGCTATTCACTTTTTATTTAACTATATTAAGCATTTTTCAGGACTGATATAAAATCTTCTGCACTTGAGCTAACAGGCTTGTAATGTCAATGGGTAGTTGAGTAACCCGGGACTTGTGTGATTCTTGTATCTGTGTTAGAATTAAAATGTTATGGGTGTTTATAACAGGTCTGGGTGTTTTCTAGATTCCAAGGGGCCGATTTCTCAAATTTTCTAAAGATTAATACACATAAGTCTCTATTTCATCAATATAAATTATTATGGTATTTTAAAATCTATGTATCAGCACAAACACTTTATGATTATCGGATATAAAACAATTTTCAGTCTAAATCAAATTTCTTAACAATAGTATATATCCACACTTTATTGCAGTATAAAAATAGTAAGCTCAATTTAATCCTGTTATAACAAACTTCAGAAATTTTTATAAAACAGGGCCTACACATTATAAAGTCTCAAGTTATAGCTCAGACACATTAACCTTTATGCATGAATATAATAGTGACTGGGAAAGATTTTTCCACAAAAATCTATGTGCTTTTTCAAAAACCTATGGGATTTCCTCTGGTTTTTATGGGATTTACAGCAATTAGGTTTTGTGAAAGTCAACCTGTTTCAATCGAGACAAACACCACGCAGACACTCGCGCTTCCCGTTCAAGGTGTAATAAGCGTTTGTTGATTTGATATTTTAGACTGCCAAATTAATGTTATGGATAAAATCTCACTGCATAGTAACAAAACTGCAAACCAGAGCATTGTTTATTGAACGGCAGCTTTTTCGGTTCGTACTCAAAAAGTTTGGTGCGACGTAATATCGCATCGGTGACATTTCTTTGCGACAGTTTTCTATTTTATGCGTAAATATCGCATTTCGCATGGGTTTCCCAGTCACTGAAATCACACAATCCATTATGATGAATATATTATTTTCTGTATTGGAATTGAGTACAGTAGATGTAAGCATATTTTATGGAAAATACAATTATGGTATCAGTAAACACGAAAAACACGTGCACCAACAAAACCGAGCATACAGGAAATAATTCAAGTGCGTAATAAAGTCATGAGTGTCAGGATAATGTGTCTGAGCTAAAGCAATACAGATGCCGAATCAGCAACTAAAACAACAACAACAGCAACAACAACACCCACCTGGTAGGTCAAGGGCGTGCTGGTTGAACGGTGTGATGTCGCTTAGAGGTTAGAATTCAAACACATCAGTTGATCCTGAAATTAAAATATCCATAGGAATTCATATGGCAATGTAGTAATGCAATTGCTTGAAAATTGGTGTTATTTGGAAAGAAAAAAATGAACAGAAAATTATATACTTTCACTGGCTTATCTGAAGGTAAATAATAACATGCGCACATCAAAAGGAATAAGTTACAAGCAATTTTGTTTAAAGGACTTAAAACAAGTGTTGTCACTGTTTCAGATTAGAGAGTTATTATAAACACAGTGTGTTTGTTACTGAACCAAGATAGAATATTCAGAATGTCAAAGCAGCATCAATTTCAATTGTTAGTTTGTTTTTTTCACTGTTGGCAAAATGACATTAGTTACATGGCTTCTTACTGACCACGAAGGGTGTGCTACAGGGCCAGTAAATTTATATTGGGCGAAAGCGTAGCTCAAGACCAATATAAATTTACTCTCCTGTATAACACCGTTCTGGGTCAGTAAGAAGCCTTGTAACAAATATATCTTACCGAGTACCATTCTTCAATCAATGTACCTACACTTTATTAATCATTTTATGTTTATTTTGAAAGAATTATTTCACTGACTGGATATTAACTGCTACTGGCATAGTATGGAATAATACACGGTCAGCACATGACCCGGCTTAACCAATAAAAAGCGACTATTCTTTTTGAGGTAACATAATTACCTTTACATTTTATTACCATTCATAACTTCAGGATATCTGAAGGTGTCCACATTGCTGAAGAAGAACCGTCGTTAGGTTGGATGACAGCCAAAACCACGGTCAGACCGTAGTCTCCCTGTGAATCTACAAAAACCACGGTCAGACCGTAGTCTCCCTGTGCATCTACAAAAACCACGGTCAGACCGTAGTCTCCCTGTAAATCTCCAAAAACCACGGTCAGACTGTAGTCTCCGTGTGAAACTACAAAAACCACGGTCAGACCGTAGTCTCCCTGTGAATCTACAAAAACCACGGTCAGACCGTAGTCTCACTGTGAATCTTCAAAAACCACTGTCAGACCGTAGTCTCCCTGTGAATCTACAACAACCACGGTCAGACCGTTGTCTCCCTGTGAATCTACAAACACCACGGTCAGACCGTAGTCTCCCTGTGAATCTGCAACAACCACGGTCAGACCGTAGTTTCCCTCTGAATTTACAAAAACCACGGTCAGACCATAGTCTCACTGTGAATCTTCAAAAACCACGGTCAGACCGTAGTCTCCCTGTGAATCTACAAAAACCACGGTCAGACCGTAGTCTCCCTGTGAATCTACAACAATAGATGGATTCTAATCAAGAGCATCACTTTTGAGCGGCAAAATGGCCTCACAATCTAATGAGACAATAAATGAGGATCTCACATTGTTCGTTGAACTACAATGCAGTTGCAAAAAACATATTCTAACATGATACTCGCTAGTTTTTCTATAGACCAAGAACAAAATTGTTGTTGTTAAACTATCCAATAAACAACGCAAAAAGTTCCGATTCTGAGCAGAGCACGGTAAAAAGTAGTTCTAATTACAATTCCAAAATATATGCCGAATCATGTTAGAATCGAAATAATTTTCGCACTATCGCTGTTTATTGGCCAATCAACAACTCTTTGTCGTTCTGATGCGTGGCCATTTAACAACTCAGGCTAGCGCCCTCGTGGTTTAATTCCTATACGCATCAGACGTCCAAATTGTTGTTTATTGGCTGATAAACGATAAGTCGACAATTATTTCTTAAATTGAGCTTGGTTTACTGGAACTCGATCTTGTTATAATGAATACTGGTATCTTTGTTCTGTTTTTGTGCATGTTTTGGTTGTGATAAAAACATTTTGTTGCTGCTTTTTTCACTGTCTAAAATCTAACTATTTCTTAGATTTGAAACTTGTAAAGCAAGATAAATCTACTGCATAACTGGCAAATTCTGTGTTCTGTGTTGAAATATTACCAGAAATCCTGAAAAAAAAAAAAGTTTATGTTATAAATGTTTGCAATTGTATAACCATAAGCCTTTATTATGTGACCTTTATGGTTCCTAATTAAAGAAAATATTTAACAAAGTTATTATAATTACCAAACTTTTTGTCAAGTGAGCATTAATTTTGTGCAGTATGTGTTAATTGCTCTATGCTTTGATACATGTGATATAACAATGTGGTGTGCATTTAAAACTTAACTTAATGAAACTGTGTATATTTTGTACGGGCTTTGTGCTGTCACTGTACGGGCATGGAGCAATTTCAATATTGACTGGCCTCAACAGTGTCTGTGAATCGTGCGTCTACATTGTGTCTGTACTGTCAGCAGAGCTGTACGATTGTCAGTTACGTTTCAAGCCGCAGTAAATAGAATATAATTCAATACATTTTGTACATCTTAAATTCGCATTAGTTCTTATCAACGTTAATGATGTTTATTCAACTATAAACTGTTTCTCATTTACGAAAGGCATTTTATAATGGCTATGTTGGAAAACGCTTGGTACGAAAGGAATATACACTAACGTACATGCTGATTTACTCCAGAGGCATCACCAGCTATCGCATACAGATAACTACAAGATAAAAAGTTAGCAAAACATTATCATTTTATTAATTTCAATGCGTTTTTTTTTTAATCTATAAGATGTTCATTCGAAACTTCTGCAAAGTTTCATTTTTATTAACATATTTCTGGACTGCTGCTTCACTGTTGCATGGTTATTGCAAGTCGTACAAGCACCACAAGAGAATATAATAGCACCAAGAAAATAACATTTATTTGGTAAAATTTCCTACATGTACTAGTGTCATTTACAAGGTTCATTCAAGTAAAATGTTGAAACTAAAATTCCATGATTTTTCCATGACCTAGCTCAGTCTTCCATGATACAATACAAACACACAGAAGTCAAAATAGTACACTAATATCCACTTTTTATTTGCTCTACATAATAACATTAATTTTCTAGGCTGGTTTGCACCTGTAGAATTGAATATTATTGCTTGTAGCGATCTGTCCATCATGACGTTTTTTTATTGCAATTTTTCGTTTCATTATATTTCAATGGATTTGATCATTTTTTATACACTTACAGGCAAATTCAAGATACTTTCCAACTTTCCATGACAGTTCTTGCAAAATTCCATGATTATTCCATGATAAAATCCAAATTATCAAGAGTCCATGTTTTTTTTAGACAAAGCCCATTTTCCATGACTTTTCCAGACAAAGCCCATTTTCCATGACTTTTCCAGACAAAGCCCTTTTCCATGACTTCCAGACAAAGCCCATTTTCCATGACTTTTCCAGACAAAGCCCTTTTCCATGACTTTTCCAGACAAAGCCCATTTTCCATGACTTCCAGACAAAGCCCATTTTCCATGACTTTTCCAGACAAAGCCCTTTTCCATGACTTCCAGACAAAGCCCATTTTCCATGATCCCTACGAACCCTGCATTTAGGACTTTAAACTTGACACATCAGGAAGACACCACGGTTACTTTTTTGCTTATTTTTTTTTATTTGGTTGAAAGGAGCTATATTATTATACACACCTCAAACAAAGACTAAATTTGGAAAATGACAAGATCATGCAGAAAGTATGCAAACATTCACAGATACAAAGAACATAGCTGCCGTGCCATTGCCGTGCAATCACCACACCTTTTCATTCTTGCGGTGCCGGTAAGTTTATCGCAGGGTATCAATACGGGCTATGCAAAGGTGTCATACGGCTTCCACAAGTGCATGGTGCAGTAGTCCCTTGGCTCGCAAATTTGAAGCTCAAATTGTACGGTGCTTGTAGCTAAGTTGACTGCATGATATCTGGGGCCATATTCCAGAAACATCTTAAGTTTATCTTAACATATATTCAATTCAGTTCCAATTTTGGGTAGGTAATATTTAAAAACTACATATAAATTAATGATTCCGATAACAGTTAAGTAAATAGAAGTTAACAGTAAGTTGATAATTAGTGAACATTAAGCAGAATTTCATGTATACATGGAATAAAATGCTTAAGGAAAATGACGATTTTAAGGCTAAGGATAAGATTTCACTTAAGATGTTTCTGGAATATACGACCCCTGCACTGTAAGTCTTGTTCCCACATCAACCTAAGTGCTTCTCTGTCATTCAAACCCTGGTCACACATAGCCTGCGACTAACTAAAGACCAACTCCTGACCGTCAACGACCAGTGGTTGCTGACGGTCTTAAAAAGGGTCATTAACAGGTTGTTGGAGGTCGGCGGCTGGTTGACGATGGTCTTTGATGTTGCATCAAAGACCGTTTGCCGAGCAAACAGGTAATGAGGAGGTTTTCGTTGGTTTTTATTTAGTCGGTGATCAATTGCAGACTAGTCGCAGACCAAGAGTGACCTGTCGCAAACCAATTTTTGATCGCCGACTGGTCAGCAACTGATTGCCGACTTGCCATCTTACGACCGCTTGCCGTTTTACCTTCGTCTCCAAAACACATTTAAAAATGAACGCACTTGTCAGAGTTACTGGCAATTTTTTCTAAAACAAGAAACATGGAAATTCCACGAAAACCAAATGCATTAAAATCAGCACATTAAAATTTTAAGTAATGGTAAACTTGACCTTGACCCCACCCACCCCATATGCAATCCCAAGCGAGGTCTCGCTATAAGGAATCTATGTATAAAGTTTCATAACAATATCTCAATGCGTTCTCAAGTTATTTTAGTAGTTGTTTTATTTTAGTAACAGTGACCTTGACCTTGTCCCTATACGCAATCGCAAGTGAGGTCTCGATATAAGGTATGTATGTATTAAGTTTCATTAAAATGTCTCAATGCGTTCTCAAGTTATTAAGCGCAAAACATTTGTCTATCTTTAGTAACAGTGACCTTGACCCCACCCACCCCATATGCAATCCCAAGCAAGGTCTCGATATAAGGTATGTATGTATAAAGTTTCATAAAAATATCTCAATGTGTTAACAAGTTATTGAGCGGACCCCATTCTCCCCATATGCAATCCCAAGTGAAGTCTTGATATAAGGTATATATGTATTAAGTTTCATTAAAATATCACAATGCGTGTTCAAATTATTGAGCGGAAACCATTTTTCTATTTTTAGTAACAGTGACCTTTATCTTGACCCCACCAACCCCATATGCAATCCTAAGTGAGGTCTTGATATAAGGTACCTGTGTATTACAAATTATTAATATATCTAAATATGTTCTCAAGTTATTGAGCGGAAACTGTTTTTCTATTTTTAGTAACATTGACCTTGACCCCATCCACGCACCTCATATATAATCCCAAGCGAGGTCTCGAAGAATAGCTTGCCTTTTCTTCGAAAAGTCAAGCTAAAAATTATAATTGAATTAAATAATCAACAAAACAACATGAATATAGTTTCTTAAATTTTCACAAGACATAGATTAAAAAATCATAGAACTGAATTAAATATCTAATAATCCTAATTCCGCCCACCAAGCATAGACAAACAGCCGCCAATCAATCGCCAACTAGTTGCCAACCAATAGCCAACTAGTCGCCAGCCAGTCTTTGATGGTTGTTGATGGTCGGAAGACAATCGCCGACTTTTCGTATAACTGATCGCGGACCAGTCTTTGATCAATCGCCGACCAGTCACCGACTAAAATTAAATTACTTTTTTCTGGATTTTGGTCGCCACAGGTTGTCGTTGTTCGCCGCAAATGTTAGCTGTTGGTGGTTGGTAATCGGTCGGCGACCTATCTGTGACCTAGGCTTAAGGCAACATCGTGGTCAAGATGGTAGCAGTCGACGCAGTTATTTGACAAAACATTGCCGTACGGACGCCACAACCCAGTTGTGACTATCTTAAAACTCGATGTGTCACAGACACAGATGCCCCCACGACACATGTATGGATGCAGACAAAGGGCGTATTGCCAACAAAAATTTTTGCCTCAACAAACTTATTTATATATATATTCTGTAGTGGAAAAAATGACCATGAGCCATAATTGTACTAAAACTGGTCACTGCCAGAATTCCTTCCTTAACGATCACTGATACATTAAGGTTCTTCAGCTGTGAAAGTTTGAGCGAAATCTGCGAAGCAGTTAAAGCGGAGTTGAGTCCACAAAATATTGGGAAGTATATATTCTATAATGAAAAAAATGACCAAGGACCATAATTCTGCCAAAATTGATCGCACAAACTTTCAGGATGTACATACCATACAGACCAACAAGTGCTATGCTTAATGCCTCCCACACAAAAACTGCCTTTTTATCTGATCTAGTGACTAAGTTGCCCCCCCCCTCATAACCTCATATTCAGACTTGTCTCAAAAATCTTCAAGTTACTAAATCAGACAAAGTTTCAACCTCATCAGATTGAAAATAAGACTAAACAGGTTTACAAGTAAAATAATAGACAAAGTATCTTACTTGACTTATAGTGACTTAAATTTTTACCACAGATGACCTGTTTTTGACTGTAATATAGCAGAAACTAGATGTGTCACACACACGGATGCCCCCATGAGCATGACACAACTCTAATTTTTGCCTTCACACATTTATTGTCAAATAAATTCTATAAAGGAAACTAAAAATGTGTCCACAGACACGGATGCCCCCACCTATGCAGCCATTTCTGAATGGTGCCGCTTTGTCTATATGCATACAAATTATTTTGCAAAAGGAAAATTGTTCTTTTACATTGTATTTTTGGCTTATGTATTCACTTATTCTGTGAAGTAATTTGAGGTATCAAAAAATTTTGTTAGTCCTGACAAAAAATCAATAAAGGGTAGTAATTAAAACTTTTAGGCAAGTACGAGTTATGGTTCTTGTATGCTTCCCTTACTCTTGGTAGCTTAAATAATTATGTGCATAATCAACAAAATGCCTTTTATCATTTTTGAATTATGCTTCGCACACTCACGAATAAAGGGAGGTAATTCAGTAACTTCACAAGTCAGGTTCTTGCATGCAACACATCATCTGGTGATTGTGACCATTTCTGCCAATTTATCTGAAAATCCCTGCATGCATGACAATTTTATGCTCTGGACAATTATTTGACCTTTATTAATGACCTTATCCTTTCAGCTACTTATGCCAGTAACGTATTAATAAAAAGGAATATACGTTAATGCATGACTTTTAGAAAATCGTATTTTATTTGAAAACAACATTATGCAATTAAATTTAGAAAAAAAACACCACCATCGTTTATAAGTCATTATTTTTTCATTGATATTTTTTCTTTCTGCATTGTCATATACAAGTATTTATGTTTATAATATTAAATATGTATTTTAAAAGAGGCCAGGGGAAATAACAGAAATATTCTAAAATGAACGAGTACGTACACATGTATTATATATTTAGAATTAAATATTGAACAATACACTCCTCGTGGGCAGGTCTTCCTGTGAACGATGCCATCCTCGTGTACAGGTCTATCTTTTCGCATGTGGACGGGTCTGGTATCACTTTGGAAAGACCCGTCCATGTGCATAAAGACAGACCCGCGCACGAGGATTGTATTGTTCTTGCAGGTCTTTCCGAATGGAACAAAGAAGTAAGTTTGTAAATAATGATAACTTTTAATTATTCTATATAAAAAAAAAAGTCATGTATATATATAACACAACTTCATTTTTCAGCAAGCACTTGCTTTAAATAATGTAACTAAAACAATTATTGAATAACTGCCAGTTTCAAACAAAATCTGAATAAGTTCAAAGAATACAATCATGTAATTGTGTCACAGTGATGCCATGATTCCACATAATGATCTCAAGTAATGTTGGGACTCATGATACTAACATTCATTTTCCAATGCTTGCTAGATTACTAAACGTTTTTTACAAAACCATACTTTAACAAAGCACCAAGAGGCCGTTTTATCAACAGGTCGTAGGGCGGTCGTACTTGAGGTTCGGTCATACGTCAGTCATAAAACCAGTTGACCGTTTTATCAACACAACAACAGCTAGACGTTGTAAGATTTTCAAGAAATTTACAACTGGTAGAAGACAGTTTTAGCGGTTATAAATATGACGTCTACATGTCAAATAATATGCATAACATTACTAAAATATGCATTTTAACATTTTGAAATACAAAACAGATAGAACAAGATTCTGTGTTTAATAACCACACATGCCCCCGGTTGGTGCGGGATAGTCCATTTCTTAGACAAAATTAGGTCAAGGTCAAGGTCAAAGTGAGATTGGGCAATATGGGTGGATTGGGAACGGTCATAAGTAACAACTGTGTAAATATCCAAGTGTTATAGTACAGGGTGTTGGTGCTAGATGAAAACGGTAAAATAGTAGTTGACCAAGAAATGGCACTCTTGAATTTTTAGAAGTCCAAATTAGTCAAGATCAAAGTGAGGGTGATATGGGTGGATTGGGGATGGTAATAAGGAACAACTGTGTAAGTATCCAAGTTTTGTAGCAAGCGGTGTTGGTGCTAAACGAAACGGTAAAATCTAGTTAACCAAGAAACAGCCCATGTGAATTATTCTTATTCCAAATTAGGTCAAGGTCAAGGTCAAAGTGAGGTTGGGTGATATGGGTGGATTGGGAATGGTCATAAGTAACAACTGTGTAAATATCCAAGTGTTGCAGTAAGCGGTGTTGGTGCTAGACGAAACGGCAAAATCTACTTAACCAAGAAATTGCACTTTTTAAGTATTATAAGTCCAAATGAGGTCAAGGTAAAGGTCAAAGTAAGGTTGGGTGATAGGGGTGGATTGGGGATGGTCATAAGCAACAACTGCCTAAGTATCCAAGTATTGTAGCAAACGGTGTTGGTGCTAGACGAAACAGTAAATTCTAGTTAACAAAGAAACAGCCCATTTGAATTATTCTAACTGCAAATTAGGTCAAAGTCAAAGTGAGGTTGGGTGATATGGGTGGATAGGGAATGGTCATAAGCAACAACGGTGTAAGTATTTAAGTTTTGTAGTAAGCAGTGTTGGTGCTAGACGAAACGTTAAAATCTAGTTAACCAAGAAACAGCCCATTTGAAATATTATAAGAGAACATTAGGTCAAGGCAAAACGAAACGGTGAAATCTAGTTAACCAAGAAACAGCCCATTTGAATTATTCTTATTCCAAATTAGGTCAAGGTCAAAGTGAGGTTGGGTGATATGGGTGGATTTGGAATGGTCATAAGTAACAACTGTGCAAAAATTCAAGTGTTGTAGTGAGAGGTGTTGGTGCTAGACGAAACGGAACCAAGAAATGGCACTTTTGAATTATTAGAAGTCCAAATGAGGTCATGGTCAAGGTCAAAGTAAGGTTGGCTGAAATGGGTGGATTGGAAATGGTCATAAGCAACAACTATGCAGTATCCAAGTGTTGTAGCAAGGGGTGTTGGTGCTAGACGAAACAGTAAAATCTAGTAAACCAAGAAACAGCCCATTTGAATTATTCTAAGTGCAAATTAGGTCAAGGTCAAAGTCAAAGTGAGGTTGGGTGATATGGGTGGATAGGGAATGGTCATAAGCAACAACTGTGTAAGTATCCAAGTGTTGTAGTAAGCGGTGTTGGTGCAAGACGAAACGGTAAAATCTAGTTAACCTTGTCACGGACAGACGGACGAAAAGACGGAAGGACGGACGGACTGGACAACCACTATATGCCTCCTGAATCAAGATGCCAGGGGCATAAAAATCAAATAATATATGTGCCATCAGGAAAAAATGTTTATGATGGCTGATTAACTCAGCAAACACCGATCATTGATAAGTATTGAGGGTGCATTGCTGGAAAGATTACATACAATTGTTTTGCATGTCTCGAACCTTGTCTTACATCCAAAGTTTAAGTTCAAAGCAAGATCCATCACAGTGCCTCATAACACAACACATAACAAAGACAGTACATCACTCTTAACCCACAACAATAAAATGAAAGTACATAAGCTATTTGTACACAATGTAATAAAATATGACATCTGAACACATGATGACGTGTTTGTCTTTCAAAACATCCACATCAGCACATACTGCTGTAGTAAGTGCATGCATGCATGTATCCTTTTTATAATATAACTATTATTGAAGATTTAAATGATCCTTTACATATTGTTTGTTTTATTAGTCTAAAACATTTAAAACATTTTATGTGTTTATATTCTATATTAGTATTTCTATATTTATGATTTACCTGGTGTAATAAAGTAATGTTTCGCTACACTACTGTAAACCCTTTTGATTGTTTGCTTGGATTTTTTGCCGTTTTTAACAGTATTTCAGTCATATCATGGCAGTCAGTTAACCTACTCACACTTTTCCTGGGCAAGCTTAGCCGATCTAAGCGGTTTACCAGTACTAAGTACACATACCTATGCCAGTAACTGACAACTGCCCTACTTGAATCAGAGGTAGGGGGAGAATGGCCGTAGAAATAATTCCATAACCAATCCCCACATAAGTTATGTGGCCGGGCTGGGGATTGAACTCACGATCCCTGGATTGACAGTCCAGCGCTATTCCAACTGAGCTAGCCGAGCCAGGCTAAACCCTTTCACGTCATTTAGTTGGTCGATTATAAGAACTGTTTATTTTGAAATACTTTACAATGACAATTTTATAACAAAAGGCTTACAAAGTGTAGATATATAAATGTTATGAATGGATCCAGGGGAAAAAGATAAGGAGACATGTGTGAACAGCTAAATTAATAAAACAATATTTAAAATTCAATCTTATTTGAATAGATCTAGATCTATATTAATTAGACAATTAAAATTAGTCATCAGTATAAACATAAACTATAAATAATATACGGTGCAACCAGACACTGACGAACACTCATAAAACATTTGTACGCTGGTCGCAAGTTTGGTCGTAAATCCCAGATTTAAAATAAGACCAGCTTAAGATATGACCCGTTGATAAAAAAGGCCTCCAGAAGTTGATTCCAAAACATGTTAATATGTACAAAATGTTAACAACTAATATATTATTTTTGTATATTGATATCTTAGTATTTTCAAAGTTTGTTTTTTCTGAATCTGCTTACAATTCACTGGGTGTCAGTTTAAATGTCCAAAGAAACACTGAAACTTCACTTTGAACAGGGGTGTGGAGCGTGGAAATCTCATGCCCGACTTGTCAGACGCAGGTAATTTTGCCGTTGGACAAGTAAATTTTGCCTGTCAAGATGTCCATGGACAAGTACAATTATAGGGTGTGAAAATGATGATAAAGTTGGCAGTTAATTATAATGTTATTTATCCTATATGTTAACAACATAAACAGATGGTTATTTATTTAGAATTTGATGACAAATTTTATTAGGAACGTCAGGAATAGGAACCATATTTTTATTTGGACAAGTGGCATTTGTTTGCAAACAAGTAGTTTTATGCAATGAACTTGTCCACGGACAAGTGAATAATTCTTATATTTCCACACCCTTGTTGAAAATTGTACACAACTATCTAATACATGTAGAACCTAGATATTGCATTTCACCAGGATCATGTTGTTGTTGTCTTGTCCCACAATGATGTAGGCTGTGTTCCTGTTATAACAGACAGACAGTGGCTTATTCGCTCCATCCTTGTGTGTTACCAGGGTGCCCAGCTTCTTCCTGCCCTCGGTATCCAGCTTTATGACAGAGTTGGATGACCATCCACAAACAAGCACATGCCCTTCAGACGTCACATGCACACCAAATGGGCATTTTAGTTCAGGGTCAGTTAAGGTTGCCAGGACTGACCCATCCCTGGCCAGGGTGATGAGCTTGTGCTGGCATGGGCTGGTAACATAAATCTGGTTGCCAGTGGGGCTCAAAGCACACTTGTACACTGAAAAACGGAGTTACATCAAGTATCAAATTACTTCAAATTTTAAATAGTACCAATAAACAAACTGCCGAGATGTTAATTATTTAGTATGTCTTCACTTGTAAGAGAAGTCAATTGTTATTTTTATAATTCCACAAACTCAAACCCTAAATATTCCAACATATACTTATCAGCTGGTTAGAAATCTGGTTAGGGTTGCGATGGCTCTATATCGTTCACCTGAGTATTATGGGGTTACCCAAGGAACATTTTAAACTCAATAATACACACAAATAAAGGATATAATAAAAATCATTGTGGAAGTTCTGCTATTGCAATAAAATAAATTGATATGTGTATCTACAACAACAATGTAGCCATACCATTACTTTATAATACACATTCCTAATAATAGTAATATTGTCAGTAGTCAACCATGATTCTTACCTTTGTACTTATCTGATCTGCTGTATCCTGGTGTATTCTCCTCATACAGCTTGCTGACCAGTTCCCCACTCAGCGTGTACTTGTACAGTGCAGTACCAGAAGTGACATACAGAACTCCCAGGTGGTGGGCGATACCTCTACATTTATCTTGCAATGGAAGCTTCCTGCCCTTCACCAGCTTGCTGACCAGTTCCCCACTCAGCGTGTACATGTACAGTGCAGTACCAGAAGTGACATACAGAACTCCCAGGTGGTGGGCGATACCTCTACTTTATGTTGTAATGGAAGCTTCCTGCCCTTCAACAGCTGCCCATGATTGTACACAGAGATAAACAGGACTTCATGTGTATTGCCATCATCATCCACAGTGATCGCCACTTCGCTGGGTGTGATCTGATAAATGTCCAATGGTTAAAACACAGCACAGACAGTAACAATCTGGTACTGCTGGTCCAGCAGCTTTATGTTATTATTATTGTTGCCCACAATAAGTATCTGTCCGTTAGGGAGAGCACATATGCCTCTGATATCGCACGTGGATGAATCACTTGGTATTTTCACAGGGCATTGTCTGAAAGGAATAAATATTATATTATAATGGAATTCTTAATTAAGTGGATTTTTATAAATATTAAAACAAGAGGGCAAAAATGGCCCTGGGTCGCTCACCTGAGTTTAATAAATCATTGGCTTGTAAAATTCTAATCGTGTGTTATAAGATGTTTGAAAGTTATCAACTATGGAACACTGACAGCCATGTTTTTTTTAAAAATCAAAATAATTTAAAGGAATTTGGTAGATGGTCAGCCAAGGAACATTTCTGTGATTCTTTTTTCAAAATCAAACAAGAGTGGTTTCAGACAAGAAGCCATATAAGGAAAACTGTCCCGTCCCCCAGCAGACATTTTTTTTAACAAATCAAAATTATTTAAAGAAATATGGTAGATGGTTATCCAAGGAACATTTCAGTTTTTTAAAGAACCCAATGATTTGAAGGAATTTGGTAGTTTTACCAAGGAACATTACTGTGAAATTATTTCAAAATTCAGCAATAGGTTTCAGACAAGAAGATTTTTAAAGTTTTCAATATTGCCATAGAAGGAAAACTGCCCCGCCTCCTGGCGGCCATGTGTTTTGACCAATGCACATGATATGACGAAAATTGGTAGAGGGTCACCCAAACAAGATTTCTTTGAAATTATTTTAAAATCCGACCAGTGGTTTCAGACAAGGGGTGAGTTGCTCAAAACTTTAACGGCGTGTTAAGCTAACAACCCTTAAATTTTGTATTGATTTATTAATGTCAATGAAACGTTACAATTTTAAAATGTGAGTGTATTCTATACAAAATGTTATGCTTAATGATGCACCAAATGTTTGATAAACAAGTAGCTTGTAACATTTGCTTTATTTAAATCTTAAGTTAACAGGCTGTAAGCTTAATTGGCCATTAAAGTTTCAAGCAACTGGGTCAAGATCTTTTTTTAAGTTTTCAATACAGCCATAATATATATGTATATATATAATTTAGTGACCCAACTAACATTTCTCTGAAATTATTTTAATATGCAGTCAGCGGTTTCTGAGAAGAAGATTTTAAAAGTTTTCAATAAAGCCATATAATGAAAACTGCCCCACCCCCTGGTGGCCATGTTTTTAATGAATCAAAATTATTTGAATAAATTTGGTTGAGGGTCACACAAAGAAGATTTCTGTGGAATTAGTTTGAAATCCAGCCAGCGGCTTTGGACACGAAGATTTTTTAAAGTTTTGAATATAGCCATATATGGAAAACTGCCCCGCCCCCTGGAGGCCATGTCTTTAAACAAACAAATCAAAATAATTTGATGAAACAAGTTTCATGGAATGGAAAAAAAAAGAAAAAAGTTTCATTCCGCTGGTTGTCACAAAACTCCGATGTTGGAAAAAAAATGCACCAAAATATCAAAGTGCACAAGTTAACATGCTGATGAATATGTTTATAAAGTTTCAACAATCTAGCAGTTATACTTTTTGAATTACACGCGACAAAACTAGACATGTGTCCGTAGGACACGGATGCCCCCACATTCTGCTGGTTGTCACAAAACTCTGCTGATGTCAGAAAAAACAGCTCCAAAATAACCAGGTGCGCAAGTTCACATGATGGTGAATATGTTTATAAAGTTTCATCAATGTAGCAGTTATACTTTTCGAGTTACACACAACACAAATCCAAAAATGTCATTTTTTGCTAAAAAAGGGCCATAACTCTGCTGACGTTCGAAAGAACTGCACGAAAATACCCCGGTGCACAAGTTCACATGCTGATGAATATGTTGATAATGTCGATCTAGCTGTTATACTTTTTTAGTAAGGCACAACACAAAAATCCAACGGAAAGACGGGACGGACAAGGGCAAATCTATATGCCCCCCCTCTCTAAAAGTTAGGGCATAAAAATGTCATCTTTTGCTAAAAAACAGGGCCATAACTCCACTGATGTGGGAAATGGCACCAAAATACCCAGGTGCACAAGTTCACATGCTGATTAATATGTTTATTAAGTTTTATCACTCTAGCAGTAATACGCTACACAAGTCCAAAAATGTCATTTTTTGCTTTAAAAAAGGGCCACAACTCCACTGATGTCGGCAAAAACTGCACCAAAATACCAAGTGCAAAAGTTCACATGCTGATTAATATGTTTACAAAGTTTCATCACTCGAGTAATAATACTTTCTGAGGTACAAGTGACACAAGTCCAAAAATGTCATTTTTTGCTAATAAAGGGCCATTACTCCGCTGATATCAGAAAAAAATGCACCAAAATACCCAGGTGCACAAGCCCCAAAGCCGATTAATATGCTTATAAAGTTTCATCACTCAAGCAGTTATACTTTTTGAGTTACGCGAGGCACAAAAATCCGACGGACGGACAAGGGCAAATCTATATGCCCCCCCCCCCCTCTAAAGTGGGGGCATACAAATTTTACAGAGGGTCACCTAAAGAACATTTATGTAAAATTATTTTGAAATCCAGCCAGTGGTTTCGGACACAAAGATTTTTTAAGTTTTCAATATAGCCATATAAAGAAAACTGCTCCGGCTCTGGCAGCCATGTTTTTTAACAAATCAAAATAATTTGAAGAAATTTGGTAGAGGGTCACCCAACAAACATTTCTGTGGAAATATTTTGAAATCCAGCCAGTGGTTTCAGGCAAGAAGATTTTTTTAGTTTTAATATAGCTATTTAAGGAAAACTGCCCCGCTCCATGGCAGCCATGTTTTAAACAAATCAAAATAGTTTAAAGAAATTAGGCAGAGAACATTGCTGTGAAAGTATTATGAAATCCAGGCTGTGGTTTTGGACGAGAAGAATTTTAAAAATTTCAATATAGCTTGTTAAGGAAAACTGCCCCGCCCCCATGGCAGCCATGTTTTTTAACGAATCAAAATAGTTTGAAGGAATTTAATAGAAGGAATATTTCTAAGAAATAATTTTGAAATCCAGCCAGTGGTTTTGGACAGGAAGCTTTTAAGTTTTCAATATAGCCATACAAGGAAAACTGCCCTGCCCCCTGGAAGAAATTTGGAAAAGGGTCACTCAACGATTATTTCTGTGAAATTATTTTGAAATCCAGCCAGTGGATTCCGGAAAGAAGATTTTTTAAGTTTTCAATATAGACATAAGCTATATTGAAGCTTTAAGCTTGGTTTAAGCGTTTGGTTGCCATGGCAACCAGTGTTTTCCAGATATTTAACTGAATGGAAGGAATTTGTTAACAGACAATCCCAGGAACATTCCTGCCCAGTTTGGTTAAAATCCGCCAATCGGTTTCAGAGAGGAAGTTGTTTAAGTACATTGTTGAAGACAACGACGGACTGATGGTGACTGACCCAGAATAGCTCACCCTTGAGCACTTCATGCTTAGGTAAGCTAATAAAATACACATACGTATTTCAAAACTTGTGAAAAGGGATGGTACTGAAGTAAACCTCTAACTGTGCATTAACTTGTAATACACCTTTAATAATCTTACGAATTTAGTTGAAACATATTTAGTGGTTCATAAATATACAACATAATTATCATTCGCATATACAACAAAGATATGGTATTTTATGGATTAGAAGACAAGCATCAAAGATCCTTATGCAAGTTCTTTTCCATGCTGGAGTTACTAATCTGCACATTTAATCAGTTGGTTAGGAGTGGGGTTGCAAAAGAACATTTTGTCGCTTGATTTGATACGGTAGTTTATTATATACCTGTTTAAAATCTTAACAAAATACGTTCTTTATCATTAACAAAAAACATTTTTTATCAATCGGTGAAATACATGTCGACAGAAACAAAATCCCATATTATGCTTTTCGCTATTTTTCCCGTATTACCATACTAGCTGGACTACTTTTTAATGACATCATCATAGAGTTATGTAAACAAATAGAATCTATACCTACAATGATTAGCCGTTATTGTAGTTTTTAAACAAATACAATAAGGTAAATGCACATTTGAAGTTTATCGTGGTATATAATAGAAGGAATATTACGCTAGTCAATTGTTCCAAGAGTATGTATTAAGTCTCGTGGCTTGCGTTATTTTGTATCACATCACACAAGCCACTCGACTAATACATACTCTTGGAACAATCGACTAGCGTAATATTCCGTATGTAATTCTAAGTAATATGACAGAACAAAATGTAGTTAGCTCATAGTGAAAAATATTGACTATTCTAAACTACGAATTTAACACACAGGTATTTAGTTAACTTCTAAACAATTGGTATGCAGCTCAATACTGGAGGTTTAATCTGACACTGCCTTTTAATGTATTGGTTTATTGAGGTTTTATTTATGTTCTTAATGTCTTCAACTTGATTCTTTAACAGGTTTTTAGTTTTCATTTCAATAATGTTCAGCATTAATAGACGAGTTTCACATTCCCATTTTTAGCGATTATCACGACACAATAATTTATCGGCAAATCGAAAATGAGGCTTGCGATGTATTGATAGTGGTTAATACTGGTTGCATAGCGGGCATTAACAGTTTAATCATTTTTAAATGTTATAAATATTCACTTAGTTTACTTCTTAATAAACAGAAATGGCATGGTACATAATATAATAATGATATATGATAAAGAGTGTGTTTAATTAGAAAATCATCGCTAAAAATGGAAAAAAAGAAAGTAATTTAGACAAAGGTTAACTTCTCTGAGACTGACAGACATCGTATTGTTCAAACCTGGTCTTATAAATTATAAGATCATAATCTTGTATAAACACATGACCATTATTATATAACCAGAATGTGTGTAAAAGTCCGAATTTTAAAATAACGTGGCACAATTACGTAATCAAAGTGTATGTGAATTAGTGGAGTTATACATGTACGTTATTGTCTCGGCAGCTGCACCACCGATTTGTATCTACTTGATAACAAGTGAAATAACTATCATTCAAAATATAAAAAAATAACTTTATTTAAGACAAAATTTTAATTTTAATGGCAATTATCCTGATCATTTGCTTGAACTCATGATAGTTTATGAATAGAATGTACATGTGTTTGTACACAAAGTTTGAAGGAATATAACGATAATTAACACTGCTTTTTAACTTTTTTGGATATTTAATAATGACAATTTATTTTTCAGTCATGTTTTTGTTCGTTTTGGTTCTCTATCATTAGAGAGTACAAAGAAAAAACGTCTTTGATCAATTCTGGTTAACTCGGTAGCAATCTCAAGTTGTTGCACTTAAATGAACAAACAAGAGGGCCATGATAGCCCTAGGTCGCTCAGCTGATATCTATGTATGACGTTTCATTAGAATATCTCAATAGGTTGTCAAGTTATGGAGTGAAAACTGTTTTTCTATTTTTAGTAACAGTGACATTGACTTTGTCCCCACTCACCACATACGTAAAGCAAGGTCTCGATATAAGGTATCTACCTATGAAGTTTCATTAAAATATCTCAATGCAGTCTTAAGTTATTGAGTGTAAACCCGTTTTTCTACTTTTAATAACAGTGGCCTTGACCCCATAAGCAAACCCATGTGCGGTCTCGATATAAGATATGTGTATTAAGTTTCAATAAAATATCGCAATGCTTTGTCAAGTTACTGAGCGGAAACCATTATTCTATTTTTAGTAATGGTGACCTTGACCCCACCCATCCCATATGCAATCCCAAGCAATGTCTCGATATAAGGAACTTGTGTATCAAGTTTCATTAAATTACGTTCAATACGTTCTCAAGATATTTAGCGGAAACCATTTTTCTATATTTAATAATGGTGACCTTGACCCCACCCACCCCATATGCAATCCCAATCGATGTCTCAATATAATGTATTTATGTATTAAGTTTCATTAAAATATCTCAATGCGTTCTCAAGTTATTGAGCAGTAACCATTTTTCTATTTTTAGTAACAGTGATCTTGACCTTAACCCCTCCCATCCCATATGCAATCCCATGCGAGGTGTAGATATAAGGTATCTATGTATTAAGTTTCATTAAAATATCACAATGCGTTCTAAAGTTATTGAGCGGAAACAGTTTTTATATTTTTAGTAACAGTGACCTTGAACTTGACCCCACCCATCCCATATGCAATCACAATCGAGGTCTCGATATAATGGTTTAACCAAATATGAAACCTCTGGGCCTTGTGGTTTCAGAGAAGAATTTTAAAATTATTTTGCCATTTACGTCTATATAAACCATGTGAGTCCCGGGGTGTGCACAGCTTTGACCCCAGGGGCATTATTTGAACAATCTTTATAGAGGACCACTACATAATGTTACATACCAAATATAAAACCTCTAGGCCTTGAACTTTCAGAGGACAAAATTCTTAAAGTCATTTTGCTATTTAAGTCTATATAAACCATGTGACCCCCGGAGTATGGCCAGTTTGGACCCCAGGGGCATCACTTGAACAATCTTTGTAGAGGACCACTATACAATGTCACATACCAAATATGAAACCTCTAGGCCTGGCGGTTTCAGAGAAGAACATCTTTAAAGTCATTTTGCTATTTAAATCTATATAAACCATGTGAGCCCCAGGATGCGGCCAGTTTTGACCCCAGGGGCATCATTTGAACAATCTTTGTAGAGGGCAAATAAATAATGTTACATACCAAATATGAAACCTCTGGGCCTTGCGGTTTTAGAGAAGATTTTTAAAGTCATTTTGCTATTCAAGTGTATATAAACCATTTGACCCCCGGGTTGTGGCCAATTTTGACCCCAGGGGCATCATTTTAACAATCTTTGTAGAGGACCGCTATACAATGGTACATACCAAATATGAAACCTCTAGGCCTTGCAGTTTCAGAGGAGAAGATTTTTAAAGTCATTTTGTTATACAAGTCTATATAAACCATATGACCCATGGGGCGTGGCCAGTTTTGATCCCAGGGGCATCATTTTGAACAATCTTTGTAGAAGACCACTAGAGGATGTCACTGTCAAATATGAAAGCTCCAAGCCTTGTGGTTTCAGAGAAGATTTTTAAAGTTTTCAGTTTTTAAATCTATTTTTAGCTCTGGTGACCTACCTATGCAGCAGACTGGAATGATTTGAACAATTTTGAAAGAGGGTCACCCAAGGATCATTCCTGTGAAGATTGGTGAAAATCTGCCCAGTGGTTTAGGAGGAGATGTTCTTTGAATGAAAATGCTGACTCATGACGGACGACATACAAAAGCCGATCCTAAAAGCTCACCATGAGCACGTTGTGCTCAGTCGAGCTAAAAAGCATACTTGATCCAGGATATCACTTTCTTGTTCATACTGCATAATAATAATAATAATAACAAGGCTTTGATAGTATTGCAAGCAATACAGGAGTCCCCTACTGGTGAAAACCCCTACTAATCAAACATTTGCAATACCGTCAAATCGCCCTTTATATGTAGATGTACAAAGTTTCATATTCAAATCCCATTTGTCACTGCAGTATTAAGTGTTTGTTTGTCTATTTTAGTAACATTGACCAGACATTGGGGTTACTTTTTGAGTTATTGCAGTACTAAACTGACAGAGGGCAATGATATAGTCCATTTTGTGTACCAAATTTCATTATCATATGTTATGTTCTTTTTGAATTATTACAGTATAAAGTTTATTTCTATTTTAAGTAATGGCCACGTGACCTTTGAACTCTGGTGAAAAATAAAGGGTTGAGTTACCCCAAGATCCAGGTTTTTGGGACAGGACAGACAGAGTGAGACCGACGGACGAACAGACAGACGCACACAGACAGAGGGCAAACCCATAGTCCAATCTGTGTACCAAGTTTCATGAAGTTTCATGATCATATCTTATGCACTTTTCAAAATATTACAGTATTAAGTTTATTTCTATTTTTAGTAACAGTCACATGACCTTTGACCTCTGGTGAAAAATAAAAGGTTGTGCATAATTCTCACATTGCTGTTGCTATGTATACAAAGTTTCATCGAAGTGTCTTCAGTACTTTCCGAGTTATCACAGAATCCAGGTTTTGGGGACGGACGGACAGACGGACACAAGGACGAACAGACAGAACGACACACAGACAGATGGCAAACCTATATAGTTCAATGTCTTTACCAAGTTTGATGGTCATATCTTATGTCCATTTCGAATTATTACAGTATTTAGTTTATTTCTATTTTTGGTAACAGTCACGTGACCTTTGACCTCTGGTGAAAAATAAAAGGTCCTGCATAATCCAGGATCCAGTTTGTGTTAGTTTATTTCTATTTTTAGTAACAGTCACGTGACCTTTGACCTCTGGTCAAAAATAAAAGGTAGTGCCTAATACTCACATTGCCGTTTATATGTATACCAAGTTTCATCGAAGTATCTTCAGTACTTTTTTATTAAGCGCTGGAACAATATTTTGCAGACGGATGGACTGACGGACAGACGGACGGACGGAGGGCAAACCTATAGTCCCCTCCGATGAAACACCGGTAGGGGACTAACTAATAATAATAATAAATAATAATAAAAATAATAATAATGTTATTTGTAACTGCCAAGCTGTTATATAATTACCCCAGCCGACACTGAATCCGGAATAAACAAACTTTTTCTGTTAATTAATTATATATTAATTAATTAGTAAATAATTATGTAAACTACAATAAATTCAGCAGTTATAGACTTATTTCAATCATTAAAAATTCATATCTGAATATAAAGTAACATAATCATGAATGGATGTCGAACTTAGTTTCGTTAGCAGATTTGGCTATGTTGTGATTGTTATATTATTTGCATTATTATTTAAGTATTTGAAACATATCCATGTATACATAATTTAGAGAATAAAACAGAGACAAGTTTAACAACATTTTATAAGTTTAATCGACATTTTCTGCCATGAACATTATTTTCCTTTATGGACATTTACAGCCAATACATCGTCAGCCTCGTTCTCGATTCGCTTTATCAAGGGATACAACTCCTACAGTACTCGATAACGGGAATGTGAAAAGGGTCTATTGGTGAACACTTGTTGATATTCAAACATCAAAATGTCAACAGATACCTTTGTAGAAAATCCTCCGATTCCTTGGAAACTGGCCACTTCTCCATTTCTCCTCTTCCATACGTGGTATGTTTTGTAAATAACTGACGGTGATGGAGAATACATTTTCCACAATAAAACTTAAGACATGTTTCAAAATAGAAGTCAGCACATTTCTCAGTTTTCTGCTCTTCGCAGGCAGAACAACTATAGTCCTCAACTGCATCAGAACCCATATCATCAGCAGTTCCAGAAAAAGTTGCCACATTGTTTACACCAAACTAACCTGTTTTTGATTAAACAGAAATGAAATTAAACATATATCTAAAGTCACATATTTATAGCTGGCGTCCACAGTCATGTGACCTATCACTTCAGACTGCTCTGAATCAAAGATAAACCTTCAGATACCAGTAGTGTAACTCATGTGACTGCATACGATGGGTGGTCTAGAATTAGCCAGGCTAGAGCTCTATTTCTGCTTCTTTTCACTTTCTAGACATATTTACCTATAATTGATGTGTGCACTCATGCAAAATAAAATGTTTATTAAGTATTATCCTTTGCTTTTTTGTTATACAAATGTTATACAAATGTTCTAATGACAAGAGTGGATGATAGATGTCAGATGCCGAAGTGTGTCCAGTGATCGTAATACAGTTGGAAACAACTAATTGAACACTGTTGTTTTGAATTAATCCTTATTGCAAATTATTTTTTCGGTCACGATTTTTGTTGTTTATTGAACTAAAATATCAATAATTAATTTGAATTTGCCTATTATGAATTCATCTCTATTTCGAAACAAAATCCCGGATGCAAGCTTCAAACCTGACCATCAGTCTTTCTGACTCTCACTCGTTCGCTCTTTCGAACTTTTCCTATTTCGAACTATGTTTATTTGTCCCAACAACTTCGAAAAAGTGGTGTTCAACTGTAGTATGTGCCAGGTGAACTAAAACAGTACACACAAATAAAAGATTATGAAAGAACTAAACTCACTCAGTTCTAGTTGAGTATCGGGCGCATTAGAACAATGCACAGCATAGACCATGATGACATGTATTATGTTTTGCTTTAATAAACAAGTTATTTGAAAATCCTTCCATGCTGGCCAAAATTATGCATCCTACAAAATGTATTTCGTATAGTTAATCTTTATAAGTGACCTTGGACCCACAGACCTTGTTCTTGCCTAGGATACATCAATTCATCATGGTGATCAATTTGTCAAAAGATACAGCAGAATTCCTCTTTGCAAGTAGAATACATTGCCTTGACACATTATTAAATCTTATATTTGACCTTTGTTTCACACCGACTGTGAAATGATGTAAACTTTGGGAGATACACTGCAATAAAGCGTCATGTAATCAACCTTTATTGCGCCTAGTTTCAATGCTCAACATATACCAAGACGACGGTTATCTGAAATTTACAATTTTATTGAAAAGTATGGTTTACAAAAGGCAAAATTTCATGCATGATCTCAATGCATGTATGTCATATTAACAACTGATATTAGTTCGTTTTAATCACCTGACATTAACTTAAATTCATGCAAGTAAAAAATAACTGCAATGAAAACAAAATTCATTCACAACTTACTGTGTGGTTGTACCTTTCCCCTGTTTTACAGAATTAATTCATCAGAATATACCGGTACCCACAAAATAAATTTAACACTGAATATACCAAGGAAGCTAAGCACACTTAGAAAAGACACAAAAATATCAATAGAACAATGAATATCAACTTACTGAACAATGCCATCTGATATCCCCAAAATTTATATTTTTTAATATTCATAACACACGACCCGCTTGATTCAGAGCCCTATTGCGTTCTTACGCTTTGGGCGACTTTCTAAAGGGAGGGAAAATAAAATCTATATTTAACCATGAAAATTACTTCATATTTGACCAATGAAATGATGGTATATAGCTCCAATAACCAATCTAAATATACCTCGTCCCAAATTTGGAGACTGCTGACACACCATAGAATGGTATGTGCAATATGTTTTTCTATCAACAACAGAGAGAATGGCTAATTTTAATCTGTCAAGTCCAATAAAGATACATGTATACCAACATTCACAGACACTACTGTAAGCAGAATACAACACGGTCAGGTCAACCTTAGTCTCCAAACAACCTTTATCTGTGTACCCAGTGCACAATGACTTTGGTCATTCCGAGATGATTAGTTAGCATGCTGTGCACAGTGGAACAAGAAACACTGAAGGCAAAGTGTTTTGCCATAACTGTGGATCACCTATCATTGATTACCATTTCCCTGACCGGGTCCCAAATAGACGTTTTCACAGACTCTGGTAAAAAATCACGGGACACATCATCCAGTGATGTTACGCCATGTATAAACTTTTGTGCCACTAATAAACAAATGCAGATTTACAAGGTTTGGCTGTTTCAGATTCTCACATCATCTGTATAGTCTGTGTCAATGTTTTCTACACAAAACTTCACAATGGCCCATAGTTTGATGTCACTTGAAGACATCATCCTATTAAAATTTCACTGGTGTGAGGGCAAATGCAGTCTTGGATACAGTAACGTTAACAAAACTATTCGGACGTGACATGGTGACGTTGAGCTAATACATGATCCATTAGTACCAAATTTTCCATAAAATTAAATATAAAGATAAAAAGTGCATCCAACTGCATCTTTCTCTGTGTGCTGGCATTGACATTAAATGGGTCTCCATTGTTACAAATATTTCCATTAGTGATAAATTTATACACACATTTTATCTGCAATTATTTCTATTATATTCATGCCAAATTTCATGACATTATGTTAAATATGGTTTTTGGCACAATTCTATTAACTTTTAGAACAATCCTTGTACAATGGCTACCACTAAGTGAAATGCACATCTTCTAACCTTGAGAAAATGTTTATGACATTACTCTGACCTCTCTTACAATATCACAACAATTGGAGGACAATTGTGTGGAGGACAATTGTGGATGATAGATCGTGGATATAGCGTGATCAATATAGGTCAACTTGACACTGTTATTTCAATGTCCTCCATACTAATCAAGATTTCTCGACAAGATAAGACACACAAATTCACTGATTTTTAATTAGCGTAATTCAAGTATTAATTAGAACATTAAATAAAACATTATACTCATTTATATCCAAAATAACTGTATCGTGGTTCGATATGATGTGCACTATTATCAATAGATATTTTCCAACCGTTCAATGCATGCAGTATGTTTAATCTTGAACTATGAATCTTTATGAAAGGGACAAAACTAATTTAATTTTAAATACAAATACAATATACCCTCTTCTGTTATCAGCCACTGTACAAGTGCAAAGCCTAAACTATTTACTTTAAAATAGTTTGAATACCAGTTATTAAAGTGATCGTTGATGTAAAGACCTGCTATGTTATATGGAAGTCAATTTGTATTTGCTTAAAAAAACTATAAATGAGGCGTGTCGTGGGAAAATCGGGCTTAATGCGTCATCGGCACTTTCCGCCTACAGTGGATTTATATTTAGACAAGACTTTCTTGAAACAGAAAATACCATAACGCGGAAAGTGCCTGCACAGGCTGAGCCGGGACGACATATTACGCACATGCATTAAGCCCGGTTTTCCTCAAATGTATATAATGTTCTCTCTTTTATCTACCGACAACAAAAACACTTCACAGGGGACGTTCTACATTGCAGCCTATTTTGTAGTATAGTGCCATGGTTAATATCTATTTTAAGACATTTTCTCTTAGATTTCTACTTAAGTCAGTTAATCAACTAAACATGTGTCATAGGACACGGGTGCCCCCACATTACGCTGGTTGTCACAAAACTCTAATGTCAGAACAAATTGCACCAAAATACCCAGGTGCACAAGTTCACATGGTGATTAATGTGCTCAGCAAGTTTCATCAATATAGTTATCAAGTTACACGTGACACAAGTCCAAAATGTCATTTTTTTGCTAACAAGATGTCCCTAGTAACCCAATTGGACTTTGCATCCCAGAGGTGTGGCTTATTTTTATCCCAGGGGAATAATTTGAACAATCTTGACCAAACCACTGGACCCTGTCAGTTTCAGGTACAGATATTTTAAGTCATTTTGCTATTTTAGTCTATATAAACCATGTGACCCCTTGGGGTGTGGCCAGATTTGACCCCAGGGGCATAATTTGAACAATCTTTGGAGAGGACCACTATGCAATGTTACATACCAAATATAGGAGAGCTGTGGGCCTTGCCGTTTCAGAAGATAAGATTTTAAAAGTCATTTTGCTATTTAAGTTTATATAAACCATGTGACTCCCCAGGCATGACCAGTTTTGACCCCAGGGGCATAATTTGAACAATATTTGTAGAGGATCACAATACGATTTTACATACCAAAACAAAACCTCTAGGCCTTGCAGTTTCAGAGGAGAAGAATTTAAAAGTCATTTTGCTATTTAAGTCTATAGAAACCATGTGACCCCTGGGGTGTGGTCAGTTTTGACCCATGGGGCATAATTTGAACAATCTTTGTAGATGACCACTATAGGATGTTAGATACCAAATATGAAACATCTGGGCCTCGCAGTATCAGAGCAGAAGATTTTAAAAGACATTTTGCTATTCAAGTCTATATAAACCATGTGATCCCCGGGGTGTGGCCAGTTTTGACCCCAGAAGCATTATTTGAACAATCTTTGTAGAAGACTACAATACGATGTTTTGAGGAGAAGATTTTTGAAGTCATTTTGCCATTTAAGTCTATATAAATCATGTGACCCCCGAGGCATGACAAGTTTTGACCCCAGGGGCATAAATTGAACAATCTTTGTTGAGGAACACTATAGGATGTTACATACCAAATTTGAAACCTCTCGGCCTAGCAGTGACCCCCGGGGCCTGGCCAGTTTTGACCCCTGGACATAAGTTGAACAAACTTTGTAGAGAACCACTGTAGGATGTTACATACCAAATATGAAACCTCTATGCCCCGCAGTTTCAGAGAACAAGATTTTTCAAGTTTACACTTATTAAATCTATTTCTAGCTCTGGAGTACATATGCAGCGCATTATAACGGTTTGAACAACTTTGAAAGAGGGTCACTTAATGATAATTCCTGTTTGGTGAAAATCTGCCAAGTGGTTTAGGAGGAGATGTTGTTTCAATGAAAAGTTGACGACGGGCGCACGTACGGACGACGGACAACAGGCAATCACAAAAGCTCACCATGAGCATTTTGTGCCCAGGTGAACTAAAAAAAGGTGCCATAACTCTGCTGATGTCGGAAAGAACTTGGGGAAAATACCCCGGTGCACAAGTTCACATGGTGATAAATATGTTTATAAAGTTTCATCGCTGTAGCAGTTATACTTTTTGAGTTACGCGCGACACTAAAATCCGAAGGGACAGACGAGGGCAAATCTATATGCCCCCCTCTCAAAGTGGGGGCAGAAATACACTACAATCCGATAGTACAGACAAGGGCAAATTGATATGCCCACCCCCTCTAAAAGTGGGGGCATTAAAACCAATATATTCTTTAAAAATCGTCCCCAATCATGTTCCCTATTGAACATAGACAAGATGGGAAGGTGCATTGAACATAGACAAGATGGGAAGGTGCATTGAACATTATAAGACAAGATGGGAAGGTGCATTTAAGAAACGTCAATGAGCTCTCCATGCCTTATTTCAAGAGTGGGAAAACAATCCTTAACGATTTGTAGCAAATATTATTTTATCACTGATAGAGATAGTTCACCTGTCAATATTTTTCCCCAGGGGTGACTAATTATATTTTGGGGGGTCTAATTCCCCACCCTAGAGCCAAGCATTTCTGTCTAAATCACCTTAATGTGGGATGCTTAAATGGGGTATCAAATCTACCGCGGCCATATTAACGGGATTTAAAATCCTACCAATATCTATTTACCCCCCACCCCGAATCATTCAGTGTGTCAAATTCCTGCCTGTTGGGAAAGGCTTTTAGTCTAAAGTACCGTATATGCCCGCTGCTCCCCCCCCTGGGGGAAAATATTGATAGGTGCATAGCTCACAGAGGAATTTTCAGAGGTTGTCGAGTGTATTATTGATGGTTGTTTACTAATGCCAAAATTCATTCAGTTAGATGATCAGGTGAGGCATAGAATAATAGTAAAATAGCTGCGCTTGTGTCATACCTAATATATATAACTTAACTAAGATAAACATTATAATTGTTTAACTAAACATTTAATGACCATAACTGGCAGTGTCTCCCCCATAATCTCCTGGGTTAAAATAGAGCTGAACTTCGTTATCTCTAATAGTTGAAAGTGTGAAATGACTTTGGCAATTTCAAAGTTTAACATATGCGAATGCAGACTCTACACAAGATGGCCAAAACGTCCCTCGGTCGCTCACCTGAGTTTAATGAAACATACTGGCTTGTACAAATTTAACAGCGTGTTCAGTGATGTTTGAAGTAAAACGTTGACAACGGATGTCAACGATGGACCACTGACAGCCATGTTTTTAGCGAACCAAAATAATTTGAAGGAATTCGGTATAAAGTAGAGGGCCACCAAAGGAACATTTCTATGAAAATGTTTTGAAATCCAACAAGTGGTTTCAGACAAGAAAATGTTCAAATTTTCAATATAGCCACACAAAAAAACTTCCCCATCCCATTGGATACCCACTGACCACACAAGCTCACCTGTGGGCACAAAATGAAAAGACAAAGCATTACTTTGTTTGAGAACATGCACAGGCAAGCAAAGATCATGTCATTTAGAGGCTGCAAAACATGTGCAGAACACGCTGAGAAGTACACTGCAGATCTGTTATATCTCGATCCATTATTTTGCGATATCCAATATACATGGTTCATACTCAAGTCTTGCATACAAATTGAAGGACTTTTCAAGGGTAAAATTTTGATTTTCAATATTATGACGTTTATAGACTATAACAAAATCTTTGCAAGGGTCATCTATAAGCCACTTTAGCATTTGGGACCTGTTTATGTGTTATTTTTACATCAAATTAACTGAAATTTGAAGACAAAATATTATCTTTACAAAATAATCAGAAGCATTCACTGTTAAAAACAAATAAGTGCAACACAACTACAACACCAAAACATCACTGAATCAAGCCAAGGACTTACCGATGTCCAGATATTAAGAAGCGATTCCTAACACTGCCAAATACACGAAAGCTGTCTTATATTTTCAAAGTAACTAAACTTGCCTGCAATGGCACTCTGCCTAGGATCTTTGCACACAAATGTGCATGTGCAATTTTAATTATAGAATGATGATTGGCCACTGTAATTCCACATGCGTCCACTATCACTTTCGCAGTTTTTGTCTTAGTTTAAAACTTTTAGGGAGTCCTCCTGCTTTGTGAAAAACATGCCATCATTTGCAAAAGACGCAGTAAGCTCAACACTTTTTTACATCATTTGCAAAAGACGCAGTAAGATGAACATTTTTTTACATTCGTCTGTAGTCTACTTTTATGATGACAGTGAGCTTTCGCCAATGTAGAAAAATTAATCGTTTTAACAGAACATTGATAATTTGCATGACTTCAACCAAATGTAGTTCTAAAGTCATTTCTGCCTGAATGAACACAGTATTCCGTGTTTACCAATCATGGTAATTCGCTGGGTGCCGCCATTTAAAATTATAACTTAGTACACAAGGCCTTGATTCGTCCCGCATGATAACATACCTATGTATTCATATTTCCACGTAGACAAACTTTATTTTGCAAAAAAAAAAAAACCTCAACGCTCGTCTTGTTTTTTTGTACTTATACTTTGATTATGGCAAATGTAAACTCAAGGTTGTTTTCAGAAATTCAAGGACTCTGTGTCAAATTCAAGTATCATTTTGGCATTTTTTCGAGGCTATACCCAATGTAAGGACTTTTCAAGACCGGTGCGAACACTGAATATATTGCGAATCGGCCACTGATCCTGATCGGCTATTGATCCTGATCAGCCATTGATCCTGATCGGCCATTGATCCTGATCGGCTACTGATCCTGATTTTTTTCATATATGTCAATATTTTACTATTACACCAAAGTGTTGTGCCAATTAATCATTTTGTTGATTAATCAACAACTAATAGGTAATGATTAATTAGTCGATTAAGATTTTGGATTTGTTGATTAATTGAAGATATCTATGAGCAAGTTTTCTTTCTTGAAAACATTCCAATCCCTTTCATTTAACGTGAATAAGTGATCCGATTCATTTATATGTTTCAGTGAAAATACTGTTATTAAATAACACACATGCACATATAATTAAAAACATAGTTCAATAGAATAAAATGGACCCCCCGTCCAAGCACTTGTGTGATGGATGGGGGGCATTATTGGAATAAGGCCGGAGGCTGAAAGTATACAAGCATATCACTCTCGTGACCAATCGATTTCTCGCTACGTTAAAGGTCAAAATTTGACCTTTTTAACCACGTGATTACAACCTTATAAAGAAGACAAAATGCACGAGGAGCTCATAGTTTTTTAAGTAATTGATGTTGGCGTATATGTACCAAAAGCATACATGCCATATGTCCCGGTCTCACCGGGATTGTCCCGGTTTCGCGAGGTCTGTCCCGGCGTCCCGGTGAGATGCATTTTGTCCTGGTCAATCGATGTAAGTGTACCATAAAACTTACATTGGGCCAACAATTAACTTCAGATCGTTAATCCCTTTATAGGTCCCTATGACAACAATACCCGCTAGCGGCGTGTCAAAGAGGAGCAGTTATGATGCCCCATTAGCAATTTATTGATCTTTTGTCACAATTTCGCGGGATGGGGTCATATATCCGCGGTTGCTAATTGCTGCTGATTGTTGCATTGTTTCGGAATAAAAAAGGAACTGTGTTTGGTGTTATTTTGATTTTAAATGGAATAGGTGTTATCACATAATTAGTTTGGTAACGTTTAAAGGTAAGTATGAAAATAAATTGAGAACTTTTCGAGAATTAAAGATACAAAAACAATCATTACTTTCTTTAAATTTGTATGGTTCACATCGCAAAATTTGATGCAGTTAATGACACAGTGTATAGTGGAACGTAGCCCAGGTATAAGTTTGGTGGAGAAGTCTCCCTCGTTTATTTGACAATCAGTGTTTATATTTGCGTGTTTCGTAAAATTTATTTGATGTCATAATTAAAAATACATGTTATCATCTATATTATTGAATAAATATGATTAAAATATATGCATGTGTATGTTTGTGTTATTCATTTTGGGTGTTTATTGTTTGAACTATAACTATATAGACCACGAAACAGAATAGGACCTAGGTTAGATATGATAAACTATTATTATTACTCGTTTTTTTTTCGGACAAACTGACAATATTAATGTGTCCCGGTCAAATGTAAAATGTCCCTGCGATCTTTTGGCAATGTCCCGTTTTGGCCTGAAAAAATTATGGCATGTATGACCAAAAGTAATTATTGGTCCAAAAAATACTGCAAGAGTAAATTGATGTTTCGAATGTAAAAAGCATGGGATGGGTAATCAAAATCTTGTATAACTAAATTGCCAAAAGAGGGTGGGTGCTTGTGTACTTTCGGCCTCCGGCCTTATTCCAATAATGCCCCCCATTCATCACACAAGCGCTTGGATGGGGGGTTCATTATTTTCACAAGGCCTTCAGCCTACAGTATACAAGCATCTTTAAAGGCGCCAACATAAACCATGAAAGGACAAACACACCAAATTCAGAATTTCTGAAATAACTGTATTCAAGAATAATATCGTGTGTCATATATAAATACATATACTGACTATACGAGTAGTACTCATTATTAGAGGCAGTCTAGTCTTACTCATATTGAATATAAACATAAACACAGAGTGTTATACAATAAACCATGATCCATTTCTGTATGTCCGTAGATACCGTAACAAAAAAAACATAGTACATTGTATCTTTGATCCAAGTAAAAAGGAATATATCGTCGCTGTTCTGCGAAAATCTCGTACATCAAATTTGGCTCGAAGACGTTTGTTCGTGTTCAAAATCAATATCGTATTCTGCGAAAATACCGGAGAAAATAGCCAATGGGATAGGTGTTAACTGATCATATGACAAAATCTTGAACGTTCGTTGGTGCAATTTTTATATCTGCAAAAACCTCGTATAAATTGTTTTCCGTACGAATGGACATGGACTTGTTTAAAAGAGGGAAATTATAATAAAACGGTGAGTATAACATATGTTTTTGGTTGGAACATGTATTTGTGATACAATATATTGATGCCGCATGATCTTGTTTGCAGGAAATGTTTTATTGTATGTTAAAACAAGTATGGTAGTCGTTGTTTGGTTTTGTTGACAAGTTTTGCTTGTTATTTAATAGTGATGTATAGTTGAATCTTCCAAGATATTACACAAAACAGTCATACGATATAATTTAATTGATCGTGTTTATCTAAAAAAGGGCAATTTGCAAAATACAACAATAGCAGTGAAAAAAAAACTTATACAAGATTTTTTCCCATGATGAAATAGACTGCTGATGAACTTTATACAGGCAAATCGCACATATTCTTTATTCGAAATATCACAATTCTTATCAATTCCAGCTTAATATATAATTGAAAATACATGCACTTAACCTAAAATGGACTGCACTAGTCTCAGAACCATAATCACAGTGTTGTTTAGTTTTATACAGACATATTAAGGCATTAACTTTGTTATATTATTGTGCATGGACAATTCAATATTTCAAATGTTTACTAAACATAATTATCTAATTAGATGTATTGTTGTTGCAGTGGTATATCAAGTGCAGGCAGTGGACCATTGGAATAGTGGACCTACACACCTTACTGCCTCGTGGGAACGAAAGTGCTCATACAAAAGTGTTTGAAATATTTTGCTCGAACAGTCTGTTAAGTCACTTTTCTTCTGAACTCGATGTAACTTATTTACTTTAAAATGTCAAGTAAGTGGTTACGAAATAAAACTGACCCAGGTTGTAAACCTGTGAACATTTGTAAACTTGTACAAAATCGAGAACGTGGACAATACAATGTGAATGGTCGACAGATCAATTTTCTACAGGCCGCCTATTATTCTCTTTACAGTGAAACAACGCCAAGATATATATACGTTGAAAATCGCAATGGAACATGTGAATTTGTTGAAATGAAATTCCACCCATTCTGCGTGAACGGCTGTTAAAAAAGCACACTATGACGTCTCGTGGAAAACGTATAGTGCAGATGGCGCTTGTGAATAACATTAAAAAGTGTACTGACATAAACGTCTCCAGTGAGCCAGAAAAACAACCTACCGTTGAAACATCCACTTATCGTATTCAAGGCACGACCGTGATAAACGTTGATAGTCTTTTGCTTTGCAATGAATGTTCTTTGAGTGATACGGATAACAGCGATGATGAAAAATGCGCCGCCAACACTCCAAAAGATCCTGAACTGTTGGGATCTGAGAATGTCAATATGGATAGTGATGTATTGTGTGATTCCGATGATTCGGTAAAGGATCCGGTCTGGAATTTGAAAATAGAACGCAAACGCAACAGCTTACCTGTTTCATCTGAATCAGAGTGCAGTGACTCTAGTTCAAAACCAAGAAAAAAGATTTAAAAAAAACGAATTCAAAAGCCAATAAAAAGAACCTCTCAAACACATACGCAAAAAATCAGCCAGAATAGCGAAATCACCCACAGTAACCTAACAAAACAGACACCTGCTCATAATGACGCAGGATTAAAGAAATAAACGGTATCAGTAGAGTAGATACGGAGATGGAATTAGACCACAGAAACAGTGACGCAAAGTAGTGAACGTGGAAAAAAGAAGGCAAAGAAAGGAAAGGGCAACCCCGACACATGGCTAAAGAATGTGAACAAGAAACTACGAAGGGTCGGAAAGGCGTATAAAGGTGTTAAGAATGTTGATGGAAAGAAGACTCACTGCGTAGAGAAATGTGAAAGAATCCAGAGCGAACGGAAATGCACTAAACGTTGCAGGGCTACTAGAAAATGCTTTGATATCAGCGACACATTCCGGCAAGAAGTTTTCGAAGCCTTCTGGAGTAGAATGGATTGGGGGGAAAAGAAGAACTATGTAACCAGTCAAGTAATTAGGTGTGAAGTAAGGGGAAAACGGGAGTCCGGTAGACGAAACTTCACGTACAGATATTACTTTAGGGTTGATAATGAAAAGTATCTTGTGTGCAAAGATTTCTTCTTGTCTACCTTAGGGATTGGAGAATACACGGTTTACGATTGGTTGAAAACTACAAATGATCACGGGCTTCCACGAGAAAATCAAGGCAGGAAAGGATAAGAGTGGGCAATGAAGGGGTAGATGTGGGCATGAAGTTCTTGGAGGCGTTACCCAAAATGCCCTCACATTATTGTAGATCAACGTCTACAAAGGTTTATCTAGAACCAGTTTTTATGTCATTTGCAGATTTGCACCGCGTATATACAGAGCACTGTATTGAAAAAGGTCAAAAGGCAATAGGCAGAAAGGCTTTGCAGAAAATATTTGATGAGATGAACTTGTCTTTATTCAGGCCAAAAAAGGATCAATGCGATGTGTGTGTTGGTTACGAGACCAAAAACATCAGCGAAGAAGAATACACCCTTCATATTCTCCGCAAAGATGGAGCAAGAGCCGAAAAGGAAAATGACAAGAAGATAGCGCAAGAAAATGAGAAAGTTACAGTGATCACCATGGATGTCCAGAGTGTTTTGTTGTGCCCGAAAGTAGAAGCCTCCGCAATGTATTACAAAACAAAATTGTCGTGCCACAATTTCACGCTTTACGACATGACGTCCAGGAATGTTAAATGTTAATTTTGGCAGGAGGGTGAGGGTGGCTTAATGGCAAACTCCTTTGCCTTGTGCGTAAATGACTACATTGAGGAAACACTCAAATGTAAACCACAGACGGAAGAAATCGTAGTCTTCAGTGATGGCTGCGGCTATCAAAATCGAAATGCTACGATGGCAAATACATTGTTGCGACTCGCAGTTAAACACAAAGTTACAATAACGCAAAAATACCTTGAGAAAGGCCACACCCAGATGGAAGTGGATAGTGTCCATAGCACAATCGAGCATTCTGTCCATCGAAGGGCAATGTACTGTCCGGCCAATTATGTGGAACTAATCAAGGCTGCCAGACCGAACCACCCATACCAGGTCATATACCTGGACCACACATTCTTTAAAGACTATAACAGTTTGCGTTTTTACGACACTATACGTCCAGGAACCAAGATTGGAGATCCTGTTGTCACAGATATACGAAGCCTAAGGTACTTACCTGAGGGCACCATTCACTACAAGCTGTCATATTCCGACGCGTATTGTGACATCCCGAAACGCAGAAATGCTCCCACAGTGACAGGGTCAGAACATGTGGAATCGCTGTGCACTGGGCCCATTAGTATCAAAGACACCAAGTTTGCTCATTTGCAGCAATTGAAGGCCGTTATACCTACAGATTACCATGGCTTTTACGACAAACTTTTGCATGGCAAATAAGTGTGCTTCAGCAGCAGTGTACCTGACGGTTTATAATAGAACAAAACTATTCATTTAAGCGTGACCTTGACTTTGAACCTAGGGACCTGGTTCTTGCACATGACACACCGTCTCACCATGCTTAACACTTGTGCCAAGTTATTTGAAATTCCTTCAATGCTGGACAAAATTATGCTCCGGACAGGGTCTATGGCTTAAATGTTTATATTTGACCTTTGACCATTAAGTGTGACCTTGACCTTTGACCCAGGGACCTGGTTCTTGTGCGCAACACACTGTTTCAACATGCTTAGCTCTTCTGCCCAGTCACTTGGAATTCCTTCCTTGCTGGACAAAATTATGCACAGGACAGGGTCTATGGCTTGAATTCTTATATGAGATCTTTGACCTTTAAGTGTGACCTTGACCTTGGACCTAAGGACTTGATTCTTGCGCAAGACACACTATCTCATCATACTTAACACTTGTGCCAAGTTATTTGAAATTCCTTCCATGCTGGATAAAATTAAGCTCTGGACAGGGTCTATGGCTTAAATTCTTACATTTGACCTCTGACCTTTAAGTGTGACCTTGACTTTGGACTAGAGACCTGGTTCTTGTGCGCAACACACTGTCTCATTATGCTAAACATTTCTGCCAAGTAATTTGAAAAGTCAACAAATTGCTTACGAATACACGTACTTACAAACTTACGTATATACCCACTATATGTTTATCTTTTAGATCTAAAGCAAATAGTGGTCTAGAGTTGAATACATTTTAATGACACTGTTGAAATTATGTTCCCAAAATCTGAAGCTACATAAATCTTTCCGTTTTTGCCAATGAAGCTGTTATCATTCTAGCAAAAAGTTTTCTTTAAAACAGAATTGAAATACTTTTCGGCATAGCTGTTTAACCCAACTTTTGACCT
This sequence comes from Congeria kusceri, assembly GCA_027627225.1. Classification (NCBI taxonomy): domain Eukaryota; kingdom Metazoa; phylum Mollusca; class Bivalvia; order Myida; family Dreissenidae; genus Congeria; species Congeria kusceri. Next base: position 3,807,990 of record CM051034.1, on the reverse strand, counting down.
TTCTAAATACCCAATCAAATGTTGGGAATATTTCCTGCCAGTAGTCCCGAATGAACAAATCCTAGTATTGTATCGGCTAATTAAAAAATATTAGGGATGGGACCGAATACTCGAATATTCGATAATATTGGGCGGGGGCAGTGTAACGTTTTTACAACACATGCTAAACATGTCAAATTAACGACAATTGATAATTGGCAGGGCGGCCACGTCTGTACAAGGGCCGCGAGTTAATGGTTTGTAGGAGGCGCGAATATGACGCATTGTATCCACAAATAACAAAACTGGGCCATGTTGAGATAACGGTTTCACAGTTTGCGCAAGGCGTACATTGTTGTTTATTATCCTTAAGTGACATCTATACGGTTAACTTGTTCACAGTAAATTACAATAACTCCCTGAGTAAACCAATCAAAATGAATCCATTATCAGCCAATCAATTTCCTTAACAAAATTAGCATGACCTGGTCAATCTTACTATACGTCACTTGTAAATTATTCTCCATTATATCAACACCGTATATTATACAAGAGTCTTTATTATTAAACAAGCCACCATCACGTGCTTGGAAGTACTTTATGCAGTCATTAGACAAAACCCAGGCAACGTGTAATCTGCACAGCAGATACAAGCTTCATGGTTCTGAAAAAACAAACGGAACGATTAACAAATTAATTAACAATACATTTAACAATATCTTACATTTCTTTATATTTGCCTAACACTCACAAAGTTATATCGCTCATTTACCACTGAAACAAGGTAAAACAACTACGTACACGTAGTATACATATTTCGGATAGGTAAATATTCGGACAGGGTGCTTATATAGTAGTATATAGTAGTATTTACAAAACGAATATTCGAATATATTCGAATACCTAAAACAAATATTCGAATATTGATTTCAGTATTCGGTCCCATCCCTAAAAAATATACATAGTAGACTAGTCATAATGAAAGAGTTTCAAAATTCCACATCTATAGACGATAGCAAATGCTACTGATTACAACTTTTGCGTGCCCGTTCTAAATTTGTACACAATAGGCACTGTGACGCACACTATAAATAGCAAATGTGTCTAAGACAGTGCTCCCACCACATAAATGGCGTATACCAATCTCATTAAAATCATCTCCAGTCTGAAGCTACTATATTATCCGCTGACTGGATCTGATGATTTCGCATTAGGGGTTATGTTCAGATGACCTTTTCAGGAGCCAATCAAACCGTTGCCTTAAAAATTTTGTGGTATAACTTCATTTATAAACCACAAATACTATGCACGAAGTTAACCTGAACTTTGGATGTTTACTCGCCTAAGGTACCACTATATCAATTGTTGTCCGCGTGAAAATTAACTGTAAATGATTTATTCCCGAGGATCCGCTGGAAATGCATTACTTTTCAAAAACTGTGGCCAAACATTGCTGTGCAAAAGGCAATTTCATTGGGTACAGCAGGGCTGATATTTTATTGTTCGGAGCGTCATTTGAACATGACCTGATATACGATGTCTTCAGATCCTAACAATGTTAGGATTTGATTTTAATGAGATTGGGCGAATACATGTTAACCTCTGATACTCATGAATGAATCTATCCTGGACTTCAAGGTCAGTGCTAGGTTAGTCTGTCATAATTATAGCTATAAAACTAACCTGTTATATATTTTCAGTTTTAAATTTATGTTGACAGTTGTATCTACATTCCTTATTTCAAAATTACCATAGACGCAGAATATCTTTTTAAAAGATATTTCTTGTTTATATTTAATTGTTGTTGATATGTGTCACCAGTGTGATAAGATTCCTACACATGAATACCCAAAAGTGTGGGTTATTTGACCCCAAACTGTGAAAATATTTTTTCTTAAATTAAAATATAATGAGCAATCAATAAACGGAATTTGTTGACTACCAAAAGTGTTCACAGCATAGAAAGACAGCAAAATAGGGAACCCAAAAAGTTTGTTTGTATTTTTTGCAGTTTTCAACAGTATTTCAGTCATATAACGGCGGTCAGTTAACCTATTCACACTTTCCTGGGCAAGATTAGCATAAACGTAAGCACTAGGGATGTGACAAATTAAAATTTTATCTGCAGATAGGGATCAGAATCCTAAATCTTAAATCTTCAGATCTCATCAGCAATTATTTAAAACATATGCATAATAAAATACAATGTGCCTACAGTAAAGGCCCTGTCACCCTGTGGTGAATTTGAGCTACGAGTTCGTGCGAGTTGTAACTCACCAAACACGCCTGGTGTCGTGTAGATCTTGTACACATGTCGTTCTTTGTTGCAGTGATGTCTTCTTATGCGTTCTTATGTTGCCAGAACTCGCCAAGTAGCGGCTAGAATTTTAAACCGTTAAAAATTCTCGCCGCTTCTCTGCGACTTTTTATTCTCGTACACGTGTCGAAGACATGTAGAACGAATCTCAGGCACTCTCAAGCACACTCAAACACATTCCGTAGACATGTCTTCCCTTATCGTAGCGTGCCGCCGTATATTATTGTTCTACGACATAACACGAGTTTGCTGCGAGTTTAGGAGACTTGCCTATGACATCTGCTCTTCTGTTTCTCGTAAAATGTCGCCATAAACTCGTACGCATGTCCTCACAAGTCATACAGACTCTTCCACACTCGTACATTCTCGAAGACAAGTCTTCAATTGTCGAAAAGATATTGTACCCATATCTTGGCTGAACTCGTGATTAAATGTGAGTATCATACTTGTGTCGTGAAAGTGTCGTGTCATGGTTGAAAAGAACTCGAACAAATGTCGTCTTGAAACAATTCTGCAACCAACTTGTCCAACTTATGGCGAGTTCTAACTTGCCAGAACTCGTACAAGCTCAAATTTGCCACAGTGTGACAGGGCCTTAAAACATGTCTTTAGAATAAGCTAGATATGTCATAGACACTGATGCCATATAAGGAAAAAGTCCTGCCCCCTGCCGGCCATGTTTTTTAACGAAACAAAATAATTATAAGTATTTAGGTAGAGGACCACCCAAGGAACATTTCTGTGAAATTATTTCGAAATCCAAGCAGTTGTTTCTGACTAGATTTGTAAAGTTTTCAATATAGCCATATATAAAGGAAAACGGCCCCACCCTCTGGCAATTAAAAAAAATTGAAATATTTTACAAGAGGACCATCCAAGGAACATCCATATAAAATTTGTCTAATTTCTACCAAGCAATTTCAGAGCAGAAGATTTTTAAAGTAAGTTATTGACGACTGCTAGACAAAACTGTAAAATCTAGTTTTTATAGTTGTCAACATTTTGCACAGATTAATTTTAATAAAGGGATTAAGTGTCTCAAGTTTGAATGAAATTCCTCAAGCCATTCCTGAGAAATAAGCTTACTGAAAAACCTATCCAAAAAGCTTATTTGTACAATTTCTAAGTGTAAAAAGGCCCATAATTTTGACAAATTTCAAACTAGAGTTCTCAAAATTGGCCTATGGGTTAATTTCATTATAGGTAATAAGTGTTTCAATTTTGAATAAAATCCCTCAAGCCATTCCTGAGAAACTAGCTTACCCAACAACTTTAACCTAGCCCGGATGCGAGGCAAGTAGCATAGTTTGCCTTTTTTTTCGAAGTCGAGCTAAAAAGGAAGTACATGTACAACACAATCTATAAAATCAGAACATCAGTATTACAAAATTAAGTGATTCTAAAACAAGGCTTTGACAGTATTGCAAGCAATACAAGAGTCCCCAATTGGTGAAAACCCCTGTCAATTAAAGATTGTCCATTACCTTCATATCGCCCTTTATCTGTACATAAAGTTTATTTGTCAAATCTCATGTTCTTGTGTTACTGCCGAGTTTTTTTTAAATATTTTTTGTAACTCTGACCCAATCTTTGACCTCTTGAAAAAAAATCTGGCGCAAAAAAAAATACTCACATTGCCCTTTACGTGTTTACAATGTTTAATGAGAATTATTTGAGTACTAATTGAATTATCGCTGTATTAAGTGATGTTGGCGGAAGTCAACAGTCTTTTGCGAGGGTAATTTCCAAAACAGGTATCGCGGAAAACTACATCTTTTCTTTGCAGGCTATTAGTCAGTAAATAAAAACCAGAAAGACCCTTCTTCAAAACAGCAAAATTTCACACCGGTTTTCTTACATTTTAATTATTTAAGATAATGTATGTGATATGTATTATAATGTGTATATCATGCGATTTAAAGGTCAAAAAAAAAAAAAAAATAACTTTAAACGAATGACACTCCTACTTTTGCTATTAATTTGTTTGTAACCGAAATATTTACTGGAGTGTCCTGGAATAAGGCCACCAAATTAATGCGCTTCATCGGTTATTTTTGACTTGTTGCGGAAGTGTTTTTTCCTGTTACCAATTCTCATTCTGAATATTTTAACAACAAATTACTGCAATTTATTAATCTTAAACTGTACTATGGACAATCGAGAGCTTGCATTGTATGATCTATTTTGACTCAGTAGATTATGGACAAAGATCTATAAACAAACATGTTTATTTATAGATCTTTGGCTACGAACCACTAACAATCGGTGCGCCTAACTACTACGCTTCATCGGTTATTCTGGCCCTTGCTGACTGACTTGTTAACTGGCATGTATATAATTTTGTTTGCATAAGATAATTAGCTTGAACAAAATATTTTTTGTTACTTACAAATTAATTTTCATTATAATGTCATATACTATTGAATAGGACGCCAAAATATAAAGTTTAAACTTGGGAAATTGAACTTTAAACTTGGGAAATTGAACTTCATTCAAACAAATGTTTCCTTTTAGCAAAAATGCACTCATAATTCACCTGCTTTTAGTTTCTTTTTTCGCCAACAGTCTTTCTACGCTGTCAGCATTTTGATTTATTATAAGTAACAGTCACCTGACCTTTGACCTCTGGTGGTCTTGCATAATCGTGTATTCACCCTGAATCTGTATACTAAGTTTCATGATAATATCTTATGTACTTTTCAAGTTATTGCAGTATTTAGTGTTTTTCTATTTTTAGTAACAGTCACCTGGCCTTTGACCTCTGGTGAACAATCATAGGTCATGCATAATCATCACATTGCCATATATATGTATACCAAGTCTTTGGTATATTTTGGATGGAGATACAGATAGACAGACAGACAGATGGACGAACATATATTCTTACAAATGGCCTTGATAATAAACCCATGTTTGGCACAAAGTAACAATATCAAAAGTTTGTAAATAACACCACAATTCCTTATTGTCTTGGTGTTTACTCAATCCAGCAATGTTCCACATTAAAATGCTATAGTGTCACTACTGTCCATGTGTTGACCTTGGCCCAACTCCTATCCGAACAGTGATTGGCTCTGTATGTCTTTATTCTCAGAGTTGTAGTCGGTAATGTCCGATTGATATCCCGAAACATGGAAGTCCTTCAGTGATCCTCCATGACAAATGATGACTGTGAATCGACAGCAACAGAGATGACATGTAATAATTCACTCTGGTGTTCAGCTAATTGATTTCCATTGTTGTTGTTTTGATCCAACACACCTGGTTGGTGAGCACTTGGGTGAAAGTTTCTGCGTGTAGCGATGTGTTCGATAAAAAATCCATATTAGTTGAATTTGTATATGTCATCGTTAATGTACAACTTGACACATCATAAAGATTCATAATTACCATTATTTCAAATCATGTGTTCACCAAGCATTTGTCAGAGTCATTTCACCGTCAGAAAAATCCATCTTCAGTGATTAGGGTGAACTGGATGTTAGTTTTGACTCGAATGAAAATATATTCCCAGTATGTGAACCTCGGAAAGCGAGCTATTATTGTACTTTTTGTTTCGAGACTGAACTCTAAGGTTAATATCAATATTGTACACCTCTTCACAGAGAACCAAATTAATTTTCATGCAGTCTCTTAGTTTTTGTTCTGTAGTGGACCACTGTTCATTAACGCTACCAGACATGCCATGAAATCTTGTTGTATTGTCGTGATTGGTTTTCAATTTGACTTCTGCTTCTTCAAACTGACTTGTTGTTTTATAACTATTATCTCGCATGAGACGTTCGGTGTCGAATTTCAAGTCACTAATAGTAGCCATTTTTTAACTAATGCTGGTCATGTCAGAATAAACTTGGCAGTGTTGTTCTTTCATGGCGCTTTGTATTGTTAATAGTGATTCCAATTGATCTCCACATTGAGAATTATGACGGCAATGCGCATGGCAAGACGAGAACTAGTGAACATCCAGCATTTAACACTTTTCGGAGGCACAAGCAGTTTAATCCAACACACACATTTCCTTGGTTGGTTAAAACAACCAATTTGTATCCTCCACAGAGCAGTGTTTATTCCCATATCCAATAAATGAAGATAAATTACACAAGACTTTAAAAGCAGGTCTATGTTGTAAGTGGACACAACTTTCTCTAGATAATGATGGACAGTCCATGCAATGAAAGGGCAGCAAAATGATGAGTGCTGATTGGCTGATAACTTATAGATAAGGATATGACTGGCAGCTGACATTGTGTTTATTGCACTTTAAACACCAGAACTCTGTTGTTGTTCATCTGTCCCACAATGATGGAAGCTGTTTTCCTGTTATAGCAGACTGCCTGTGGGTTACTCACTCCTTCCTTGTGCGTAGCCAGAGTAGAAAGCTTCTTCTGACCGTTGCCATCCACCTGTACGACAGTGCAGGATTTGTATCCACAGATCAGCAGCTGACCTCCAGGTGTCACATGTACACCCCATGGACCTAGAAGTTCAGAGTCTGTAAAGGTGTAGAGAACTGTCCCATCCTTGGCCAAGGTGAGGAGCTGGTCTTGGTAGAAGTTGGTGATATAGATTTTGTCACCAGTGGGACTCACAGCACACTTATATACTGAAAAACAGTAACACAAATTGTTAAATATTTTGAATTTTAAATAATGCTAACAAACAAACCTTTGGACTCCTCTGGACTATGTCCTGCACATATTCTGCACTATGTCCTGCACATAGTCCACACTATGTCCTGCACATAGTCTGCACTATGACCTGCACATAGTCCACACTATGTCCTGCACATAGTCCACACTATATCCTGCACATAATCCACACTATGTTCTGCACATAGTCCACTTTTTGCAATGTGATGCATTTTTTCACACAAACAAGTGACAATAATGGACACACACACCATGGACAAAACACCATCACATAATTAGATGCCTGTTGGCAACATGTCAAGCCCCTTGTCAAGAAAGCAACTTGTATTGTAATTATTTTAAAATCTTATTTTCTAAGAAGCAGATCTTCTCCTCCGACCTCTAAATGTGACCTTGACCTTTGAGCTAGGGACACAGGTCATGCGTGCAACACACCATCTCCACATGGTTAACTTTTGTGGGAAGTTATTTTAAAATTCCCAGATAAATTATGAATTAACAAACCGAACAAGCTGTATTTTGCCTATATTTGACATTTGACCTCTAAGTGTGACCTTGACCTTTGAGCTAGGGACACAGGTCTTGCGTTCAACATGCCGTCTCCACATGCTAAACATTTGTGGCAAGTTATTTCAAAATTGCACGATGAATAATAAAGTTACAGCTGGATTATGCCCATATTGACCTTTGACCTCTAAGTGTGACCTTTGAGCTAGGGACACAGGTCTTGCGTGCAACATGCCGTCTCCATGTGGTGAACATTTGTGGCAAGTTATTTTAAAATTCCCTGATGAATGATGAAGTTACTGTCCAGACAAGCTGTATTATGCCAATGTTTTACCTTTGACCTCTAAGTGTGACCTTGACATTTGAGCCAGGGACACAGGTCTTGCACGTGACATGCCATCTCCAAATGGTGAACATTTGTGGCAAGTTATTTTAAAATTGCCTGATGAATGAGGAAGTTACAGTCCGGACAAGATCGGACGCATGCACGCACGCACATACACCGAACCGCCATTGTGACAACTAAGTCAAGCTGACCGCAGGCGGGCTCGACAAAAATGAATTCTTTATCTGCATGAAGTCCAGTTTTGCATTTGTCTCAGGAAAAAAGGTGCAACAACTCTGGTGTTCTTGGTCCCATCTGGCCAATAATCAAACCCAAATGAGATTTTATAGTCATACACACAGCAAATTTGGTGAATACTCAATAAAAGGTATAGTCCCTTGTGCAACCGTAAGCCAACTGTTGAAAAATACAGACGATTGACCCAGACGATATAGGACAGGTCCCCTATACTAGTGAGCTAAAAATGCAGTCATAAGAATACAATATTTCTGGTATTTAGAAGTAATACAGATTCAAACTATTAGTGTTAGTCTGGCCTTGAACAGAAAACTTCAGAAGTAGTATGGTTATGTACATGGAAAACTACTTCCTGTAAAAATAACTAGAGCTATCACTAAAGGTGATTAATACCCCCACATACTGCTTTGACACAGATGAAGAGCTTTGCAGTTGTATTGCATTGACATAACAATTGTGACCTTAACCTTAAGCATGGGTCATGTAACCGACACATCGTCTGGTCATGAGAAATAATAATCTGAAGTTATATATAAATCCTTCGAGAAACTCAGAAGCTATGGAGCAGAAACAAAATATGAACAGGCGTTACAAATTTTAACTTCTACCTTGAGTTGTGACCTTGACCATTGACCTACAATCATGGGTCATGTACCCAACACATTGTCTCGTCATAGAGGACAAGAGTGTCATTGGCACAAATTACGCCCATCAAAGAAGCTTTTAAGGGGTAAAGAATCAGTTACAAAAGAGAAACATTTAAAAAACTAACAAGCAGTATTTTGACAAGCAAGTGCTTTATTTTGACATTTGACCTCAAAGTATGACCTTGACCTTTATGGTAACCATCCAGTCATATCTAGACAAACATATGTACCAAGTTATTTCAAAATCCTTCTATGCATTGGGAAGTTGGAGCCCAGCCAGGCAGTATTTTAATAATAATGCGCTTAATTTCGACTTTTGACCTCAAAGTATGATAAAGACCTTAAAAGAAGCCATCAGATTCTTGCGCAAAACAGACCATCTCATTTAGGTTAAATCCTTCTATGCATGGGGAAGTTAGAGTCCAGACAAGTTTTGGGTCAGACTGACTGACAGGTGGACAGATGGACCAACCGACCGAAAGAGTGAAGTGATTCCTATATAGCCATCCCATCCCTTCTAATAAAAATAAAAGTGTATATCTGTGTAATCTCGCAATTACCATATCAGCCATGATTTTTACCTGTTAAAATATGTGATGTATCCTCATACAGCTTTCTGACCAGTATTCCAGTAATAGTGTACTTGTACAGGGCAGTACCAGAAGTGACATACAGATTTCCTTGATGAAGGGCAACACTTCTACATTCATGTTGGAACGGAAGCTCCCTGCCCTTCACCAGCTGCCCATTGTTCACAGAGATAAACTGGACCTTATGTGAGTTACTAGCATCTTTCACAGTAACGGCTACCTCACTGGGTGTGATCTGACACATGTCATATGGAGTAGCAGACACATCCCAATGACTAACCACCTTGTACTGATCGTTCAAAAGCTTTACTTTGTTGTTGCTGTAATCGGCAACAAGCATCTGACCATTTGAGACAACACAGATGGCTGAGATACAGCAGCCAAATGAATGATGATCACTCGGTATGTTGACACCATACTCACAGTTCCCCTTCACAGCAAATATCTTGTCTGGATTTCCTGGCACTGTCAATGTCTGGGTTCTGTGTAAAACACTTCCCAGACCGGACAGTTTAGACAAAAACTGAATAATGTCACTGTCAGGCTGGAATATTAATAACCTTTCAACCTGAACAGGGTTCTCCTTCAGATACGTTTTAGACTGTTGTATCTTGTCCAAACATTTCTTGCTGGCTATAAAGGACAGCCCCTCCCTGCCCTTATCACCAATATCCTGTTGAGCATCACCGAGTTGTTTCAATTCATCCCGAAGCCTGGTGCAGTTTTCAACATCATTCTTCAGAGAATCTTGCAGACTTGTCAGTGCTTCTTTCATTTCCTCCCTGGTGATCTTCTCAATTTTGTCTAAAGCGGCATTTATTTCCCGACGTGTTTCTATTAACTTTTGTAGTTGTTTATCGTATGAAGTCTGCACAGACTGAAGGCCAGCCACCCGATTATCCTTAAGCTTTGATAATTTTCCCAAAATACTCTGAATCTTGAATGACAGTTGCTGCTGGTCAGTTGACTGTTTTTTGAACGACTCAGAAATAATTGTGACATTCTTGCAGACACTGAAAGAAAACATATACAGAATAAAAGGGGCATATCAACAGTATGGACAACTCGTAAAACAATTTAATTTACTAATGATATCAAATTTGTTGTCAGTGAAGTGACAATATTGTGATGAAATCTTTAAGGAAAATATATACACAGACAAAAACTGATCCACAGAAAAATATATATATACAGACAAATAGGTGTAAACACAGAGAATAATAGGTTAGTGTTGAATATAGATAACGTTATTTAGCAAGGATTAGAAAACCTAAACCATGAGCCTTGGTGAGCAAATAAACATATCTGTATTCCACACTTACCTGGTATTCTATTTATCTCATCATTTTCTGTCTGTATTTTGAAAATAAACAATAGACAAGAAACGTGGATATTCCACGAAAACCAAATTTTGCGAACGAAATGCATTAGTCAGCACAAACATTTTTTTTTATTAATGGTGACCTTGACCCTACCCACACCATATGCAATCCCAAGTGAGGTCTAGACATAAGGTATGTACCTATGAAGTTTCATTAAAATATCTCGATGTGTTCTCAAGCTATTGAGCGGAAACTGTTAGTCTATTTTTATTAATGGTGACCTTGACCCCACCCACCCCATATGCAATCCCATGCGGGGTCTAGATACAAAATATCTATGTATGAAGTTTCATTACAATATCTCAATGCTTTCTCAAGTTATTGAGCAGAAACCGTTTTCTATTTTTTAGTAACGGTGACCTGGACTCCACCCACCCCATTTGTAATCCCAAGGGAGGTCTCACTATAAGGTATCTTATGTATTAAGTTTCATTAAAATATATCAATGCGTTCTCACGTTATTTAGTGGAAATCGTTTTCTATTTTTAGTAGGAGTGACCTTGACCCCACCCACCCCATATGCAATCCCAAGCGAGGTCTTGATATAAGGTATCTGTGTATTAAGTAGTGATGCAACAGGTATCCGAAATATCTGATCGGATCAAATCCATTTTAAGATTCGCGGTTCCGTCAGCGGCTTGAAATTTCAGATTGGATCTGGATCCAAATAAAGTTTTAAATAACAAACAGTTCCAGTACAATTATCGCTATTGTTTTTCTATCTTTTTGCAGTAAATTAAAACTCAGTTAAAGCACAAATACAAACCTATACACAACTTTTTTGTTCATTAGCAACGTTTTAACAGAGGTCGCTGGTTTTATTAGTGTAATGAAATTCATTAAACCCTTATGGTTGAATTTTATACAAAAATGGAAATCGTCACCTACTTTTGTAAACATATTATATTTTGGCTAATTTATAGGAAATTCACTTTTTGGCAAATGTGGACCCTGTTTGCAAATTCTCATAGTATATTTGTATGTCATATTTGTATTTCACATGGAAATCCTCACGTTTGCAAAAATATGTTGTCAAAATGTGTTTGCGTAAAAACTATGGTACCGCACATAGCAACGATTTTTTTGTACTAAGAATTGTTTTTACTGAACTGTAACAAAGCAATTAATTGAAGTAGGTAAAACTTATGATATCAGTAAACAATAATTATGCTAATGATAACCTACCACATGCCATGTCTACATGTGTATATGTTATAATATTTGTCAAAGCAAATTCGCTGGTCGTGTATAAAATGTCAGCCAAAAGTCATCTAACTAAACAAAAATGTCAATTATTTACCAATACGTTTGTAAACTCACGGAGCTGTAGATAAAATACACAAATGGACTTCAGGGGTGTGGAAATATCAAAATTATTCACTTGTCCACGGACAAGTTCATTGCAAAAATGAAATTGTCCACAAGTAAATGTCACTTGTCCATTATATAACTGTATCTGTTAACTAAAAAACGCATATATAATTACATTTTATATTTACTTGCAAGATCCGACCCAAAGATCCGAAAATTTTGAATCTTATTTGGATTCAGATCCGAAGAAAAAAATTGGATTCGTTGCATCCCTAGAATTAAGTATTAAATATCTCAATGCGTTCTCACGTTATTGAGCGGAAACTGTTTTCGATTTTTAGTAACAGTGGCCTTGACCCCACCCACCCCATATGCAATCCCAAGCGAGGTCTTGATATAAGGCATCTGTGTATTAAGGTTCCTTAAAATATCTCAATGCGTTCTCATGTTAGGAGTGCAAACTGTTTTCTATTTTTAGTAACAATGACCTTGATCCCACTGACCCCATATGCAATCCCAAGGTAAGTCTCGATATAAGGTATCTATGTATTAAGTTTCATTAAAATATAATAAGCGGTAACAGTTTATCTGTTTTTAGTAATGGTGACCTTGAACTTGACCCCACCCATCCCATATGCAATCCCAAGCAATGTCTCAATATAAGGTATCTATGTATGAAGTTTCATTAAAATATCTCTATGAGTTCTCAAGTTATTGAGCAGAAACTGTTTTTCTATTTTTAGTAACGGTGACCTTGACCTTGACCCCACCCACCCCATATGCAATCCCAAGCGAGGTCTCAATGAAAGATATCTATGAATGAAGTTTCATTAAAATATCTCAATGCGTTCTGAAGTTATTGAGCGGAAACAGTTTTTCTATTTTTAGTAACAGTGACCTTGACCCCACCCACCCCATATGCAATCCCATGCATGAAGTTTCAATACAATAGCTCAATCTGTTCTCGAGTTAGAGAGCGGAAACAAAAAGTTGACGCCCCCCCCCCATGTGTTTACTTTACATGCTGTTCAAGTTTAAAGTAACTTTAATTGATGATTCAATAAGTTGCATAATCTTGCATATGTTCCTTTGTTTTAATTGTTTGGAACATGCATAATAAAATAAATATCACACCCCATAGAGGGAGATACAACAATCATTGGAAGAAATTTAGTAGATGGTAACTGAAGGAACATTTCTGTGGAATTATTTTGAAATCCAGCCAGTTGTTCCAGACAAGAAGATTTTTAAGTTTTCAATATAGCACCTTAAGGAAAACTTCCCCTCTACCTGGTGACAATGTTTTTTAAGGAATCAAAATAATCTTTAGAAATTTAGTAGATGGTCACCTAAGTAACACTCTGTGAAACTGAAATACAGAAAGTGATTTCTGACAAGTAGGGCTGTAAAAAATCCAAAAAAAATATTGTGGATCCGAATCTGAATCCAAATTAGGTTTTTACTTGATTTGTGAATCCGGATCCTCATCAGTGAAGAAAAGTTGCATTAGTTAGACATACTGAAGAAAACTTTTTTTTACATCACAATTAATTATAAAGATAAAAATATCTGATACATCAAGAGTTAACAAGAGCTGTCAGAGGACAGCACGCTCGACTTTTCGAAGTATTTCAGTTGGTACATATTTTGGATAGTGGAAGGGGCATACATTTGTTAAAGGTACATATTTTGGATAGTGTAAGGGGCATAAATTTGTTAAAATACAAAACTTTTAAGTGAAGCCTTGTATAGTTAATACATTTTCGGAACAAAAACTTTAACAACAAGGCAGTCCAAAGGACAGCTATATCCTCCGCCGTGATCCTTCATTAGATTTTAAAGGTGACTTTGAAGTATCACACTGACCTTATTCTGGCACAGTTGGACCAGATATGAAAGTACAGTTTCATAAATTTAGATATGGAGCTGACACAAAAATGGGGGCTCAAACATTTGACCTTTAAGTGTGACCTTGACCTTCAGGTGGCAAGACTGCTCCATGCCTTCTGCACATCGCCTCAATGTGATAAACATTTGAGCCAAGTTTTATGAAAATCCTTCAAAGGGCATAGGAGATATGGAGCAGACACAAAAATACAGGCTCAAACATTTGACCTTCAAGTGTGACCTTGACCTTGAGGTGGCGTGACTGCCTCATGCCTTCTGCACATTGCCTCAATGTGATAAACATTTGAAGCAAGTTTCATGAAAATCCTTTAATGGGCACAGGAGATATAGAACGGACATGAAAATACAGGCTCAAACATTCAACCTTCAAGTGTGACCTTGACCTTGAGTTGGCGTGACTGGTTTATGCCTTCTGCACGTGGACTCAATGAGCAAAACATTTGAGCCAAGTTTCATGAAAATCCTTCAAAGGGTATAGGGGATATGGACCGGACACAAAAACAGACACGAAAATGGAGGCTAAAAAATTTAACCTTCAAGTGTGACCTTGACCTTGAGCTGGCATGAAAGGCCCATGCCTTCTGCACATTGTCTCAATGATCTAAACATTTGAGCCAAGTTTCATGAAAATCCTTCAAAAGGCATAGGAGATATGGAGCAGGCACGAAATGGAGGCTAGAATAATTGACCTTCAAGTGTAACCTTGACCTTGAGCCGGCGTGACTGACTCATGCCTTCTGCACATCGACTCAATTACCTAAACATTTGAGCCAAGTTTCATGAAAATTCTTCAAAGGGTATAGGAAATGTTACAGACAGACGGACGGACGGAGGGACGAATGGCAAACAAAGTCTATGTAAAAATGAGGCTAACTATGTCAAAATACAAAACAGAGTTATGGGTAATGTTGCCCTTGATACTAGAGTTGATGACAAAGGTTAGTTCCAAGTTTCAAGTGAATAACTTATGTAGTTTTGAAGTTACCAAACTTTTGAACATAAACTTTAAACAGAAAATCTAAGTAAAAAAGGGGCATAACTCTGTCAAAATACAAAACAGAGTTATGGGGAATGTTGCCCCTGACACTGGAGTTGATGACAAAGGTATATTTCAAGTTTCAAGTGAATATCTTATTTAGTCTTGAAGTTACAAGACTTTTGAACAAAAACTTTAACCAAATTCAGACGCAGACACCGACGCCGGGGGTAGTCGGAAAGCTCACCTATTCTTCGAATAGTCGAGCTAAAAAAGCACATATAGAATGTTCAATCTGCAGAAAATATCCAATATAGAAATGATTGAAACACATTTTTTAGCTCGTACATGCGAATCTTAAAATAGTTCCGATTTATTTTTCAGATATTTTGGATACATGTTACAGCCCTACTGACAAAAAGGGCAACTGCATGAATAGGTCACCCAAGAAACATTTTATTGAAATTATTTTTTAATCCAGCCAGTGGTTTGAGATCAGATTTTCAAAATAGCAATATAAGGAAAACTGCCCCACACCCTGGTGGCCATGTTTTTTAATTAATCAAAAATGATTTGAAGGAATTTGGTACAGGGTCTTCCAAGGAACATTTCTATGAAAACTATTTTCATATCCAGCCAATAGTTTGTGACAAGATTTTTAAGGTTGTCCAGTGTTTTAAGCTTTTGGTTTCCATGGCAAGCAGGTTTGCAGATATTCAAATAATTTGAAGGAATCTGTTAAAGAACCATCCCAGTAACATTCCAGCAAAGTTTGGTTAAAATTTATCAAGCGGTTTCAGAGAAGTTGTTTGTGTAAAATGTTGATGACGACAGATGCCGAAGGACGTTGACAGGCTGCGACATCAGACGCAGAATGGTGACTGACCAGAATAGCTCACCATTTCACACTTTGTGCTGTGGTGAGCTTAAAATAATCATGACATATGAGATCCCACTTATACATTTTAAGAAATATTCTGAATGTTATCAATAAAAATATTACTGAATATTGTTGTTCTACATCTCATTAAATGTACACAGTAAATATCCTATTGATATCCTATTGATAAACTAAACCACAACAAATACCTGTGATCAAGAGAAACACAATCAGTGCAGCAAAGCAGACTGTGGTCATGGCAGAACTTTTCCACTTTTCCATCTTTGTGCCACTCACATTTCAGTAGAAGTTCTTTTATTTTCTTGGAAACTGGCCACTTCTTCATTTTTCCCCTTCCGTATGTGGTATGTTTTGTAAACACATGACCAGGAGGTTGAATACATTTTCTACAATAAAACCTTAGACATTCTTTACAATAAAAGTCAGCAACTTCTTCAAGCTTATTCTCTTCACAGGTTGAACAACAATAGTCTATAAACACGTCTGAACCTTTATAAATAGCAGACGCAAAAAATGTTGCCATTTTTGTACACTAATTGTTCAAAATATTATTTCTAATTATCTACAGAAATGTTTTAAGACAAGCCGAATGCTGTTACCACTGTATAATGATCAATATCCTGAAAGACACAAACTGACAACAAATTCTTCTGTGACCTAGGAAATCCGGCATACAACCAACACAGACACTCATGTCCTCTTGAAAATGCATTACAATCATAATATACTATCACCAAACTCTTAGATCAAAATTACTAGACATTAACCATACAATCATTTGACACTATTCTACACCCATTGTTAGTATTCTCCAATAACTAAACATTACATAAACATGTCTATCAACAAAAGAGTAGCACTGCAAACACTAATATTCATATGACATTAATTTTCATATATTTCATGGATTTCATATGATTCATAAATTTAAAGTGGGTTAGGGTTAGTAATTAAATTTCTCTCTAATTAAGCATTACTGACTGTAACTTGTTCACAAAATTTCTTATAATTTTATTTAAAAACTAGAACTCCATGTGTCGGATGTGTCGCCTGACAGGGCATAACTCAAGTATGATAAGAGTTACTGTTACAGTTATTGTCTGCGCAAAACTTATTTGAACAATTTGTTTTTTGTTAAAAAGGGCATAACTCAGGTACGATAAGAGCAATAATGCCCAAAATGGAACTTAACCTTCCGTTTATGCCTACTAACACTTCCATAAAGTTTCACAATAATAGCACAAAAACTTCTCAAGTTATTCAAGTTATTCTCAAGTTATTGTCTGTGCAAACTGAAGGTGACGCCGACGTCACCGCCGAAAAAAGTAACCCCAATATGTCGCCTGTTCTGGAAACACAAATATACTGCCTTCCTTAGAGCGATTTAATAACACACATCTATACTCCTTACTATACTCCTTACTGTGGGTTATTTGACAACAAATTGTCAAAGAACAAGACGCTGTGTTTGATAAACACAGGCTGTTGCTGGAGAGCCCATTTGAATTATTCTAAGTCCAAATTAGGTCAAGGTCAAAGTGAGGTGGGGTGATATGGGTGGATTGGGAAGGGTCAAAAGCAACTGTGTAAGCATCCAAGTGTTGTAGTAAGTGGTGTTGGTGCTAGAAGAGGTGTTGGCGCTAGACAAAACAGTAAAATCTAGATAACCTTGTACTGAAGGAATCACAGACGGATGGACAGACTTTATGCCTCACTATATGCCTACCACATCAAGATGCTGGGGGGCATAAAAATAGTTATTAAAATACAACAAAGTTCAAGAATATGTACTTATTAGAGCGGAAATCTGTCTGCCTTATTTTTATTTCTTCAATTGAAGAGCGTTCAGGTATGTACATATAATGATAATTAACAAACATCAAACATTTTTATATATATTTTACTAATATTTATTTTAAGTTTGGTAAAACTGTGAAATCGATTATTGAGTTCTCTCACTAAACTAGCCTATTAATGGCTTGATGTGACCGAAGCGTGTTCGTGTCAAACAAACAATACAATATGTGAAAACTGTAACTGTGATCGTTGTGAACACTTCAAACCATCAGAATATTTCAACCCACGCAAATTTGAGCCAAACAACAACAATAATATGAATATATAGCAATATAACATTGGTCCCTTGCTGAAACTTCGAGCCAACGAGAAATTCGAGACAAGCGAGTTCAAGGCATCGAGTCAACTGTATTTTGATTCTTACAATATCTTAGTCTGTAATTTTAAAGCTCATTTAGAACTATATTTTATCTTTACTCTGCCAATCTTTATGCAAAGTACATTTACATGCGCATTTTACTGACGTTAATAAATGATAAAAATTTGATATGATGTCAGCTTAATTGATAAACATTGAGCGAATGATGTCAGCTACATTGATAAAAATTAATGTGACATCTTTATTGACAATGCGGCGAACACACAATGTTAACCAGTGCAAACTAAATTCATATTAACAAAACGGCAACGTTTCTTTTAAAGGTAATTATAAAATATCTCATAAAAAATGTTGCGCATTATGATGCAAACAATAATTAGTTTGCTACGATTTTGCTAACTACGCACTAAAGCACATGTATTTTACTGAATAATTTCTGTAATTTTCAAGAACAATTTCAAAACATTAGTCTGTCCTATAATTTGCAGCAGAATAATCTATACTTGATTTGCTTCTTTGTCTATAGAAACCACGCCGCATGTCGTGTTAGAATAGTCATGACCAGCCTACCTATCAATTTAGTTTAAAGAGCCTACCAGGGTAGCACTACGAAAGACCAGCAGTGACTTCATTATTCTCATTTCATAATACGGAATTGTGAACTATGAAGTACAAACATTCATGGAATTTTCTGACAACGTTCGGTTAATTGCCACCAAGCAGTTTCGGAAAAAAAGAATTTTTAAGTAAACAGTCGACAACATTACTGACGACACACAACTACTGACCACAAAAGCCCATCCATGAGCATGAAGTGCTCAGTTGAGCTAAACAATATGCTACTGCATTTACCAAGACAAAGTTTATTTTAAATTAAAATCAGATGTATTATGTAGATATTGTAAACAATTAAGAGAGTGTCATTCTGGCAGGAAATGATAAATCTTATCATGTATAATACACACGTATACAAAGTACAGTCTTCCTTGACAGAAACTTGCCATGTAATTGAAAAGCACTTAGAAAAGACGTCAAAGGGAAGCTAAATTTGGTATCCGGATATCCATATAAAGTATCTGAATAGGATCTAGATGTTCAGATATTTGTTCAAAGCTTTGGAAATGGGTCCAAACCCATCAAATTGGGAATTTTGCACCATGAAATTTTGCTAACAGGAAATATGTAAGACAAAAATTTAATTACTGAATTACTTAAACTGGTGTCACAGTGGCATAGTCAGGATTTTAATATTTTGGCGGCGGAAAAAATATAATATATTTTTAGCAATAATAAACATGTAGTAGTAATTGTTTAAAAACTTGTCAAGCGCATACCAATAAACTATAATGACTTAAGTTTATTTTTATTTGTGACCCAGTATATATAATACAGTTATTTCAGAAAAACAAATATCTAATGTTTCAATAAAATGTGAAAAAAGTATAGCAGACATGCACAAACATACAAATTATATGGCAGAACTGAGCACTAATAATACGTAACATTTTCGCATGGCCAGAGAACATTCTTACAAATGTCCTTCCTTGACTCATGCACCGAAGCTAATTTGTTGGCAATGTCAGTCATGTCCATCCCATTAAAGGCAGTCCAGTGAGTCGCTCCTGTGACATCGTCGTTTGACATCGTCAAGATATGTCTTCAGACCCCTGAGAGCAGGGAATGTCCTCTTGCTGGACAACAACACGGTGCGAAATGCTGGTTTTATATCCTCGTTGTTAAATGTCTGTATCGGTTTGCCCTTAACTTAGTTTTGAATGCAGGTCGCTAATGATAGTTTTAATACAAGACAGAAAAATACAGATAAAGGCGCCCATCATTATTCTATTTAAAACACTGTCCATAATTAACACCCGGCGTTTGACCGTAGTCGTTTAAACCGCTTGACTGCCAGAGTGTATGTTGCGTCTGTTATTTTACCAGACTGATACAAGTGCAAGTAGCAACCCGTGGCTATCCACACTCGTTAATCCCCTAGACTGCAAGCATGTTTGTAGCGCGCTGTTAACTGGGCATATCGATACCAGTCTTCAGCATGGTCAATTTTTTAGGTAGACGCTTGAGGTGATGTTGGAATATTGCGGCGGCGAGTATATAATATGACGGCAATTCGCCGAAATATTGGGCCGGTGACTGCCGCCCCAGCGACTACGCCTATGTGTCATATTGATTGAACTAAGCATTCTAATGGTGTTTATCCATTACCGTACAAGTCAATTTATGATTTACATCTTAGAATTACATTTCCAATATGTATTTGGGGTTTGGTCACTTCAGAATTTGATTTTTTTATTCCACTTGGGAAAACTTTTGAAACAACAAGAGCTGTCTCAGGACAGCGCGCTCGACTATTTATACTGCTTTGTCAGAGTTTTGGGCCTTTGTCAATGCAAAACGGGGCAAAATTCTGCTAAAATGCTGGTCACAGTTATGGGACTTTGCCAGTGACTTCATATAATGTCCTTGAAGACATGTGTGAAGTTTTAATTGAATATCTGTAGTAATTACAGAGATATGCACTTTGTGCACGCAAACCTTCATCAAAGCATTACGCCAACAAACAGGTGACTATTCGGATTTTTGACATAGGGAATGGGTTCCTTTACCCGACCCTGATAAATAAGGGAAACAAGAGGCACACGAGCCTGTAATGCTCCACTGGCTTATTAAGTAAGGAGTGTCAGAAGCGAAAGGACCCTGATTTGATGTATAAGGAAATAAGGCCCCACACTCTGGCGGCCATGATTTTTTAACAAAAATAATTTTGAAGTATTTTGGTAGAGAACCACCTAAGAACCATTTCTGTGAAATTATATTTAAATCAATGCAGTAGTTTCTGAAATTTTAAATATACCCATTTTAGGAAAAATGGCCCCGCCCCCTAACGCCCATGTTTTTCAAAAGAATGGAAACATTTGAGCAACTTTGGTACAGAACCACCCAAGGAACATTTCTGTACAATTATTTGAAAATCCACCCAGGGGTTTAGGAGATGTCATTTAAAAAAATTTGTTTTTGTAGCTCAGGTGGCCATTTTGTAAAATGGACAGGAACCATTTGAGCAAATTTGGTAGAGGACCACTCAAGGAACATTTCTGAGAAGTTTCTGCAAAGTCAGCCTAACAGTTTCAGAGGAGATGTCGTTTAAATAAAGTTTACACACGCATGCACGAATGCACGCACAGACGCACGCATGATGGAGGAACCGCAATAATGGATGCATGGACACTTACAAATAGAAAAAAATATCGCCGAAATGACTTCATTTTTAAAGCGACCACCCTTAATCCGTATATCTAATTTCACAGATCTTTACTCAAAATGGTCTCACCTCCAACAGTAAAACTGAAAGTGACTGTACTAAATACCACTCATAATTAATACAATACGAATACGTGTGTTTACCAAGCAAATAGAACAAGCATTTTAAAAACATTTCATAACTTACCTTTCATTTTTATCTCGAATCTATTACACACAAACAAACACATTACAAAGAAATTCTTAATAGAACCTCCTTTCAAAACACAATTTAACACTGTAAAACGTCGTTCGGTTCTTTACGGTAGTGTTTTAATCAGACCTTATCAGCGCATGCCCCTTTATTGATCCCCCACCCTGCCATTTTCAAAGTCAATTAGTGCCTCCTGCCCTCTTATCTATCGATTGTACTGCCCTTAACAAGGGTCTTTTGTAATGGCATTTTATGGTAAATTTTAATCTGTGACCAACTGGTAAGATCAGTTGTAGGGGCAGGAAGCTTACAAATTTTTGTGCAGATACAATACAATCATGCTGATTTTGTTTTAAAGATAAGCATAAATTTTCTGCTGCTAACAGCCTCGTTTTTATATTCAGTGTCTAACATGTTTTTGTTTTCATCAATTTTTATAATGACGATGATAAGAAAGGGGAGAATATATACCAATGTTGACTCAATGAGGTCTTTAATACAAAAATTATGAGAAAATACAAGTGTATACATGTTTTTCTTCCAACCATAAACAATAATCCTGAAACAAAAGGCCACCATAAAAGCTCACCATGAGTGTTGTGCACAGGTGAGCTAAAACAAGAAATGTCTTTTTAAAAAAGACAATCAGCGTTGATATTAATATTGAGAAATCATTTTTACCCTAAACATAATATAAGAGAGCCAAGATGATCGGTTACGTGGCTTCTCGGACACATAGACAATGCGACTTCTCGGACCCCAGTTTGTTTGTGCACCATAAGAAAACTTCCCAGATCCCAATATTAATGTTTGATTAATTCAATAATTATTAATATTTGTACCGTGAATAAACCGAACATACCGCCCCATGTTTTCACCAGTGATACATGAATAACATAAATAATTTATGTTAACATCATTATTATATAAATTTGTCAGCCAAATGTAACAAATTAACAATGTACAAAAATAATTGTTATATACCCTACCTTCATCTTGGAAGTGATCTATGCATAATACATACACGTTTCGTAGTCAATTAATCATTTATACTAGTATCCTAATGAAAAGCAATCTTCAAGGAACATTCAGCGCATTTGAAATAATGATGACTTCCATTTTTAAAAACATAAAATTTCATTAGACTATAGCGATTTAAAATTATATTTGATAGGAATATGATGTATCAAGTGTTTCTGTGTATAACTGGTATTGCAAATAATGTATTAATGCTACACAAATGAAGTAAAAGTAACACGAATAACATTTCGACGTATTCCGATTCTTATTTCACCACATTTTATTTATTGAAAGATATAGATCTTTTTATAGGTTGATTAACATCTACTGGAGTTGTTGATAGAAATGTGCAATTATATTATATTCTTAATAGAACGCAGCCGCTATTCAATTTCATATTAACATGCACAGTAAGTTTATAAACATAAATTCCTCATTTATTGAAATATTCGCTCTTATGATTATCTGGACGCTAATTGATGCATGTATATTATAACAGCTATACACCGGAAGCTACACGCGTGCTATTTTTAGAATGATCGTGAGTGTGTTGAACTCGATATAATCAATTGATATTTATAGAGCTAAGCTAAACAAAACAGTGGATTAATTCTGAGAACAAATATAATATTTTGTTCTTGATATACAATGATAAAACATGTTCAGTTCTAGAGTGTATATCAAAGATATGTTTATAACTATTATTTTAACAGCTTATGTAAACAATCATGTACATTTTAATCCCCAAACGTATGCAACAGTTGATGGTTTACATTACACCATTGTTGTAAGTATGCATTCCCTAAAAATAGAAAATTTGCCAAATTCTATTGACATTCAATTTTCCCCCTGCATAATTATCCCCCAAAAATCTAGGTCAAAAGTTATCTTAGACAGCTACGCCCAAAAAAACAGAACTGTTATCTCGGACTAATATATTAGGATATGTCAGTTTCAATGCATATTGCAATGTTTGTTTTCCTAATTTTCTATCTTGACTTTTAACTTTTCATCATTAATGAAAATATTGTAACAATGTTATTATCAACAGCAAATATAAACAGGAAAGATGAAAATACTAATATTTTCTACAATAAAAAACAGAGTGAAATAAAAAATAAATACCAGAGTATAAGTTTTTTATTATTATTAATAAGCATGATTTTGACTTGCTCAAAAAAGTGTTAGTTTGACAGTTGTAAATAAGCTATCATGTACGATGCCTAGTTTGCATATTGGAAATACTTATAAATAATATAGAGAATACATGATTGGTGCTGGGATGGAGAAAGTTTATCCGGTGAGGCTTAGAAAATGTTTTGGGGCCGTACCAGACATACTTTCTTCTTCCCGGCACCTACCAAGTATTCTAATTATCTTGATTTCTACTCAATTGAATTTAAAAAACACCAAACACTAATTAAAGTTTAAGATATAAAATTCTAGACGGGCCTCGAACCAAATAATCGCTTGCATGTATGCATACTACCTGGAAAATATAGTTCTCTATTTCTTAATCAACTTTATCAAAAAGCGAAAGTAAAATATTAATAAATCGTATTTGCTAATGTCAGTATGACACGAATATGACGTAGTAAATTCGTTTTTGTTTAAACCAGATTATATTGGTTTTTAAAGAGTTTCATTACGTCACGCCATCTACGTCATTTGTTTTTTGTTTTAAGTTTACACAGTGTAGCGAGTGTTTTGCAGTTTACAATACATGAAATCGGAATAAATATTAAATGTTTTCTGTGTTTTGGATGGATTATATTATACAATAACATTCAGATAAAAAGTGTATGGAATATATGCCTCAAATGAAAATGGTGAGATAGATCCCGTTTCAATTTTCGACAATTTACTCTGATAGTTGAGGGTGGATGACAGTGTAACTTGTTTGTTTGTTTTGTTGGGGTTTTTCGCCGTTTTTAACAGTATTTCAGTCATATCACGGCGGTCAGTTAACCTATTCACACTTTTCCTGGGCAAGCTTAGCCGATCTAAGCGGTTTACCAGAAAGTAAAATTAATGTTCCGTTCTACCTTAAAATTACAGATGTAGCTTTTGATGACTTTTTTCATTAAGTTTCATCGGAATCTTATATATAGGGTTATTTCTTTTATGAATATGCTTTGTTGGTTGACCAAAGCATGTCTATCCACAAAGAATAACTCGCTTGCATCAGATTCAAGTGTGTTGAAATGGAATGGAACTGGAAGGAAGTTGGTGTTAACCAGTTAAATGGCACGTGAGGATAAACAACTCATCATAATTTATTAACTTTAACTCTGTTAAACTAGACAACACGAAATTTGTATCGATGAAAAACTTTCATGTTTCATGTTTATGCTGTGTCATTCTCGACAATGGTGTTATCTGGCGCGTAGGAATACCTATTGACGGTATATCCCAGTCACGTGATCTACTGCCGAACATCAACAAGTTTATTAGGTCACTGTTTGAGTTAGTAGCAGGATAAAAATTAATTTGCTGATCTTTGCAAGAATATAACTTTATAATAATAAGCAGCCATAATAATAGAAAATCTAAATTATTATTTTTTTATTATTTGACTTAAAAAAATCATCAAAAAGGTAAAATGAATTAGTCAGTAATGTAAAATTTAATAATTGGATTGAAATCCAGGTAAATAACTATTAGAGCTTAATGTGCCCATTTTAACACTTGACACTGAATACGAAATGCATTTTTCCCAAATCAAGCGCCAGGCCCCTCTGCCCTTCTAATGTCTTTATGATTTTTCTTGAAGCTTATTTAAATTGCACATGCAAGTTTATCATGAGGGTACTTGACCTTGCACACGTCAACATGATTATGCACAGTTTTGTAGCAGAACACGCTTTTTAAATGGAGATACATGTATTTTATGATGATTAATAAATGTGTACGTAAGTATTTAACAACGAAGATTTGTTTTTTTGAATTCTGATGACTGCATATACACTGATGACACTGCTTGTTGTTAACTATCATGTGATATGAGAGCTGCAACGATTCAACCATAGTTCGATTCAATTTCAATTTCAAATATCATTTAGTTGAATGTTTTTGATTCCTGTTTCCTTTCTACAGGCTTGTTTTTGCTTATAAGGAAAGACCACTGGTAAACAGCAATTGAATTATAAATGAATCAAAAGATATATGATACATGCAGCTTTGAACCTAGGGAATACACACACCTTTTTCACCGTACAGAATTTGGCACAAATTTCTAGTGAGACATTTTTATCATGGACATACATGTAAAAATACATATGTCACCTATTGTTAGTGTAATTGAAACTCACAGATCCCATGTACATTAATGAAGCATACGTTATTGAACATTGCAAGTATTTGAACATCAATATAACACATTCATATTATAACTGCACATTTTATTTACACCAAACAAACACAAAATCATTGTATGTAATGTTAAACATTGCTGATGACACATTTTACAAACTTTGAGCAGTTCCACAAATCAAACACGGTCTGCGTGTTTTGCATGTTGCATGCCCGTCAGATTCAAGTGTTGCTTAATTAAAATTGTACCAAATTTATAATCAAAGGGCAATAACTCCCTGAAAAATCATCTGACCAGAACCAACCACCTCACAATATGCGCATCTCCTCCTGATATGGTTCCTGCATATACAGTTTCACTGATTTGAAGTCATTTCTTGAAAAAGTAATAATGGATAGACGGACAGAAAGATTGACAGATAAAATTGTCAGATAAACTGAAAGGCGGTTGAATTAGAATTTGGACAGACAGACAAAGCGGCAACTACATACCCCCCCCCTTCAGGGAACATAATAAAATTAATGATTTATAGTAATAATTAACCAGTAGACAGACATTTACCGCACCGCCTTTCTGTTTGTCCAAGTTTGTTTGTCCAAGGATTTGAAGTAAATCAATTGAATTATGCAACCACATGCTATTATTTACCACTGAAATATAAACCTATAATTGGTCAACTCAATCCGTGATTGACAAGTATCTACTGGTAAATACTCATGTATTGAGATGTACCAAATGAAATGTAAGGTGAAAAGCCCTACCTCTCATAGACCTCCCTCCCGCATCCATCAAACTCCTCCTGTAAGGCCACAAGCGCTCAGATGTCGTGAGCAAAATCCACGAGGTTGAGTAAACTGAAAATATATTCAAATCATAATAAAACATACACACAGTAATCTCATTCCAAAGGTATTCTGAGAGTGTTATAGCCAAACTTATACATTACTTTAGTGAATACACAAATTTTGCTCTTTTCTGACACACTAGTATTTTATGTTCACTATAACATAACCACTAGGGCTCCATATTGGTTACCAATGCATTATGTGTAAAATTTTGAATGTAATAATACCTGTTTATATTTTTTGTTTTTAACCACACACTTACATCGGGTTTAAAGAGGTTCTTATGGCCCCAAAGTTGGGCTCGTCGCTCTGCCTGTCAGCGTGACCTGCTTGACGGTGGGTGTGATCATGGTGCACTGACCCCTTCTGAGGTGGCAGGTTGAAACTGCCATACTCACATCTGGTTGACATGACCAGGTACAGGCCCTTTTTTGACCTTTTTGGGAAAAAGTACCTTGGTTAAATTGGGAAATTCACGACGTAAAATTTTCAAAATTGGGGAAAATTCGTATCGCTAAATCATAAGTATAATGAAGAAATTTACAGTTTTAAATCAATAAATAATAATTTAACAGCAGTGATCAATACCTAAGCAAGCTATGCAACCAAGAGTTTGTAATCATATGCATGTCTCATTTCCTATAAGTATGTGTATATTTCTAAAAAAAAGCATCACCAAATCTGACCAACTTCACCAAAATAAAATTGTGGGATCTACTGACTACATGATTTAGTTGTAATGATGTATTAATAAACATTGTGCAGTGCCTACACTACGTAGGTCGCGAAAATATGTGATTACTTGAAAAGCAATCTTTACCTCCTTATATTTAAATCCTTCTATTAACTGACACATCCACTTGTGTAAATAACAAAATATTTGCCCAAATTCATGTTACATTTCATCATGATAGAGGACAAACCAATCGTTTTTTTTTGTGTTACCCATTTTATTACACAGCTATTAGAGTGTTCTCCCCTTGTAAACAATGGCAATGATAAAATTAGAGGATATCCAAATGTAAAGCCAGTGTGAAAAAAGTCGGCTGTAAAGTATTGAAAAATCATATTTTCACTTTCATTTTAGAAAAATTACAGATTTTTTACAATTGGGAATTTTTGGGTCAGAATTGGGAAAAATTATGCATATTTGGCATTGGGAATGGGTCCGACTATCGGACCCGTGAGAGCAGTAGAAAAAGGCCTGGGGTATCAGGTCCAGATTGTTGTCATGCCACTTCTTCGAGGACTGCAGTGCAAAGGATCATGTTTTAGTTTAAAAATATTTACTGAATCTTCATACTAAGTCTATTGAAAGCCTAAAGTTTATTGAGACACTTTCAGTCCATTTCCTGGGTAGAACCAGTACTTGGTGTATAAGTAAGATCATTCAAATGCTCTCAAGAAGGTGGACATTTGATCCATAACAAAACGTTCACAAGACAATAATGGTCTCACATCACGGTGAATTTCACAATTAAACATATTTGATGCACACAAAACTTATGATCTCTGAAAAATTCTGATTTGGATTTTGAAATATCATTTACAAACCACACAATTTTACAGGATTTACAGAAATTACAGCCATGGAAACAAACGTTTACTTGTGAATAAGGACAGTTTCAAACAACATGATATTATGAGTTTTTAAAGCACTTTAAAGCAGTCTTCAATACTTACATTTGTTTAAAGGACAGAAAATAATGAAATAAAGCATGCAAGTACAGGTAACAAGATTAATACTCATGATTCAGGTTTTCAAAGGCTTGCTAGAGTAACATTCCTTTATACAACCCCACATGTTACCTTGGTAAGTAAAATGTTGGTGCCTCATGTTTTTGGCGACGGCACTGCTGTGTTTACTTGACACTCTGACATCCATGCCATCGGCTTGTGTTCCTGTAAACCAAAAGCTGGTTCACTGAACAAACTGGGCTACAGATGTAAAACTGGAAAAAAAACAAAAAACAGATATATTATTTATAATATCTAATCTAATATTTACAGTGGTTTTTTTCCTTCTTTGAGACCCGCCGAATATCGGCCCTTTCCCCTAGACGTATTTTTCCCCTCTGTCATGGAATTTTACGCAAACAATCTATTTTCCCCCAAGATTGCCTTTATATTAAACAAATAAAAACAACTAAGTTTGTAAATATCGTGAGAGTTCAACAATCGTAACGATATTGTTTACCGGAAACAAACCGAAGCGCATGTGTAAAATGATGGGAATTCCCCACGATTGTAACGGGCGTTCCGAATAGCCACAAAATGAAATCGGACTTGCCTATTGGTTCACGAATGAAGTCGGAAACCTACGAAGATACTCAGTCTGATAGACTGGTTTTATTTGCGTTTTAATTGTGAACTTTACAATCAAATACATTATAACGCAGTCTGAAACGACCCGTATTTTAACCTTTGTTGATTACAACCAACAATGTCTAAAAATTCAGAAACATGATGATGAACTGTCTGAAGATGACTATGAGGGGAACTTTAACATGTTTGTTAATAAGAAAAACAGGGTTATGAATTTTTGAAGGGTTTTGTCAGCTATTGTTAGTGGATTCATTTTAAAAAATCATTGAACTCTACACAGAAAACCATGTGTTCATTTGAACATTCACACTACTATTTTCATTGAATGATCATTCATCAGATATGCTCTTGTTAAACCGTTAAAACTTCCACATATTATGTGTAAAACTTAAATCCAAGCCCTGTTGTCTTAAATATGTGTTCAATATGTTATTATCCTATTATATAATAACTTAAGGTACCCATAGGCATTAAAATATGTAAACATGTTTTAGACTTTCCCCAAAGTTGACAATAGCGCACTTTTTCCCCCCCCCAAATCAGGCGTTTCGCGCGCTTTTTTTTCCCCTCCAAAAAGGCCAGGCCCTTTCCCCCAAATCAGAAAAAAACCACTGATTTAGTAATTATAAGTAAACATCTGTATTGATGAAAGGAAGAATAACGAATGACGTGAAAATGTGATTCACAGTATTTTAGTAAATCGCCAATGGTCAATTGAAATTTGCATATAAAGAAAATCATGCAAAATGGTGAGCATAAACTGCTTGGAAATGAAACATAGATTAGTTGGCTGAAAACTAAATGAATTGCACTGATTGAACTACTTTATTCTGTAAACTACAGACTACTGGTCGCTAATATTGAGCTACGTAATAAACATCAGGGCATTGCCGACAATTTTTTTTCAAGTGCAACTCAATTCTTGACAAATTGTGCCACAGTGAAAAAAATTGATATTTTGGCATTGTATAGTACATATATATCATATTGTATTAAATTAAATTCGTTAACAGAACCTTAAAAAGATATGTATCATATTTATATTACAATTTATAAAATTTGCTTATAAAACACATACAAAAACCCCCAAGTGTATGTAGGAGCAATATAGAACAAAATACAGTTATAGGACCGGACATTGGTTTCCTTCCATGCTGCAGCTCTGTCTAAACGTTTTTCATATTAAGCGACAGGTGAAAATTTTATGTTTGAAACCTAATATTGAAATATTAAACCCCTTGAATATATATTTTACATAGCATACACAATCAAGACAGTTTGTGTTTACGACATTGGAACAATTATTTGGATTTGGCATTTACAGTTATGATATTCTATTTGCATAATTCAGACTCGTGAATGTTTGCAGTTCTGATTTGGAAACAGATACTTATTTAAACCGAAAAAAGAAGGAATTACTTATTTCTTTGAAGTTATTAAATTAATTAAATAAACAAAGTGTTGATATCATAAAACATGATAGGGTCGAGCAAATCACATTTAATTTTTAGTGTATGTATTAGGCATTGACGTGTGTATAACTTATAAGGTTACTTGTGTGTAGATACATGTCTTTTATGCTGACTGGTCAATCCTCACATCATGGCAAAGCTAAGAGAAACTGTAATTTAATTGAGCAATATCAATTTACTGTGCGAGGAAACTAAGCCTACAGGACGGTGCTATTGTGAATAACAGTAAACAGAGTGAGAAACAACCACTGTGACATAAAAGATATGCTTTCACAGTGGGTATTGTCGGTCTGCTGCAGTAAAGATATCTGATTAATTGATAAATACAAGTGCCCCAGGCGATGTTTTAAAAAGCAACACCAAATTTAGGTGCCCCGCATATGTTCAAGTTAGAATTAAAGGCTGAACGTTTATTAAAGCGGCCTGCATATTTATGAAAAATTAAACTTTCAGTTCCAGATTTCCACAACTAAAATGTTGAAAAATGAAAGGCACCACTAAAATGGTCCTTTAGCGATTAGACGTTACAGCGAATTAAGCCCTATATAAAAAGTGACACTACATTCGTTGCATGTCTTATTTAATTTAAATTACTACATGCAAATGTGTGTACAGTTTATGATTTGTTTGTTTACGATTTTTATAATGTACTATTCTTGTCCTTGTTAATTACTGGTGTTGTTAGATTCTTCATTAGATATAGATACTGTTACAATCAATAGTTACCTTTGTAACGTTAATATAAAGGGCTAAATCCTTTTATAAATTTGGATTACAATTGTTTTTTCATAATCCGACATTTTGGAATAACCGGAAGTTGAACTTACGGGTTAAAAACCACTAAATCTCGACCATGTTCCTTTGTAAAATTGCAAAAACGAAAGGCTGTTCTCGTTTCATGCTTTTTTTTAAATATATAATCGTACAAGTCTGGTCTACTTTAAAAGATGTGCATCTATGAATACATTCTTTTAAATGAAAATCAACATAAGCTACGAAAATGTGTGTTGAAAGTTGTCACCATATTCTGCAGTTTAACAATGCTGTTCTTTCAGTGCATTGTTACCAAACTCCTCGCAGCGGCTACTTCCCCGTAACCATTGCCGTCACTAGTAAAATCCTTCCTGGTCTTAAATGATTTCGTTTTTGTTTTTGACAAATTTTACTTATTTTATGCTTCTCAGTGCGATTTTCTTCATTTATGGACTAATTATAGATAGTATCATTTATAGTTAATAAAGAACAAAAAAGCTATTTCAAACCATAAATAATTACTAGCAAATTTAAATCAATCGTCATCACGGCAGGAATTTGATCATGCGCTATCTCAAAACTAGTCAAATCTCTGCGCGGAGGTTGTGCATTTACAATATGTACTGCAAGATGTTTGTGCTGCAAACGATCGCCAGACCATACCATTACATGTATAAAGTGCGCACAATAGCACGGTTTAATGCAGCGACATCGACAACACACGCTATCCATGCTTTCTTGGACAAGGACTGGTCACTGAGCGAACACCTACAAATTGCTGGGCACCCGAAATGAGTGCTATATCTTCTTGGTATGATCGATGAAAACATCGCAGACCTCATTGCAGTAGAACACTACCCACAGTTCCTGATCACTAGTGCCGAATCGCTTAAATTCCACTTGAGGAATATACGAGAAAGAATTGAAAACCCGTGAATTTGAATGTTCGCATCATATTTTTGCTAAACATAGGCAAAATGTATTAAGGCAACCCTAACCTTAACCGATGTGATAAAACTTAAAATGAACTTTGATTGATCGTTGTGCGTTGTGCGTCGCGGCGAATGACAATTAGGCTATATCGACAAACGGAACTGTGTTTTACATATATTACATATATTAATATGTCGGTACGTGCATCCTTGTTCTTGATAAGTCTGAATCCACTTCTTGTTTTATTTATATATATTTTATATATTATATTATATATATTATATATATATATGTTTTATTTATATATATTTTTTATTTTATGTAATTTATTTCATTGCGTATGTGTACTTGTATTTACCACAGGCTCCAAACACTGTCATACTTTCTAAAAAATACACAAAGAACAAAATAAGAAATCCCAAAATGTACTTTACGTGATTGCAATTTGCATGATGGTTCACGATTTGATGGCCAAATTAATCCATGCCTTGGTACTTCAGATATAAAAACCATTTTAATGATTCTGTCTTGATACAATTTAGTCCGACAGCAAGCAACGTTTCAGATTTTTCGCTTTTATTTTGTATAAGTTAAACATATTAAAGCATATTTAATAAATATCATGTACCAGAGATAGCATAGCTTAAAAGTGGAAGCAATCACAAACAAACAGCTCTGACTAATTGACCTGACACAATGTGAAGTGGTGAAAAGTTGTTCGCTTTAATTACTTTCGATTATAATATTGTGCTTCAATTGTTCACGTGGTTCAAGTTTCAAGGCATTAAGCATTGCACTTGTCCGTCCGTCAGTCTGTCTGTACGCACGTCCCGAAATTGTGTGGACTCAACTCCTCTTTGACTGCTGGGCGGATTTCGCTCAAACTCACAGCTGAATAACCTTAATGTGTAGATGATCGTAAAGGAATGAATTTTTGACTGCGACCAAATTTGACAGAATATATATATAGAATATAGAATATATAAATGACAATCAATTTGTGAAGGCAAATATTTGTGTTCAAGCCCTTTATGTCCGAACATCTGTCATGGGGGCATCCGTGTCTATGACACATCTAGTTATTGATACCATTACCGTATCTTCAATAAAACACTTATTTCGATTTAACAAGATTTCAGATCGAAAACTAACACATTGTATCGTAATCAATGTGTCATTTATTTTCATGCTTAAAACGTCAAGGGTCAGATTAATTTGTCCGAGCAGAAACATAAGTTGAAAGTCATCATAATTGCATTAATACTAACACGACATGCTATACAAGCTGGAAAAGTTATATGGATTTTAAACTTAACATATACAAGCGAATTTATAAACTAAATGTTTATATAATCCAGTCGAAAAAAAATATCGGAAAAAATTTAACAATTGTGCCAACAAAGGCAAAAAGCATGAACAATTGTCAATATTCAATATAAACTAGTTTCCACTCGGATTACGCAGACCTTCGTAAAGTTAGGTAACCCTTGAATTGTTAAGTGTTAACCTTACGTAAACTCCCATGTCCCATCTCCCAATAATATAGGATCCGGACGGTGATCCGAATCACCACCGAAATCTAACCATTTATTATGCACTGGCCCATTTCTAACTTTGCATAAAATTTGCGTAAACACACAAGTAAACAAACTAAAAACCTGACCTCCTTCGCGGAGTAAAACTGTAAACAAGAGGGCCATGATGGCCCAAAGCGCTCACCTGAGAACTGGTACAGATGTGAACCATACTGTTATGACAGTTTGAAAATTACGGTATCTGAACAATACGCAAAAAAAAGAAAACAAAGGGATCAATTTTGATTTAAAACATCGGTTAGTGCAATGGGCTAGCTCAAGTACGAGTTGGGTAGTGGATGTGCGTTTTTTTTGCTAATGGTTTTCAAATCATTTTTCTCGATATTCTTACCTGACCATTTTTCATTAACTCAGTGACAATTCTGGCAATGCAGAAACATTATATTTTGATGTCTTTTTCACAGACAGTTTTGGAGAACTAGTTGCGGAATGCAATTGCGATGGCTGTGCTATAAGGTCAAGTTTTGCTTTTTCTTTGATAATTTTCTGTCCAATGATGATAAATAATGTTAATGCAGGCTCTGAAGCCATCTGATCAATGTTGCATGTTCAAATAACTGCATGCAAGGTTTGCAACTGTTGAAAATCAAATTTTATCAATAAATTTTTATGGTCATACGCAAACTGTGTAAGTTTGGTCAACATTGAATAAAAATCGTGTGTGCAAGCTAATTATTGATATATATATATTTTTTTTCTCAAACCCGAGGGGCGATAACTCCGGTGTTTCTGGTCCGATCATGCTTATATTCGACTTCACCTGTAGTCTTACGTTCATAGACAAACAGTGCACGATTGGTGAAGATTGGGTGAAAAATGAAGTCTATATCCTGAATTATGTCCATTTTTTTTTTTACACAAACAAAAAAAATATAAAAATAAAAAAATTAATCTGGTGTTTCTTGCCCGATTTTGCTAATATTCTACTTCACCTTTAATCTTATGGTCATAGACAAACTGTGCAAGATTGGTGAAAATTGGATGAAAAATGAAGTCTAAAT
This sequence comes from Congeria kusceri, assembly GCA_027627225.1. Lineage (NCBI taxonomy): Eukaryota > Metazoa > Mollusca > Bivalvia > Myida > Dreissenidae > Congeria > Congeria kusceri. The sequence goes on along the minus strand of CM051034.1, from coordinate 3,773,335 downwards.
CTTGAATAATGTCCATTTTTCCATATTTTTTTCACAAACAAAGGGCAATAACTCCTGTGTTTCCGGTCCAATATTGCTTATATTCGACTTCATCTGTAATCTCATGGTAATAGACAAACTGTGCAAGATTGGTGAAGATTGGATGAAAAATGAAGTCTCTATCCTGTCCATTTTTGTATATTTTTTTTAATAAACAAAGGGCAATAACTATGGTGTTTGAAACACGATCTGGCCCGTGTTTGGCGTCTGTTGAGATCTGAAGGCCATTCACAAACTGTTTGGTTAAGACTGGATTGAAAATAAAGTCTATAAGTTGGAAAAAGGCATTTTTGCACTTTTTTGCATGAAAAAGGGGCAATAACTCTAGTGTTACTGATGTGATCTGACACAATAACAATCCCATCTGAGATTTTATGGTCATACACAAACTAGCCATGTTAGGTCAAGATTGAATACAAAAATGTAGTCTTTATCGCGATAACGGTCCAAATTGTTGTCGGCATACGTACGCCGGACGACGCCGCAGAGCTCCCCTATACCAATAGCTCACCGAGCACTATGTGCTCAGGTGAGTTAAAAAACGAATAAAGTTAATTCGAGCAAATGTTACAAGCTTAACATACGAGTATAAGGAGCAGCATAACATCATATTATGCGGTGATAAAGTAATAATGAAATCAATTAAAGTTAGAAGTTCTGCACAAAAAAACAATTAGCAACATTAGTACACGTGTCACCAGCATCCAGCAACAGTAGCAGCAATTGTTAAAGGGACTATGTCAGTGAAAAGGGCCCCAACGGGGCAACCTCAGTAAAAAATATGAAAATTAAAAATTAATATTGGCATATAATAATGTTTAAAATGATATACATGTACATGTAATGAAAAAATAGTTTATTCATTCTGAGAAAAACAATCATTATATAATAAAGGTCGTGTTTGTTTGGCCCTTTTCTTGTTTACACTTTGACGTCAGATTTGTGGGTATCCATAGTATGCACATCGATGTTTCGCATAGCGCAGTTGGTTACAGCGCTGTCTACTGTCATTTGTTCTTTCGACTCCGTCATCGTGAGAACACCCACTATTTTTCTTTATCGGTTTTTATCAAAATTATCATCATGTAGTAAATTATGCATACGTTATTTACTGTATATGCCTTCGTAGTGCTTATTTATTTAACATATTATCATTAAAATTGCAAAAGGAGATAACATTTGCGTTTACATAGTCCCTACAGTGGTAATGGTAGTGATGGTAGTAGTGGTGGTAGTAGTTGTAGTGTTAATATTACTAACAGTATTAGTAAAATTACGAAAGTAGTTGAGGTAGCAAGGACAGCAGCAGAAATAGCAGTAGTAGCAGCAGCAGCTGCAGCTGCAACAGTAGTGTCAGCACGAGTAGCTGCAAAAATAGTACTTCAGTAGTAACAGCAGTAGTAGTAGCAGCAGCAGTAGTAGCTGCAGAAGTAGAAGCAGCAATAGTAGCTGCAGTAGTAGCTGCAGCGGTAGCAGCCTCTGCAGGGGCAGCAGCTGCAGCATTTCATGACAAACATTTTATTTTATTAAAACTCGTATCTTAGTAATTTCATCTTTTGTTTCGACAGCTTTCTTTCGACCATATACCATATATTGAAAACGGTTACATATTGACCTCCTATCTATTTACATCATTTTATTCAATTTATTATTATTTTAAATTAATAAATGGCTGGTCAGACCAGAGGCACCGTCTACCCTACACTACCCTACACAACACTAGCCACACCTCTCTCCCAAGTCTCCCCACACTCTCACAGCAACTACTTGTGTCATCTGGTCTTTTTTAATTATTTATTTTTACTATTTTGTGTTATTATTATTATTATGTATTATTATTATTATGTATTATTATAATCATATTATTATTATTATATATTATTATTATTATTTATTATTATTATTATTATTATTTTGTATTTATATTATTATTTTGTATTATTATTATTATTATTAAAACTTTCTATTATTATTATTTTTGCAGTATTATGATCATTTTGTATTAGTATTATTGTTATTGATATTTGTTGATGCTGTTGTTATAATCACAATCATCATTATGATTACACTTTAGCAGCAGGGTAGCAGCAGCAGCAGCTGTAGTAGTAGTAGCAGCAGCAGCTGTAGTAGTAGTAGCAGCAGCAGCTGTAGTAGTAGTAGCAGCAGCAGCTGTAGTAGCAGCAGCAGCTGTAGTAGTAGTAGCAGCAGCAGCTGTAGCAGTAGTAGCAGCAGCAGTAATAGTAGCAGCAGCAGCTGTAGTAGTAGTAGCAGCAGCAGCTGAAGTAGTAGTAGCAGCAGCAGCAGCAGTAATAGTAGCAGCAGCAGCTGTAGTAGTAGTAGCAGCAGCAGCTGATGTAGTAGTAGCAGCAGCAGCTGAAGTAGTAGTAGCAGCAGCAGCTGTAGTAGTAGTAGCAGCAGCAGCTGAAGTAGTAGTAGCAGCAGCAGCTGATGTAGTAGTAGCAGCAGCAGCTGAAGTAGTAGTAGCAGCAGCTGTAGTAGTAGTAGTAGTAGCAGCAGCTGTAGTAGTAGTGGCAGCAGCAGCTGAAGTAGTAGTAGCAGCAGCAGCTGTAGTAGTAGTTGCAGCAGCAGCTGAAGTAGTAGTAGCAGCAGCAGCTGTAGTAGTAGTAGTAGCAGCAGCTGAAGTAGTAGTAGTAGAAGTAGTAGTAGCAGCAGCTGTAGTAGTAACAGCAGCAGCAGCACACATAGAAATATAGTTAATGTTAATGGCAGCAGTAGAAGCAGTCACTTTAGCATAGAAACAAGTTAGTTAGAACAGCAAATGTAAGTATAGCAGTAGTTTATTACTAGTAGTGGTAGCAGAAGAAGGAGTTGTTGTTCTTGCTGTTTTAATTGTATCAAAAGTTTGGTTGTTGTGGTTGATAATGATGCTGTTGCTGTTTGGTTTTGTTGTTGCTGGTTGCTGGTAAATTTATTTCATATTCCCTTACTAGTTTTACAACAAGAGCTGTCTCAGAACTTCGCGCTCAACTATTAAAACTGCTTTGTCAGAGTTATTGGCTTTGTCAGTACAAAAAGTGTCATATTTCTGCCAAAATGCTGGTCACATTCATGGGTTCATAACTGTGATCAATTATTTTGAGTTTCAAGTCAAAACCTCTTCTAGTTATCGTGAAATTTGACCTAAAGCAAAAATTGTTGAAATAACTCAAAGAAATCCTTGATAGAGTTACCTCATTTTGTCTACAGAATAAATCAATAACTGTGATGCAGTACTTTGGGTTTTAAGTTAATACCTCGTAAAGGTATTGAGAACGTTGACCTAAAGTGAAAATTGTAAGTTGAAAAGAAGGGTAATAAATCCAACAAAATCCTCCTTATGCACCATAAACAAGTATCTTGAGTTTCAATTTAATGTCTTTGATAGTTATTGAGAAATGTTATATTTAACAAAAAATGTCAAAATATTCTAAGTTGTAAGTTCAAACAAGGGCATATAACTCTGGAAATACAAATCACAGGGTCACCTGCCTTGTTGTAATGAATTACACTTTTGATAGTGAACAAGTATTGAACGTTTCAAATGGATAACTTTGATAGTTTTTTAGAAATGGACTCTCTGACGAAAAACTTAACCAAAAAAACTTTACCAAAATGCTTAAATAACGCAGACGCTGATGCAGACACAAACAACAGAGCGACGACAGAAACTCGACTTTTTCTTCGAAAAGTCGAGCTAGAAATTTTCATTCATAAAACATACTGACAGCAATATAACAAGAGCACCGCCTGTGGAAGCTATCGCTTGTATGATTAAAATTCTAAATTAACTTAACAATAGCTCGAAAACAAAATTAGTAATAAGTATGCTGAGAGATAAGGTTTTTGTCCTACACATTCCTCTTATTATACTGAATACGCATACCATTTATTAAACATATGGAGTCAGTTATCAAATGAGGAAGAACAATAATTGTTTCGAGTCAAAAAGGCTATAATTCAATCAAAATACATTACAGAGTTGTGGTTCTTGCCCTACAGACATATCGTACCATGCTGCATAAGTATACCAAGTATGACGCCTATAGGTCAAATAGTTTTCAAGACAAGTGGACATAGACAAAAAACTGAACAAAATAATATACCGGTAAGACGAAAAAGAACATAATTAAATCAAAATCAATGACAAAACGTATGGTTCTTGTCCTATATAAGTATTCATCTCACGCTGAATGAGTATACAAAGTTTGAAACGAAACCAAAACGAAAAACTAAACAAAAAAATCTATGTTGATAAAAGGGCCATAATTCAAACAAAATCCATGACAACAGTGGTTCTTCACGCTTAACAAATATACAAAGTTTGAAAACTGTAGGTGAAATAGTTTTCAAGGATAGTGTACCTAAACAACAACAAACAAGAGGGCCAAATGGCCATAAAGCATTCACCTGAGTATCAAGATCCGTGTCTTGTTGTTTCCGGAGAAGATTTAATGTCAGTTTGCTATTTAAGTGTATATAAACCATGCGACTCCGAGGTAATCGCCACCTTTACGCCAGGGGCATAATTTGGATCTATGTAGAGGACCACTATACAATGTTACAGACCAGATACGAAACTTCTGGTCCTTGTGGGTTCAGAGGAGAAGATTTAAAGAATCCACTAGCTACATAAGTCTATAGAAATCATGTGACCCTGGAGCGTGGCTTCTTTGGACCTGAGGGGCATAATTTAAACAATCTTTGTAGAGGAGCACAAAACGATGTTACATGCCAAATACGAAATCTCTTGGCCTTGTGGTTTCAGAGGAGATTTTAAAAGTCATTTTTCTATTTAAGTCTATATAAACCATGTAGCCCCAAGGGTAATTTTGCTATTTAAGTGTATACAAAACATGTGACCCCAGGGCCGTGGCCAGTTTTGATCCCAGGGAGAATAATTTGAACGAACTCTGTAGAGGACCACTAGAGGATGTCACATCAAATACGAAAGCTCTGAGCCTTGCGGTTCCAGAGATTTTTTAAACTTTTCACTTTTTAAATATATGTTTAGCTTTGGTGACCTACATTTGCAGCGGACCGGAACGATTTAAACAATTTTGAAAAATTGTCACCTACGGATTCGTCCTCTGAAATTTCGTGAAAATCTGCGAAGCGGTTGAGGAGATGTTGTTTGAATGAAAATGTTGACGAACGACGGAAAAAAGGCGGTTAAAAAAGCTCATCATGACCTAACAAAACAACAATACAAGTAAAACAAATACAAAACAAGGTATCAGACATAGCTGGAATGTCAACGTGTAATTAGTACCTAATAAATCAGTAACGTAGAACGGAAATACTATTTACCAATCAAACATATTTTGCCATTAACATTGTTGGTGCATTCCATAAATTAAATACCAATATATAAGCACATACTTGTTACTAGGCCGAAATTGCATACCGATGTTAAAAAAAAGACAACTATTCAATATAATAAATGCTGCATGTATCAGTAGAACAATTCATTTAACGAAACTCTTAGGCTTTTAGCCACACCTAAAGTTATTTTCAATACTAATGTTATTTCCATTCGTTTCCGTATTCAGAACAATTCCAGGTTCATGTTACATTGAAAAAAGTCTATCATCAGGTATCCATGTTTTCGTTGACATATTGTTGACTTGAATAAGTATACAAGTCTTTGTACTGGGCGCGTATTCACCAATCATTTCTTAGACTTCAGCATATAGAACAGACTAAGACTCAATAAACTATATGTGTCACAGACACGGATGACCCGACGATGCATGTTTGGACACAAAGGGCGTGTCGCCAACACTAATTTTGCCTCCACAAATGTATTTTCATATAAATTATACAACCGACAAAAAGGACAAAGGGCCTTAATTCTGCCCAAATTTGGTTGCAGCCAAAATTACTTTCTTTAAGATCACATACATCATAAGGTTGTACAGCTGTTAAAGTTTGAGCGCACTCCCCCAGCAGTTAAAAGATTCAAGTCCACACAAATATATAATGGGAAAAAGCAACAACAAAGGTCCATAATTTTTTTCAGCTGTAAAGGTTTCAGCTAAATCGACCCAGCAGTTAAAAGAGGAGTTGAGCACACAAATGTCTATAGTGATAAAAACAGCAAAGGGCCATAATTCTGCCAAAATTGGCCGCAGTGAAAATTTCTTCCTTTACGATCATCTACACATTAAGGTTCTTCAGCTGTAAAACTTTGAGCAAAATTGGACAAACAGTTAAAGAGGAGTTGAGCACACACAATTTCGGGACGTACGAACGGACAGACGGACGGACAAGTGCAACACTTAATGCCTCCCACTTTGTGGGGGCATAAAAATACTGCGTTGGCATACGGGTACTAATTTCGCTTACGCCGTTATGTCATTAACAAATCGTTCTAATTAAAGATACTGTAATTAGAGTAAGTAAATACCAAGTAAGATTCAAATCAACAACATTTTTAGAAAAGAAAAGTTCCGAGAGTATTCATTAATCATTCATCTTAAAGTCTAAGAATAGTTTGGCGATTACGGGCCTTGATATGAATTCGCAAATAAAATTATCTGTCGGTCTGTTTTTCTCTGATTCGTCGCTCACTTGTTGTTCTGCCATTCACGGAGTGTCACACAATTAATTGTTCGTTTTCCTTTGACGCTTCGATTGTTTGTTTTTCCATAAAGCGTTCATCTTTTGATCGCTAGGTGCTTTTCCATTCAGGTCATTTCTGCAAAAACAGAAATAACTATTAGATCTACAAACAGTCAGTGTGTGTGTATGCATAACAGTACCAATCATCATCATCGCAATCATCATCATCGTTGTCGTCAATAGCGTAATAATCAAAATTATTCACAAACAGCATCGCTGTTTAAGCACTTTATACTTGAGAAACAAAAGCGTGCATTTTTGTTAAATCAAGTGTGGTTATCAACATTAAGTTATAAATAAAGCATCACGTTTAACTATATTTTTAACAAATGAATGTCGATAAATTAAACGCTTTCAACAGCAGTTGACTTTATAAATAAAAATAACAACATATAATGAGTGTACAATATTATTTTTTTGCATGAATTAATTTACCATAGATGCTTGTGAAGTCGGTTGGTGTCTGTTGTGTTGTTATTGTTGTCGTCGTCCGCTGGTGCATGTTGTTGTTGTCGTTGTCGTCGTCTGTTGGTCTGCTGTGTTGTTGTTGTCGCCCATACATCAGTTTCCTGCGCATGCGTCACTGTGTTTATGCAGTAAAGAGTCAGTCTCGACTGCATCCCGTGGTAGTCTGCATCGAGAGCTGTATCATAAAGATAAATACTAGTATCATTTTATAACGAAACACCAATAAAACCCGAACATCATCATCAACACCACCATAATCATCACCACTACCATCATCATCACCATCATCATCACATTTATCATCATCCGCCCCACATCATCATTGTGGTTATTAATTACTCTGACTTCTAACCATCGTTGCTAATTTTATTGTTTTAATTTATTTCCAACAATTGTATATGAAGGAAACATTTAATAAACCGAAAACCTGTTGATTTCCTGTCTGTTGGTATCCATCTCCGTTTGTCGTCTGCATCCATCCATCTCCGTTTGTCGTCTGCATCCATCCATCTCCGTTTGTCGTCTGCATCCATCCATCTCCGTTTGTCGTCTGCATCCATCCATCTCCGATTGTCGTCTGTATCCATCCACCTCCGTTTGTTGTCTGCATCCATCTACGTTTGTTGTTTGCATCCATCTACGTTTGTTGGTTGCATCCATCTCCATTTGTCGTTTGCATTAATCTCCATTTGTCCCGTATGTTGTCTGCATCTACTTCCATTTGTCCCGTTGTTGTCTGCATCCATCTCCATTTGTCGACTGTATCCATCCTCATTTGTCACGTTTGTTGTCTGCATCCATCTCCGTTTGTCGTCTGCATCCATCACCGTTTGTTGTCTGCATCTATCTCCTCCATTCGTCCCGTTTGTCGTCGGCATCCATCTCCGTTTGTTGTCTGCATTCATCTCCATTTGTCCCGTATGTTGTCTGCATCCATTTCCATTTGTCCCGTTGCTGTCTGCATCCATCACCGTTTGTTGTCTGCACCCATCTCCATGTGCCGTCTGCAACCATCTCCATTTGTTCCTTTTGTAGTCTGCATCCATATGCGTTTGTGGTCTGCATCCATCTCCGTTTTTCGTCTAAATCCATCTCCGTTTGTCGTCTGCATTAGGGTCGGATTGTCATCTGCAACGAGCTCCCGTGCGAACATATTCATTCAATAATAGGCTTATTCCAATATATCGTTACTCCCAATATTGCGCATCAGTTGTTTTCTTCAGGTATTTTAATATTAAAGAACGACAAATAGAACCTTTTTTTTTATTAAACAAGGTTATACTTTGCGCAAATGCAAAATTAATGTAATGTATGTTTAATTACCGTATCAATAACCGTTTTTGTTTGTGGTGTCCGTTGGTTGTTATTGTACATTGGTTGCGCAAGCGTCATTGCGTGTCGTCTGAATCAAGTTCCGGTTTTCGTCTGCAGATAGCTGCGGATGTTGTCTGCTGATTGTTTTCTGCTATTAGTCTGTCTGCTGTATCGCCAACCTACAGAATAAAACACTTCCATTACGAGCATTTTTATCTCTTTTTTTCTTCAATTTTATGAATCACAGAAAGCCTCATGGTTTTATGCATTGTTATTGATATTAATATGTCCGGTCATCATTTATAGGCAGATTAAGTCATGGCGGAAGCGGAGTACGTCGCCCGTAAAATTCCCAAGATTCGCCTTTTTACAATTCCAATTCACAATTACTTAAGCTTCCAATTATTTTTTTTCATCAATATAATGTTATCACACATAAACAAAACTGAAAATTGTCGTATGGCCGAAAGCTGCCTCCTCTCCCCATCAAATCACCCAGATGTGACGTGTGTTAAATGAAATATCTCATATTTTAGTTGCACAGATGTCTATTAACCGTCGTCGTCGAATACCCACGTGTGATATGCCGTTACACTCTATAATCAAATGTTGTATACGTAATGAATCAAGCCTGGGTTACCGAGGATGATTAACCGTACACCCCATTAGCAAATTAAGCTGTTTACATTGTTTGCAAAGGGAGAGATCCTATTTGAAATGTAAATAAAACAACACTATACTGTGCATGCTCATCAGCTCAGTTGGTTTCCATAGTAAAGTTTCCATCATTGTCGTCATGGTGACAGTATCTTCGTCTGCATCTAGATCGGATTGTCATCTGCAAGCATCGTCTGAAAATCTAGACAGTATAAAGTTTATGTACCAGTAAATGGTAGGGCATCCGTTTGTGGTCCGCTCGAAAGCAGGCCTTATATCAAATAGTTTCTTCGTCATAAAGAGGCATTTCTCATTTATATAACGGACTCGCGTTTCAAATTATTCCCTGAAAACGACGCGTGTCCTGGGCATTTTCATGTATCGTGACACCGAATTACTTCAAATTGGCATTTCAACAGTATCTATAGACAGGAAGAGCTTTTTTCGAAATCTCGAATGCATTTTGCGTATCTTGGTGATGGTGGTATATGGGTGACTGCAATCAAGTGATATTGATATTTGTAAAAGTAACATTTTTTTTATTTCAAATTTTTCGAAAGTAGAGGTACGCATCTTTCTAAAGAGTCCATAATTGTAACACTCTGGAATAAAGGAAGGCGATGAACAAAGGACATGGCTTTTTGCTCTTTTACTATGCGACCATGTGTAGATTTGATGTACTGGTGTAGAATTTACCAAGAGCTGTCAGAGAACAGCGCGCTCGACTTTACGACTTATTTCAGTTGCAGGTACATATTTTGGAAAGTGGAATGGGATAAATTTGTTGAAATACAAAACCGAGTTATGGCAATTATTTCATCAAATTATTCCTATTAAGATTCAAGTGAAAACCTTCCTTACTAGATTTAATTATTTTTTGTGTGTAGTTTTGAAGTTGTAAGAGTTTTGAATATAAACATAACATAGACAAAATACAAAACAAAGTTAAAGGGAATGTTGCTCCTGACACTGAAGTAGATGACAGAGTTCAAAGTTTCAAGTGAATAACTTACGTAGTTCTGCATTTACAACACTTGAATATAAACTTTAATAAGAATATCTATGAGAAAAGGGGTCATTACTCTGTCAAAATACTAAACAGAGTTATACGGAATGTTGCCCCTTATATTGGAGTCGATGACATAGGACTATTCCAATTTTCAAGTGAATAACTTGTGTAGTTTTGCAGTTACAAAGTTTTTGAATATAAACGCTAACCAGAAAAGGGGCATAATTTTATCACAACACAAAACAGAGTTATGGGGAATGCTGTCCTTAATACTGGAGTTGATGACAAAGGTATATTCCAAGTTTCAAAAGTGAATAACTTATGTAGTTTTGAAGTTACAAGACTTATGAATAAAACTGTTTTAACAAATTCAGACGCGGACGCCGACACCGACGCCGGGGCAAGTAGGAAAGCTCACATATTCTTCGAATAGTCGAGCTAAAATAATACTTAGCTTTGGTTATCATGGTCATCCATTGTCGACTGTATCCATCACCTGTGGTCCACTGCAGCGAACTCTTAGATATCTCTGCCTAAAATTGCTTGTTTGCTGCATCGAGCACCGGTATCGTCTGCATCGTCTAAAACAATCTCATCATGCAACAGTATAACAATAAAACTTAGCTCGTGTCGTCTTTGCCGTCCATTGTCGAATGCATTTGGCCTTTGATTGTCGTCTGCATGGAGCAAATCTGAGGGCTCGGGATGTCGTCGAAATCGAGGTCGACGAAACGATTTTTTTACCACTTATGGCGCCACCTCAGATAGCAAGCTGAAATATCAAAACATTGGATATGTAGTATACTTATGATCGCGATTCATATTACATGTAATTTTATATTTTCATTCATTTCTTTATTATTGTCATTATTATTGTCTTTAACATAAATGGCAATCAAAACGTTGGACATTTCGAGCTCAAGCACATGTTTTCCACCCCATTGTATTATCGTCAGAAAAGACTCGTATTTATTCCTTTCAACCACCAGGTCTTGACCCTAACAAGCCAGACGGCAAGGTGGGGGCGCCCTGTCCATCTTGTCGCCTGATTTGACAGAGACTTGGCTCGACAATTCGCAGAAACAACATAAAAGTATTTTCCGACTTTTAAATTAATCTAATTAAAATACAGTGTGAATTCTAATAACTCATAAATGTCCATGCATCAAAGATCAAATACGTTTACTCCCCAAACCCGAATTTCGAGTCAAAAGATGCCATTTATGTAAGCAATTTCGTAAGGGTATATTTTGTAAGCAATTTCGTAAGGGTATATTTAACGGTCGGGACTGAAACTTAGACGCTGAAGATTTCACACTTTCTAAAATTAGTAATATATATTTAACATTTATCTAAATTAATTAATTAAAGTTCCTCAAGTGGTAGTGACCACATTACAGACTTGCAAATTTTGGTGTACGTGAATAATTATGTGATATAACAATGACTTATCTGTTGCTGATATCCAATAGAAACCGGCCTCGTTCCGGCAATCGTTTCGAAACACGAGAGCATCGTCGACACGAGGAATGCATCTGCATGAGATCGATGAAACCTATGAACGTGGTGACCCAGACTGGAACCGGAAATAAGCGTCTATAGGAGGCAGATTCACTTTGGGTCACGTGACATAAAATTAAAACAACTTTGGGTTTAGTACAATAATGTTTATGTTTTGAAACTGAACGGTTGTCGTTATCCAAAAATCGCCATTTCTCAATAGATAAATTGTAAATGTTACATAATATTTTTGAGTTCTGAAGTTTAACTGTGCAACGTTCTGCGAAGCGCAGCAAGTGTTTCACTATTTCGTAAATTCGAGGTGCAAGTATTAGTAATGTACACTGGTTTATTTTTTTATATTTAATATACTGGAATAAAAAAAAAAAATATCGAAACTTTACAACGAGTTGACCTCATTTAACTCCCCGTTTCAGTAATATACCCCGGTACAGTAATATACAAAGATGTACACAAAAGTTACATAACACAATCGAGTCATTCCATATAAAAGATTTAAAAATGAAATACTGAATTTTCGTACAAATTAACATCGCAAAAATATCTCTTTCCGTACAAAATAAATTAAAAACATAAGACTTACATGTACTTGATTATCTTGTATAGCCACATGCTCAATTTTCTTTGTTGAAGTAATCCGCTCTGTAAGATTGTATGACATCCATCTTGCTCGAGAACAACGCAACAAACGATGAGATTCGCGCCCTTTTTAATGTATTCGTGCGCAGGAAGCATCGACCAATCAAAATCAAAGTCTTAACATTCGAAACCCAATCAAAAACATCGATGCAAATTTTAAGTCAATCAGTTGTGCTGAATACTCATCGAAATACACGTGGAAAACGCCCGGAGTAAATGTGTACTGTTAAAAAGAACTGGAGAAAATTAATCTGATTCTTCTACGCTGTGTTTATATGTCTGCCCATAAACACGTGGGTCGTCCAATTAGGCCATACCAATGTAATTCTATGTTTAGCGTCCTCGGGCTGGTAGGTTTTTGGATGACTGAACGAAAAAAACAAAACAATTTTGACAATGTGAACAAGAGGGCCACGGTGGCCCAAAGCGCTCACCTGAGAACTGGTACACATGAAGACCATACTGTTGTGACAGGTTTGAAAATTAAGGTATCTGAACAAAACGCAAAGGGGGATAGGATCAATTTTGATTTAAAACATCGGTTAGTGCGATGGGCTTACTAAAGTATGAGTTGGGTAGTGGATGAGCGTCTTTTTGCTAATGGTTCTCAAATCATTTTTCTTGATACTCTTACCTGACCCTTTTTCATTTAGTCATTGACAATTCTGGAAAATGCAGAAACAGTAGATTTTGATGTCTTTTTCGCAAACAGTTTTGGAGAACTAGTTGCAATGCGATAATTGCGATTGCTGTGCTATAATGTAATGTTTTGCTTTTTCTTTGATAATTTTCTTCCAATGATAATAAATAAAGTTATGCAGGCTCTGAAGACATCAATGTTGGATGTTCAAATAACTGCATGCAAGTCTTGCGACTGTTGGAAATCAAATTTTATCAATCCATTTTTATGGTCATGCACAAACTGTGTAAGTTTGGTCAACATTGAATCAAAAATTGTGTGTGCAAGCAAATCATCGAAAACTTGTTGAATTTTTTTTTCAAAACACAAGGGGCAATACTTCTGGCTTTTCTGGCCCGATCATGCTTATATTCGACTTCACCTGTAGTCTTACGTTCATAGACAAACTGTACACGATTGGTGAAGATTGGATGAAAAATGAAGTCTCTATCCTGAACTATGTCCATTTTTGCATATTTTTTTCACAGACAAAGGGGAATAACTCTGGTGTTTCTGGTCCGATCTTGCTTATATTCGACTTCACCTTTAATCTTATGGTCATAGACAAACTGTGCAAGATTGGTGAAGATTGGATGAAAAATGAAGTCTCTATCCTGAATAATATCTATTTTTGCAATTTTTTTTACAAACAAAGGGCAATAATTCTGATGTTTCTGGTCCGATCTTGCTTATATTCGACTTAAACTGTAATCTCATTATAATAAACAAACTGTGCAAGATTGGTGAAGATTGGATGAAAAATGAAGTCTCTATCTTGAATAATGTCCATTTTGTATTTATTTTTTTCATAAACAAAGGGCAATAACCCTGGTGTTTGAAACACGATCTGGCCCATTTTTGGCGTCTGCTGTGATCTGATGGTCATACACAAACTGTGGAAGTCTATACGTTGGAAAAGGGCATTTTTGCACTTTTTTTTGCATGAAAAAGGGGCAATAACTCTGGTGTTGCTGGTCTGATCTGACCCAATAACAATCCCATCCGAGATTTTATGGTCATACACAAACTGTGCAAGTAAGATCAAGATTGAATAAAAAATGTTGTCTTTATCGTGATAACGGACCAAATTGTTGAAGGCATACGGACGATTGACGACAGACGACGCCGGAGAGGTCCCCTATACCAATAGCTCAACGAGCACCTGAGTGAGCTCAAAATCGAGTCGGAGAGCATATACAAAATGGGGAAATTGACTTGTAGGTGTTTTTAACAATATTTGTATAAATATTGTGCAACTAGTCAATTTACACAGTTAATGGCCTTATGTATTTATTCACATTGCTTCAGTTAATGTTATAATTATAAATATAATAAATTGCGCATTATTTCATGAGAAAATGTTTTCCAAACTTTGAAAAGGGATGCACATAATAAATGCAAATTAATGAAATATACAGTAAATAATTACGATTACGTCATATTGATTCGTTGATTTAAAAAAAAATGAAGTTGGCGTCATTTATATATTTCTTTTTCAATTAAGCTGACGTCATATTGAATTGTAATTATTTATTGACGTCACTATTGAACGCGCGTGTGAATGTAAGTTGCGGGAAGATGGGCGGAGAATAGAAGAATAGAGGATACTTGTTGATTTCGGTGTAAGATCGTATTTTATTTCACGAGTGTTCATAGAAAATGACATTTTTTTATGATCACTAGTGAAATAAAATAGATCTTAATTTCTATTAACACTAGTGAAATAAAATACGATCCTACACCGAAATCAATACATTTTCTTTGTCCACCACACATATTTCAAGTGTGTTCCGCCATGATTCGGACAGTTCAGCATAACGTAACACTTTTGTGATATGTAAACAGTACACAGACTCTATGTTGATAAGCAGTTTGCATGGTTGACAATATCTTTTTCGGATTAAGAAAACATTGTTTAATCTATGGTTATATGCGTTACACTGACTTACATTGTTTTATCCAATTATTTACTTTGTCGAAAGAAATATAATGTGGATTTCGAGGCTTCAATTTTGTTTGATATCGGCTGGGTTTTGTGTGTGTGCTTGACAAAATTAGCATGTAATTCCACTTTTTCCTCGTGCGCAGTTTGACATTCATACATATATTCGGAGAACGCTTTCCGCATCGGTCGATATTGACATTCACGAGGAAACCGTGCAACGCGGGGGTATTACAGCCAGGGCCCGTATTTAACAGATTCTTAAGCCATTCTTAACTTAAGTTGAAAAAATAATCAAATTTAGAATTTGAAACAGCTCGCATTACTATGGGCAGAGGGAAGTAACCGCTGCGAGGAGCATGGAGAAATTCTCAACTGGTTCCGAATAAAGCTCGTATTTATCCATTCCGGCTCGAAGTTCCAAGTTATCATAGTAAAGCCGAATATCGCATCCGTAAATAATTAACTGGCAGTTCAAGGACAGTTAACTGCATTAAATTCGACTAAATGTTCGATGTTAAATAAAGTTATTCAAGGACAGCTAAATGCATTAAATTCCGCTAAATGTTGGATGTTAAATAACGTCATTCAAGGACTGTTAAATGCATTAAATTCAGCTAAATGTTCGGTGTTCAGTAACGTAATTCAAGGACTGTTAACTGTATTAAATTCTGCTAAATGTTCGACGTTAAATTAAGTTATTCAAGGAATGCTGAATGCATTAAATTCAGCTAAAATGTTGGATATAACAACGTAATTCAAGGACTGCTAAATGAATTAAATTCAGCTAAATGTTATATGTTAAACAACGTAATTCAATAACTGCTCAATGCATTAAATTCAGCTAAATGTTCGATGTTAAACAACGTAATTCAAGGGCTGTTTTGCTAAAAAATACTAATAGTTCATTTTAAATAACTGACTCACTTTTAAATTTTAAATGCAAAATACCACCAATCTATCGAATAATAACAGTAATCGCGTATTATTTTTGTTTATATCATTAAAATAAGCAGCATTATTCCATTACTGAAATTTTCTCAAGTATAAACTGTGAAAACACGGCAAACACGATCATTGCTTTGTCTTCAATTAATCACTCATCATTACATGAACGGGTCCGCTAATTGATTAACTGGCGGTGAATCAGCGATATCCGACTGGTTGATGAGAATTACTTAGATCCGAGACTGAAGTAGCCGACACCACTCACTGAACACCCCTGTTACCAGCCACTATATAGACCTGGAAGAGGCACATCTTACCATACTTCACTTACTCGCTCCATTAGAAATACATTTCGCATCACAACGATGGCTCCACAAATTGAAGACATTAGTATGGAAGCTGTAATGTTAAACAGTTCGATGACTGTCTTTCCACGGTTTACAGATAATGAAAGAAAAAGAAGCACGCCTACTAAGCGCAAGTTGGACACAAGTGACTTGAAGCAAAGATGTAAGCGTTTGTGTTCTCCTCAAATAAATCGCAATGACGTCATCACGGAAGTAACAGAAACATCGATAGCAAGCGTCATCGAGGCCGTTGAACGTCTTTCGACAGAGCCACGTCTCGTTGCAGATGGATCACGTGACAACGTTCTGCCGACCGTCGTTGGGAAGCACAAGGACCTGAACGCAATATCGCCGGCAACAATGTCGGATGTTCTGAACGGCGTATATGGCAGCCATATTGACCACGTGACCATCATAGACTGCAGGTACCCGTATGAGTATGAAGGAGGACATATAGAGGGCGCTATCAACTTGTACACCAAACAATCCATCAAATAATTCTTGGAGACAAATGTGACGTCATCATACAAAAATCACGTGCTCATCTTCCACTGTGAGTTCTCGTCTGAGCGGGGTCCGAAAATGTACCGCTATCTTAGATCGCTGGATCGTAACCTGAATATCGATTCGTACCCGCGACTGGACTTTCCAGAAATATACGTCCTCGAGGGCGGATACAAAGCATTCTTCAACACGCACAGACAGAACTGCTTTCCACAGATGTATACGCCCATGTTGCACACGGAACACTCCGAAGATTTACGTCACTTCCGGGTCAAGTCAAAATCTTGGGCAGCTGGTGACAAACCGCGTCTTAGGTCGCGACTAGCCGGAAATGCTACGAAACTGTGCTTCTAATGACCACTGGTTATATTTGTTAATGAACCTAGAAAGCGCTGTTTCCAACAATTTATATACATGATATATTACCGATGTTTATTATTAGATATTTGTTAATGAGTCAAAACGTGCTATTTATGCTTGTTACATGCGAAGATTTTTGATGATGCATTTTTATGAACGAATAAAATGTCAAATATGAAACTTACGTTTTGGTTCTATTTAACCATCGAATTTTGGCTAAATATCAGTAGATGTAAGATTTGTTTACTGTTTGAGTAATTCCACTGCGACTGAACATGTATGGCGATGAGATATAGACGACATACATTATAATTCAGGATAATAATGATTATGTTCAACAGTTGGTATTTTGTTGCAGTTGAAGAGATCATAAACAAACAGCCCAGGGGCCATATTCCAGAAAAATCTTAAGTTTATCTTAAAATATTTTCGCTAAAGTCCCAATTTATGTAAAGCAATACTTTTTAAATTACATATAAATTAATGAATCCAATTATAGATAAGTAAATAGTAGTTAATCCTTTGTTGACAATTAGTGTCCATTTATTAGAATTACATGTATACATGGAATAAAATGCTTACGAAAAATTATGATTTTAAAGCTAAAGACAAGTTTTCACTTAAGATGTTTCTGAAATATGCCCCTGAGTTGATCACTGGATATTTTTCGTTCATATGCGGTTTTAGAGGGGGAGTGTGTGTGTGTGTGTGGAGGGGGGTGGGGGCATTAGAGTATTTCAATTTTTCAAACTCAAAATATATTAAAACATATGCATGTCGTTGCCGTTTATGTTTTTCAATCAATTTATTGTCACAACCAAGCCCATTCTTCGATATTTTCGTTACATGGAATAAAATGCTTACGAAAAATGATGACTTTCCTGCGCATGCTTCATTGTCGTCATGGTGACAAGATATTCGTCTGCATGTAGATCGTATCGTCTGAAAATCCAGACAGTATGAAGTTTATATACCAGTACATGGTAGGGCATCCGTCTGTGGTCCGCTCGAAAGTGGCATTTCTCATAACGGACTCGCGTTTCAAATTATTCCCTGAAAACGACGCGTGTCCTGGGCATTTTCATGTATCGTGACACCAAATTACTTCAAATTGGCATTTCAACAGTATCTATAGACTGAACGAGCTTTTGTCGAAATCTCGAATGCATTTTGCGTATCTTACGGGTGACTGCAATCAAGTGATATTGATATTCGTAGAAGTAACATATTTTTTTCTATTTCAAATTTTTCGAAGTAGAGGTACACATCTTTCTAAAGAGTCCAGATTTATATCACTCTGGAATAAAGGAAGGCGTCGAACAACGCAATGGGTTTTTGCTCTTTCACTATGCGACCACGTTTAGATTGGATTTACTGGTGTAGAATTTACAAAGAGTTGTCAGGTTTCAGATAACAGCGCGCTCGACTTAACGACGTATTTCAGTTGCCGGTACATACTTTGGAAAGTGGAAGGGGGATAAATTTGTTGAAATACAAAACGGAGTTATGGCAATTATTTCATCAAATTATTATTAAGTTTTAAGTGAAAACCTTATTTACTAGATATAATAAGTTGTGTAGTTTTGAAGTTGTAAGAGTTTTGAATATAAACATAACATAGACAAAATACAAAACAGAGTTAAAGGGAATGTTGATCCTGACACTGGAGTAGATGACAGAGTTCAAAGTTTCAAGTGAATAACTTACGTAGTTCTGCATTTACAAAACTTAAATATGAACATTAATAAGAAAATCTATGTGAAAAGGGTTCATTATTCTATCAAAATACAAAAACAGAGTTATAGGGAATGTTGCCCCTAATATTGGAGACGATGACAACGTCTGTTCCAATTTTCAAGTGAATAACTTGTGTAGTTCTTTACTTTATCACAACACAAAACAGAGTTATGGGGAATGCTGCCCTTGATACTGGAGTTGATGACAAAGGTATATTCCAAGTTTCAAAAGTGAATAACTTATGTAGTTTTGAAGTTACAAGACTTATGAATATTATTTTTTTAACAAATTCAGACGCGAACGCCGACACCGACGCCGGGGCGAGTAGGAGAGCTCACCTATTATTCGAATAGTCGAGCTAAAATAATACTTAGCTTTGGTTATCGTGGTCATCGATTGTCGACTGTATCCACCACTGCAGCGAACTCTTAGATATCTCTACCTATAATTGTTTGTTCGCTGCATCGAGCACCAGTATCGTCTGCATCGTCTACGAATATCTCATCAAAAGTACAAACGCATAAATAAAGCTTAGCTCGTGACATCTTCGTCGTCCATTGTCGACTGCATTTGGCCTCTGATTGTCGTCTGCATGGAGAAAATCTAAGGGCTCGGGATGTGGTCGAAATCGAGGTCGACGTAAACGGCTGTTCACCACTTATGACGTCACCTCAGATAGCAAGCTGAAATATCAAAACATCAGATATGATCGCGTTTCATATTAATTATATATTTTCATATATGTATCTATTATCAATATTATTATTGTCATTATTATTGTTATTAACATAAATGACAACTGAAACGTTGGAGATTTCGAGCTTAAGTATTATGTTTTCCATCCCATATTTTATCATCAGAAAAGACTCATATTTATTCCTTTGAACCACCAGGTCATGACCCTGACAAGCCAGACGGCAGGGTGGGGGCGCCCTTTCCATCTTGTCGCCTGATTTGACATAGCCTTGGCTTGACCATTCGCAGAAACAACATAAATATATTTTCCGACGTTTAAATTAATATAGTTAAAATACAGTGTGAATTCTAATTACTCATAAATGTACATCAAAGTTTAAATTCGTTTACTCCCCAAACCCGAATCTTTAGTCAAGAGTTGCCATTTATGTAAATAATTTAGACAGGGTATATTCAACGGTCATGACATTTTTAAACATGTGAAATTTCCAGCGTCTAATATAAATAATATGACTTATAAATAAACGTTATTTGATTAGATTTTAATATTTAAAAGATTCTTAAGCCAGTCTTAACTTAAGTGGAAAAAATAGTCAAATTTAAAATTTGAAGTTGAAACACTATGCGTTGGAACAGCTCGCATTACTATGGGCAGAGGGAAGTAACTGCTGCAAGGAGCATCGAGAAATTCTCAACTGGTTCCGAATAAGATCGTATTTCATCCATTCTGGCTCGAAGCCCCAAGTTATCGTAGTAAAGCCGAATATCGCATCCGAAAATAATTAACTGGCAGTTTAAGGACAGTTATCTGCATTAAATTCGGCTAAATGTTGGATGTTAAATAAAGTTATTCAAGGACAGCTAAATGCATTAAATTCCGTTAAATGTTGGATGTTAAATAACGTAATTGAAGGACTGTTAAATGCATTAAATTCAGCTAAATGTGCGGTGTTCAGTAACGTAATTCAAGGACTGTTTAGCTGTATTAAATTCAGCTAAATGTTCGACGTTAAATTAAGTTATTCAAGGAATGCTGAATGCATTAAATTCAGCTAAATGTTCGATGTTAAACAACGTAAATTAAGGACTGCTAGATGAATTAAATTCCGCTAAATGTAATATGTTAAACAACGTAATTCAATAACTGCTCAATGCATTAAATTCAGCTAAATGTTCGATGTTAAACAACGTATTCAAGGACTGTTTTGCTGAAAAATACTAATAGTTCATTTTAAATAACTGACTCACTTTTAAATTTTAAGTGCAAAATACCAGCAATCTATCGAATAACAGTAATCGCGTATTATTTTTGTTTATTTCACTAAAATAAGCAGCATTATTCCATTACTGAAATTTTCTCAAGTACAAACTGTGAAAACACGGCAAACACGATCATTGCTTTGTCTTCAATTAATCACTCATCATTACATGAACGGGTCCGCTAATTGATTAATTGGCGGTTAATCAGCGATATCAGACTGGTTGATGAGAGTTACTCAGATCCGAGACTGAAGAAGCCGACACCACACACTGAACACCCCTGTTACCAGCCACTATATAGACCTGCAAGAGGCAAATGTTACCATATTTCACTTACTCGCTGTATTAGAGATACATTTCGCATCACAACGATGGCTCCACAAATTGAAGACATTAGTATGGAAGCTGTAATGTTAAACAGTTCGATGAATGTCTTGCCAAGGTTTACAGATAATGAAAGAAAAAGAAGCACGCCTACTAAACGCAAGTTGGACACAAGTGACTTGAAGCAAAGGTGTAAGCGTTTGTGTTCTCCTAGAATAAATTGCAATGACGTCATCACTGAAGTAACAGAAACATCGATAGCAAGCGTCATCGAGGCCGTTGAACGTCTTTCGACAGAGCCACGTCTCGTTGCAGATGGATCACGTTACAACATTCTGCCGACCGTCGTTGGGAAGCACAAGGACCTGAACGCAATATCGCCGGCAACAATGTCGGATGTTCTGAACGGCGTATATGGCAGCCATATTGACCACGTGACCATCATAGACTGCAGGTACCCGTATGAGTATGATGGAGGACATATAGAGGGCGCTATCAACTTGTACACCAAACAAGCCATCAAAGAATTCATGGAGACAAATGTGACGTCATCATACAAAAATCACGTGCTCATCTTCCACTGTGAGTTCTCGTCTGAGCGGGGTCCGAAAATGTACCGCTATCTTAGATCGCTGGATCGTAACCTGAATATCGATTCGTACCCGCGACTGGACTTTCCAGAAATATACGTTCTCGAGGGCGGATACAAAGCATTCTTCAACACGCACAGAAAGAACTGCCTTCCACAGAGCTATACGCCCATGTTGCACACGGAACACTCCGAAGATTTACGTCACTTCCGGGTCAAGTCAAAATCTTGGGCAGCTGGTGACAAACCGCGTCATAGGTCGCGACTAGCCGGAATTGCTACGAAACTGTGCTTCTAATGACCACTGGTTGTATTTGTTAATGAACCTGGAAAGCGCTTTTTCCAACTATTTATATACATGATATAATACCGATGTTTATTATTAGATATTTGTTAATGAGTAAAGAAGTGCTATTTATGCTTGTTACATGCGAAGATTTTTGATGATGAATTTTATGTACGAATAAAATGTCAAATATGAAATTACCTATTGTTATGTACAGCCTCGTTCAATATGGATTTGGCTGTGCACCATCACATTGTATTGCACAGCTAAAAAGTCCATATTTGTTTATATTAAATATTTCTCTAAATTAAATTATTCCTCAAGTGGTAGTGACCACATTACAGACTTGCACATTTTGATTTACGTAAATAATTATGTAATATCATAATGACTCATCTGTTGCTGGTATCCAAAAGCAACCGGCCTCGTTCCCGCAATCGTTACGAAACAGGAGAGCCGCCGTACCGAGGAATGCGTCTGCACGAGTCCCATGAAACCTGTGGACGTGGCGACACACACTATAGCCGGAAGACAGCGTCAATAGGAGGCAGATGAACGTCGTGTCTTTGGATCACGTGACATAAAATGAAAACGAATGCGTCTGCACGAGTTCGATGAAACCTGTGGACCTGTGGGTTTAGTACAATAATGTTTATTAATCGAAACTGAACGGTGAACGTGGTTCCAAAATCGCAATTTTTCAATAGATAATGCTCTTGTAAAATTGTAAATGTTACGTCATAATTTTGCGTTCAGAAGTTTAACTGTGCAACGTTTTGCGAAACGCAGCAAGTGTTTCACGATTTCGTAAATTCGAGTTGCAATTAATAACATTATACAAAGATGTTCACAAAAGTTACATACCACAATTCCATATTAAATAGATATGGAAAATGAACTACTGAATTTTTGTACAAATAAACTTCGCAAAAATATATCTTTTCGTTCAAAATAACTTTGAAACATAAGACTTACATGTACTTGATTATCCTTAAAGCCACATGTCCAATATTCCTTTTTGAAGTAGTCGGCTCTGTTAGAATTTATGGTATCAATCTTGCTCGAGAACAACGCAACAAACGATGAGTTTCGCGCCCGTTTTTAATGTATTCGTGCGCAGCAAGCATCAACTGTCAAAATCAACGTCTTAACATTCGGAACTGAATCAAAAAAATCGATGCACATTTTAAGTCAATCAGTTGTGCTGAACACACGTCGAAATACACGTGGA
This sequence comes from Congeria kusceri, assembly GCA_027627225.1. Lineage (NCBI taxonomy): Eukaryota > Metazoa > Mollusca > Bivalvia > Myida > Dreissenidae > Congeria > Congeria kusceri. Next base: position 3,750,164 of record CM051034.1, on the reverse strand, counting down.
AAACGCCCGGAGTAAATGTGTACTTTTAAAACGAACTTGTGAAAATCAATCAGATTATTCTACGATGTTTTTATATGTCTGCCCATAAACACGAAGGTCGTTCAATAATGTCGTATTTTTCACTTCGCTTGAGTTAATATTATAATTGTAAACAAAATAAATTGCGCATTATTTAATGAGATGTTTTCCAAACGTTGAAACGCAATGCACATAATACATGCAATTAATGAAATATACAGTAAACAATTAAGATTACGTCATATTGATTCGTTGATTTTTAAATGAAGTTGGCTTCATTCTTTCTTTATTTTCCGAATGAAGCTGAGGTCATATTGAATTGTAATTATTTATTGACGTCACTATTTTAAAACACGCGTGTGAAGGTAAGTTGCGGGAAGATAGGCTATTAGAGGATATTTGTTGATTTCGATGTAAGATCGCATTTTATTTCACGAGTGATCATATAAAATGATAGTTCACATTGTTTTAGAACAAGTTCCGAAAGTATTGACCACGTATATAATGTATATATGTTCGTTTTTTTAGATCATGTACTTTGTACTTATCTCGAATAAAACTCTTGTCTTGTCTTGTCTTATATATGATCACGATTCACGGGTGAAATAAAATACTATCTTACACCGAAATCAACAAATGTTCTCGTTATTTTTTTTTCACCACACATAATTCACGTGTTTTCCGTCGTGATAAGGAGAGTTCAGCATAGCGTAACACTTTTCCGATATGTAAACTGTACACTGACTCTCTGTTGATAAGCAGTTTGCATGGTTGACAATATCTTTTTCGGATTAAGAAAACATTGTTTAATGTATGGGTGTATGCGTTACACTAACTTTAATTGTTGTATCCAATTATTTACTTTGTCCAAAGAAATATAATGTGGACATCGAGGCTTCAATTTTGGTTGATATCGGCTGGGTTTGTGTGTGTGTGTTTGACAAAATTAGCTTGTAATTCCACGCTTTCCTCGTGCGCACTTTGACATTCATACATATATTCGGAGAACGCTTTTCGCATCGGTCGATATTGACAATCAAGAGGAAATCGTGCAAAGCGGGGGTATTACAGCCAGGGGCCGTATTTAAAAGATTCTTAAGCCAGTCTTAACTTAAGTGGAAAAAATAGTCAAATTTAGAATTTGAAGTTGAAACTATGCATTGGAAGAGCTCGCAATATTATGGGCAGAGGGAAGTAACCGCTTCGAGGAGCATGGAGGAATTCTCAACTGGTTCTGAATAAAGCTCATATTTTATTAATGCCGACTCGAAGTTCCAAGTTACCATAGTGAAGCCGAATACCGCATCCGAAAATAATTAACTGGCAGTTCAAGGACAGTTAATTGCATTAAATTCGGCTAAATGTTCGATGTTAAATAAAGTTATTCAAGGACAGCTCAATGCATTACATTCCGTTAAATGTTGGATGTTTAATAACGTAATTCAAGGACTGTTAAATGCATTAAATTCAGCTAAATGTTCGGTGTTCAGTAACGTAATTCAAGGACTGTTAACTGTATTAAATTCAGCTAAATGTTCGACGTTAAATTACGTTATTCAAGGAATGCTGAATGCATTAAATTCAGCTAAATGTTCGATGTTAAACAACGTAAATTAAGGACTGCTAGATGAATTAAATTCAGCTAAATGTTATATGTTAAACAACGTAATTCAATAACTGCTCAATGCATTAAATTCAGCTAAATGTTCGATGTTAGACAACGCAATTCAAGGACTGTTTTGCTGAAAAATGCTAATAGTTCATTTTAAATAACTGACTCACTTTTAAATTTAGATGCAAAATACCACCAATCTATCGAATAATAACAGTAATCGCATATTATTTGTGTTTATTTCACTAAAATAAGCAGCATTATTCCATTACTGAAATTTTCTCAAGTACAAACTGTGAAAACACAGCAAACACGATCATTGCTTTGTCTTCAATTAATCACTCATCATTACATTAACGGGCCCGCTAATTGATTAATTGGCGGTTAATCAGCGATATCAGACTGGTTGATGAGAGTTACTCAGATCCGAGACTGAAGAAGCCGACACCACTCACTGAACACCCCTGTTACCAGCCACTATATAGACCTGCAAGAGGCAAATGTTACCATACTTCACTTACTCGCTCTATTAGAGATACATTTCGCATGGCTCCACAAATTGAAGACATTAGTATGGAAGCTGTAATGTTAAACAGTTCAATGAATGTCTTTACAGATGAAGAAAGAAAAAGAAGCACGCCTACTAAACGCAAGTTGGACACAAGTGACTTGAAGCAAATATGTAAGCATTTGTGTTCATCCTCAAATAAATCGCAATGAGGTCATCATTGAAGTAACAGAAACATCAATAGCAAGCGTCATCGAGGCCGTTGAACGTCTTTCGACAGAGCCACGTCTCGTTGCAAATGGATCACGTTTCAACGTTCTGCCGACCGTCGTTGGGAAGCACAAGGACCTGAACGCAATATCGCCGGCAACAATGTCGGATGTTCTGAACGGCGTATATGGCAGCCATATTGACCACGTGACCATCATAGACTGCAGGTACCCGTATGAGTATGAAGGAGGACATATAGAGGGCGCTATCAACCTGTACACCAAACAAGCCATCAAAGAATTCATGGAGACAAATGTGACGTCATCATACAAAAATCACGTGCTCATCTTCCACTGTGAGTTCTCGTCTGAGCGGGGTCCGAAAATGTACCGCCATCTTAGATCGCTGGATCGTAACCTGAATATCGATTCGTACCCGTGACTGAACTTTCCAGAAATATACGTTCTCGAGGGCGGATACAAAGCATTCTTCAACACGCACAGACAGAACTGCTTTCCACAGAGCTATACGCCCATGTTGCACACGGAACACTCCGAAGATTTGCGTCACTTCCTGGTCAAGTCAAAATCTTGGGCAGCTGGTGACAAACCGCGTCTTAGGTCGCGACTAGCCGGAAATGCTACGAAACTGTGCTTCTAATGACCACTGGTTATATTTGTTAATGAACCTAGAAAGCGCTGTTTCCAACAATTTATATACATGATATATTACCGATGTTTATTATTAGATATTTGTTAATGAGTAAAAAAGTGCTATTTATGCTTGTTACATGCGAAGATTTTTGATGATGCATTTTTATGTACGAATAAAATGTCAAATATGAAACTTACGTTTTGGTGCCATTTAACCATCGTATTTTGGCTAAATATCAGTAGATGTAAGATTTGTTTACTGATTGAGTAATTTCACCGCGACTGAACATGTATGGCGATGCGATATAGACGACATACATTATAATTCAAGATAATAATGATTATGTTCAACAGTTGGTATTTTGTTGCAGTTGAAGAGATCATAAACAAACAGCCCAGGGGCCATATTCCAGAAACATCTTAAGTTTATCTTAAAATATTTTCACTTAAGTCCCAATTTTTGTAAAGCAATATTTTTTAAATTACATATAAATTAATGAATCCAATTATAGATAAGTAAATAGTAGTTAATACTTAGTTGAAAATTAGTGTCCATTTATTAGAATTATATGTATACATGGAATACAATGCTAACGAAAAAATTATGATTTTAAAGCTAAAGATAAGATTTCACTTAAGATGTTTCTGGAATATGCCCCTGAGTTGATCACTGGATATTTGTCGTTAATATGTGTTTTTAGAGGGGAGTGGGGGGGGGGGGCATTAGAGTATTTCAATTTTTCAAACTCAAAATATATTAAAACATGCATTTCGCTGCCATTTATGTTTTTCAATCAATTTATTGTCACAATCAAGCCCATTCTTCGATATTTTCGTTTAATTGTTCTTTTCTTTCGATATAGCACTTTTCAGATAGTTATAACATTATGTGGGAGGAACCAAAAAGGCGTTTGTCGGCAACTTGTTTTAGTTACTGAATATTTCCGCCCTCTCTTACACGAAATGCCATAACCGCGCCTGTTGTTAATTCTCGGGGTTAACACTTGATTAGTGTCATAGGTATGATCGTAGTGGTACTTAGTGCAGTTACTAGTTAATAATTATTTCTAAGAACTATGCAGGCCACTTTATTCCTTCGCAAAGCCTGAAATTGATTTATTTTGTGCGGTGATCTACACGTAAATGTTTTATTTGTTGTTGTTTCTTTGGATTTTTCGGCGTTTGTAAAAGTATTTCAGTCATCTCACGGTGGTCAGTTTTTAACCTACTCACACTTTTCCTGGGCAAGATTAGCCGATTTAAGTAAGTTACCAGTGCTAAGTGCACATACCTATGCCAGTAACTGACAACTGCCCTACTTTAATCAGAGGTAGGGGGAATGGTCGTAGAGTTAATTTCATGACCAATCCACACACAAGTTATGTGGCCGGGATGGGGTTCGAACTCACGAACTCTACACGTAAATGTATGTAGCGCGATATTGCTTATATAGTTCGTAATTTAACAACATCTAATTGATAAAGTTGCGCATCGTAATTTACCCCCACGGTGGATTTACACGAGTAAAGCACGTGCGATTATTGTATAGGCAATCTGCCAATTGCCTCAAATAAAAGACCAGCGGATGTTAAAAAGGGTGTCTCTCCTGGTGATGTCTCTGGAGTTTCATTTTTCTTATATTTGATAACGTCACTCTTTGAGGAAAAATAGTACCAGGAGACTTTCAGCAAATCTCTAGCGTTTTAGCACTGGAAGGATCAACTAAAAGTAGTATTTATAATATTTTATATCAATCATTTTCAAATAAAGCAGTCGAAAGTAATACAATAACTTAAAATCAGATATAAAAACCAAACAATCAATACTTTCAAATAAATAAACAAACCCGTGTGCTTTGTTTATTAGTGTTGGGTAACCTGAAACAGCTATCAAGTAAGCGAATATATACATGTATTTGAGTTTCGGCTGTACAGACGAACAATATTTTGTGACTAAAAACAAGTAAACTATGCATTTTAAATCGGCGGTTCTTTGTAACATTTCTTCCATTTTAAGTCTAAGTTTATGGTAAATAACTTTATTGGAATGTTAGATGTTTCCACTACTTCTGATGAAAGATCGTACATATACACTTTAATACACAGGTACACTTAAATTTCGTATTTGTTTTAAATTCTACCATTTCATTGTTTCTAATTTAAAACGTATATTTTCAACTATACTAATACCCATATTCATTAACACTTATTATTTTTATCACAATATATGAATCTTGCCTTTGTTGAATTGTTTGTGTCAACTATACAGCAGTAACTCATCCGAAAATTCTAGTTTCAAAACTACATTATTTTGTATTTCTTTTCATTTACAATTTGTTTGGCACTTTCAAGTTAAAAATAGATTCGATTTTCTTTCTACAAATCAAAATTAATTTTAAAAAAATGTCATTTTATACTGGCACATATTTTTCAACAAAATGTCTTACATTTGTAGACAAGATGGACAGTACGTACTTAAAATGCGTGATGCTGGAGCTATGCCCCGTATTTCACGCCATCATTTGCAACCATGTGCATACATTAACGATGGCTGCAACGCGACCTGTGTTACCATTGCAGCAACGGTGTCCCGTAGTTCTGGTCACCTTTTACACAACAAGCGATAATATACGTGTTAATTGTTGAATACTATGTTTACTTTTACACAACAAGCGATAATATATTGTTGAATACTATGTTTACTTTTACACAACAAGCGATAATATATTGTTGAATACTATGTTTACTTTTACACAACAAGCGATAATATATTGTTGAATACTATGTTTACTTTTACACAACAAGCGATAATATATTGTTGAATACTATGTTTACTTTTACACAACAAGCGATAATATATTGTTGAATACTATGTTTACTTTTACACAACAAGCGATAATATATTGTTGAATACTATGTTTATTTCACGAACATTACGGGTTTCACATGCTCATGGCCCTGTTAGCACGACCATTCAACACGACAGAGCTGTACATTATAGTTCTCAGTGTAAGCGACCTTCTGTTAAATATACAACGGTTTGTTTGCCTTGACCTTCAAAGTATTGCAATACTTTGGAACGACCATGGGTGTCGAACATGCCAATATCTTGTGCCACTTCGGTATTTTCGAAATTTATCATGGACAGTAGAAAGACTCTATGGTGTTTTATACCCATTGAAATTGTTCACATTGTTTTCGACTGGACGGGTTAAAGTAGTAAACGATGCTCTTTCTTGCTTTTGCAATGTCCATTCCTTAGATACCTTTGGTTTCTTCAATGGCAAATCAGTGGCGAGAGATGTCGTGGTATGATACAGAACTCAACTTAATCAGCATGCGGTTTCACTTCGAGGCATTTTACTTCTTGATAATACCAGTGAGCATCGTGGTTATATCAAATATTGTCATTATAAACAAAATATATACCGATGGAAAACTGACAATGAAGTAGACAAATAACAAACACATCTTAGACAGAGGCAAGAACAAGAACAAGCAAAGTTGGCAATTACACTGGTATCAATTTTTACTTGTGACTGGGGCATAAACTGAGTTTATAAGGCTAGAAAATATTAATTTAATACTTGCCCAATAAATAAATGACAGCCAATGTTTCGACTGGCTTAATTTGTTACAGAAGTGATGGGACAAAAACACTAACAAAACAGATACTTAGCACAGGTTAAATACCGATCAACTGATTGCTTAAGGCTGAAAAAAAATAGATTTGTTTCTCAGGCAGTGCTGGATTTTTAAGGAGCAGTCCAAAAAAATAAAACTTAGCAAGAAAGTGTTTCCAATGGACATGGTACCGAACAAAATACAAAAACTAACCACTGAAATCTGTTAATTATTAACATTTTGGTAACTTGCTATCGTCTATTTTCTCATCTGTATGCGCCAACTGGTGATGACTCTTGGGTAAACCAGCATGTACATTACAGTATATTCCGTTCGTACCAAGTGCTTTTGAAAAATGCCTTTCGTAAATAATTAACAGATTTCGGACGAATAAACACCATAAACGTTAATTAGAACTATTACTAAAATTACGATGTATTGATTTAGATCCCACGGACAGCGGCTTAAACTTAAACGTATCCGCATTTTAAGATAGCGGGAGTAGAGTTACCCGGTAAAGATTTTGGTATTTCCAGTAACTTTCTTCCTGTCTGATTTAATTATATAAATTGGATATACACAAATTGTGAAATACTGTGTAAATTTCGAAGAAAAAAAGTCATATTCGATTGGGAACTGTTATAAATATAATCCATTTGTTGGCTTAAACTTTTAATGCATTACAATCACAATTATATGTACAAATATAAGTTATATATAGTATAGTTATACATGTATATAGGATGCCACCCGAACGTCTCTAACATGCGACATCTAAGTGGCTCCAAATTTTCAAATTTAGCGAAAAAAAGTGGCGACAACTTTTCAAAAGCCAGAGCAAACCCTGCCACCCACGCCATATGAAATCCCAAGAGAGATCTCGATATAAGGTATATATGTACGAAATTTCATTAAAATATCTCGATGCGTTATTGAGCGGAAACCGTTTTTCTATTTTTAGCAATGGTGACCGAGACCCCACCCACCCCATATGCAATCTCAAGATAGGTCTCAATATAAGATATTTATGTATGAAGTTTCATTCATATATCTTGATGCGTTCTTAAATAATTGAGCGGAGACCAGTTTTCTATTTTTAGTAACGGTGACCTTGATCTTGACCCCACCCATCCCATATGCAATCCCAAGTGAGGTCTCGATATAAGGTATCTATGTATAAAGTGTTATTAAAATATCTCAATGCGTTCTCAAGTTGAGCGGAAACCGTTTTACTATTTTTAGTAATGGTGACCTTGACCCCACCGACCCATATGCAATCCCAAGCGAGGTCTCTATATAAGGTATCTATGTACCAAGTTTCATTAAAATATCTTGATGTGTTCTCAAGTTATTGAGCGGAAACCGTTTTTCTTTTTTAGCAATGGTGACCTTGACCTTTGACCTGTTGATCTCAAACTAAAAAGACGTCTTCCTTTCCTCCCAAGTAACCAGCATACCAACCGAAATTATCCTAGGTCAAAGCGTTCTCTAGGTATCGTGCGGAAACGAAATGGCCTACAGACAGACCGACCATCCGACCGGCCTACCGATCAACGGACTGTTGCAAAGCAATATGCCCCCACTTCTTCGAAGGGGGCATAATAACTTTCCCAGACATCAAGTACTGGTTTTATCCTTGATATTTTGGCAGACACTAAGAACGATAAGACTTTTGAATATAAACTTTAACCAAGTTCAGACACGGACGCCGACGCATGGGGAAGTATGTGTCTTTCATTTCGAAGACTGACAGCAGAAGGTAAAACATTTAAGCTGACAATCGATGTGATGATGACTCGAAACTATATCAAAAGTTAAACAGAGTTAGGGAGATTGTTGCACGTAATGATTAAGTTGATAACAAAAGCAAATTCCAAGTTTCAAGTGAACATCTTAAGTGGTTTTTAAGCGATAAGATTTTTTAATATAAACTTTAACCAAGTTCAGACACGGACACCAACGCCGGGGCAAGTATGAAAGCTCACCTATTCTTCGAATAGTCGAGCTAAACAATAACTCAACATATGCACAGGGCCTTACATGTTATGCAATAAATTATATTGCAAATTAATACTACAAATATCGTATTTCTTAAGTTCTAAATTTGCACGGCCGCCGTAATTTTCATTGTGACTTTCATTTCGAAGACTGACACCAGAAGGTAACAATTGCTATAGATTTCAATGGCGGTTGGTACCTTCTTGTTTTTAACCCTTGATTTAAAATAATAATTTGTACACAGCTTCACAGTGATGTACGTATTTTAATTGTTCGTAAAAACTGAAGCTCAATCTCTGTAAGCATCGTGTAGTCGAACTTTGTTCTAAAGCGAAAGTTCACATATTTTGGTAACGGGGAATATGCATTAATATTCTTTCCTCGCATTGCCCATGTCACAAAATTATTATTTATTTCACAAATTAATGCGCGCCTCCAGTGCTGACTTACAGAAAAGTAAAATGGCACATTCAAATATCTTATGACATCTGCAAGAATATTCGACTTAAAATAAGATTTGAAATGCAATTGTAGATCACAGTGAATGCCAAATGCAAATGACATACTTCTCATGGTTTGTCCAAAGTTTTGCCCTTAACAATTTTCAGATTATCTGAGATTGTAGTTAGTTACCAAGAGAACCAGGTATACATATTTAAGTTTATCAGTGAGATATCTTGTTTGTTTTTTACAATCCCATTCCCCTTTGAAAAGTCAACGAAACCTACATATGTAAATAATGTGTGTGTGTCGTCGCATGAGATAATGGCACCAATATGTTGGCGCCAATTTGTGTAACATTTTCTATTGTAAATAAATGACATACTATAAGAACGCTCTCAGTTTGATCATTTTTTTGTGATACGAATATTGTTTAAATGCGATAAAAATAACTGGCTACTTTAGTAAACAAACTTATTCATCTGATGTAGCGCTTTTTTTCCTAATTATCGCCAATATCTGACGAGACGTCGTGTTAGGTTTCACATTTTTATAAAATTGTGTCAACCATGTGCGGAATGTCACATGTACTTTGCTATAACCGCGTTAACCATAGGCGGAATGCTACATATACTTGGCTAAAACCGTGTAAACTGTAGGCGGAATGCTACATGTACTTTGCTATAACCATGTAAACCATAGGCGGATTGCTACATGTACTTGTATAAAAACAGGAATGTGACATGTAGTCTGCTAAACCCAATAGCCAACCTGTTACATGCTTATTTCAAAAACCAAGCAAATAACAGTAGGAATGTTACATTCACTTTGCTAAAAACATGCCAAACAATCAACCAGTATGTAACGAGGCAAAAACTAGTGGCAAAAACTAGTGGTTTCATTTCTTTCTATTGATGTATTTAAGAATGCTCGAACTCCGCACTGCGGTCGCACAACAACGGACCTGATTGGATCAGCGACTGCTATGATCATGCCCCGGACCATCTGATGAACCCTTTCTGCCCAACACAGGGTATGTCAAATTATAGTTGTCAAATGGTAATGCAACCAGTCAGGGACTTAAACTTGGGTACTCCGAGACCATACTGAATCCCATTTTCTATTCAACTGGTCAAGTTGTTATCCATTCGTATGGATGTCATAAGGTTGCATATTTAAATGACCTTCAAAAAAGTTTAACATATCAGCATCAGGTATAGATGTTACGCTCGTTTTTTTGGCATATTAGGAGAAACATACACTTAGGAAATAAGGTCAAAGTCTGCCATTTGCATGGGAGATATATGCACTTTAACTCATTTATACTGAAACCAAATAAAACAAAGAAACTAATGTAAACGAATAACGCATGCGCAGATGGACTACAACATCGCGTTTTACGTCGGCGGGTCCAAGGTCACGTACACGTGCGAGCCCTTCTACGCCATAGTGGGCCCGCGCACGATCACGTGCATTCAGGACCCGAGCAAGGGCGTGTACGTGTGGACCCCCGGGCCGCGATGTAAAAAGAAAGTGTACGGTATGACATCCAGATAAAAATAGTAACCATGTAAGATACAGTCGAATACGCATCTCGATACAAACACACATATTTATTACCAAGGCAACCATGTCGGATACAGTCGGAAACGCATCTCGATAAAAAGACACATTTATTACTATAGCAACCATATCGGATACAGTCGGGTACGCATCTCGATCTTAAAGTCGCGGGGTAACAAGAAACTATACGGTAAGTTATCCCGATAAAATAGTTATTACCATAGCAATCATGTTTGATATAGTCTCGTAGAAACCTTTATGTTATTACCATGGCAATCATATCGGATACTAGTAAGTTAGTATAATGCCAGGGGCAGGTCTCTCGATAAAACACATATTTAGCAATATAACAAGGACGTATACAGCAAGTCATCCTAAGACATATTCATTGTCATAGCAACCAAGTCAAAAATAGTCGCGCACGCATCTCGTTAAAAGCACGAATCCATTACCATAGCAACTATATTGAACAAGATATAATTATGCCTAGGGTATACCTCTCGATAATACTTATAGTTTGCATAGTAACGAGAAAGTTTATTGTAAGTCGCCCCGATAAATATTGTCATTGTCATAGCAACTATGTCGGTTAGAGTCGGATACTCATCTCTATAAAAACACAAATTTCGCGCTTTAACAATAAAGTATATGGTTAGTCATCCCAATAAATAATAAGTTATTGCCATCGCAATCTCTCTCTATATATGTACATGTTTATATATTTATGAGAATTGAATCGAAATTAGTTGGTTTAGGATCGACAATCGAATCGGACTATTTACACTCGATTTATCTAAAACAAATTGCATCGAAAAAATCGTTGCAGCTCTAAACATTGCCATAGAAACTATGTTGGGCACGCCTTACGACAAAAGCACAATAATATTACCCTAGCAACCCTGTCGGATACAGACGGGTATGCATCTCAATAAAAGCACATAAATATTAACAATATTACCAACCAGGACACCTACAGTCGGGAAAGCTTATCGATAAAAGCACATATTTTTCGATGTAACAAGAAAGTATACAGAAAATCGTCTTGAAAAAATAGTAATTGCCAAGCAAACATGTCGGATTCAATCGGGTACGCTTTAAAAAGCACCCATTTATTATCATAGCAACCGGATGTACATGTACATGCATATGGTTTTGATGTTGCAGAAGGTTTAATGTATACATGTAGTTTCTTAAACACAGCTGATCAAGCGCTGATTCTTGACTGTATAAGCTTATTTGTACAAGCTAAATAGTTTTAAATGTGTACTTCGCAATAATAAATTTAACATCACTTATTTCACAGAATGTGGACCGCTACTGTAAATAAGCAACGGAAAGCACTCGGAATCATACAACCGCACCGTCAATTCCACGGTAGCTTACACGTGCGATCGTGGTTGCAAGCTAATTGGTCAAGAGACGGTCACGTGTGTACTCGTCATCAACCAATCAACGTCGACCTGGTCGCAGCCGCCATCGTGTGCGCTAGGTAAGTGCAGTTATTTTACAGTAACTAGATAAAAGAGACAGCGGAAATGCTCTGCTTAACGAAGCTTTATATTAATTGCGAACAAACTACATTTGTACTAAATATCGGAAGAAACGTTCGCTTTGGTGTAAAAGATAAATTCAAAAATAACTTTACTTCTGATATCAGGCTTGGATACAGGAATTTGGGTTGGGGGGAGTGGAAAAATCCGTAACTACCAATCTACAAACTTTATCGTGCAATACAACAGTACAATTGCGTGATATTCAGGCTATAATGGAGGTGCGGGTACTTGTCTTTATATGTATACTCGTATGTATGCATATTGCCATTCGTTTTATTCTGCTTTATACCCAAGGGAAATAGTCAAAAATCGCATGTGCATGTGTAGTTCATGGGCCACATAAACAAAAGTCCTGAGAAAACTTGATATTTAAGTGAAAAATTCAAATTCAAGTTAACATGTGAAAATCAATATTTTATATTGGACAAATGCAAAAATAGGAATCATCTGTTTTATTAACAGATTAAAACCATTTGTGACAAAATACATTTTAAAATAAGAACAGCCATAGACGTAGGGACTTTTATTATTTGAAGAACTTTAATTAAGTTTTACTAAGGAGCTTTGTGTATATGGGTCCTGGAATAAAGTTGTTAGTGCTTTGGTGATTAGTTACTAAAACTATCTGATAAAACGTAAGGTAAGTTACTTCAATTAATTCGTTAGATAGCAAGGTCGTTTACAAAGAAGGACACGTTAGAAGACCAATTAAATGCTACATAAATTACACTGGTGTTTCTCCTTTTATATTGCAGCCTGTGTTTTATATCGGTCACTCCAATATATAGGGAATAGAATGGCTCAAAAGAGCTAATAGAAACAAATAATTGAAAAAACAAACAGCCGACAAAAATATACAAAAGGGAGATTTCTGATTATGTCAATAGAATAACAGGGGCGTAACAAGAGATACTCATACGTGCTTCTGACTCGTATCACTTACGTCGGAAAAAAAAACGAGGTCAAAACAGTATAAGAATTATATAAGCTCAATCCGACTGACACTAAACGATTTACCTGAATTCATTACTAGTATAACGACAGACTGATTTGGATAAAATGTTCATGGTTTTGTTTTAAATGCAAACGGTACCAAACCACAAATTGGGCATATACCCGGAAAATTATCAATTACAGGAACATTCTGATATACTTTAGTGTTTATACCGACTAAAAGACAAAGGTACACATTAGGTGTCCATTGTGTTAGCAGCAAAAGTTGTGGAAAGTCTAGCCAAATTATTACAAAAAATAAAATAATGCAAAATGCACTTCGCAAAGTAAATGCATGCAAATGATTGCAATGAAACGATGTGCCAAAGATTAAAATTATCACTCACCTCATAAAAAAGTGCAGGGGAAAACAATTAACAAATAAGCATGTGATCACGTTGACACATATTTCCCAGTTGGCTATTTATAGCGCGATACAGCACGAGGATTTCGTGGTTAGTACTCGTGGTGGGCGATTGTCGATATGCGGTCACAGTGCATAGGCGTATTTAGTTTGGGAGCTTGACACTTGAAATGTTTTAGTGTGATCTTTTGTCACGTACTTTAGTCATCTGTTTCTTATACAACATTCAAATGCGTTTAAAAGAAATCGTGAACAACATAGTTCGTTAGAATTTGTAAACACGGATGAGAACAATTCACTGTTTGTCCTTCTATATTAATGGAGGATATTTAATGTGTGAATTCCATAGTTATATGGGAATACATTAAAGACAAATATTGACACGGTTATAGGCGCATAGTTCTATAACTGAAAAAAATAATCCTAGTCCAGACGTCAAATGATTGGTTATAATTAACTAAAAAGATACCAAGAGTTTTGTTATTGTCAAACAACCAAGCGCCTACATGCTTCACTTCCGGTACCCACACTGCGGATCGCCAGGCCGCCTGAAGGACGGAAATTATACGACCCGGACCGGAAAGACGATCGTGGGGAGCGAGGCGGTCTACGAATGCTTGACAACTTCTCCATGACCGGGGACAATGTGACAATATGTCAGCCGAGCGGCAACTGGAGCAACCTGCCAGAATGCAAACAAGGTAATCTAGCCAGGGCTTGAATTCGCAAAGCTCCTGAATTCTAATTAAATTTCTTAAAGCCGCTTTAATTTATTTAAAAGTGTTTTTTTTTTAAACATTTTTATATAACACTTATTGAAAACAATACAGCAGACAGTAGACCCAACTGAAAAACACTATAGTAGACCAATTGAAAACACTATAGTAGACCAATTGACAACACTATAGTATTCCACAGTATACCAACTGACAACACTACAGTACACCACGGTAGGCCAATAGACAACACTACAGTACACCACAATAGACCAATTTACAACGCTACAGTACACCACAGTAGGCCAATTGACAACACTACAGTACACGACAGTAGGCCAATTGACAACACTACAGTACACCAAAGTAGACCAATTGAGAACATTACAGTACACCACAGCAGACCAATTGACAACACTACAGTACACCACAGTAGGCCAATTGACAACACTACAGTACACCACAGTAGGCCAATTGACAACACTACAGTACACCAAAGTAGACCAATTGAGAACATTACAGTACACCACAGCAGATCAATTGACAACACAACAGTACACCACAGTAGAATAATTGAGAACATTATGGTAGACCACAATAGACCAATTGACAACACTACAGTACACCACAGTAGACCAATTGACAACACTACAGTACACCACAGTATACCAATTGACAACACTACAGTACACCACAGTAGACCAATTGACAACACTACTGTACACCCCAGTAGACCAATTGACAACACTACAGTACACCACAGTAGCCCAATTGACAACACTACAGTACACCACAGTATACCAATTGACAACACTACAATACACCCCAGTAGACCAACTGACAACACTACAGTACACCACAGTAGCCCAATTGACAACACTACAGTACACCACAGTAGACCAATTGACAACACTACAGTTCACCCCAGTAGACCAATTGACAACACTACAGTACACCACAGTAGCCCAATTGACAACACTACAGTACACCACAGTAGATCAATTGACAACACAACAGTACATCACAGTACACCAATTGACAACACTACAGTACACCACAGTAGAATAATTGAGAACACTACGGTAGGCCACAATAGACCAATTGACAACACTACAGTACACCACAGTAGACCAATTGACAACACTACAGTACATCACAGTACACCAATTGACAACACTACAGTACACCACAGTAGACCAATTGACAACACTATGGCAGACCACAATAGACCAATTGACAACACTACAGTACACCACAGTAGACCAATTGACAACACTACAGTACACCACAGTAGGCCAATTGACAACACTACAGTACATCACAGTAGAATAATTGAGAAAACTACAGTACATCACAGTACACCAATTGACAACACTACAGTACACCCCAGTTGACCAATTGACAACACTACAGTACATCACAGTAGACAAATTGACAACACTACAGTAGACCACAGTAGACCAATTGACAACACTACAGTAAACCACAGCAGACCAATTGACAACACTAGAGTAGACCACCGAAGACCAATTGACACTACAGTACAACCCAGTAAACCAATTGACAACACTACAGTAGACCGCAGTAGACCAATTGACAACACTTCAGTACACCACAGTAGACCAAGTTACAACACTACAGTACACCACAGTAGGCCAATTGACAACACTAAAGTACACCCAAGTAGACCAATTGACAGCACTACTGGACAGCACAGTAAACCAATTGGCAACACTACAGTACACCCAGGTAGACCAATTGACAACACTACAGTACACCCCAGTAGACGAATTGACAATACTACATTACACCCCAGTTGACCAATGGACAACACTACAGTACACCACAGTAGACGAATTGTCAACACTACAGTGCACCACAGTAGTCCAATTGACAACACTACAGTACACCGCAGTAGACCAATTGACAACACTACAGTACATCACAGTAGACCAATTGACAACACTAAAGTACACCACAGTAAACCAATGGACAACACTACAGTGCACCACAGTAGACCAATCGACAACACTACAGTGCACCACAGTAGGCCAATTGACAACACTACAGTGCACCACAGTAGACCAATTGACAACACTACAGTACACCACAGTAAACCAATTGACAACTCTACAGTACACCCCAGTAGACCAATTGACAACACTACAGTACACCACAGTAGACCAATTGACAACACTACGGTAAGCCCCAGTAGACAAATTGACAACACTACAGTACACCACAGTATACCAATTCACAACACTACAGTACACCACAGTATACCAATTGACAACACTACAGTACACCACAGTAGACCAATTGACAACACTACAGTACTCCACAGTAGACAAATTGACAACATTACAGTAAACCAAAGTTGACCAATTGACAACACTCCAGTACACCCCAGTAGACCAATTGACAACACTACAGTACACCACAGTAGATCAATTGACAACACTACAGTACACCACAGTAGATCAATTGACAACACTACAGTACACCACAGTAGACCAATTGACAACACTACAGTACATCACAGTAGACCAATTGACAACACTACAGTACACCACAGTACATCACAGTAGACCAATTGACAACACTACAGTACATCACAGTAGACCAATTGACAACACTACAGTACACCACAGTACATCACAGTAGACCAATTGACAACACAACAGTACACCACAGTAGATCAATTGACAACACTACAGTACACCACAGTACATCACAGAAGACCAATAGACAACACTACAGTACACCACAGTAGACCAATTGACAACACTTCAGAACACAACAGTAGACCAATTGACAACACTACAGTACACCACAGTACACCAATTGACAACACTAAAGTACACCCCAGTAGACCAATTGACAACACTTCTGTACACCACAGTAGGCCAAATGACAACACTACAGTACACCACTGTAGAACAATTGACAACACTACAGTACACCACAGTATACCAATTGACAACACTACAGTACACCACAGTAGACCAATTGACAACACTACAATACTCCACAGTTGACAAATTGACAACATTACAGTAAACCACAGTAGACCAATTGACAACACTCCTGTACACCACAGCAGACCAATTGACAACACTACAGTACACCACAGTCGACCAATTGACAACACTATAGTACATCACAGCAGATCAATTGACAACACTACAGTACACCACAGTAGATCAAATGACAACACTACAGTACACCCCAGTAGACCAATTGACAACACTACAGTACACCACAGTAGACCAATTGACAACACTACGGTAAGTCCCAGTAGACAAATTGACAACACTACAGTACACCACAGTATACCAATTGACAACACTACAGTACACCACAGTATACCAATTGACAACACTACAGTACACCACAGTAGACCAATTGACAACACTACAGTACTCCACAGTAGACAAATTGACAACATTACAGTAAACCACAGTTGACCAATTGACAACACTCCAGTACACCCCAGTAGACCAATTGACAACACTACTGTACACCACAGTAGATCAATTGACAACACTACAGTACACCACAGTAGATCAATTGACAACACTACAGTACACCACAGTAGACCAATTGACAACACTACAGTACATCACAGTAGACCAATTGACAACACTACAGTACACCACAGTACATCACAGTAGACCAATTGACAACACTACAGTACACCACAGTACATCACAGTAGACCAATTGACAACACTACAGTACACCACAGTACATCACAGTAGACCAATTGACAACACTACAGTACACCACAGTACATCACAGTAGACCAATTGACAACACTACAGTACATCACAGTAGATCAATTGACAACACTACAGTACACCACAGTACATCACAGAAGACCAATTGACAACACTACAGTACATCACAGTAGACCAATTGACAACACTTCAGAACACAACAGTAGACCAATTGACAACACTACAGTACACCACAGTACACCAATTGACAACACTAAACTACACCCCAGTAGACCAATTGACAACACTTCTGTACACCACAGTAGGCCAAATGACAACACTACAGTACACCACTGTAGGCCAATTGACAACACTACAGTACACCCCAGTAGACCAATTGACAACACTACAGTACACCACAGTAGACCAATTGACAACACTACAATACTCCACAGTAGACAAATTGACAACATTACAGTAAACCACAGTAGACCAATTGACAACACTCCTGTACACCCCAGTAGACCAATTGACAACACTACAGTACACCACAGTAGATCAATTGACAACACTACAGTACACCACAGTAGATCAATTGACAACACTACAGTACACCAGTTGACAACACAATAGTACATCACAGTAGATCAATTGACAACACTACAGTACACCACAGTAGGCCAATTGACAACACTACAGTACACCACAGTAGACCAATTGACAACACTATAGTACACCCCAGTAGACCAATTGACAACACTACAGTACACCACAGAAGACCAATTGACAACACTACAGTACACCACAGTAGACCAATTGACAACACTACAGTACACCACAGTGGACCAATTGACAACACTACAGTACACCCACAGTAGACCAATTGACAACACTACAGTACCGGTACACCCCAATAGACCAATTGACAACACTACAGTACAACACAGTGGACCAATTGACAACACTACAGTACAACACAGTAGAGCAATTGACAACACTACAGTACAACACAGTAGACCAATTGACAACACTACAGTACAACACAGTAGACCAATTTACAACACTACAGTACACCACAGTAGGCCAATTGACAACACTACATTACACCCCAATAGACCAATTGACAACACTACAGAACACCACAGTAGACCAATTGACAACACTACAGTACACCCCAGTAGCCCAATTGACAACACTACAGTACACCACAGTAGGCCAATTGACAACACTACAGTATACCACAGTATACCAATTGACAATACTACAGTACACCACAGTAGACCAATTGACAACACTACAGTACATCTCAGTAGACCAATTGACAACACTACAGTACATCACAGTAGACCAATTGACAACACTACAGTACACCACAGTAGACAATTGACAACACTACAGTGCACCACAGTAGACCAATTGACAACACTACAGTACACCACAGTAAACCAATTGACAACTCTACAGTACACCCCAGTAGACCAATTGACAACACTACAGTACACCACAGTAGACCAATTGACAACACTACGGTAAGCCCCAGTAGACAAATTGACAACACTACAGTACACCACAGTATACCAATTCACAACACTACAGTACACCACAGTATACCAATTGACAACACTACAGTACACCACAGTAGACCAATTGACAACACTACAGTACTCCACAGTAGACAAATTGACAACATTACAGTAAACCAAAGTTGACCAATTGACAACACTCCAGTACACCCCAGTAGACCAATTGACAACACTACAGTACACCACAGTAGATCAATTGACAACACTACAGTACACCACAGTAGTTCAATTGACAACACTACAGTACACCACAGTAGACCAATTGACAACACTACAGTACATCACAGTAGACCAATTGACAACACTACAGTACACCACAGTACATCACAGTAGACCAATTGACAACACTACAGTACATCACAGTAGACCAATTGACAACACTACAGTACACCACAGTACATCACAGTAGACCAATTGACAACACAACAGTACACCACAGTAGATCAATTGACAACACTACAGTACACCACAGTACATCACAGAAGACCAATAGACAACACTACAGTACACCACAGTAGACCAATTGACAACACTTCAGAACACAACAGTAGACCAATTGACAACACTACAGTACACCACAGTACACCAATTGAAAACTCTAAAGTACACCCCAGTAGACCAATTGACAACACTTCTGTACACCACAGTAGGCCAAATGACAACACTACAGTACACCACTGTAGAACAATTGACAACACTACAGTACACCACAGTATACCAATTGACAACACTACAGTACACCACAGTAGACCAATTGACAACACTACAATACTCCACAGTTGACAAATTGACAACATTACAGTAAACCACAGTAGACCAATTGACAACACTCCTGTACACCACAGCAGACCAATTGACAACACTACAGTACACCACAGTCGACCAATTGACAACACTATAGTACATCACAGCAGATCAATTGACAACACTACAGTACACCACAGTAGATCAAATGACAACACTACAGTACACCCCAGTAGACCAATTGACAACACTACAGTACACCACAGTAGACCAATTGACAACACTACGGTAAGTCCCAGTAGACAAATTGACAACACTACAGTACACCACAGTATACCAATTGACAACACTACAGTACACCACAGTATACCAATTGACAACACTACAGTACACCACAGTAGACCAATTGACAACACTACAGTACTCCACAGTAGACAAATTGACAACATTACAGTAAACCACAGTTGACCAATTGACAACACTCCAGTACACCCCAGTAGACCAATTGACAACACTACTGTACACCACAGTAGATCAATTGACAACACTACAGTACACCACAGTAGATCAATTGACAACACTACAGTACACCACAGTAGACCAATTGACAACACTACAGTACATCACAGTAGACCAATTGACAACACTACAGTACACCACAGTACATCACAGTAGACCAATTGACAACACTACAGTACACTACAGTACACCACAGTACATCACAGTAGACCAATTGACAACACTACAGTACACCACAGTACATCACAGTAGACCAATTGACAACACTACAGTACATCACAGTAGATCAATTGACAACACTACAGTACACCACAGTACATCACAGAAGACCAATTGACAACACTACAGTACATCACAGTAGACCAATTGACAACACTTCAGAACACAACAGTAGACCAATTGACAACACTACAGTACACCACAGTACACCAATTGACAACACTAAACTACACCCCAGTAGACCAATTGACAACACTTCTGTACACCACAGTAGGCCAAATGACAACACTACAGTACACCACTGTAGGCCAATTGACAACACTACAGTACACCCCAGTAGACCAATTGACAACACTACAGTACACCACAGTAGACCAATTGACAACACTACAATACTCCACAGTAGACAAATTGACAACATTACAGTAAACCACAGTAGACCAATTGACAACACTCCTGTACACCCCAGTAGACCAATTGACAACACTACAGTACACCACAGTAGATCAATTGACAACACTACAGTACACCACAGTAGATCAATTGACAATACTACAGTACACCACAGTAGACCAATTGACAACACTACAGTACATCACAGTAGACCAATTGACAACACTACAGTACATCACAGTAGACCAATTGACAACACTACAGTACACCACAGTCGACCAATTGACAACACTACAGTACACCACAGTAGACCAATTGACAACACTACAGTACACCACAGTAGACCAATTGACAACACTACAGTACACTACAGTACACCACAGTAGGCCAATTGACAACACTACAGTACACCACAGTAGGCCAATTGACAACACTAAAGTACACCAAAGTAGACCAATTGAGAACATTACAGTACACCACAGCAGACCAATTGACAACACTACAGTACACCACAGTAGAATAATTGAGAACACTACGGTAGACCACAATAGACCAATTGACAACACTACAGTACACCACAGTAGACCAATTGACAACACTACAGTACACCACTGTAGACCAATTGACAACACTACAGTAGACCACAGTAGGCCAATTGACAACACTACAGTAGACCACAGTAGACCAATTGACAACACTACAGTGCACCACAGTAGACCAATTGACAACACTTCAGTACACCCCAGTAGACCAATTGACAACACTACAGTACACCACAGTAGACCAATTGACAACACTACAGTACACCACAGTATACCAATTGACAACACTACAGTACACCACAGTAGACCAATTGACAACACTACAGTACACCCCAGTAGGCCAATTGACAACACTACAGTACACCCCAGTAGACCAATTGACAACACTACAATACACCACAGTAGACCAACTGACAACACTACAGTACACCACAGTAGGCCAATTCACAACACTACAGTACACCCCAGTAGACCAATTGACAACACTCCAGTACACCACAGTAGACCAATTGACAACACTACAGTACACCCCAATAGACCAATTGACAGCACTACAGTACATCACAGTAGACCAATTGAAAACACCACAGTACACCACAGTAGACCAATTGACAACACAACAGTACACCCCAGTAGACCAATTGACAACACTACAGTACACCCCAGTAGACCAATTGACAACACTACAGTACACCCCAGTAGACCAATTGACAACACTACAGTACACCACAGTATACCAATTGACAACACTACAGTATACCACAGTAGGCCAATTGACAACACTACAGTACATCACAGTAGACAAATTGACAACACTACAGTACATCACAGTAGACCAATTGACAACACTACAGTACACCACAGTCGACCAATTGACAACACTACAGTACATCACAGTAGACCAATTGACAACACTACAGTACACCACAGTCGACCAATTGACAACACTACAGTACACCACAGTAGACCAATTGACAACACTACAGTACATCACAGTAGGCCAATTGACAACACTACAGTACACCACAGTAGACCAATTGACAACACTACAGTACACCACAGTAGACCAATTGACAACACTACAGCACACCACAGTAGGCCAATTGACAACACTACAGTACATCACAGTAGACCAATTGACAACACTACAGTACATCACAGTAGACCAATTGACAACACTACAGTACACCACAGTAGACCAATTGACAACACTACAGTACACCACAGAAGACCAATTGACAACACTACAGTAGTCCACAGTAGGCCAATTGACAACACTACATTACACCACTGTAGACCAATTGACAACACTAAAGTACACCACTGTAGACCAATTGACAACACTACAGTACACCACAGAAGACCAATTGACAACACTACAGTACACCCCAATAGACTAATTGACAACACTACAGTTCACCACAGTAGACCAATTGACAACACTACAGTACACCACAGTAGACCAATTTAAACAAGACAGTAGACCATGAAAAAAAAAAATATTATGCTTAACTTTGGAAAAGTGTTGTTATATTAAAACTAGCCCAGCATTTTTATACTAAATCATTGTTGTTTTTTTCCCTCTAGAAATACTTAGTTTGTGAAAACTGAACCACATATGTTTTCCTTGGCCTAAACAATGTATAAAATATTTGTAATATTTTGCATAATAAAAGATGAATAAGATCAATAAAAAAAAGAAAAAGACTTCTGGTGTTTGTTTTTATTTGAACAAAAAAATTACGTGAGGTTAACGACAATGATTAAATGTTTTCATTTCTTTTCATTTTGTACTAAAATGTATATTTTTACCTTACACTGGGTAGGGGGGACAGAACCTCAACTTTTAAAACTCCCTTGGTCGGAGCGGTATTTGAACCCACAGCAAGCCTCTCAAGGCCACTGCTCTACCAACTGAGCTATTGAGGCTTCTGCTGGTAGCTGTTCGAAACATTTATTTATCCTTTCAATAGAACATAACAGTAAAAAAAATCACATGACCTGGACAATGGTCATGTGACCATGTCCAAGTCATGTGATTGCTATATTTAGCACTCATTCTATCCATATAATCCCTTTTCAATACCAACGAAACCATAAGCCAGAGTGGTGTAGTGGACAGAGCAGTGGACTACGGAGCTGTGGGACTGGAGTTCAAATACTGGTATAACCTTGCAATTCTTTCCTTGTTCATTTCAATGTATAATAATGTTGTGCGGATAAAAATATGTATGTATGCTATAAAATGTCAATAACAATACATTAGTTTGTATATAAATCCACATGCTCACCATAGATAAAATAAAGACGACAATTTACCGCAAAATAAATATATTAATAATAAAATGTATTAATTTTCATTTCTTGATTAAAAGTTAGGATAGAAATTTTATTTTTTTAAGATTCTAAATCATTTCACGAACAGTTATGTTACATTGAGTACTACTGAAACAGAAAATATTGAACAAAACTTCAACATAATTGGCCATTTAAAGTTTTCAAACAGTTTACCTCCAGTAATGGGGGAACATTGTCCACTGCTACGTTTTGCCGCTAAAATTCTGTGCATGGTTTCGGCATCGTTCAGGAATGCTTCATTGTCAGGATTGGGGTCGTTGCTGTCCCTCAGTGTGGAAGGGCTGCTGTCTGCAACAAGAAAAACAGCATCAGTAAATTTCTCTTTAACACTGCAGGTTATAGTGTAAAGCTATAATAAAGTTTTCTACAGCAAACTGTGCCTGGAATGATATTGAGCGGACCATAGAATTTATATCCCTATATTAGAATAGCGATACATCCGAAATACGGCAATGAAGAGCATGGACATTTCAGAATTTAAGAGCTGCTGATAAGGGCAAAAGCCTGAGGTTAACTGAGTCCCTGTCAAGTCTTTTTCCTGGGTAGAACCAGTACATGTACTCAAGTGTCGTATGGGCAAGATCTTTCAAACACTCCCTGGGTTGGGATCAAACTCAGGACCTCCTATTTGCAAGGCAGACCCCTTATCCATTACAGAACTGCAACCTTGTTTGTAAATTGATTAACAAACCTGTGAAAACCACTGTCACTCTGTGAAACATTCAGGACATCAGGGGTTGTTGCCATTGGAGAAGTAAACGTATGGCAGTAGACTGAAAGTTGCCCAGCACTATGGCTGTGAATCTACAAAAAAAAAAGGAATCCAGCCATGAGCATGACTGTTAAATGACAAACATCATCCCCTATTAAAACAAATTGAGACATTAAATAAATATCTCACATTGACTGTTGTGCAGTGAGATTTCATGGAATGTATAAAACATAAAACGGGTCAGATTTGATTAATCAAATAACTGAATACATTTCTGTTTGTTTCATTCATAAATAATGCACAGATGTCTTTATCACTGGGGGCTGATGTGTGTAAATGAAAAGTGTTTCTCCAAGACATCACGTGTATGTTTCTTAACGAAAATTAAGACATCCAGCGTGGTTCATTTCCTATATTTTAACATGATTTTTCGTTGATAAACACACACATAAAATTTGACTTAGTTGGAAAACATAAAACACTATTTGTGCAACACGCACACACAATAAACTGTGAAAAAATTCTTAATATGTATGTTTTTTATTATTAGCAAAAGAGAAATACACGCGTATTATTTCCAAATCACGCTATTTATTCAAGAAATCACTATTATTAACAATTAGTGTCTTTGTTCAATTAGTTTGTAGATGAAATTATGCAAGAAAACATAAAACACATACTTTTCTGACATTAACTGCACTAAAACATACAGCAGAACAACAAAAGGAATTTGTATTATAGAAAATAACATTTACCATCGTGTAACTGCTATTTGATCACCATGACAATTACAAAAGTCCAAGAAATACATAAAATTGTACCCAACACGTGGTCAACTTAAAGGAAATTATGTTAGCACGCTTTCATTGAGGAACATACATGTGCTGTCTTTGACAAACGCCTACAGTTTACACGCATCAGCCCACAGTGTTTATACACGTGAACATACATGAGCTGTCTTTGACAACACCTATAGTTTACACGCGTCAGCCCACAGTGTTTATACACGTGAACATACATGTGCTGTCTTTGACAAACGCCTACAGTTTACACGCGTCAGCCCACTGTGTTTATACACGTGAACATACATGTGCTGTCTTTGACAAATGCCTACAGTTTACACGCGTCAGCCCAGTGTTTATACACGTGAACATACATGTGCTGTCTTTGACAAACGCCTACAGTTTACACGCGTCAGCCCACAGAGTTTATACACGTGAACATACATGTGCTGTCTTTGACAAACGCCTACAGTTTACACGCGTCAGCCCACAGTGTTTATACACGTGAACATACATGTGCTGTCTTTGACAAACGCCTACAGTTTACACGCGTCAGCCCACAGTGTTTATACATGCCAAGAAGGTTTTTGCTGGCGTTCGTTTGTCAGGCTGTTAATTGCCTTCTTCACACAAAAAGTTATGTACAGATTTCTATGTACTTTTCTGGGAGGATTGAATGTGTCAATGAACAAATGATTTTGGTTGGGATCCGGATCACTGTCGGTATTCTTCATTATTGTAAGATAGGGCAAATTGCCACATTATGCAAGCATGACTCATTAGTTGCAAAACAAATGCGGGAATGATACATTTGTCTGACCATTAGTAGCCTCTTCACACAAAAAGTTATGTACAGATTTCTATGAACTTTTCTGAGAACACTCAAATGTGCCAATGAACAAATAATTTGATGGAGATTAGATCACCATCTAGATTCTTCATTATTGGGAGAAAGGGCAAATTGCCATATTTTACAAGTATGACTCATTTGTTGCAAAACACATGGGGGAATTACTCATTAGTTGCAAAACACATGGGGGAATGACTCATTAGTTGCAAAACACAAATCGTATAATGACTAATTAGTAGCAAAACACATGGGAGAATGACTCATTAGTAGCAAAACACATGGGGGAATTACTCATTTGTTGCAAAACACATGGGGGAATGACTCATTAGTAGCAAAACACATGGGGGAATGACTCATTAGTTGCAAAACACAATGGGGGAATGACTCATTAGTTGCAAAACACATGGGGGAATGACTCATTAGTAGCAAAACACATGGGGGAATGACTCATTAGTAGCAAAACACAATGGGGGAATGACTCATTAGTAGCAAAACACATGGGGGAATGACTCATTAGTAGCAAAACACAATGGGGGAATTACTCATTAGTAGCAAAACACAATGGGGGAATGACTCATTAGTTGTAAAACACATGGGGGTATGACTCATTAGTAGCAAAACACATGGGGGAATGACTCATTAGTAGCAAAACACATGGGGGAATGACTCATTAGTAGCAAAACACAATGGGGCAATGACTCATTAGTAGCAAAACACATGGGGGTATGACTCATTAGTAGCAAAACACATAGAGGTATGACTCATTAGTAGCAAAACACATGGGGGAATGACTCATTAGTTGCAAAACACATGGGGGAATGACTCATTAGTTGCAAAACACATGGGGGAATGACTCATTAGTTGCAAAACACATGGGGGAATGACTCATTAGTTGCAAAACACATGGGGGAATGACTTATTAGTTGCAAAACACATGGGGGAATGACTCATTAGTTGCAAAACACATGGGGGAATGACTCATTAGTTGCAAAACACAATGGGGCAATGACTCATTAGTTGCAAAACACATGGGGGAATGACTCATTAGTAGCAAAACACATGGGGGTATGACTCATTAGTAGCAAAACACATGGGGGAATGACTCATTAGTTGCAAAACACATGGGGGAATGACTCATTAGTAGCAAAACACATGGGGGAATGACTCATTAGTTGCAAAACACATGGGGGAATGACTCATTAGTTGCAAAACACATGGGGGAATGACTCATTAGTAGCAAAACACATGGGGGAATGACTCATTAGTTGCAAAACACATGGGGGTATGACTCATTAGTAGCAAAACACATGGGGGAATGACTCATTAGTTGCAAAACACATGGGGGAATGACTCATTAGTAGCAAAACACAATGGGGTAATGACTCATTAGTTGCAAAACACATGGGGGTATGACTCATTAGTAGCAAAACACATGGGGGAATGACTCATTAGTTGCAAAACACATGGGGGAATGACTCATTAGTTGCAAAACACATGGGGGAATGACTCATTAGTAGCAAAACACATGGGGGAATGACGCATTAGTTGCAAAACACAATGGGGCAATGACTCATTAGTAGCAAAACACATGGGGGAATGACTCATTAGTTGCAAAACACAATGGGGCAATGACTCATTAGTAGCAAAACACATGGGGGTATGACTCATTAGTTGCAAAACACAATGGGGCAATGACTCATTAGTAGCAAAACACATGGGGGTATGACTCATTAGTTGCAAAACACATGGGGGAATTACTCATTAGTTGCAAAACACAATGGGGCAAGGACTCATTAGTTGCAAAACACGTGGGGGAATGACTCATTAGTAGCAAAACACATGGGGGTATGACTCATTAGTAGCAAAACACATGGGGGAATGACTCATTAGTTGCAAAACACATGGGGGAATTACTCATTAGTTGCAAAACACATGGGGGTATGACTCATTAGTAGCAAAACACATGGGGGAATGACTCATTAGTTGCAAAACACAATGGGGGAATGACTCATTAGTTGCAAAACACATGGGGGAATGACTCATTAGTAGCAAAACACATGGGGGAATGACTCATTAGTAGCAAAACACATGGGAGAATGACTCATTAGTTGCAAAACACATGGGGGAATTACTCATTAGTTGCAAAACACATGGGGGTATGACTCATTAGTAGCAAAACACATGGGGGAATGACTCATTAGTAGCAAAACACATGGGGGAATTACTCATTAGTAGCAAAACACAATGGGGGAATTACTCATTAGTTGCAAAACACATGGGGGTATGACTCATTAGTAGCAAAACACATGGGGGAATGACTCATTAGTAGCAAAACACATGGGGGAATGACTCATTAGTAGCAAAACACAATGGGGCAATGACTCATTAGTAGCAAAACACATGGGGGTATGACTCATTAGTAGCAAAACACATGGGGGTATGACTTATTAGTAGCAAAACACATGGGGGAATGACTCATTAGTTGCAAAACACATGGGGGAATGACTAATTAGTTGCAAAACACATGGGGGAATGACTCATTAGTAGCAAAACACATGGGGGAATTACTCATTAGTAGCAAAACACATGGGGGTATGACTCATTAGTAGCAAAACACATGGGGGTATGACACATTAGTAGCAAAACACATGGGGGTATGACTCATTAGTTGCAAAACACATGGGGGAATGACTCATTAGTAGCAAAACACATGGGGGAATGACTCATTAGTAGCAAAACACATGGGGGAATTACTCATTAGTAGCAAAACACATGGGGGTATGACTCATTAGTAGCAAAACACATGGGGGTATGACTCATTAGTAGCAAAACACATGGGGGAATTACTCATTAGTTGCAAAACACAATGGGGGAATGACTCATTAGTTGCAAAACACATGGGGGTATGACTCATTAGTAGCAAAACACAATGGGGCAATGACTCATTAGTTGCAAAACACATGGGGGAATGACTCATTAGTAGCAAAACACATGGGGGAATTACTCATTAGTAGCAAAACACAATGGGGGAATTACTCATTAGTTGCAAAACACATAGGGGTATGACTCATTAGTAGCAAAACACATGGGGGAATGACTCATTAGTAGCAAAACACATGGGGCAATGACTCATTAGTAGCAAAACACAATGGGGCAATGACTCATTAGTTGCAAAACACATGGGGGAATGACTCATTAGTAGCAAAACACATGGGGGAATGACTCATTAGTTGCAAAACACATGGGGGAATGACTCATTAGTAGCAAAACACATGGGGGAATGACTCATTAGTTGCAAAACACATGGGGGAATGACTCATTAGTTGCAAAACACATGGGGGAATGACTCATTAGTTGCAAAACACATGGGGGTATGACTCATTAGTAGCAAAACACATGGGGGAATGACTCATTAGTTGCAAAACACATGGGGCAATGACTCATTAGTTGCAAAACACAATGGGGCAATGACTCATTAGTTGCAAAACACATGGGGGAATGACTCATTAGTTGCAAAACACATGGGGGAATGACTCATTAGTAGCAAAACACATGGGGGAATGACTCATTAGTTGCAAAACACATGGGGGAATGACTCATTAGTAGCAAAACACATGGGGGTATGACTCATTAGTTGCAAAACACAATGGGGGAATTACTCATTAGTTGCAAAACACATGGGGGTATGACTCATTAGTAGCAAAACACATGGGGGAATGACTCATTAGTTGCAAAACACATGGGGGTATGACTCATTAGTAGCAAAACACATGGGGGAATGACTCATTAGTAGCAAAACACATGGGGGAATGACTCATTAGTTGCAAAACACATGGGGGTATGACTCATTAGTAGCAAAACACATGGGGGAATGACACATTAGTTGCAAAACACATGGGGGAATGACTCATTAGTAGCAAAACACATGGGGGAATGACTCATTAGTAGCAAAACACAATGGGGCAATGACTCATTAGTTGCAAAACACATGGGGGTATGACTCATTAGTTGCAAAACACATGGGGGAATGACTCATTAGTTGCAAAACACATGGGGGAATGACTCATTAGTTGCAAAACACATGGGGGAATGACTCATTAGTTGCAAAACACAATGGGGCAATGACTCATTAGTAGCAAAACACATGGGGGAATGACTCATTAGTTGCAAAACACAATGGGGCAATGACTCATTAGTAGCAAAACACATGGGGGTATGACTCATTAGTTGCAAAACACAATGGGGCAATGACTCATTAGTAGCAAAACACATGGGGGTATGACTCATTAGTTGCAAAACACATGGAGGAATTACTCATTAGTTGCAAAACACAATGGGGCAATGACTCATTAGTTGCAAAACACATGGGGGAATGACTCATTAGTAGCAAAACACATGGGGGTATGACTCATTAGTAGCAAAACACATGGGGGAATGACTCATTAGTTGCAAAACACATGGGGGAATTACTCATTAGTTGCAAAACACATGGGGGTATGACTCATTAGTAGCAAAACACATGGGGGAATGACTCATTAGTTGCAAAACACAATGGGGGAATGACTCATTAGTTGCAAAACACATGGGGGAATGACTCATTAGTAGCAAAACACATGGGGGAATGACTCATTAGTAGCAAAACACATGGGAGAATGACTCATTAGTTGCAAAACACATGGGGGAATTACTCATTAGTTGCAAAACACATGGGGGTATGACTCATTAGTAGCAAAACACATGGGGGTATGACTCATTAGTTGCAAAACACAATGGGGCAATGACTCATTAGTAGCAAAACACATGGGGGTATGACTCATTAGTTGCAAAACACAATGGGGCAATGACTCATTAGTTGCAAAACACATGGGGGAATGACTCATTAGTAGCAAAACACATGGGGGTATGACTCATTAGTAGCAAAACACATGGGGGAATGACTCATTAGTTGCAAAACACATGGGGGAATTACTCATTAGTTGCAAAACACATGGGGGTATGACTCATTAGTAGCAAAACACATGGGGGTATGACTCATTAGTAGCAAAACACATGGGGGTATGACTCATTAGTTGCAAAACACAATGGGGCAATGACTCATTAGTTGCAAAACACAATGGGGGAATGACTCATTAGTTGCAAAACACAATGGGGCAATGACTCATTAGTTGCAAAACACATGGGGGAATGACTCATTAGTTGCAAAACACAATGGGGCAATGACTCATTAGTTGCAAAACACAATGGGGCAATGACTCATTAGTTGCAAAACACATGGGGGTATGACTCATTAGTAGCAAAACACATGGGGGTATGACTCATTAGTAGCAAAACACATGGGGGAATGACTCATTAGTTGCAAAACACATGGGGGTATGTCTCATTAGTAGCAAAACACATGGGGGTATGACTCATTAGTAGCAAAACACATGGGGGAATGACTCATTAGTTGCAAAACACATGGGGGAATGACTCATTAGTAGCAAAACACATGGGGGTATGACTCATTAGTAGCAAAACACAATGGGGCAATGACTCATTAGTTGCAAAACACATGGGGGAATGACTCATTAGTTGCAAAACACATGGGGGTATGACTCATTAGTTGCAAAACACATGGGGGAATGACTCATTAGTAGCAAAACACAATGGGGGAATGACTCATTAGTTGCAAAACACATGGAGGTATGACTCATTAGTAGCAAAACACATGGGGGAATGACTCATTAGTTGCAAAACACATGGGGCAATGACTCATTAGTTGCAAAACACAATGGGGCAATGACTCATTAGTTGCAAAACACATGGGGGAATGACTCATTAGTTGCAAAACACATGGGGGAATGACTCATTAGTAGCAAAACACATGGGGGAATGACTCATTAGTTGCAAAACACATGGGGGAATGACTCATTAGTAGCAAAACACATGGGGGTATGACTCATTAGTTGCAAAACACAATGGGGGAATTACTCATTAGTTGCAAAACACATGGGGGTATGACTCATTAGTAGCAAAACACATGGGGGAATGACTCATTAGTTGCAAAACACATGGGGGTATGACTCATTAGTAGCAAAACACATGGGGGAATGACTCATTAGTTGCAAAACACATGGGGCAATGACTCATTAGTTGCAAAACACAATGGGGCAATGACTCATTAGTTGGAAAACACATGGGGGAATGACTCATTAGTAGCAAAACACATGGGGGTATGACTCATTAGTAGCAAAACACATGGGGGAATGACTCATTAGTTGCAAAACACATGGGGGAATGGAACCTTCTTGGCAGAGTTTTCTGGGAAGGTTGGAAACGTATCAAAAAACAAATTATCTGATTTTGTTCCAGATCCTGATCGCCGTCTGGATCCAGGAAGTTGTTTAAGGATTCCTTATTATAGGGCAACTTGCCACACTATGTAGTAAAACTTATTATTATTTGCATACCACATGGGGGAATGGGACATCATAGCTGAGGTCTGCGTGCTCTGAGTGTTTTCTAGTTGATTCTGCATTTCGATTTCCATGTTTCCATGTGTAGATACCTGTTGTTGAAGATCTCCAAGCATGTAGTCCAAGATTTCTTCAAAAGGATGAAAATGAACAGTGTATGTAATAATTATTGCATTTTCTATGCACTCAATATATTATATTGCCTTTAAGACTCTTCCAATATAGTTTGAATGCTGTGTACTCATCCAAATATATCACGGGTACAGAACGCTGTTAATAATGTTATTTGACAAAAGGAATGGTACTCCTATAAATATGAGTTTAGTATTGTTTTTCTTTATTTTCCAAGCATTTTAAATATTTGTCATATTTTATGTTTTTCTAAATACCAATCTAACATTGTTAACATTGTTAAAAGTCTGTTTCCAACGATAGCATTGGAATCATGTTTGAAGCTCCATAAGGCCAACAAAAAAATGATTGTGTGTTTCAAGCAAAGGTCTCAAAAAAGTTAGGGCGGGAAGTGAAAATGTTGCAAACACATGGGGGAATGACTCATTAGTTGCAAAACACATGGGGGAATGACTCATTAGTAGCAAAACACATGGGGGAATTACTCATTAGTAGCAAAACACATGGGAGTATGACTCATTAGTAGCAAAACACATGGGGGTATGACTCATTAGTAGCAAAACACATGGGGGTATGACTCATTAGTTGCAAAACACATGGGGGAATGACTCATTAGTTGCAAAACACAATGGGGGAATGACTCATTAGTTGCAAAACACATGGGGGAATGACTCATTAGTAGCAAAACACATGGGGGTATGACTCATTAGTGGCAAAACACAATGGGGCAATGACTCATTAGTTGCAAAACACATGGGGGAATGACTCATTAGTAGCAAAACACATGGGGGAATTACTCATTAGTAGCAAAACACAATGGGGGAATTACTCATTAGTTGCAAAACACATGGGGGTATGACTCATTAGTAGCAAAACACATGGGGGAATGACTCATTAGTAGCAAATCACATGGGGGAATGACTCATTAGTAGCAAAACACAATGGGGCAATGACTCATTAGTAGCAAAACACATGGGGGTATGACTCATTAGTAGCAAAACACATGGGGGTATGACTCATTAGTAGCAAAACACATGGGGGAATGACTCATTAGTTGCAAACACATGGGGGAATGACTCATTAGTTGCAAAACACATGGGGGAATGACTCATTAGTAGCAAAACACATGGGGGAATTACTCATTAGTAGCAAAACACATGGGAGTATGACTCATTAGTAGCAAAACACATGGGGGTATGACTCATTAGTAGCAAAACACATGGGGGTATGACTCATTAGTAGCAAAACACATGGGGGAATGACTCATTAGTTGCAAAACACATGGGGGAATGACTCATTAGTAGCAAAACACATGGGGGAATTACTCATTAGTAGCAAAACACATGGGGGTATGACTCATTAGTAGCAAAACACATGGGGGTATGACTCATTAGTAGCAAAACACATGGGGGAATTACTCATTAGTTGCAAAACACAATGGGGGAATGACTCATTAGTTGCAAAACACATGGGGGTATGACTCATTAGTAGCAAAACACAATGGGGCAATGACTCATTAGTAGCATAACACAATGGGGCAATGACTCATTAGTTGCAAAACACATGGGGGAATGACTCATTAGTAGCAAAACACATGGGGGAATGACTCGTTAGTTGCAAAACACATGGGGGAATGACTCATTAGTAGCAAAACACATGGGGGAATGACTCATTAGTTGCAAAACACATGGGGGAATGACTCATTAGTTGCAAAACACATGGGGGAATGACTCATTAGTTGCAAAACACATGGGGGAATGACTCATTAGTTGCAAAACACATGGGGGAATGACTCATTAGTTGCAAAACACATGGGGGAATGACTCATTAGTAGCAAAACACATGGGGGAATGACTCATTAGTTGCAAAACACATGGGGGAATGACTCATTAGTTGCAAAACACATGGGGGAATGACTCATTAGTAGCAAAACACATGGGGGAATGACTCATTAGTTGCAAAACACATGGGGGTATGACTCATTAGTAGCAAAACACATGGGGGAATGACTCATTAGTTGCAAAACACATGGGGGAATGACTCATTAGTAGCAAAACACAATGGGGTAATGACTCATTAGTTGCAAAACACATGGGGGTATGACTCATTAGTAGCAAAACACATGGGGGAATGACTCATTAGTTGCAAAACACATGGGGGAATGACTCATTAGTTGCAAAACACATGGGGGAATGACTCATTAGTAGCAAAACACATGGGGGTATGACTCATTAGTTGCAAAACACAATGGGGGTATGACTCATTAGTAGCAAAACACATGGGGGAATGACTCATTAGTTGCAAAACACATGGGGGAATGACTCATTAGTTGCAAAACACATGGGGGAATGACTCATTAGTAGCAAAACACATGGGGGAATGACGCATTAGTTGCAAAACACAATGGGGCAATGACTCATTAGTAGCAAAACACATGGGGGAATGACTCATTAGTTGCAAAACACAATGGGGCAATGACTCATTAGTAGCAAAACACATGGGGGTATGACTCATTAGTTGCAAAACACAATGGGGCAATGACTCATTAGTAGCAAAACACATGGGGGTATGACTCATTAGTTGCAAAACACATGGGGGAATTACTCATTAGTTGCAAAACACAATGGGGCAATGACTCATTAGTTGCAAAACACGTGGGGGAATGACTCATTAGTAGCAAAACACATGGGGGTATGACTCATTAGTAGCAAAACACATGGGGGAATGACTCATTAGTTGCAAAACACATGGGGGAATTACTCATTAGTTGCAAAACACATGGGGGTATGACTCATTAGTAGCAAAACACATGGGGGAATGACTCATTAGTTGCAAAACACAATGGGGGAATGACTCATTAGTTGCAAAACACATGGGGGAATGACTCATTAGTAGCAAAACACATGGGGGAATGACTCATTAGTAGCAAAACACATGGGAGAATGACTCATTAGTTGCAAAACACATGGGGGAATTACTCATTAGTTGCAAAACACATGGGGGTATGACTCAATACTAGCAAAACACATGGGGGAATGACTCATTAGTAGCAAAACACATGGGGGAATTACTCATTAGTAGCAAAACACAATGGGGGAATTACTCATTAGTTGCAAAACACATGGGGGTATGACTCATTAGTAGCAAAACACATGGGGGAATGACTCATTAGTAGCAAAACACATGGGGGAATGACTCATTAGTAGCAAAACACAATGGGGCAATGACTCATTAGTAGCAAAACACATGGGGGTATGACTCATTAGTAGCAAAACACATGGGGGTATGACTTATTAGTAGCAAAACACATGGGGGAATGACTCATTAGTTGCAAAACACATGGGGGAATGACTCATTAGTTGCAAAACACATGGGGGAATGACTCATTAGTAGCAAAACACATGGGGGAATTACTCATTAGTAGCAAAACACATGGGGGTATGACTCATTAGTAGCAAAACACATGGGGGTATGACTCATTAGTAGCAAAACACATGGGGGTATGACTCATTAGTTGCAAAACACATGGGGGAATGACTCATTAGTTGCAAAACACATGGGGGAATGACTCATTAGTAGCAAAACACATGGGGGAATTACTCATTAGTAGCAAAACACATGGGGGTATGACTCATTAGTAGCAAAACACATGGGGGTATGACTCATTAGTAGCAAAACACATGGGGGAATTACTCATTAGTTGCAAAACACAATGGGGGAATGACTCATTAGTTGCAAAACACATGGGGGTATGACTCATTAGTAGCAAAACACAATGGGGCAATGACTCATTAGTTGCAAAACACATGGGGGAATGACTCATTAGTAGCAAAACACATGGGGGAATTACTCATTAGTAGCAAAACACAATGGGGGAATTACTCATTAGTTGCAAAACACATAGGGGTATGACTCATTAGTAGCAAAACACATGGGGGAATGACTCATTAGTAGCAAAACACATGGGGCAATGACTCATTAGTAGCAAAACACAATGGGGCAATGACTCATTAGTTGCAAAACACATGGGGGAATGACTCATTAGTAGCAAAACACATGGGGGAATGACTCATTAGTTGCAAAACACATGGGGGAATGACTCATTAGTAGCAAAACACATGGGGGAATGACTCATCAGTTGCAAAACACATGGGGGAATGACTCATTAGTTGCAAAACACATGGGGGAATGACTCATTAGTTGCAAAACACATGGGGGTATGACTCATTAGTAGCAAAACACAATGGGGAATGACTCATTAGTTGCAAAACACATGGGGCAATGACTCATTAGTTGCAAAACACAATGGGGCAATGACTCATTAGTTGCAAAACACATGGGGGAATGACTCATTAGTTGCAAAACACATGGGGGAATGACTCATTAGTAGCAAAACACATGGGGGAATGACTCATTAGTTGCAAAACACATGGGGGAATGACTCATTAGTAGCAAAACACATGGGGGAATGACTCATTAGTTGCAAAACACAATGGGGCAATGACTCATTAGTAGCAAAACACATGGGGGAATGACTCATTAGTTGCAAAACACAATGGGGCAATGACTCATTAGTAGCAAAACACATGGGGGTATGACTCATTAGTTGCAAAACACAATGGGGCAATGACTCATTAGTAGCAAAACACATGGGGGTATGACTCATTAGTTGCAAAACACATGGAGGAATTACTCATTAGTTGCAAAACACAATGGGGCAATGACTCATTAGTTGCAAAACACATGGGGGAATGACTCATTAGTAGCAAAACACATGGGGGTATGACTCATTAGTAGCAAAACACATGGGGGAATGACTCATTAGTTGCAAAACACATGGGGGAATTACTCATTAGTTGCAAAACACATGGGGGTATGACTCATTAGTAGCAAAACACATGGGGGAATGACTCATTAGTTGCAAAACACAATGGGGGAATGACTCATTAGTTGCAAAACACATGGGGGAATGACTCATTAGTAGCAAAACACATGGGGGAATGACTCATTAGTAGCAAAACACATGGGAGAATGACTCATTAGTTGCAAAACACATGGGGGAATTACTCATTAGTTGCAAAACACATGGGGGTATGACTCATTAGTAGCAAAACACATGGGGGTATGACTCATTAGTTGCAAAACACAATGGGGCAATGACTCATTAGTAGCAAAACACATGGGGGTATGACTCATTAGTTGCAAAACACAATGGGGCAATGACTCATTAGTTGCAAAACACATGGGGGAATGACTCATTAGTAGCAAAACACATGGGGGTATGACTCATTAGTAGCAAAACACATGGGGGAATGACTCATTAGTTGCAAAACACATGGGGGAATTACTCATTAGTTGCAAAACACATGGGGGTATGACTCATTAGTAGCAAAACACATGGGGGTATGACTCATTAGTAGCAAAACACATGGGGGTATGACTCATTAGTTGCAAAACACAATGGGGCAATGACTCATTAGTTGCAAAACACAATGGGGGAATGACTCATTAGTTGCAAAACACAATGGGGCAATGACTCATTAGTTGCAAAACACATGGGGGAATGACTCATTAGTTGCAAAACACAATGGGGCAATGACTCATTAGTTGCAAAACACGTGGGGGAATGACTCATTAGTAGCAAAACACATGGGGGTATGACTCATTAGTAGCAAAACACATGGGGGAATGACTCATTAGTTGCAAAACACATGGGGGAATTATTCATTAGTTGCAAAACACATGGGGGTATGACTCATTAGTAGCAAAACACATGGGGGAATGACTCATTAGTTGCAAAACACAATGGGGGAATGACTCATTAGTTGCAAAACACATGGGGGAATGACTCATTAGTAGCAAAACACATGGGGGAATGACTCATTAGTAGCAAAACACATGGGAGAATGACTCATTAGTTGCAAAACACATGGGGGAATTACTCATTAGTTGCAAAACACATGGGGGTATGACTCAATACTAGCAAAACACATGGGGGAATGACTCATTAGTAGCAAAACACATGGGGGAATTACTCATTAGTAGCAAAACACAATGGGGGAATTACTCATTAGTTGCAAAACACATGGGGGTATGACTCATTAGTAGCAAAACACATGGGGGAATGACTCATTAGTAGCAAAACACATGGGGGAATGACTCATTAGTAGCAAAACACAATGGGGCAATGACTCATTAGTAGCAAAACACATGGGGGTATGACTCATTAGTAGCAAAACACATGGGGGTATGACTTATTAGTAGCAAAACACATGGGGGAATGACTCATTAGTTGCAAAACACATGGGGGAATGACTCATTAGTTGCAAAACACATGGGGGAATGACTCATTAGTAGCAAAACACATGGGGGAATTACTCATTAGTAGCAAAACACATGGGGGTATGACTCATTAGTAGCAAAACACATGGGGGTATGACTCATTAGTAGCAAAACACATGGGGGTATGACTCATTAGTTGCAAAACACATGGGGGAATGACTCATTAGTTGCAAAACACATGGGGGAATGACTCATTAGTAGCAAAACACATGGGGGAATTACTCATTAGTAGCAAAACACATGGGGGTATGACTCATTAGTAGCAAAACACATGGGGGTATGACTCATTAGTAGCAAAACACATGGGGGAATTACTCATTAGTTGCAAAACACAATGGGGGAATGACTCATTAGTTGCAAAACACATGGGGGTATGACTCATTAGTAGCAAAACACAATGGGGCAATGACTCATTAGTTGCAAAACACATGGGGGAATGACTCATTAGTAGCAAAACACATGGGGGAATTACTCATTAGTAGCAAAACACAATGGGGGAATTACTCATTAGTTGCAAAACACATAGGGGTATGACTCATTAGTAGCAAAACACATGGGGGAATGACTCATTAGTAGCAAAACACATGGGGCAATGACTCATTAGTAGCAAAACACAATGGGGCAATGACTCATTAGTTGCAAAACACATGGGGGAATGACTCATTAGTAGCAAAACACATGGGGGAATGACTCATTAGTTGCAAAACACATGGGGGAATGACTCATTAGTAGCAAAACACATGGGGGAATGACTCATTAGTTGCAAAACACATGGGGGAATGACTCATTAGTTGCAAAACACATGGGGGAATGACTCATTAGTTGCAAAACACATGGGGGTATGACTCATTAGTAGCAAAACACAATGGGGAATGACTCATTAGTTGCAAAACACATGGGGCAATGACTCATTAGTTGCAAAACACAATGGGGCAATGACTCATTAGTTGCAAAACACATGGGGGAATGACTCATTAGTTGCAAAACACATGGGGGAATGACTCATTAGTAGCAAAACACATGGGGGAATGATTCATTAGTTGCAAAACACATGGGGGAATGACTCATTAGTAGCAAAACACATGGGGGTATGACTCATTAGTTGCAAAACACAATGGGGGAATTACTCATTAGTTGCAAAACACATGGGGGTATGACTCATTAGTAGCAAAACACATGGGGGAATGACTCATTAGTTGCAAAACACATGGGGGTATGACTCATTAGTAGCAAAACACATGGGGGAATGACTCATTAGTAGCAAAACACATGGGGGAATGACTCATTAGTTGCAAAACACATGGGGGTATGACTCATTAGTAGCAAAACACATGGGGGAATGACACATTAGTTGCAAAACACATGGGGGAATGACTCATTAGTAGCAAAACACATGGGGGAATGACTCATTAGTAGCAAAACACAATGGGGCAATGACTCATTAGTTGCAAAACACATGGGGGTATGACTCATTAGTTGCAAAACACATGGGGGAATGACTCATTAGTTGCAAAACACATGGGGGAATGACTCATTAGTTGCAAAACACATGGGGGAATGACTCATTAGTAGCAAAACACATGGGGGAATGACTCATTAGTTGCAAAACACAATGGGGCAATGACTCATTAGTAGCAAAACACATGGGGGAATGACTCATTAGTTGCAAAACACAATGGGGCAATGACTCATTAGTAGCAAAACACATGGGGGTATGACTCATTAGTTGCAAAACACAATGGGGCAATGACTCATTAGTAGCAAAACACATGGGGGTATGACTCATTAGTTGCAAAACACATGGAGGAATTACTCATTAGTTGCAAAACACAATGGGGCAATGACTCATTAGTTGCAAAACACATGGGGGAATGACTCATTAGTAGCAAAACACATGGGGGTATGACTCATTAGTAGCAAAACACATGGGGGAATGACTCATTAGTTGCAAAACACATGGGGGTATGACTCATTAGTAGCAAAACACATGGGGGAATGACTCATTAGTTGCAAAACACAATGGGGGAATGACTCATTAGTTGCAAAACACATGGGGGAATGACTCATTAGTAGCAAAACACATGGGGGAATGACTCATTAGTAGCAAAACACATGGGAGAATGACTCATTAGTTGCAAAACACATGGGGGAATTACTCATTAGTTGCAAAACACATGGGGGTATGACTCATTAGTAGCAAAACACATGGGGGTATGACTCATTAGTTGCAAAACACAATGGGGCAATGACTCATTAGTAGCAAAACACATGGGGGTATGACTCATTAGTTGCAAAACACAATGGGGCAATGACTCATTAGTTGCAAAACACATGGGGGAATGACTCATTAGTAGCAAAACACATGGGGGTATGACTCATTAGTAGCAAAACACATGGGGGAATGACTCATTAGTTGCAAAACACATGGGGGAATTACTCATTAGTTGCAAAACACATGGGGGTATGACTCATTAGTAGCAAAACACATGGGGGTATCACTCATTAGTAGCAAAACACATGGGGGTATGACTCATTAGTTGCAAAACACAATGGGGCAATGACTCATTAGTTGCAAAACACAATGGGGGAATGACTCATTAGTTGCAAAACACAATGGGGCAATGACTCATTAGTTGCAAAACACATGGGGGAATGACTCATTAGTTGCAAAACACAATGGGGCAATGACTCATTAGTTGCAAAACACAATGGGGCAATGACTCATTAGTTGCAAAACACATGGGGGTATGACTCATTAGTAGCAAAACACATGGGGGTATGACTCATTAGTAGCAAAACACATGGGGGAATGACTCATTAGTTGCAAAACACATGGGGGTATGACTCATTAGTAGCAAAACACATGGGGGTATGACTCATTAGTAGCAAAACACATGGGGGAATGACTCATTAGTTGCAAAACACATGGGGGAATG
This sequence comes from Congeria kusceri, assembly GCA_027627225.1. Taxonomy (NCBI): domain Eukaryota; kingdom Metazoa; phylum Mollusca; class Bivalvia; order Myida; family Dreissenidae; genus Congeria; species Congeria kusceri. The sequence goes on along the minus strand of CM051034.1, from coordinate 3,707,627 downwards.
ACTCATTAGTAGCAAAACACATGGGGGTATGACTCATTAGTAGCAAAACACAATGGGGCAATGACTCATTAGTTGCAAAACACATGGGGGAATGACTCATTAGTTGCAAAACACATGGGGGTATGACTCATTAGTTGCAAAACACATGGGGGAATGACTCATTAGTAGCAAAACACAATGGGGGAATGACTCATTAGTTGCAAAACACATGGAGGTATGACTCATTAGTAGCAAAACACATGGGGGAATGACTCATTAGTTGCAAAACACATGGGGCAATGACTCATTAGTTGCAAAACACAATGGGGCAATGACTCATTAGTTGCAAAACACATGGGGGAATGACTCATTAGTTGCAAAACACATGGGGGAATGACTCATTAGTAGCAAAACACATGGGGGAATGACTCATTAGTTGCAAAACACATGGGGGAATGACTCATTAGTAGCAAAACACATGGGGGTATGACTCATTAGTTGCAAAACACAATGGGGGAATTACTCATTAGTTGCAAAACACATGGGGGTATGACTCATTAGTAGCAAAACACATGGGGGAATGACTCATTAGTTGCAAAACACATGGGGGTATGACTCATTAGTAGCAAAACACATGGGGGAATGACTCATTAGTTGCAAAACACATGGGGCAATGACTCATTAGTTGCAAAACACAATGGGGCAATGACTCATTAGTTGGAAAACACATGGGGGAATGACTCATTAGTAGCAAAACACATGGGGGTATGACTCATTAGTAGCAAAACACATGGGGGAATGACTCATTAGTTGCAAAACACATGGGGGAATGGAACCTTCTTGGCAGAGTTTTCTGGGAAGGTTGGAAACGTATCAAAAAACAAATTATCTGATTTTGTTCCAGATCCTGATCGCCGTCTGGATCCAGGAAGTTGTTTAAGGATTCCTTATTATAGGGCAACTTGCCACACTATGTAGTAAAACTTATTATTATTTGCATACCACATGGGGGAATGGGACATCATAGCTGAGGTCTGCGTGCTCTGAGTGTTTTCTAGTTGATTCTGCATTTCGATTTCCATGTTTCCATGTGTAGATACCTGTTGTTGAAGATCTCCAAGCATGTAGTCCAAGATTTCTTCAAAAGGATGAAAATGAAGTGTATGTAATAATTATTGCATTTTCTATGCACTCAATATATTATATTGCCTTTAAGACTCTTCCAATATAGTTTGAATGCTGTGTACTCATCCAAATATATCACGGGTACAGAACGCTGTTAATAATGTTATTTGACAAAAGGAATGGTACTCCTATAAATATGAGTTTAGTATTGTTTTTCTTTATTTTCCAAGCATTTTAAATATTTGTCATATTTTATGTTTTTCTAAATACCAATCTAACATTGTTAACATTGTTAAAAGTCTGTTTCCAACGATAGCATTGGAATCATGTTTGAAGCTCCATAAGGCCAACAAAAAAATGATTGTGTGTTTCAAGCAAAGGTCTCAAAAAAGTTAGGGCGGGAAGTGAAAATGTTGCAAACACATGGGGGAATGACTCATTAGTTGCAAAACACATGGGGGAATGACTCATTAGTAGCAAAACACATGGGGGAATTACTCATTAGTAGCAAAACACATGGGAGTATGACTCATTAGTAGCAAAACACATGGGGGTATGACTCATTAGTAGCAAAACACATGGGGGTATGACTCATTAGTTGCAAAACACATGGGGGAATGACTCATTAGTTGCAAAACACAATGGGGGAATGACTCATTAGTTGCAAAACACATGGGGGAATGACTCATTAGTAGCAAAACACATGGGGGTATGACTCATTAGTGGCAAAACACAATGGGGCAATGACTCATTAGTTGCAAAACACATGGGGGAATGACTCATTAGTAGCAAAACACATGGGGGAATTACTCATTAGTAGCAAAACACAATGGGGGAATTACTCATTAGTTGCAAAACACATGGGGGTATGACTCATTAGTAGCAAAACACATGGGGGAATGACTCATTAGTAGCAAATCACATGGGGGAATGACTCATTAGTAGCAAAACACAATGGGGCAATGACTCATTAGTAGCAAAACACATGGGGGTATGACTCATTAGTAGCAAAACACATGGGGGTATGACTCATTAGTAGCAAAACACATGGGGGAATGACTCATTAGTTGCAAACACATGGGGGAATGACTCATTAGTTGCAAAACACATGGGGGAATGACTCATTAGTAGCAAAACACATGGGGGAATTACTCATTAGTAGCAAAACACATGGGAGTATGACTCATTAGTAGCAAAACACATGGGGGTATGACTCATTAGTAGCAAAACACATGGGGGTATGACTCATTAGTAGCAAAACACATGGGGGAATGACTCATTAGTTGCAAAACACATGGGGGAATGACTCATTAGTAGCAAAACACATGGGGGAATTACTCATTAGTAGCAAAACACATGGGGGTATGACTCATTAGTAGCAAAACACATGGGGGTATGACTCATTAGTAGCAAAACACATGGGGGAATTACTCATTAGTTGCAAAACACAATGGGGGAATGACTCATTAGTTGCAAAACACATGGGGGTATGACTCATTAGTAGCAAAACACAATGGGGCAATGACTCATTAGTAGCATAACACAATGGGGCAATGACTCATTAGTTGCAAAACACATGGGGGAATGACTCATTAGTAGCAAAACACATGGGGGAATGACTCGTTAGTTGCAAAACACATGGGGGAATGACTCATTAGTAGCAAAACACATGGGGGAATGACTCATTAGTTGCAAAACACATGGGGGAATGACTCATTAGTTGCAAAACACATGGGGGAATGACTCATTAGTTGCAAAACACATGGGGGAATGACTCATTAGTTGCAAAACACATGGGGGAATGACTCATTAGTTGCAAAACACATGGGGGAATGACTCATTAGTAGCAAAACACATGGGGGAATGACTCATTAGTTGCAAAACACATGGGGGAATGACTCATTAGTTGCAAAACACATGGGGGAATGACTCATTAGTAGCAAAACACATGGGGGAATGACTCATTAGTTGCAAAACACATGGGGGTATGACTCATTAGTAGCAAAACACATGGGGGAATGACTCATTAGTTGCAAAACACATGGGGGAATGACTCATTAGTAGCAAAACACAATGGGGTAATGACTCATTAGTTGCAAAACACATGGGGGTATGACTCATTAGTAGCAAAACACATGGGGGAATGACTCATTAGTTGCAAAACACATGGGGGAATGACTCATTAGTTGCAAAACACATGGGGGAATGACTCATTAGTAGCAAAACACATGGGGGTATGACTCATTAGTTGCAAAACACAATGGGGGTATGACTCATTAGTAGCAAAACACATGGGGGAATGACTCATTAGTTGCAAAACACATGGGGGAATGACTCATTAGTTGCAAAACACATGGGGGAATGACTCATTAGTAGCAAAACACATGGGGGAATGACGCATTAGTTGCAAAACACAATGGGGCAATGACTCATTAGTAGCAAAACACATGGGGGAATGACTCATTAGTTGCAAAACACAATGGGGCAATGACTCATTAGTAGCAAAACACATGGGGGTATGACTCATTAGTTGCAAAACACAATGGGGCAATGACTCATTAGTAGCAAAACACATGGGGGTATGACTCATTAGTTGCAAAACACATGGGGGAATTACTCATTAGTTGCAAAACACAATGGGGCAATGACTCATTAGTTGCAAAACACGTGGGGGAATGACTCATTAGTAGCAAAACACATGGGGGTATGACTCATTAGTAGCAAAACACATGGGGGAATGACTCATTAGTTGCAAAACACATGGGGGAATTACTCATTAGTTGCAAAACACATGGGGGTATGACTCATTAGTAGCAAAACACATGGGGGAATGACTCATTAGTTGCAAAACACAATGGGGGAATGACTCATTAGTTGCAAAACACATGGGGGAATGACTCATTAGTAGCAAAACACATGGGGGAATGACTCATTAGTAGCAAAACACATGGGAGAATGACTCATTAGTTGCAAAACACATGGGGGAATTACTCATTAGTTGCAAAACACATGGGGGTATGACTCAATACTAGCAAAACACATGGGGGAATGACTCATTAGTAGCAAAACACATGGGGGAATTACTCATTAGTAGCAAAACACAATGGGGGAATTACTCATTAGTTGCAAAACACATGGGGGTATGACTCATTAGTAGCAAAACACATGGGGGAATGACTCATTAGTAGCAAAACACATGGGGGAATGACTCATTAGTAGCAAAACACAATGGGGCAATGACTCATTAGTAGCAAAACACATGGGGGTATGACTCATTAGTAGCAAAACACATGGGGGTATGACTTATTAGTAGCAAAACACATGGGGGAATGACTCATTAGTTGCAAAACACATGGGGGAATGACTCATTAGTTGCAAAACACATGGGGGAATGACTCATTAGTAGCAAAACACATGGGGGAATTACTCATTAGTAGCAAAACACATGGGGGTATGACTCATTAGTAGCAAAACACATGGGGGTATGACTCATTAGTAGCAAAACACATGGGGGTATGACTCATTAGTTGCAAAACACATGGGGGAATGACTCATTAGTTGCAAAACACATGGGGGAATGACTCATTAGTAGCAAAACACATGGGGGAATTACTCATTAGTAGCAAAACACATGGGGGTATGACTCATTAGTAGCAAAACACATGGGGGTATGACTCATTAGTAGCAAAACACATGGGGGAATTACTCATTAGTTGCAAAACACAATGGGGGAATGACTCATTAGTTGCAAAACACATGGGGGTATGACTCATTAGTAGCAAAACACAATGGGGCAATGACTCATTAGTTGCAAAACACATGGGGGAATGACTCATTAGTAGCAAAACACATGGGGGAATTACTCATTAGTAGCAAAACACATGGGAGTATGACTCATTAGTAGCAAAACACATGGGGGTATGACTCATTAGTAGCAAAACACATGGGGGTATGACTCATTAGTTGCAAAACACATGGGGGAATGACTCATTAGTTGCAAAACACAATGGGGGAATGACTCATTAGTTGCAAAACACATGGGGGAATGACTCATTAGTAGCAAAACACATGGGGGTATGACTCATTAGTGGCAAAACACAATGGGGCAATGACTCATTAGTTGCAAAACACATGGGGGAATGACTCATTAGTAGCAAAACACATGGGGGAATTACTCATTAGTAGCAAAACACAATGGGGGAATTACTCATTAGTTGCAAAACACATGGGGGTATGACTCATTAGTAGCAAAACACATGGGGGAATGACTCATTAGTAGCAAATCACATGGGGGAATGACTCATTAGTAGCAAAACACAATGGGGCAATGACTCATTAGTAGCAAAACACATGGGGGTATGACTCATTAGTAGCAAAACACATGGGGGTATGACTCATTAGTAGCAAAACACATGGGGGAATGACTCATTAGTTGCAAACACATGGGGGAATGACTCATTAGTTGCAAAACACATGGGGGAATGACTCATTAGTAGCAAAACACATGGGGGAATTACTCATTAGTAGCAAAACACATGGGAGTATGACTCATTAGTAGCAAAACACATGGGGGTATGACTCATTAGTAGCAAAACACATGGGGGTATGACTCATTAGTAGCAAAACACATGGGGGAATGACTCATTAGTTGCAAAACACATGGGGGAATGACTCATTAGTAGCAAAACACATGGGGGAATTACTCATTAGTAGCAAAACACATGGGGGTATGACTCATTAGTAGCAAAACACATGGGGGTATGACTCATTAGTAGCAAAACACATGGGGGAATTACTCATTAGTTGCAAAACACAATGGGGGAATGACTCATTAGTTGCAAAACACATGGGGGTATGACTCATTAGTAGCAAAACACAATGGGGCAATGACTCATTAGTAGCATAACACAATGGGGCAATGACTCATTAGTTGCAAAACACATGGGGGAATGACTCATTAGTAGCAAAACACATGGGGGAATGACTCGTTAGTTGCAAAACACATGGGGGAATGACTCATTAGTAGCAAAACACATGGGGGAATGACTCATTAGTTGCAAAACACATGGGGGAATGACTCATTAGTTGCAAAACACATGGGGGAATGACTCATTAGTTGCAAAAACACATGGGGGAATGACTCATTAGTTGCAAAACACATGGGGGAATGACTCATTAGTTGCAAAACACATGGGGGAATGACTCATTAGTAGCAAAACACATGGGGGAATGACTCATTAGTTGCAAAACACATGGGGGAATGACTCATTAGTTGCAAAACACATGGGGGAATGACTCATTAGTAGCAAAACACATGGGGGAATGACTCATTAGTTGCAAAACACATGGGGGTATGACTCATTAGTAGCAAAACACATGGGGGAATGACTCATTAGTTGCAAAACACATGGGGGAATGACTCATTAGTAGCAAAACACAATGGGGTAATGACTCATTAGTTGCAAAACACATGGGGGTATGACTCATTAGTAGCAAAACACATGGGGGAATGACTCATTAGTTGCAAAACACATGGGGGAATGACTCATTAGTTGCAAAACACATGGGGGAATGACTCATTAGTAGCAAAACACATGGGGGTATGACTCATTAGTTGCAAAACACAATGGGGGTATGACTCATTAGTAGCAAAACACATGGGGGAATGACTCATTAGTTGCAAAACACATGGGGGAATGACTCATTAGTTGCAAAACACATGGGGGAATGACTCATTAGTAGCAAAACACATGGGGGAATGACGCATTAGTTGCAAAACACAATGGGGCAATGACTCATTAGTAGCAAAACACATGGGGGAATGACTCATTAGTTGCAAAACACAATGGGGCAATGACTCATTAGTAGCAAAACACATGGGGGAATGACTCATTAGTTGCAAAACACATGGGGGAATGACTCATTAGTAGCAAAACACATGGGGGAATGACTCATTAGTAGCAAAACACATGGGAGAATGACTCATTAGTTGCAAAACACATGGGGGAATTACTCATTAGTTGCAAAACACATGGGGGTATGACTCAATACTAGCAAAACACATGGGGGAATGACTCATTAGTAGCAAAACACATGGGGGAATTACTCATTAGTAGCAAAACACAATGGGGGAATTACTCATTAGTTGCAAAACACATGGGGGTATGACTCATTAGTAGCAAAACACATGGGGGAATGACTCATTAGTAGCAAAACACATGGGGGAATGACTCATTAGTAGCAAAACACAATGGGGCAATGACTCATTAGTAGCAAAACACATGGGGGTATGACTCATTAGTAGCAAAACACATGGGGGTATGACTTATTAGTAGCAAAACACATGGGGGAATGACTCATTAGTTGCAAAACACATGGGGGAATGACTCATTAGTTGCAAAACACATGGGGGAATGACTCATTAGTAGCAAAACACATGGGGGAATTACTCATTAGTAGCAAAACACATGGGGGTATGACTCATTAGTAGCAAAACACATGGGGGTATGACTCATTAGTAGCAAAACACATGGGGGTATGACTCATTAGTTGCAAAACACATGGGGGAATGACTCATTAGTTGCAAAACACATGGGGGAATGACTCATTAGTAGCAAAACACATGGGGGAATTACTCATTAGTAGCAAAACACATGGGGGTATGACTCATTAGTAGCAAAACACATGGGGGTATGACTCATTAGTAGCAAAACACATGGGGGAATTACTCATTAGTTGCAAAACACAATGGGGGAATGACTCATTAGTTGCAAAACACATGGGGGTATGACTCATTAGTAGCAAAACACAATGGGGCAATGACTCATTAGTTGCAAAACACATGGGGGAATGACTCATTAGTAGCAAAACACATGGGGGAATTACTCATTAGTAGCAAAACACAATGGGGGAATTACTCATTAGTTGCAAAACACATAGGGGTATGACTCATTAGTAGCAAAACACATGGGGGAATGACTCATTAGTAGCAAAACACATGGGGCAATGACTCATTAGTAGCAAAACACAATGGGGCAATGACTCATTAGTTGCAAAACACATGGGGGAATGACTCATTAGTAGCAAAACACATGGGGGAATGACTCATTAGTTGCAAAACACATGGGGGAATGACTCATTAGTAGCAAAACACATGGGGGAATGACTCATTAGTTGCAAAACACATGGGGGAATGACTCATTAGTAGCAAAACACATGGGGGTATGACTCATTAGTTGCAAAACACAATGGGGGAATTACTCATTAGTTGCAAAACACATGGGGGTATGACTCATTAGTAGCAAAACACATGGGGGAATGACTCATTAGTTGCAAAACACATGGGGGTATGACTCATTAATAGCAAAACACATGGGGGAATGACTCATTAGTAGCAAAACACATGGGGGAATGACTCATTAGTTGCAAAACACATGGGGGTATGACTCATTAGTAGCAAAACACATGGGGGAATGACACATTAGTTGCAAAACACATGGGGGAATGACTCATTAGTAGCAAAACACATGGGGGAATGACTCATTAGTAGCAAAACACAATGGGGCAATGACTCATTAGTTGCAAAACACATGGGGGTATGACTCATTAGTTGCAAAACACATGGGGGAATGACTCATTAGTTGCAAAACACATGGGGGAATGACTCATTAGTTGCAAAACACATGGGGGAATGACTCATTAGTAGCAAAACACATGGGGGAATGACTCATTAGTTGCAAAACACAATGGGGCAATGACTCATTAGTAGCAAAACACATGGGGGAATGACTCATTAGTTGCAAAACACAATGGGGCAATGACTCATTAGTAGCAAAACACATGGGGGTATGACTCATTAGTTGCAAAACACAATGGGGCAATGACTCATTAGTAGCAAAACACATGGGGGTATGACTCATTAGTTGCAAAACACATGGAGGAATTACTCATTAGTTGCAAAACACAATGGGGCAATGACTCATTAGTTGCAAAACACATGGGGGAATGACTCATTAGTAGCAAAACACATGGGGGTATGACTCATTAGTAGCAAAACACATGGGGGAATGACTCATTAGTTGCAAAACACATGGGGGAATTACTCATTAGTTGCAAAACACATGGGGGTATGACTCATTAGTAGCAAAACACATGGGGGAATGACTCATTAGTTGCAAAACACAATGGGGGAATGACTCATTAGTTGCAAAACACATGGGGGAATGACTCATTAGTAGCAAAACACATGGGGGAATGACTCATTAGTAGCAAAACACATGGGAGAATGACTCATTAGTTGCAAAACACATGGGGGAATTACTCATTAGTTGCAAAACACATGGGGGTATGACTCATTAGTAGCAAAACACATGGGGGTATGACTCATTAGTTGCAAAACACAATGGGGCAATGACTCATTAGTAGCAAAACACATGGGGGTATGACTCATTAGTTGCAAAACACAATGGGGCAATGACTCATTAGTTGCAAAACACATGGGGGAATGACTCATTAGTAGCAAAACACATGGGGGTATGACTCATTAGTAGCAAAACACATGGGGGAATGACTCATTAGTTGCAAAACACATGGGGGAATTACTCATTAGTTGCAAAACACATGGGGGTATGACTCATTAGTAGCAAAACACATGGGGGTATGACTCATTAGTAGCAAAACACATGGGGGTATGACTCATTAGTTGCAAAACACAATGGGGCAATGACTCATTAGTTGCAAAACACAATGGGGGAATGACTCATTAGTTGCAAAACACAATGGGGCAATGACTCATTAGTTGCAAAACACATGGGGGAATGACTCATTAGTTGCAAAACACAATGGGGCAATGACTCATTAGTTGCAAAACACAATGGGGCAATGACTCATTAGTTGCAAAACACATGGGGGTATGACTCATTAGTAGCAAAACACATGGGGGTATGACTCATTAGTAGCAAAACACATGGGGGAATGACTCATTAGTTGCAAAACACATGGGGGTATGACTCATTAGTAGCAAAACACATGGGGGTATGACTCATTAGTAGCAAAACACATGGGGGAATGACTCATTAGTTGCAAAACACATGGGGGAATGACTCATTAGTAGCAAAACACATGGGGGTATGACTCATTAGTAGCAAAACACAATGGGGCAATGACTCATTAGTTGCAAAACACATGGGGGAATGACTCATTAGTTGCAAAACACATGTGGGTATGACTCATTAGTTGCAAAACACATGGGGGAATGACTCATTAGTAGCAAAACACAATGGGGGAATGACTCATTAGTTGCAAAACACATGGAGGTATGACTCATTAGTAGCAAAACACATGGGGGAATGACTCATTAGTTGCAAAACACATGGGGCAATGACTCATTAGTTGCAAAACACAATGGGGCAATGACTCATTAGTTGCAAAACACATGGGGGAATGACTCATTAGTTGCAAAACACATGGGGGAATGACTCATTAGTAGCAAAACACATGGGGGAATGACTCATTAGTTGCAAAACACATGGGGGAATGACTCATTAGTAGCAAAACACATGGGGGTATGACTCATTAGTTGCAAAACACAATGGGGGAATTACTCATTAGTTGCAAAACACATGGGGGTATGACTCATTAGTAGCAAAACACATGGGGGAATGACTCATTAGTTGCAAAACACATGGGGGTATGACTCATTAGTAGCAAAACACATGGGGGAATGACTCATTAGTTGCAAAACACATGGGGCAATGACTCATTAGTTGCAAAACACAATGGGGCAATGACTCATTAGTTGGAAAACACATGGGGGAATGACTCATTAGTAGCAAAACACATGGGGGTATGACTCATTAGTAGCAAAACACATGGGGGAATGACTCATTAGTTGCAAAACACATGGGGGAATGGAACCTTCTTGGCAGAGTTTTCTGGGAAGGTTGGAAACGTATCAAAAAACAAATTATCTGATTTTGTTCCAGATCCTGATCGCCGTCTGGATCCAGGAAGTTGTTTAAGGATTCCTTATTATAGGGCAACTTGCCACACTATGTAGTAAAACTTATTATTATTTGCATACCACATGGGGGAATGGGACATCATAGCTGAGGTCTGCGTGCTCTGAGTGTTTTCTAGTTGATTCTGCATTTCGATTTCCATGTTTCCATGTGTAGATACCTGTTGTTGAAGATCTCCAAGCATGTAGTCCAAGATTTCTTCAAAAGGATGAAAATGAACAGTGTATGTAATAATTATTGCATTTTCTATGCACTCAATATATTATATTGCCTTTAAGACTCTTCCAATATAGTTTGAATGCTGTGTACTCATCCAAATATATCACGGGTACAGAACGCTGTTAATAATGTTATTTGACAAAAGGAATGGTACTCCTATAAATATGAGTTTAGTATTGTTTTTCTTTATTTTCCAAGCATTTTAAATATTTGTCATATTTTATGTTTTTCTAAATACCAATCTAACATTGTTAACATTGTTAAAAGTCTGTTTCCAACGATAGCATTGGAATCATGTTTGAAGCTCCATAAGGCCAACAAAAAAATGATTGTGTGTTTCAAGCAAAGGTCTCAAAAAAGTTAGGGCGGGAAGTGAAAATGTTTTTTTTGTTTGTTTTTTTAAGTCTAGCCATAAAAGTGAAAAGATTTGCAAATGCTTAACCTACAATAGTATTCATCCATGAAGAGATTTAGAACACTCAGTTAATAATATAAAGCGCTTTTTCAAAATGGATTCATCAGGTTGCCCGAAAAACACAACTGTTTTGTTTTGGCCTAAACTGCAATTTCAACTTTAACAACTCAATATTTATACTATAGTATCAATCTTCACAAAAGTTTTTTTAAAGGACTTGCTTTATTGGGCCTAGGCCATACAATTTCAACTTGCCAGGATAATAATGCTTACTGCGACAAACTATGTTATTTCAGCATGTAAAAGTAGCGACAGATATTTGATTGGTGCAATACGTGTTATTTTAGCAAAACTTTCCACAACATAGATTGTCTTTCAACGGTAAGGTCTGTGACTCATATATTGGCAACACTATAGGATTACTTTAGGGCTGAAATAGGGCCCAATCACACACAAAAAAAGAAACCCATGAGAAAATTTTTATCCAAAATTCATGTTCAAATTCAATTAAAATTGTGTAATTTAACCTCGATAGAATAATTTCACCCATAATAGGTTGAAATGGTGTTTTCAAAAAATATGGTATTACTGCGCTAATTTACACAATTTAAAAGGCCCCAGCCCCATTCACAAAGGACTGAAAAAAAACTGACTTGTAAGGCTCTAGTCACCAATATTGAGCTACTTTTTATATGTCCAATATCGTCAAGTTACAGCGAATTTAGTCCTATATAAAAAGTAACACTAAATTTGTTGTACGTCTTATCAATTTGTATTTAAGACTATCAACGGTAAGAACATCTATTCATATATGGGCAATTATTGCCCACATTAAGTTACTAAAATCAATATTTACCAAGGGCCTATCACAAGGGCCTATCAAAATTCAAGCAATTCAGAGCCAGATTGAAGTAAATTGCCAGTGTTTTTTTAGGGCCAATTTGGGGCTGAAATTTGGCACCATTCACCTGCTTTAAAAGTGTATATTTTTCCCCTATATTAACCTTAAAATTCCCCTCAGAATATAAGCTTAATTTTGAAAAAAACAACAAGAACTGTCAGAGGACAGCACGCTAGACTATTCAAAGTATTTCAGTAAGTATTTTGGAAAGTGGAAGGGGCATAAATTTGTTGAAATACAAAACTGAGTTATGGCAATTATTTCATCAAATGATTCCAAGTTTCAAGTGAAAACCTTATGTAGTTAATAGCTTGTGTAGTTTTGAATTTATAAGTTTTGAATATAAACTTTAACAAGAAAATCTATGTGAAAGAGGGGTATAACTCTGTCAAAATGCAAAACAGAGTTAAAGGGTGCTTGCCCTTGATACTGGAGTTGATGACAAATGTATGTTCCTATTTTCAAGTAAATAACTTATTGAGTTCTGAAGTTACCAAAGATTTTATATCAACTTTAACCTGAAAATAGATGTGAAAAGGGGCATAACCTTGTCAAAAAAACAGAGTTATTGGGGATGTTGCCCCTGATATTGGAGTTGATGACAAAGGTATATTCCAATTTTCAAGTGAATAACTTATGTAGTTCTTAAGTTACAAACTTTTTTAATATAAACTTTAACCAGTAAATCTGTCAAAAAAGGGGCATAACTCTGTCACAATACAAAATAGAGTTATGGCAAATGTTACCCCTGATACTGGAGTTGATAAGAAAGGTCTATTCCAATTTTCATGTGAATACCTTACGCAGTTTTTAAGTTACAAGACTTTTGAATAAAAACTTAAGCCAAATTCAGATGCCAATGCCGACACTGACACCTGGGCGAGTAGGAAAGCTCTCTTATTCTTCGAATAGTCGAGCTAAAAATGACCGAAATCAGACAAAAATTGACCAAGGTAGAGGAATTTTCATGAACAATCCCAGCAATTTCTCAACAAACCAAGTTAGTGCAAAATCTAAGTTATCATTTGCAGCAAAACAATTCATTAATGTTTTATAGTAGGAATATTAACATGTAATACTGCCTTTCTAAAAAAACAAGATTCTGTGTTTGATAAACACACATGCCCCCGGTTGGTGCTGGGTAGCCAATTTCTTAGTTCAAATTAGGTAAAGGTCAAGGTCAAAGTGAGTTTGGGTGTTATGGGTGGATTGGGAATGGTCATAAGTAACAACTGTGTAAATATCCTTGTGTTGTAATAAGTGGTGTTGGTGCTAGACGAAACGGTAAAGTCTAGTTAACCAAGAAATGGCACTTTTGAATTATTACAAGTCCAAATTAGTTCAAGGTCAAGGTCAAAGTGAGGTTGGGTGATATGGGTGGATTGGGGATGGTCATACGCAACAACTGTTAAGTATCCAAGTGTTGTACCAATCGGTGTTGGTGCTAGACGAAATGGTAAAATCTAGTTAACCAAGAAACAGCCCATTTGAATTATTATAAGTGCAAATTAGGTCAAGGTCAAGGTGAGGTTGGCTGATGTGGGTGGATTGGGAACGGTCATAAGTAACAACTGTGTAAATATCCAAGTGTTGTAGTAAGCGGTGTTGGTGCTAGACGAAACGGTAAAATCTAGTTAACCAAGAAATGGCACTTTTGAATTAATACAAGTCCAAATTAGTTCAAGGTCAAGATCAAAGTGAGGTTGGGTGATATGGGATGGATTGGGGATGGTCATAAGCAACAACTGTTAAGTATCCAAGTGTTGTACCAATCGGTGTTGGTGCAAGACGAAATGGTAAAATCTAGTTAACCAAGAAACAGCCCATTTGAACTATTCTAAGTGCAAATTACGTCACGGTCAAAGTGAGGTTGGGTGATGTGGGTGGATTGGGAACGATCATAAGTAACAACTGTGTAAATATCCAAGTGTTGTAGTAAGCGGTGTTGGTGCTAGACAAAACGGTAAAATCTACTTAACCTTGTCACGGACGGAAGGACGGACAGGACGATCACTATATGCCTCCCGCATCAAGATGCCGGGGGCATAAAAAACCTTTTGCTGTTAAATTCCCCATCTGAAGATCCCCGCCACCTTGCCCCATAAGATGAAAAAAAACACTGATTGCTCTATGTCCAAGGCCTGCCTGTTATTGCTCTCATAACTAAGTCACAGTATACCGTGTTCTGATGGAGTAGCGGAACAAATGATTTGTTAAATAACCAAACTGGAAAAATAACATAACCTTTAATTAACGATTATAAGGTGTAAACGTATCTTACACACACTGGGCAATCAACAAATAAACAATTATTTTATTTGAAATCCTGCAAAACACCAATCCACACAACACTAAGTTAAAATTTAACAACTTGCACGACGGAGTCGCGGTAATCAGTAAAAAAGGGGAGCAATCCCTTCCAATTTTGAAAAATAAGTAGTGTACAGTATAACCTTAATTACCCAAAATAAAATAAGTTATGTACAAAACCAACGGGGAACTACCCCTACAACTTTGGCACAGACGACAGAGTAAAAACAATATCTTTTTAATAGCAGAAATGCATTATATAACAAAGTTTTAACAAAGCAAATTGTACTTTGCAATATTTTTTGCATTTTCAAATAGTTTTCATTATAAGAAGAAGAGCCTTTAAAAAGAGGTGGGTTTTTATCCATTTGATGACGTCGATTGTTTACAGCGACACCGTCAACCTCCGCGCAGAGATTTGACTGGTATTGAGCATAGCTCTAATCAAACCCCTGCCGTCATAACAAACCATGTGATCGATGATCAATTAAAATCTTCAAGATATTAGATATGGTTTTAATTAGTTCTTTTCTTTTTCTGTTTTCATTATTGACTGCAAACGATATATAAAAAGTCCCATTATGTAGAAAATTGCACAGAGTTGCATTAAATAAGTAAAAGTTACAAATACGTAATCCTTCCAGATCTGGAAGGATTTTACTTGTGATGGCAGTGGTTAACCGCTAGGGGAGGTAACCGCTGCGAGGAGTTTGCGACACCGTCCGTACCGCGACTCCATCCGAATAGAGTATACATGTAATGTACATTGCACGGTTAATTTGTTTCGAATTCTCACCATTAAATACTTAAGTCAGTGCTAATAATTGGTGTTATTTGTTTCATTATTGTATATGGACATGAAAACAATCAATAATTACCTTCGTCACTCCTAATTAATTGCTAAATCCTATCATAAACTGAAATTGTAAAATGTTTGTTGACATTTCCGTCATTTTACCGGAAGTTGAAGTATCATTTAGTCATAAGACAGTTCGCAAGACCATTCGGTTCAGAGATTCACAAGTCTTCAAACACTCGCAGTAATCTTCGCCTAAATGAAGGTTTTGTTTTGTTTTAATTATATTATGGTGGATATGACACATATTATAATAAAACACAATGCAACACGAAGTTTCGTAATTGTGTTTTTAATTATCATGTATGATATATAAAACTATAAGCTTAAAAAAAAGGTTTCAAATCATATACCACTGGAAAAATAATTGAAGGAAACAAAACACATTGTGCCAAATAAATTAAAAGCATAAACCACTTTTGTGAAGTCAGCACATTATTGACGAAACATGCAATGTTAACTAAAAAAATGTATTTTATTTTTTTAAACTAAACATACAAATGAATAAGAAACACACGTTTCATGTAATTCGGTGGAAATTGTAAAAATTGTAAAAAAACAACAACAACAGAAATTGTACTAACAAACGTAAAAACATACACAATTTTTACGTTTCTTCTTTATACTAAAATAACAATTGGTGAGCGCAGACATGAGCTTAGATAGGTAACCCTGCATATTGGAACTGGTCTGTGATAGGTTAACTCAAGAAATAATTTTCGATTTATCGTTGTTTATCGGCCAATAAACAATGACTTGGAGCTTTGACGCGTATGAATTAAACCTCTAGGGCGTTAGCATCAGAACGACAGAGAGTTGTTTATTGGCTGATACAACGATAATGCGAAAATTATTTAGATTCTAACATGATTTGACATATTTTTGCAATTGTAATTTGAACTACTGTTTACTATGCTCCGCTCAGAATTGGGACTTCTTTTTGTGCTGTTTATTGAGGAGTTTACCAACGATATTTTTGTTTTTGTTTTTTGTATATAGAACAAAAGTTGTCTCAGGATTGCGCGCTCGACTACTCAACCGCTTTGTCAGAGTTATGGGCCTTATCACTACAAAAGGAACATAATTCTGCTAAAATGCTGGTCACCCTCATGTTCCTTGGCCATTGACCTTATATGATGACCTTGAAAACATGTGTGAAGTTTTCTTTGAATATTTGTAATTATAGAGGTATGGAGTTGCACACAAAACTTTAACCTGAATTTCTAAGTATAAAAAGCGGCAAAATTCTGCTAAAAACCCAAAGATGTGTGAAGTTTCAATTTAATATCTGTAGTAGTTACAGAGATATGTACTTGTTGCACGCAAATCTTAGTCTGAATTTTCTCGAACATTACGCCGAAGCCGACGAACGGGTAAATAGCATAGCTCGGACTATTTGGTGAATAGTCGAACTAAAAATTAGTGAGTGTCATGTTAGAATTAAAAATATCCTGGATCCTAATTTAACATTCCCAGAAAATTGCATTCAAAATTATTATAACTTCTTGCGAAAAGTTACTATTATAAACTAAAATGTAGACAGAAAACAAATGCTAGCAACAACTTTACCACCTTGGCCGTGTTAAAATAAAGTTTGGGTTAAGTTTACAAACTTAACCTATACAAGGAACTATCAAATCAATCATCTCATGCAGTGATAAAGTAACAATGGAATTAATGAATGTTCGAAAGTCTGCTAAGAAAAATAATCAGCAGCATTAGTACAAGTTCTACCAGCATCAACAACAGTAGCAACAACATAAGTTATTGTAGTTGTAGTACCTCCACGTGTAGTGGTAGTGGTTGTGGTGTTAAAATGTTAGTAATAAGTAGTTATAATAGTAGTAGTAGCAAAAGCAGAAATAGCAGTAGCAGCAGCAGAAGTAGCAGGAACGGAAGCAGAAACAACAGCAACAGCTGCAACTGCAACAGTGGTAATAGTTATAACAGCAGCAGCAGTAGCATCAACAGAAGCAGAAGTAGCTTTGGTAGCTGTTGAGGTAGTAGTCATAGCAGCAGTTGCCGCATTTAACAACAAAAATATTTTATTTGAATAATAAAACTACATTTTTTAATTGTATTTTTATTTTATTTCAAGTTTTATTTTTATTAAATGTAACATATTAACGTCCTACTAATTTTAACCGTTCGAAAGTTTTTTCTCGACATACAAGGCTAGCCAGACCAGATCAGAGGCACCGTCTACCCTATATTACCCTAAACAACACTAACCACACCTCTCTCCCAAGTCTCCCCTCACTCTCACAGCAGCTACTCACGAATGCCATCTGGTCTCCCTGTCCTCACTCTCACAGCAGCTACTCACGAATGCCATCTGGTCTCCCTGTCCTCACTCTCACAGCAGCTACTCACGAATGCCATCTGGTCTCCCTGTTTATCCTACCCTAGTTTAATATTAATATTTATTTATTTATTCATTTATATTTATTTATTTATTAGTAAAATTGTTATTATGTTTAATTTATTGTCATTGTTATTATTATTATTATTAATTATTATGGTTCTTATTAGCGACAGTAGTTGCAACTGTAGCAGCTTCATCAGCAGTTGCAGCAGAAGTTGTAGTAGTATCAACAACAGCAGCAGCCGCAGCAGCAGTAGTAGCCCAGCAGCAGCAGCAGAAGTAAAGGTTGATGTTAATATTTAAGCAGTAGTAATGTAAGCAGACGTAATAATAGTAATAGATTGTTAGTAGTAGTAGTAGAAGTCTCTGTTGCTGTTGTTATTGATGCTTTAGTTATAGCAACATGTTGGTTGTTGTGGTAGCATGTGTTGTTTGGTTGTGTTGAGGCTGCTGCTTAGTATTTGTATTTGTATTAATTAATTGGTACTTCATCTCCGACATGTATTACATTATACTGAAAAATGTATCGATAGAGATACTAAAACACGCAAAGTATAACACAGATAAAATGTCAACATGTAATTAAAGTCACCGAATCTGCATTGAGCATAAAAAATTAACCTTAAAATATATGAGTACTCTGTGTACGCATTAAGCATTTCCTCAACAGTTTTCGTCGTTCGTATCTATAATCCTTAAACTTACAACTTTTACTCAATTAAAAAAAACGTGTAAGTAATTTTTAATCAGTATCAAATTAATCAGCATGTAAAATACGCATACACGTTCTTTTATGTATAGCAAGTCGTCAAAAACATGTTTTTGATCATTCATTCCATCAGAATCTAAACAGAAGTGTCGATTGTAGAAAAAGTTGATATTCAATACGGAATTGGTGTCTTTAATCTGTACATTAAATAACCAGTAACGTAGAAATCGAAAATACACATTAACCAGTAATATGTTTTTGTCATGTTGCATTGTTCAATGCTGGATTTCCTTAAGTACACATTCATACATAACTCCTAATTGTTACTATGAACAGCTTGAAATTGCATGACAATGCATTAAAAAAAATATAACAACTATTCAGAATATCATAAATGCTGTAATTGTTAAAAATAACATGTTAACATTTTCCGTATGTTATTTCACAAGTCTAACATCACATGTCAATGTTCCCAATGACGTGTTAAGTATTAGTATACTTAAGGCCATTAAAACTGCAACTTTTTTGGAAACGGTAAAATTTTTAATTTAGAGTAGCCTTACTTTGTTTTCCACATCAGCGTGCTAGATTAATCCAGGAGCCAGCCTTTAGTTTGATGTTACGGTCGAAACAGAAACTTGTGAATAATTTATCCCAATACGAGAAATTGAAATCATGTTCGAACCATGCGCTTTAATGGCCTTAAGTATGTATAATGTTAACATGTTTATATGGCTATGTACGGGTTTGAATTCGTCAATGAAATTTATCTGTCTATTTCCTTCACAGATCGATCATGTGTTGTTCTTAAATTTTTGAAGTGTTACATAATTAATTAATTGTCCGTTTTCATATGACGCTTCGATCATGTTTTGTTCTTTCATCTTTTTTCAGTTGTGCTTTTCCATTTTGGTCATTTCTGCAAAAGATTAGATGCACAACAATTTCGACTTTGTTTCCTTTGCTTTATAATTAAACATTTAAATGTGATCATCAAATATTATACCAATTGCTTAATAATATATTAAAGTATGGACGCCATTGCATGGCATCACATTCTTACAACTGTTCACAACCCTGCAAATATATACATTATATATATATATACAGCGGACCGTAACAATTTGAACAACTTTGAAAGAGGGTCACCTAATGATAATTCCTGTGAAGTTTGGTGAAAATCTGCCAAGTGGTTTAGGAGGAGATGTTGTTTGATTGAAAAGTTGACAACGCACGCACAAACGACTGACAACGGGCCATCAGAAAAGCTCACCATGAGCAGCACTTTGTGCTCAGTTGACCTTAAATAACTTTCTGTTCAACACCCTCTCAAAACAGAAAGACATAACTTGCAAACTGCATTTATTATATTTACTAGAACTCCACGAGTCGGATGTGTCGCCTTATGCCTGATAGCTTACGTGAATCCAATGAAGAAGCACTCTAGGTTAATGGTCATTTTTTTTTTTACAGATTTATTGAAATCTTCAAAAGCACTGTCCTCTGCCTAATTGAAAATAAAAGACTAAATAAAACAAAAAATGTGAAACAAAAATAAGTATGAAAATGTACAAAGGGCAATAACTCCAAAAGTATGAGATGCAGAGTAACGGTTCTTGTGCATTGCACTTCTCCTCAATGAGATCTATCTACCTATGAAGTTTCAAGTTGATAGCTTTCACAGTCTTAGAGTTATGCTCCGGACAAAAATTACGTTTGAAAATAAACAAAGGGCAATAACTCCAAAAGTATGTGATGCAGAGTAACGGTTCTTGTGCATTGCATCTCCACTCGATGAGATCTACCTACCTATGAAGTTTCAAGTTCATGGCTTTCATAGTCTTAGAGTTATGCTCTCGACAAAAATTAAGTATGAAAATATTTCAAAGGCAATAACTCCAAAAGTATGAGGTGCAGAGTATTTGTTCTTGTGCACTGCACTTCCTCTCAATGAGATCTATCTACCTATGAAGTTTCAAGTTGATAGCTTTCATTGTCTTAAGAGTTATGCTCCGGACAAAAATTAAGTATGAAAATAAACAAAGGGCAATAACTCCAAAAGTATGTGATGCAGAGTAACGGTTCTTTTGCATTGCACTTCCCCTCAATGAGATCTATATACCTATGAAGTTTCATGTTGATATCTTTAATAGTCTAAGAGTTATGCTCCCGACAAGCAAAAGGGGACGCCACCGCCGACACGGACGCCGCTGATACTGCCGCCAACAAAAGTAACCCCTATGACGCCTTTTCAGGCCACACAATAAATGTAATAATAAAATAAAATGCTAAAATATTACCGGTAATTTTAATAATAATATCATCGTTATTATAATGACAGCCAAAACAGAAGCATTGACAGACAGTTATATGTAACCCCAATGCTACTTTCACAACGTTCGAGTTCAGATAAGTCAAACTAGGGATATCTCGAAGTTGCAATTACATTCCCGTCAACTTCGAGATAACGAGGTTCAGCTGTATGTTTTTGCAATTGTAATTGGAACTACTTTTTACCCTGCTATGCTCAGAATTGGGAATTCTTTTTGCATCGTTTATTGGGTAATTTAACCATGATAAGTTTGTTCTTTAGGCCAGTCCTTTTTTATTTTCTGGTTTACAAAATTTTTTGGGGAACATGTCCACTGGCAGGTCGAAAAAAAAAAAAAAAGTGTTCAAATCTTAACACAACGAACGATTTTCCATTAGCAATTTATAATTAATAACAATATCAACATTAAGACACACTATTATGTGAAGTTAGAATAAGACGTCAAACATGGTATAAACTGTTTTATTACACCAATGTTTTATACGCATTTTAACTATTTGTATTTATGAATTTTACATAGTAAATAAGTGCAATAGATGCATATATTTTAACAGCATCATTAAAATTGCTTTTACCACAAAGTTGTATACTTGTATGGATTTACAAAATGTAAAGCGAGATGCCTTTTTAAAAGAAGACGAGTTAACCTGTGCAGGACTGGAATCCACAACTGCCCGAACACAGACCTTGCAAAACAAGCTTAATCTAACCACACAACGCAAATTTTGAAAATAATTGCTGTGGTCTCGAAAAACAAATTAAATTTAATTATATCAAGAGAAAAGTCCAAATAATATGACGTTAATTGTCTGGATTCTTATTAAGTCTTAATTCTTATTAAAAATGAGAAACCAGTTTTAACATATTTTTTTTTTAATATTAAACTCTGTGTAAATGCTAAATCTTCATGTATATATGAAATTTATCAGATATAAACTGAACTGCTAGTGTGTGTTACATTATTGCATTACAAATGTGACAGAAACAAAATACAAGGCAAATAAGAAATTCTTATTGTGTCGCGAAAATCTATATCATCAACAAAATGCAACCATGACACTTTGTCTTTTAAGTGTGTACGAGACAAAGCTGTCTGTCCCCACATCCTCGTTTCGATGTGCCCGCAAGAAGATCTTGTTACTAATGATATTATTTGTTACAAATGCCACCTGAAAATATACATCCAGTGCATTCCACAGGATTTTGTTTGGCGTCCCTGTCCGGAGAGGAGTGGGTTAGGGAGGGGTATCCCCTCCGTACGTCAATTTTTTTTGCGGCATGTGTCAAATGACGTTATCTGGTGCGTTTTAGCTATTAAATTTAAGGCTAAGATGTTTTGAATTTTTTGTACAAGATTAAAACGAAATGAAATAAACAAAACATCACCGTTTGAACGGCATACCTCTAGCCTTTTAAAAGCAAAAGCATCGTTGTTGTTGCGAAACTGAAAGTAATGAATTTTTCCAGATGTTTATGTCCAGTGCGCATCACATTCGCACAGTGACGTCATGTCCAAACCCACTATTCTCGTCGTTCTCGAATCTTAGGTTACACTCGATCTACTGATGGAGCCTTTTTTATTCGATTAATTATGTTCGTATGGGCATGTATTTAGTGTTTTAACACTGTTTTAATCGTTACAGCTGTTGAACATAGTACTGACTGGATAATTGGTGAATTGTAAAGATCTTGATTAAAATATATTTATATTATATACATGCTTTGTTCTTGCCAAAACGGCGGGAAATTTTCCTCGTGCACATCGTGCCTGCGCGTCAAATGTTAAAGACAAATGTCACTCTGTGTTGATTTTCTCATGTTTCATTCTTTCCATGAATAACTGTACTTCTAACGGTAATATTAACTGTCATCAAATGGACAAGTCATTTTAAGGGCCGTCTATGAAACATGTTGAACATTATTAGAAGTTTACAATATATAATAAATTCAACAATTTACGAACTAAAAATCACTTGCTAATTTATTGTCCACTAATAAGTAAATTTGCATGGAAAAACCACGCCAATTTGTTTATAATTTACCTATTTTTTCTCCATTTGCTGTACCAATCTTTTTGTTCAATTTTGGATACTAGTACAGATTTATGAGACGACCCTCAAACTTGAAACACTTCACTGACCACAATAACGAGATTTCTCCAAATCATGCATGGGATTAACATTCCTTTGACGGGAAATTAGGACACCCAATGTCTTTAAAGACCTGTAAAATTAGTAAAGCACATGATCGGTACACGCACACTTTCCATGCGTGGAACGTGACGTCGTGTTTCAGCAGACATTTCGCACTCTTTTGTAGAAAACATGGCATACATGTACATAAAAAACGGCGGACGCCTTGCTTAAAAAAATTGTCCGTGAAATTCTGGAACAATTTGTTGATCTCTATCGGCAATTATCGTGTGATAGCGTCAAAAACAAAAAGCAGTTTCACGGAAGTAAAATAACTTACCGAGCAAATTATTATATTCGTACTCAAAATATTTCGAAAATTTGAACGTTTCGTACCCCATCGGTAAAAAAAAAATCGTATTTATAATTTTTTTTTTTTTTCACTTTCGGAAAATTTATGTTCGCCGGTTTTGTAAACCGTAAAATCAAAAAATCCTGGCCTTACCCATAGGAAAAATTAGCCCTAGGTCACTCACCTGAGGGGCTAAGGAACTATTGTTCTCAGCAAGTTTTATGATGATTCGGCTAAAAATGTGGCCTCAAGAGTCTTCACAAGCTTTTTATTGCAATTTTGCCTGATGACCTAGTTTGTGACCCTATACAGGCTGTCAACCAAGTTGCACAGAAAATATAGGAACAATATAGGAATATTTTCAGCTAAAATATAGGACTTTTTGACTTTTTTTTTTTAAAATATAGGAATTTTATGGTTTAAATCATTTAAATTAAAATATGGGATCATATTCTGACCTAACAAGTCTTTCTGCTTGCGTTTTAATTAACAAATTATTTGCTAAACATGTTCATGCTCATCAAATGGCAACTGAGACATGTATGCTATGACCTAACAATAATTGGAGTATTTAAGTTTGATGCGAGCAAAGCGAGTGAGAAAAAAATCAACATAAGGTTCCTTATATACCTTTCACGGACCAGTTTCAGACTCGTGAATGACCAAATTTCGCAAAAATATAGGATAAAATTCTTCAATATTGGAAAATATAGGAAATATACTAGGTTTTTCAAAATATAGGATTTCTTTCCAAAATATAGGAATATAGGAATCGGTTGACAGCCTGTCCACATGATCCAGATATTATTTGGACAAATGTTCTTAGAATTTTTCATGATGATTGGGCTATAAATGTGGCATCTTTTTTTCAATTGGTCCTGGTGACCTAGTTTTTGACCC
Source organism: Congeria kusceri (assembly GCA_027627225.1). Lineage (NCBI taxonomy): Eukaryota > Metazoa > Mollusca > Bivalvia > Myida > Dreissenidae > Congeria > Congeria kusceri. The sequence continues at coordinate 3,683,013 of CM051034.1, read as the reverse complement.
GAAATGAGTGAGTTTCAAACTCGTCCGTGAAATCATTGAAACAAATGTTATGAACTAGTTTCAAGAGTATTGTGATTTCTAGAGTGTTTACAAGCTTTTTCTTCAGTTTGCCCTAGTGAGCTTGTCCGAGATATTATTGAAACAAATGTTCTGAGCGGGTTTCAAGAAGATTGGGTAAAAAATATGACTTTAAGAGTGTTCACAAGCTTTTTATTCAATTTGACCCAGTGATCTAGTTATTGACTCCACATGACCCAGTTTTGAACTCGTCCAAGATATCGTTGGAACAAATGTTTTAGTCAAGTTTCATGAAGATTGGGCAACAAATGTAGCCTCTAGAGTGTTCACAAGGTTAATGTTAACAACGAACGATTCACGACGCATGGCAGACAAAAGGCGATCACAAAAGCTTGCCATCAGCATGTTGTGCTCAGGTGAGCTAAAAAATTGGTCACCCGGGGTTCGAACCCGGGACATCCGGGTTAAAAGGCTATCATCTTAACCACTCGGACATTTCGACTTAATTACTTATTTACTTTACTTATGTAAGTGTTCCATGTGTTGTCAACAATTTCCACGAAATTAACATAAACACTCCTATTTATTCCGTCGTTTAAACTAAAACGTTTTTACAGTATATTTCTAGGTCCATAGCGTTATTTTGCTCCTTTGTATACACTGTTCTTTTATTTTTGGAATCGGTGACAAAAAGTTGAACAATTTTCAATTCGTCAATCTGTGAACAGGTCCCTTTAATGTAATCATTATCTGAATATTAATACCTTGTCAAACAACAATATAGCAGTTATCACATATGTGTTTTCAATGTTTATGAATAACATCAAAGACAACGGTGAAATAATCCAAGTTTTATTCACACTCAAAATATATGGTTTGTGACTTGTCTCATAAAATGTTTTTATTTTAGATAACAGATAACAAATATTGACAAGAGAGCCACAAGGCTCTAGGCCTCTCACCTGAGGGGCTAAGGAATTGAACTGTTTTGAGCAAGTTTCATGAAGATTCCGCTAAAAATTTGGCCTCTAGTGTTCACAAGCTTTTTTTTCAATTTGACCTGGTGACCTAGCTTTTAATCCCCATGTCACCTGGTTTCAAAATTGTTGCAGATATCATCGCGACAAATGTTCTAAGCAAGTTTTGTGATGATTTGGCCTGTTTACCTAATTTTTTACCCCACATGACCCAGTTTCGAACTCATCCGAGATAACTTTCAAATAAATGTTATGAGCAAGTTTCAAGAAGATAGGGCAAACAATTGACTTCAAGTGTTCACAAGTTTTTTCTTCAATTTGCCCTAGTGACCTAGTTTTCGACCCCACGTGACCCAATTTGAACCCATCTGAGATATCATTGGGACAAATGTTCTAAGCAAGTTCCATGATGATTGGGCTATTAATGTGGTCTCCAGAGTGTTCACAAACTTTTTTCTTCAATTGGGCCTGGGGACCTAGTTTTTAACCCCACCTGATCCAGTTTCAAACTTTTCTGAGATATCATCCTGGAGTCCTGGTTTTTGACCCTAGGTGACCCAGTTTCAAACCTGTTTGATATATTATTGAAACAAATGTTCTGAGTAAGTTTTAAGAAGATTGGGGTAAAAAATACGACTTCTAGGGTGTTCACAAGCTTTTTATTTAATATGACCTAGTGATCTAGTTTTTGACCCCACATGACCAAGTTTCAAACTCCTTCGAGATATTATTAGAACTAATGTTCTGGGCAAGTTTCGTGAAGATTGGGCAATAAATGTGGCCACTAGTGTCCACAAGCTTTTTAAAGTTTTCAATATAGCCATATAAGGAAAACTGCCCCGTTCCCTGGCAGCCGTTTATTTTCAATGTAGCAAAACCATTCTCAAATTCAGCCGAGATATCATAAGAACAAATGTTCTGAGAAATGTTCATGTTGACTGGGCAAAAAATGTGACTTTTGGAGGGTTCACAAACTTTTTCTATAGCCACATAAGGAAACTGCCTCGCCCTCTGGCGGCCATGTTTTTCAATGGAGCGGAACCATTTTCGAATTTGGCCTAGATATCATAAGAACAAATGTTCTGAGCAAGTTTCATGTTCATTGGGCTAAACATGTGACTTCTAGAGTGTTCGCAAGCTTTTTCTTCAATTTGACCTAGTGACCTAGTTTTTGACCCCACATGACCAAGTTTCAAATTCGTTCGAGATATTATTAGAACTAATGTTCTGGGCAAGTTTCGTAAAGATTGGGCAATAAATGTGGCTTCTAGAGTGTCCACAAGCTTTTTAAAGTTTTCAATATAGCCATATAAGGAAAACTGCCCGTTCCCTGGCAGCCGTTCATTTTCAATGTAGCAAAACCATTCTCGAATTCAGCCGAGATATCATAAGAACAAATGTTCTGAGCAATGTTCATGTTGACTGGGCAGAAAATGTGACTTTTGGAGGGTTCACAAACTTTTTCTATAGCCATATAAGGAAACTGCCTCGCCCTCTGGCGGCCATGTTTTTCAATGGAGCGGAACCATTTTCGAATTTGGCCTAGATATCATAAGAACAAATGTTCTGAGCAAGTTTCATGTTCATTGGGCTAAACATGTGACTTCTAGTGTTCACAAGCTTTTTCTTCAATTTGACCTAGTGACCTAGTTTTTGACCCCACATGACCAAGTTTCAAATTCGTTCGAGATATTATTAGAACTAATGTTCTGGGCAAGTTTCGTAAAGATTGGGCAATAAATGTGGCTTCTAGAGTGTCCACAAGCTTTTTAAAGTTTTCAATATAGCCATATAAGGAAAACTGCCCGTTCCCTGGCAGCCTTTCATTTTCAATGTAGCAAAACCATTCTCGAATTCAGCCGAGATATCATAAGAACAAATGTTCTGAGCAATGTTCATGTTGACTGGGCAAAAAATGTGACTTTTGGAGGGTTCACAAACTTTTTCTATAGCCATATAAGGAAACTGCCTCGCCCTCTGGCTAAACATGTGGGCTAAACATGTGACTTCTAGAGTGTTCACAAGCTTTTTCTTCAATTTGACCTAGTGACCTAGTTTTTGACCCCACATGACCCAGTTTCGAACTCATTCAAGATATCATTGGGACAAATGTTCTGGGCAAGTTTCATGAAGATTGGGTAATAAATGTGGCCTCTAGAATGTTCACAAACTTTTTAAAGTTGTCAATAGAGCCATATAAGGAAAACTGCCCCGCCCCGTGGCAGCCATGTTTTTCAACGGAGTGGAACTGGTTTTGAACTCGGCTGAGATATCATAAGAAAAAATGTTCTGAGCAACTTTCATGTTCATTGGGCTAAAAACTGTGACTTCTAGAGTGTTAAAAAGCTTTTTCTTCAAGTTGACCTATTGACCTAGTTTTTGACCCCACATGACCCAGTTTCAAACTCGTTCGAGATATCATAGGGCCAAATGTTCTGGGAAAGTTTCAAGAAGATTGGGCAATAAATGTGGCCCTTAGAGTGTTCACAAGTTTTTTAATTTTAAATATAGCTAGCTATAAAAGGAAAACTGCTCAGGCCAGCGGCAACCATGTTTTTTAAACAGATTGGAACCATTTTTGAACTCAGCTAAGATATCATAAGAACAAATGGTCTGAGCAAGTTCCATGTTGATTGGGCATAAAATATTATTTCTAGAGTGTTCACAAGCTTTTTCTATAGCCATATAAGGAAAACTGCCCCGACCTGTGGCAGCCATGTTTTTCAATGGAACGGAACCATTGTCCAACTCAGCCGAGATATCATAAGAACAAATATTCTGAGAAAGTTTTGTGAAGATTGGTTAAAAAATTTCACTTCTAGAGTGTTCACACGCTTTTTCTATAGCCATATAAGGAAAACTGTGCTACCCCCTGGCAGCCAAGTTTTTCAAAGGACCGGAGCCATTTTCTAACTCGGCCAAGATATTTAAGAACAAATGTTCTGAGCAAGTTTCATGTTGATTGGGCAAAAAATGTGTTCACAAACTTTTTCTTCAATTTGACCTAGTGACCTAGTTTCTGACCCCACATGACCCAGTCCGAACCTTTGCTACGATATCATTGGGACAAATGTTACGGGCAAGTTTCATGAAGATTGGCCAATAAATGTGGCCTCTAGGTAAATGTTGACGACACACGACGGACGACGGATGACAAACAAAATGCAATCACAAAAGCCCACCATGAGCACGTTGTGCTCAGGTGAGCTAAATAGAGAATATTAGGTTAGTGTCTTAATGTACTTGAGTTTATTCGGCGAGTTTGAGAAAAGTTTACATGTCGAGGCCATGTAAACTTTTCGTAGACGAGCCGAATAAACTCAAGTACATTAAGACACTAACCTAATATTCTATTTATCCTACCACATGAAAATATTTCTACTCATAAATATTTTAAAAATATTTTAATTTAAAAAAATCGGAGCGAGTAGCTTTAATTTTGTACATAGCCTTCTCACTCGCGTATAAATACAATAACAAGCAAATTCCTTACGCTCTAGAACGCGAACTAGTTCTCAAGTTTAGCTTAAAATTGTGGAGAAACAAAGCAAAGAAACACCACACACTTCGATTCAAATTCAATCAGTTTCTTACATCACACATTTTAAATAAACAATATGACGAATTTAATGAAAAATAACCAACAGTTTTCTTCTAGTCAGTTAACGGTAGCCATTTGCAAACAAGCCTGATTCTCGTAGTAGCACATGAGTCAATTACACACCACGGATACGCGAAACACAAAAATCAACAAAGACACATTCGAACAACACAGATTGTTGGATTTAATTTGTGTAAATATTGAAATTCTGAACATTAAACACAGCCCCGTAAAATTGAGAGTGTGTCTGAAGGAGATTCGTTGAAGTTGAGAGCGACACTGATTGACATCAATCCACACAGTTGAATAAATTCTTCAAACGATACCTCCTGAACCTTGTGAACTGAACTGTGAGAATCTTCATTGCCATTTTGTTCATTTTTAATGTTTGTTGTGTTAAATAATTCAGTTTCATTTTGCATTTAATCATCCCATATAATGTTAAATGTGACATTATCAATATTATCTGACATATTTTTTTCTTCTTTTGTTCAGTTTATATTTACAAAAATTAATTTTGAGAGGTTTATGTTGGATTTTAAGCAGACGACGTTAAATTCTATGTTGATATATATATATTTTTTTATTAGTCTATTATTGTTTATGCGATATTGTTATTGTTGAAATTGAGTGTAATTATATAGAATAACAACAAAATGTACACTTTTCAATTTTATTATTCATAAAATATAATGATTCTTTAATGTATTGATTAATATTATCGAGTGAAATTGTCAACAAGTTGTAACTTCATTTGACCTTTAACCGGAAATAAAAGGTACAAAAAAGTAGTCCGTAATGTAGGTGTTAGATAAAGGCTAGGTGTCTGATAAAGCTTATGTTTATCTGACACCCTAGATTTTCTTCTATAAAATCATTTAGTGGTAGGATAAAAATAACAATAGAACAATAATCACATAATGACGTCAACAATGCATATTACGTAAATGATTAAATTTAATTAATATAAGGTAAACATACATCATTTATATAGAACAGAAAATTCATAGGAAAAGAAATGTACAAACATGCACGAACATGAGAAAAGGCAATATACAATGATTATAATATATTAATATGAATCATATAGCTAATACCGGTTAATATTTTAGTCGTAAAGTTTTCACTAAATTCACGATCACAATGAAAACGCGAAAATTAACAACACTAATATATAAGGAAAGGTCCATCTTTAAAGCTGTCAAATCACTGCAAAAATTCTCAGCTATTCTTAATTTTTAATAGTTCAAATACAAGTATTTATACAACAATACAGTGTCATGTTTTCAAGTAATTGATCAAATACATTTCTAACATGTATGTAGAAATGACAGTCAGTCTAAAAATAGCGAGTGTTATGTACATGTATATTTATGTACAAACATTAACTTCTAAACTAAAATAGTTTTTGTCATTTGGCATACAGTATATGTTAACTCGTTAAGTTATGTAAAGTTATGTAAAATGCAATAGCAATTATGTAAGACACAGACAGTAGAAAATAATTCACAATGTCCAAAAATACACTGTCATTTTAAGATAAAAATATTGTTTATACAAACATATTGTAGATCCTAAACCACAATTGTGTTTTGAAACATAACACAATTCACAATTCATAAATTTGAAAAATAATACATTACACAATACATAAGTTTCAAAATAAAGACATAAGGTCATTTTAAGATAACCATATTTGCTATTATACAAATGTCTGATACATGTAAAAGTAAGCTATTGCACTGTGAACACCAGGATGTTGTTGTCAACTTGTCCAACAATGATGGAGGCTGTGTGCCTGTTGTAGCAGACTGACACTGGCTCCATCACTCCATCCCTGCGTGTAGCCAGAGTGGCCAGCTTCTTCCTGCCCTCCCTGTCCACCTGTATGATAGTCTGGGACTGGCCTCCACAGACCAACACCTGGCCTGCAGGTGTCACATGTACAGCCTCTGGGTATCGTAGTTCAGGGTCCTCCAATGTAGAGAGTACTGACCCGTCCCTGGCCAGGGTGAGGAGCTTGTCCTGGAAGTGGTTGGTGACGTATATCAGATCCCCTGTGGGACTCACAGCACACCTCCATACTGCAAAACAGAGTCGCATCAAGATATTAAATTACTTTAAATGTTTAATAATGTTAATACACAAACTGCAGTGACATCGTATTATTAATGGGTCGTTAAACAGACAATTACGCATCTTAAAGATCTGCATAAAATCCAATAATAATAAATATTTTAGTGTGACAGGAAGGTTCTGTATCAGTTTATTGCCTAAAAGTGTGACACGTTGACTGGTGAGTTGAAGTCTACCACAATTACACAGATGGAAACAATTACACGGTACAGTGAACATGTACACATGAATGCGTAACTATATGCAGTAATAACAGATTTCCTATACATGTATACATGAATGTGTCAGCTGATGCAACTATGGCATATGCAGTATTAATAGATTTTCTATACATGTATACATGATTACTGACATCTGTGTTATTCTATAGCTGACACAGGCTGACATATTTATAACATGTACATGTACATTATAATAACAGAAGTTAAGCTTTTACAACAGGAAATATGTTTCAAAACAACATGAAATAAAACTTTTCTCTCTTGTTGTTCTACACAAGTAACAAAAGCCAGTTGTTATTTAAACAATTTTACAAATACAAATCTATTAATTTAACAAATTTCAACTACAACAATTTAAAGTTTATTTACTTCATATAACGTTTGAAAACACAATGAATTATGAAACAATAATGCGTGTATATTTACTGGAAAACCACAAAATATAAACAGCAGGTCACAGAGTGTGTCATTGATTTGCACTCAGTGTCTATTTATAGACATGCCATGAAGTCAGGAGTGACAGTCAAAATGCCTGATAACTTATATATATAAATCAATAATATTGAAAATCATTCTTAACAGCTATTGTAAACTTAAACTGACACATGTACATTCTACAACTATGCAGTCTTACAATTACTTTATGATACATATTTCTAATAATATCCGGATGAACCCGCCATGATTCTAACCTGTCACACTACCGTATGTATCCTCATACAGCTTGCTGACCAGTTCCCCACTCAGCGTGTACTTGTACAGTGCTCTACAATCAGTGACATACAGCTCCCCCTGGTGGTGGGCGATACCTCTACAGTGATGTTGTAACTGAAGCTTCCTGCCCTTCACCAGCTGCCCATTGTTGACAGAGATAAACTGGATCTCACGTGTGTTAAAATCATCAACTGTAACAGCAACTTCACTGTGTGTTATATGACACATGTCCCATGGATTAGTAGACACATCACAATGAGTAAGCACCCTGTACTGCTGGTCCAGCAGCTTTAATTTATTATTATTGCAGTCTACAGCAAGAATCTGGCCATCAGGGAGAACACATATGCCACTGATATAGCATGGTGATGAATCACTGGGTATGCTCACATCATACTCTGACTCTCCTTTAACCGTCAGTACTTGGTCTGGGTTTCCCTGCACTGTCAATGGCTGGGTACTGTGTACAATCCTCCCCAGACCTGACAGTTTGGACAAGTACTGCTCAATGTCACTGTTAGGCTGGAATGTTAGTGAACTTTTAACCTGAACAGAGTTCTCCTTCAAATATGTTTCAGACTGTTGTATTTTGTCGCTACATTTCTTGCTCGCTATAAAGGAGAGTTCTTTCATGCTCATATCACTTATGTCTTGAATGGCTTCATGCAGTATTTTCAAGTCGTCACGAAGCCTACTGCAGTTGTCCACATCAGTCTTGAGGGAAGCTTGCAGGCTTGTGAGTGTATTTTTCATTTCCTTCAAAGTGATTTTTTCAATATTGTCTAAAGTGTCATTTATTTTTCTGCGTGTTTCTTGTATTTTGTGTAATTGTTCATCATATGAACCCTGCAGTGACTTAATGCCGGTCTCCCAATTTGTTTGAAGCTTGTTCATTTGTTCCTGAATTGTTTGAAGCTTCACTGCAAACTGCTGCAGGTCAGTTGACTGGGTTTTGACACACTCAGATACAAGCGTCACTTTGGTGCACTGTCTGAAACAAAATATAGTATATTATAATAAAATGCTTAAAATAATTTGGCAATTTTTTGTTAAATATTTAAAAAAAATACTGTTATACATATTCTAAGTTCAAAGCTTATGAGATGGATGGTTTAGATTGGCCATTTCGAAACAATATGTGGCGTGTCGTGCAAAACCGGGCTTAATGCATGTGCATAAAGTGTCATCCCGGATCAGCCTGTGCGGATTACGGGGATGGCACTTTCCGCCTATAGTGGTTTTATATTTAGAAGAGACTTCCTTGAAACAGAAAATACCATAAAAGCTTAAAGAGCCGTCCAGGATTAGCCTGTCCCGGACTCAAGTTATTGAGCGGTTACCATTTTTCTATTTTAAGTACCAGTTACCTTGACCCCACCCACCTCATACGCAATTCCAAGCAAGGTCTCGATATAAAGTATCTATGTATAAAGTTTCATAAAAATATCTCAATGCGTTCTCAAGTTATTGAGCGGAAACCGCTTTTCTATTTTAGTAACAGTGACCTTGACCGTTGACCCTAAACGCAATCGCAAGTGAGGTCTCGATATAAGGTATGTATGTATTAAGTTTTATTAAAATATCTCAGTGCGTTCTCAAGTTATTGAGCGGAAACTGTTTATTCTAGTTTTAGTAACAGTGACCTTGACCTTGACCCCACCCACCCCATATGTAATCCCAAGTGAGGTCTCGCTGTAAGATATCTATGTTTGAAGTTTCATTACAATAGCTCAATCTGTTCTCGAGTTAGGGAGCGGAAACAAAAAGTTGAGAAACCAGCTTACCGAAAAACTTTAACCTGTCCATATAGCTTATATGTAAAATTTCTCATTGTAAAAAGGCCCATACTTTTGACAAATTTCTAACTAGTGTTACCAAACTTGGCCTATAGGTTCATTTTAATGTAGGGAATAAATGTTTTAATTTTTAATGAAATCCCTCAGGCCATTGCTGACAAACGAGCTTACCAAAAAACTTTAACCTAGCTCGGATGCCGACGCCGACGCGAGTAGAATAGCTTGCCTTTTCTTCGAAAATTTGAGCTAAAAAGGCCCCAACCACTGGCGGCCAAGTTTTTTAACAAATCAAAATAATTCAATAATTTTGGTAGAGAACTACGTGAGGAACATTTCTGTAAAATTACTTCAAAAGCCAACCAGTGGTTTCTAACATAAAGATCTTCAAAATTTTAAATATAATCCTGTTAGGAAAAATGGCCCGCCCCCTGGCCACCATTTTTTTAAGGACCTAAACCATTTGAGCAACTTTGGTAGAAAAACAACCAACGAACATTTCTGTCAAAGAAGTTTGAAATCCAACAAGTGGTTTCTGACAAAAAGTTTTTCAAATTTTTCAATAAAAACATATAACATAAAAATGCCGTGCCTCCGTAGTTTTTACGACAGACCTTACTTATTTGAGAAACTTTGTAGAGAACCTCCCAAGGAAGAGTGCATGAATTATTTCTAAATGCATCCAATAATTTCGGCAAAGATTTTCAATACAGCCATTTAAGAAAAAAATGGCCCGCACCCTGGTAGCCATGTTGTTTTTCAACTGAGCATCAACATTCGAGAAATTTTGATAGAGGACCACCCAAGGAACATTTCTCTAAATTATATGAAAATTCACCCAGAGGTTGAGGCCGAGATATCATTTAAAGATTTTTCTATTTAACGCTCTGGTGGCCATTTTTGTGCAGCGGACTGGAACAATTGGAGTGACTTTGATAGAGGACAATCCAATAAACATTTGTGTGAAGTTTTAGCAAAGTTGGCTAACTGGTTTTGGAGGAGATGTCGTTTAAAGGAAAAACCTACGGACGCACGCACACACACACAATGGACGAACCACCATGGCATAAGCTCGCTGGCCTTCAGCCAGTTTAGCTTAAAATGAATATGCCAACATTGGAATAAAGGTTACCGTGTATGCAAAATAGTTAAGAAAAGGCAATAATGGAATTTCAAAGATTGAGCATGACTGTATTTTAGTAGTTTAACATTTATATATCAGATACAGTAGTTTCACGCTCAACCCTCAATGTGTAACTGATATCAAGAAGACTGGTATTGAAGTGAATCTCAAACTGTCCTAACCTTGATACGTATTTATCTTATAAAATATTAACATTCCTTTAGTCAGTTTACCTGTTAAACATTGGTATCAAGGTAAAAACAGAAGTTTAAACCTGCACCATTTCTGTTATATATAAGTATATGGGGTTCTCAAGCCAAAAGTTATGTTATTGTCCTCAACATAATTCTTGTTTATATTAATAAACAGACTAAATCAGGTTAGTTTAAAAAGTAAATTGTCTAATAAAAAAGATTATTGTTATCTTAACAATAATTTTAACAAAAATGTCAGAAGATACCTGTGATTAAGTAGAACACAATCTGAGCAGCACAGCTGTCCATGATCTTCACAGAACATTTTCAATTTCTCTCTGTGAACTTCGCACTTCAACAGAAAATCCTCCACCTTCTTTGAAACAGGCCATTTGTTCATATCTCCCCTTCCATAAAGGGAATGTTTTTTAAACAACTGACCATGATGATGAATACATTTTCCACAGTAAAACTTTGAACATGTTTCACAGTAAAATTCTGCAAGTGCTTCAATAGACTGCTCTTCGCAGGTTGAACAACAAAAATCTTTAAATTCATCTGACCCTTTAGCAACAGGAGACATAGAAAATGTTGCCATTTTGCTTATTGACATTCAGCAAACAAAAACGTGACAACTTAAATCAAATTGAAATATTAATGTTACAGTATAAATAAATATCCCAGAAAGCACACATTAAATGTAGTGGCAATTATAGTCAAGCAATAAAAACTTCCAACTTAACAGAAACCAAGATAACCTTCAAATGACGCTCAGTGGTCTGGTACATGTACCAGTAAAGAGTGTAACTATGTAAATTGTCACGTCAGTATTAGGTCACGTGAGTATTGGATTAATTTAAATATTGCACTGTGACAAAGGTTTTGTAGCTGAATATCAGGTTACATTGAACAAGTTTTTATCACACAGACCAAATGCAGTTGCTTTAAACGTGTACTGATCAATGTCTATAGAGTGTTTATTATTTAAGAGATTTACCACACTGACTATTTTATCACAGTTGTCATTTTCTTTTGCCGAAATAGCCAACTGATTTGATCTTTTTCTCTTTAGTCATTTTTAAAACAATTTCCCTGCTTAATTCTTGTAATATGATGCCATCTCCAATAATTAAAACCAAAGGGAGACAACTCCTGTCCTAAAACACTTTAATTGTCTGACCCACATTAAGGACACACTGTCAGTATCAAAAGTGGGTTCCAACTGATTATGTGAAGAATCACAATCAAACTTCAAATACAAAGTGAGGCAGCAACTTCTTTAAAAATATTTGTTTATATTTACCTTTTTACATAATTTTACATTAATGATCTGAACATATATGCCCATTTTTTTTCTCAAGTTTTTCAACTTCCTTATAGTGTTTCCGAGAACAAGTTTAAAGCAAAATGTTCACAATAAATGACAATTCTAACATGTAACATGCAGAATTTTTCTAAAGACAAAAAAAACAAACACAGTTGTTAAACTACCAATAAACAACTCAAAATTAGTTTAGAAACTGTAAAATATAGATTGCATTGTAGCTACAAAAAAAATTGTGCTAGGTCATGTTACAATTTAAATACTTTTTTAATTACTGTTGTTAATCGGCCAATAAACACTAACAGCCTTGTGGTTTAATTCATACGCATCAGAACAGAAAATCGCTGCTTATTTGCCGATAAACAACTCTAAATGCAAAATTATTTCTTAATTAACAACAGACGCCGGAGGATGACTGACCACAATATCTCCCAGTTCGAGATCAGGTGAGCTAAAAACCTGTTGGGTGCAACCACACTACATTTAGGCAGCGTGTCACTGCTTTAGCAACTGTTGTTGTTGATCTCCATGTCATCTTACCTTGGCAAGACCTCAGGTTGCAATCCTCAACTGGATAACTATCGCAACCAAGGTCACTTCTGTCGGTACAGGTCCTGTGTCTGGCTCAAGTTCCATTCCAGCTGTTTATTCCCTGGCTGACCAATCTATTCTCTGTACATCACTGCCAGGCCCATCTGTTCGGGTATGTGTGTATAAACAACTATTCAACCGCTTTTTCGAGTTATCGGCCTTTATCACTACAAAAAAAAGAGGCATAATTCTCCCAAAATGCTGGTCACAGTTATGTGCCTTGGTCAATGACCTTATATAATGACCTTGAAAACGTGTGATCTTTTAATTGATTATCTGTAGCAGATATAGAGATAATTATACTAAATTGCAGGTGAGAGCTATGGGCCTTGCTCAGTGACTCACATAATGACCCTGAAGACGTGTAAAGTTTCAAATAAATATCTGTAGTAGTTATAGAGATATAGTTGTTGCACGCAAACTTTAACCTGAATTTCTAATTTCAAAATGGGGCATGATTGTACTAAATTGCAGGTAAGAGTTATGGGCCTTGGTCAGTAACTTCTCCTAATGACCCGAAGACATGTGCGAAGTTTCAATTGAATATCTGTAGCAGTTACAGAGATATAGAATTGTTGCACCCAAACCTTAAGCAGAGCATTATGCCGACGCCGAGGAACAGGTGAGTAGTGTAGCTCTAACTATTAGGTGAATAGTCGAGCTGAAAATATAAGTACTCAACAGGTCACCTGTACTTGTAAAGCAACAGAAGGGTGATTTTGGAAGGTAGATATTTGAACATGATCTAACATGCCTGTATAGGTTTTTAAACAGACATAAATACAGTCAGCTTAAACATTTACCACACTACTTCAAAAGGGGTTTCTATTGCACACATACAGTCTAACCTGTGGTAGTGACCACCTACTTTAAGCGACTCCCTGCGTTTAACAACCATTACTAATTCCGCCCAATGCAAATTCTATAACAAAACGGCTTTAATTAGCGACCAACTCTATTCCGCGACCAGCGACCATTAAGAGTCGTCCCAAATTACCCAGAGTAGTAAGCGACCGAGTGTCAGTTCCGCAGCAACTCTGGCATTCACTGTGAAAGGTGTTAATCCACAAATTAGCGGGCACGTTGTCAGCCACTAATTGTACTAATAGATAATTTGTTCATGAGTAAATCATTATATCCGCTTATAATGTCTGCATATTCTTATGTTTACTTGACCCTAAATTGTCTGCGTTTTCTGTCTGCATTTTATTAAGGGACAGTAGGGCAGCGTATTGTTATTGCACCAGCTGTGATGTCAATTACATACGTGTAAACATGGTCTGTCATATGCCGGGTGGAGAATGTTTAGTATTGACTAAACTGTGCAGCAGTTAACACTTTGTTGGAATGTATGATTATTGTGTAAGGCATACAGTTTAATTCTTACGTTTGATTGATGACAATAACAAGCACATGTTTATTCATTTGCTGAAAACAATGTGGACAGCGTCATTTTTATTTGAAGGGGGTGGAGGAACAACTGCCGATTTTTCTAAGACCGAATCAAATGACATTTGAAGATTATACAATCTGTGTACAGTTATGCTATTGTATCGTTTAATACAGTGTACTTTTGTATTATAGTAATGTAAAGTAAAATTATTCATTTATGACAACACTTATGTTTTACAAAACATACATAGAACACATGCCCATCTGCCTTAGGAAGGCACACTGCATTAAGAGACCACCTGTGTTAAGACACCACCTGTGTTAAGAGGCCACCTGTGGTAAGAGACCACCTGTGTTAACCTATGTTAAGAGACCACCTGTGTTAAGAGACCACCTGTGTTAAGAGACCACCTATGTTAAGAGACCACCTGTGTTAAGAGACCACTTGTGTTAAGAGACCACCTGTGTTAAGAGACCACTTTTAAGAATCACCACGGGCAGTCTCTTAAGACAGGTTAGACTGTGTTTATTTCCCGCAATAGTCTACATTTGATGTTACTCTGTATGTTTGTCAAGACCATATTGAGTTCATATGCTGACAGTAAATGCAGTTAAACATTGAGTTCTATAACACTAAACTAAGTTACCAGCCCTGTTAAACAGTCGGCCTGTTACTGGGAAGATCGTGTCCACAGCCTCTTCCTTGGTCTCCACAGCCCGGCAATGACATGCTGGAAGATATGGTGAACATAGAAATCAACGTGTACATACCAACATGCAATTTTTATAAACTATATTTTACTTATTCTGCTATGATGGTTATGTTTTTTGCTGCATGGTTTTGTTTTATGTTTGGACATATATGTTACGTATATTCTTAATACAATTGGAAATATGTTACTTTTTCAAAATGGTACATTACATTCATATCGATTTAATGTCTACTAAAAATGTTCCTGCACCTGCAAATGTGTCATCGATGACCAGTCTATATTATTAAATTTATAGTTTTGTCAATTAGGTTTTGTCAATTGTTTGAAGAAACAAGGCCATCACATTAAGCAATGCTTCAATATTCATTATTTGCAATTCTTACATGATACTCAATAATGTTTCTATAGACAAAGTCTATATTATTAAATTTATAGTTTTGTCAATTAGGTTTTGTCAATTGTTTGAAGAAACAAGGCCATCACATTAAGCGATGCTTCAATATTCATTATTTGCAATTCTTACATGATACTCAATAATGTTTCTATAGACAAAGAACAAAATTAAAGTTGTTAAACTACCCAATAAACAATGCAAAAAGTAATTTTCACATGTTCGTTGTCTATCGACCAATAAACAACTCTTTGTTGTTCTGATGTGTGGCTATTAAACCACTCAGAACAACGACCTCGTGGTTTAATTCCTATGCATCAGAACTCCAATTTGTTGTTTATTGGCCAATAAACAACAGTAAATTGAAAATTATTTCTTTAAAAAAAAATCACTTTAAAGCAATCCTGTTAGCCTTTAATAGTCCAAGTGCTGACAAAGCTTATTACATCTTAACTAACTGCTAGAACATTCCTGGAAATCATTCTATCTCTGTTCTCTGTTTAAATTAAAAAAAAAAAATATTCTAAAAATAATTCTAAGGTGTTAATCCAACAATCTGAACGTATATCAAGACATAGTCATAACCCATTTCCTTGGTTTTAATGAAGATATGACAATTAAAAATATGTAATTATTTTAAATGTTTAAAAATCAACACCTTTGGTCCCAGGCAAAAATGTCTTATAAACTTTTTCGTGAAGAGCTGTGAGCATAATGTTAAGCAATAAAGCAATAAATATCATGAATTAATATGAATGAATGGGTAAAACCAATCCATTAAGGGAGGTAGTTTGTTTCAAAAAAATGTTATGCATGGTTCTAAAACAATCATATTTATCACTTATCAAACACGTTTTTTTTTGCATCATTAACTCAGCACATCTATGAATGAGTGAAGGTTAAATTGTCAGAAGCAAGTGGAGGAAATTATGTTAAAGAAATATTAATTTAACCCTCCAGTTGACGTTATACTATTGGAGAGGACTAGAGCAAAACTTTCAATTCAAGCGGAACAGATAAACTGGCCCAGACGCCGACACCAACATCGATGCCGAGGCCACTAGAATAGCTTGCTATTTCTTCAAAAAGTGGAGCTAAAAATGCACCCAGAAACCCAGGTGCACGAGTCCACATGCAAATATGTTTTTGAAGTTTGAACACTCTAGCAGTTATACTTTTTGAGTTACGCACGAGACAAAAAGTCGACGGATGGACCAGACAGACGGACAGAAAGGGCAAATCTATATGCACCCTGAAAATGGGGACAAAATATAAGTAATAACCTCAACAAAACGCTGTAGCGTATTACATTTTAACAATTTTACTTAAGTGCAACCTAAGTTTATGCCCCTTCTGCTCATGCTAATAGGGCTCCAGACCCTCGACAGCAGCACATATTTTCAGCCCTATATGAGGTTTTGCGAACCATTTATCAGTCTAGGGTTGATTGACAACATCTAAATGAGTATAATGATTTCCTTAATCACGGCAGCTGCAATATGGAAGACTTGTGATGTGCTCGCCCACTCAAATCTACATAAAGTACTTTCATCTTATATATACACCAACAATAAGTTACAGAAAACCATTCATATAATATGTCAATTATGGTCTTAAACAAGTTTTCTTGAAAAATATGGCTAATAATTTGCAGGTGTTAATATTTGTATTGTTTATATCCAGTATACTATGCATTTCATAATTAAGTGTCTTCCTGAAATCGTGTAATTTCAAGAATTTTTCAAAATGCCTACTGAAATCTTCAATTGTATACTATTAAATTAGTTTTAATATTACAAGTACTTTAATCAGTATATTTAATACTTGGTATAATATACGCTTGTTTTTTAATTATTGATTTTAGCATGAATACTCCGACATGAATGTTTGGTGAAGTATATCTGAAACTAATAGAAATTCAAAGTGTTTTATTTCAAAAAGATCAATACTACTGGGCTTATGAACAAGTCTCCGACAATCTGTTATATCTGATGTGAACATTGCACACTGAGCTACTCATATGGCCATCCGAAAGGTTTATAACGTTGATAAATAGTAGTTTACATTGCCACTTAGAATGGGCATAAACCGTGACAAGTCTTGTTAAATATCCCAGGTAAATCATTCATGAAGGTTTACTTGTAAGAAACAGGTATTGCACAAACACACCAGAATGTATATTTAGATTAGAATGGCTCGATAGAACGACCATTTATTACAAAAGAATTCACCGGGGAGGGGGATCACATTCATCTAGAGCTATTCAAATCTTGAAGCATCTACTGCACTGTTTTCAAACTTCCTTATCGTTTGTTGGACCATAAAACGATCGTATGGCATATTACTTCCACTAAAGCTGTTTGCTTTATATACAACTGAAATCTCAAAAGAGCTTTACACCAGAGATATTTTAAACATCAATATGTAAATAAATTTGTGGTTTTGCCTTTGTGCTTTGACAACTCATTTCACATTTCAATTTAAGCCGTAAAGTCAGTCGCAACTAAATTTCTTAAATTCACAGTTTATACTAAATTTCTTAAATTCACAGTTTACACATTATAAAGCTTAACCTCTTCGAACTTTTCAGCATTTTACTTCATTTGACTTTCGACCGATACCAGTATTTAAACAAGATTCTGTGTTTGATAAACACACACTCCCCAGGTTGGTGCTGGATAGCCCATTTCTTATTCCAAATTAGGTCAAGGTCAAAGTGAGGTTGGGTGATATAGGTGGATTGGGTATAGTCGGAAGCAACAACTGTGTAAGTATCCAATGTTGTAGCAAGCGGTGTTGATGCTAGATGAAATGGTAAAATCTAGTTAACCAAGAAACAGCCCATTTGAATTATTCTAAGAGAAAATTAGGTCAATGTCAAAGTGAATCTGGGTGATATGGGTGGATTTTGAACGGTCATAAGTAACAACTGTGTTGTTGTTGCAAGCAGTGTTGGCGCTAGACGAAAAGTTAAAATCTAGTTAACCAAGAAACAGCCATTTTGAATTATGCCTAATTGCAAATTAGGTCAAGGTCAAAAATAAAATTGGGTGGATAGGGAATGGTTATAAGCAACAACTGTTTAAGTATCCAAGTGGTGTAGTATAAGCAGTGTTGGTGCTAGATGAAACTGTAAAATCTACTTAACCTTGTCACATACGGAAGTACAGACGGACAGCCGGAAGGACGATGGGATTACTATATGCCCCCGAAGGGAATACAATTTTTTTTTCGGTGCAATAACAGGTTATACCATTCCGTGATGGTATAACCTGTTATTGCACCGAAGACAATATTTTCCTGAGCGCTTGCATGAGATCTAGCAAATATACTCAATATATACAAAGATCAGAGGCAACACATAAAACTTTACAGTGGGTTGCATACATTTTCCATAGGGAATCAGCATATAAAGTTTTCAATTTGAGGGTGTCATTATTTGATTGTTGATCTCCAGTATAATATGGATTTTATAGTTTAGTGTCCCCATGAAATCATGTAATTGCAAGATATTTTGAAATAGCCTACTTAAATATATTCTTTACTACAAAACTAGTAAATATTATGACCACTTTTATCACTTTTATCAATTCAAGTAAATGTACACAATTATTTATTACTTATGTTATTTATATTTTGTTATGAATGTTCAGTTCTGGAATGGGCGCTGAAGTATAACAGACTAGGAAAGCAATTCATTGTATTTCAAAAATAACAATGTGACTTTGCGCCTCAAACAATATGTGATATCTGACACTTAAATCAATCACACAATGAGTATTTCTAAACAGTTATCATAATGGTTTATTTAATGGATCAGGGGCCATATTACAGAATCTTCTTAAGTTAATCTTAAGTACTTTCAATTATAATTTAGTTCACATTTTGGGAATGTAATATTTCCAAAACCTCATATAACGTGGTGAATCCTTTTTACAGATGGGTTAACCGACAGTAAATTACTAGGGGTGGCAAAACTATTTGAATATTCGAATGAATTATCGTTATTCGAATAGGTAAAACGCTAATAGAATATTTGCGAATATGTGTTGCTTTTAAAAACATTAATTTATTGATTGTAGAGTTTTCTGTCAAACTAAAAGCAGTAATTCACCAGTAGATACAGAACACCGTGTTTTAATAGATTAGCCCCGTGTCATGTGTCAGACAAAGATATTGATAAAAGCATCGGTCTGTGTCAGCGGTCAGCATCTAGTGGCCAGTAATACACAATTACAGAGAACATTATGAAGCCATAACATTTAACAAGTAATTAAATCTGTGGAAAGATTAACAAAAGTGAAATAATTACATCAGTGTGATCACACATTTATACAGCATAAATGTTACTCAAATTCGCCGCTTATGAACATGTTTCTAACTTGATCAGAAATATGTGCATTGCAGATTATTGCAAGTATTCTTAACAAAAAAAACAAGAATTAACATGGGACTTCAGTGGTTTATGCTAAATGGCATTAACGCATTAATATGATATTGCAATTTGCTAATGAAGATACGGCAATGATGTGTACAAAAACTCTGTACCATTATTTACATGGTGTTGACTGGGTCACAAAGCTTAATATAGTAAATATGATTCTATACAAATCTTCGAATATCCGATTGAATGAAAAAGTGAATATTCAAATACCGATTTTGGTATTTGATGCCATCATATAAATTTTATAATCGCTAGCAACGAAACATTGAAAACAAGGTCAATATACACATGTAGAATAAATGTTATAAGAGCACAGCTGTCGCCAGCCAACCATACAGAGACAAGAAAATGTGGTGGATAAATTCCACATACCACAGTAAAGGGTTGTATAAATCATTCCCGATTTTCTAGTGCACAAGTAGCAGTGTTAAGGCCAAATTAACTCAGTTTTGAGTTAAAAGTGTACTGTTTTCAACATAGTCAATGCAAAAGGAGTAGTAGTAGTAGTAGTAGTAGTAGCAGCAGCAGCAGCAGTTGTTTTTTGTTGTTGAAGTGGAGTACCAATAGTATTGATTTATTTAAGAATTAAATTTTTAATATAGTTTTTAACAAGCTATTTCCATATGCTGATTATCACTGTAATGTTCAACATCTGTTCTCAAAATTTTAATTTGGTGGGCCCCTAAAAATTTGGATGGGCTCCTAAATCTAGAAAGCTAGGGGCCCACTTCGTCAACTAGACAAATAAGTTAATTTTCATCCCTGTGAATTGTAGATTATTGAAAATATTCTTAACAAGAAATGTATCCTCTGACATGGATGCCCCCATCTATGCAGCCATTTCTACATGGCGCCGCTTTTTCTGTCTAAAGGGTAGTAATTAAAACTTTAAGGCAATTATGAGTTATGGTTCTTGTATGCTTCACTTACTCTTGCTATCTTAAATCATTATGTGCAAAATAAACAAATTGCCTTTTATCATGTTTAAATTATGCTTTGCAAACTCTTGAATTAAGAGAAGTAATTCACTAACTTCACATGTCAGGTTTGTGCATGCAACACATCATCTGGTGATTGTGATCATTTCTGCCAATTTATCTGAAAATCCCTGCATACATGACAATATTATGCTCTGGAAAATTATTTGACCTTTAACCGTTATTAATGACCTTGACCTTTCAGCTACAGACCTGGTTTTTGAACACCACATACTGTCTCTTAATGCTAACCACTTCTGCCTAGCTTTTTGAGACAAGAAATGTCTTTAAAAAAGACAATCGGCGTTGAAATTAATATTGAGTTGTCATTTAAAAATGACCTAAACAGACGGCCAAAATGATCGGTTACGTGACTTCTCAGACCCCAGATATTTTGGTCCCCACCAATATAAGGAGACTTATTGGGCCCCAAATTTTTGGAACACTATAAGAAAACTTCTCGGACTCAAAAGTTAATTTGAGATACATTTATTGATTTAAAAATTAAATAAAATTATCATTAATATCTATGCTGTGAATAAACCAATCATACAGCTCCATGTTTCCACCAGTGATATATGAAAACCAAAATAATTTAGTTTAACATAATTGTTATCTGAATTTGTCAAGCCGATTTAACAAATTAACAGTGTAAGAAAATAATTTCGGGAATGAATTAAAATTATTATGTATCAGACGAGTCTATATAGTTATTTATAGTACCGGTAATATACCATTCTTGTAAGTTATCTAATATAATAACGATTTTAAGTCAAATAAGCATTTATGCTGTGTATCCCAATAAAAAGCCATAGTCAGGGAACATTAAGCGATTTCTGAAATGTTAAGACTTCATTTTTGATAACGCAAACATAAAAATTCATTAGACTATGACGATTTTAAATTATATCAGTAGAAATATGATATTTCAAGGGTTCCTATGTATAATTCGTACTGCAAATTGTGTATTCATGCTACGCAAATAACAATTCTACGTATCCCGAATCTTCTTTCATAACATTTTATCTATTGAAAATGTAGCATCTTTTTACAGATTAAATAATATCTACTAGAGAAGTTGACAGAAAAATGCAATTATAAATAATCGTTGATAAATCGTAACCACAATTTTAATTCAAATTAACAGTAAGTTAATAAATATAAATTTCCCATTTATTTAAATTTTTAGGTTTATGATTCTCTGAACGCTATTATTGATGCATGTACGAGTATATTAACAGAGCTATACACTGTTTCTAGTTACGCGCACTATTTTTAAAATGACACTGCTGTTTCTGGAATGTGAACTTGCTAGAATCACTGGGCTACATGGAACAGCAAGTCTGTGAATGAGATTTATGAATGGGAACATTGCATAATTGCTATTTACAGAGCGTAGCGCTTATATAAATGTAGGCTAAACAAAATAGTTATTTCGTTACGTGAATGAACATAGCATTCTGTTTATCGCATACAATGAGAAAATATGTTTCATAATTAGCCTCAGTTCTAGAGTATATGTCGAGGATATGTTTATAACTTCATTTTAACCGCTTATGTAAATAATTATGTAAATTTTTAATCCTTAAAAGTATGCAACAGTTATTGGTATACGTTAAACTATTGTTTGAAGTTTGCATTCCCTAAAATTAGAAAATTGCCCAATTCTATTGGCATTCAATTTTCCCCCTGCATAATTGTCGCAAGAAATCTAGGTCAAAAGTGATCTTAGACAGCTACGCCGAAAAATTTCATGCTGGACAAAATTATGTTCCAGACAGAATCCATGGAATAAATTCTTATACTTGACCTTTGACCTTGGCCAGTGACCTTGACCTTGCACCTAGTTTTGGCGGGGGACACATCGTTTTATAATGGTTATCACTTCTGCCAAGTTATTTGAGAATCCTTCAATGCTGAACAGAGTTACTGTATGGACAAGAATCTTAACAAATATACGTATACTTGACCTTTAAGTGTGACCTTGACCTAGGACCAAGGCACCTGGTTCTTGCATGTGACACAGCCACTTAATGATTGTCACTTATGCCAAGTTGTTTGAGATCCTTCCCTGATGGACAACATTATGCTCCGGACATGGTATATGGCTTAAATTTTTATATTTGACCTTTTAGTGTGACCTTGACATTATACAAAGGGACCTGGTTCTTGCGTGCAACACTCCGACACACCATGCTTAGCACTTCAGCCAAGTTAGTTTAAAATCCTTCCCTGCTGGACAAAATAATGCTTCAGACAGTATATTTGGCTTAAATGACCATTCACCTTTAAGTGTGACCTTGACCTTGGACCTAGGCACCTTGTTTTTGCACGCAACACACCATCTCACCATGCTCAACACTTGTGCCAAGTTTTTTTACATTTCTTCCAATGCTAGACAAAATTATGCTCCAGACAGTGTCTCTGTTTATTTAACCTTTGACCTTCAAGTGTGACCTTGACCTTGGACCTAGGGACCTGGTTCTTGCACGGAACACACCCTCTTACCATCCTCAACACTTGTGCTAAGTTATTTGAATTCCTTCCATGCTGGGCAATATTATGCTCTGGACAGGGTCTATGGTTTACATTTGACCTTGGACCTTTAAGTGTGACCTTGACCTTGGAGCTAGGGACATGGCACGACACACCGTCTCACAATGCTTAACATTTGTGCGAAGTTATTTCAAATTCCTTCTACGCTGGACAATATTATGCTTCAGACAGGGTCTATGGCTTAAATTATTAAATTTGACATTTTACCATTAAGTTTGACCTTGACCTTGGACCTAGGCACCTTCTTCTTGCGCGCGACACACCGTCTCACCATGCAAAACACCTGTGCAAAGTTATTTGAAATTCTTTCGATGCAGGACTAATTAAACTCCGGACAAGGATAGAAGGCTTAAATTCTTATATTTGACCTTTGACATCTACGTGTGACCTTGACCTTGGGCCTAGGGACCTGGTTCTTGCGCGCAACACACCGTCTCCCCATGCTCAACACTTGTGCCAAGTTATTTGAAATTCATTCCATGCTAGACAAAATTATGCTCCGGAAAGGGATAGATGGCTTAAATTCTTATATTTGACCTTTGACCTTTAAGTGTGACCTTACCCTTCGACCTCAGGATCTGGTATTGCAGGCGACACACCGTCTCACAATGCTCAACACTTGTGCCACGTTATTTGAAATTCCTGCCACAAGTGTGACCTTGACACACGTACATACCCACGGACAGGGTAAACTTTATGTCCCCCCCATAATTGATGGTGGGGGCATGATTAAAAAAACAACACTTAACATGGAACTTGAGTGGTTATGCTTAATGGCATTAACGCATTTATAAGATATTACAATTCGCCAATGAAGATACAGCAATGATGTGTACTAAAACTCTGTACCATTATTTACATGATCTTGACCGGGTCACAAAGCTTAATGTACTAAATATTAATCTATACAAATATTTGAATATTCAATTGAATGAAAAAGTGAATATTCGAATCCTGATATTGGTATTCGATGCCATCATAAAAATTTTATAATCGCTTACAACGAAACACTGAGAACAAGGTTAATAAACATGTAGAATAAAACCACAGCTGCTGCCAGCCAACCAACCAGAGACAAGAAAAAGATTCTAAGTTTGATAAACACACACGCCTCCAGTTGGTGCTGGATAGCCCATGTCTTATTCCAAAATAGGTCAAGGTAAAAGTGAGGTTGGGTTATTTAGGTGTATAGGGAATGGTCATATGCAACAACTGTGTAAGTATCAAAGTCTTGTAGTAAGGCCAAAAAAAAAAGTTCCGTTTCTGCCCCAAATAATAAGGTGTAAAAAAATATGTTTGTTTCAGGTAACCCGACCTAGCCTAAAAAAATGCCCTGACCCTAGAACATTTTATTGGGTTTGTCAGATTGTTTTTTGTTTTATTTACCTTTTTCAATAATAAATGTGTTTCGGATAAATAAAGTGTTTTGTTTTGATAGTATCCACTTATAAACAATGTTTAAGGACATTACTGATATGTTTTGAATATTGATTCAGTTTAAGAATCTTTAAGTTGACCATTTACCAAAAAAAAAAAAAAACATCCCGACCTACCTACCCTATTTTTGGGGGGCATGTTACCTGAAACAAACATTTTTTTTTTTACACCTAAGGGTACGGATTTTTTATTATTTTTATTTTATTGTTTTATGATGGGAGAATGGTTTGTGTTGTACACGGTAACAGTCTTTTTCAGTCTTTATTCATTTTGGACCAAAAATGTGTAGGGTCGGCAGCAAAAGTAAAGGGTCGGTTGAGACACCAGAAACGGAACTATTTTTTGTGGGGCCTAAGCGGTGTTGGTGCTAGACGAAATGGTAAAATCTAGTTAAGGTCACAATATACTAAAAGATTTCCTTAACAAATTCAATGTAAAAGCAATAAATTCAACAAAAAATAAACTCAACATTTTGCGCGTAGAGACCCTCATAACCATACCTTTTCTTAAAGAGCATTCCGAGCCGAATTGATTTAGACAATAAAAAAGATAGGTCATGTGATATGTAAGAAAGAACTCGACGCGAATCAAAGTTCACTGTTTTACGGCCATCTTTTTACCGGCTACTCTCCAGCTGAAGGTATACTGCCAACTGTCAAAGTCTCGTCATGTAGTCTCCAACCTTCAAGCAAAACAGTGAATTTTTAGTACACAACGTTTTTCCTACCACACGTACAAAGAAATATTCAAAAATAAAGTCATGGCAAGTGACTATACAGAAAATTGTGTCTTCAAATAAATGGTGTTGATTTATTTAGAGAGTATAGCATTGCACACCTGAAATATTTAGTATACTGTAACCTATAAGAGAAATTTGTTATTAAAATTAGTTTTTCTTGCATATAATTATCTTCCCATGCATATTGCACCAATATATTAAGTTTGGCTTGTATATCTGTCCATTTGGCCATTTTATTTCATATTTTCAAACACAGGTGATTTTGGTCGGAAGCCGGTGATTTCAAGCGTCTTGAAGCTTAAATGTCCCTCTAAAAATTAAAGCTGATATTTGCAATATTTGTGACAAAATACCCAAACAAACCAAACAAACATGTATGGGGGGCTTATGTGGGTGAGGAGAGAATGACTTTGTTAGATATTTTTACTCTAAGCCATTTTGATAATGTATTTTTTGTGTATTTTAAAAAAAAAATCACCCCAAAAATGTAAATTTAATAGAAAAAAAATTCCAATTTCATCCAAGACAATTAACAAATTAGTCAAAATGGGAGATCAAAGATACTTTGAAGTGTAGAAATCAATCAGCTTCCAGTAATTGCTTGTTTCAAACCAATAAAGTGTAAAATCTTTAAAGCACCTTGTTTGTCGCAGCCTCTTTAATTACAGGCCACCAATTATATATTCTAGTATATAATGTCATCAGTGCCTTTAAACTGCAGCAGGTGGTCAATTTGCATTGCCTGCTCACATTTAGAGGTTTAAGGGAATACAAAATTGCATATTTTGGGCACAAAATAAGTACTTTGACTTTTTTTAAGGTGGCAATCTGGTCAAAATGGGGTTCATAACCAAGCAAAAGAAAAAGTTGCTCAATGTTGGTTTTAAACGAGGTGGGACTAGTCCGGTGAAGGGGAAAAAACATAATTATGAAAGAAGGTCAAATTCCAACACAACCTATGTAAGGTTAGAAAGGTCATCCTTTGAAGCACGGGTAGCTTACAATGACAAGGTTCTTACTTTTCGGGATGTAGACGGCTCTCAAACCCCAGCTAAGCCCTTGCGTCTGAGAGCGAACAAGATTCGCTATGTAGACCTGTTACGGGTTCCTGCTCCATCAAAAGTCCATCCAGACTTACTTACGAACAAGGTCTATGTCCCCGCCCTACTCCAGTCTATGATGTCCTCTGAAAATAGAAAGCATAGGTTAAGAAGTGATAAATGTAGGGGCGACTTGGTAATTGACGGCAGTGCTTCCATAAAGTGGGGCTTAGGCTGGGAGGAAAGGTTAAAATGTACAAGATGCAGATATGTAGGCAAGCATTATAAGCTTTACAATGAGGTTCCATCAAGTACCAGGGGCAGAAAGGCAGCTCAGATCAATGTAGGCTTCCAAATAGGTGTTGCAAGTACTTCTATTAGGAACACAGGTTCCCGCAGAATTCTCAACACAACCAATATCATTGCTCCCTCTCCACTTGCTATGCAAAAACAAGCAAATAAGGTCAATACTGCCCTTAAATCCCTAAATGAGAGAAGCATGTACCAGATTAGAGAAAACTTAGTTGCTGAAAATGCCAAAATTGGTCAAAAAGATCCCTCTAAGGTAAATGTTGAAGGGGACACTTGCTACAACAATCCAATTTTTAACTCTGACGCGACACCCTTTCAAGCCGGAACTATTGCCATAAGCACTATGTGTGAAAACAATACCAGAAACAAGCAAATTGTAGGGGTACAAGTAGCAAATAAACTATGCAGGACTGCATCAATGCTTAGGAATAAGGGTAAACCTGTTCAGTGCCCCAATCATAGGGGGCATTGTTCTGCAAATGTTTCAGAGAGGGAACCAATAGGTGATGAAGGCAAATGGAATAGGTTGTTAGGTGACCAGATCTCTAAGGACATCAAAATAGCAAATTTCACTTGTGATGGGGACAGTAGGGCATTCCAAGGTGTTCGTAACTCTCACGGTCACAATGTGGGTCATCTTAAGGATCTGAGGCACCTAGGCAACTCGCTGAAGCGCGAGCTCAACAAAGCGCCTTTCTCAAAGGGCATGCTCAAGGGTCATTCCAAGTCTAATATCAGGAGTCGGTTCGCTCTCTCGGTCAAAGCTAGGTGTATGGCTGAGCTTAAAGCTGCCCACAATAAACACCAGAGTGACATCAAGGTTCTAAAGAAGGTCATGGTTGATGTAATCGCAACCATTGTTCTATGCTTCAGTGGTTACTGCGGTACTCATTGTGCAAAGTACAGTTATGTCTGTGCTGGTACAAATAGGCAAGCTAAGAATTTCATGCCAGACAATGTCAAGGTTAAAATGGTTGACAGTGACCAACAAGTCCTTAAAAAATGCATTGAAATGGTTTTAGGTCCAGCTGCTCTTGACGCTACCAAACTTTTAACCACAACCCCAAAAAGTGAAGCAGTAAACAGGTCGTACCAAGCTGTCAATCCTAAAACTGTGACTTTCTCACGCAACTGTGTAGGTCGAATTCACGGGCAGGTTCACAAATTAAACAATGGCTATGCTGACTCTGTAATTGCAAAAACCACTGAACTAAATGCTAACCTTACCCAGGGGTCAAAGATTATTAAGCAGATAGCATATGAGGACCGCAACAACCTCAACCGAAAGCAAACATCCGCTACCAACAAAGCACGAGCTTTACGTGCCAGGACGCGGAATTATCGATACAAACTGCATGAGGAATTACACTACGGCAAGGGCATGAGTGACCCCAAACCTGATTATGACAGTCTTCCACACCTTAAGCATCATAAATATGCTTAGTTGATTGTGTACCTGATAATAAATTGTTATTATTACCTGTTTTGGCATAAGAGACCTCTAACAAGTGGCCCTCGCGTCAGCATCAGGCGTTCCTCTACCTGAAAAAGGCAAAAATACCCAATAGAAATAGATATAAAATGAAAAAAAACATGCATTTATGTATTTTAAGTGTATTTCTATGAATAAAAGGAAGTGATAAAGCTTGTTGTATTCATGTTTTTACCAAATATGCAGGCTGGCTCAGTTCCATGCCCGCTGCACTGTCCGAACTGTAAACATGTCCGCCGTTCCATGTTGGTGGAATGGGGGGGCTCTATGTTTAAATGTTCAGGCTTAACACACAAGCTATTGTTGCATAAGTGGCTCACAGAGTCCCTGGCGTTCAATTCTGACTTCATGTAGCACATTAACGCTACACGGTGAACCAAGTATGTCTCTGATTTTATGTCCGAAGGCAATTTAGCCCTCATTCGGCCATAATAGGGTAAGGAACTATTTGAAATACAACCATTCCAGATCAAACAATCTGAATTGATGCATTTAATGCACTTATTTTCTACTCTTTTGCTCAGAAATGACCAAAATCTGCTTTCTCATCCATATTTTGCACTTGCAGACGATATTTTATTTTAACCCAAAGTCAGTTTAGGTCACAATATACTAAAAGATTTCCTTAACAAATTCAATGTAAAAGCAATAAATTCAACAAAAAATAAACTCAACATTTTGCGCGTAGAGACCCTCATAACCATACCTTTTCTTAAAGAGCATTCCGAGCCGAATTGATTTAGACAATAAAAAAGATAGGTCATGTGATATGTAAGAAAGAACTCGACGCGAATCAAAGTTCACTGTTTTACGGCCATCTTTTTACCGGCTACTCTCCAGCTGAAGGTATACTGCCAACTGTCAAAGTCTCGTCATGTAGTCTCCAACCTTCAAGCGAAACAGTGAATTTTTAGTACACAACAATGTTTTTCCTACCACACGTACAAAGAAATATTCAAAAATAAAGTCATGGCAAGTGACTATACAGAAAATTGTGTCTTCAAATAAATGGTGTTGATTTATTTAGAGAGTATAGCATTGCACACCTGAAATATTTAGTATACTGTAACCTTAACCAAGAAATGGCACTTTTGAATTATTAGAAGTCCAAATTAGGTCAAGGTCAAATAAAGGTTGGGTGATATGGGTGGATAAGGAATGATCATAAGCAACAACTGTGTACGTATCCTAGTGTTGTAGTAAGCGGTGTTGGTGCTAGATGAAACGGTTAAATCTACTTAACCTGGTAACGGACGGAGGGACGATAGGACGGACGTACGGATGGACAGAACAATCACTATATGCCTCCTGCATCAAAATGCCGGGGGCATAAAAACTTGACCAAATTATAAACCAGTAAATTTTTAATCAAATGCATTTATTCATTACTTGTACGTGTTTTACATTTCACAAAAAAAAATCCAAAAGGTATTACAAATCTTTTTTCTAGCTTAGCATGACCATTTGGCTCAAAGGAATTCACAGGGGAGGTGTATCACATTTGTCAAGCTTTTCAAAATGTTTATTTGTTTTCTCATTTGGTTTCAAACAGAATAATAATTCGTTGGACAGTTTTTAAGGTGTATTATTTCTCCCAAAGTTTTTCGCTTTGTTTTCGGCTGATAGGGTCAAAGCAGCACTGGTTGCTTTGTACCAAAGATCTATTTAAGAAAACAATGTGTTTAAGGATTTACGATTTGTGGTTTTGTATGTTGACAATGTTTTCACATTCTGCTTTAAAACTACTATGCCCAATAAACAAATAATATTTAAAATACTGTACAAGTGGTTAAGTTAGAGACTTGGTAATGTTTGCAAATCAGAATTAGAAAAAAACATTTCTATCAGCAAAAATCACATTGATTGTTGATTTAGAATTAACTTGAACACGGATCCAAAATAAGAATATGTGTATGTAACAGCCCATATGCATTAAACCCTAAGGAAATAAAATGTTTAAAATATACAAAAATGATAAAATAAATTTTTGAAATTATATTTTTACCACTGATATTAACAACGTAACTTCACGTTATGCAGTTTTTCTAATTGAATATTATTACACGGTCTTTTGTTAACACCACTGACAATTAGGTTAGGTTAGTATTGCATATAACATACATCAACCGTTGGCTATGGAACAGTACAAGTTTAAAAATTACATGATGCATTCTGAAGTTTTTTATTTGTTAAATTCTTGCTCTTCTTGCCATTCCTGCTTTTCTTCCTTCTCTTCATCTTGCTCTTCTTCTTGACATTCTTGTTCTTCTTCCTTCTCTTCCAAATATTTTTTTTCTTCCTTCTCTTCCAAATGTTCCTATTCTTGACATTCTTCCACTTGTGCCTTCTCTTCCAAATGTTCCTTTTCTTCCTTCTCTTCCAAATGTTCCTATTCTTGACATTCTTCCACTTGTGCCTTCTCTTCCAAATGTTCCTATTCTTGACATTCTTCCACTTGTGCCTTCTCTTCCAAATGTTCCTTTTCTTGACATTCTTCCACTTGTGCCTTCTCTTCCAAATGTTCCTATTCTTGACATTCTTCCACTAGTGCCTTCTCTTCCAAATGTTCCTATTCTTGACATTCTTCCACTTGTGCCTTCTCTTCCAAATGTTCCTATTCTTGATATTCTTCCACTTGTGCCTTCTCTTCCAAATGTTCCTATTCTTGACATTCTTCCACTTGTGCCTTCTCTTCCAAATGTTCCTATTCTTGACATTCTTCCACTTGTGCCTTCTCTTCCAAATGTTCCTATTCTTGACATTCTTCCACTAGTGCCTTCTCTTCCAAATGTTCCTATTCTTGATATTCTTCCACTTGTGCCTTCTCTTCCAAATGTTCCTATTCTTGACATTCTTCCACTTGTGCCTTCTCTTCCAAATGTTCCTATTCTTGACATTCTTCCACTTGTGCCTTCTCTTCCAAATGTTCCTATTATTGATATTCTGTTGTTTTTTCTCTTCCAACTGACGCTTGACATTACAAGTATGTTGCTAAATTCTACATTTCATGTAATTTTTGTATTTTACCTTGTCTATAATGCATAAAGGCATGCTTATAACAAAGTGAACGTACTCAACAATCGACAAAATGCTTTTTCGTAAAAAATGTGTTTCGTAAATTCTTTTTCATGGGGAAGAACTCAATTTTACTACTTAACGGAACCTAACGATGATCAGCGTCACTAACGAGTTTTAACAATTCAACAAAAGATTATTAAAAAGCCATTATAATATTATTCTCCGTTTTTTTTTTTAATGTAATGTGGTTATCTAGAATCACTCAAAATCGTTTTGAAATATAATATTTCTCAACCACAAACCATTACACACTCCGATCAACACAGTATATATCGATAACAATTAAATTAATTATTTTGTGTTAATACTATTTACTTTCAACGAGTTGCGCGAGCAGAGCGAAATGCGCGAGGGAGTTTAACTATTTTAGTTACAAGTATTTTTAGTCTTATATACACAAAAATCCATAATCATCGCAGCTGTTACTTCCACTGGTGGTTTATATTAACTTATCAATCCAGTATTATTAGTAGTAGTTGTTGTAGTAGTATTGGTGGTGGTGGTAGTGGCTGCAGCGGCAGCAGCATCAGCAGCAGCAGTAGTAGTAGCAGTAATAGTAGTAGTAGAAGTAGTTGTAGTAGTAGTAGAAGTAGTTGTAGTAGTAGTAGAAGTAGTAGTAGTAGTAAAAGTAGTAAATGTTGTAGTAGTAGTAGCAGTAGTAGCAGTAATAGTAGAAAAAAAACAAGAAAGAATTAGTAGTAGTAATAGTAGTAGTAGTAGCAGCAGCAGCAGCAGCAGCAGCAGCAGCAGCAGCAGTAGTAGCAGCAATAATAGTAGTATTAGTAGTGGATAGTAGAAGAAAAAGAAGAAAACGAAGTAGTAGTAGTAGTAGTAGTAGTAGAAGCAGCAGTAGCAGTAGTAGTAGTAACAATAGTAGTAGAAAAAGAATAAGTAGTAGTAGGAGCAGCAGCAGTTGTAGTAGTAGCAGCAGTAGTAGTAGCAGTAGTAGTAGTAGTAGTAGTAGTAGTAGTAGTAGTAGTAGTAGTAGTAGTAGTAGTAGTAGCAGTAATAGTAGTGGTAGTAGAAAAAAAAAGAAGGAAGAATTATTAGTAGTAATAGTAATAGCAGCAGCAGCAGCAGCAGCATTAGTAGTAGCAGTAATAGTAGTAGTAGTAGTAGGTAGTAGAAGAAAAAGAATAAAACGAAGTAGAAGTAGTAGTAGTAGCAGCAGCAGCAGTAGCAGTAGTAGTAGTAATAGTAGTAGTAGAAGTAGTAGAAAAAGAAAAAAAAGAATAAGTAGCAGCAGCAGCAGCAGCAGTTGTAGTAGTAGTAGTACTTCACCCAAACATAAGGAAAAATGTTAAAAGGATCAACGTTATTTTTGCAATATTAGCCATACACACTCATTGGCAATATTAGCCATACACACTCATTGGCAATATTAGCCATACACACTCATTGGCAATATTAGCCATACACACTCATTGGCAATATTAGCCATACACACTCATTGGCAATATTAGCCATACACACTCATTGGCAATTTAACGTATAATGGAACCTGTGCATCGTTGTCAATATTGTTTACTCATACAACAAATAAAATTAATTACAATTATTTGTTTCATAAGGCACTGTTTTGCCAACATTTGCTGTTATTCGGTTGTATTGTACATTTTATGACTTGATTTATAAAGAATTTTGATTCATTTAAGGTCAATTTGGGTTGAGTTACCTTTGGAATCAAAAAATAACATTAAATTGTAAAATTTCTAACCATAAATTATTGACAATTTTAATACATTTATTGTATTTGAGGTTGTTTGACAATTTAAACATCAATTAATTAGAAAACAAACAATAAAAATGACTTTATTCGTTCATAGTAGGTATTTTCGGTCATATTAGCGAATATGAATTCATATTTGGTGTTTAGTCGGAACATACGGAAACTGCCGAACTTGAGAGAGAAGCGCCACCTGATGTAATAATATGATATGCTTCATTATGACATTGGTCATTATGACATTCTGTATTCGTCTAACTTACATGCGCTGTTTATGTATTGTACATTTTTCATTTGTTGTATTTAAAGAATGTTTACAGCTGCTTTATAATTTATACGAATACAATAAGACAGATGCAATAATATAGAATGTAGCAATAAAATGTCAGTTGGAGGAGAAGGAAGAATAGCAAAAATGTCAAGAATAGGAATGTTTAGAAGAGAAGGA
Organism: Congeria kusceri; assembly: GCA_027627225.1. Lineage (NCBI taxonomy): Eukaryota > Metazoa > Mollusca > Bivalvia > Myida > Dreissenidae > Congeria > Congeria kusceri. The sequence continues at coordinate 3,649,576 of CM051034.1, read as the reverse complement.
AGAAGTGGAAGATTGTCAAGAATAGGAACATTTGGAAGAGAAGGAAGAAGAACAAGAATGTCAAGAATAGGAATGTTTGGAAGAGAAGGAAGAAGTGGAAGATTGTCAAGAATAGGAACATTTGGAAGAGAAGGAAGAAGAGGAAGATTGTCAAGAATACAAACGTTTGGAAGAGAAGGAAGAAGAGCAAGAATGTCAAGAATAGGAACATTTGGAACAGAAGGAAGAAGTGAAAGATTGTCAAGAATATGAACATTTGGAAGAGAAGGAAGAAGTGGAAGATTGTCAAGAATATGAACGTTTGGAAGAGAAGGAAGAAGTGGAAGATTGTCAAGAATAGGAACATTTGGAAGAGAAGGAAGAAGTGGGAGATTGTCAAGAATGGGAACATTTGGAAGAGAAGGAAGAAGTGGAAGATTCTCAAGAATGGGAACATTTGGAAGAGAAGGAAGAATAGCAAAAATGTCAAGAATAGGAACATTTGGAAGAGAAGGAAGAAGTGGAAGAATGTCAAGAATAGGAACATTTGGAAAAGAAGGAAGAAGTGGAAGATTGTCAAGAATAGGAACATTTGGAAGAGAAGGAAGAAGTGGAAGATTGTCAAGAATAGGAACATTTGGAAGAGAAGGAAGAAGTGGAAGATTGTCAAGAATAGGAACATTTGGAAGAGAAGGAAGAAGTGGAAGATTGTCAAGAATAGGAACATTTGGAAGAGAAGAAGTGGAAGATTGTCAAGAATAGGAACATTTGGAAGAGAAGGAAGAAGAGCAAGAATGTCAAGAAAAAGAGCAAGAATTTAACGAATGAAAAACGTCAGAATGCATCATGTAATTTTTAAACTACTACTGTTCCATAGTTGGCACACTCACGGTGGACCGTTGTTTCATGCCCCATAGCTGTAATATTGTTGCTTAATCAGGAAAGCAAATTAACATTGTCAAGGGTGAATGTGCAATATAAGCTGATGATGCCAAACTGTAAAAAAAACAAAAAAAAACAACAACAAAACTTGTTTATCTTAAGTGGGTCAAGTTGTTGTTTGTTGCGCTACACAGGTGCCAGTCACAGTAATCTCTACTAGGGCACAAAAATCATTCAGTGTTTTGGGCAATGGTCTCAAAAAAGTTAGCTAGGTTCGGGATTGATTTGTTTTCATTAATTTTTTTAAAGACACATTTCGGTCAAAATACATTGAAACAAATCTAAAATATGACGAATAGGGATTTCATGGAAAACAATCTTCGCTAAAAACTTTAGGATCGGGGAGTTTTCGTAAGGTAGGGTCCGGTTGCCCAAAACACAGAATTTTTTTCTTTTGGCCTAGGCGTGATATTATGACAATATATTCACAAAAAATGTCTTAATTTTTAATTTCGATTAGTTTGACACGCGGAAATATCCACTTCTACAGAACAGTCAAATATAATAACAGTAATCCTGACCAATGATAAGGGAAATTCGATTTAAACATTTTGACATTGTTTTAATACGGATCACATTCCACTTATCTGTTTTAAAACGTTGTTGTTTTTTGGCATATTATTTCAACTAAAGTTGTTGGCATTGTTTTCCACTGAAAGGGTCAAAGTAGCACTGGTTTCGTTGTGTCAAACTGTTATGCGAACAATCCATTTTAAATGTGTTAATAGATTTGTGGTTAAGCTTCAGTGAGTTAACAATCGCTTTCTCATTCCGATTTAAAGAGGGGCTGTCTGATTTTTACAGATTTATTTTGGGTCTCTTTCTTAACCCACTAACAAGAACGTTTCATATAACATAAAAAACTGTCAATATCAACAAAAACTATTTTATTTTTTGAAAAATGAAACTATATATTTTCTGTCAATACAGACCGTTTATCCTACAGCTATATTTGGTTTTACATTAGAAAATAAGAACTGCACATGTGCCAACGATCTGACTCTTCAAGATACTGTATATACATGTATACTAGTTTGTTGCACAAAAAGTATTATTTAAGTTTTACATTTCTCTCTTAATATGCATTTCTAAACATGAGTTATTCTGAACATTTATTATAATATTATTCTAAAAATATAGTGACATCATCAGAATAGATTGATGGTTTAATGTAACAATTTTCTTACAAAACCGTACAGTCTCTCTTTAAGTTCCTCCCTTTCACATTCTGATATAACGTCCTAATGTCATTTCCAGGAGATATGAAATGATTTACCCATGACTTTCTTAACCAGTGGTTATATTTTGAGCATTTTAACTTCACATTTCTACTAATTCCAACAGTAGTACTTAGAACTAAAACTTCAAAAATTTAATATAGCCGGTATCAACAAAATATACACCGATGCAAGATTAGAATCAAAGCGCTGAAGGCACTGCAGTTGTTTGCTATTGCGTAACATTGGGCACAACTCATTATATTCAAATGTTAATAGCAACACAAGTTTAAATAAAACAGAACAGATTCGAAAAGTTTATTGAGTTTGTGTCCAAACAAAAATCTGTCTACAGTTTTGAATATTAGCAATAAAGAATAAAGTTCAATGACTGCTATAACATTCGTTTGTGCTGGTATTTATTGAAGATGTTAGTGCACTGTTCAATATCATAGCGTCCGATGGATCTTATCGACTCGTCCAAATAACTTAGTACAACAGACCCGTTCTGGTGTGTTTTGCAGAATGTTTTGCAAATAAATTGAAACTACAATAATATTAAAATTGTATGTTAGAACCAGTAAATAAATCAAATTGTAAGAAGTCACCTAAATGACCATATAATAACTTAACATTAAAACCCCGACGCATTATCATGGATAATCTAAGCAATTAGAGAGGTATGCCATGTCATATGTCACCTTAAATACAGTGGTTATAAACTTAAAATGTTTTATTGGTAAAATATGATAGTTGCGCTTATAGCTCGTTCAGTGTTCTGTGAAGAAAATAAAAATCACTGAATTTAAGTACTGTTTTAGAAGCCAAAACCAGCAAACACGACATGTTATACATGATAATATGTTCTTTCCAAAAAATAATTTATGGGAAAATTAAGTTAGACATATTTAAACACCACACATAAACACCTTACCTGGCATCGACAATAAGCAAAATGAATATTGTAAGGATTATATAATAGGTCCATGATTCTACTTGGCTCATGACCCAATTAAACCATTTATCAATGACTTAGAAAGCTGCATAGTGGACTACTTGAAAACACACGTTCATGCTTACTGACCAATAATAGTATAGTAGTGTTATATCTAGAAAGGCTGATGGGCATGACGCTTGACTTTGTGCGCAGTGACACTGCTAAATAGGGCACAATGGGTCATAATTAGTTTTTGTTTCCTGAAGTAATATTTCAAACCACTTATTACATTTGATATTACTGATTTATTTTATCTGTTTGATGTTGTTTTTTAAGTTAAAAAATTGATAAAATTCATTTTCCATTATTATCGCTTCGTATTATTATCAAGTTATATTATTGCAAAGATCTTATTATTTATTTATTATTCATAAGTATATGTACAAATTGGAATTACATGAAAACTTTTTGACAATTGTCAAACTAAAACTTATTAATAGTAATATACTTATACCCTGGTATTATTTTTCAACTTTTGTATTGTAGGAAACATTTGTATTTTTACTTTTATGGTTTATATGTTGTTGCATTTGATGATGACATTGCTGCCAATATTTTTATTAATGATGAAAAGCTTAATTCAAGATAAAAAATTTAGACAAGAAACGTGGAAATTCCATGAAAACCAAATTTTTCGAACGAAATGAATAAAAGCCATAACAATAATGAAAGAAAGTTCTGGGTGCAAGGTGAAGGTCATAAACCTATGGCTAGGAAATAGTGACCTTGATCTTGCAATCAAAAGCAAGGTCTCAATATATACATTTGAAGTTTCATTAATAATCTAATTTTTGTTTACAAATTACTGAGTGGAAACCGTTTCTTTATTTTTAGTAATGGTGACTTTGACATTGACCCCATATGCAATTGCAAGCGAGGTCTACATATAAGGTATCTACATATAAATGTTCATTAAAATATCTCCATTCCTTCTCTAGGTATAGAGTGGAAACTGTCTATTTTTAGTAACGGTGACCTTGATCCTGACCCCACCCACCCTATAGGCAATCCAAAGCAAGGTCTAGATATAAGGTATCTAGGTATGAAGTTTCATTAAAATATCTCAATGCATTCTCAAGTCATTGAGCGGAAACTGTTTTTTTATTTTTAGTAACAGTGACCTGGATCCCACCCACTCCATATGCAATCCCAAGCAAGGTCTCAATAAAAAGTATATATATGAAGTTTCATTAAAATATCTCAATGCGTTCTCAAGTTATTGAGCGGAAATTGTTTATATTTTTTAGCAGCGGTGACCTTGACCCAACCCACACCATACGCAATCCCAAGCGAGGTCTCGATATAAGGTATCTATGTATGAAGTTTCATTAAATATCTCCATGCGTTTTCAAGTTATTGAGTGTGACATTGACCTTGTCCCCACCCATCCCATATGCAATCCTACGTGAGGCCTCGATATAAGGTATCTATGTATAAAGTTTCATTACAATAGCTCAATCGGTTCTCGAGTTAGAGAGTGGAAACGAAAAGTTGACGAAAAGTTGACGAAAAGTTGACGCCTCCACCCTCTCAGCCCGCCCAAAACCAACCCGCCCACCAATGTAATAACCGAAATTTTCCTTCGAAAAATTTGGTTAAAAACAAACATTGTAATTCTAATTGAAATGATTGGAAGAAATATTGTATAATACACATGTATTTTTTTTCATAATTAGTGATTAAAGACCACATTGAGTCTACATTAATATGAATTCTGTCCATCATGTTTATCATGAATATTGACAAAAAAAACAACATGTTAGAAACTGCATATGAAAATGAGGCTGTTAAAAGCAGACAATTTACTCACATTTTAAAAACAAAACTATTATGTTTTATTGTATCGGGAGTGACTGATCTCATCAGTTGGTCACTGAATAATATACCATAAAATGCCATCACTAAGGGTCCTCATAAACGGCAATACAGTCAATAGACAAGAGGGAAAGAGGCGCTAAATGCCTTTGAAAAGGTCAGCGTGGCGGATCAATAAAGGGACGTGGCACGGTGCCATGCTGATTAGGTCTAGATAAAACACTAAGTATAGGTGCACCTCATCAAAGTCATCATGGCCAATAATAACACAAACATTTGATATAAACATTTCATCATTGTTTTTTATACCAAGAAAGAAATGAAGTTGTACAAATTGCAAAATAAAAGTGTATTTGTTGTTTTTTTTTTAATTTGTAAAAGATAAATGGTACAATATTGCTACAAAAACAAGCAAGGGCTTGGGTTTATTGTGATTCACAAATGCATGGTGTTTAGTAGAAAAATAACACGTATAACTGGCGACAGTAAAACAAGAATGCTCGAAATGTACCAAGTGAAATTGAAAAGTCTATCTACAAGCAGTTGGTGTTGTTTTTTTAGTGGCAGACAACTACAGGAAGCGAATTTGTACTTGATAATTTTCCTAAAATTCAAAACTTGACACTAAGCAGAACCTTTACTGTGTGTTTTCGCAGATGATAGACCATGTAGCAGGTTGTACCAACAATGTTGACAAATAATATTTACTTGTATTATATACCTGTTTAAAATCTTAACACAATGCATGCTTTATCAATCGGTGAAATACATGTTGACAGAAAAAAATCCAGTATTATGCTACTCGCTATTTTTCTGATTCCGTATTACCATACTAGCCGGACTACTTTTTAATAATCAAAATTGTAGTTTTTGAACAAATAAAATAACGTAAATGCACACTTGAAGTTTATCGTGGTATATAATAACAGAAATATTACACTAGTCAATTGTTCCAAGAGTATGTATTAGTCTCAGTCAATTGTTCCAAGAGTATGTATTAGTCTCGTGGCTTGCGCTATTTCGTATCACACTCGAGGCTCCGCCTCTTGTGTGATACGTCATCACACAAGCCACTCGACTAATACATACTCATGGAACAATTGACTAACGTAATATTCCGTATGTATCCAAAATATTTTTCTGTATCATCCAAGGATGATTTCTGTGTAATTTGGTAGAATTCTGCCCAATGTTTAAAGTGTTAACTGACCCAACTGATGAATGCACACACATCAGACAAAATGTATGTCATGAGCTTTGCAAAAAAAAAATAAAACACGTCCGGTGTGAAAGCTTGAGGCCACAAGTCACTAAATAAGGAGGCCACAAGTCACTGAATAAGGGGGCCACAAGTCACTAAATAAGGAGGCTACAAGTCATTAAATAATTGTTGGACTGGAATTCAACCCAGTGTTATAAGTGTTAAAGGCACTGACACATGCACACACAACAAACGAAACACACAAAATCTTGTGCTTGTTAGAAAAAGGGGGCTACAAGTCTCTATATAAGGAGGCCATATGTCACTAAATAATCATTGGACTGAAACATGCTTATGATATGAGCAACTAGGCAGGTTACTGAGTACTAAGTACTTCAATTCATAAGAATAAGGCCATTCTGTAAAGCGTCAACCTTTTTCACACAAAAAACACAAAAAATGGAGCATTTTTATGCTGTTATAACAGAAACAACATCAATGATAAGAGTATAGAAATCCAACCCAAAACTTCTCAAAAAGTTTACAGAATTAATCCAACAATCAAACAAAATATTAATACACAGTTTTACATTATGTATGCATGTATGTAATACAACATTTTTATGTAAGTACTGTCAATATGTGGCAAATGTTTTCAATTTTATAATAAGTTGCATAGGCACCCCCTCAGATCAAAGTGTCATTTTTGAGCAATTGTTGCAAAGACTCAAACCTAAAGGAGCGAACAAGTGCAGACAAACTTTTTTCACCAGTCCATCCATCCGTATGGAGGGACAGATGGACGGATGAACATATGAAAGGACAGACAGGCAGACATTTTTCCAGCACAAAATCAATATGTCTCCCTATCCACTACAAAGGGGGTGACATAACAACTGATGACGGACAATCACTGACCACAACAGCTCCCACTTGAGCACTTCAAGCTCAGGTGCGCTAAAAATCTGTTGTTTGCAATCATACTACATTTGGATGGCATGCTACTGAGGCAGTGACTGTTGATTATATCAATGTAATCTTACCTTCACAAGACTTTCAAGTTGCAACCCTGAACTTGACAACTATCCAAACCACAGTCACTTTGACCTAGGCTGGAGGTTTGTCGGTACAGGTCCAGTGTCTAGCTCGAGTTCCATTGCTGCTGCTTACAGAACTCCACTCCCTGGCTGACCAATCTGTCCTTTGTACATCAACTGTGTATATACAATAGATTAATAAGGCACGCATGTGGATGTTATGTTGGTATAAAGCACATTCTGTTACATTGACTGTTCTATTAAATAGTTGAAGTGTAATTCACATATAAAATATTCATGGTTTGTGGATTGCTATCATGTAGAAATTTTTTGTTATTACAATGATCCAAGCAACAAAGGTTACAATCATTAAAACTGAATAATCAACAGGACAGGTATTTAAGACAAAATAAAAAGTATACAAACTGACTATAAACCTAAAACAAAAAACGTGGAAATTCCACAAAAGCTAAATTTTTCGAACAAAATGCATAAAAGTTAGCACAAAAATGAAAGAAAGTTCTGGGTGCCATATGCATTCCTAAGCGAGGTCTCGTTATAAGGTATCTATGTATGAAGCTCCATTAAAATGTCGCAATGCGTTCTCAAATTATTGAGCAGCAATTGTTTTTGTATTTTAAGTAACATTGACCTTGACCTTGATCTGATCCACCCGATATGCAATCCCAAGCATGGTCTAGATACAAGGTATCTACATGTGAAGATTCATTCAAATATCTTGATGCATTCTAAAGTTATTGAGCGGAAACCGTTTTTCTCTTTTTTGTAATGGAGACCATGACACCACCCATCCTATATGCAATCCCAAGAGAGGTCTGAGTATAAGGTATCTATGTATGAAATTTCATAAAAATATCTTGATGCGTTCTCAAGTTATTAAGTGGAAACCATTTTCTATTTTTAGTAACTGTCACCTTGACCTTGACCACACGCACCCCATATGCAATCTCAAGCAAGGCTTCGATATAAGGTATATAAGTATAAAGTTTCATAAAAAAAAACTCAATGCGTTCTCAAGTTTTTTAGCACAAACAGTTTTTCTATTTTTAGCAACAGTGACCTTGACCTTATACTGACCCCATATGCAATCCCAAGCGAGGTCTGAATCTATGGTATCTATATATGAAGTTTCATTAAAATCTCTTTATGGCTTCTAAAGTTATTGAGCAGAAACAATTTTTCTATTTTTAATAATGATGACCTTGATCCCACCCACACCATTTGCAATCCCAAGCAAGGTCTCAATATATGGTGTATATGTATGAAGTTTCATTAAAATACTTTTATGGAATCTAAAGTTATTGAGCGGAAACTGTTTTTCTATTTTTAGTAACGGTGACCTTGACATTGAGCCCACCCAACCCATATGCAATCTCAAGCAAGGCTTCGATATATAGTATCTATTTATGAAGTTTCATTAAAATATCTTTCTGGATTCTTAAGTTATTGAGCGCAAACCGTTTTTCTATTTTAGTAACGGTGACCATGACCTTGACCTTACTCACCCAATAGCAATCCCAAGCAAGGTTATGATATAAGGTATACATGGATGAAGTTTCATGAAAATATCTTGATGCGTTCTCAAGTTGTTGAGCGGAAAGAGTTTTTCTTTTTTTAATAATGGTGACCTTGACGCTGACCGCACCCACCCTATATGCAATGCCAAGAGAGGTCTCAATATAAGGCATATATGTATGAAGTTTCATTCAAATATCTCAATGCCTTCTCAAGTTATTGAGCGGAAACCGTTTTTCTATTTTTAGTCATGGATTTTTCTAGAATACAGCCCCAGCTCTTACATGCTTCTCAGTTTCAGCATTCTCATAGTACAGGCAAGTAAGGGTATCACGTTTACAGATTTTTCTAAACGTTTAAACGAAATGAAATAAACGAAACGTTACCGTTTAAACGGTATCCCTATGTCCGTTTTAAAAGCATCAGTGCCATCGCATTTCCAAACTGAAAGTAGTAATTATTTCCGGAAGTTATATTCAGTGCATATCCCATTCGCGCAATGACGTCATATTAAAACCAACTGTTCTCGTCGTTGTCGAACCATTGGGTTACACTTTGTCTACTTACATGCCGTAATATTTTGTAACAAAGACGAATTAATATCGAACCCACATTTCTTCAATAAGAGCAAACCGGTTTTATTCGTTAGCACAGTTGGTGAGTTGAATTCGTAATACAGATTGCATAAATGAGGACGTAAAAAGCTCTGGATAAAAAAAGACAAAAAAAACAACAACACGTATTTATTGCATTTGAAAACGTATAGATCTGTATTGCATTTAACTATATTCTATTTCTGTGTTTTCCGTTTATATTGTACCAGAATTGCCATGCTGTGCTGTTAAGTTCATGTTTCAAATGTTTAATCCTTGTGAGTGAGATACTGATTTCGTTATAGAAAGCGATACATATTGATAAATAAACCTGTTGAACCCGTTCGATGTTGAGTTATGTATAAACTCAATTAAACCAGTAACCTATACAGACTTTACGGAATTTATTTGTAATTACTAGTAGGATAGTAGCGCGATAAGCCAAAAATTGACAACGCTTCGATCGTTGAATATTGACATTTATGGTGCAGGGTAAAATTTTACTAAGCTACTTACGCAATTCCTAAACTTTCAACCGTATTTTAAATTCAGTGAAGACTATTCAGTTTATTAATACTTTGATAAATTTTATGTTTTCGAGCGAAGTCATAGCATATTTATACATTCCAAGAAATTATTAACTTGCATCAATCTGTTATATTTAAAACTCAATTACTTTAAAATGTGTGCGTAAGTCTACGACTAGCGTTAGTAGTTTAGTAAAATGGTACCCTGACCATTTTATTTAAGTGTTTATATTTGAAATACTGAGACAAACAATAAAATTTTCAATGTTTTACTTAACAAGATGTACATCAAAACGAGTATCTGTTCATTAAATTGGCTGCATCAGGATTGAACTCGCTGGCATGGTTTGCGTACCCGTCGTCCCGTAAAGGTTTACTCACTAGATTTGTGGAGGAACACCAGTTTGTCCACTGATGAAGAGTCTAGGGACGCCCTAAGCTTAGTAACGGTAGCTCCAGCAACGGAAAACACTCGCTCCGATGGTACGGAAGTTGCTGGCACACCGGTCAATTTTCTCGCAAGAACTGCAAGTCGGGGATAGGTGTCCATGTTCAATTTCCACCACAGAAATGGACTTTGACTTAATGGGACAGCTTTATCACACAGATAACGCTCAAGTTCTTCGGCACCATTTGACGGTGTAGCACTGGTTGTTGCCTGGAAATATCCACCTAACAAAAATGCCATGTCATCTTGGTCAAGTTTCGATCGCTTGCTTGGCCCTGGTTGAGAGATTATATTTGGGCTATCGGCGGTTGGTTGAGACATCGGTAACTGTAAAGTGTCCACACGCTCAAGCACGCTCTCATGAACCAGTTTCCGCTGGGGCTCCGTCAGAAACGGCAGTGATATGTACCTGGGGTCAAGAAAAGTGCATATGACCGGCAAGCTTGATGTGATTTCGTCACTGTCAATGTGATACCTTTTCACCAAATCAGAATGCACGTCTTTCTTGAATTTTGCAACAGCGGGAGTGTCTTGGTCATTCTCAGCGAGGTGGTGGTTTATTATACTGAAAAGTATCGGGTAAATACCACCGACGGTAGGGTACAGCTCTGAACACATTGTTCTCGTTGCAAAATATAGCGGTTTGAAAAACGGGACCAGACCCTCAATTATTTTCAGTTGGTCATCAGTTAGGTCAAGAGAACGCGCATCAGCGATTTTTGTTACGGCTGGGTCGTGCAAGACGGCATACACCGGTAGACGCTGTTCGAGAAGCCTTTCGAGCATGTCGTATGTTGAATTCCAACGTGTTTCACAGTCAATGATTAAGCTGTTTTCCTTGGACTTGGAGCCCATTTGCTTTTGTTTTTCTTCAAGTGCATTTGAGACGACAACGGATTTTCGGAAGTGTTTTACTAATCTTCTGCATGAAACCAATGCCTTTCGGATAGTCTCCGACTTCTCAAACCCACTGCGAATGGACAATTGTAGCGTGTGTCCAAAACAGCGTACGTGAGTCCACTGAAGTTGTTGTACGCACGCCACCATATTTGACGCATTGTCAGTTACAATAGCGGAAACATGCTCATCTTTTATGCCGAATTCCTGGGTTATCGATTTGATTTCCGCTGCTGTATTTTCTGCAGTGTGTCGCTCTTTGACAGCTCGAGTGGCCAACACTCTGTTGTGGTAATTCCAATCTGCAAACAGAAAATGGAATACATTAAACATCTTCTTACACGCTTAAATTAGCTTTTTTTTTACAAGATACTTTATCATTTTTGGCATAATACTAAAGTCAACATTCAAATTTCACTAACGTGATGACGTATTTTTTCCTACATCCAAATTGACAAACTCGTACATGACGTATATTTGTTTACTAAATCATTGCATCACTACAGTAAACTTAAAATATGTCCTATTTCATTATAAACATGCCGACGAATTAAATGTCAAATTTCAAATAATTAAATGATTAATGTACTGTAATGTACTGTGGGTTCCATAAACTGATTTGGTATGAAATTATGTTATTAAAAATATATCAATGCATTTATAGTCTGTGCTTACCTTCATCAATGAAGTGACAAGTTACTGTAATATAGCCCTCCGTTGCAAGGCTAGTCCAATGGTCCGATGTCAGTGCCACGCCAGTCTGCTTGGATAATACGTTTAGCAGTTCGCTTTTTTCCGACTCGTACATTTTTGTAACGTAAGTTGACACTGTGCTAGGGCCAGGCACGTCATACGACGGATTAAGCTCTCGACAAAAGTCAATGAAACCTTCTCCATTTACAATGGAAATAGGTCGGAGATCTCGCGCACACATGAGGGCTAATTTCTCTGTGCAAACTATCCATTTTTGCCGAGTCATCGTGGGTTTGGCAAAATCAGTCAGCTTCCGCTGCTGTTTCTCACTATCGTCTGCGGACGTTTTAGTTGCATCCAGTCGCACAGACTTGTGAACCATTTTTATGTGGTTCGCCATGGTCCCCGTACTTCCACCTTTGTACGACAACTCGGTTGCACACAAGTTACATTTAACCTTTTCTTTTCCGCATACTTCAATTTTAGTAAAAAAGTTCCAATACGGAGATTTTTTTCCGCGACCTGTCTCGTTCGCCATATCTCTAAAAATGAATGCCGATGAAGAAACGGCGGGAAAATTTCCTCGTGCACTTCGTGCCGACGCGCGTCGAATGTTCAAGACGATTCGGGGCATGCTCATGCAACAAATGGCGGGAAAATTTTCTCGTGCACTTCGTGCCGACGTGCGTTAAATATTCAAGACGTTTAGTCCGTACATGGTGTATTGTTATGTTTACGGTATTGTGAATAAGGGCCATCTGGCGCACGTGATACAAATACGAGTCTTTTCAGCAGCTGTTAATAAGCTTTGCAACGTCGTAACGTAATGAACTAAAATGGATTCTGTTGATATTGACTGTCGTTTAAACGTTTACTGTTTTTGTAAACGTTTTTGAGCAAAACACGAAACGCGACCGTTTAAACGTTTAAACGTGATACCCTTACAGGCAAGCTGTAATCTGGAGTGGGATTCAGGGAAGAAAACTAAACCACCCTTCATTAATTGTATGAAGTCTGAACGCAATCCCTTCAGTAGTTTTTGAGCAATTGGCATAAATAATGAAGCTAGTTAGATTTCTTGTGCACTTCATTCCACCTAACAACCATCTATCTATGACGTTTGAAGTTAATTCCTAAAACAGGGTTGTCATTATCAATGGAAACGAGCGACTTTTATCTAAATCTAAGCGATTAGGCCAGGGGTCTATGGGGCCCATCTGTGATATTACCTATTGCAATTTTTAAGTTCATGAAAAAAACTACCGATTTTCTCATGTTCTTAAACGATGAATTTGATCGGCAATTGGTTAATAATGACAGCCCTGCTAAAATGGTTTGAATGTTATGCTCCAGACAAAAAAACTCGCCAAATGGACAGACGCACGGACAGACAGACAAGCTGATTCCAGTATACCCCCCTTACAACTTTGTTGTGCGGGGATATAAAAACTGTGAACAAGAACTTTATTGCTGCCCTGAAACTATTACTGGACATACAGAACCCAACATTTATTGGTCACTGCATGGACACTGTTCATGTTCATGTTCATGGCCATGTTCACCAAAAACAACTATTTGCAACTGATATTCATATATTTCAATGAAATTTACCCACAAACAAATACCAAAAGGGTAAATAAAAAACAATGTGTGATAAAATTAAGTCACTATTATTAAATAAATCTTTGTCAAGTAATCAACACACTTTTCATTTTACTGTATATTGCTTTTTTTTTATTTCATCAAAATCATATAGCTTATTGAATGAATCATATATACATGTATACTAAGAGCAATATTAAATAAACGACTGTTAAAAGCTCAAGTTCTATTTTGCTAACAAGTACTGCTTCCATTGCCCAAGATCATCTTGTATTTTCTTTTCTAAGCAGTACTTATTGTTTCATTTTAGGGATATTTATGTGTATATTTATATTTATGTCTCTTGCATTTTACACCAATATGATATAATGATTACTTTGCTCATTTTTATTAAAAGGCCATGTAAATAATGGTGTTTATTTTTCCTTATCACAGCTTTTCAAGTATTGAAGTATGGAATTTACTTTACACCAATATGGAATCTTGTTTAACTTGTTGATATCACCAAAATATGTGGCAGCCCATGAGATTTTTATCCCAAATGCGGCCTGCCTCGTTTTGAGAAACCAGACGTCAAATTTGAGGCATCTGATTTCTTTTAGAAAGTCAAGATTATGATTAAGAGATTTCAAATAATTGTTTAAATCTTAAAAACTGTCAACAGAAAATATTATTTATTGTGTTATTTGTACAAAAAATGTAATTTTTGCTATGATTTCTTGTTTGGTTGCCATAGCAACCATCTCTATATTTTTTATTTCTGTCCGAAACACTTGAACATTCAAAGTTTGTTATTTGGGAAAGGCAGTCCAGTAAATATATATAACATAAATTACTTGTCCTCATCTTGCTAGGTTCTGTATTGTATGCATGACAAACATTAAAATCTGTGTAAAATATGACATTTTTTTGTTATGGTGATTTTACTAAAACGGCTCATTCTTGCTCAAAACGCATGATTGCGAAAAAAGAAAGCCATTTCCAGTTTCTACACATATCAGTGTATTCAAAACTGCCAATAACTCATATTCGCCCTGATACTGCATTTGGGCCAAAAATCTCATGGGCTGACACATATTAACTCTAGATGATCCAGTGTGGATAAATGATTTCAGGCCTTTTGAACCAAATGCCATTTTGATCAAAGCATACAGCTCTATTGGGTTTGTTGAAAACAATTATTATAATGACACAAAACTTTCAAAAAGCTCTTATTTTATTGTTAAACAAACTTTTTTGAGCAGTGAACCATTAGAATCACCAAGCAGAGACATGTACAGTATGAAATGGGATCTATAAAACCGCTACCTAATATCAGCATTGTAAACATTGCTTTAAAGAGGTATGGTAAGTTCTTGTATAAAAAATATAGTGGCTATCAAAATGTAAAGCAAGAGGCACACCAGTGCCTGTATCGCTCCACTTGACGGATAGTCAGAAGCAAAAGGACATTGATAGGCTACATCAGGAAAAAGGCCATGGTTTTTTAACAATTCAAAAATTATTAAAATAATAAGTATTTTGGTAGAGAACCACCTAAGGAAGATTTCTGTAACATAATTTTGAGATCCAAGCAGTGCTTTCTGACATGAAGATTTTCTAAGTTTTAAATATAGCCATGTAAGGTAAAATGGCCCCACCTCTGTTGGTCACATTTTAAGACGGATCGGAACATTTGAGCAACTTTAGTACAAACATTACTGTGAAATTATTTCAAAATCTAACCAGTGTTTTCTGACAAGAAGATCTACAAAGTTTTCAACATGGCCATATAAGGAAAAAGGGCCCAGCACCCTAGCGGCCATGTTTTTCAACGGAGTGGAACCATTTGTGCAACTTTGATGGAAAACCCCCAAAGAACATTTCTGTGGAATTATTTGGAAATCCATCCAGTGGTTTCTGACAATAAGATTTTCATAGTTTTCCAAATAGCCATATAAGGCCAAAATTAAAGTTGTTTCCGCTAAAGTCTTGGAAAAGTATGGTAGGTAGGTAGGTAGGCATACCTTTTTTTTATTACTTTTTTTTCCTTCTTGACCCAACAAGCACGGATCTACATCCACTTTAACAACTTGTTTAGTAATTGGTTATAATTTAATTGAGACTAATAATAAAACAAAGACACACTTTATATTTAATAGGCAGTTTAGGTAAAACAATTTGAAAACCAAAGCCAAAGTTTCCAAGTTCATAAAATTCACATCTGACATGAGTTCCTATTTCCTCTTCCCATGTGGGGATTCATTGATCTTTTTTTTCCCCCAATTTCAACACACAGTGAAATTGAATAAGTCAGTAGTTCTTCTGTAGTGTAATTTCAACACTTGCGCCAGGGAAGCCACACTGGCCACAAACATCCTTCCTTGAAGTTGAATTAGATTTGCAGGTATAAAAAGAAGTGTTCCAATAGGATTTTCACAATTTTTGCAGTCAGTTCCTTGGTCTAGTGGCAACGCACTGGTTTCACAATCCAGGGTTGCAGGTTAGATCCCTACCACACACTAACCGACTAACTCGTTTTTGGCATGAGATGTTAAACCGAGGTGTACTAGGTGCTTCACAATGGGCACTAAAAGACCCAGGGTCGCCTCTGGAACGGGGCATTTTCTGTATGTTGCACTATCCCCCGTAACCCAACTAACGAATCTTCTGGGGGCGATGGCTATATGGGAGAGAGTCCCCATGCACTCGATAAAAATGTACTACACAGATACGTTTTCACAACTGGTTCCTGGTCACAACACAAAATAAAATTGTAACAAACCAGCCACAGACTTTCGGAATTCTTTGATTTTAAGAAATGTACTTTAGTGTTCACTAAAAAGCTTCGTGGACATGGGCCATGGACACATTCCAACTTTATTAAGGCATTGACACTCGTTATTATTAAATGTGCACCAAAATGATCAATTACTGTCTGTATTAAGGCATAGACACTCGTTATTGTTAAATGTGCGTCATAATGATCAATTACTGTCAGTATTAAGGCATAGACACTCGTTATTGTTAAATGTGCGCCAAAATGATCAATTACTGTCAGTATTAAGGCATAGACACTCGTTATTGTTAAATGTGCGCTAAAATGATCAATTACTGTCAGTATTAAGGCATAGACACTCGTTATTGTTAATGTGCGCCAAAATGATCAATTACTGTCAGTATTAAGGCATAGACACTCGTTATTGTTAAATGTGCGCCAAAATGATCAATTACTGTCAGTATTAAGGCACAGACACTTGTTATTGTTAAATGTGCGCCAAAATGATCAATTACTGTCAGTATTAAGGCATAGACACTTTTTATTGTTAAATGTGCGCCAAAATGATCAATTACTGTCAGTGTTAAGGCACAGACACTTGTTATTGTTAAATGTGCGCCAAAATGATCAATTACTGTCTGTATTAAGGCATAGACACTCGTTATTGTTAAATGTGCGCCAAAATGATCAATTACTGTCTGTATTAAGGCATAGACACTCGTTATTGTTAAATGTGCGCCAAAATGATCAATTACTGTCAGTCTTAAGGCATAGACACTCGTTATTGTTAAATGTGCACCAAAATAATCATTTACTGTCAGTATTAAGGCATAGACACTGGTTATTGTTAAATGTGCGCCAAAATGATCAATTACTGTCAGTATTAAGGCATAGACACTCGTTATTGTTAAATGTTTGCCAAAATAATCATTTACTGTCAGTATTAAGGCATAGACACTCGTTATTGTTAAATGTGTGCCAAAATGATCAATTACTGTCAGTATTAAGGCATAGACACTCGTTATTAATAAATGTGCACCAAAATGATCAATTACTGTCTGTATTTAGGATGAAAGCTCCGACGAACTTTGCAAAATGTGATTTATTTACTAAAGCAAACCATGGCAAAGTTGTAACAAAGGGTGACAACTATTGTATACAAACGGTTAAACAACACCAATACTATTGGCGTTGCTGCCTAGATTGGTTCAGAGATTGTAATAGAATATTAAAATAACATGTCTAGAGGCCGGATCCTAGTCTAGTCTGCCTTCATAAAGAAACGTTCAATATTATTCGAAAAAAAAATGCTAAAAACAAACCTTTCCAAATGGCAAAAAAAAGTTTATGGTTGGTTTCAAAAAAACTTGGTTAGTCAGGTTAGTGGAAACAAACAACTTCTTTTATGCCCAACAAAAATGTCCCCACCCCCTGGTGGCCTGTTTTTCAACATAGTGGAAACATTTGAGCAACTTCAGTAGAGAACCACCCAAGGAACATATCTGTGAAAGACATCTCAGAAGAGATGTCATTTAAAGGAAAAGTTTACGCACGCACAGACGCATACACTACAGAAGAACTGCCATGGCATGAGCTCGCGTGGAGTTAACCATGTCCATTTATTTGACATAAGTAAGAACTTCTTTTAACAAAATTATATTCAATGTTGAGAAAAAGTTGTGTCCAGATTGCATAATAAAATATAACTTTAAAACTAACTTTTTTTTTTACTGCACAGTAAAAAAATAATACCACATGTATATGCACATGGGCACATGGGTGGGTCTTATTGTCCCAAGTCAAAACTGAATGTACCCTTTGCTGTAGGATAAACAACCAAATAAATACTATTTACAAACAACAATGGTGAATTAAATAAACAACAAAAACTATTGCCCAAACATTGACCAATATATATTTTCCATATTTAAACATTTACCCAGTTTCAAAAACAAACCTGATACTATGAAACTAATGGTTGAAAAAAGAAAGACTTTATAACAATAGATGACATCAACATGTGATTAATATGCAAAACAGTTAAACCTGATAGTGAGCTTTCATGCCACAATGAAAACACTGATCTCAAATTCAGCACTAAAATGTGAACTATTGGACTTAAAAATATATCATTTTTCAGGCCTATGACATGTATACTGTGGGAAAATGTGGTCCCTCATATCTATTTGAATTTAAACTGATTAAATATATAAAGTCAGGAAAATAAATCAGAAAATTTTTAAAAAGCTAGTCAGTTGATGGAAATTTAAGTATCATTCATAGGGATTTGACACACAGTTATTTCAATTTAATACTGCATATGTAGCATCACATGTCACTACAAACTGCATAAATTAACATTATTATTATAATTACACTTATTTATATATCTACGACGTAATCTAGTACCAATAGATGTAATGGGAGCAGGATGTGCTTAAAAAATTAATTGTTCAGACAAACTGCAGACACCTGCACCTGTATGGGTGTAACAATATCACTGACTCGTATCTTGATACATTTTGCAATGTACCGCGATATATCTCTCTTGAATAACCGTGCAAATGCATTTATTGAACTTATTATTGTTTAAATACCAGTATAAACAACATATTTGCACGATATTATATAACTTATGTACAAACTTTTAAAAACTAATCACATTATTTTTCGGCATTGCTGTCTAAGATCACTTTTAATCTAAATTTCTTGCGATAATTTTATGCAGCGGGAAATTTGAATCCCAATAGCAAATTTCCTAATTTCAGGGAATGCAAACTTACAACAATGGTTTGATGTCTACCAATAACTGTTACATGTTTTGGGGGATTAAAATTTACATAATTGTTTGCATAATCGGTTAAAATAAAATTATAAACATTTCTTCGACATACACTCTAGAACTTAACATAATTATGAACAATTTTACTTATTGTATGTCATGAACATAATGTAATATGTATTCACATAATGAAATCATTATTTTGTCCAGCCTACATCAGCTTCACGCTCTATAAATAGCAATTACAATGATCCAATTTTGTGAGAATTATTGCGCTCTGAAACCTTTCAGTGCCATACATAGATATTCGACAAAGATCGGTATGAAATGGTATTCAACACACTCGAGATAAAGGGTGCATCATTCTTAAAATAGCGCAGGGTACAGCTATGCTAATATACATTCATCGTCAGGAGAATCATAAACCCGAGAAATTCAATAAATGGGTAATTTATATTTATAAACTTACTGTGCATGTTAATTTATATTTGAATTGCGGTTGCGTTTTATTAAGAAATATTTATAATTGCACCTTTCTATTAACTTCTTCAGTAGATGTTATTCATTTTTAAAATATTTAACATCTTTCTAGAAATAAAATGTGGAGAAAGAAGTCTCGTAATAAGTCAAAATTTTACTTTTACTTCATTTGCGTAGCATGAACACTATTTGCAAAACTTATGATACGTATAGTGTATTATTTAACATAACTACCAGTATGTACACTCGTCTGATATATAATAATTTTCATTCATTTCCGCAATTATTTTCTGACAATGCTAATTTGTTAAATTTGCCTGAAAAATTCATGTAACAATTATAGTAAGTTAAATTACTAGCATTAATGTTATTCATTTATCACCAGTGAAAAAATGGAAGGTATGCTAGGTTTATTCACGGTAAACATCTTAATAATGTTTGAGTTTATCTCCAATTAATTTTGGGTCCAATAAGGTTTCTTATAGTGTCCGAAAGAAGTCTCCTTAGTGGGGTCAGAGAAGTCACTTTAACAATCATCTTGTCCCTCTTGTATTATGTTTCGTGTAAAAAAAGGACATCTCAATATTAATTTCAACGCTGATTGTCTTTTTTAAAGACATTTCTTGTTTACAATGATTTTATTCAAAATAGGTTACAAGAACATAGCAGGGTTACCAGCACCTGGGGAAAAAAATAATTCCCTGACTTTTCCCTGACTAAATCCAGTTTTTCACTGACCAAACCCCCCCCTTTTCAACGGCCTCCTCCTCATCTCTTAGCTGTCCAAATCTTCAGGAAGGAAGTCATAAATCATATTTAAGTCACACTAGGACATTTACAAAAACTGTTACAGTAAATACTTCTGACTAAAAATAAGCATATTATGCATTTATACATAAATTTTAGTAATTCAAAACACATGTAGACAGCCATAGCCTTAACCTGCATATTTTTTTACCTTTATTGTTCTCTGACTTTTCACTGACTTTTTTGGAATTTCATTTTTCACTGACTTTTTTTTCAACTTTCCCTGACAATTCAGTGACCTTGAAAAAAAATCAAATTTCCCTGACTTTTCAAGTCGGCTGGCAACCCTGCATGGCATAGAGAAACAACACCAGAAACAAAAGCATAAAACAATTTTAAACTAATGTTACCAAACTTAGCCTAAAGGTTTTAAATTTTAATATAGGAAAAAAAAGTTTGAATGAAATCCCTCAAGCCCGTCCAGAGAAACAAGATTAACAAAAAACTTTAACCTAGCCCGGATGCTGATGCCAAGGCAGATGCCAGGGCAAGTAGAATAGCTTGCTTTTTTTCGAAAAGTCGAGCTAAAAACAAATCTGATATTATAAAACTACAGATTGAAATCAAGTATGAATTTATAACTAAGGGATGACATTAAAATGTGATTTATATGCAAAACACAAAAACACGAGAATTGGTTTTCATGCAAGATTTAAACACCGATCTCAAATTCACAATAACATGTGGATAAATAGATACCATTTTTCAGATAGTGCAATAAATGCTGTGGGAAAATGTGCTCCCTCATATCTATTTACTTTTTCACTGAATTAGGCCGCTATTTTATTTTTTATTCTTTGGATTATGAGTTGTTGTCTTTTAAATGTCCACTGGCAGGTTAAACAAGAGCGCCCTAGGTTGCTCACCTGAGGGGCTAAAGAAATAAACTGTTCTTAGTAAGTTTTATAAAGATTCGGCTAAGATTGTGGCCTCTAGAATGTTCACAAGCTTTTTCTTAAATTTGGCCTGGTGACCTAGTTTTTGATCACATGTGACTTAGTTTGGAACTTGTCCTAGATATCATTGAGACATATGTTCTGAGCAAGTTTCATACTCAAATTATTGGGCTATAAACAAGGCCTCTAGGGTGTTCAGAAGTTTTTTCTTCATTTTGGCCTGGTGACATATTTTTTTGACCCTATGTGACCTAGTTTCATACTCATCCGACGATATCATAACAACAAATGTTTTGAGCACAATTCAAGAAGATTGGAAAAAAAAAGTGCCTTCAAGAGTGTTAACAAGCTTTTTCTTCAATTTGACCTAGTGACCGAGTTTTTGACCCCACATGACCCAGTTTGGCTGAGATATCATTCGGACAAATGCTCTGACCAAGTTTCAAGTTGACTGGGCAAAAAATGTGGCCTCTATAGAAATCACTTGCACAAATATTCTGAGAAAGTTTCATGCAGACTGGGCAATAAATGTGGTCTAGTGTGTTAATAAGGTTAATGTTGAAAACGAACGACTAATGACACACGACCGCCAAAAGGCGATCACAAAAGCTCACCATGCAAGTTGTGCTCAGGTGAGCTAAACCAAGAGGGCCACGATGGCCCTAGATCGCTCACCTGGGTTAAAGGCATCATAATGGCTTATAACAAGAGGGCCAAATGGCACTAAAGCATTTACCTGAGTATAAAGATCTGGGCCTTGCAGTTTCAGGAGAAGATTTGTATAGTCTAGGGGTTATCATATGAACAATATTTGTAGAGGACCACTATATAATATTACATACCAAATATAAAACCACTGGGCCCTGCGGTTTCAGAGGAGAAGATTTTAAAAGTAGTTTTGCTATTTAAGTCTATATAAACATGTGACCCCCGGGCCATGGCCAGTTTTGACCCCAGGGGCATCATTCGAACAATCTTTGCAGAGGACCACTAACATTGTTACGTACCAAAATTGACACCTCTGGGCCATGCAGTTTCAGAGAAGATTTTTAAAGTCATTTTGCTATAAAAGTCTATATAAACCATATGACCAAACGGGGTGTGGCCAGTTTTTACCCCATAGGCATCATTTGAACAATCTTTGTAGAGGACCACTAGAGTATATTACATATTAAATATGAAAACTCCAAGCCTTGTGGTTTTAGAGAAGAAGATTTTTAAAGTTTTCAGTCTTTAAATCTATTTTCAATTCTGGTAACCTACATATGCAGCAGACCAGAATGATTTAACAATTTTGAAAGAGGGTCACCCAAGGATCATTCCAGTCAATTTGCTGAAAATCTGCCCAGTGGTTTAGAAAGAGATGTTCTTTGAATGAAAATGTTGACACACAATGCCCGACAATCGACAGACAACGGACAAAAGGCGATCCTAAAAGCTTACCAAGAGCATGTTGGGCTCATGTGAGCTAAAAAATAAGAAACTCAGTTTACCGAAAACAAAAACCATATACACCGACGTATGTCATATACCATTCACATAAACAGTGTTCTGCTGTGGATGCGGCTTTGCGCCATTGGCGCAGAAAAAAATTATGTGTCCCCACTGAATTTCCGTAAGTGGTATTTGTGTGGTATTTGTGTGGTATAAGTGCGGACCGCGGGCGCACGCAATTTACAAATACCAAATTTAATTTATAAGATTTCAGTCCTGATAAAATGCTATATCGACAGCACTTGAGCAGTTCCGGTACAGTAGTATCAATCGATAATTGTAAATGTGAATAGCGACAAACTGCTAAACAAAAGCAGCAATTTCGACTTTTGAAGTCGAACCGACGCCTAAGTTTTGGATGCCCATCTAATTGATGATGTCACACTGTTACAGTACAGATTTCATTATTAACTCCTTGTGTTTTTAGCGGATTTTATTGTTCGTTCAAATCGGAATTTATAATGAAAGGTAATAAGAATGCAGAGTAACATTTATAAACAGAACATTGTGAATTAATTCAGAACAAAATAATTATTATGAATTATGTAATAACCTTTTTTTGAACAGATGAATGTAACTGACTGGTTCCGTGTATACATGTACTAAATTTTCATATACAAAAAGTTTAGGGTGAACAAGACTCGGTGTTTGATAAACACACATGCCCCTGATTGGTGATGGATAGCCCATGGATAGTCCAATTTAAGTCAAGGTCAAGGTGAGGTAGGGTGATACAGGTGGATGGGAACGGTCATACATGTAAGTAACAACTGTGTAAATATCCAAGTGTTGTAGTAAGCGGTGTTGGTGCTAGACGAAACGGTAAAATCTAGTAAACCAAAAAAGGGCAATTTTGAATTATTACAAGTCCAAATTAGTTCATGGTCAAGGTCAAAGTGAAGTTGGGTGATATGGGTGGATTTGGGGTGGTAATGAGCAACAAATGTGCATGTATCCAAGTGTTGTAGCAAGAGGTTTTGGTGCTAGATGAAGCGGTAAAATCTAGTTAACCAAGAAACAATCCAAGAAACAGCTCATTTGAATTATTCTAAGTGCAATTAGGTCAAGGTCAAAGAGAGGTTGGGTGATATGGGTGATGTGGGTGGATAGGGAATGGTCATAAGCAACAACTGTGTAAGTTTCAGCAACAACTGTGTAAATTTCAAGTGTGGTAGTAAGCAATGTTGTTGCTAGACGAAACGATACAATCTATTTAACCTTGTCACGCATGGATGGAAGGACGGATGGACAGGACATCACTATATTCCTCCTGCATCAAGATGCTAGGGGCATAAAAAGTGTGCATTATACACTTTTTAACGGTAAAATGACTGGTAGTTCGTGATTATAAAATAATGACAAACTGAAGGCCCCTTGCACATAACAGCTATGTACTTTTTCAACAAAATCTCCTTTGGCAATATTCATGAGGTAAATAACAATTTTAGCCATTGCCCCTACATTTTTGTAATTTGTCCCTTCTTTTTCAAGTCTAGAGGGCCGTTGTCCCCACCAGTCCAAATTCACGGCAGAACACAGCATACATGAAGTTATTTAGGAAGAAAGGCTGAGTAATCATTTCATGTCAAATTCCAGATCTTTTTCATTTTCACTAAAGCTTGTAGATGTATTTAAATTAAACACCAACATAACAACAAAATCTACAAATTACAACCAGTAATTAAACAAAAAATGAAAACCATGGATGAATCAGGCATTCA
Organism: Congeria kusceri; assembly: GCA_027627225.1. Taxonomy (NCBI): domain Eukaryota; kingdom Metazoa; phylum Mollusca; class Bivalvia; order Myida; family Dreissenidae; genus Congeria; species Congeria kusceri. The sequence goes on along the minus strand of CM051034.1, from coordinate 3,625,154 downwards.
GTTCTCTTCAACTATAAAGTCAAATGTACATTTCTTAGAATGTTATTTATCTGACTTTGACTACTCATATTTCACCTGCTAAATCAGTTGACAATATACATTGTCACACACATGCATTTTTGTAGACGTATTTTAAAATTTGATTTCTTTGTATTAAAATATAGTCTAACCTGTGGCACTGACCACCTGCTTTTAGCAACTCTCTTCATTTAACAAATATCACTATTTCCTCCCAAAGCAAATTCAATTAAAAACAGCTTTAATTAACGACCACATCTACTCCAGGACTTTCCATCAAAAGTGGTCCCAATTTACCCAAATCAATGTATTAAGCGACCTAGTGTCAGGTCCGCAGCAACAGTTGCTAAGTGACAGTGACATTATCTGTAAAGGTGTTAATCCACAAATTAGCGTGCAGTTTGTCATCAAATCATTGTACTAATTGATAATTTGTTCACTAGTACATCTGCTCCCTTTGCGGGTTGGACAGAATAATCCATCTTCATAGAGAGGAAGTCAGTCAGACTTTTCTAAAACTAAGCAGTTAAACAATCATTTATTTCACTGCCGTCAGTATGTCTAACTTAACAAACCGTATCATTGAATTTTAAATGTATAACATATTGAAATGTATTATACTCGGCAAGCGATAGAACTATAATAACAATGTTTAAACTCCAGGCTAAAACAAGGCTTGCCACAGGATGACGTATTCCCCTGAAACATATGCTTGTCAGACGAAGGCAACACAATGACAGTTACATGTTGGCAAAAATGATGCTTCCTACAAAAAGAGTTATGGTCCTTGTACTCTGCACTTCCTCTCAACCTCCTCTATCAATATATGTGGTTTTATTTTAAATCACTTCAATACTAATGGCGTTATACACTGCTCAAGAAAATTAATTGAAGGGCAATAACTCCATAAATATTGAAGAGAGTTTTGGTCCTTGTACTATGCACTTCCTTTCAATGTCCTCTATCAATATATTTGGTTTTATTTAAAATTCTTTCAATACTTAATGGAATTATGCTCTGGACAAAAAAATAAACAAAGGGCAATTACACCGTAAATACTGAAGAAATAGTTATGGTCCTTGTGCTCTGCACCTCCTCTTATTGTCCTCTAGCATTATATGAAGTTTCATTTGAATCAATACTAATGGAATTATTCTCTGCACAAGGAAATTAATGCTCGACATAAGAAAATAAAACAAATGGCAATAACTCTGTAAATATTTCAGAAAGAGTTGTGGTCCTTGTGCTCTGCACTTTCTCTCATTGTCCTTTATCATTATATGAAGCTTCATTTAAATCCCTTCAATAATAATGGGGTAATGGTCCGCACAAAAAATTAAACAAAGGGCAATAACTCTGTTAATATGAAGAAATAGTTGTGGTCCTTCTGTTCTGCACTTCCTCTCATTGTCCTCTATCATCATATGAAGTTTAATTTGAATCCCTTCAATACTGATGGAGTTATGCTCCACACAAGAAAAGTAAACAAAGGGCAATAACTCTGTAAATATTAAAGAAAGAGTTGTGGTTCTTGTGCTCTGCACATCCTCTCATTGTCCTCTATCTACATATTGAATCATTTGAATCCTTTCAAAACTATTGGAGATATGCTCAGCACAAGAAAATTAAACAAAGGGCAATAACTCATACATACTGAAGAAAGAGTTGTGGTTCTTGTACTCAGCATCATTATATGAAGTTTCATTTGTATCCCTTTAACTAGGGAAGTTATGCTCCGCACAAGAAGCGTGACAGACAGACGGACTGACGGACGGGTGGACAAACGGACGGACGATGCAATTACTATATGCTCTCGGAGTTCCTTTGCGGGGGGGGGGGGGGGGACAGTAGGGGCACTGACTAAAATGCAGACAGCAAAATATTGATAAAGAAGGAAAATGCAGACACAATAGATAAAGAAGGAAAATGCAGACAATATTAATAAAGAAGGAAGATGCAGACAATATAGATAAGTAAGGAAAACGCTGACAATACAAATAAACAAGGAAAACGCTGAAAAAACGGATAAAGAAGAGAACATTTAGATAAAGAAGGAAAGGCAGAGGGGATACAGGTTTAAATAGATAGATTTAAAGTTGTGTTCAAAATGCCTTAATGATGCCTTACATATGTAAATATAACATTACATTGATAAAATGTTCTTAATATTGTTTTTAATACCTATTATTATGCCTTATGAGACATTTATAACATTTTAACATTGAGCAGTGTAAATTCTATATAAATAACATCAATGAGTTCTATTCTTCTAATCATGTGTAATATTATTAATTCTAATTAAAACTAAAACTACACATAATGTATTTCTGTAATTAAAACATTATTTCATTAGACAAGAAATGTTTCTCATTATAAACACTTCATAAATTAATGCATCTATAATTTGAAAACTCGAATATCAAAATGTTATTCAAAATATGTTCACAAATGATACTAATGTAAATAACTTATTCTGCATGAACAATCAACAATAAACAAACAGCCAAACACCTTTCAACTTCCTACAATAAGCGTAATCTGTGTTTTCCTACTTAGACTTCTTTCATTGCGCCTGCGTTTTCATACTATTGAAATATTGTCTGCATGTTCCTTCTATTTTCATATCATATGCGTTTTTCTACTATTTTCATATAGGCGCTTCGTGCTCAGACAAAATTGTGTTTTCTTTATATTGCCTTCAAGGAAATGGCTTATTACAGCTTACAGCTTGCTAAAGCAAAAAAAAAAAGACTAGAGCTATCAAAATACAGCTTTGACAATACAGACAAACACGTGCGATTCATATATTGTGCATAAAGTGGTAAATCATTGGATATTTCATTTTAAATGTGACATTTTAAGATGTTATCATAATTTTAATGATATGCAAGGCGACAACTGGGCTATTGAACGCCTGAGCTCCATTAAAAGCTACCATAAAATATATTCTTTCCTCCCAAAAAACACCCACTTATCAAAAAACCCATTAACATAAATGAAGTGGTTTGTGCCATTAAAACTGTATAACCACCTTTGATCATGGTGTCATCAGCACACCCAAAATAATTTTCCATTTAATATAAGACATGATATGGCAGTTTCTTTTCAAATCGGCTGTGAAGAGATGATAACCAACATGGTTAAGGAAGTTTTGCTTTTTCATCATAATTAATGAGGATCTAGTTACGAGGCATAAATCCTGTTTCTTTGTATTACACATTATCCTGTTTGGAATATGTAATTTACATCTGTTCATCACTCAACTTTATTATACCACACGTGACTGCTCTATGCATTTTGTACTTAGACCAAAAGTTATGCAACAAGGTGAAATTTTTTAATATCACCCTTCAAAAAATATATTCCGCAATGACACTAGAATGTTGAATTTTGAAATCAACATCGTCACTGCGCCAATAGAAAAGTTAGCAAAAGTAAGTATGTTATGTAAATTAAGTGTTAAGAATGGAATTTATTAATGTTTATCATAACTTGTACATGTAGTATAGTTAAAACTGTAATACTCATACGAATCGCGAAACACATAAAACAATGTCACAAAGATTAGCAAAATGAAGTCATTAGACTGCGCGTGTTTGTTTGGTATAATAAAATAAATAACAAATGGCTGTGAGGACAATATGAAGTAATATCAACCCTCGAAAAGTAATATCAAACTCGGCTACTGCCTCAGTTGATATAATAAATATATATGAGGTGCGTCGTGGGAAAACCGGACTTAATGCATGTGCGTGAAGTGTTGTCCCTGATTAGCCTGTGCAGTCCGCACAGGCTAATCCAGGACAGCACTTTCCACCTACAGTGGATTTATGTTTAAAAATGACTTCCCTGAAACAGAAAACTGTGGTGGAAATTTTTCCCTATAAGTCTATAGAGTAGCGACAGGATTTTCGTCACTACTTTTGAACTCGGCAAAAATATACTCATCATTAAAATTTTGCAATAAAATTTACATACCTGTGGAAAGACACTATTCCACATTAATGTCCAGTATAAATTTATGTTGTAATACATCCATTTTCATTGCATTTCCTATTTAAATCAACACACTACCACAAACAACACAACACACGCTTTAACTCGCTGTGTACTGATCGATCGATAAGTCGCCTCCGCTATATTGCTGCAGAATCATGTACTGCGGGTAATGGCAAAGAGAAGTCGCATTAACAAAATGTCCTCTTACCAATTCAGTAAGGGATTTTGTGACAAACTGTTTTTTGTGGGTTCATTATTTGTATATATAAATAAAATAATTTGTTGACTGTGTTTTATTAAGAATAACGTATTCTTCAATGGACCGACACATTCACCTGCAAAATATTAATGTTCTCAAACAAAGAAGTATACATAGAACAATACACACAACCATTACTATAACCATGAAGTGATAACGAATTCTACTGGTTTGTAGAAACAAGTGCAGTACCTAGGGAGTTCATATATACTCATTGGTATTGTGTATATCTGGTACTTAAGACGAATATGAAAAAAAAGCAATTTCATATACATAGTTACTAAATGGAGTCTCCTATACACAGCAACGCATTGCTAAATCGACTGAGAATGATAATGGTTTGCTTAAAATGTTCAGTAATAAGTCAGCGTTTTAAGACGCCATGACACAATAAACCCGTTTTACAAAAGAAAACGATCAACGTACGGCATTTTGCCAGGACATTGGCAGTTGGTCTAGCATACGCTACAGCACATGCATAATTGGCACTCACAGATGATGCATTCTCAGTTGGAACACGGACGATTCCTGGGTAGGTAGTTTCGGTCCATACCTGCAGAAAGAAGGTGCTCCAAGACGGAGAGCCTTATACATGTTTCACCATTTGCAATGCTCACAATGGATTCGTCCGTTACTCGTTTAATCAATTAGCGCGGGTAGCAGTACATGATCACTAACGCCAGTTGTCCAGATCTACCTGCCCGACCAGTCTCTTGCCAGTAGGCGAGAGGACTACTTGGGCAACCCCAGTGGATTACAAGTTCAATATTACAAGACTTGATATGGAATCGGACTGTCAACCTTTCCGGCGGAAGGGGCAAGAATGTGGAAGCCGACCTGGTCAATGAGTTCCTTAATAAGGAATTTAAAGGTATTATTATTACTATTAATTTTCATTATTATTATTATTATTATTATTATTACTATCATCACCATCATCATTATTATTATTATCATTATTATTATTATTGTTATTATTATGCTGACATTGCAACTATTATTATGCTGACATTGCAACTACGAAGATAATAGATTCTTTAACTAAAGTTCATTTTCTATTCTTTCACATAAAGTCTGCGCTCGGTAGGACCCCACCTAACAGCGCACCGTAGAGCCCCACGGTAAGCTCATGGGTGGAGTGGGCAAGGTACTGGATGAAGTGTATGGCGAATTAACCGAGATTCCAACTGAAACTTTTTCCAGAAAAGAACATAAACGAAAGAGTGATTTGTTTGCGATGACGGCCTTGTTGAAATAGGAGCATCTGACAAGACCTTCCAATGGACGATTCTAAGTTCAAAGCAAAGCTGTCAAATCTTTCTAAACAACTCCACTCCTACAGGCTGGTGGCAGCGAAAAGCTAAGACCGAAAATATACTGTTCATTGCCACTGCCCTCGGCTGAACATTTTGATCCTGCAGATATATATTCTGTTGTTCGCTTAATGCAACGATGACGTCCCTCAACCACCCCTCCACCACATGACAGCTAATTATAATGTTCATACAGTATGTTTTTATTTTTCTTCATGATGTGTGTACAGTATGCAGCGCACACATTGTTATTTTATGTTGTCTTAACGTTGCTACTTTGTTGTTTATTCATGCAATCTGATAAATCTTCATGTTCTTTGTATAGTGAATTTTGCTATGAAAAACTATAAAGTGTTTAATTTTTCATGTAAGATCTATATACGTCTCTGTCCATTTCAGTCTAAATTGAGTATTATTTGTCAAGATTTACGGTACCACGCTGAGCGGTATTATTATTGCAATTATTTCTCCGTCACACACACAGTATTGTTTCTGTGTGTTCCTTTTAATGTGGCCATAATAAACAGTTTAATCTGAATTTGAGTAGTATATTGATATTCATGATTCATATTTAGCTGTTCATGTAGTAGAAATAAATGAAACATACCGGTGGACCTACTTTATGAGATATGTTCTGTTGGATATTCGCCAATATTCCCGTCATTTTTATTGCATGTAATCAAGTTTTTATCATATCATACACATTTAAAAAAGAATGTTTTGTTTTAATTTTCAATAAACATTTGTTATGTGTATTATTCATTCTTTTTTTTAATTAATAGCACCAGTCCGTCACGTTATTTCTAAGTCCCGCTAATATAACGTCTTGTAAAATTACGCGTACATCCTTCATAACCGTGCTGAGAAGCATCTGCGTTCTGATTGGATAGTTAAATACACTGAGCTATTTTTATCATGGCTGTCGAGAAAACACTGCTTATGTAAAAATAATTTAGACTCCAATTTAAGATCATTTTCAAGCTATATTTTTTATGAAATGACGCGAATTCTACACAGTATATGTTGCATCTACGACCAGATGATTTTATTTTGATATCTGAGCGATATTTTTTAAAATTTGACATTTTGATTTTCCACCACATAAATGGTCATTCGGTGACAAGACGTTCCAGCGAATTTAGCCCCTTTTAAAAAGTAGCACTAAATTCGCGTTAAACGTATCATTTATTCCTGCCAATTTAGCCCCTTTTAAAAAGTAGCACTAAATTTGTTTTTTATGTTGACTTTTTGGCATGCAATTGGTAAATTAATGTTTATACTTAATGTCGAATCATTGTTAAATGAACAATGAGTGATAAAACAAGAAATTGCAGCTAGAAAAGCTTCCGACATGAATTCATGTCGGAATGTTGCCACAGGAAAATAGCACTTACCAATATGAGGTCGGTGTATACCGACCTCAGATATATATAGGAGTAATGATTATTTATGTACAATTTAAGTGATGAATTCATTCATTTTATGTCAAATACTATTATTACAACTGAAAAGAAAACTTACTATTGTGGAAAAGTTCGGGAGTTGTGTGCTGCAACAAAGTATGACCTCATACATTTAATCATAATCAACCTGATCAAGATTAATCACTCTTTGTAAAATGTACGATGTGGTCAATGCACGAATCTCACTACACAAAGGGAGACAATCCAGTAAGTTTCTTATACTATACATACATGTCTGTGACAGGCGAGTTACGTCCCTTGTGTTGATTCCAGCATTGCAGAACGTTTCTTTTCTATCGAGTCATAACAGCTCGTACTTTGAAGAATATGCACCACGTCTAACGTTGCAGATGTATAATGCTTATGTGAATCAGACACATTCTAGTTATTAGACGAATTTAAATGCAAATTACTGGATCCATGTGATCGTACCACCCTCCTGGACCGGTAATGTAAACCCCATCAAAGCATCCGTATGCGCGCGCAACTAGTCTGGCAATCCCTAGAACAAATGCTAGTATTAGCTAGAGGCGTAGCTTCCTTTAAGCACTATAGGCACGTGCCTATACCCATACATTTTTTCCAGAGATGAAAAATTTAAATATGCCAAAAATGCAATAAAAACAAGAAAGGGGGATGGGGGTGAGGGATCTTTCTTGGCTGTGTTGATACTTCATTGTTTAACGAGTCGATTACGTCAATATGAAATAAATGTCATGAAACTTACGCTTTATTTTAGAACTATTTTGTACATTCCGGGTTTAGCTAAAGTTAGTTGTTTGTAGCCACATACGAGTATAAACACTCCTGACCCAAATTATCGCTTACAGCGTCAATTTGTAGATACCGCCTATTGTGCATATACATTTTTTTACCCAAGCTACGCCCCTTTTAGCTATACAAAGTCAGAGTGCTTATTGCCGAGTTCTAACATACTACTGAAACTTTAACAATGAAGAACATATTTAAATAGCATATCTTCATGATTACGATTACAAATTCACATTTGCTAGGAACAACAAATATGTATTGATCTCCCCTGTTACGATTGATCACCCCTATGATTTTTTATCTCCCACGTTGTGGAAGATCTCCCCTGTTACGTTTGATTTCTCCTGTTGTGATTTATCTCCTCTGCTATGAATCATTTTCCTTGTAATGATATAATTTCTCCGGTCACTTTTTTATACCCCTCCCCTCTGTTACTATATATATATGTTATTATTTATCTCCTGTCTTATGATATATCTGTCAATATTGATCTCCAATGATATGAGTGATCATCGTTACTACCTTTATCCCCTGTTATGATTTATCTATCATGCTATCATTGCTATGAGTTATTTCACTGGATATGATTGATCTCATGGTTATGATTGAGCTCCCTTGTTATGATAGCTCTTCTGTGTTATTATTGATGTCATTCAAAAACACGTTATTCATTTTGCCATGTTAAATATTCAGACATGAACGCTATGTTTTTTATTCATTGATGAATACATTTGTATATAATGTAGTATTTCCTTAGCTCATTCAAGATTACAGCACTTGTTTAAGAATATATAGTAATGCACAGTGGCCGTTATTAACAGAATGGTTTTCCGGGGTAGATAAATAGTTACAAAATTATGTAAATGACACAATTATAAGATATTAACGACACACACACGAAGTAAGATACTGGCTTCACAATCCAGGAGTCGCACGTTCGAGCCCCTGCTACACCATAACCTACTTAATCATCTTTTGTAGGATACGTTCTAAACCGAGGTGCAGCGTACGATGTGTTTTACACCGAGCACTTGAAAGACCCAGTGTTGCCTCTGGATGAGGTGTCTCGTATTGGGGGAAACCCAGAGCACTCAATACAAATGCACCACACACACATTCCGTACTGTACTATGTGTACTAAAGGTACTAAAATATCTCTTAATGTTGGTGTTTCTGTACGCTAGACGCGTCGGACCTGTTTCCAGTTACGTCAACTGTCACATGTACACTTGTGCGCGAGGATATCGTGCAATCGCAATACACCTAGAACTACCAATCGAATAGTTCTACCGTACTGTTAATAACACAACCACCACCAGTGCCATCACAACCAATACACTCACGTGAAAGTAATTTGCTTACTGCCGCAATGTTCGACATACCGGTAAATTCTGATCGTTATTATTAATTTCAATACACGATGAATATTCGTTCATCGTTGATTTTGAGTCAATTTTCGGGTCTGTATACGTATAGTTGGTAACAAACAGACCAATAAACTAGAAAGTATTCGGAGAGCTCGAGGTTACACCCCTGCCACGAAAGGTAACGTACCTAGCTTACTTAACAATTTACTTTGCCCATTCCCAACCTTCAGAATTTTTGTTAGGTAAGTTGCCGACAGACGACAGAAACAGCCTCCTCGGCGACAAACTTCTCACAAACAACGGCAACACAAACAATTCTCCTAAGCAGACATACTCGTTACAAAACCTGTTTAGCCGCCTATTAACTACTTATGTCAAATACAAATGTACTACATTAATGAATTATAAATAATATGATGAATACACGCAATAGACACAGAGATAACATTCCTATACATCGACTGAATTACTTTATTAACTGAAAATGTCATCATCCGCATGTATACATAATTATGAACGAAAAAAAAGGCTTTTGATTTCTAAAATAACGGTTTGCAGAAGAACTAACAAGTCGTTACTAATAAGATTTATTAATTCGGGCCAAGGACAACTTCGCTATTTACTTTATGTCTTTGCATTTCAATATTCTCATTCTCAATGCTATTAATGTTCTCTACCATCCACATTCCAAGGTTATTCAAGGATTGAATGTATGGCCAATAATTATATTGATGCAATTAGGCGTAAAATGCCTATCAATCAGTAACTTGTTTTATGATTTTCTCAGAAAAAAAGCAGTTTTCGCTTATATTATAAGTTTCTTTTCAGAAATACATTTTTCTTTTTTTGTTGTAGTTAAGGTACAGTTCTTTGTTTTTATGCGTTGAAACATTTTACATGCACCCCAATATACTTAAACTGTGTGGTGAATAAGCGGCAATAAAAAAAAACTTTAAGAAAAACAAATACATTTTACCTCCCCTCCTAGGTTTTTTTCGGAGATGTAAGCGGAAACCAACCATTTATTTATTTGCCTAACTGTACGGACGAATGTTGAAATGGGAATTTTTACCACAATTTTGCGCCAACGAGCACTTTTACTTGGAATTTATGCTGCACTAGTAGCAGTCGAAGTAGATTGGAAGTAGAAATCGTGGCATGTGCATCTGTATTGGGTCAGTTTTATGCCGAATAAACAATCAAATTGAACACTGCATTACTTTAAATCATATAGACGTTTAACGTGAATTTTAAATGCATTAAATTGACCCATATATAATGACGAGGTACAGTGTCATGTGTCCTTTCGATATTGCATTAAACGAATCCCAATATTTATTAAAATGTGGTTCCAAATAGATATTTCGGCTAAATTAAGGCAATTAAAAATTTACTGAATTTGTTTGTATGAACAGGAATCAGTCTAGTCAATTTGAACAACCCATACATCATAGAAAAATTAATTGTATTGATTTTGCATTATACACTAACCCACACCAAATAGATTTCACGTACAGTTTTGATAATTTTGTTGCTCCGTGAGCTCCATATGAATATCAATAGGAAATGTGTATTAAATGGCAGCCCCCCAAAAAGGTTGTCCTGATCTGATATTAAATGTAGCTCAGCTGTTGTATGTCTAAAAAATAATTGAAGTGTATATAGTTATTAAACATTCTGAAAAAAAGAAGATATAAGGGGATAAATTAGGTGTGTGTAGTTTAAATGTTCTTCATTAAGCTTTTATTTAACAGATACAAATACTCTGATTTGCGGTTATGCTGCTTTCATAATCTTGTCAACAAACCAACATCATTAAATTCACATACTAGGATATAATACTTGTGTAATCAGGTATTACATATTAAAGCAGCAGTCCAGAAATATGTTAATAAAATACAACTTTGCAGAAATCGTCTTTGTGGACATCTTATGATCAAAATAAACGCATTGAAATCGGTAAATAATAACGTTTTGGTAACTTTTTATCTGCATACAATAGCTGTTGATGCCTTTGGATTAAATCATCATGTACATCGATAATCAGTGTATACTCCGTTCGCACCAAGCGTTTTCGAACATAGACATTATCAGATGCCTTTCGTAAATAAGAAACAGTATTCAGTCGAATAACCGTCATTACAGTTGATTAAAATTTATGTCAATTTAAAATGTATTGAATTATGTTGGGGTGTTGAACCCAGGTCTACGGCCTGAGAGGCAGACACTTTAAAGAGCGAAAGAGCATACCAACAGCAAGATTGTTGGAATTGCCTTAAATGCCTTAAACATGTTTTATATCTGGTGAATACTCGTTTTCAATTACTGGCATGGGTTTTTCTCCATATCAAACATACAGAATTTAGGTATTTCACAAAACTTCTTGTATGTGTATTTATGCTATATCTTGGTGTCAGCAGTTGTATTTCACCATGGAAGGTACAGGGTTACCCATTCACTATGCACAGAGAGGCTCCGGCAGAGTTTCTTGTCGCTATTACTCGATTGGTGAACGCAACATGCACAAAGCCAGATGTATGTGTTGTTGACTGATACTGTGAGAGAATGTCACCGCTAAATCGTTTAGTATTAGTGATTTGTAACCTTATTGAGTTATTGTTAATTTAAGCTCTTTATAAAGAAGTTATTCCGCAACTACTTTTTCTGGCATGCTACATTGTTGCTGCAAAAATTTGTTGATTGAAAAGCCTTTTGAAGCCGTGTTGGTCCTTAATGTAAGACAATTAAGTGTTATTATTGTCATGTATGTACAATTCTCTTTTTCCACTGTTCATAATGATAATGGAAAACTTACTACAGTTTGTACCCTATAGATTCATACTTTATCATGTTTATGTCGGTTGATATACGTTAGGTTTTATCATGTGTCAATATGTGCTCTACACGTGCATCTTCTAAGAAACATGCACATTTTGATTACTTTAACATTCATTTGAGGTGAAATGTTCACCTTTAGGCTTCTTTGTTTACTTATTTAGTATTTTGGCTATATTTTGCTTGGTGACATTACATTGACTGTTAAAAGTCTATTATTAATGTGAAACTGGGATTAAACGCATTTGCTATCTATTCTGATTATGGTATTCACATGTCTAGTCAAATTAATCGTAAAGTTATATAATATCTGTTCATTTTGTTACAGCTTTTCGCAATAATAAACCAATGACGAAACAAGTTGTTGCGTTCTGGTACAGATACAGTGCCATCCTGGTGTAGGGAATTAATGTGCAGTTATTCCATGTAGAAACTTGCAGAGCTAAATGACATTAAAAAAAATGTTGCAGCTGGCAAAAAATAAACCAGAAGGTTATATTGAGCTTGACAAGGATTCTGCATGGAGTGACATTGCTTGGAAATCATACATTTAAAAAAAAACTCACATAATTCAAATTGTAATTAAAACCTTTATAGTTTGACGTGTGTAGACTAAAAAATATTTTTGACCACCTTCATAGATGTGTATTACTTTATAATCGTACATGGCACAGATGTACGTTTGTGAGTTTCCTAGACTTTCGAGCTTGATTGAAGCGAAGAGATACATGTACCATTATTCCTTGGATTTCAGAACCTGAAGGGATTTGCAAGGAGCTAATATGTCAGGAATGTAGAGACCCTGTGCTTGCAGAATGGGCTAAACTTGTCACTCGATATCTTTGGTATGTTGCTGAAAAAATGCCTTTTGGAACATTACAGTAAGACATATGTTCATTGTTTTGTCTATGTTTGTAGGAGGCAACAGTTTAGTAAATAAAAACTCCTTAAGTTTAATGTTGAATTGTAACAAATAGTCATTTCAGTATCATAAGGTAAGATAAACACTGCTGGTAATGCCGTCTGTCGGTAGAACACTTTCGTTTCCACTCTCTAGGTCCAGCAGTTTTCATCCAGTCTTTATAGAAATGTTTGTAGGTATAATATCTAGTTCAAGTCAATAAACAGCCAAATCGCCTGAGGAATGATGAGTTGTGGCTCTTGAATTATCTGAAATTGGCCTTTTCAGCCATTTTTGCTCTCCAAGTCTGATAGTTGCCATTTGATCTTAACCAAACTTAATGAACATATTTGTAATAATAATGTCTAGGTCAAGTTTCATATTCAACCGAATCACCCAAGGAATTGTGCAGTTATAGCCCTTGAATTTAATCTAAAATTGACCTTTTTAGCTCTTTCCACTCTCTCTCAACAGTTCTCATCTGATCTTCACCAAACTTCATGAAAATGTTTGTTACAATAATGTCTTGGCCAAGTTTGATAACCAGCCAAATCCACCAAGAAATTGTTGAGTTAGTGCTCTTGAATTATCTAAAATTACCCTTTTTAGTTGTTTTAGCAGTTTTTGGTCTCTAAATCTCTAAATCCTACACTTTTCATGCGATATTTGCCAAACTGCATGAAAATCTTTTTATGATATGTAATATCTTGGCAAAGTTAGGTAGCCAGCCAAATTACCCAGGAATTGTGGAGTTATGGCCCTTGAATTATCTGACATTGGCCATTATATCGGTTTCTGCTCTCTTGAAACTGTAATGAACTATTATTGCTATTGCGCACTGTTTGATGATGATGATGATGATGATGATGATGATGATGATGATAAATACAATGCAATATTATGTAAACTACTGAAACTGCTGCTGCTGGTGTGCACACTATTCAGATATCCATCTACTTACAGGCCAAGAAGCAGGGACCAGCATGGAGCACTCCAGCATCAGATGATGATGATTATATTGATGATGAAGAGGAGGAGGATGACAGTGAGGACAGTTATGGCTGGGAGGAAGAACTGTAATTAGCCCAGTTGGTGAATAGGGATCTGTAAATAATGGTGATATCACACCAGAGCCTGTCAGTACAAATTACACAAGTCCTCAACATGACCAGGCAGTCAACACTAATAGCTTGCCAGGCACATCATCCGTCGTGCTTCATGTCAAATCAGTTCATACAGCACAGCTTCTGCGTATCGGGCACGTCTTAGAATACTTACGCCGCTATTATCACACTAAACATATGCCATACCCACATCAACCTTGTCCTAAAAAAATGTCGCCACACTCTATCGTAGAGCCTTGTTTTCTAAGTCAAATTTTGATGTAGAGGTACATTTTACGTTTCAAACAGTGGTTGACCCACCACTGATGCAGTGCTGACTACTACATACATAGGAAATGCACAGTAATTACTTCATTAAAATGTCGTGAATGCGTACATAGACCTGATACAAACCTGTAGTAATCCTGAGCATGTCTTTATGGTGAGGCAGAGATGTCCAAATGAGCGTGGTGCGGATGCGTAGCACAAACTCTGCCAGAAGTCCCTACGTAGGTATTACATTCATGAAGTCCATACTACGTCATTAGTATGTCATAAACGCGCTTCACCTGTCACTAATACATGTGCGTCATTAATCGGTCCACACTACGTTCTCGTTCTCACTGTGCAAGTATTATGCATGTTCATAACTGCCCCACATCCTCCACGCCCACAGACATAACCAGGTCCCTGATGTATATCCCTCGTCCTCAACACGTCATCCTCAATACGTCCTTGAAGGATGTGGTTGACGTGGTAAGAACGGGCTCTGGTGTGATATGGGTATATGCGTTGATGTCACATTTACATCATTTTTACAATGACCTCACAATCACATGATCAGAAAGCGGACACCTACACCACTGCGAATCTACAATCATGTAGACATTGTACATTGTAGAACTGTTACAATACATCGCTGATAAAAGAGCCACACAGAGACTTAAATGAATTAACTATCAAAAGAACTTAAACAATAACATAGAAACATAAAATAATTTGATATTGACAGTGATTTCAGTCATAATTTTTATAGTTGAAACTTGCTATTTGCAAATTCTTGTTGGCTCGAATTTTACCATTTGTACCAATTGTTTTGAAAGTACCAACTGTTTTAGAATATATATTCATATAAATTTCTATTTTGTTTGCCTCAAATTTTAATGTCTGGAATTTTCTGATGGCTCTAGCATGGTCCCGGTCTCATTTTTCCTTCCTTAAATTGTGTTTGTACTGATGTCGAGTCAAGTCGCTAATGGATACTATGACCAGGCTAGTGTCCAGTGGAAAACAAATGATATTTGGCTTCAAAACTTTCACACATTCCTATATTGTGTTCTGTCTGAAATAAATTCACTAAATTTAGTCTTGAGGTGTGGGAGTAACAGACGCAAAACAACAGATAGTGTCTGAAAATATTTACAGGTTAGCTCAAAGTTTTGATGGCTCGAAGTTGTTGTGCTTGTCTGGGCAACTTTGAGGTAAGGGAGCCGACTGTACCAGATGTTTTGTCTTTGTCTTATCTTCAGTTACCATCGTGATGAAATGTCTAGCATGTTTCTGGCGCTCGTCTTCTACTCTGATGCGATGCCGTCCCAGGATGCTGTGCTGGTCAGGTCATCTGAGAAACACAACCAGTACCTCTGGAGTGACCACAGGCCAGCGACCATCCAGTCAGCCTACGCATGGTCTGGAATTTAAGGATGTGATTGCTGGACCAGAAAGCTGAAGATGCTGGAAACAAGAATGAAGTAAACATTTAACATTGTTCTTTTATTACACACCAGAACAGTAGTAAAATGATGATGATGATGATGATGATGATGATGATGATGACCATGATGTTGATGACGATGATATTGATGATGATGCAGTTTTATCAGAGATCATTTTATTGACACACCTATAAATAATGGGCTGACATTCATCCATTTCATCCAGTATCTTTCAGTGGAAGTATTTGAGTCCTTAGGTTTAAGCAAAAGATTTCGATGAAGAAAAATTGTCTAATGTAAGTAATTGAAACATGATTATTGTTTAACACAATGACTTGCTTTTGTATGACAGTTTTATATCTCTGACCCTGTGTGAGGCTTATTGTCAAACTGACAAATAGTTTGGGATACGACAACAGAGAAGTGTATCAATTACTGCAAGCAAATGATTTGTGTGAATTTTATTATTTTCTGCATGGAAATATGATTTCAGTGAATGTCCGTACCAGCTAACCAATTCAACAGACATCCCTCTCAGCCTGCCACTGCAATGCTGTCAGGGTCTGGACAGAACGTTCAGCGGTGTGAGGTACAGTTAAATGTATGACAAAAGTACTAAGCAGTGAAGAGCATAACCCAAAGGTTTTAGCATAACTCAATACTTAATATATATGTTAAGACCAACGGTCATAAGGAATCAGGTTCCAATCAGGACAATGCCCGTCGCCCATAACTTTCTAGCCAAATATAGGGCCAGACTGCTAGCTGTTTATTGACCTCAATGAGAGACTTGATTATAGCCTTATTTGAGATGTAAGCTAACTTAGGCAATGGTCAATGTGAGCTATTGTGGTCAGTGTTGTCTGCCATTGCCATTTTCCAGCATTTGTAGATAAAACAAACCTGCAGGTGTTAAATAAAATGTGTGTAATGTTTTATTCTTTCTTCATGTTCTTTTAATTTGCAACATTACCGTATTTACCCTTTGTATTGGGACACTTAAAAATAATTACAATTTGTATTGTCCCAAAATTAAGGGACATAAAAAAATAATTCTTGAAATTGTGTCCCAACATTTAGGGCAATATATGATACAATATATTTTGCATTTAACTATGTATTGAACCAATTATTTTTATTTCTTTGGGATAATATTCACTTACTAAAATGTAGTAAATAATTAATTATAAATAATTAGAAGGAATGTTTTAGGTGACTGATGTTTATATGATCAATTATTTCTTGCTGGGGGCTTTATGGTAATTAATTGAGAAGCTTAACTGAGAAGACCATGCTCTAGTAGATTACACAGTTTTAACCAATTGTCAACTCCATGCAAACATACCCCTGATGGTATGTGTGTGTAATACATTTTTATCGAGTGCACCGGGCTTCTCTCCCATATGGCCATCGCCCCCAGAAGACTTGTTAGTTGGTTACAGGGGATAGTGCAAGATACAGGAGACGCCCCATTCCAGAGGCGACCCTGGGTCTTTTTAGTGCCCGGTGTGAAGCACCTAGTACACTGCACCTCGGTTTAACGTCTCATGCGAAAGATGGTATACATTATGTTGTATAGATAGGCAAGTGCAATATACCGTGTCACAAGTCACTATGCACCAGCATAGTGGCAGGGTATTGAATGTTTATACAGTAACAACTTAAGGTGTTATTTTGGTGTCCCAATATTTAGGGAGGAAATAATTCAACCTTCAAATGCGTCCCAATATAAGGAGCGCGAAAAATAATTATTTAAAAAAAAATTAGGGATGTCCCAATATTTATGGTGTCCAAATACTTAGGGAAATTACGGTATACATTAATGGACTAGATGGCCAATGAACATGGTCTGATGTTCACTGGGTGAAACTCATATTGACCAAGGCGTTAGGAAAAATTTTAGGAATCAACAAATCAATTTTTTGCCCGTAAGACATGAGTTTTGGCCATGTGACCTGACTTTTATATTCAGTCACCAATGGCTGTTTGGACCAATGGGAAAGCATCTGTTTATAGATTATATAACAAAAATGCGTTTTAGGTTTCATATCGCCATGTCAACTAGCTTCATTGCTGCTCTGAGGTACAATTCATGCTATTTCATAGTGTGCCCATTGAGAGAAAGTATTCAACCTCTCGCTGCACAATACTTCTGTTGATTGATGATTCTCCAAGGCTTATGAAAATGATGGATAACTTTAGTTTTAATCCTGCCATCAGTGATTGTGCTAGCTTCCAGTGTATATTGTGTTTTGCCATGTCTGTCCGCCTTACTGTCTTTTCCCACTTGTAGTGACAAGTTCTTTCAATGAATATCTGGCTCTGTAAATATAGGAATGTTTTTCAAAAAGTTTTATTTTTAGCTCTCCTGAGCACTAAATGCTCTAAGATGAGCTATTTTGGTTAGTTGTTGTCCATCATTTGTCATGTGTCCCAATATTAAGGGACATAAACAAATAATTACAATTTCTTATCATATTCCTTTAAAAGGTGTTGATCACTGCAAAACTCTAGTTGGCATGTGTGAACTGGCAGGCGAGACATTTCTAAAGAATATGTACTGTGAAATTGAGCTGCATTTGTTATATCAGTCATAAGTATTGGATGAGAGTGCTGGAGTTTTAACTTGTATGTATGTGATGTTCAAAAATGTTGCCCTTGTAAAGTAGCTACCTTACTGTTCAAATTAGTACATGATGATTCCTAGCTCTGCATATCGTTCTGGCAGTGTATTTTAAAAGGGCATTCCTACAAAATGCAAAAAAAAATCCTAAAAAACTGATTTGTTGACCCCCAGTTTGTTCAGAGAAAAATAAGTATTTGGATAATTATGCATGTGTTACAGTCACTACTCATATTCGCAGCAAAGTTGTAATTTATCGTTAACTTGGTCAGGAATTCTGTCGGAAAGTGCATGTATTTCTACCACATTATTGGCAGTCGTGTATGAAAAAAATATGTTTGGACATGTTTATAATAGATTCATTCCATTTACAAAGGAATCATGAACTGAAGCAATGAGCATGTGGCATGTTTTTTTCCAGGTGTTTGTGTTATCCAGTTGCCAAGAAGGTTCGAACCCTGACCCGTGTCCGAAGAATTCACAGGCTCATGAAATCTTTGGCGCTTCTTGAAGGTAAAATGAGAAGTTATCAGAAAACATCCAGTTGCTGTGAAAAATCTGCTCTACTTCTCTCTATACTGTCTGGGACACCATTTCAGTAAGTTTACCATAACATGGGGACAGTAAGGCTCCAATAAAGGGGAGGTATAGTGCGATATTATTGATATCGCAACAATTATCGTGTATACAATAACCACGTTTTTGACAATTTATCCATTGAGTGTGTGATTGTAATTGGAACCGTGGTAAATGAACAATGAAAATAAATTTTTTTTAAAGAGAAAAATGATAGTAACACAATAAAATATTTTACATGTTTTAATTTATATTTCGTGATCTGCATATTTTAAGAATAACTCATAAAACATTTTACAAACGGTCGCTGTTAGTAGGAATTGAACTCGGTTCGATGGCAAGTGGCGCTAGTACTTTTACTACGCGACCATTAGATACCACACTCGCTACCTCATATTTAAATCTATATCAACATAAATTCCAATAACAAAAATGCGTCCAAAACGTCGCAAACAACCGAACAGACTTATGGTTTGTCTCGAAGATTAATGAGTGTCAGGTTAATAATTTCGCACTTTAACTGAAAATATTATTTCAAGAAATGCATCTTTATGACAAATATCTTATGTTTTTATTATATATATCATTTGTATGAATGCATTTCTTAATGAACAGCTGCTTTAGAGGTCCATGTGTTAGACAATGGAAAATATAACCGTATGCATATTTTATTAGAGAAGTTTTTATGAAATAATACCTCATGCTGTTTTAGCAATATTAAAGGCCAGTTCATTGTATTCAAGCCACTCTTTTTAACAAAATTTCGTATGCACTTATAAAAATGATAGAAAACATTCATTAAGTGCAGGCGCTTGTATTTTATGGGTTTACTGTTATGGTTCTGCCCCGTTATGGTGTGCTTCGTGCCACAGTTTCAGACAAGCACCTCCATTTCCTGGTGCATTGGCTCACATACTTTCTGCACTAGTTGCATAAAAAGATTATGACAGATACAAAGAGTGTTTCCATTCCCAGTTTTGACTTGAGGACTGGTTACAGAAGCATGTCATTGAGGACACCGGATGGTGGGCCTCAAGACTTCTTAATTGGGTCCGACAATCCAAAAGTTATTATTTAAAATGTCAACTGCTACACTTGACTTGTACTGATACGCAGAGGCCCATTCTTTGTGCAATAGTGGCTCCAAAACTGGGTTTGTTGCAAGATTTTATGTGAACTTCTTGCATTAGGTTGCTGAAACATTTCTTGTTATCAATAATGATTTCATCAACATCTGGCATGTCTATGCTCTCTTCTCTTTTAGGTAATGGTCACGGTACGGGAGAGTAGTTTCACTTGAGTCCCCTGTGGTGTGTTTGCTGTCTCTCTTGCACGTAGCTGCTCGGTCTGTGTCTAAGTAGGTCCAACTACAGGTGCTGATTGACTTGGTATGTCCTGGGAGGTTTGCTCAAGTCTATCATGTCCAGGTTTAAACCATAACAATTTGCTTTCCTTTGACTTTTTATGTCTTTGTCTAACGTTTGGTTCAACCAGTGTTTAATATTTTTATACAAATAATAATAAACTGCTAACATCCAAATTTTCACAACAGACCACAGCAAAGCTATTCGCAGTAAATGTATTAAGTCCAGGATTGTTCTATTAGTGAGGAATACATTTTTTGTCTTTGCACGGTTTGGTGTTATCCTATCTGATAAGTATCAGGGGCCATATTCCAGAAACATCTTAAGTTAATCTAAAAATATTTTCATTTAAGTGTAGATATTTGATTTGCGATTTTTTATAAATGTCATATATTTGAAAATCCCTTTCAGCTAAGTTACCAAGCGTGAATACTATAGTTGAGAATACATGATCCATAAGCAGAAAGACATGAAGGCGTGGTATAAAAATGTTAAGAAAAATAATGATTATTAAGTTAAGGGTAAGATTTCACTTTAGATGTTTCTGAAATGCCTTAATGATCCCTGTGCTGTAGCTGTTCTTGTTTATTTTCTTGGCTGGATTGTATACTGGTCATCTCTCGGACATTTAGGTTATCTCCCTTGCACTGTTGGTCTTGTATGATTGTATTCAACTAAGGGCAGACATTTTTAAGTTTATATAAATGATTTCATTGTCAGGTACACTGTGTATGATTGTAGAAGCAGATTCAGTGGTATGTTTGCATATAAACAAAGCTTATTTATCGTATTTAATGATTTTTGCCTAAACCTTGACCTGACTTTGAGAAAAGTTACTAAATTCAAAACATAATTCATCATACAATGTATGTCATGTTTTTTTCAATGCCTTTTACAACTGTATTAAACAACTATTTTCGTGAAGTCAGAGTCTACGATTTCTGTCATAAGTTTTAAGAACTATGAGCCTCATAAACATTTTATTCCTTGTTATTTTCTGACTCAGATGCAAGAATTTGTATTAGCACATAACAACATTCCTTTCAGCATGAGGTCACATTGGTGTAGTGGATAGGAAACGGACTCAACAGTGTCTCTATAAACCCTCTATAAACTTTCAAACCCTTTTAGATATCAACTTCACACATGGATACATGGTTATTAGCTCGAGTGAAGTGCACATGATTTATAATTACTACATCATATATATATTACACTTTGTCAAATTTCCAAAAAAACTGTTGAAGATATTGACCTCCGAGCTAGGTTTTAAGTTTTTCGGTACGCTAGTTTCTCAAGAATGGCTTGAGGGATTTAATTCAAACTTAAAACATTTATTCCCCACATTAAAATGAACCTATAGGCCAAGTTTGGTAACTCTAGTTTGAAATTTATTAAAATCATGGGGCTTTTTACACATATAAATTTTACTTATAAGCTACATGTATATGGACAGGTTAAAGTTTTTCGGGAAGCTGGTTTCTCAGGAATTGTTTGAGGGATTTCATTCAAACTAAGAACACTTATTCCATATATTAAAATGAACTCATAAGCCAATGTTGATAACTCTAGTTTGAAATTCCTCATAATTATGGGCCTTTTTACACTTATAAATTTTACATATAAGCTTTATGGGCAGGTTAAAATTTTTCGGTAAGCTAGTTTCTGCACTTTTTTTTTCTGCTCTCTAACTCAATAACAGATTAAGCTATTTTAATAAAACTTCAAACATAGATACCTTATAGTGAGACCTCACTTGGGATTGCATATGGGGTGGGTGGGGTCAAGGTCACTGTTACTAAAAATAGAAAAAACAGTTAACGCTCAATAATTTGAGAATGTATTGAGATATTTTAATGAAACTTGATACATAGATACCTTATATCAAGACCTCGCTTGGGATTGCATATGGAGTGGATTGGGTCTCGGTCAAGGTCACTGCTACTAAAAATAGAAAAATGGTTTGAGCTCAATAACTTCCGCACAAAACAAAAACGATTTCCGCACTTTAACTTGAGAACGCATTGAGATATTTTAATGAAACTTAATACATAGATGCCTTATATCGAGACCTCGCTTTAGATTGAATATGGGGTGGGTGGAGCCAAGGTCAAGGTCACTGTTACTAAAAAAAAGAAAAATGATTTCCGTTCAATAACTGGAGAATGCATTGAGATATTTAAATGACACTTAATAGATACCTTATACCGAGACCTCGCTTGGGATTGTATATAGAGTTTGTGGGGTCAAGGTCGAGGTCACCGTTACTAAAAATACAAAATGGGTTTCCCTTAATAGCATGAGAACAAATTGAGATATTTTAATGAAACTTCATACATATATATCTTATATATAGATCTCGCTTGGGATTGCATATGGGATGGGTAGAGTCAAGGTCACCATTACTAAAAACAGACAAACAGTTTACGCTCAATAACTTGAGAAGACATTGAGATTTTTTATGAAACTTAATAAATACATACCTTATATTGCGACCTCGCTTGGGATTTCATATGGGGCTGGTGGGGTCAAGGTCAAAATCACTATTACTACAAATGGTATTGATGTACTGACTTAAATGCATTTCGTTAGAAAAATTTGGTTTTTGTGGAATTTCCATATTTCTTGTTTTAGAAAATAAAGCCAGTAACTCTTGACAAGCACAAGAAAAGTCTAGCTCGGTGTCCTCCGACAGCTCTTGTTCTTTGTCAGGCCATTTTCTCAAAAACTATTGAAGGGATTGACTCAAACTTCATACATGGATATATGTTTGTAAGGCGCAGTGCAGTGCACATGTATTACAACTCTACCTGCATTATTTGCAGAGTTATTCCCCTTTGTCATTTTTTCCTTGTCCAGCCATTTTTTCAGAAACTACTGAGGAAATTGTACTCTGACTTTATACATGTATAAATGTTTGTTAGGTGGAGTGGAGAATTGTAACTCTAGCTGCATTAATTTCTGAATTATTCCCCTTTGTCAATTTCTTTCCGCAGTTAAACTAAAACGTTTAACACCTCAACACTACATGTTGCTTGTATCAGTATCCTTGTGACAAAGCTGCATGCGGTGGGGTATTTGCGGCATGACAGTGGCAGTTCTAGTTGAAACAACATTTCTTATATCCCTTTTGTTGTCAGGGTGGACATCTCCAACCAATATGTCAACGCCAGTGAGAATCTTCTTGTGAAGGTCAACAATCACAAGGTTTGTGAGTACTCAGTGTTTGATGAGTCGCAGGCCAGCAATTTATCAAACCACTGAGATCACAGACACTTTGAAAGGTTTAAAAGTAACAGTGCAAAGGTAATTTACTGATCGGCGATATCTGATTGACAATGCATTTAGCCATTAAAATTACTTCCTTGTGTGACAAAGATGTCTTGTATTTATGTAAAAACATTTCTATTCTGTAAAGGGTGTTTGTCACAGATTGACCTAGTTCTGTGTGGTTATAAATTTTGTCAGCTGCAGTATTGTTTACAAAAAATGTACCCAAGGCCATCCTTAATAAATTGTTTGTTTTGTGTAACCCTTCCTTTCATGAAAATGTCTGCTGTCCCCAAAACAATTTCAGTAATCGAGAGTTACAAAATATTGTTCTTGTTATGTTTGTGTCCCTTCTGCTCATTTCAAGTCCTTTTTTTCATATAGTGGAATTTAGCCCTCTGATGCTCTTCATATTGGAGATTAACGCTGATGGGGGTTGTGTAGAATATCATTTCATGACATGTTTTCAAAGCAATTTTTGAGTGAGTGTTGGATGTTAATTACATTAGTTAAGGTTTGTAAATTGTATGAATCGTCTTTAACGGATGTTCTTTAGAATAATGCTAGTAACAAACGTTGTTTACAACCAATGATTGCCTTATTAATTCGTCTTCAAGGATACATTTATTTAGGATGTGTTTAACTTTTAAAGTTTTATATTGCCTATATTGAATATGTTGAAATTTTCTTGTTAAAACTTAATTCAAGAACAAATATGAGAAATATGTATCAGAGTTTTTCCATTTTTAACACATTTATAAATCAGTAACACATCGGTATTGCAAGAACACGAGTACAACGGTCACATAGTAAGCGTGAACTATATATTCAATTTACTACATTGAAAGAAAAAAAACCTACCTACCTTCACACTTCTAAAATTCTGGGTAGGTTTACGCCAAACCAACAATTTATTAAGGACGGCCCAAATGTGTGTTTATTTAACATTAATTAGTTTCCTTTCATTTGCTCATTCATTTAAAATAATCTTTAAGTACCAGACAATACTCACTACCCAGTAGTGATAGTGCCACTTTAAACTACATAAAGCTCAGATATGCTTGATATTATTATTTCTCCAAAGAGACCGGGGTTTTATCTGACGCACAAATACTGCATATTTCCGCATTTTTTCATCAAATGACCCCCAACAGAAATTCCTTTGCGTCCACGCAATTTCTGAAGAAATGCATTAATTTCCAAGGCAATGAATGAATTGACCCATTGCTATGGGTTTTGATATGAATTTGACTCCCAAAATTCTACATTGCAAACTTTACTTTTACTTGCAAAAATATGGTACATAGCGTCAGCCAAAGTTAGTAACATATTAATATTTACACTTGATGTAAGATTAACTAAACGTAATACAGTTAAAAACTCCATTTAGATTGTTTCTCACGTTATACAATAAACAAGGTGGAGCTGTAGTTCTATTTACGTCTGCATTATAAAAACTTTTTTTTCTGACTAATTACGTGATAATGCTCAGTTAACTGACTTAGTAATTGTACAACATTATATCCGACTGGTTCAGGCAACACAGAAAGGTTTTTCACACCTGCTCACTAATTACACAAAGAGTATAGTGATACAGGTGCAAAGCTGAAACAAAATGGCAGACAGCGTGATCGTCTGTGAATGTTGGTTTCATTGTTTGCTATTTACTTATTGTTAAACTGAAATGAAAACAATGTTTTTATTCTTTAAACAATGTTAATCATCATAATTATGACAACAAGTTTTCTGAAATTAATGTCATTTCTGTCAGAAAATGCATGTAGTGAAAATGAAAGTGAAAGTAGAAAATGAGTGACTTTTGTGTAAGAGAAATGTCCTGAGTAAACGTGAGTGGATTCTAATATATTATTATAACTGAATCAGATAACTCAGCAGTTTTCTGCACTTTGTTTTATGATGCTAGAAATAATATGTTTTTGTTTTAAGTTGAAAGTTAACAATCTGAAAGGACAGTAAAATATCAATAATTTTTGGCAATGTGTATTAAATGTAGTTTCATGAATGATCCCCAAAATTTTGAAATGTCCCCCAAAATCCTAAACATGGAGGTCATTGTGACCCCCATTTTCAGACTTCAAGGGAAAACCCTCAGAGACTTATTCACAGATTGTTTCGTATTATTAAAAAATGTCACTACATGTCTAAACTTAAAATAATAAACCATCTGGAATAACCAAAAACATGTACCCATATTATAATTATAAAGAAAACAAAGTAGAATGATTTGCCTCTTCCGGGACATGAACCTATGACCTTCAGGTTCACTTGGCCAGTTTACTCGGCCAGTTGAGACTTTCAAATATAACCATGTATTTTAATGCTACGTAAGTGATACACATGTTGTCCAAAATAGCGAAAAAAAGCGTTGCAAACGCTGAATAATGTTAGCCATTTCATTTGATGATTATGCATAAATGACCCTATATTTCCTATATATTTCTGTGTTTTTTCGCTTCTTTATACAATGTATACAATGTACTCTTTTTTTTTTTAATTCTGTGTCAACAAAATTGAAAATGGTCACTTTGCCAATTCGTGAATAGGTTCCTTTAAGGACCAAATCTTTGCAGTAATAGTTCTGTTTTTGCTGAAACAATAGTGCACCTCTCATATTACAGGGATCACTACAAGATGAACGCAAAGTTGTTGCTACCAGAAATCTCAATGGTCACCAGGGACATCTGCAGATCAGACCCCAGCCCTCTGTTCAGGATGTCATGACGGGACATGGTCTGTGTTTTTAAGTAGCATTCTATGAATTTCTTACAATAGTAAAAAAAAATGTCAGTTGTTTTCACTTCAATTAAATTTACATTAGACTCCCATCACTGTACAAAATATAGTTCATTAAAGGCTCTTTATTTTCCATTGTAAAGTAAGTACAATCTTTGTTATAAACTGTAAGTGTATTTAATTGTTTAGTTTTTAGATATTCTGTAATCTGTCAACATTACGATCTAGTTTATATTAGCGCCTTTGTTTTCTCTATTTGTATATTTTATACTTTTCTACTTAAGTAAATAAATTAAAATTTGCTTATTATATTGTTTAAATGGTAAACAACCCATTTGCTTTAAAATAAGACTTCATTATAATTATATAAAAGTTCTTCAAACTGCATCTTTTTTCATAAAAGGATATATTAATGCATGCGCCGGACTGGCTAGCTCATTTGGTAGAGTGCAGTACTGCCAATCTGGGGTCTGTGAGGTTACTTTCCGGCCCGCTCACATAACTTTCGTAGTGATTGGTCATGAAATTATTTCTACGGCCATTCTCCCCCTTCCTCTGATTCAAGTAGGGCAGTTGTCAGTTACTGGAATAAGTATTTGCACTTAGTACTGGTTAACTGCTTTGTTCGGCTAAGCTTGCCGAGGACAATGTGAGTAGGTTAACTGACCGCCGTTTTATGACTAAAATACTGTTAAATATGGCATAAAATCAAAACAAATGAACAAATCAAGTAATGCCTGCAACAATGTTCCCTCAGATTTGTGCCAATATTTAAAGTTATATTATTCTGCCTCTCAATGTCGAGGTTATGCCAACCTTGAAGCAGCTGGTAACACTCATGGGCAGTATCGGCATCAGAGCAAGTGGGAGTACCGTGATCAGTGAATCAGTGGCAAGACATATTTACAGTTGTACAAACATTTGATGTAGCTGGATGCGAATTTCATTAAAAAAGGTTGAGCACAGAGTTAAGTTTAGCCTCCCAGAAATTTACTGTTTCGCACATTAATTTAACCCTAGTTGTTGTAGCTCAAGACTTACTGACACACTGTGAAACCTCTCCCAGTAGGACCCTACACAAATGGCAAGGCGGACACCATTTCAGTTAAACCACTGAGACTCTATTGCTCTTGGTATCTTGCTTTTGTTGCTGTTTGGGTAGTCATTTCATATACATATTCTTTACAAACATGTGCTTCAATTGTTGTGAGGTTAATGAGAACGTCGTAGAAAAATTCGAGATCTGTTAGAGATTCAAGTATGGTTACATTATAGAAGAACAATTTTACTCTTACATGTCCAGTAAAGGTTTTGTTCAAGCTTTCACAAGAAAGTCTTCTGTTAATCAGAGCTACTCCCATATTTCAGGATCAGTTGCATTAGCATCAATAAACGATGATGGTAGAGGCGTTCCTACTGAACGTGAAGCAGTCACTATGTCAAGTCCAGAAGGCTACAGACTGCATAAGAAAAGAAGCAAGTAAAATTTCTGAAAAAGACATTATTGTTGTAGTATTGTTACAATCCAATTTGGTCAGAAAACTAGACCCTTAGTTTTGGATGAATAAATGGTTTCAATGTGTTATCTGTTTGTAAAAGATTCACTTTATTTCACAATTGTTTTTCGATTTAGAGTTGTTAATCAGCTAATAAACAATGTTTGGAATTCTGATGGGTATGAATTAAACCACAAGTACTGTTGCCTAAGTTGTTTAATATACCACATCACAATGACAAATCGGTGTTTATTAGCTGATAAACAACAAAAATACAAACATTATTTTGATTCTAACATAACGTTACAACATCACAATTTGTCAAATTGATTTAACTCTATAGCTTGGCCATGCGTGGAGAGATTTTAAATAACAAATGTTTGCCTCAGAGAGATGGTGTGTTGCACAGGAATCAGGTCCGTAGGTTTACATTCCTTATTTGTACAGTTACCATTTAAACCAAATGTTATTTAAAAGACTAAAAGACAGTCATTAGAATACAACTTCTATCTTATATATTTTGTCAACAAATTATTATTCTGCATCTCTAGGTCGAGTTTTTGCCGACCTCGAAGCAGCTGATGACAATCATGAGCAGTATCGTATCTGATCAACTCCTTCTTAGACATTCCCTGGCTGACACAGAAATCAACACCAGGGGTATGAAGTGTCATTTTCAGTCTGTCATTATTATTTGGCCAATGTAAATTTGTATTAGTATAGAAACAAATAGAAACAGACAATGATTTCCACTAAGTGTGTAACAATATGCACACCTAGTGATATGGTATACCGGTATGTATCATGATACATGGTTTTTCATGTTATCAGTAACTAAATATATCATACCAAAAATAATAATGCACCAATAATCTAATGTACTATTGTCAAGAATCAACAGTTACCAGTTTGGTCGAGTACAATGTGTAGAATGCAATGCCAAAAAAAATTTTGTATGGAAACCAGACATTTGTACTTGTATTGACTGACTTATTTATTTTTAGCTTGACTATTCACTGAATAGTCTGAGCTATTCTGCTAATCTGCTCCATCGATGTCAGCATTGCCGTCATGCTCTGGTTATGGTTTGCATGCAACAAGTACATATCTCTGTAAATACTACAGATAGTCACACATGTCTTCGAGGTCATTATGTAAGGTCACTGACCAAGGCCCATAACTCTGACCTGCAATAAAGCAGAATTATGCCCCTTTTTGTAATTCAAAAATTCAGGTTAAAATGTGCATGCAACAAGTACATATCTCTATAGATATTAAATTAAAGCTTCACACGTTTTCATGGTCATTATGTAAGGTCACTCGCTAGGCCCATAACTGTCACCAGCATTTTAGTAAAAGTATGCCCTTTTTTGTAATAACAAAATTCAGGTAAATATTTGCATGCAACAAGTACATATCTCGGTAACTACTGCAGATATTCAATTGAAACTTCACACATGTCTTCAGTGTCGTTATGTATTGTCGCTGATCAAGGTACATAACTCGGACAAAGAATATATTAATAGTCAAGCGCGCTGTTCTGAGACAGCTCTTGTTACCTATGGCTACACTGTACCATATCATATAGTAATGGATTGAAAGGTGAACCAAACTCTAAGAATCATGTACTGGTATATCATGACAATGTGTACTGCTACTTCCTTTAATTTAGACTGTTTCGTATTTATGTCCCCTTTAACTTACATTTTCACATTAAAGCTCACGTATCATTAAAATCAACTTCAAAACTACACCAGGTATTTACTTGAAACTTGGAATTTAACATTTTCATAATTTTCAACATCAGGTGCGACAATTCCCACAACTTGGTTTGTTATTTTGACAGAGTTATGCCCTCTTTTAACTTGGATTTTCAGATTTGAGGTTCAGAAGTCTTTTAAGTTCAAAACAAACAAACAAGGTTTTCCCTTGAAACTTGGAAATATCAAAATGTCATCAACTTCAGCATCCAGTGCAATAGTTACCATAACTCAGCTTTGTATTGTGACAGATTTATGCCCAATGCACCAAATAAGGCACCAGCTGAAATACTTCGAATAGTTGAGCATGCTATCCTCTGACAGCTCTTGTTCTCTTTTAGCTCACCTGAGTTTAAAATGCTCAGTGAGCTATTGATATATGTTCATATTGAATTTTTGTGTGTGTTAGGTTCTGTCATTTATTTAACTCATGTAGTTTCAATCTCTGTTTCAGTACACAAAAATATGTAAAACAAGTCAATAAATTGTTTATTAACTGAAACAGGTCCTTGACTTTGCCCCTATCAGCATGTCAAGGAGCCTTTGACTGCCTACCGTGTCCTGTTTTGTCTTTCAAGTATTAATTCATTAAAGATACAAATTCAAATGTGTTAAAGCATTAGTTTTCTGTTGTCCAATCATATGGAAATTTGCAAATGAAATCGGAATAAAAATTCCAAGACAGAACTGTTTCTGCTAAATTGCAATACAAAGTATTTGGGGTTTTTTTGTTGCCATTTTGTGTGTATATAGGTTCTTTTTGGCCATTTTTAAAGCAAAATAAAAAAAAAAGTGCAGTATTTTGTTCATGATAAATCATGTTGCTGTTTTATTTTTACCCTTGATACAAAGTTTTGAAACGTGACTCTTGTCAAAAAACACAAATTGTTGTTCTTCCATCTTCAGTGTGTTTATGTTTCTGTTTTACAGGCCCTATAACGTGCAGCGTTGATCCAGTCGAGGCAAGCTGGTCACAGTGGGTCATGAATTACTGCAACGTCTTTGAGAAGGCCAAAGAGCTCAGTTCATTCATATTATCTACTAACTGTAATGTGTTCTGGTACAAATCGTACATTATTAATCGTGATTCACATTAAACTTTAAATTAATAGACACTTATAACCGCTTACTTCTTAAAAGCAATCATATTTTATGTTTCATATGAACATTTCTTTGGGAACATTATCAGAACTGTATAGAAGTGTTTTCTTATCTGACTGATTACTTGAAAATTGTAACTTTCATAAAATTATTTACTTGTTTGAATGTTTGATTGTGTTGCATGCATTTTTTCATTTAATAAAAGATGCCATTGTATGTTATTTTTTGAATTTAAACTAAACTGTTTATTATTTTCGCCAATGATGTTATGTTTTTACCAACTTTGGTGTTTAAGTTGATAACATTACACAAAAAATCATATTTATGAAATCTTTTGGAATAGGGTTAGATGTATTTAAATGTCCATGGCAAGATAACTTTCATTGTAAATACTAACTCGTTTTTCAAAATTTTTATGTCATAATTATTTTCAGAAATAATTTCATCCAGATTCTAACCACTGTTAGCTGAGTTGTCAGTTAGTTTGGAGCAAATCACCACTGATGATATGTTGTTTTCTTCTTTGAATATTATTATGGTTATTTATACTCGGCCAAAAAATAAACCTGACAGTTTATCAATTTTCGGAAAGCGGATCTTGATACAGTAAACAATGATTGCTTTTAAAATACAATGTTTTAAACATACATGTGTACATTTTCATATTTCCCATACATAAATTATTGTTTTATGACATAGTGGTTGCGATACAATCCACTAACAAAAAGAGAACAAATTATAAAGCGTCCGGTTTGTTTTTTGGTTTAAGTGTATAGATTTTGTCTCATTATACATGTGTGCATTACTGATGTTTTTATTTATTTGAGCGTATGTAATCAATGGAATGCTTTTGAAAATGTTCAGTATATAGTTAAGCTCCATGAACACGACATTCATTGTGAACTATTGGAAAACGAGTCCTTTCCTGCGTCATCAGTCGTCTTAACCTTGTGTGCAGAACTGATACTTCAACTGAAATGTTTAAACCAATGGCCAGTAACAAAGAAGTAGTTGCTTCATTTTTGAAAAAAAAAGACTTTCACAGACTGTGCAAGATCCATTGACAGCAATAACAAGCAATTTCTTGTAATAATTCAAGTCATATGCATCAGTAGGATTTCATCCTCTCCCGAAGGTGGAGGGATATAGTTTAGGTGTGTCTGTCTCTCTGTCAGGAGTCATTTATTAACCAAGGGAAAATATTGGGAAAGTTCTTCAACATTAAATTTGATGCTTAAATAATCTTAGAATGTCGACAATATTGTCATTGAAAACAGATTTGGTTGCTTTAATGTAAATCATCTAATTTTGCCTATTGGGATTTATTACTTACTCAGGCCAAAAGAATAAATTGTGTGTTTTGGGCAGCGATTTCACAGAAGTGAGGTAGGGGTGTTTACGCTGGATTCATGGAAAACAACCATCGCTAAAAACTTTAGGGTCGGTGGTTGACACTAGCTAGAGTCGGGTTGCCCGAAACACACAATTTTTTTTTTGGGCCTCACCATAAAACATAGCTTGGCTGTATTCATAGGTTATGTTTTGAAATATAACTGTTTTACTGCCTACATTAATTGGTGAGTGATGGTATTACAAAATCTTCATCTTCTTTTGACAATAATACGATAAGACAACTAAATTTTGTTATTTCGAAGTTGGCTACAACTAAATTTTGTTATCTCGAAGTTGCCTGGAATTCAACATAACTTTGGCATGTCTGAAGTTTGACGTATCTATTTACATAATGTTTATAAATATCCAGTTTAAATTATTCAAAAAATTGTAACATAAAAAAGCAATTCTGTATAAATAAAATTGAACTGTTAACATCTGATCAATGATTAATTGGAAAGTAAAACATGATCATTAAAACTTACGAAAACGTGTAAAAATGTTTGCAGTGTGTGACAGACTTCCGTCATGGCTAGAAACGACCTAAGATATTTTCCACTCTGACAGAAGTGAGTTCGAGATAACAAGATGAAGATGTATTTCTATATATTGTTAAAAAGCTTAACCCTGACTTCTACACTGCTGTGTATTTAAAACCAGTCTCCAGTCTCATGGTTTTGCCTTAAATCTGAGTGTGTGACATACTTTTCCTTCCAAAGCATTTCGGGGGGGTTCTAAATTATTA
Organism: Congeria kusceri; assembly: GCA_027627225.1. Lineage (NCBI taxonomy): Eukaryota > Metazoa > Mollusca > Bivalvia > Myida > Dreissenidae > Congeria > Congeria kusceri. Next base: position 3,592,329 of record CM051034.1, on the reverse strand, counting down.
GCCTTTTCTATAAAACGAAGAAAAAAAAAGACGACACTGATGGGTTTATTAGACCATATTCACAGTACAATTTTAAGCTGTAACAAGTACTCTTAATCGGGTCAATAGAAAACAGAAATGTCAACAACATTTCATGCCTCCCATTTAAATCCTGCCCCACGCCTTGGCTCGCTTTGTTGATCAATAACTGCTGCAACTCAGGTAAAGATACATCTCAGTGATTGACTTCTGGAAATATGTAATAAGTATTTAATGGTTAGCATACAATGTATTGTTTAGGTCAAGGAAAAAATATGTGGTTCAGGTTCCACTGCTTATGTTTTTTAGAACGTCATATTATTATAATCTTTGGGAAATTTTATACCAAACTATTTTTCGCATCAAACATTCTTAAGGATGAGGTGATGCAAGTAGGGTCTGTCTTGAAACCTGAACCACTGATTTTTGTCCTTGGCCTAAACATTCTATGAAGTATTTGTCATCAATTTTATATAAAAAAAATGCCAAGATCAATAAAAAAAAAAAGACTCGTGGTGTTTGTATTTATTTGCACAAAATATTACAACGTGGGGGTAGGGACAATGATAAAATGTTTGTATTTCGTACCAAAAATGTATATATTTAACTAACCCTGATTGGGGGGTAGAACCTCCACTTTCCCTTGGAAAGGGGTGGTTCGGCCCCCCCTTCCCCCCCAGGAGTTATTTAAAACTCCCCTTGGTCAGAGCGGTATTTGAACCCACACACCAAACCTATCAAGGCCACTGCTGTACCAACTGAGCTATTGAGGCTTCTGCTGGTAGCTGTTCAAAACATTTATTTCTCCTTTCAATAAAACATAACAGTAAAAAAAATCACATGACCTGGACTATGTGACTAAGTCCAAGTCATGTGATTGCTATATTTAGCACTCATTCTCTCCATATAATCCCTTTTCAATACCAATGAAACCACAAGCCAGAGTGGTGCAGTGGATAGAGCAGTGGACTACGGAACTGTGGGACGGGAGTTCAAATACCGGTATAAACATTCAATACTTTCCTTATTTCGATGTATAAAAATGTATGCAATAAAATGTCGATAAAAATTACATTATATAATTCTGCATATACAACATTAATTTGAAAAAAAAAAAAATTCTGCAAGACAAATTATTGTGTATCTAATAAAAAAAATAAAAATGTTTTCAATGTTCTATTTGAAGGTTCTAACTTATTTCAACTGAAAGTCTTGTTAGAAAGAAAATACCCCGGTAATGCGCAAAACATCAAAATAATTGGCCATTGAAAGTTTTCAAAACGTTTACCTCCAGTTTTGGCTGATCATTATTGGCTGCTACCATGTTTTGCTGCAAAAAGTCTGTGCATGGTTTCGGCATCGTTTAGGAATACTTCCTTGTCAGGATCGGGTTCGTTGCTGTCGTTGTGTCATCACCCTGATCATCACACCTTAAGTGTGAATTAGGTCTTTTAAACTGTCAATTTAATATGCGAATTAGTGTTTACAAATTGTTTAACAGTTATTTATAAATGCTAACCTCAGTGATACACTGAGAAATTACTTGTGCATTATGAACTTCAGCCTCGAATAGAGGTGACAGACTTGTTTTAGTATATGGTAATATTTCAGTCTTGAAACAATGAACAGGAAATATTTCTCAGTGTAAAGGTGACATTTCCCTTCTAAATCATCACGAAATACAACATAAACAGTAAAAACCATAAAACTAAACATATGAATTTCAACATACAATAATTTAATAAATGTACAGTTGCCTCCCGATAGCTCGAAGTCACAGGGACCGGCAAGGAAACTTGTGTGGAAGGGCTGCTGTCTGCAACAACAAAAACAACATAATAAAAATGTATTTTAAACACTGCAGGTTATAGTGCATTATTATTATAAATTATATATTATTATAATGTTTTATACAGTAAACTTCGCTTGGAACAATATTGAGCAGACCATAGAATTTATATCCCTATATCAGAATATTTTCACATACAAAATGAGGCAACCAACCGCATGGACATATCAGAATACAGGCGAGAGACGCAACACCAATCATATTACAGCAGACACGTTAGCTGTATAATGGGGGATAATGTGAGATACAGGAGATGCCCCATTTCAGAGGCGACCCTGGGTCTTTTTGTGCCCGGTGAGAAGCACCTAGTACACTGCACCTCAGTTTAATGTCTCATGTCATTGTTAGTAGGTTAGGGTGTAGCGTGGTCTCAAACCTGAGAATCCTGGGTTGTGAAGCCACTGTTTTACCACCAGACCACGGATGTGCTACTCGCAGCATGTTTATGAGTACATTGTATATAACGTTTCAATGATAATTTTGAATTCTTGTGATGTCACTAAATACTGCCATAAGCAAGAAATGGTCTTTCTATTGATATTGAACTTAGTCCAGTTTTAACACGGCAGTTATAGGGACACTGACCAATATCAAATTAAATATATAGGAATCGGTTCCGGACCTTGGAATCAGTGTCTTTATATGCATATATCATTACAAGCCATATCGTTACAAGTGGAGTTTAGTTAGTTCACTGTAAATTTCTCCAGCAAAGTCATCAGCAAAAGAGCCTGGAATCATTAGCTGTAACAGCATGTGTGCCTATACAATAAGGATTATAAGCAGTAACAGTCGTCATTTTAGTAGTTGTAGCATGAATAACATGAATAGCTAAGACGACCTGGCCTGACACTCGTGAATTCTTATCAGCATTATTTCGTATATTTATACTCTGTTTATGATTCCAGTAGTAAAATTATGTAAAGATTTTCATCGTAATGGTTTTCTAATATATTTATTCAAAAAGTTCAGGTTAATTTTGCAGAGCTATAATACTAAGAATAGTTGTGGAGAAAGGAATAGTATAAGTCAAAATGGTACAAAAGAGTGGCAGTATGATAATTTATATTCTTTTAAAGTTGATAAACAAGATAAACTATTAGACTCACTATCGTTTTTGGGGGTATTTTGTATGTTGTCCTTAAATGACCAATTGCTGATGCTTTTATTCATATTAATCTCTAAAACTGGCTGTTTTTCGGTGAACACAAAAAAACGCTCGAGTAAAATCTAATTTAAGTCTGTTTATGGGTGGTTAAGGGTCAAAACCCTGTTACTTGTAAAATAATAACATTTCGGGGTTAAGTGTTAAGATTAGCAGATTTCTTATTCTTTGTATCAGATAGCTCCTCATTAGCAATTAAGTAGTCAGCAGAGAAAACAGCAACAATAGGAACAACACCCACCTGGTAGGTCATGGACATGCTGTTGGAACTGTAGGATCTCGATATTTTTCGGCTGCATCAGCATGTTCTGTTGCTGAAAATAAAATATAAATTGAAATCAGTTTAACACCAGAGTTCTTATCAAATCAGTGTATGCGCAACTAAATTACAACAGAATAGCTCAAATTGTCAAAGAACTTTCACCAGTTGGCTCGTGAGGGCTTCATTCCTTTTTACCATTGAATTTTTTTTTTCTTCATAAGTTTTATTTAATAATATCTGATGTTATTTGTTTTAAATAAAGATACATATTTGTATACACAGCCTTTTTAAACAATACTTGTTATCACTTGTTATTCACAAATTAAATCCTTTTAAACCAGATATTCTCTGTCACTTTGTCACTAGCTGCACCAAGTGAAATAGTATGTGCATGAAATTGCAAATTGCTGCAGACATAGCTTTAAAATGATGCTTTAACCTCACTGCAATAATAAATGCATATAGTTCTACCACTGAAATATTTCCTGATTCTTGAATGTGTAGTGTGGACTGTTGAATGCACTTTATTTATACAAGAGTGCTTTCAACAGTCCACACTACACATTCAAGAAGTTGACAAAGGGCCTGTGCACATTCATATTACAAACACCACCAAACGATACATCAAACAGACCGAACAGATGCATGTGTTCTCTACAGATGTACACGCATGATGTAAAACTGAATGTACAGCAAGGTAAGGCAAATAAACACAAGCCGTACTAAATCGGTTGAGCAGCAGCTACAGGCCTTGTCCGGCAGGAATGATTCTGAGCTCGGGAAAATGATGTCACAGCCGATGTTCCACTTGAGACCATTTATTTGGCAGGAAATCACAGTTACTCAGCTGCTTAAGACCAGGACACATTCTGAAATTAAAGAAAAAAAATAAATTATGTATTGACAAGCAGAACTTGCACAAGGCTGACCAAGCCGACATGGACAGAAAAAGCATGAGTTTTGGGCATCTCTCTGGAAAAGAAAGGTCTTATTATCAACTGGCAATGCACTGGGACCAATTTGCCAGTGAACGGCATCCAAGCGCAACTTACCCTTTGGTACACGCTAAGAATACATCACACACTACCATATACTTGTAAGTTTGTTTGTTTGGATTTTTCCCCATTTTTAACATCATTCAGTCATATCACAATGGTCAGTTAACCTACTCACACTTTTCCTGGGCAAGCTTAGCTGATCTACAGTTTACAGGTACAAAGTGCACATACTTATACCAGTTACTGACGATTGCCCGACTTGAATCTGAGGTAGGGGGAGAATGGCCATAAAAAGAATTTTAAAACCAATCCCGACACAAGTTATGTGGCCGGGCTAGGGGTTCGAACTAACGATCCCCAGATTAACAGTCCAGCACTCTACCAACTGAGCTTGCTGGGCCCGGCACACTACCATATACAAAAAAGATGTTTGTTCACTCCCGGTTTAAACTTTTGAAATATGTAATGAAACAAGAGATATTTGTAAAACAATTATGCCCCCTCTAGGTTAAAAGCGATCCTTCAAATATCAATTATGGTAAAGATTGGATGAAAACTGTTGGACACAGGGAGCAAAAGGTGCTAAAAAGGCAAATTTAAGATAAATCAAGGGCCATAACTCTGCAGTTCCTGGGGCAATTTGGTGGATCGTTGAACCTAAAATATTATATTATATACCTTAAACATTTTCATCAAGTTTAGTAAAGATGGAATGAAGACTATTTGACTAAGAGAGAAACAGGTACAAAGGCAAATTTAAGATATTTCACAGGCCATAACTCTACGGTAACTGAGACAATTTGGTTGATTATCGTACCTGAACAAGATATAAGGCCACCAAAGATTTTGAAGTTTGGTGAAGATCTGATAAAAACTGTTGTACTGAACAGAAATGGCTAAAACGGACAATTTTAGATAATTCAAGAGTCATAACTCCACAATTCCAAGTGTGATTTGGCTGGTGATAAAACCTGGCCGATATATTATTAGAATAAAGATTTTTATGAAGTTTGGCGAAGATCGGATGAAAACTATTTGGGCAATAAATATGGTGTTCCTGGTCCGATCTGGCCCATTATCGAACCTATCCGAGATGTTATCGTAATACATAGACTGTGCAAGTTTGTTTAAGCTTGAATATAAAGAGAAGTCTGTGTCGCCTCCGCATGCCCATATTTGATGAATTACAGATGACGGACGAAATATCAACAGACCATAAAGATCTGACAATATGTGCAAGTGCTCTTCGCAGGGATGCTGCATATAAAGTTTAATTGAATTTGAGTAATTAGTTCCTGAGAACTTGTGGGAAAACAAAAATATCCCATTAAAATATTTTGTTTATAATCAAATCAGACTGGAATTACCTGACAGTTTGCGCATGTCCTCTTGATAGAAATGCTGAAGTTTATTGAAAATTAGTCATTAGTTCCTGACAACTAGTGCGTAAAAAATGTCCTATTAACAAATCCTATTTAGCATCAAAGGACAATAATTCCCTGAAAAATCATCAGACTTGAAAGAACTGACAATATGTGGGGACCTCTAGGTAAGGATGTTGCATGTCATGTTTAATTGAATTTGAGTTATTAATTCCAGAGATCTTGTGCAGAAACACAAATATCCAATTTAATGTCCCCTTAATAATCAAAGGGCAATTAGTCCATGAAAAAAATCAGACTGGAATAACCTAAGAATATGTGCATTTCCTCATATTAAGTTTTATTGCATCTGAGATATTAGTTCCAGAGATCTTCGGCAGAAACTAACTATGGGGCAGATGGAAGGTCAGATGAACAGACGGGCGGATAAAAATTGTGGGGAAATGCATATGACATAGAGACAAACGAATAACAATAATGTAGAATTCGGACAGACAGACAAGGCAGCAACTATACGCTGTCCCCTTATGGGAGCATAAAAAGTTATGTACAGTTTTGCGTGAACTTTCTTGCGAAGATTGTAAATGTGTCAACGAACAATGATTTGATTGTGGTGGTGATCCGGATCACAATCTGGATCCAGGACTTTGTGAAGGATTCCTTATTATTGAGCAAATTGCAACATTAAGCTGTATAACTCATATATTGCACACCATATGGGGGAATGGGACATCTTGGTGTTTTTTGCTTTCCAAGTGTTTTCTACTTGTTTCTGCACTTTGTTTACCTCTGTTAACATTTGTAGATACCCTGTACCTTGATACCCTGATACCTATGCAGTTGAAGATCTTCAAGCTTGTAGTCCATTTCCTTAGAAGGATGAAAATGAAGAATGTATTATTTCTTCTTTTTGGTTTTCTCGGTTAACGCTTGTAGATAAATGTAATTGAAAATCTTCAAGCTTGCAGTCCAAGATTTCTTTAAAGGATTAATATGAACGGTGTATTTATTAAATATATGCACTCAATATATAATATTGCCTATCGACTCTTCCAATATGGTTTGCATGCTGTTTACTCGTCTAATTGTAGCAATGCATTGTACAGAACGCTGTTAAATAACCTTATGTTATTGACACAAGAAATGGTACTCCTATCAATATGAGTTGGGTTTTTTTCTTCATTTTACATTCATTATTAATAATAGCATTGTTTTGACATGAAATCATGTTCGAAGTTTTATAAGCTGCGAATTCATCTTTTTACAATTCAATATTCATGTACTATCATAAATTCATATATTATCAGTCTTCGCAATAGTTTTTTTTTTAGAGATGTACCCATAAGACCATAAATGTGACAGTAAATCTAGACAGTAACTAATCAGGTCAGTTTCCTAATTTTGTAACCTTTGTAAACTTGCCCTTCAGGAAGATAGGTCAAAATTTTAACTAGCCAGAATAGGTTTTACTTTTCCCGGGCTTCAAAAAGTGAATTACATGTATTTAGAAGATTAATTATTTTACATATTGCAAACAAACAACTCAAAATAAAACTAACATGTACATCATTGATTAAGCATGTTTATGCAGTTTGCAGACACAAAAAAGGTAAAACATTTTGAAATTATTTTTAGTAAGTCTTAAGCTGTTTAGACAAGGTGTAGATTGTGTCGCCCCATACAAAAATGAGATCAGAATCAACTAAATATCAAATTATTTAGGACTGAAGGAATGATTTAGTTTGTATTAGTGTTTTAGGGTATAAGAGTGATGGAAGGCTAAAAGCGAAATTGTTTGTATGCTTCTCCTCACCATGCTTATCACTTGTGCCAAGTTATTTAAAAATCAATCCATGCTGGACAAAGTTATGGTTCGGACAAAGATCTCAGGCCGCCCGTCCGTCCGCCTGCCAACCCGCTTGGGCGTTCCCATAATATGACCCATTTTTAAAACGTGTTACGGGTCTATAAAAAGGCCCATAATTTTACAAACTTAAAACTAGAGTTACCTAACTCAGCCTATAAGTTGATTTTAATATGGGGAATTAATGTGTAAAGTTTGATTAAAATTCCTTCAGTCATTACTGAGATACTAGCTTACTAGAAAACTTTAACCTACCAAAATAGCTCACACTATCAGTTTCTAAGTGTAAAAAGGCCTATAATTTTTACACATTTCAAACAACATTTACCAAACTTGGCCTATGGGTTCATTTAAATAAGGGGAATAAATTATTAAAGTTTGAATAAAATCACTCAAGCAGTTCCTGCGATACTAGTTTACCAAAAATCTTTAACCTACCCAATGAGCATGCAATGTAAGTTTTTGAGTGTAAAAAGGCCCATAATGATGACAAAGTTCAAACTAGAGTTACTAAACTTTTCCTATGGATTCATTTTAATATGGGGAATAAATGTTTTAAGTTTATAAGAAAAATCTGTCAAGCCATTCCTGAGAAACTAGCTTAGTGAAAAACTTTAACCTAGGCAGACGGCAACGCCGGGGCAAGTAGAATAGCTTGCCTTCTCTTCGAAAAGTCGAGCTAAAAACTAACATAATCAATTGTTTTATCTGTAAAGTGAAACTTTCAATTAGATTTACTGTATTTTCTTTACAATGCTATAGCTATAGCAACTGATACATCTGGAATGGTTAATTAAAAGAAACAGATTGTTGAAAATATTAATAAAACATTTAAAAATTCCTGGCTTATTAACAAATGATGCCAAAATTCAGTGATCTGCGGGCTGCAAGACAGAAAGAGGGCTCTCAGTTACATATTGCCAACGGGCTTATCAAAGGCATTTCGCATATAGACAAATATTGAAACATGATAATTTCATTATTTTCTCCAATATGTTTTTCTAGTAGCAATACTGAATTTATGGAATCGCTCAGACAAAAATAATATAAAACAAAACAAAAGCTGTCACAGGATATCGCGCACGACTATTCATACCGCTTTGTCATAGTTATGGGCCTTGGTCAGTGACGTTACATACCTTACATGACCCTGAAGCCATGTGTGAAGTTTTAATTGAATATCTGTAGTAGATATAGTGATATGGAGTTGTTGCAAGCAAAATTTAACACGCAAACATTAACCTGAATTTCCATGTGCAAAAAGGGGCATATTTCTGCTAAATTGCAAGTCAGAGTTATGAGATTTCGTCATTGGCCTCACACCAAAGACATGTGTAAAGTTACAAACGAATATCTGTAGTAGTTACAGAGATATGTACTTGTTGCACGCAAACCTTAACCAGAGCATTAAGCCGAAGCAGACGCAGACGAACGGGAAACTTTTTTATGAATAGTCAAGCTAAAAAATGGGGGTACACAGTTAAATGTAGTATTAGAATGCATGCCTACACATTAAAGCACTTTAATGAAAGCTTTTCTACACTATGTGACGTTTATCAAGTGAGCGAATGACATTATTTAGCATCTATTCCTGTAAGTTCGTGGCCTCATAATGACATGTTTGTGGATGATGCACAGACGTCATTTTCGATACAATCACGCAACATCATGTGTCCTAATTCTTTGCAAATTCTGGCTCGAAGAATTTACCGACTTATAACAGCAAATACATGCATACATAAGTTTAAATGATAAATAACAAGTTCATCACTGATATGTCAACGCAAAATCAATGACGTGGTCGTGCCATATGACGTCACCTAAAATTACCCACAAACTTGAAGGAATTTGAGTGAGTTAAAGGCTTTGTTAGGCATACATGCCATAATTTTTGGGATCATTTCCGGGACTCTGTCTGCAAATTTACGGGATTTTTACTGTCTTTCCCAGACATGTACAGAAGTTTTACATAGCATAACAAAACATTTGTTTTAGGACCATTTGACCTGAAATATCAAGGAAAGTAGTTTAAAACAATGCCTTATTATGGTAGTAAACTAACTGCGGATATTGTGAACAACGGAAATCATTGAGTAAACTGCTTGTATTTACGGTCGGGATTACAAGTACTATTTCGTTATCAACTGATGCATGTATACACTTACTAATACGTGTATAAATATTTATTACGCAGATAGGTCGATGGTTCACAGCATTGGCAAGCTGAAATAACTCCGCGTTTTGATTCGCTAATATAGATTTTTCTGTGAAAATGAAGCTCCACCTTGAAGTTGGACCTACTGATTGCAGTTGATAAGAGTGAACGTGTGACAACTTCTGTTAATTGCTCGTTTATGACACGTTGCCTAATTGGGTATGATTGCCTTGGGCCCAAATTAGGGGATTAGTGGTCTGTCAAAAGTTAATCTTATATAGGTATGCACAGTTGTTATTATTTCAAGGACATACAAACTAAATCTGGGACTGCAGGATGTGCACTGCATTTCCGGGACAATCCTGGACGATCCGGGACATATGGCAAGTATGTATTAGGTCACATTTAGTTTTTAATGAAGTAACATATTTCTCATTACGTGTTCACTGTTTTGTTACATGAAATAGTAAGTAAAGAAGCCATTTAAATTTAAATATGTTGATTAAATTCCGTCAGTCGATTATTATGCGCATGCACGTACTCGAATGCATAACATCCACGATCTTTCAGGTGTAAAGGCTAAATTATCTTTATAGGTAAAAAACCAACATTTCATTTTTAACTATGTTATTTCAGCATGTTGAAGTTGCAAAATATTTTTCTTAAACGGCAAGTCCCGCAACTCTTTTATACTGGCAATTATTGCCCACATGTATAATAGTATTGTATATTTTACGATTACTTTGTTTCGAGTTTCCATTATTAAAACTTCATGTCAGTTCTGTTTATTGGTATTATTTGTTTTGTTATTTTATATAAAAATGAAAACAATCAAATTCTACCTTTGTCGCGTCCTAATTAATTGCTAAATCCTTTCATAAACTAACTGTAATTTGTGTTTTGACATTTCCGCCATTGTACCGGAAGTTAAAGTATCACGTGATCCTAAGACAGTTCAGTCCCAAGACATATCGGTCTAAAAAACATTCGGTTCAGAGATTCATTAAACATATTAAACATACGCAGTCGTCTTCAACATGTTTTGCTTTAATTCTATTATGGTTGGCATGATAAATATTATAATAAAATATAATACAACAATAAACACAACGTTTCTTAGTTTATCTTTTTAATTATTACATAATATACATAATACAATAATTATTTTATTGTACAAGCATACCATGCAAAGATGGATATTTCAAATCAAAACACCTTTCATGTAAATATACCAGTGGAAAAAATAACTAATACTGGAAGCAATCTAAAACAAATTGTGCTAACACAAATTAAAAGCATAAACCACTTTTGTAAAGTCAGCAAAATAACGAAACAAATAAGGCCATACACATTTTCTTCGATGTTAGGCGTCTACATTTTTCGAAACCTACCGACCAGGAAGGAAAGCACTTATTCACGACATTGGTACGAGCTTAAGCAAATGTTAACTTACAAAACTGTAATATATCATCTTTATATTGGGAACCTACTTTAACAGAGCATTTTAACCGTGTAAATTGACTTAGTTCCGCGTGTTTTCACAATTATTGGTAAAACGCTGAAGTCTTGTTTGTTCTTTTTTCCAATTTGCCACAATTGTTTTTGTTTTAATTCAGGCATTCGAAAACCTACAAGCGCGAGGACGCTAAACAAAGAATCAAATTGGTATGGTCTAACAATGAAATCAATTAAAACAGAAATTGTACTAACAGACGTATACAATTTTCACTTTTCTTCTGTAAACTTTAATCACATTCGAAGAGCGTACATGACATGGGAATTGTTCAGTGGTAGGTTAACTCTTTTGCCCGATGTCTCATTTAAAATATCCTGGATCCTATCTGTTCACGAACTTACACGAAATGACAATTTTCAACTTTTTGTCACATATTCTAAAAATAAAAGACTCTGTAAATAAAGGAGAGAAATAACACTACGGACATATACATATACTGTAAATATGGTTTCTTTAATAAGTTGAAATTGATAAAATTGTAATTCGTTTGTAACGCTAAACGATGGAATAATTGGAGTGATTGTTGTTTTCGTGACAACACGTCGACCACTTGCATACAGTGAAAGATGCAGTGATACATATATAAATCTGAATGGCCAAGTGATTAAGGCGTTTGCCTTTTGATCCGGAGGTAAGAGGTTCGAACCCTGGTGGGAGCCGCTTTTTTTTCTCTTGTTAATCCTTTTCTTTTTATTATACTTGAGCTCTTTAGTTCCGATGTATAAATCTGTCAAGCTAAGGCATTTAATGGCATACTTTAAAAAAAAAAAAATCTGTGAACAAGCATCTTTAACCTTTCAAGAAAATTGCATTCAAATCCATCAGAACTTGTTTGCGTTAAATTGCTATTATAAACTAAGATATAGACAGACAGAAAAAAAAAATGCCAGCAACAAATAAGTAAACAAGTAAAATAATCAGGCATTATAACAAGTTCTACGAGCATCAACAAGAACAACAACAAAAAGTAATTCTACTTGTATCTTCACGAGTAGTGGTAGTGGTAGTAGTTGTGGGGTTAATGTTAATTGTTAACAGCAGCAGCAGTAGTAATAGTAGTAGAAGAAGCAAAAGCAGGAGTAGCAGCAGCACAAGTAGCAGAAACAATAGCAGCAACAGCAGCAATAGTACCAGCAGCAGCTGTATAAGAAGTATTAGTATTAATAGCTGTACGAGCAACAACATTAGTCGCAGCAGCAGCTCCAACAGTAGGTGCAATAGCAGCACCAGTAGCTGTTGAGGTAGAAGTCGTAGCAGCAGCTGGCTCATTTAACAAAATCATTAGGTTATTCGATTAATGAAACTATATTTTTATTTTTAGAATTTTATTTTTATTTAATTTGATGTGTTATTTTTATTAAATGTTAAATATTGACGTCCTAATGTTTTAAATCGATTTAAAGTTTTTCAATCGGCATACAAGGCTGGCCAGACCAGAGGCACTGTCTACCGTATACTACCCTACACAACACTAACCACGCCTATCTTCCAAGTCTCCCCACACTCTCACAGCAACTACACATGCCGTCTGGTCGCCTACGCAAGTTTTATATTAATTTTTTTGTATTACTATTATTATTATTACTATTATTATTATTATTTTATTGAATTATTTGTATTTATTTTATTCATTATTAATTTTATTTGCATAATTGTGATTATTTGTTTTGTTATAGCCTACCCTAATTTTATATAATAATAATAATAATTATTATTATTATTATTATTACTATCATTATTATATGTTATATTGTAGCAACAGTATTTGGAACTACAGCAGAAGTAACTGTAGTAGCTACATCGGCAGTTTCAGCAGCAGTTGTAGCAGTTGAAACAGCATCAGTAGTAGTAGCGCAGCGGCAGCAGCAGCAGCAGCTAAGGTCGATGTTAATGGAAGCATAATTAATGTTAGCAGACGTTATGACAGTAATAGATTGTTAGTGTAGTAAAAGTAGCTGTTGCTGTTAAAATTGATGTTGTAGTTATAGCAATAAGTTAATTGTCATGGCCAAATATGTTGCTGGTTTGGTTGTGTTGTTGGCTGCTGCTTAGTACATGTATTGTTTCATTAATTCGTATTTCATCTGTTCACGAATACAAAATATTTAACGTTCATATTGATGGGAATACTAAAACAAAGAAAGTATAACACAGCTAAAATGTCAACGTGCAATTAAAGCCACAAAATCTGCATTAAGAATTAAAATAACTTTAAAAAATAGTATTATGTGAACGTAATCAAGCACTCCCTCGACACAATTTTCTTCGTTCGTATACTATTCCGTAAACGTAAGATTTAACAATTTTACTCAATAAAAAACAAAAAAAAAAGCCAACCATGTAAACAATTGAATTGAACAATTCACCATTTAAAAAACGTTTAAATTTTGACAAGGCGTCAAAAGCAAAGCTTTATGCTTTTTTGGAAATTCTTGAATCGCTACATACATGTCAATTGTTGAAAATGTTCATATTCAGTACGGATTCGGTGTCTTTAATCTTTAAAGCAAGCCACCAGTAACGTAGAAATAAATAATACACACTAACTAGTAACATGTTATTGGCACGTTGAATTGTTCAATTCTGAACAGCCTGAAATTGCATATAAATGTAAAACAAACAATTTTATTTCATGCTATGCGGTGAATGAGTGGAGAATACAAGTGAATGATAACCCGACCTAGAGTGAAATGATAACGTTTGGTCATTTCACTCTTGGTTATACAGAACTACTTTTAACTTTGTATGTTCATTTTTTGAAAGTATTTGAATACCCAAATCGTCAGTGTAAACACTGGCCTTTTTAAACAACAAAAAACGCACAGTAAAATTCAATACAAATATAATTAAGCGACAAGGACGCAGTAAGAGTGGCACTATTTTCCCACCACAACAGTGATCGACAATTTTGGAATATTTATGACGTCATAATACATAAAAACTTGACGCTCCAGCATATCTCGCTCATTTTATTATTTTTTGTTAAAAAGCATGAAATACAAAGAAAATTTGTTTAATACAGTGTAAGATCCTATTTTACTTCATTCGTGGTCATCAAAACTATATATTTTCACTTGTGGCTGCTCCACTCGTGAAAATATTGTTTCTATGACCACTCATGAAATAAAATAAGATCTTACACTGCATTAAACAAATATTCTCTATATCACAACTTTTGAATATCATAAATGCTGAAGTTGTAATAATTAACACGTCGAACGTATGATAGAACAAATATCTAAAGTAGTAAACACACATTTTTAGCAATGATAAATTTTGCTATACTTTTGTTTCAATTCCTTTCCGTATTTGCAATCCCATATTCTCATGTTACAAAAATGTTAAGAACATGTTCAATATGTAATGTCACTAGTCTAGAGTTGTCTTTTTCTTTGAACTATCGATCATGTGTTGTTCTTACATTTTCGAGGTGTACAAATTAACTGTCGGATTTCCTATTAGGCTTCGATCATGTGTTGTCCTTCAAGTGACAGTGTTCGATCACTTGTTGTTCTTCCAACTTTTTGGTCGAGACTCAGTTGTGTTTCTCTTTTAGGGTATTTCTGCAAAAAAGAATATAGATGAACACGAATTTCGACCATCATCATCATCATCATCAACATCTTCATCATCAGCAGCATCCTCCTCCTCATCAGCAGCAGCAGCACCAATGCCGCCACTAGCACGTGCTACAAGATGAAGCCGTGCTTAATTATTAAACATTCACTTGATTATCAAATATTGTACCAACTTTAAATAGTGGACGCAATTGCATGGCATCGCATTCTTACAACTGTTTATAAACTTTACAAATTATTGACAAATGATCAATAGTTTTCTACAGGTAGTCTTCACATTAATTAAACAAATGAAGCTATATTAAATGTGAATTCTTAAAAATTAAAAAAAAATTACCTTTTTGTCGCCGGCATCGTCCGCTGGTTGTCGGCATCTCCTGTTGTTGTCGGCATCGTCCGCTGGTTGTTGTCAGCTTTGTCCGCTGGTTGTCGCCTTCATCGTATGATGTTTGTCGCCGGCATCGTCCGCTGGTTGTCGCCGACATGGTCCGCCAGTTGACGCCAACATGGGCCGCTGGCTGTCGCCGACATCGTCCGCTGGTTGACGCCGACATGGTCCGCCAGTTGACGCCAACATGGGCCGCTGGTTGTCGCCAACATCGTCCGCTAGTTGTCGCCTGAATCGTCCAGTTTGTCGTCGGCAACGTCTTCTGTTTGTGGTCGGCATCAGGGTCTGGTTGTTAGTCTGCATTGAAAGCCCTTGTCATAATCATCACTACAGTCGGTAAAATGCAAACGAGAATCGTTATAAACATGGACGAATAGATACAGGTAAATTAGATGACTTAAATACCGACAATTACAGCCAGTTTATAAATCGAAAATCACGATTCCCCTTAAGTTTCTGTAAATGCATTATCCTCTCATTAGCAATATTACCTAAACATTAAAAAGACACAATAAAGGCACAATAATAATTCCCCTCAAGTTTCTGTAAATGGATTATTATCTCATTAGCAACCAAACATAAATTAATAAACATAAATAATGTTAATAAATTATTAACATTACAATATCATACTTAAACATTAAAAAGGCACAATAACGGTGTTCCGTAAGGGCCTCTCGTTGTTTCGCAATATCGACGTTTGGATTACAAGCGCGAGGACGCGAAAACACATACGACAGAGTGAAATCACGAGAAGCCCTAACAGAACACCGTACACTATGACCAACAAAATAATTATTTTTTTTCGACGCAACGATTTTATTCAACTTTTAAACTTTCGAATAGTCGAACCAAGTCGTGGTCTGCTTTTTGTCTGCATCATGGTTTGTTTGTTGGCTGCATATGGTATGTTTATTGTCTTTATCTGGTCTGTTTTTCTTTGTCTGCATCATGGTTTGTTTGTTTGTTTTCTGCATAGTGGTATGTTTGTTGTCTGCATTCGGGTCTGTTTGTTGTCTGCATCATGGTTTGTTGGTTGTCTGCATCGTGGTATGTTTGATGTCTTTTTCTGGTTTGTTTTTTGTCTTCATATGGTCTGTTGTCAGCGTCAAGGTCTGTTTGTTGTCAGCATCGTGGTATGTTTGTTGTCTTCATCGATGCCTGGCCGTTGTCTTCATCATGGTTTTTTTGGTGTCAGCGTCGTGGTCTGTTTGTTGTCTGCATCGTGGGCTATTTGTTGTAGGCATCTGAGTCTAATTGTTGTCAGCATCGTGGTCTGTTTTTGTCAGCATCGTGGTCCGTTTGGTGTCAGCAATGTGGTCAGTTTGTTGTCAGCTTTGTGGTCTGTTTGGTGTCAGCAATGTGGTCTGTTTGTTGTCTTCATCGTGGTCTGTTTGTTGTCTGCATCATGGTTTGTTTGTTGTTGCTGCATATGGTCTGTTTGTTTTCTTCATCTTTTTTTTATCTGGTATGTTTGTTGTCAGCATCGTGGTCTGTTTGTTGTCTGCATCGTGGTCTGTTTATTGTCAGCATCCTGGTTTGTTTGTTGTCAGCATCGTGGTGTGTTTGTTATCTGCATCGTGGTCTGTTTGTTGTCTGCATCTTTGTCTCTTTGTTGTCTGCATCGTGTTATCTTTATCTGGTCTGTTTTTTGTCTTCATATGGTCTGTTTGTTGTCAGCATCGTGGCCTGTTTATTGTCTTCATTGTTGTCTGGTTGTTGTCTTCATCATGGTTTGTTTGTTGACAGCGTCATGGTCTGTTTGTTGTCTGCATCGTGATCGTTTTGATGTCAGCAATGTGGTCTGTTTATTGTCTGCATCGTGATCTGTTTGTTGTCTGCATCGTTGACTGTTTGTTGTCTGCATCGTGGTCTGTTTTTGCCTTCATCGTGGTCTGTTTTTTGCCTTCATCGTGGTCTGATTGTTGTCTTCATCGTGGTCTGTTTGTTGTCTGCATCATAGTCAGTTTGTTGTCTGCATCGTGGTCTGTTTGTTGATTGCAACGTGGTCTGTTTGTTGTCTGCATCGTAATATGTTTGTTGTCTGCATCATGGTCTGTTTGTTGTCTGCATCGTTGTCTGTTTGTTGTCTGCATCGTGGTCTGTTTGTTGTCTGCATCGTGGTCTGTTTGTTGTCTGCATCGTTGTCTGTTTGTTGTCTGCATCGTAATATGTTTGTTGTCTGCATCGTTGTCTGTTTGTTGTCTGCATCGTAATATGTTTGTTGTCAGCATCGTAGTCTGTTTGTTGTCTGTTTGTTGTTAGCATCATGGTCTGTTTGTTGTCTGCATCGTTGTCTGTTTGTTGCCTGCATCGTAATCTTTTTGATGTCAGCGGGTCTGTTTGTTGTCAGCATCGTGGTCTGTATGGTGTCTGCATAATGGTATGTTTGTTGTCTGCATCGTGGTCTAGTTGTTGTTTGCTGCTCTAGACTGCTACATTGGCTAATTTATTGCTGAAATTATTTGCGATTGAAAACGAAAATTGGAAACGAAAATATTTTATGACATAAGAACTACTTCTTCTAAATGAAAATATGCTTTTGTTTTTATTACCACAACACTTGTGGTGTCCTAATCACAACTACAGTACTTCCATTGCGAATGTATTGATTGTTACTGTCATCCGTTTTATTAGAATTAAAAGAATTACAGAAATTTCTCATCACTAAAGTTACACTTCCGTATATCAAGGATTTTATTACATTACCACGTGTCTAAACGGGAAAATTGAATTTAACATAAAACAAACTCATTACCGTCCATGCTGGTCAAATCGCTTCGTCTGCGTTGTGATGTTGTTGTCATCTATTGGTTTCCTGCGCATTGTCGTCATGGAGGCAAGATCTTCGTTTGCATCCAGCTCGGTTTGTCGTCTGCATCGTCTGAAATAAGGTATCGTGGTCTGGTTGTTGTCTGCCTCTTGGTCTGTTTGTTATCTTCATCGAATCGTGGTCTGATTGTTGTCAGCATCATGGTATGTTTGTTGTCAGCATCAAGGTCTGTTTGTTGTCAGTATCTTTGTCTGTTTGTTGTCTGCATCGTGGTCTGTTTGTTGTCTGCATCGTGGTCTGTTTGTTGTCTGCATCGTGGTCTGTTTGTTGTCTGCATCGTGGTCTGTTTGTTGTCTGCATCGTGGTCTGTTTGTTGTTTGTATCGTGGTCTGTTTGTTGTATGTATCGTAGTCTGTTTGTTGTCTGCGTCGTGATCTGTTTGTTGTCTGCATCGTGGTCTGTTTGTTGTCTGTATCGTAGTCTGTTTGTCGTCTGCGTCGTGATCTGTTTGTTGTCTGCATCGTGGTCTGTGTGTTGTCTGCATCGTGGTCTGTATGTTGCCTGCATCGTGATCTGTTTGTTGTCTGCATCGTGGTCTGTTTGTTGTCTGCATCGTGGTCTGTTTGTTGTTTGCGTCGTGATCTGTTTGTTGTCTGCATCGTGGTCTGTTTGTTGTCTGCATCGTGGTCTGTATGTTGTCTGCATCGTGGTCTGTGTGTTGTCTGCATCATGGACTGGCTGTTGTCTGCATCGTGGTCTGTATGTTGTCTGCATCGTGGTCTTTGTGTTGTCTGCATCGTGGCCTGTATGTTGCCTGCATCGTGATCTGTTTGTTGTCTGCATCGTGGTCTGTATGTTGTCTGCATCGTTGTCTGTATGTTGTCTGCATCGTGGTCTGTATGTTGTCTGCATCGTGGTCTGTTTGTTGTCTACATCGTGGTCTAGTTGTTGTCTGTTGATAAACACTGCTACATAGGCTAATTTATTGCTGAAATTATTTGCAATTGGAACACATTTTAAACGAAAATATTGTATGACATTTAGATAGATTTCTGCAATACAAAAACAATATGCTTCTGTTTTTATTGCCACCATAACAGTACTTTCATTGCAAGTGTATTGATTTTTACTGCCATTCATTTGTTTTATTAAATTTGAAATTTCTGAAATTTTTAAAATCACTGAAATTTCTCATCTTTACAGTTACTATTCCGCAAAACAAGTATTTCAATATATAACCTCGTGATTAAAATGGTGATTACAGTTTAACATAAAACAAACTTTTTACCGATCATGCTAGTCAAATCTCTTGTTTTCCGTTGCCATGTTGTTGTCATCCATTGGTTTCCTGCGCATTGTCGTCATTGAGGCATGTTCATCATCTTCATTCAGCTCGGTTTGTCGTCTGCATCGTTTGAAAGAAGACATCGTGGTCTGTTTCTTACCTGCATAATCTGAAAGAAGGCCGTATTTCAAACTATTCAGTTGCTAAAAGAAAAAAGAAATCGCATAATGGACTATTTTGAAAATAGAGGCAAGCATCTTTTAAATGGGGCGATAATTGAAACATCGGAATCCTATACTTTGGGATCCTATAAAGTTGTAATTTACTGCTTTCTAACATAAAAATAAAACTTAGCTCGTGGTTCGTTGTCATTCATTGTCGACTGAATTTGGCTTCTGGTTGTCGCCTGCCTCAAACTCCGATTGTAGTCTGCATTTTGCCCGGAATGTCGTCTGCATCGTGCCCGGAATGTCGTCTGCATTGTGCTAAGATGTCGTCTGCACAGAGCTCTTGTTGACTTAAGCATCGCCTAAAAATTATTATCAACAGTTTAAGAATTGAACTTAGCTCGTGTTATCGTCGCCATCCACTGTCGTCTGCACAAAGATCTAGTTGTCGTCCGCATGGAGAAAACGACACTTCTGCAGCATATCAATCACTTGAAAAATACGTCTTGTAACACGCTGAAATAATAAAAATAAAAATTATTTTATATTGTTATTGCATGTCACATTTTTGTTTTATGTGACATTGTGTTCCTTGATATAGAACATTAATTTACAGTTTATTATTATTACTTGTATTGTATTATTATAATTAACGCAAACGGCAACTGAAACTTTGGACGCAAGTATTTTAAAGGTTTTGTCAACCCCAATGTTTAGATCATCAAAAAAGAGTGGTATTTATTCCTTTGAACTCCAAGGTCATGTCCCTGACAAACCGGACGGCAGAACGGGGGTGCCCTTTCCATCTTGGCGCCTGGTTTGACCGGGCCTTGGATTGAGAATTCACAGAAACAAACACTCCTCTTTTCGGACTTTTAAATTAATTAATATAGTTCTAATAAAAAAATAATAAGAAAATGTCACCATTTCTAGTTAAAATTTCTTAAACATTTTCCGGAAATAATGTTTTTTTAATTGAGTAGCAGTGACTGTAATACAAACCTAGGCTTGCAAATTACGTAAATACGTGATGCCGTTATGACTTATCTGTTCCTGGTTTCCAATAGCAACCAGTCTCTTTCCCGCAATCGTTTGGAAACAGAAGCAGCGTCGAAGCGAGAAATGCGTTTGCACGAGATCGATGAAACTTGTCAATTTCGCGGCCCGGATCCGGAAGAAAGCGTCTATAGTCGACCGACGAACGCTGTATTTTTGCATCACAACATATAAATGTGGAGGTTTGAAACAAGCAATAATTTCTGCATTAAAAAAGAACTGAAATTTTTATCAGGAGTATTCAACTAAAATTATTATTTTGTCTTGTGCCAAAAAAAATAAATATTGTACTGCCCTATGACAAGCAGAAATGTATATTGTATAGCAAACAAAAGCAAACTGCATCGAGTTCCGGCTGTCCACTACACCGTATACAGATCGTCTAAATCGAAGTGTGTTGTCGCGGCAACGGGGTGTAATTGTCCTCGGCAACAGGGCGTAATTGTCCTCGGAAACGTTGTGTTGTTGTTGTCAACGGGGTGTTGTTGTCCTCGGCAACGTGGTGTGGTTGTCCTCGGCAACGGTGTGTTGTTGTCCTCGGCAACGGTGTGTTGTTGTCCTCGGCAACGGGGTGTTGTTGTCCTCGGCAACGGGGTGTTGTTGTCCTCTGCAACGTGGTGTGGTCGTCCTCGGCAACGGTGTGTGATTGCCGTCTGTAACGGGATGTGATTGTCCTCGGCAACGAGGTGTGGTTGTCCTCGGCTACGAGGTGTGATTGTCGTCGGAAACAGGGTGTGTGGTCGTCGGCAACAACCGGGTGTGGTTGTCG
Source organism: Congeria kusceri (assembly GCA_027627225.1). NCBI lineage: Eukaryota > Metazoa > Mollusca > Bivalvia > Myida > Dreissenidae > Congeria > Congeria kusceri. The sequence continues at coordinate 3,571,104 of CM051034.1, read as the reverse complement.
GTTGCAACAAAGGGGTGTGGTTGTCATGGCCAACGGGTTAAGGTTGTCGTCGGCAACAACGGGGTGTGGTTGTCATGACCAATGGGGTAAGGTTGTCCTCGGCAATGGGGTATTGTTGTCGTCGGTTGTCGTGGGTTTTGTTGGCAACGGGGTGTTGTTGTTGGGAACGGGGTGTTGTTTCTGTTAGCAACGGGGCGTTCATGTTGTTAGCAAGCGGGTATGTGGTTGTCCTTGGTAACGGGGTGTAATTGTCGTCGGCAACAGGGTGTCGTTGTCCTCGGTAACAATGTATGGTTATCCTCGGCAACGAGATGTTGTTGTCCTCGGCAACTGGGTGCTGTTGTCCTCGGCAACGGGGTGTGGTTTTCCTCGGTAACGGGATCTGGTTGTCTTGGTGTGCATTGGGGTCGGGTTGTCGTCTGAAACAAGTTGATGTGCGTCCCTATGAAGAATAATAATAGATTAGTGTTTACAAAAATGTTTTAATGTTTTAACCTTAAAGAATTACTGACGATTGTAACTGGATTATTTAATTCAGACAATAATGCATAAGGTTTTTTTTTCTTCCTCCAAAACAAAGTAACATTGTATTACCGTACGAATAGCAGGAAAATATATTGTACACTACACAACTTATGATCCAAATTTACGGAATTTGTTCTTACGTTCTATTGTATTGTTGTTGTCCTATTGTACTGAACTGGTCGATTGCGCATGCGTCATTGTATGTAGTCTTCATCGAGTTCCGGCCGTCAAGTGAAATGAACAAAATTCGTCTAAATCGAAGTTTGTTCGTGCTGTGGTTGTCCTTGGCAACAGGGTGCAGTTGTCCTCGGCAACGTGGTGTGGTTGTCCTTGGCAACGGCGTGTGGTTATCCTTGGAAACAGGGTTTGGTTGTCTTCGGCAACCTGGTGGTGTTGTCCTCTGCAACAGGGTGTGTTTGTCTCGGCAATGCGGTGTAGTTGTCGTCGGCAACGGGGTGTGGTTGATGACGAGAACGGGGTGTAGTTGTCGTCGGCAACAGGGTGTGCTCTTCTTCGGCAACGGGGTGTGGTTGTCTTCGGCAACGGGGTGCGATTGTCTTCGGCAACGGGGTGGGATTGTCTTTGGCAATGGGGTGTGGTTGTCGAAGCAACGCGGTGTGGTTGTCCTAGGCAACGGGTTGTTGTTGCTGGTAACGGGGTGTTGCTGTCCTCGGTAACGCGGAGTTGTTGTTGTTGACAAAGGGATGTGGTTGTCCTTGGAAACGGGTTGTTATTGTCCTCGGCATGTTGTTGTTGGCAACGGGATGTTGTTGTTGGCAAACGGGTGTTGTTTTTGTTGGCAACGGGGTTTGTTGTCCTCTTCAACGTGGGTATGTCTTCGGTAACGGGGCGTTGGTGTTGGCAACGGCGTGTTGTTGTTACCAACGGAAGGATGTTGCCCTAGGCAACGGGTGTCGTTGTTGGCAACGGGTGTTGTTGTTGTTGGCAACGGGTTTTGTCGTCGGCAACGGGGTGTGGTTTTCCTCTGCAACGGGGTGTGGTTTTCCTCTGCAACGGGGTGTGGTTGTTGTTGGCAATGCGGTGTGGTTCATGCTGGTAATGGGGAGTGGTTGTTGTTGGCAACGGGATATGGTTGTACTCGGCAACGGGATGTTGTTGTTGGCAAAGGGGTGAAGTTGTTGTTGGCGACGGGGTGTGTTGTTGTTGGCAATGGGGTGTGTTGTTGTTGGCAAGGGGGTGTGGTTGACCTAGGCAAAGGGGCGTTGTTGTGTGCTGCTAAAGACTGCTACAATGGCTACTAAAATTATAATAAACAAAACATGATAATTGCCAAGTGTTACCAATCACGGTTACAATACTTCCATTGTTGGAGTTTTGACCGTTACTGCCACGCAGTATCAATAAATGTATGGCGAAATATATCAACATTAAAACAACATAATAAAAAGTTACTGAATATAGAACTATGATAATTCTCTGTATTATATTTAAGCGTATAACGCATATAAAAACAAAAGTAAATAAAATAGCTCTATACGATTATTCAAAATCAAACTTTTTTTTACAGCCCATGCCCGTCGAATCAGTTGGTTTTCGACGTCATGTTGTCCTCCATTGGTTTCCTGCGCATGCGTCATGGGAGCAAAATTGCCGTCTGCATCCAGCTCGGTTTTGCGTGTGAATCATCTGAAAGTAGTCCGATCGTTTATCGTCTCTGCTAAAGAGGCATTTACAATAACAAACTCTGGTTTAAATAGTTTTTTTCTTGAAAATTGAAATTGCCATGCCTCTCTGAGTTATTGAAACCGAATTACTTGAAAGTGGAATTTTTAGCAGTTTAGACAGCACGTGTTTTTATCAAATCGCAAATAAATTGTGTGATTAATGTGTGGCTAAAATCCAGTAAAATACACAGTCCTATACGTAACATATGTTAAGGATCTTGTTACTGCTTTAGAACACAAAATAACACTTAGCTCAGGTTATTGTCTCATTCACTGTCGACTGACTCCATTTCGAACATCATATGCATCGAACTCTGTGTGCCAACCGCCTCGGACTCTGTTGCATCGAGCACAGACTATCACCTGCTAAAGTCTGAAAATTTTCATCAACAGAATAAAAATAACACTTAGCTCGTGCCATCGCCGCCCCTATTGTCGCTGGTCGCATGGCTTTCGTGTTGTCCCAAGCATCGTTAGAATAGAAGTCGAAGAGACTTTAACAGCATAGCAGTCACTTCGGTCACCGCATCTGAAATACAAAGCAGAAATACATAGACAAATCAATAAAACACTTTGTATCAAATTATTGCGGATACGTAAACCCTAACCCTTATGATACATGCAACTATGATAAAACAATATTATATATATATATATATAGTAGTAGTATCATCACTATTATTATTAACATAAATGACAACTAAAACTTTGGCATTTTGAGCTTTTCTATATTTATTCTATCCGATTTTATGATCATCAGAAAAGACTCGTATTTATTCCTTTGAACTGCCAGGTCATGACCTTGACAAGCCAGACGACAGGTTGGGGGCGCCCTTTCCATCTTGTCGCTTGATTTGACAGGGCCTTGGTTTGTGAATTCAATGAAACAATTCTCTTCTTTTCCGACTTTTATAATTTTAATCTAAATAACCTAAATGTCTATGCATCAAGAGTCAAATTCTTATACACCCCAAACCCAAATTTTGAATTAAAGCGGCCATTTATGCACACAATTTCAAAAGGGTATATTTAACGTAATAATGGTTTAGACGCTTAAGAAGAGTTCGCACTTTCTGGTTAAAAGATAAACATTAAAGAACAGATCCTTGATAAATCATTTTTTATTAACTGGAGAAAGTTTTTGCCTTACAGCAAATCTAGACTTGCAAATTTAGTGAATACGTGATTTCATTATGACTTATCTGTTGCTGGTATCCAAAAGCAACCGGCCTCGTTTCCGCATTCGTTTGGAATCAGAAGCGAGGAGTGCGTCTGCACGAGATCGATGAAACCTTTTAACTTGGCGGCCCAAAGCCTGGAACCAAAAAAAAAGCGTCTATAAGAGACAGATACTAATTGGCGTCTTTAAATCACGTGACATATAAAATGTGGCGGCTAGAACAAGACATGTGTATGTTTTTAAAATAAAATGTATCTATGCTACCAAAACATGATGACATAAAACAGTATCATGTTTCAAAAGCAGTTTAACTGTACAAAGTTGTGTAAATACGTGTAGCATGTGTTTCAAGATTTCGTAAATTCAAACTAGAATTGCAAGTGCAAATTATACACGATAAAATCTCACTAGGCTGAAATTGTATATAAAATAGAAATAAATCACTCAATTAATTACAATCTTAAATCTTAAATTTTAACTTTAATCGAATCAACATATTCGAAGACTCATTTACACAAATTGAAAATATAAACAGTATTAGACTTACATTTACATGATAGCCATAATAACCACATGTGTGGAGTGCTTAGCTGAAGTTGTCCGCTTTTTCCGATTGTATGCCATCCATCTTGCTCGGGAACAACGAGCAACTGATGCGTTCGCGCCTTTTCAATGTATTCATGCGCAGTTCACATCTCCGAATCACAATCGACGTCTCAATATTCCGAACCCAATCAAAACCGTCGATGCAAGTTAGAAGGAAACAAGATGCGCGAAAAATAAACGCTCATCAAAATCCACGTGGAAACGGCCCGAGTGGAACTGTTCTACCGAAATAGTAAACACAAATCGAATTACCAGGGGCGTAACTAGGCATACTTCTTTTCGCACGTAAAGCTTACAGAGCAATAAGAAGAGCAAATACCGCGAAAAAACAACAACATTAGAAACCTTGCCACCATAACGACACATAGTATCATTTATCTTGAATAAATATATTTTTTAGATTTACATTATTTTATCAAATGCTTATACAGTTTAGAATACTTACTAATTTTACTGCGAGTATAGTCACATTCGGTCTAGCTACGCACTGATTACAATTGTGTCACCGTCTGCTTGCATGTGTTTTACATGTTACAGCTTTGGCAAACGAAACGGACCAATCGGAAATGATGAAGATGTAAACATAACAAAACAATGAGGACGACTGATAATATTTTGCATTGTGATAATCAGGGCCCGTATTCCAGAGACATCCTAACTAAAATCGTATCCGTAACCTTAAAATCTTAACTTTTTATTTCATATTTAAATGGCTTTGTGGTAATTGTTTATTAATTATTAACTTATTATTAACTGCAGTCAATTCAGGTAAGTAAAAATATTTTAAGTTTAACTTATGATGTTTCTAGAATACGGACCCTGATAATAAGTAAAGTAAAGAAATAGATTGAAAAAAAGTGCTAAAATTAAAAACAAAACGTTGAAATTAACTTTGGTGCAATAATTTTATACTCTCCTGATTCATATATTAGGCCTAAACATTAATTTTGTTGCTGTTTTTCTTATTTATTTAGGAAATAAATTTCGATTTTGAGTTGCCTATCTGTAAATAAACAACGATTTTGAGTTCTGATGCGTATATAAACCACGAGGGCGTTAGCAAGAGTAGTCAAATAATCGCGCATCAGGAAAAAAACTCGTTGTTTATTTACATATAAACAACGATAAAGCTACAATTATTTCGATTATGACCAGAAAACATATTCTGAAATAACAATGCGAACTGTATATTAAAGTTTCAGAACTACTTTTTCTAGTTGTTAATTGCGCGGGAACATGCTCTGAACACCGTAGAATGTAGTTGCAAAGTTCATATGTCACATCATGTTAACATGGAAATAATTTCTCCCATATCATGATTAACACGATATTATTATTGTACGGTTTTTGTTCTGATGGGCGGTTGTTGAGAACCGAGAGCGTGTGTAGATTCATTTTGATCATAATTTCAAAGCGTTGTTTATTAGCACAAAAAAAACAACACGATCTAACTCGAAAATTATTTCTTTAATCGACGACTTTCATTATGTATGAATATGTTTCGATTGTCATATATCTGATTCAGTATCATGCAATATAACCGTACAGTAAAAAAAAAACTCGAGTATTTTTTCCTTTAAAATGTATGACGATGTATACGACAAATTTCTTCTATCGTTAGTGCAAATGCTAAGAACAGTACCTTTAAGAAAGAAATTATTTTGTCAGTTTCAATTATAGAAGAGCGCTCCTGTCAGTCAAAATGGCCGGAAGTTGGAAGATAGATATTTACATGTAGTGTACCAATACTTTCAGTCATAATGAGTATGTACATTTTTGTTCTTAAAATAATCTAAGTATTGTGAAAATGTCAATGTCAGTTTTGTAGAATAAACAAAACTATAAAGAGCAAAAGTGAAATTTATTCAATTTTAAGAAAATATTCATGAATATGTGCACTAAGTAATCCTCACGAATAAAGATCGTGCACTAAGTAATCCTCACGAATAACGATCGTGCACTAAGTAATCCTCACGAATAAAGATCGTACACTCAGTAATCCTCACCAATAACGATCGTACACTCAGTAATCCTCACGAATAAAGATCGTACACTCAGTAATCATCACGAATAAAGATCGTACACTCAGTAATCCTCACGAATAACGATCGTGCACTAAGTAATTCTCACGAATAAAGATCGTACACTCAGTAATCCTCACGAATAAAGATCGTACACTCAGTAATCCTCACCAATAAAGATCGTACACTCAGTAATCCTCACCAATAACGATCGTACACTCAGTAATCCTCACGAATAAAGATCGTGCACTAAGTAATCCTCACGAATAACGATCGTGCACTAAGTAATCCTCACGAATAAAGATCGTACACTCAGTAATCCTCACCAATAACGATCGTGCACTAAGTAATCCTCACGAATAAAGATCGTACACTCAGTAATCCTCACGAATAACGATCGTACACTCAGTAATCCTCACGAATAACGATCGTACACTCAGTAATCCTCACCAATAAAGATCGTACACTCAGTAATCCTCACCAATAAAGATCGTACACTCAGTAATCCTCACGAATAACGATCGTACACTCAGTAATCCTCACCAATAAAGATCGTACACTCAGTAATCCTCACGAATAACGATCGTACACTCAGTAATCCTCACGAATGTTGGACAATTTTCATTGCTGATTGGTCGGTAACTCTGAAGGTAGGTAACTCTGTAGGTAGGTAACTCTGAAGGTTTATTTTTTACTTTGTTTATATAAAAAAGTCAAAGATTTTCTACAACCTTACGTATGTTTTACGATATTTGTGTCTGGCGCATAGAAAAAACAACAACAAAAAATAATTTCTTAGTCCTTATTGTTAATATGATATTAAATCATACGATCCCAGAACTGCGTAGTAACAATAGTAATATCAGAATAACATCGTAATAAAGTGCGTGTTTCTAAAAAAAGAGACGTGTTGCCAGGCTAGCATTTGACATATGAAAATTATGTGACCAAGCCCCTCTAGTTTCGCTACCAATATCGGAGTCTTCGAGGCTGCATTTCATTAACAAAAAATTATTCGGTTCTGTCAAGGAAGACAATTTTAGTTGCTGGCAACCAGATCAGAAGATACTTTAATGTAAGTTGCTTAAATCAGCAGCAGAATATTCGCGGTTTCTTCACAACACCAGGATAGAAAGACAAAACAAGAGGGCCCTGATGGCCCTAGGACGCTCACCTGACACCTTGTCACCCAATTGGAATTTGCATCCCCGATACGTTGCTTATTTTTATCCCAGGGGCATAATATGAACAATCTTGAACAAACCTATGGGCCTTGCGGTTTCAGATAAAGATTTTAAAGTAACTTTGCTATTTAAGTCTATAAAAAGCATGTGACTCCTCAGGGTGTGGCCGGATTTGACCCCATGGGCATAATTTGAACAATCTTTGTAGAGGACCACCATGCAATGTTACGTACCAAATATAGGAAAGCGGTGGGCCTTGCAGTTTCAGAGTAGACGATTTTGCAATTAAGAACTATATAAACCATGTCACCTCCGGGTCGTGACCAGATTTGACCCCATGGGCAAAATAGGAACAATATTTGAAGAGGACCACTATACGGATGTTACATACCAAATATGCAACCTCTAGGCCTTGCGGTTTCAGAGGAGAAGTCATTTTGTTATATATTCTATACAAACCATGTGACTCCCGGGGCGTGGCCAGTTTTGACAGAGGACCACTATAGGATGTTACATACCAAATATGAAACCTCGGGGCCGAGCGGTTTCAGAGCAGAAGATGTTTAAGCTCTGGTGATCTACATATGCAGCGGACCGTAACGATTTAAACAATTTCGAAAGATGGTAACCTAATGATCAATTCTGTGAAGTTTGTTGAAAATCTGCCATGTGGTTTAGGTGGAGATGTTGTTTAAATGACAAGTTGACGACGCACGCGCGTACGCACGACGGACAACGGGCGATCACAAAAGCTCACCATGAGCACTTACATACATCACTGATTATTTCACGCAGATCGTGCACTCACAGTCGCTGAGAAGCGTGGTGCACATGTACCGGTATATTCGGAATCACTCGCATCCGGTTTGTAGCCTTCCGGTTTACGAACCAACTCGGACTTGTCCTCACCTGAAACAAGAAATGTGACACGGAGCAGACGTGCAGATGACGATACGGGTAGAAGACATTTCCGCGTGTCCGAAACGATTTATAGACCAGTCTATGTACAACAAGCGTATTCTCTGACGCGTAGGGTTCATGAGAAACATTGAACGGAAATGATATTTATAACACACGGACAATAGTTATGGGAACATTTTCACGATTCTCTGGCCAATCAGTATAAATAGTAACAAATAAAAACATGATATTGTCAATTTTGTTTTTCATGAACAAACAAATAATAATATAGTTCACTGACCCGTATATTCAATATCTCTCAGTCTGACAGGTGACACGGGCCCATACGATTGAAAACACGGTATAAGCTATCTATTAGTGAAATACTGCCTTTATGTTGACAGAAAAATACTTTCTAGAATCAGGAAATTATTGTGCTTTAAAAAGCAATACAAATTTGCGATTATTCGAATAGCGTTCAATCGAATATTCGAATTTTGCCATCCCTACTGTATACATTAAATATAACAGAAATGCGTCTGTAAATGCAAGCTGTTGTTTGACCTGCGATATTATGCACCTAATAATATTTCCCCCCAGGGTGGAGCGGCGGGCAATCCCAGAGGAATTTGACTAATTGTATTTTTCACATCTTATTCCCAACTCTAGAACCAAACATTTTTGTTTAAATCCGAACAAAGTCTATTATCGGAGGGTGTTTCATGTTTTGTACCACTTTTATAAAACCAACCGTTCGAAGTCACGCTCCCCCGATCTCAAGGCGGACACCGCATCCATTACACTATAGGCCTACTGAAACTTTATTTTTATTCCATTAGGAACCGATTTGTTTGCGAACATTGTTGTGAGTTTTATATCAATCATAAAAAAGCGAAACATATGTATCAGTATGCGTAAAAAGTATAAGTTCACTGGATTTGGTGTATCACTGACAGATGCGTTGTATGGCAATATACATTATTCTAGGTTTCCACTATAGTGCGATCTGTCACGAACGCCACGATTGGCCACTCGTAGCTGATCGTGATATTTCTCTGAGATTTCAGGCTTGGATACGACCTGATGCGAGTCCATACGTTTTGATACGATGTTTTGCGCTCTGTTGCGATCTGGTCACGATTTGTCAATTACATGTGTCACGATCTGCCCCGGTCTGATCTCCAATTTAGATATAATTAAATATGTTCCGTTAGGATTCCTTGGATCGAATCCACGATTGGGTTTCGATCTGAAACGATCATCGGTTCCCCAAATTACGACATTCTAGTACGTACAGATAAGTTGCGATACGCTTATCGCGAATCAACGCGCTCCGTTACGATAGGATACGATTGAGGTCGCGATGTCTTTCACGATCATTATCGATGGTGATCACGATTTGAGCTACGACTGGGCCGAAGGATATAAATACAGCCCGAATGATTATTGACTTCATGTTTTATTCAGATCGCAACACATCTGAACAGATTTGGATGCACGATTAGATACGATTTGTCGCGCTTTGTTACGATGCAATAAGATCCGATACGATGATCCCGATGGACAATTGATCGCAGTTCATCGTGTTAATATCGTATAAAATTTCTGAAGCGTTCAAAGATTTTCTACGATAACACGATTGCCACGACTGACATCAAGATCTGATAGGATCACCACGATTGGTCCACGATTCAGACCACGATTTCAATCATGGCGCGAATCGTGACAGTGGGAACCTATCATTACTAATGGATATTAATATGATACCTTAGTGTGAGGTTATGAGAACCTATATTTTTGTGCGTAATTATTTTGATAGTTCGGATATCGTACATTGCAACTTTTTGTTTTCCAGTTATGAAATACATTTTTATAATATTATGAATGATAAACACTGAGGAATTTGTGCTTTGGTAGTTACTTCTTTAATGTTATGTTTTTGCGGTTCAATGTTTCGAAGACGACGAAGTCAACTTTGATCGTTATTTCCGATTTTCTGAAAAGACTGCCAAAAACGATTTTTTCCTGTAATTAAACATCAATTATTCAGTGCTTTTAAAATTTAAATTCAATTTGGTAAATCGTAAATTATAACAGGCAGTATGCAATATTGTTTTACAAACCACATCTATTAATAAAAATAATTAAATTTTACTTATAATAATCGAAATGTGTCGCGATTATATTAATAATTTGAAATATGTAGTAGTAATAAAAGAAACAAAAGAGCAATAAGTTTTTATTCACTACGTGTATGATGTATATTGACTTTAAATCAACATAAAACAATAACACGTATATTTAGCAATTATTGTTGATAGGCAACAAGATGGTTGCTTTTTTGCACTAGCGTCATTTCCAAAGGTTTAAAATCGTGTGTGTTGTTTGAAAAACGATCAAATACAATGCCATTATCACGCTATTTATTCACAACACTGGGGTCACAGATTACTGAAACACGGCAAACAGTCATTTGCACGTGATACGCCAGCACAATCAGGCAACGTAAACGTGTTAAACAACCAAGTGCCACTTACGCCAATAACAGAACCAGCCGATTCAACGATGCAACTAAACAAGAAGACACACGGATGTCACACAACACAGTGACACAACGACGCAACACAGAAGGGGCGACACTACGACTTACCACAACCAGGCGACACAACGACGTAACAGAACAGCCAAGAGAAACATCGAAGTACCGCAAAATGGCGACACAACGACGCGATAAAACCAGGCGAGACAACGACGTAAAACAACCAGGCGACACAACGACGTAACACAACCAGGCGAACCAACAGCGTAACACAACCAGGCGACACAACGACGTGACACAACCAGGCAAGTAACACAACCAGGCGACGTTACACAACCAGACGACACAACAACCTAACACAACCAGGCGACACAATGACGAAACACAACCAGGCGACACAGCGATGTGACACAACCAGGCGACACAACGGCGTAACACAACCAAGCGATAAAACGACGTCCAGGCGACGTAAAACAACCAGGCGACACAAAGACGTAACACAACCAAGCGACACGACGACGTAACGCAACCAGGCGAACCAAGGGCGTAACACAATCAGGAGACGTAACACAACCAGGCGCTGTAAAACAACCAGGTGACACAACATAAGGACGTAACACAAGCCAGCCGACACGATGGCGTAACACAACCAGACGAGCGACACAACTGCGTGACCCAACCAGAAGGCGTAACACAACCAGGCGACGTAAAACAAGCAGGCAATACAAAATAAAGACATAACACAAACCACCCGACACGACGGCGTGACACAACCAGGCGAGCGACACAATTGCGGAACACAACCAGGCGACGTTACACAACCAGGCGACGTAACACAACCAGGCGAGCGACACAACTGCGTAACACGACCAGACGGCGTAACATGACCAAACGGCGTAACACAACCAGGCGAGCGACACAACTGCGTAACACGACCAGACGGCGTAACACAACCAGGCGACGTAACACAAACCAGCCGACACAACGTTGTAACACAACCAGGCGAGCGACACAACGGCGTAACATAACCAGGCGACACAACGGTGTATCACAACCAGACGCCGTAAAATAACCAGGCGACACAACATAAGTGCGTTACACAAACCAGCCGACAGGATGGTGTAGCACAACCAGGAGAGCGACACACCGGCGTAACACAACCAGGCGACACAACGGCGTAACACAACCAGGCGACACAACGCCGTAACACAACCAGACTACACAACACAACGGCGAAACACGACCAGACGACGTAACAAATACAAGCGACACAACAGCGTAACGCAACACAATCCCATTATACACCACCAACGCACTAAGTAATCATCATTATCACAGATCAAACACTATGGGATAGTGACGATTTTTTTTCATAAATTGACCGTCATGACGAAAGATCGTACAGTATACATTAATCACAAATAAAGATCGTATGCTAAGTGATCATGGTGAAAAAGATCGTACATTAGCCGATCACCATGAATACAAATCGTACAGTAAGTGTCGTCATGAGTAAAGATCTAATAAATATCATGAACAAATATCAACATTTTATTACAAATTACAAGCAAACGCCATTCATAAAATGCAGACACCTACAATATTGTGGCAAGCCTGGATTCGAGGTCACAAACAAGTCGGGACCTCTCTTTTTTTTAATCACTGATAATTTCCGTTGATGGCATACTGCTAGCAGCTTTTTAATTATTTTTTAGAATACACATACTCAATATCCGACGAGCCTTCCAACTTTGCAACTTGGGGCGGCGACGGGGTGGGGGTGCACGTGGCTTCCAGATTAGACTTTTACTTTGCATTTCAATGAGTATAATATCGCATTTTAGACTATTCTAGGGACTCAGCGTAGGAATTAGTTTGGACGCAAATACTCAATGAATATCATATTATCACATTTATTTTATTGGTGTAATTTAATAATGATAAACATAAAATCCATTTATAAACTGGTACTTTACGATTTTATTGGCCTGACACTCAGGCCAAATAAAAACTGGTTAACTTCCGCTTACATCTCTAAAAAATCTAGGAGGGGAGGTAAAATAAACATATTTTTTCTTTAAATTTTTTTCTTGCGCGCATATTTTCCACACAGTTTAAGTATATTTGGCTGCATGTAAAATGTTTAAGCGATTCACAACAAAGAAACTGTACTTTAACTATAAATAAGGCCATAGAAAGAGAGATTTCTGGAGAGAAACTTATAATATAAGTGAAAACTGCTCTTTTTTCCCGAAAATCAGAAAAACTCAATGATTTATAGGCAAACAAACGTTTAGGGCCGCCGGAAAATATTAGAGGGTAAGCGGAAACCAACAACTATTTTACGCCTCATGAATATTCTGTTTATTCTCGTAATTTTCTTTAAGCTACTAATTCAAATAGGACACTTAGAGGCGATTGTTGATGTGTTGATTAAATATTTACTCCGTTACATTTGATATATACTGTAGTGCAGTGATCAGCACGCAATGTTTTGGGTTCGATTCCCACAACAGGCACTTTTAATTTGTTTAATGAATGTATTTCATTTATCAGTTTACTGACGTCGTGACACGGAATGTCACCATCAACCTCTATTCTGACACAGAAGAGATCTGCACCGATACTGCAAGCGAAACAGAGTCTTTGTGAATGCATTTTTACGTAGATAAAATGAATTAACTACTAAAAATAAAACAAACGAAAAAAGGAAAAAAGAGGTAAGGCCAGCTCAATAAAATCGCAAAAATACTCAAGACTTGTAAGATGCACATAATCATATTATATGATAAAATATGAAATATTCACAAAATGATAATACCATTCCATGAAATATCAACATAAGTTTGTAAGTTGCATACCACTGAGGGTTGAATTAATGTTGTTCGGGATGTTTATTTCCGAACGAAGGTTTATGAAATTTGAAATTAGCTGGCTGATTTGGTACTTTCACATTTAATGACAAATAACAGAATGGGACATAAATTATGTTTTCTTTAAATTCGAAGTTAGGATTTGAGTTATAGCTATTCTAAATAGAATTATGAATATCACTAGAGTTTTTTTAAATCCTATTTTACAATTGCTGACAAAGATGTTTTCTGTATATTGTATATAACACTTACCGTCTAGAAACAATGTCCTGATTTGTGAGATTTATGACACATGTCATGTTGATTGTCATGGATTAGGGACCAGCAGCATAGATGGTAATTTAATTGAATATGTGGAACAGCAACCGACTTTAAACAACATGGGAGGCGCGATTTTCTCATTTCCGAGAATGGTGGCGGAATTTATAAGGTTACAGTATACTAAATATTTCAGGTGTGCAATGCTATACTCTCTAAATAAATCAACACCATTTATTTGAAGACACAATTTTCTGTATAGTCACTTGCCATGACTTTATTTTTGAATATTTCTTTGTACGTGTGGTAGGAAAAACATTGTTGTGTACTAAAAATTCACTGTTTCGCTTGAAGGTTGGAGACTACATGACGAGACTTTGACAGTTGGCAGTATACCTTCAACTGGAGAGTATCCGGTAAAAAGATGGCCGTAAAACAGTGAACTTTGATTCGCGTCGAGTTCTTTCTTACATATCACATGACCTATCTTTTTTATTGTCTAAATCAATTCGGCTCGGAATGCTCTTTAAGAAAAGGTATGGTTATGAGGGTCTCTACGCGCAAAATGTTGAGTTTATTTTTTGTTGAATTTATTGCTTTTACATTGAATTTGTTAAGGAAATCTTTTAGTATATTGTGACCTAAACTGACTTTGGGTTAAAATAAAATATCGTCTGCAAGTGCAAAATATGGATGAGAAAGCAGATTTTTGGTCATTTCTGAGCAAAAGAGTAGAAAATATGTGCATTAAATGCATCAATTCAGATTGTTTGATCTGGAATGGTTGTATTTCAAATAGTTCCTTACCCTATTATGGCCGAATGAGGGCTAAATTGCCTTCGGACATAAAATCAGAGACATACTTGGTTCACCGTGTAGCGTTAATGTGCTACATGAAGTCAGAATTGAACGCCAGGGACTCTGTGAGCCACTTATGCAACAATAGCTTGTGTGTTAAGCCTGAACATGTAAACATAGAGCCCCATTCCACCAACATGGAACGGCGGACATGTTTACAGTTCGGACAGTGCAGCGGGCATGGAACTGAGCCAGCCTGCATATTTGGTAAAAACATGAATACAACAAGCTTTATCACTTCCTTTTATTCATAGAAATACACTTAAAATACATAAATGCATGTTTTTTTTCATTTTATATCTATTTCTATTGGGTATTTTTGCCTTTTTCAGGTAGAGGAACGCCTGATGCTGACGCGAGGGCCACTTGTTAGAGGTCTCTTATGCCAAAACAGGTAATAATAACAATTTATTATCAGGTACACAATCAACTAAGCATATTTATGATGCTTAAGGTGTGGAAGACTGTCATAATCAGGTTTGGGGTCACTCATGCCCTTGCCGTAGTGTAATTCCTCATGCAGTTTGTATCGATAATTCCGCGTCCTGGCACGTAAAGCTCGTGCTTTGTTGGTAGCGGATGTTTGCTTTCGGTTAAGGTCGTTGCGGTCCTCATATGCTATCTGCTTAATAATCTTTGACCCCTGGGTAAGGTTAGCATTTAGTTCAGTGGTTTTTGCAATTACAGAGTCAGCATAGCCATTGTTTAATTTGTGAACCTGCCCGTGAATTCGACCTACACAGTTGCGTGAGAAAGTCACAGTTTTAGGATTGACAGCTTGGTACGACCTGTTTACTGCTTCACTTTTTTGGGTTGTGGTTAAAAGTTTGGTAGCGTCAAGAGCAGCTGGACCTAAAACCATTTCAATGCATTTTTTAAGGACTTGTTGGTCACTGTCAACCATTTTAACCTTGACATTGTCTGGCATGAAATTCTTAGCTTGCCTATTTGTACCAGCACAGACATAACTGTACTTTGCACAATGAGTACCGCAGTAACCACTGAAGCATAGAACAATGGTTGCGATTACATCAACCATGACCTTCTTTAGAACCTTGATGTCACCCTGGTGTTTATTGTGGGCAGCTTTAAGCTCAGCCATACACCTAGCTTTGACCGAGAGAGCGAACCGACTCCTGATATTAGACTTGGAATGACCCTTGAGCATGCCCTTTGAGAAAGGCGCTTTGTTGAGCTCGCGCTTCAGCGAGTTGCCTAGGTGCCTCAGATCCTTAAGATGACCCACATTGTGACCGTGAGAGTTACGAACACCTTGGAATGCCCTACTGTCCCCATCACAAGTGAAATTTGCTATTTTGATGTCCTTAGAGATCTGGTCACCTAACAACCTATTCCATTTGCCTTCATCACCTATTGGTTCCCTCTCTGAAACATTTGCAGAACAATGCCCCCTATGATTGGGGCACTGAACAGGTTTACCCTTATTCCTAAGCATTGATGCAGTCCTGCATAGTTTATTTGCTACTTGTACCACTACAATTTGCTTGTTTCTGGTATTGTTTTCACACATAGTGCTTATGGCAATAGTTCCGGCTTGAAAGGGTGTCGCGTCAGAGTTAAAAATTGGATTGTTGTAGCAAGTGTCCCCTTCAACATTTACCTTAGAGGGATCTTTTTGACCAATTTTGGCATTTTCAGCAACTAAGTTTTCTCTAATCTGGTACATGCTTCTCTCATTTAGGGATTTAAGGGCAGTATTGACCTTATTTGCTTGTTTTTGCATAGCAAGTGGAGAGGGAGCAATGATATTGGTTGTGTTGAGAATTCTGCGGGAACCTGTGTTCCCAATAGAAGTACTTGCAACACCTATTTGGAAGCCTACATTGATCTGAGCTGCCTTTCTGGCCCTGGTACTTGATGGAACCTCATTGTAAAGCTTATAATGCTTGCCTACATATCTGCATCTTGTACATTTTAACCTTTCCTCCCAGCCTAAGCCCCACTTTATGGAAGCACTGCCGTCAATTACCAAGTCGCCCCTACATTTATCACTTCTTAACCTATGCTTTCTATTTTCAGAGGACATCATAGACTGGAGTAGGGCGGGGACATAGACCTTGTTCGTAAGTAAGTCGGGATGGACTTTTGATGGAGCAGGAACCCGTAACAGGTCTACATAGCGAATCTTGTTCGCTCTCGGACGCAAGGGCTTAGCTGGGGTTTGAGAGCCGTCTACATCCCGAAAAGTAAGAACCTTGTCATTGTAAGCTACCCGTGCTTCAAAGGATGACCTTTCTAACCTTACATAGGTTGTGTTGGAATTTGACCTTCTTTCATAATTATGTTTTTTCCCCTTCACCGGACTAGTCCCACCTCGTTTAAAACCAACATTGAGCAACTTTTTCTTTTGCTTGGTTATGAACCCCATTTTGACCAGATTGCCACCTTAAAAAAAGTCAAAGTACTTATTTTGTGCCCAAAATATGCAATTTTGTATTCCCTTAAACCTCTAAATGTGAGCAGGCAATGCAAATTGACCACCTGCTGCAGTTTAAAGGCACTCATGACATTATATACTAGAATATATAATTGGTGGCCTGTAATTAAAGAGGCTGCGACAAACAAGGTGCTTTAAAGATTTTACACTTTATTGGTTTGAAACAAGCAATTACTGGAAGCTGATTGATTTCTACACTTCAAAGTATCTTTGATCTCCCATTTTGACTAATTCGTTAATTGTCTTGGATGAAATTGGAATTTTTTTTCTATAAAATTTACATTTTTGGGGTGATTTTTTTTAAAAAATACACAAAAAATACATTATCAAAATGGCTTAGAGTAAACATATCTAACAAAGTCATTCTCTCCTCACCCCACATAAGCCCCCCATACATGTTTGTTTGGTTTGTTTGGGTATTTTGTCACAAATATTGCAAATATCAGCTTTAATTGTTAGAGGGACATTTAAGCTTCAAGACGCTTGAAATCACCGGCTTCCGACCAAAATCACCTGTGTTTGAAAATATGAAATAAAATGGCCAAATGGACAGATATACAAGCCAAACTTAATATATTGGTGCAGTATGCATGGGAAGATAATTATATGCAAGAAAAACTAATTTTAATGAGAACAAATTTCTCTTATAGGTTACAGTATACTAAATATTTCAGGTGTGCAATGCTATACTCTCTAAATAAATCAACACCATTTATTTGAAGACACAATTTTCTGTATAGTCACTTGCCATGACTTTATTTTTGAATATTTCTTTGTACGTGTGGTAGGAAAAACATTGTTGTGTACTAAAAATTCACTGTTTCGCTTGAAGGTTGGAGACTACATGACGAGACTTTGACAGTTGGCAGTATACCTTCAACTGGAGAGTATCCGGTAAAAAGATGGCCGTAAAACAGTGAACTTTGATTCGCGTCGAGTTCTTTCTTACATATCACATGACCTATCTTTTTTATTGTCTAAATCAATTCGGCTCGGAATGCTCTTTAAGAAAAGGTATGGTTATGAGGGTCTCTACGCGCAAAATGTTGAGTTTATTTTTTGTTGAATTTATTGCTTTTACATTGAATTTGTTAAGGAAATCTTTTAGTATATTGTGACCATAATGACAATCACTTTCCGAAATATTGGGGCGGCGACTGCCGCCCCTGCCGTCCCATTGCAGTCGCCCTTGACTTCGCAGGATCAGTTTCACAATGGTTCATTCGCATGAACGAAGTCAACGATATTTTCGGTCAGAAGGGGGAGGGGAAACAAGCAATATGTTTGTTACGCTCTAAGGTCACGTGCTCTCCAAGTTAAGAGTTACATGCTGGTATTTATAAATGTTCAAAAATTAGGAAAACTATTAAAATTCCGAAATTCTATATATTGATTTGTTTGAAGATGTTGACACAAGCGTTGCAATTAAATTCCACCAATATTTAGTATTTGTTGCACTCATGTTCCAAAGCGCTGCAATATTTATTAATATATTCATTGCTAACTTCTATCATAACCTATTCCATATTTTTCTCATCCATGTATAACACTTATGTTAACGTTTGCGTTTGACTAAAACGCAACTGTATGCTTAATCAATGGTTGTTGTTAATGTTGGTCGCGGTGGTGGTGTTGGTGTTTTATTTTCAACTAAGTTATGCACCTATCAATATTTTCCAACGGGGAATATGTCTAATTTTATTTTTGGGGACTAATTCCCCACCCTAGAGTCAAGCATTTTGTCCAATCCCAACAGTGGGAGATGCTTGGTGTATCAAATGGCCCCAATATGACCGGGATCTAAAATCCAAGTCTTTTTCCTGGGATCCGGAATCATTCGGCGTGTCAAACTCCCTCCTGTCCGAAATCCTAATGTGTAATAAACATAACCATGACTTTGTGCGGGGACGGGAATGAGAAACAATACTCCGTTCGTAATGTGCGTAAATTACGAGAAGCTAATCGTATTATTCTCCTTCGTCAAAAAACTTGGTGCACCTGTACCTGCAATATCTAGGTCAGGACGGTCCTAACAAGTCACTTGCTTCCGGTCTGTAAACTTCCGGTTTACACGACAGCTCGACTTGATCTACACGACATTTCCCATCAAAATTTGGCACAGTGGCACGGAGCAGTCGTCGAGCATTCGACTTATGCAGACGACAATTGCACGTTTCCAGAACGAGGCAGGGATGAAAGACCAGTCAATGTACCGGCATGCAAGCGGAACTTTGAGACGTCGTATGATCTTAAGCTGGTATTACATGACCGCGTCTGCTCATTCCGTTTGCGTTGTGCGTGTTCCGTCGACGATTCCGTTAACGCAGACATTATTCCATGTATCCGTCACTCGTGACACGTCTTTAAATAAATAGTATTGTGCAATTATTACTGATTAAATACATTATAATTTCATGGTATTACAAAATATAAATATTCAACATAAAAAAGACATATTCGGTGAAAATTTAAATAAATTATTATGTTACAAAGAGTAGAATAGTCGAAAATCTGAATATATAACACCGAGAAGCTTAAATGACAGTGATTTCTTTTTCACTCTTTTTCTTCAGCACAAAATATTGTATAAATTATTGTGTAAATCGTATACAGACTTTTGTTGTTCAAATTAATTTATATTTCTTAATATATTTCCGCCTTTATTAGATTATACACAGCTGACGCAGACGACCGCATTCTTTATTTGAGTTAACCGAATGTATATAAAAAAAAATATTTAAATAGATGAAGAATACCTATGTGATAATTCTGAAAATCATGCATGTACATTTCAGCAAACATGGCATTATGACAAACCAAATAATACCTGTCAAATAGCCGACATCAAGCACGTCAAGAACGCTCTGCCACGCATTGTTCACCAACTCAGTGTCTTTGTAATCTTTTTGTTTGGTCGTATAAAACTGGACTTTGTCTTATCAATTCCATAACTTCTGGCATACTGTGAAATTATGATCCTATCTTTGCTGGATATGGTTTCCTCGTATCCGCGTGTCCGCGCAAAATCGCTACATGTTCAGATTTTACGCGGACGAGATTTCGACGGAGCGCGCATGCCGGTCCATGTGAGCATACCAGTTGAATAACACTAAATCCGTTTACTCTGTCCGTTTTTTTTAAGCAAACAAAGACGCACGACGCAGACGCAATCGGATGCATGTGAAAGCAGCCTAATACTAGCTTATAGCGAACGCGCTTTAACCATCGGCTTCTACAGTTATACATTTGAAAGTGTTCTGATTTTGCTCTATTTTTATGATTTAACGATTCTTAATCATTGATGTATATTCAATAACACGCTTTTGGACGGGCATAACTATTATTTTTATTTTCAAAATCCGGACGCGGACTGGGTCTACATACTCAAATCGAATTAATTCCAATATGTCCGGACATCACAACCATATATCAACAGTTGTTTTACACCTAGCAATATTTCCCCCCGGGGAATTTGACTTATTGTATTTTTTTAGGTCTAATTTCCCACCCAAGAGCCAAGCATTTTAGTCTAAATCCCATCAATGGGGATGCTTAATTGGTGTATCAAATGGCCCAGAGGCCAATATAACTGGGATCTAAAATCCGCCCAAAGTCTATATTCCGGGACCGGGAATCATTTGGCGTGTCAAAATCCCGCCTGTCGGGTATTGCTTTCACTCGAAGGTCCCGTATATGCCCGCTGCTCCCCGCTAGATAGGTGCACAAATCGACTAATAGGTTCTCAGAAAATCATAACAACGTAAGTTGTAAAGATTTTAAAACACAACATCAATCTACTTGCACTGTTGTGAAATTTTATTGTCATTTTTGTAAATAGCCAATGTTCTTAAAACTGCTCACAAGGAATTACTTCAATAGTAGTCACGCAGAGCAATCACGTGACAAAACCGCGCGACACATTCACGCTAACCGACCACGCAGAACAAACACGCGACAAAACCGCAGGACACATCCAGGCGAACCTACCAAGCAGGACAGCCACGTACCAAACCGCGGTACACCTTCACGCTAACCGACCACGCAGAACAACCAAGTGATAAAACCACGCGAACCCACTACGCAGAACAACAACTTGACACAATTACGTAATTTTAACCTGACGATGTAGGTGATGAAAAAAGGTACACGCCAAGTTTCAATTGAATAACTATAAAGTTTTGAAGTTATAAAACTTTAAATAGAAAATTAAATATAAAACCCTATGTGCAAAAGGGACATAACCATGCCAAAATATATGTGAAAAAGAGGCATAACTCTATTAAAATACAAAACTGAGTTATGGGGAATGTTGCACCTGATGATGAAGTTGATGACAATGGTACATTCCAAGTTTCAAGTGAATAATGTGTGTAGCATTGACGTTATACGACATTGGAATATAAACTCTGATCAGAAAATCTATGTGAAAAAGGGGCATAACTCTGTTAAAATACAAAACAGAGTTATGGGTAATGTTGCCCCTGATACTAGAGTTGATGACAAAGGTTAGTTCCAAGTTTCAGGTGAATAATTTATGTAGTTTTAAAGTTACAAGACATTTTACTTTAGCCAAAGTTAACACGCGGACGCCGACACCGACGCTGGGGGTCGTTGAAAGATCACATTTTCTTCGAATAGTCGAGCTTAAAAAAGGTAAAATTGCCATCGCCGGGATTCGAACCGTTCGGCCATTCGGACTTATACGTACGGTTGTGAATTTTTTAAGCTATGTTAGTGATACACGTGTTTTCCAAAATACCGACGAAAAGCGTTACAAACACTTATGATTTTATCCATTTCGATTAATGATTATCCAAAACGAAACGATATTTCCTTTATATTTCTTAGTCATGAGAGTAATTTCGATTGACAAATTTTTTGAATCTAGTACATCAATATATGGGAAGCAACTTCCAGTTGTCTCTCTTGCGATGGACAGGATCCGTCTGTTCACTAGTTAATTTTCATGTTTGCTTGAAATTTATATGCATTTATATGCATTTTATCATATTTCCTAATGAACATTGCTGAACCGCCCAACAGACTTGCTGAAACATTAGCGCTCCAACATACTTCGATAAAGACTAGCGCTCCAACAGACTGGAGAAAGACTAGCGCCCCAACAGACTTGGAGAAAGACTAGCGCTCCAACAGACGTCGATAAAGACTAGCGCTCCAACAGACTTGGAGAAAGACTAGCGCTCCAACAGACTTGCAGAAAGACTAGCGCTCAAACACACTTAGAGTAAGACTAGCGCTCCAACACACTTAGAGTAACACTAGCGCTCCAACAGACTTCGATAAAGACTAGCGCTCCAACACACTTAGAGTAAGACTAGCGCTCCAACACACTTAGAGTAACACTAGCGCTCCAACAGACTTCGATAAAGGCTAGCGCTCCAACACATTTAGAGTAAGACTAGCGCTCCAACACACTTAGAGTAAGACTAGCGCTCCAACAGACTTGGAGAAAGACTAGCGCTCCAACAGACTGGAGAAAGACTAGCGCTCCAACAGACTTCGATAAAGACTAGCGCTCCAACAGACTTGGAGAAAGACTAGCGCTCCAACAGACTTGCAGAAAGACTAGCGCTCCAACACACTTAGAGTAAGACTAGCGCTCCAACAGACTTCGATAAAGACTAGCGCTCCAACACACTTAGAGTAAGACTAGCGCTCCAACAGACTTCGATAAAGACTAGCGCTCCAACACACTTAGAGTAAGACTAGCGCTCAAACGCACTTAGAGTAAGACTAGCGCTCCAACAGACTTCGATAAAGACTAGCGCTCCAACACACTTAGAGTAAGACTAGCGCTCCAACAGACTTCGATGAAGACTAGCGCCCCAACACACTTAGAGTAAGACTAGCGCTCCAACAGACTTCGATAAAGACTTGAGCTCAAACACACTTAGAGTAAGACTAGCTCTCCAACACACTTAGAGTAACACTAGCGCTCCAACAGACTTCGATAAAGACTAGCGCTCCAACACACTTAGAGTAAGACTAGCGCTCCAACACACTTAGAGTAAGACTAGCGCTCCAACAGACTTCGATAAAGACTAGCGCTCCAACACACTTAGAGTAACACTAGCGCTCCAACACACTTAGAGTAAGACTAGCGCTCCAACAGACTTCGATAAAGACTAGCGCTCCAACACACTTAGAGTAAGACTAGCGCTCCAACACACTTAGAGTAACACTAGCGCTCCAACAGACTTCGATAAAGGCTAGCGCTCCAACACATTTAGAGTAAGACTAGCGCTCCAACAGACTTGGAGAAAGACTAGCGCTCCAACAGACTTGCAGAAAGACTAGCGCTCCAACACACTTAGAGTAAGACTAGCGCTCCAACAGACTTCGATAAAGACTAGCGCTCCAACACACTTAGAGTAAGACTAGCGCTCCAACAGACTTCGATAAAGACTAGCGCTCCAACACACTTAGAGTAAGACTAGCGCTCCAACAGACTTCGATGAAGACTAGCGCTCCAACACACTTAGAGTAAGACTAGCGCTCCAACAGACTTCGATAAAGACTTGAGCTCAAACACACTTAGAGTAAGACTAGCTCTCCAACACACTTAGAGTAACACTAGCGCTCCAACAGACTTCGATAAAGACTAGCGCTCCAACACACTTAGAGTAAGACTAGCGCTCCAACAGACTTCGATAAAGACTAGCGCTCCAACACACTTAGAGTAAGACTAGCGCTCCAACACACTTAGAGTAAGACTAGCGCTCCAACAGACTTCGATAAAGGCTAGCGCTCCAACACATTTAGAGTAAGACTAGCGCTCCAACACATTTAGAGTAAGACTAGCGCTCCAACACACTTAGAGTAAGACTAGCGCTCCAACAGACTTGGAGAAAGACTAGCGCTCCAACACACTTAGAGTAAGACTAGCGCTCCAACAGACTTGGAGAAAGACTAGCGCTCCAACAGACTTGCAGAAAGACTAGCGCTCCAACAGACTTCGATAAAGACTATCGCTCCAACAGACTTGGAGAAAGACTAGCGCTCCAACAGACTTGCAGAAAGACTAGCGCTCCAACACACTTAGAGTAAGACTAGCGCTCCAACACACTTAGAGTAAGACTAGCGCTCCAACACACTTAGAGTAAGACTAGCGCTCCAACACACTTAGAGTAAGACTAGCGCTCCAACACACTAAGAGTGAGACTAGCGCTCCAACACAATTAGAGTAAGACTAGCGCTCCAACACACTTAGAGTGAGACTAGCGGTCCAACACACGTAGAGTAAGACTTGCGCTCCAACACACTTAGAGTGAGACTATCGCTCCAACACACTTAGAGTGAGACTAGCGCTCCAACACACTTAGAGTGAGACTAGCGCTCCAACACACTTAGAGTAAGACCATCGTCCAACAGACTTGGAGAAAGACTAGCGCTCCAACAGACTTGGAGAAAGACTAGCACTCCAACAGACTTTGAGAAAGTCAAGCGCTCAAAAATACTTCGATGAGACTAGCCCTCCAACAGACTTGGAGATAGACTAGCGCTCCAACAGACTTCGACGAGACTAGCGCTCCAACAGAC
This sequence comes from Congeria kusceri, assembly GCA_027627225.1. Taxonomy (NCBI): domain Eukaryota; kingdom Metazoa; phylum Mollusca; class Bivalvia; order Myida; family Dreissenidae; genus Congeria; species Congeria kusceri. Next base: position 3,546,457 of record CM051034.1, on the reverse strand, counting down.
TTGGAGAAAAACTAGCGCTCGAACAGACTTCGATAAAGACTAGCGCTCCAAGAGACTTGGAGAAAGACTAGCGCTTCAACAGACTTGGAGAAAGACTATCGCTCTAGCAGACTTGGAGAAAGACAAGCGCTCCAACAGACTTGAAGAAAGACCAGCGCTCCAGCAGACTTCGATGAGACTAGCGCTCAAACAGACTTGGAGAAAAACTAGCGCTCCAACGGACTTGGAGAAAGACTAGCGCTCAAACGAACTGGGAGAAAGACTAGCGCTCCAACACTGCTGAAGAAAGACTAGAGCGCCAACAGACTTAGAGAAAGACTAACGCTCCAACACACTTGGAGAAAGACTAGCGCGCCAACAGACTTGAAGAAAGACAAGCGCTCCAAAACACTAGGAGAAAGACAAACGCTCCAACGGACTTTGAGAAAGACTAGCGCTCCAACAGACTTATTGTATCCAAGACCAGCACTCTAACGCACTTATTATATACTTATTATATGTAATTACAACACTGATGCATTTATATTGACCTAAAATGTTGTTAAAATAAACATTCTGTTAACATTAATCGTTTTTACTACAAGTTGTTAATGTGAGGCGATAAGTTTGAAAAGTTAACCATTTAACTGTATGTTAGGCTCTGTAAGCAACCGTCATATTTGTATTTCTAAATACATGTTACATTACAAAGTGTTAATCAGGATGCACCATGTCTTATTGTAATGTTTCTCGGTCACCCGAAGACATTTACTACAAATTAAACGCGAGACACAAAACGCTGTTTCCGCAATCATACCAGACGTGGTGCAGGAAAAAAAAAGCGCTGTTTATTTCACCGTCGTTTTCGATTTTCATAAACAAGCAACAAAAACAGATACAGCAAAACTTAATAAATTTTGGTAAAACACATGGTAACATATTTACAGAAAATTTCAATAAAAAGAAAAAAGTTTTTGAATAACTGTGAACAACCATAGTGACTGCCAGTCGGTAGGTATCTCTTCGGTGTAATAACAGTATTAAGATTAAGTGATATTTTCTGAAATACATGATAGATATAAATAACGTTTCAAAATATATTTTCGTAGACACAAATTTCATATTCAATTGTTTCTACAAGTATTACCGGTATTAATATTTTCACTGGTTAACAATAAAATTTGATACAGTTAAAGCGTATGTCACATGCGTGCAGAATCTTCAATATTACGGTTATGAAACTGTTTTTATTTTATCAACGTGTTGGCTGTAAATTACCCGACAAAGACTACAAATGTAGTTGTCATTTTTGTTTTCAAAATTCAATAGCAGGCCCCAATTCAGGATTTGTAGTTGGAGGTGGCGTAAATAGTTCAGTACCTTTCAATGTATACATATATACGATATATTTTGCAAATCAAGAACCAAATTAAATTGCACGATATTATTAATAAGAAGAGATTCTACATGTGTTCTAGGCTTCTGTGCAAATATATTCTAGTAAGAAAGCGGATAAGCTGATAGACTCATTTGATAGACTTATTTCATTGTCCGATTAAGGAGAATGTAACAATGCCTAAGTAGTTGTAAGTTAATATTGTGCAATTTTAAAAAAAAACGATTTTTAAAATTAGACCATTTTACGGGGGCGTACGCCGCCTTATACCCCAACCGAACCCCTCTAAATCTGCCGCTTGTGTTTTAAGATACATTTCCGACAAGCTATGGTCGTATGTAGATGACATACATATTATTATGTGATGTAGAAATACGATTACTTAAAATAATTGATGTTTTCAGTAATAGGTTACCTTCTTATCTTCCAATAATAAACATTCATTCAAAAGGATCCAGACTGTTATCCGGATCACCACTAAACGCTAATCATGTGTTCAATGGGCAATTTCCAAACTTTCTAGAAAATGTTTTGCGTACAATTGTTAACAGACAGACGCCAACTTGCTAACAAACAGACAAACAGATAAACAAATATACCAACGTTCAATTCATTTAAACATAAGTACATTGGCGTGGTTATTATTTCTTCGTTGGTGTTCGGTAGTGTTGAAATCGACTAACAGAGCGGTATAATCAAGGGTCGTCAGGTAATTGACCACTGTAGATGTCTGGATGACACTGCTATGTCAATTATTATTCTATCGTATTTAGATGGTAAACAACACTGTACTTTAATAGTAATAAAGAATCGTGGTATATCATTTCGAAAATTTTGCTTTCTTGATATTATATTACGGCTAGCGTCAAAACTGTTGCATTGGAACTAAACGTTAACGATAAATAACGAAATGGACGTAGACGGGAAACATTATGCGCTGTTTTTTTTCTTTCAACTGAATTCATTTAGTATATTAATATTAACTGAAAGCAGACGTAAACATTTTAGAAGCGTTTAATAACTGACTGTAAATGGCCAATGTGTATGCAGCAATCCGCCGAGATCCATAACTTTGTAAATGCATTTAAATCGAGCTTCAACATTTTTATAAATGGTAAAACTGTGCTGGTGTTCACGTCGCATCTCATTGCAGCGTGACAAACTTTGTTACTTATGCTGATAATGATAATGACGATGATAGTGATCCAGGGGGCGTCATGAGGTCTGAGTAAACCATATTGTATAATTTTAATGAATGTTCAAGTTAGCATATTTAAAGGATTGCTTATTTTCTGGCCGGGAAATAATACACCAAAGGCCTACTAAAATTATATTTCGAAACATTTCCAATTTCCTTCATGAGTCTGGATACGAACGTTTTATGACGTGGAATATTTTATTTTATTGTTGTTGTTTTTTTTCTAAGCAATACTAACAAAGGAGCACCGAATGTAAATACTAAATATCTGGCTACCGGTCTGGCTAATTAAGACTGAAAACATGGAACCAATGCATAAAATCACGGAACCGGAAGGATTTGATGTTCAGATATATATTTCAAGTCATTAAGGCTTGGGATTGATACTTAGGAAATAAGTTATTCTTTTATTACCGTGACATGTGGATACAACTGAGTAAACAAGCATATACACAGCAAAAATGTAAATTGAGCACCCGGCCCAGTGAACCTATATGCCACCATCAATAAATATGTGATTAAATTTCGTTCCATATAAATATTTCCAAATTACTTTATCATAAGCATGATATGGGCAATAATGAATATAAAAATGGATATTGATACAAACAAATATTCATATACCACTATGAAATAATGGGATAATAACAAGTATGATTTATAAGTAAATGGTATTTCGCCTATGTAAATACGCTTTCACAATGAATTCGGCTGTTATCCTGGGGTGCAAAGTTAATAGCATTTTTAGTGTTTCCTCACAGTTATCTGTTGACAGTAACTCTATAGTGTTACTCATAGTGCTGGTCCTAATGTCATCGTACAGAGAGCACTCTAGCAAGCAGTGTGATTCACTTTTAACTGTTTCAGAGTCACAAAATCGACATAGCATGTCTTCGGGGGATTCACCTCTGTATCGTTCTGTTTCAATGCGTAACGGAAGTATTCCCGCTCGGAACTGGCATAGAACAGATCTTTCGTATATAGATAGATTCAATTTGAATACTCTTCGCATTTAAATTCGCTCTTAAATGTTCTATATGTCCTGAGCTTTGGTGTCGCTGTATATCACGGGACCATATTGCTGCGTAGTAACTACGTATGCGCGCTTCGGTGTCTTTGAGGTTAACTTTTACTTTGTTTGTGAAATGATCGTTGAGTCCCAACGTGCACATTATAGTTTTAACCTCACTTGGCCAATTATTTTCACACTCAATATCATGCAGGAATACTTTCCTCGTGAGTGTTGTGTCGTCCATGTCGATAAGCCTATTCCAGAACCTCAGGGCACACTGCCACCGCCTGTAGACACTTGGTATCCAGCCCGTGTCACCGTGGATTGCTAGCGTAGGGGCGAACCTGTGGACGCCCAGGAAGTAGCGGAGTGCTTTGTTCTGTATGTTGTCAATGCAATGAAACTGCTTTAGTCCCCAAACTGCAGCACTATAGTCCAGTATCGGTGTAACCCAATTTTTAAAAAGTTTCCCAAATGCCTGAAATCCGATTTCTTTCCAATTATGGATTTTGCTGATGATCGCTCCGAGCGCCCGTCCACCACCCTTCGCCAGTGACTCCGCGTTCAATGTGTAATTGTTCTTTTCATGAAAAATCATTCCAAGATACTTATATTGTTCTACAGTCTCTAGGGTGTTTTCTCCAACTTTAAAAACATAAGTCAAACCGAAATAGTTTTCGATTTATCGTTGTTTACCGGCCAATAAAAACTATTTGGAGATCTGATGCGCAGGAATTAAATAACGAAGGCGCTTACACGAGTTGTTTAATAACCACGCATCAAAACGACTGAAAGCTATTTTTTTGGCAGATAGACAACGGTAATTCAAAACCTATTTCGATTCTAGCATGATTTGACATATATTTTTGCGATTGTAATTGGAACTACTTTTTACTATGCTCTGCTCAGAATTGGGACTTCTTTTTGCGTTGTTTATTGGGTAGTTTAACAACGAAAATTTTGTTGTTTGTCTATACAACAATTAGCGAGTATCATAGAATAAAGGATAATCATGAAATCTATATTGAAGTTACTCAGCTCGTTTGCACGATAACTTCATAGAACTCCATACAACTAGTTAAGGACTGACGAACTTTTGAAGCGATTAAATAATTGTATACATGGTTAATATTTTTGTGATATCCTTAACAATAATTATACTACGGAAATACAATTCAACTAATACTTAATGTACAAATATATACTGCGATTACAGTGTGCAGCAAACATATGCAAAAAAGGATTTCTAAAGTAAGAGGAACAAATCCAGATGTAATTCTGCCCATTTCATTATTCCAGCTATCTCCCGTGGTGAAAAGAAATATTACGTTTTCATCCGTTAATAGTATGCCTTCCAAATTTACTTCATACGAAATTAGTTGAAAGTCATGGCATCAAACAGGTTCACAAACGAACACGCACATGTTCACACGCAAACTCGCGCATGTTCTCAGGCGAACACGTACACGTTCACACGCGAACACGCGCACGTTCACAGGCGAACAGGCACACGTTTACAGGCGAACACGCACCCATTCAACCGCACACCATCACAGGCGAACACGCGCACGTTTACAAGCGAACATGCTGACGTTTATAGGCGAACAAGCACCCGTTCACATGCGAACATGCACACGTTCTTAGGCGAACACGCACACGTTCACACGCACATGTTCACAGATGAACACACACACGCTCATATGCGAACACGCACACGTTCACAGGTGAACACGCACATGTCCATAGGTGAACACGCAGATGTCCATAGGCAAACACGAACACGTTCACACGCGAATACGCATATGTTCATAGGCGGACACGTACACGTTCACAGGCGAACACGCGCACGTTCACAGGCGATCACGCACAAATTCACATACACACCATCATATGTGAACACGCGCATGTTTACAAACGAACATGCGCACGTTTATAGGCGAACAAGCACACGTTCACATGCGAACATGCACACGTTCTTAGGCGAACACGCACACGTTCACACGCACATGTTCACAGGTGAACACACACACGCTCATAGGCGAACACGCACACGTTCATAGGCAAACACGCATACGTTCACACGCATACCTTCATAGGCGAACACGCATATGCCCATAGGCGAACACGCACATGCCCATAGGCGAACACGCACATGTCTACATGCGAACACGCACACGTTCACACGCGGACACGAACATGTTCATAGGCGAACTCGCATACGTTCATAGGCGAACACGCATAAGTTCATGGGCGAACACGCATACGTTCATAGGCGAACAGGCATGCGCGAACGATCACATGCGAACACGCACACGTTCATAGGCTAACACGCACACGCGGACGTTCACAGACAAACACGCACACGTTTATACACACATGTTCATAGACGAGCACGCACATGTTCTCATGCGAACACGCACACAAGTTAACTAACGATGTCCTTTTAGAACATTATGACAAATTTCAATCTTTTGAATTAGTCAATGTCCACAGAAATGTCATTCATTTCTTTCATAGAACACTCAGCACCAATGTTCTTGAACCTCAAAACAAGCAGAAGTAGAAACACAACTGCACTTACGGTTTGCTAAGGCTAAACAAAATTAATGAATTGTTTCTCAGTCACTTTTTCCGCAAAATCAAGAGCGAGGGCGGACTTTTATTTTATCGAACTATTTTTTTTATAACTTTTTTGCTCCTACTCTTTTCTATCGGCACTATGTAATGGCTTATTACAACGAGTAAATAAGTACAGATTAAAGACAATTTATAGTTTTAACAACAACAGAAGTATCCCTTTTAGTAAAATTTTAAATATAGATTTGTTAATTACTCATGTTACAAACGGTCATTTAAGCAAGCAGACGTATAAAGGCAATCAATTTGAATGCTCATATTTAACATAAGTGCCTTTAAATTGATACACCATCAGCATTAAAGTACTTCTATTTATAGAAATAAACTATTCGTAATTAATATTTTAATAACTGTAAAAAAAAAAGGATTTTTTTGCAATAAATCACCAACAATTCCTGGAAATGAAACCCCTAGTATACTGCAAAGACTTGTAGGTCCATGAAGTTGGCTAGGTAATGGGTATTGGGTATTGGGAATTCAATATCGAGCCAGGGTCGAATACCCAGCTGCGTATTGGGTATTCGAACTTTAGCGAATAACGAGCCAGAATCGAATACCCGGCTGGGTATTGGGTAATCGAACTATTGCGAATATCGAGCCAGGGTCGAATACCCAGCTGGGTATTGGGTATTCGAACTATTGCGAATATCGAGCCAGGGTCGAATACCCAGCTGGGTATTGGGTATTCGAACTTTAGCGAATAACGAGCCAGAATCGAATACCCAGCTGGGTATTGGGTATTCGAACTATGGCGAATATCGAGCCAGGGTCGAATACCCAGCTGGGTATTGGGTAATCAAAATATTGCGAATATCGAGCCAGGGTCGAATACCCAGCTGGGTATTGGGTATTCGAAATATTGCGAATATCGAGCCAGGGTCGAATACCCAGCTGGGCATTGGGTATTCGAACTATTGCGAATATCGAGCCAGGGTCGAATACCCAGGTGGGTATTGGGTAATCAAAATATTGCGAATATCGAGCCAGGGTCGAATATCCAGCTGGGGATTGGGTATTCGAAATATTGCGAATATCGAGCCAGGGTCGAATACCCAGCTGGGCATTGGGTATTCGAACTTTAGCGAATAACGAGCCAGAATCGAATACCCAGCTGGGTATTGGGTATTCGAACTATTGCGAATATCGAGCCAGGGTCGAATACCCAGCTGGGTATTGGGAAATCAAAATATTGCGAATATCGAGCCAGGGTCGAATACACAGCTGGGTATTGGGTATTCGAACTATTGCGAATATCGAGCCAGGGTCGAATACCCAGCTGGGTATTGGGTATTCGAACTTTAGCGAATAACGAGCCAGAATCGAATACCCAGCTGGGTATTGGGTATTCGAACTATTGCCAATATCGAGCCAGGGTCGAATACCTAGCTGGGTATTGGGTAATCAAAATATTGCGAATAAGGAGCCAGAATCGAATACCCAGCTGGGTATTGGGTATTCGAACTATTGCGAATATCGAGCCAGGGTCGAATACCCAGCTGGGTATTGGGTATTCGAACTTTAGCGAATAACGAGCCAGAATCGAATACCCAGTTGGGTATTGGGTATTCGAACTATTGCGAATATCGAGCCAGGGTCGAATACCCTGCTGGGTATTGGGTATTCGAACTTTAGCGAATAACGAGCCAGAATCGAATACCCAGCTGGGTATTGGGTAATCGAACTATTGCGAATATCGAGCCAGGGTCGAATACCCAGCTGGGTATTGGGTATTCGAACTTTAGCGAATAACGAGCCAGAATCGAATACCCAGCTGGGTATTGGGTATTCGAACTATTGCGAATATCGAGCCAGGGTCGAATATCCAGCTGGGTATTGGGTATTCGAACTGTAGCGAATAACGAGCCAGAATCGAATACCCAGCTGGGTATTGGGTATTCGAACTATTGCGAATATCGAGCCAAGGTCGAATACCCAGCTGGGTATTTGGTATTCGAACTTTAGCGAATAACGAGCCAGAATCGAATACCCAGCTGGGTATTGGGTATTCGAACTATTGCGAATATCGAGCCAGGGTCGAATACCCAGCTGGGCTTTGGGTATTCGAATTTTTGCGAATATCGAGCCGGGGTCGAATACCCAGCTGGGTATTGGGTATTCGAAGTTTAGCGAATAACGAGCCAGAATCGAATACCCAGCTGGGTATTGGGTAATCGAACTATTGCGAATATCGAGCCAGGGTCGAATACCCAGCTGGGTATTGGGTATTCGAACTATTGCGAATATCGAGCCAAGGTCGAATACCCAGCTGGATATTGGGTATTGACACTGCAGCGAATATCGAGCCTGGACTTGGGTATTAAAACTTTAGCAAATATCAGACCAAGGCCGAATCCCCTGCTGGGAATCGGGCATTGACACTTTAGCGAATATCGAGCCAAGGTTGAATAACCAGCTGGGATTTGGCTATCGAACTTATAGCGAATATTGAGCCAATGTCGAATTCCCAGCTGTGAATTTGGTACTTAAACTTTAGCGAAAATCGAGCCAACGTCGAACATCAAGTTGGGATTGGTTATTCAAATTATAACGAATATCGAGCCAAGGCCAAATGCCCCGCTCGGAATTAGGTACTCAAACTATAGCGAATATCGGGCCAGGGAAGGAAACATAGTTCTGTTTTGCTTCTTAATTTCCGAGTTTTTAACCATATTTAACCGCTATTTCGAACACCGTTATATTGAATTAATCGTGTTTTTTGTTTTTTTTGTAATTTGTTTCGATCTCGATTTTTTCCTCCTTTATTTAACTAAAATATACATCGTTAATTCGAATTTCCTTATTCGAATTCATTTCTATTTTAACTAAAATTTCGGTCCAAACAACGTGTTTCACACATAATCATCACTGTTTATGTCGATGTTGAAGCTGACTTGAAAAGGTGTGATTACTTAGCCGCCATCGCCCAATTTTGTTTTCGCGCCTACCATTGTCTTCTGGTTCAAGTCAGTGCTGATCGGTAAGTAATCATCATTAATTGGATGTACGATATTGCGCATTTCGAAGTGTTTATCGGTAAAGTGCTCAATCATATAATTATTGCTTTGTTATTTCTGTAGAGTTTATTGATTTTTATAATATCTACAATAGTATTTACGATCCTTTATATCCAAGTACATATTAATATCCGCTTATGGTATTACCGCATATGCATTTTTACTATATAATATTTTATTGCAGTCAAGAACATAACTTTTTCGAACTTTACCGTGTCTACCGTTGTTTTGACGGTCCCAATGACTTCGAAATAGCGTTGTTCAACTGTATAGCATATGTCGTATTAAGCGATATTGGAACATCCGGTGCGCATCTTTATTACCCTCCCCCCTCCCCTGGACCAGAATTTTTTATTATTGAGAAAAAAAAACTCATAGGAGTAGGGTTACCATAAATACTAATTTGTTGTTAGCTGGTATAGTTAAATTTAATGAGCTTTATTTACCCGTAATCTATGTGTAATTAAGACTCTGTATCGTGGTACTATATTGCAGCATTTGAGACCAATAATAGATGCATTGTAACGATGGAGTGCCTTTTAACCAGTCGGCAACTTATAACTGCAACTTTAAGTCGCTACTTTTTGACCGTTAGTACAGTTTACCGGTTTACAATTCATCTGTTTTGTACTGATGAAAGTAACGGTAGTACATTATTCTCGCTAAGAAAATGAATACTGAACTGGGCTTTTCCATTGTCGCTGTACCACCACATTGAATGAATACATACCGGACATTTACATCGATTTGTGATGCATTGTCGTATATTTTTGCACTTACCGTGGCGACCATTGATTTTATGACAATGCTTCGTATTGCTGATAATGCTCATACAAAAATGTTTCTTGCGTTAGAATTTTAATAACTTGATGTCATTGCTTATTAAAGCAAACGTCCGGGAATGTACACAACAATCTTTACGTCATTTAATGACAACATTGAGCAGCCTATTCGTTTGTTATTTGTGATAGTTTTTCGAGTAAACCAAACACTAGAATGGCACTGTCTCAAAACCCAGGCATCCTTAATAAGGATAAGAGGGCCAGTTTCGGGGAACGAAAAGGGGGTTGACACATTTGACATGCATGTATAAATCTCTACGGAATGAATAGATCTGAATTGTAACGTTTATAAATGTAACCAATATGATACTGTAGGCAGACTCCGGGGAATACATGAATTCACATATTGTTCAAGATCATTTGATAACGAAACGAAAGTTGAATTCACTTTTTATAGCATAATAATTTATACAATCATCATCATCATCATCATCATCATCATCATCATCATTAGCATCGCCATCTTCATTTTTCATGTTGACTTGGATATAACATGATTTTCTCATATTAGACATAAGTTGCGAACAACATGTTAATAATGAAACAATTCTAATTTATATTTAGTTGCACACTTATTTTCATATGTTAAAATATGTTTACATTGCATATTATGACATAATTCGCACAAAAAGAAAAGAAAAAGACAGAGTAGAACACGTGAAGAATGATATCATTATTTTTACACGTGTGAAAATGGGATATTACTTTTCACAGGAAGTAAATTGTGAGTTTTGAAAAATAAGGTTTATTAAATTGATATGACATGTACACTTTAAAAAGAAGTAAAGTAGAATAAAACACGTACATTTCAATTAACTTATTTAATTAATTTTATTGAATCAATTAAAGAATGAACATAATAAGACATTATTGTTGACACTGATAAATATATGTCATCATTCATTCAATATAACATGTTTCTTGATGACTAGTTTGGTGTTGTGAAAAACAAGCTTTTACATGTGACTTTCAAACTTTGTTTCAAGACATTGCTGCAAACGATTTTCTAAAATAAATGTGTTTGCTATAGCTCAAGAATTAGTACGAAAGTATTGTCCAAAAATAAATACACTGTATTGCCTATACGTGTATCACAATAGACGAGTAAGATTATTTATAACATCGTTGTGAAAAAAAAACCCACACCATTCTTAATAGCATATAATGTTTAACGACTATTAAAATGGTGCTAAATAGGTCATACCGAACATATACAAAATAATACATGCACATAAATCCAAAAGAAAGTACTGCCTGTAGCAGGAGCGAAGTTCTAATCGCTTTCTAAACAAAGTTAGAGACATTTTCTTAACAGAGCCGTACCAGTTGAACGTAGATGTATCAAATACCATGATTCCCCCGTCACATGTTTGGACACCAATTCACCAGTCACTTAAAAAGGACTTGCGTCCACACATAAATCATCTTTATTTATACTAAATTGTTTTAAAAATGGCAAAAGGCCATAATTCCACAAAATTTGTTGCAGTTACAAGTCCTTCCTTTTCGATCATCATAGCATTGTGAATTGTTGAGCAAATACACCAACCAGTTTCAGAGGAGTATTACCACCACAATATGTTTTTCATTTATGTTGTATATTTTAAAAATTTAATTGAAAATTTGTCGTTTCCAAAAAAAATTCCTTTCCATACGATCACCTACACCTGAAGGTTTTTCATCTGTAAAAGTTGGAGCAAAATCAGTCTAACATTAGTAATGGGGTTGAGTCCACAAAATCTAAAAAAGTTTATATTCTACAGTGGAAAAATTATAAAAGGCTATAATTTTGCCAAAACTTGACCCAGTCATAATTCCTTTCTTTACGATCACATACACATGAACGAGGTTCTTCAGTTTTGAATTTTTAATCGAAATACACCAAAAAGTCAAAGAGGAGTTGAGTACTCAAACTTTTTGGGACTTGAGTACACAAAATTCCATGACTTAAGTATCTACTGACGGACGGACAAGTGTAATGCTTAATGCCTCTCACTTTGTGGGGGTATAAAATGCCAACACAGTTTATGATATTATCACTCACATAATGTGAATGGACTGCCAATGTGATTAACAAAGATACAAATTGTGATACATGATCTGGTACATACACTTTGGTAATTTAAGAGCTGTGAAACGAGTATGGTAATCAACAGTTCATACCAACAGTTTCTTACACAGCAATATATACTTAAAGATACAAATCATATTATGCAAAATGTCACAAATAATAAATATATTTCCAAGGAGTTTAAACTAGAACAGTCATTGAAAATGACAAATACCCCCTCAATGGCTCATTTCAAGCAGGTGCAAAACTTGAGTATTAGTAAAATTAATCTCTAAATTTTGTCGTTCGCTACTTCACATTGATCACACACGAAGACAAAAAGCTTCACGTTGATTTATTGAATCAATTGCCTAAGTGCAACAAATAATGTGATATACACAAAAATAACGTCTTGCACTTCTACATAGTATAAACAACATATCTATAAAGTTTCATGTTGATAAGCAGAAAATTGAGAGACTAGTTTGCGACACAAAGTACATATGTACAATGATGTAAGTATCCAAAATTTGCCTAAGTTCAAGGGAACATAACTCTGTAAAGAATATCGCGACATATGCGAAAATTACGTCTTGCACTTTTACATAGTATAAACAACGTATCTATAAAGTTTCATGCTGATAGGCAGAAAACTGACAGACTAGTTCGCGACACAAAGTACACATGTGCAGCGTGACAGGCCAACCGACCGACCAACCGACCGACCGACATGGTGATTCCAGTATGCCCCCGCACAAACTTCGTTTCGGGGTATAATAAATATGTTTGTTTAAGTAACATCAACAAATCGCCCGATCGTATCACACGTATATGTAGTTTGTTTGTATTTTTCGTTTAATTTTTTTTTGTCATTTTGTTAAAGAATGGTATGAAAACTAGGGATGTTTGTAAAACAGGTATGCCCCCCCCCCCCCCCCCAACATACAGTCAATCCATCAATTAATATATTTGTGCAATTGTTTAAGAGATTTTTTACACATTGGTCTCACAGATAAAATGAATAAAGCTGCTCTGTCACCTATGTGGGTAATTATACTTACTTGTGTTTTATCATAATTCAAAGTCTTTAGTGATGGCTAGGATGGGTATATACGGTGCAAAAACGTTCATGTTACAAGACCCGGTGACATTACATTTGACCTCAAACTCAATAGGGGCCTTCCTTTCCTCCCAATAAACCATTATACCAATTTGCATGATCGTAGGTCAAAGCGTTCTCCAGATATTGTGCGAAAATGATCTACAGATCTACCATCCGATAATACCGACCGACCGACAGACAGGTGCAAAGCAATATACCACCTCTTCTTCGAAGTGGGGCATTCTTATCAAAATATGTTTTCAGTTTATGAATCATTACGTTTAAAAAATAAATTGCTAAAGGCATACCCATATGTTTTAGTCATATTATCTGAACCAAACATAGTTACGTCAGATAAGGGTATCATTGATATGTTTGATAATTTTTTTAATAATAATTGTTGCTTATCAATCAATAAACATTGATTTGGAGTCCTGATACATATGGCTTTAGTCTCGTGGGCGTAAGCCCAAGTGGTAATTCCCCAGTTTAATGTGCATGCATCAAACGACAAAATGTTCATTGGTCTATTAATCCATACTAATGCGACATTTATTTTGAATGTAATATGATTTAACACATATTCTAACATGACTATATACAATTAACTAAATTAACATTGTAAAACTACTCATTTTCAATCCAAAAAAGTACCGGACTAGATCACTGTATGGCTATACGAAGTTATTTATTTATTCAAATATTTATCAAATCAAGTAGCAACTGAAATAAGAAATATATTTTACATTTGCTCAGAATCGGGACGTCTAATGGACGTTTAAAGCCAAAATTTGTTCTGTATAAAAAAACGGTGTAATAGAATTATTTTGTACCGAGTTTTAAACTAACATTATTTACTCCGTACAAAGTATGCATTTAAACGTGTGGACACCCACAACAGACATTGTATAATCAAAGGGCAACGACTTCCTGAAACATCATCCGACTGTTATGATCTAGGAATATGCGGACGCTGCACATTTTGAGCTAATTTTGGCAAATATCCGGAAATATATGAGCAGAAATGAAAAGCATATTAAAAAATTGCATGTACACTTAATTTAGCATAAAAATAAAAATACAAAGCACAACTATCACACTTGAACGACCTGACAATATGCGCATGTTCTCTCGGTAGGTCTTCTGCACATACATGTGTCCATAGAACACGGATGACCCCATCATTCCGCTTTTGTCTCAAAACTCCACTTGTCAAAAATAAATGCGCCAATGTAGTTAACTGCACAAATTTACATGGTGATGAGTATAAATAGAAAGATTATTCACACTAGCAGTTATACGATTAGAGTTATGCGCGACACAAGTTCAAAATGCTATTTTTTGCAAAAGGCAAAAAAGGGCCATAACTATGTCAAAAAACGAATCCACCAAGAGTCACAGAAGCGCAAATAACATGCTGATTAATATGTTTGTACAATTTCTTCACTTTGGCGACAATACATTTCTAGTAACGCGCGACACAAGTTAAACAATATCATTTTTTACTAAATATAGGTCATAACTAGGGTTATGTAAAAAAAATGAACCCAAATACACAGGTGCGCACGTTTACATGCTTGTTAATATGCTTGTATAGGTTAATAACTTAAGCAGCTATTATGTTTCGAGTTACGCTAGACATCAGTTCAAAAATGGCTTTGTTTTTTTCTTTGCCAAAAAGGGACATACCTCTAATAATGTCGAAAGAAAACTGAGCCAAAAGTGCAAGTACACATGCTGGTCAATATGTTTTTAGTTTCTTCACTCAAGCAGCAATAATTTTCGAGCTACGCGAGACACAAGTTCAAAAATGTATTTACTTGTTTTGCTAAAAAAGGCCATAACTACGTTTATGTCGAAACAAACTGATCCAAAATATGCAGGTGCGCAAGTTAATATGATTTTTAATATGTTTGTATAATTTCATCATGATAGCAGCAATACGCTTCTAGTAACGCTCGACTCAAAAATCCGACTGACGAAAGGACGGGCAAGGGCAAATCTATATGCTCCCACATACTAATTCGATTGTTTTAGTTGGTAATTTCATGAAATCTTTGCGTAGAAACGACACTTATCTATTAAAAAATATTTAAATTAAAAACGACATAACCCCTTAAAATATTGTCACTGGGCGCTGCAGATAACAAAGGTCTCAATTAAATTGTCATGTTTATAATGAAATATATATATAGCTCTAATAAACTTCACCAGTCCCGAACGACCTGATGTTATGCATATGTCATCCATAAATTTATCTTGCCTACATATAAAGTTTCATCGAGTTTCAGTTCAGATTTCTGAACTCGTGCACGGAAACGTGGAGTATGATGGATAAAATTGTCGGGTAAAAATTCGTGTCACAACCATACAACGTGAATTGCATAGGGCGGACGGAAAGCGGCAATTGTATTCCCCGTTCGATTAGCATCAAACTTGATTACTTTAATATGCAGCCATCAATCAGATAATTAAATGTATACATGTACTTAAAATAAACGACTCTGACACTTAAATTTCGCAGTAAACAGCATGCGACGGCATCCATAGCGTGACATGCGAGTCCATTTTAGGTGTCCGACGAGTCCATCGTACCACAAATTTCCAAGTGCTGTGCAAACGATTGAACAGAAATGGTTATTCCTGTATAATGTTACACCAGCAAGTATGTAATTCTTTTCATTCACATGAATTAATTGCTGTTCAAGAATTGCATCGAGACACACTTTTCCGTGATCGAAGTGCTCACGAACTCTGATGACCAAGATTGGTGAATACAGGGTCACTGTCTGCTTGTTTGTCCTCGTGCCAGTGCATGCTCGCTCATCTCTAGATCTAAAGAAGAAAAGAACATGATCAATTATATGTGCGTGTTCGTGTGTGCTTGTAAAAACACTTCCAACTAGAACTTGTCACTGTAGTGACGAATAGACCCGACGCTGCATGTAGTAATATGTAGAAAGCTGTAACAATGAAACATTGGACCCTGGGGCTTGGCCAGTTTGAACCCTAGGGGCATGATTTAAACAAATTTTGTAGAGAACTATAATATAATGTTACATACCTAAATTTAAATATTTGGGTCATGTGGTTTCAGACGAAAAGATTGTTTCATTTCTTTTGCTATATAAGTGTATATAAACTACTTGACCCCCTGGGTGTTGCCAATTTCGACCCCAGGGTCATAATTTAATGAAATTTCGCAAAATAACACTACACGATTTTACATAACAATCTGGACCTTTCAGAGATGAAATGTTTTGCTAATAAAGTATATTATAGGAACAATAATTATGTCACAGAAAATCTTAGTTGAATATGGGGCATAACTTTTGTATTTTTTAACGCAGGATGATAAAAATCACACATGTACATCTTCATATCATAAGGAACAATGCATAAAGTTTGAATGTTTAACATTGAAAAGTGTAAGAGAACTTCTCCGGACAAATTTGCGTCCACGGACAGACAGTCAGACAGACAGACAGACAGACAGACAGACAGACAGACAGACAGACAGACAGACAGACAGACAGACAGACAGACAGACAGAGACAGACGGACGGACGGACTGACAGACAGACGGACACACGTCCATCGTGATTCCAGTATGCTCCCCTTTACTTCGTATTGGGGGTATAATAACTAGATGTATTATTAATATTAAGAAGCATGAATAGGCCGCGTTCCATATGTTATGTTAATGTCTGAAAACAGGTCGTCTGCGACCATGTATAATTTGAACACTTTTTGAGCTGCACCGATCAAGATGACGAACAAACTGACCTCATTATGCCTTTTTATCTTTGAAATGTACGGAAGCATATCCTATTGTTTAAAAGTGTGGAAATAATATTAATGAAAAAAAATCCAATAGAGTTTTCTCGTTACACAAAATTAATTTTTTTTTTATTGACATTGTGTGTTTTGAAACAACATGATAACTAAAATGGCTTATATTTCAATACTTTGCTATTAGAATTATACTAGAAATAATTATCTTCATGATGACAAGATTGGAACACATGTTTGTTGGTTTTCTTGTGCATTGGGCTTTACAATATTTTTCTCTAAGAAAATGAATACTTACAAAATAAAAAAGATATGATTACTTTTTACGGATTTTTGCACGTAAAAAAAGATTATGGAATAATTTCATTTGAGCTATGCTGGGTCTTATTTTCCACAAATCACCATTTTTTGTAGAATCTCATTGTTTACACATGTGAAAAATATATTGTCATTCTTCACACGTCCCAGTCTCATTCTTCACATTTTGTGTGAATTTTGTGTCTGATTATTTTGTATATGCAACGAATACATAGAGGATATTTGTTGCTTTTGGTGATCAACTTTATTTCACGAGTGGTTAAAGAAAATAAAAATAAAATGATTTTCATGAGCGGTGTAGCCACGAGTGTTAAAATAATTTTTCTTTATTAAACCAGTCATAAAACAAATATTCCATCATTCATCGAAAACAACAAAGTTCATTTTGATTTTTTGTTTTAGACGTATGCAGATTACGCGAAGGGAGCTTAAGCGTCACACGTGTGTGTTTTTGTGTGTAAATTTTTCAAACATTGTTTCACATAAGTTTTGGTGGGGAAAATTGTCATAATATGTGCGCCGCAGAACCTAAATTATAGTGTTTTTTTTTGGTTAACACGTGTTTGTTAATATTACACGCATTCATTTCTCATGGGAATTACCTGCCACTAGTGTATCGATGTTGTTGATGGAGAAATATTGCGCTTTTTTTTCACGAAGATCGATTTACTTCACAAATAACATTAGTTATATTTCATTGACAAGCATATCATAAATACTGTGGGATTTCCAAAACAGTGGATATGTCACATTTTAATATTTCTACATTTTATTACAGTCTGTGTCTATGAAGATAATTCGTGTAGATAAAAAAAATCATGTTCATCAGATTGAACTTTTGGTAACCTGAATGTAATATGAAACACTTAATATGTTAATTTGCCCGTCTGTCCGCCCATTCGCTTTAATGCACCACCCCTTGAAGGTCAGATCGCCTGTCCATCCCGACCCGCATCTCGATCGACTCGAAAGGTATTGACTATTGATGATGATAATTATTTTGATGATGGAGGTTTTGATAAAGAAGCTGCTTCTTATGCTGATTATTATGATGATGCTTGTATCTATTGTTACACTTTATTGCATATGTTACTATAAATAGTAACATTTTTACGTCGAAAAGCGGACATTATGCGGTTGATTTCGACCTCATAATATCGGGTGTGCCAATGATGGATAATCGGCACACTCGAAGGGTGTGCCAAAAATCCATAATGCTGGAACAGGCACTTGCAAATAACAACCTGACGTCATTTCGCGAAAACGGCGCGCTTTGGTACGCAACCAAACGTAATTTTCTTGTCAGTAGAATTCTATGAACACTTACGTTGTTAACGTTTGTATAATTATAATTTTGTTCTGGAAATCAGTTAAAAAGCATAAACGTGCCATTTCTTTCTTTAACGGAAATAAAAAATGTAGGTAAACAGTTCCATGTCAGGAATTAATTAGATTTATCTTAGAACCCGTGATCAACGTTGCATTTCAATACAATGATATAAATACATCTTCATCTTCTTTGAAAACTAAATAAGAACAGAATCTTTTTAATTCAACATATGCAATAAAAAGGTCAAAACACGGCGCCGGTGTTCCATCTGTCCATAATGGCACACCTGACAAGTAATGTCCCTCGGGCTAAAGCCCTCGGGAAATTACTGATCAGGTGTGCCATTATGGACAACTGTCACACCGGCGCCGTGTATTAACGCTATAATATTCTTGTCATCAACTAATTAGATCTTTGTCACAAACGTGACTAATCGGCCCGCAGCGCTTTGTCAGTTATGTTCAAAGGCAAATAGCTCCGGTATGTGTGGGTCACTGAGGATGAAAAAAGTGTCTTGCACATCTTTATGTTTTTCAAATGATATTGGCTATGAATTTTATTATATTTTCAAATGTCCTTACTTTGTAAACCAGAGGCTACCGCATGTTAAGCATCATGCAAGTAATATAATTAATGATAAAATAATAATGAATGAAACAGATGAATTTAAAATACTAAATTTATCTGAGTTCATAAAGATAAGTTTAGATTATTTTAAAAACACACCAAGCTAATACGAATAAATTAATAAAATACTATATTCAAAGATACTGTTTCATAATAATTATATCTGCATATTAAAATGAACCTTATTTAATTAATGCATAGTTGATACTGCCCCATTACTGATTGACCTTTTGAGTTGCATGCATGCTTAGTTTTTCCTCCAGATACTGGTACTTGTAAATGAACTAAGAGTTATATTTATTACTTTAAGTTCATCGTTTACAGCTTTACTAATGTTTTAACATGTTACTTTATGTTTATACCTCTTGTTCACATTTGTATACATGTGCTGAGCGTATTAATATACTAAAACTACACCTTAAGGTGATGACATATTTGAAGTTCCAATTGAATCGCTTGAGAAATATGGAAGAAATTTGCTCGACAAACGTAGGGCGTGTTATGATACTGCAACAATAATTTCAACGTTCAAGGGCACATAACTCATGAACATTCGGAACACAGCATGACAAAAGTTTCTCGCAACATCCACACTTCATGGTGATGACATGTTTTAAGTTTTAATGTAATCGCTAAAGAAATGTGTAAGTAGTTGTCTCCACATACTTATAGTAGTCTATGCGGAAAAAAACCGACCGACCGACGGACAGACAGACCGACCGAACGACAGAGTGACTACTTCCCTTCGGGGGGTATGAAAAAAAAAATAAGTGAAAATTTTCGATTTTGCCCAATCATATTCCTCACACCTTTAAATGTGAAGAATAAGGTCTTATTCTTCACAAGTTGTATGAAAAGTACGATTAATGAATAATAAAATAAATAGGTCTGAGCTAATCTTATCTACTTACGCAGTAGTTGCACGTGTTGCGCAGCATTGCGTTTTGTTCTTCAACCATTGATCCACAATGCACTGAACTGTGGACACTGGTTCTTCTAAGCTGAAAATACATGAAAACAAAGCTAAAAGAATAACGTCAAAGTATAGAGCATAATATTGTATTATAGTGCCTGCTACGTGCAGGTCATAAGGAATTTGTTTACATTTACTGGTTACATTAAGACATGATAATTATCTAATGCAGTGCAGTCAGAAATACAGGGGTAGTTTAGTATCGTATTACTTATACAGTCGTAATTTACGTTGTAGTTTGTTTGGGTGGAAATAGCTTTTATAATAACTCTTAACATAACACAGTTCTTTTTTTTTGTATCTTGTCCAATCTTAACTTGTACAATCAACTACCGTTTCAAGTAGGTAAACGTGTTTGTTTGTTTTTTTAATCTGAATTGATGTTGTTTTGTTATCGATGTATACAAATGGACAGATTATGTAGGCATATTTTATTTCCAATGCTCTTATTAGTCTTCTAATGATTTCTTCTCCGTCTGCCATGACTGTTTGTCTGTCTGTCTGTCTGTCCGTCTGTCCGTGTGTTCGTCCGCAAAAACTGAAATAACTCGAAATGTACATAAAATTATCACGATACTCGGTATACATATTAAAAGTGATGACAGTATTATGCATTACCATTTATATCTGCATGAGTCAAATGTAAGGTCAGGTGACTTGTTACTAAAATATATAATATACTAAATAATGCAATAACTTGAAAGGTTAATACGATATTGTTATAAAACTTGGTATAAACATGACTTGCATGGTTTGCACAACAATTTTTCACAAGAGATCAAACATCTGATGGTTGTTAAAAATCGAATCGTAATACTGCTGTGAGAAATGGACATTGGATTTTATTATAAAACATAATTTATTAACGGATAAAATGGCAATAAAAGGTAATGCCCATTCTTTAATTGATATGGGTTTTTACCGACGCCTGTATTGCTTTCAATGCTGTCATTACTGTCAGTACACAACGGAAATGTAAACGTACCTCACAGTTATAACCTGTACTTCACCACTCTCTCTGTATGGCTGTGGACACGAAAGTTCTTTGCATTTTGATACAACATATGACCTCCATTCAGGATCAAAGAACGAGAAGAAGAAATCTGTTTCATCGCCATGAGTGTCCCTAACATGATCGATGGGTTTCGCTTTGTTGGTGAAATTTAGCCAAACAAGTTTGGCGGCTGCGAAGCACTGTTCCCTCATTAATGATAAAACAGATAGAATCGTTGTAAACAGCTCACTTCTGTAAATTGTAATCTTTTCTTTCACCGCCGGGTTTTCGTTTACTTTCAGGTGTAGTATTGTCAAGCCGTTGTCTATTGTGCAGGTATTTGATAAATACTGGCCCTCAACATTAACTCCCCAAGAAAGTACGGTCGGTAAAACTTTCTGTTTACTTTTCTTTGTATTGGCCGGCTGGAAACGCCTTTTTTTAGGTGTCCGATCCCATATTTCTTCAATTAAACTGATATCAAAATCAGTATTAGCCTTTCGTTTTCGTTTCGATTTTGTTTTGGGAGCTCTTGCACCAGGGTATTCAAGCTCTAGAATCCTTCCGTATACCAGTTTTCTTAGTTTTATTACAAATTTTGCCGGTCTGTTGTTTTTTGTTTTTAAGCAGTCACGCTTGACTACTTTGAACCAAGATTCAACATATGAATTGGTGTTCCTGGAAGTGTCGTTCAACAAGATCCCTGACCATAATGGATACAGGTACATGAACCTGTCAAGGAGGCATTTAACTGCATTTTTCATGAAAAAGTTGTTTGGGGTCAAATGTGCATCGTGGATATTGTCTGTGTCTATACTGTCGGCGATCGCTCGAAACATTTCATGAAATGGCGATGCTTCCCGTATGGTTTTGGAATCATCGTTATAGAACAGATCGTCCATATCATCTTCACGTGTAACAGTTTCAACTATATCAGCATCAATTTCGTTCACGTTCTTCAGTCTTCTATCAATGTTTTGAATTGATACTTCAACTTCTTGCGTCATTTCTTTTGTAAGGAATATCTGACAGATGTCCTTGAACAATTCTTTTGCATCTTCAATTGATGACGCGTTTTGAAGGAGGCCAAATACTTTATACACGAAAAAGCGTTGTTTCTTTGGCATTGATGGTTCATACCTTTTTAGTTGTCTTGTAAAATCTTTGAATATATGAGCAGAACACACATGCAGCACCGTGAATTCTGATGGTTTGGTGTTCTTAGAAACAATCTTTTCACATGCTTGCAAGTAATTTTTCAGTTACATACTGTTAAAGGTTTGAAGTACCCCGTGTACAAGCGGGTAACTAAAGTCCGTTTCTACTTGATTAACTTCCAAATTTTTGCCACCCAATTTTGCTTCTCTTTGCACCGTTTTAAGAAAGTACTCAATTCTGGGAACACTATGTTGCGTGCTATCATGTCTGCTATTGACACTGGTGGTGATGAAGGATTTGGTCGCATGACTATTGAATAAAGGTAGGGCCTTTTTTGACCGGGAATAGGCATTATAACACCTCCAGTGGCGTCCAGATGTAAAGTTGTTGAATGTCCATTTTGCCTTAAGACATCAATTTGCATGCTGGAATAAAGAATGACATAAAAAGGTACCAATCCTATTTCTCTTATGTACGGGTCATTTTCATTTTCATATGCTTCTTTCAGCAATTGCAATTCTGCTAATATATTGTCGTGCAAATTTTCCTTTTTTATCTGCTCTGATACAATTTTCCGAAGCACATTCGGGTTGGGGACAGAGGTATAGTTGCCCTTGTCTAATTGCTCAGTATTGCTGCTTACTAAATTGTCATAAAATTTATTCAAAGATCCTGTTTTTTTTATTTCGTCATCTATTTCTAAACGTTTCATCCCCGTTATGTTTCGTCTATTGACTTCAGTCTTGTTGTGAATAATTGTACCTGTAACTTTGCATGAAACTGCTATATCATTGGTGTCATCTGTGGGTTCATTTTCAATTGAAAACTGATATTTGGCTGTACAAAGTGTTCCTGTACACACTGCTGTTGCCGTTATGAATGGTGCTGACGTTTTCCTACTACCTTTCTTTTTTACATTATGTGTTTTAAATGATAGAACACAGCCTTTTTCAATTTCATTGACCTTCGAAAATAGGTCTGTCCATGGTCCCTTAAGTCTTCTTGCTGTTTTGCCGCGACCACCATATACTTTTGTTTCAGGTTTAATTGTTAACCATTCATTACTGGAAATGTTCAGCTGCACTCGGTCATGGTCACAGTTTTCGAGTGTTTTCTGTACCTGTGTTTGTGCGCCTTCTGGTACCATTTTCGTCTCTATTTCATTATCATGGACGATTGTTTCATTTTTATCCATTCCTTTTTCTGCATTTTCATTACTCAAACCGTTAGTGCTGTTAAGTTGGCTCTTTTGGTTATGCTTTCGTTTATGTTTATGTTTCTATTTCGTTGCTACTTTGTCGCTTGTATTTTCACTCAAAGTATCTGCCAAACCGTGTATTTGCTCTTCATTTCCTGTCACATGAACATTTGCCTGAGAGTACGTTTGTTCTATGTGTACCGTTTCTATTGATCTATTGTCAGTACATGTCCGGCTTTTCTCTAAACGATCACTGTCGTAACTGTTCCCTTGACTTTCTAGAATGGGTGATTTACCGTGTTGTTTTTTTTTTATCTTTCTTTTTCTTTTTCTTTCGTCTTCCTCTGTTTGATATTTCATTCACGTCATTGGAATCGTGTTCCGCTGGTGCTAAATGTTTTGTTTGTATATTCGTTTTCCTTTTGTTTCTTTTTCCGATGTAAGATTCATTCATAGTTGAGTCTACTTGATTAATGTGATTAATGTTTATCTCATTTACGTATCTTTGTTCAGTATAACATGGGTCTTGTTTGTTTGTTTTCGTTAGTTTCTCTTCATTATCTTCTAGATATCGATATTCACTCACACACTGGTATTTCTTTTTTTTGTTGCGCCTTTTCTTTTTCCGTTTTGATTTTAATTCATGTTTGATTTCCCCGGCTGAAGTGTCACTAAGACTGCTTTCGACATTGTTCATTTCCATTTCACTATGCATAGTAAATACATTGGCATTCGTATCCGCTAGTTTCTTGTTTATTTGATCTTCGGTTTCGTTATTTATGATATCCGTTTTCTCATATTCTCGAACATATAAGCCTTGTGAAGTGAATGGTACAGCTTGCACTGGATTTAAATTTTTAACTGTCGGTGCTGCGTATTCATTAACCAAAGCATTGCTTTGCTCAGAAAAAGCATCAGTTATTTTACAGGATAATTCCGTTGATTGGTCTTCACCTATATTCGATAAGTGACCTCGATCAGTTCTATATGTCTGTTCATTTGTTTGATCAATTTGCATCGTTTTGTCTTTTTCTTCATTTTCAGACAATTTACAATATTTCGTGGGCTTCTCGTCACTTGTCTTTCCTCTGCATCGACCTGCATTTTTGTCCAGTCGTGCCTTTAGTCTTAATATAGTACGCTCTAATAATGTCTCTTTAATTTGCAATGTTTGCATTTCTTAAACTTTCATCTCGTAACTCTGCTGCCACAGAGTCATTATTGGTTTGCGTTAGTGAGTTCTTCTTCAGTGTAGTTTTTCTTTTCAATTCTACCAAAGATTTCAGTAGTTGATATTCGCCAGTATTTTGCTTCTGACGGAAACGCGGCTTCTCTTTTTGTTTCTTCTGACGGAAACGCGGCTTCTGTTTTCGTTTCTTCATAACCTGTAAGAAAAGTTGCATTGTATTTGCATATACACAGTGAAGATTATGACGCAAAAATCGTCAAACTGTATACAGCTTACGCGTTAGCTGTATACGGTGACTATAAAAGCTGTTTTCAGCATACACCGAATACAGCTCATCAGACGTTGGTATACGCAGAGACGCTGTATTTTGCTTATAATACGGTCAAACAGAGTTTCGTTGCAATGCAAGTCATTTTGACATTTGAGTCAATAGACAACTATCAACGGTAATTAATACCCCCACACACCGCTTTTATATAAATATATAATAAAGCTCTGGGACCTGTTCGCAGATTTGCAAAATGACAATTTTGAAAATGTTTGTCATAGATTGCGAAAACAAACAAACAAACAAACAAACAACGCAAGTAAACAAATATGTTAACTAGCGACATTGTATTCATGATTTAGAAATATCTTTTCTTTTTGGGATAATCATCATTCGAAATGGATATCATTATGACGCGATTGTAATTTTTATTTTCATCTGTATTTTCACAATTACGTATATCACGAGCATAGCGGCAAAATACGCAATAAACTTATAAAGCCTGTATGACGTTATTGTAGCGCGTTAGAGTTTGCCATCAAAGGACCTAGGCTCGAATCCCAGTGAAAGAAAAAAAACAATTCAACTATTTGTATTCTGTAATTCAAAATAATTGCAAATAGTGTAATTTTCGTAGCAAATAATGACATTGTTAAACTAGAAATGTGTTCATAGGACACAGATGACCAACGCTAAATGTCACCAACACAGATATGGTGTGCGAACGAAAATGAATGACCTGCATAAGAGATAGAATGTGTTAGAAATGTATTAATATTAGTAAAAAAAAGTATTTACACATATTTTACAAATGACCTTGACACCTGGACCTTGAATAATTAATATCAGACAAGTGTGCGACACACTACAGGACCGTTACCAATAGTGCAAATGTTCATAGCGGTACTTTATGAACATTCCATCATGCGTGTTACGAAATCAATAAATAATTAATTTTCAAAAGACAATCTATTATTTACTATTATGTCTTATTAGAGGTAGATTGTCCCTTTAACCACCAGACTTGCATAAAAAAAGACAACCATTATTTATCAAGTAGACACTAAAACGACAGTGCCATTAATTTCCCATGCACAAAATATTTAAGGCTTAACTAACAAAGATCACGTTCGACCTCAATTTTCTTGAGATAATTTATTCCGCGGGAAACTTGAACGCCAATAGAATTGGCCAATTTTTCTTAATTTAAGGAATGCAAACTAACAGCAGCGATTTAATGAAAAAAACTTTTTGTTTCTAGACATGAGTCCGTAGGACACTGATACCCTCAGAATTTATTTTTGTCTCAAACCTCCTCTTATGTACAAAAAATCCGGACCAAAATATGGACGTGCACAAGTACACTCAATGGTTACATTCATTCGAGTACGTTATGCTTCTTTATTGACCGCAGGAGATAAGGTTAGCAAAATTTCGTATTCGTGAATAAATAATTAGTCATCTAATTGGTTCCTTGTCCAATTGTGCAGGGAAATTCAACCAATCAAACGACGCGTTTTCAAGACAGTTACAATGCAGGCGGTGTTCGAATCGTTATATTTACCGTTGTCAGTTCGATTTTTTCATATGTACCGTTATCCGATCAAATGATCGTGGCTTTACAGACTTCATCCGAGGAGCATTTAAAAGAGAATTGTTATTTCATTGGTCAGTTGTTTGCTCATCAATATTTATTAAAACGAAATTTTGTCAGCCAGTTCCCCCACGGTATATTATATAAATATCATAGGCAGTTGAGGGGTATAGTAAATATTGCACCCCGAGGAGAGTAATGTCAACCGAGGCTGCAGGCCGAGGTTGACATTACTCTTCGAGGGGGGCAATATTTACTATACCCCTCAACTGCCTATGATATTTATTTTATTATACCGAACAAATTAAGTGTTTTTCAAAGAACAAGCCATTCATAGTCAACAAACAGTTTATTTAGTCTGGTTAAGACTGGAAAATACCGGAAAATACACAAGCGCGTATAGATAACGATTTTCAATACGTTTGAATAAGCGTCTACTGATAGACAGTGTGAGCAGTATTTTCGGAAAACCAGTGTTACTATTTTTAGCTCCACGCGCGGGGTATATTAAAAATTATAACCCGATCGGGATATATTACGTTCCAACGTCATGGCATATCAAAATTATGCTGGGATGGGTATATGGAAAATTAATATGGGAAAGTCACGTGAGGTATAATAAAATGCAGTGATACCGCTGGGTTCCGTCGATGATGCTGGTTAATACGTTTGTAAAACTATTCACTCCAGCAGCAATACTTTTTGAGTAACGCGCTACACAAGATAAAAATGTTTTTTTTTGCTAAAATGAGCTTTAAATATGGAGCTGTATAGTACTGGTATCAACCCAACTTCGATGTTCAACACCAAAGTGTGTTCGCTTCTTGGTCAACCCCAAAGTGCGTTGCAGTGGTGCTTATAAATGGTGAAATGGAACGCTTTTTGGTAGTGCCAAGTACATCCTCATTTCGACAGATCCATCATCATCATCATCATCATAATCATCATTATCATCAAATTCATCATCAACATCATCATCAGAATCATCATCATCGCATCATCATACCATCATCATCATCATCATCATCATCATCATGATCAACATCAACATCATCATTGCAGTTATTATATTATACTTTTTTAATGTATGATGAATACTTTCAGTTCGCCTTGTCTATGCGGCAAAATATGCACACTTGGACCGCATAAACGACCTATCTATGCGTTGCGTGTCGCCGCATAGACGAAACCGCCCTGTCTATGCGTTCACAATCATATATAGACGAAACTGGCAACATCTATGCGGAGACACGCATATGCGGCGTCACAGAGCGGAGTAACCTAACAATATATGCTTGTCAACACTATACTGCAAACAATGTTCAGGTCATTAATTACTGTTAGTTAGAGATCTCGCGCGGAAACGAAGTATGGGAAGGGCAGAAGGACGAACGAACATCGAGTAGAAAGAAAAAGATTTTCGGGGAAATACGTTTCACACCTCCGCAATTCCATAAAAAATAAAATTTAGACGGACGGACATAGCAGCGACTATAATTTTGCCCTCCCTTTTGGTTCTCTTAGAAAATGGTTTTCTTAGACTGTCTTGTCTCAATGTATGTATATACATAAAAAAAAAAACAGACAGCATTGTAATTTTTCTGTGCTTACCGCCTTTGAACGCTCATATTCACTTTATACCGCTTTAAAATATTGGAAAGCATGAAATAAAACAGGAATAATTATCTCAGTGTATCATAACAATACTTTTTACCCTCCGAAATTTTACATTTTGAGGTCTATCGATTGTTCAATTGAAAAATGTCACTGTTTAAACAAAACTATTGTATATGTGTCTGTCACATATAATACTATATATATATGTTATATTGCTATACTTTGGCCTTCACACGTACGCTACTAGTGGAGTTCAAAAAGAAAAAAAAACACGCTGCAACCAAGTACCTTAGTTTATACCGGAACATCCAATAGTGATAACGAAGGTTCATTATGTTTACGCACCCCGCCTAGTCTGTTCTGTTCGCATGTGGTGTCGCTGATATTTCTGGGACATCCTTGGAAAATCGATTTAGAAAACTGTTCAACCATAATACAGCACATGTGTGTATGTTACAGCTCTTCGTAAAATTTAAAAGCATCCAAAATGTCGCTACATAGTATAAACCAAAATGGGGAAACCCAAAATAAAAATGAGCACTGTAGTACCGCACTTTGGTGTCAACCCAACTTAGGAGTTCAACACCAAAGTGTGTTCGCTTGTGGTCAATACCAAAGTGCATTGCAGTGGTACCTATAAATAGGGAAACGGAACGCACTTTGGTAGTTTATAGTACATCCCCGTTCATCGTCAACACCATCATCATCATAATTATCATCTTCTTAATAAGCATCATTCTTCTCCTCCTCCTCACAATCAGTCTTCCACATGCATTCGCCATTACCGGACTTTGATCCATAATATTTTCACCATTATATCTGCTTATTGTGTTCTTACTGTGAAACATAAGACGTGCTCTCATAAGGTATATATGGCGCGTTTTGATGATGATAATGTTGATCGCAACCCCCAACATGGCCGTTTTAGGAGAAACCGGTAGATATCCTTTATCGGTTTTATGTAAGGAAAGGTCTTTAAAATATTACTTAAAATTGATGACTCATCAATCCTCTATTATGTATAGTACGTTTACTACCCAACGAAATTTAAATACATATTGCTGGTTTAAAGCATGTATCTTACTTTGATAATCTTGGACATGGTGACGTATTTGATAATCTGAAGGTAAATATCACTTATCTTGCTATTCTTAAACAACGTATTCGTGACCAGTTCCATCAAACATGGTTAGAGACTATCTCTAATATGCCTAAATTATTTTATTATTGCAAATTTAAAAATGAATTTAAATACGAAAATTATTTAGACTATGTATCACATGATAAAGATAGAATATCACTTACAAGATTACGTTTGAGCTCACATAATTTAAATATTGAAACTGGCAGGTATTCAAATATCGAAAGAAATAATACAACTTGTAAATTATGTTCAACAAACACTGTTGAATCTGAATACCATTTTTTATTATGTTGTAATGTGTTTACCAATATAAGAAAAAAACACCTTGGCAATACTTCATGGCCTTCTATAAATATGTTTATTAATATAATGTCATCTAAGTCGAAAAGAAAAATCAGACATATTGCTAAATATTGTTATAATGCCATGCTTTTACGTAATGAATTACTTTCTCATTGATGTACGAACTCTATTTGGATTTGTTTATGTATTGTGTGTATTGTAGTGCATAGTATTTATTATATATGTACTAATGTGTCTTGGCCATAATGTTGATATAGTTTGTAAATGGCCCAAGGCAATGCTTTTGCCGTTTTTGCCAATAAACGAAACGAAACGATTATAATGTTGATGATGGTTATGATGATTATGATGACGACAACGATACTGATAATAGTGCTGATAGTGGGGGTGATGATGTTGAAGATGTTTATGTTGCTGCTGATGATGATGATGATTAATATGATGAGTGCTGATGATGATGATGATTAATATGATGAGTAGGAGGCGGAGGATTAGGATAATAATGAGGAAGAAAAGGCAGAGGAGGATGAAGATAATGCACCAATGCAACCCACTTTTATGTTATGATCGCTATCACCAAACATCGAACGCACTACATGTATGATACCAAAGTCAGGTAAACACCAAAGTGCGGTGCAACAGAGAAATAGATGGACACATGTCTTGATCAAATTATATATTAACTGTTAAGTATAATAACTAGACTCATGGTTCAAGCTAGAACATGTTCAACAATTGGTAAAATTGGCAATACTATTAAGGCAGGCCTGGCTGTCAGAAAACAGTGCGTTTCTGTACTATTTGTATTTGTTTCATAAATAGGAAACCACTGGATTCTTAACCAGTTTCATTCTAAAATAAAATTAAAAATAATAACATTTATTCATTGCTTATTTTGTAGAAAATTTTATTCTTTAGCAACAATATGTATTTATTTAAATAAAATTATAACAAAAAACGGTACACATCGCATGATCATAGTTCTAGTGCACTAACAGAATTGCTTAAAATACACTTAAAAGTAAATTTCAGAGGATGCTTATCATTTAAATAAATGATTATTAAGTGTTGTAATATTTCACTGTTTTACATGCCACAAATTGATACCTAGAAAAAAAATACATACAAGCGATTTATTAAATAGACAATTATGGCAAAAATATATAATTCTTCCTATTTTTAAGAAACAACAACACTCACCACAGATAGCCATTCAGTAGAAAAAAAGTCGCGATGGTGAAAACTAGACGAATCTCGATAAGAAAACAATTTGACACTGGTAATAAATATTTCGGGTGCGGGTTATATATATAGTAATATTAACTGGCGCCAAAAGGGCGTTCCCAATTACGTGACCAACATTAGCCATTCAGAGCTACAGGAAAAGCAATTAAATTTGTCATTAACCAATAGCTTTTCAGTGCCTTATCAAAATCTCCGATCTACGTGCCATGTGAAACTAAAGACGGATTAACAATCTCTTTGATCTTGTGTAATCATACTATGCATTTTCAATTTTTATTATGATTCAAACAATACAGTTTCGTGTGGATTATAAGGAAAATTAAATGTTAAATACACATGTACAAATAAAATGCTGTGGTTGCCGGTCGTTGATGATGGTAAATAGCATCGACGGCAAACGGAGGGACTGCGGTCGCACATGCATACTGTTTTGATGGACAGCCAGACTGTATATTTAATCCTGGCTCGATACACGTTTCATATTGAAAAAGAAATGCCGAGCTGAGTACTTGATGCTGTCTGGATATTCGCTATGGTGTATTTGCCAACCATGTATACATATATGGCTACATATTTTTTACATCTTGAACAGTTTTGTGAACATTACACGCCAAGCTTGGTTTTCGTCACACACAAGACATTCGATTTATGTCGAAACCCTGTAACACCGAACTGGGTATTGGAAGGTAGTTGCATATTCGCAAACATATTTTTAAATAATAATGACCCTGGCTCGATATTCGCTAAAGTTCGAATACCCAATGCCCAGCTGGGTATTCGACCCTGGCTCGATATTCGCAATATTTCGAATACCCAATTCCCAGCTGGGTATTCGACCCTGGCTCGATATTTGCAATATTTTGATTACCCAATACCCAGCTGGGTATTCGACCCTGGCTCGATATTCGCAATAGTTCGAATACCCAATACCCAGCTGGGTATTGGATTCTGGCACGTTATTCGCTAAAGTTCGAATACCCAATACCCAGCAGGGTATTCGACCCTGGCTCGATATTCGCAATAGTTCGAATACCCAATACCCAGCTGGGTATTCGACCCTGGCTCGATATTCGCAATAGTTCGATTACCCAATACCCAGCCGGGTATTCGATTCTGGCTCGTTATTCGCAAAAGTTCGAATACCCAATACCCAGCTGGGTATTCGACCCTGGCTCGATATTCGCAATAGTTCGAATACCCAATACCCAGCTGGGTATTCGATTCTGGCTCGTTATTCGCTAAAGTTCGAATACCCAATACCCAGCTGGGTATTCGACCCTGGCTCGATATTCGCAATAGTTCGATTACGCAATACCCAGCTGGATATTCGATTCTGGCTCGTTATTCGCTAAAGTTCGAATACCCAATACCCAGCTGGGTATTCGATTCTGGCTCGTTATTCGCTAAAGTTCGAATACCCAATACCCAGCTGGGTATTCGACCCTGGCTCGATATTCGCAATAGTTCGAATACCCAATACCCAGCTGGGTATTCGATTCTGGCTCGTTATTCGCTAAAGTTCGAATACCCAATACCCAGCTGGGTATTCGACCCTGGCTCGATATTCGCAATAGTTCGAATACCCAATACCCAGCTGGGTATTCGATTCTGGCTCGTTATTCGCTAAAGTTCGAATACCCAATACCCAGCTGGGTATTCGACCCTGGCTCGATATTCGCAATAGTTCGAATACCCAATACCAAGCTGGGTATTCGATTCTGGCTCGTTATTCGCTAAAGTTCGAATACCCAATACCCAGCTGGATATTCGACCCTGGCTCGATATTCGCAATAGTTCGAATACCCAATACCCAGCTGGGTATTCGATTCTGGCTCGTTATTCGCTAAAGTTCGAATACCCAATACCCAGCTGGGTATACCTGGCTCGATATTCGCAATAGTTCGAATACCAATACCTAGCTGGGTATTCGATTCTGGCTCGTTATTCGCTAAAGTTCGAATACCCAATACCCAGCTGGGTATTCGACCCTGGCTCGATATTCGCTAAAGTTCGAATACCCAATACCCAGCAGGGTATTCGACCCTGGCTGGATATTCGCTATAGTTCGAATACCCAATACCCAGCTGGGTATTCGATTCTGGCTCGTTATTCGCTAAAGTTCGAATACCCAATCCCCAGCTGGGTATTCGACCCTGGCTCGATATTCGCAATAGTTCGAATACACAATACCCAGCTGGGTATTCGATTCTGGCTCCTTATTCGCTAAAGTTCGAATACCCAATACCCAGCTGGGTATTCGACCCTGGCTCGTTATTCGCTAAAGTTCGAATACCCAATACCCAGCTGGGTATTCGACCCTGGCTCGATATTCGCAATAGTTCGAATACCCAATACCAAGCTGGGTATTCGATTCTGGCTCGTTATTCGCTAAAGTTCGAATACCCAATACCCAGCTGGGTATTCGACCCTGGCCCGATATTCGCCATAGTTCGAATACCCAATACCCAGCTGGGTATTCGATTCTGGCTCGTTATTCGCTAAAGTTCGAATACCCAATACCCAGCTGGGTATTCGACCCTGGCTCGATATTCGCAATAGTTCGAATACCCAATTCCCAGCTGGGTATTCGACCCTGGCTCGATATTCGCAATATTTTGATTACCCAATACCCAGCTGGGTATTCGACCCTGGCTCGATATTCGCAATAGTTCGAATACCCAATACCCAGCTGGGTATTCGATTCTGGCTCGTTATTCGCTAAGTTCGAATACCCAATACCCAGCTGGGTATTCGACCCTGGCTCGATATTCGCAATATTTTGATTACCCAATACCCAGCTGGGTATTCGACCCTGGCTGGATATTCGCAATTGTTCGAATACCCAATACCCAGCTGGGTATTCGATTCTGGCTCGTTATTCGCTAAAGTTCGAATACCCAATACCCAGCTGGGTATTCGACCCTGGCTCGATATTCGCAATAGTTCGAATACCCAATACCCAGCTGGGAATTGGACCCTGGCTCGATATTCGCAATATTTTGATTACCCAATACCCAGCTGGGTATTCGACCCTGGCTCGATATTCGCAATAGTTCGAATACCCAATACCCAGCTGGGTATTCGATTCTGGCTCGTTATTCGCTAAAGTTCGAATACCCAATACCCAGCAGGGTATTCGACCCTGGCTCGATATTCGCAATAGTTCGAATACCCAATACCCAGCTGAGTATTCGACCCTGGCTCGATATTCGCAATTGTTCGATTACCCAATACCCAGCCAGGTATTCGATTCTGGCTCGTTATTCGCTAAAGTTCGAATACCCAATACCCAGCTGTGTATTCGACCCTGGCTCGATATTCGCAATAGTTCGAATACCCAATACCCAGCTGGGTATTCGACCCTGGCTCGATATTCGCAATAGTTCGAATACCCAATACCCAGCTGGGTATTCGATTCTGGCTCGTTATTCGCTAAAGTTCGAATACCCAATACCCAGCTGGATATTCGACCCTGGCTCGATATTCGCAATAGTTCGATTACCCAATATCAAGCTGGGTATTCGAGTCTGGCTCGTTATTCGCTAAGTTCGAATACCCAATACCCAGCTGGGTATTCGACCCTGGCTCGATATTCGCAATATTTTGATTACCCAATACCCAGCTGGGTATTCGACCCTGGCTGGATATTCGCAATAGTTCGAATACCCAATACCCAGCTGGGTATTCGATTCTGGCTCGTTATTCGCTAAAGTTCGAATACCCAATACCCAGCTGGGTATTCGACCCTGGCTCGATATTCGCAATAGTTCGAATACCCAATACCCAGCTGGGAATTGGACCCTGGCTCGATATTCGCAATATTTTGATTACCCAATACCCAGCTGGGTATTCGACCCTGGCTCGATATTCGCAATAGTTCGAATACCCAATACCCAGCTGGGTATTCGATTCTGGCTCTTTATTCGCTAAAGTTCGAATACCCAATACGCAGCTGGGTATTCGACCCTGGCTCGATATTCGCAATAGTTCGAATACCCAATACCCATCTGGGTAATCGACCTTGGCTCGATATTCGCAATAGTTCGAATACCCAATACCCAGCTGGATATTCGATTCTGGCTCGTTATTCGCTAAAGTTCGAATACCCAATACCCAGCTGGGTATTCGACCCTGGCTCGATATTCGCAATAGTTCGATTACCCAATACCCAGCTGGGTATTCGACCTTGGCTCGATATTCGCAATAGTTCGAATACCCAATACCCAGCTGGGTATTCGATTCTGGCTCGTTATTCGCTAAAGTTCGAATACCCAATACCCAGCTGGGTATTCGACCCTGGCTCGATATTCGCAATAGTTCGATTACCCAATATCAAGCTGGGTATTCGAGTCTGGCTCGTTATTCGCTAAGTTCGAATACCCAATACCCAGCTGGGTATTCGACCCTGGCTCGATATTCGCAATATTTTGATTACCCAATACCCAGCTGGGTATTCGACCCTGGCTGGATATTCGCAATAGTTCGAATACCCAATACCCAGCTGGGTATTCGATTCTGGCTCTTTATTCGCTAAAGTTCGAATACCCAATACCCAGCTGGGTATTCGACCCTGGCTCGATATTCGCAATAGTTCGAATACCCAATACCCAGCTGGGTAATCGACCTTGGCTCGATATTCGCAATAGTTCGAATACCCAATACCCAGCTGGATATTCGATTCTGGCTCGTTATTCGCTAAAGTTCGAATACCCAATACCCAGCTGGGTATTCGACCCTGGCTCGATATTCGCAATAGTTCGATTACCCAATATCCAGCTGGGTATTCGATTCTGGCTCGTTATTCGCTAAAGTTCGAATACCCAATACCCAGCTGGGTATTCGACCCTGGCTCGATATTCGCAATATTTTGATTACCCAATACCCAGCTGGGTATTCGACCCTGGCTCGATATTCGCAATAGTTCGAATACCCAATACCCAGCTGGGTATTCGATTCTGGCTCGTTATTCGCTAAAGTTCGAATACCCAATACCCAGCTGGGTATTCGACCCTGGTTCGATATTCGCAATAGTTCGAATACCCAATACCCAGCTGGGTATTCGATTCTGGCTCGTTATTCGCTAAAGTTCGAATACCCAATACCCAGCTGGGTATTCGAACCCGGCTCGATATTCGCAATAGTTCGAATACCCAATACCCAGCTGGGTATTCGATTCTGGCTCCTTATTCGCTAAAGTTCGAATACCCAATACCCAGCTGGGTATTCGACCCTGGCTCGATATTCGCAATAGTTCGAATACCCAATACCCAGCTGGGTATTCGACCCTGGCTCGATATTCGCAATAGTTCGATTACCCAATACCCAGCCGGGTATTCGATTCAGGCTCGTTATTCGCTAAAGTTCGAATACCCAATACCCAGCTGGGTATTCGACCCTGGCTCGATATTCGCAGTAGTTCGAATACCCAATACCCAGCTGGGTATTCGATTCTGGCTCGTTATACGCTAAAGTTCGAATACCCAATACCCAGCTGGGTATTCGACCCTGGCTCGATATTCGCAATAGTTCGAATACCCAATACCCAGCTGGGTATTCGACCCTGGCTCGATATTCGCAATATTTTGATTACCCAATACCCAGCTGGGTTTTCGACTCTGGCTCGATATTCGCAATAGTTCGAATACCCAATACCCAGCTGGGTATTCGATTCTGGCTC
This sequence comes from Congeria kusceri, assembly GCA_027627225.1. NCBI lineage: Eukaryota > Metazoa > Mollusca > Bivalvia > Myida > Dreissenidae > Congeria > Congeria kusceri. The sequence continues at coordinate 3,509,800 of CM051034.1, read as the reverse complement.
CTTTTTCGCTAAAGTTCGAATACCCAATACCCAGCTGGGTATTCGACCCTGGCTCGATATTCGCAATAGTTCGAATACCCAATACCCAGCTGAGTATTCGACCCTGGCTCCATATTCGCAATAGTTCGATTACCCAATACCCAGCCGGGTATTCGATTCTGGCTCGTTATTCGCTAAAGTTCGAATACCCATTACCCAGCTGGGTATTCGACATTGGCTCGATATTCGCAATAGTTCGAATACCCAATACCCAGCTGGGTATTCGATTCTGGCTCGTTATTCGCTAAAGTTCGAATACCCAATACCCAGCTGGGTATTCGACCCTGGCTCTATATTCGCAATAGTTCGATTACCCAATACCCAGCTGGGTATTCGATTCTGGCTCCTTATTCGCTAAAGTTCGAATACCCAATACCCAGCTGGGTATTCGACCCTGGCTCGATATTCGCAATATTTTGATTACCCAATACACAGCTGGGTATTCGACCCTGGCTCGATATTCACAATAGTTCGAATACCCAATACCCAGCTGGGTATTCGATTCTGGCTTGTTATTCGCTAAAGTTCGAATTCCCAATACCCAGCTGGGTATTCGACCCTGGCTCGATATTCGCAATAGTTCGAATACCCAATACCCAGCTGGGTATTCGACCCTGGCTCGATATTCGCAATAGTTCGAATACCCAATACCCAGCTGGGTATTCGACCCTGGCTCGATATTCGCAATAGTTCGAATACCCAATACCCAGCCGGGTATTCGATTCTGGCTCGTTATTCGCTAAAGTTCGAATACCCAATACCCAGCTGGGTATTCGACCCTGGCTCGATATTCGCAATAGTTCGAATACCCAATACCCAGCTGGGAATTGGACCCTGGCTCGATATTCGCAATATTTTGATTACCCAATACCCAGCTGGGTATTCGACCCTGGCTCGATATTCGCAATAGTTCGAATACCCAATACCCAGCTGGGTATTCGATTCTGGCTCTTTATTCGCTAAAGTTCGAATACCCAATACCCAGCTGGGTATTCGACCCTGGTTCGATATTCGCAATAGTTCGAATACCCAATACCCATCTGGGTAATCGACCTTGGCTCGATATTCGCAATAGTTCGAATACCCAATACCCAGCTGGATATTCGATTCTGGCTCGTTATTCGCTAAAGTTCGAATACTCAATACCCAGCTGGGTATTCGACCCTGGCTCGATATTCGCAATAGTTCGATTACCCAATACCCAGCCGGGTATTCGACCTTGGCTCGATATTCGCAATAGTTCGAATACCCAATACCCAGCTGGGTATTCGATTCTGGCTCGTTATTCGCTAAAGTTCGAATACCCAATACCCAGCTGGGTATTCGACCCTGGCTCGATATTCGCAATAGTTCGATTACCCAATATCAAGCTGGGTATTCGAGTCTGGCTCGTTATTCGCTAAGTTCGAATACCCAATACCCAGCTGGGTATTCGACCCTGGCTCGATATTCGCAATATTTTGATTACCCAATACCCAGCTGGGTATTCGACCCTGGCTGGATATTCGCAATAGTTCGAATACCCAATACCCAGCTGGGTATTCGATTCTGGCTCGTTATTCGCTAAAGTTCGAATACCCAATACCCAGCTGGGTATTCGACCCTGGCTCGATATTCGCAATAGTTCGAATACCCAATACCCAGCTGGGAATTGCACCCTGGCTCGATATTCGCAATATTTTGATTACCCAATACCCAGCTGGGTATTCGACCCTGGCTCGATATTCGCAATAGTTCGAATACCCAATACCCAGCTGGGTATTCGATTCTGGCTCTTTATTCGCTAAAGTTCGAATACCCAATACCCAGCTGGGTATTCGACCCTGGCTCGATATTCGCAATAGTTCGAATACCCAATACCCATCTGGGTAATCGACCTTGGCTCGATATTCGCAATAGTTCGAATACCCAATACCCAGCTGGATATTCGATTCTGGCTCGTTATTCGCTAAAGTTCGAATACCCAATACCCAGCTGGGTATTCGACCCTGGCTCGATATTCGCAATAGTTCGATTACCCAATATCCAGCTGGGTATTCGATTCTGGCTCGTTATTCGCTAAAGTTCGAATACCCAATACCCAGCTGGGTATTCGACCCTGGCTCGATATTCGCAATATTTTGATTACCCAATACCCAGCTGGGTATTCGACCCTGGCTCGATATTCGCAATAGTTCGAATACCCAATACCCAGCTGGGTATTCGATTCTGGCTCGTTATTCGCTAAAGTTCGGATACCCAATACCCAGCTGGGTATTCGACCCTGGTTCGATATTCGCAATAGTTCGAATACCCAATACCCAGCTGGGTATTCGATTCTGGCTCGTTATTCGCTAAAGTTCGAATACCCAATACCCAGCTGGGTATTCGAACCCGGCTCGATATTCGCAATAGTTCGAATACCCAATACCCAGCTGGGTATTCGATTCTGGCTCCTTATTCGCTAAAGTTCGAATACCCAATACCCAGCTGGGTATTCGACCCTGGCTCGATATTCGCAATAGTTCGAATACCCAATACCCAGCTGGGTATTCGACCCTGGCTCGATATTCGCAATAGTTCGATTACCCAATACCCAGCCGGGTATTCGATTCTGGCTCGTTGTTCGCTAAAGTTCGAATACCCAATACCCAGCTGGGTATTCGACCCTGGCTCGATATTCGCAATAGTTCGAATACCCAATACCCAGCTGAGTATTCGACCCTGGCTCCATATTCGCAATAGTTCGATTACCCAATACCCAGCCGGGTATTCGATTCTGGCTCGTTATTCGCTAAAGTTCGAATACCCAATACCCAGCTGGGTATTCGACATTGGCTCGATATTCGCAATATTTCGAATACCCAATACCCAGCTGGGTATTCGATTCTGGCTCGTTATTCGCTAAAGTTCGAATACCCAATACCCAGCTGGGTATTCGACCCTGGCTCTATATTCGCAATAGTTCGATTACCCAATACCCAGCTGGGTATTCGATTCTGGCTCCTTATTCGCTAAAGTTCGAATACCCAATACCCAGCTGGGTATTCGACCCTGGCTCGATATTCGCAATATTTTGATTACCCAATACCCAGCTGGGTATTCGACCCTGGCTCCATATTCACAATAGTTCGAATACCCAATACCCAGCTGGGTATTCGATTCTGGCTTGTTATTCGCTAAAGTTCGAATTCCCAATACCCAGCTGGGTATTCGACCCTGGCTCGATATTCGCAATAGTTCGAATACCCAATACCCAGCTGGGTATTCGACCCTGGCTCGATATTCGCAATAGTTCGAATACCCAATACCCAGCTGGGTATTCGACCCTGGCTCGATATTCGCAATAGTTCGAATACCCAATACCCAGCCGGGTATTCGATTCTGGCTCGTTATTCGCTAAAGTTCGAATACCCAATACCCAGCTGGGTATTCGACCCTGGCTCGATATTCGCAATAGTTCGAATACCCAATACCCAGCTGGGAATTGGACCCTGGCTCGATATTCGCAATATTTTGATTACCCAATACCCAGCTGGTTATTCGACCCTGGCTCGATATTCGCAATAGTTCGAATACCCAATACCCAGCTGGGTATTCGATTCTGGCTCTTTATTCGCTAAAGTTCGAATACCCAATACCCAGCTGGGTATTCGACCCTGGCTCGATATTCGCAATAGTTCGAATACCCAATACCCATCTGGGTAATCGACCTTGGCTCGATATTCGCAATAGTTCGAATACCCAATACCCAGCTGGATATTCGATTCTGGCTCGTTATTCGCTAAAGTTCGAATACCCAATACCCAGCTGGGTATTCGACCCTGGCTCGATATTCGCAATAGTTCGATTACCCAATACCCAGCTGGGTATTCGACCTTGGCTCGATATTCGCTATAGTTCGAATACCCAATACCCAGCTGGGTATTCGATTCTGGCTCGTTATTCGCTAAAGTTCGAATACCCAATACCCAGCTGGGTATTCGACCCTGGCTCGATATTCGCAATAGTTCGATTACCCAATATCAAGCTGGGTATTCGAGTCTGGCTCGTTATTCGCTAAGTTCGAATACCCAATACCCAGCTGGGTATTCGACCCTGGCTCGATATTCGCAATATTTTGATTACCCAATACCCAGCTGGGTATTCGACCCTGGCTGGATATTCGCAATAGTTCGAATACCCAATACCCAGCTGGGTATTCGATTCTGGCTCGTTATTCGCTAAAGTTCGAATACCCAATACCCAGCTGGGTATTCGACCCTGGCTCGATATTCGCAATAGTTCGAATACCCAATACCCAGCTGGGAATTGGACCCTGGCTCGATATTCGCAATATTTTGATTACCCAATACCCGGCTGGGTATTCGACCCTGGCTCGATATTCGCAATAGTTCGAATACCCAATACCCAGCTGGGTATTCGATTCTGGCTCTTTATTCGCTAAAGTTCGAATACCCAATACCCAGCTGGGTATTCGACCCTGGCTCGATATTCGCAATAGTTCGAATACCCAATACCCATCTGGGTATTCGACCTTGGCTCGATATTCGCAATAGTTCGAATACCCAATACCCAGCTGGATATTCGATTCTGGCTCGTTATTCGCTAAAGTTCGAATACCCAATACCCAGCTGGGTATTCGACCCTGGCTCGATATTCGCAATAGTTCGATTACCCAATATCCAGCTGGGTATTCGATTCTGGCTCGTTATTCGCTAAAGTTCGAATACCCAATACCCAGCTGGGTATTCGACCCTGGCTCGATATTCGCAATATTTTGATTACCCAATACCCAGCTGGGTATTCGACCCTGGCTCGATATTCGCAATAGTTCGAATACCCAATACCCAGCTGGGTATTCGATTCTGGCTCGTTATTCGCTAAAGTTCGAATACCCAATACCCAGCTGGGTATTCGACCCTGGTTCGATATTCGCAATAGTTCGAATACCCAATACCCAGCTGGGTATTCGATTCTGGCTCGTTATTCGCTAAAGTTCGAATACCCAATACCCAGCTGGGTATTCGAACCCGGCTCGATATTCGCAATAGTTCGAATACCCAATACCCAGCTGGGTATTCGATTCTGGCTCCTTATTCGCTAAAGTTCGAATACCCAATACCCAGCTGGGTATTCGACCCTGGCTCGATATTCGCAATAGTTCGAATACCCAATACCCAGCTGGGTATTCGACCCTGGCTCGATATTCGCAATAGTTCGATTACCCAATATCCAGCTGGGTATTCGATTCTGGCTCGTTATTCGCTAAAGTTCGAATACCCAATACCCAGCTGGGTATTCGACCCTGGCTCGATATTCGCAATATTTTGATTACCCAATACCCAGCTGGGTATTCGACCCTGGCTCGATATTCGCAATAGTTCGAATACCCAATACCCAGCTGGGTATTCGATTCTGGCTCGTTATTCGCTAAAGTTCGAATACCCAATACCCAGCTGGGTATTCGACCCTGGTTCGATATTCGCAATAGTTCGAATACCCAATACCCAGCTGGGTATTCGATTCTGGCTCGTTATTCGCTAAAGTTCGAATACCCAATACCCAGCTGGGTATTCGAACCCGGCTCGATATTCGCAATAGTTCGAATACCCAATACCCAGCTGGGTATTCGATTCTGGCTCCTTATTCGCTAAAGTTCGAATACCCAATACCCAGCTGGGTATTCGACCCTGGCTCGATATTCGCAATAGTTCGAATACCCAATACCCAGCTGGGTATTCGACCCTGGCTCGATATTCGCAATAGTTCGATTACCCAATACCCAGCCGGGTATTCGATTCTGGCTCGTTATTCGCTAAAGTTCGAATACCCAATACCCAGCTGGGTATTCGACCCTGGCTCGATATTCGCAGTAGTTCGAATACCCAATACCCAGCTGGGTATTCGATTATGGCTCGTTATACGCTAAAGTTCGAATACCCAATACCCAGCTGGGTATTCGACCCTGGCTCGATATTCGCAATAGTTCGAATACCCAATACCCAGCTGGGTATTCGATTCTGGCTCGTTATTCGCTAAAGTTCGAATACCCAATACCCAGCTGGGTATTCGACCCTGGCTCGATATTCGCAATAGTTCGATTACCCAATATCCAGCTGGGTATTCGATTCTGGCTCGTTATTCGCTAAGTTCGAATACCCAATACCCAGCTGGGTATTCGACCCTGGCTCGATATTCGCAATATTTTGATTACCCAATACCCAGCTGGGTATTCGACCCTGGCTGGATATTCGCAATAGTTCGAATACCCAATTCCCAGCTGGGTATTCGATTCTGGCTCGTTATTCGCTAAAGTTCGAATACCCAATACCCAGCTGGGTATTCGACCCTGGCTCGATATTCGCAATAGTTCGAATACCCAATACCCAGCTGGGAATTGGACCCTGGCTCGATATTCGCAATATTTTGATTACCCAATACCCAGCTGGGTATTCGACCCTGGCTCGATATTCGCAATAGTTCGAATACCCAATACCCAGCTGGGTATTCGATTCTGGCTCGTTATTCGCTAAAGTTCGAATACCCAATACCCAGCTGGGTATTCGACCCTGGCTCGATATTCGCAATAGTTCGAATACCTAATACCCAGCTGGGTATTCGACCTTGGCTCGATATTCGCAATAGTTCGAATACCCAATACCCAGCTGGATATTCGATTCTGGCTCGTTATTCGCTAAAGTTCGAATACCCAATACCCAGCTGGGTATTCGACCCTGGCTCGATATTCGCAATAGTTCGATTACCCAATATCCAGCTGGGTATTCGATTCTGGCTCGTTATTCGCTAAAGTTCGAATACCCAATACCCAGCTGGGTATTCGACCCTGGCTCGATATTCGCAATATTTTGATTACCCAATACCCAGCTGGGTATTCGACCCTGGCTCGATATTCGCAATAGTTCGAATACCCAATACCCAGCTGGGTATTCGATTCTGGCTCGTTATTCGCTAAAGTTCGAATACCCAATACCCAGCTGGGTATTCGGCCCTGGTTCGATATTCGCAATAGTTCGAATACCCAATACCCAGCTGGGTATTCGATTCTGGCTCGTTATTCGCTAAAGTTCGAATACCCAATACCCAGCTGGGTATTCGACCCTGGCTCGATATTCGCAATAGTTCCAATACCCAATACCCAGCTGGGTATTCGATTCAGGCTCCTTATTCGCTAAAGTTCGAATACCCAATACCCAGCTGGGTATTCGACCCTGGCTCGATATTCGCAATAGTTCGAATACCCAATATCCAGCTGGGTATTCGACCCTGGCTCGATATTCGCAATAGTTCGATTACCCAATACCCAGCCGGGTATTCGATTCTGGCTCGTTATTCGCTAAAGTTCGAATACCCAATACCCAGCTGGGTATTCGACCCTGGCTCGATATTCGCAGTAGTTCGAATACCCAATACCCAGCTGGGTATTCGATTCTGGCTCGTTATTCGCTAAAGTTCGAATACCCAATACCCAGCTGGGTATTCGACCCTGGCTCGATATTCGCAATAGTTCGAATACCCAATACCCAGCTGGGTATTCGACCCTGGCTCGATATTCGCAATATTTTGATTACCCAATACCCAGCTGGGTTTTCGACTCTGGCTCGGTATTCGCAATAGTTCGAATACCCAATACCCAGCTGGGTATTCGATTCTGGCTCGTTATTCGCTAAAGTTCGAATACCCAATACCCAGCTGGGTATTCGACCCTGGCTCGATATTCGCAATAGTTCGAATACCCAATACCCAGCTGAGTATTCGACCCTGGCTCCATATTCTCAATAGTTCGATTACCCAATACCCAGCCGTGTATTCGATTCTGGCTCGTTATTCGCTAAAGTTCGAATACCCAATATCCAGCTGGGTATTCGACATTGGCTCGATATTCGCAATAGTTCGAATACCCAATACCCAGCTGGGTATTCGATTCTGGCTCGTTATTCGCTAAAGTTCGAATACCCAATACCCAGCTGGGTATTCGACCCTGGCTCTATATTCGCAATAGTTCGATTACCCAATACCCAGCTGGGTATTCGATTCTGGCTCCTTATTCGCTAAAGTTCGAATACCCAATACCCAGCTGGGTATTCGACCCTGGCTCGATATTCGCAATATTTTGATTACCCAATACCCAGCTGGGTATTCGACCCTGGCTCGATATTCACAATAGTTCGAATACCCAATACCCAGCTGGGTATTCGATTCTGGCTCGTTATTCGCTAAAGTTCGAATTCCCAATACCCAGCTGGGTATTCGACCCTGGCTCGATATTCGCAATAGTTCGAATACCCAATACCCAGCTGTGTATTTGACCCTGGCTCGATATTCGCAATATTTTGATTACCCAATACCCAGCTGGGTATTCGACCCTGGCTCGATATTCGCAATAGTTCGAATACCCAATATCCAGCTGGGTATTCGATTCTGGCTCGTTATTCGCTAAAGTTCGAATACCCAATACCCAGCTGGGTATTCGACCCTGGCTCGATATTCGCAATAGTTCGAATACCAAATACCCAGCTGGGTATTCGACCCTGGCTCGATATTCGCAATAGTTCGATTACCCAATACCCAGCCGGGTATTCGATTCTGGCTCGTTATTCGCTAAAGTTCGAATACCCAATTCCCAGCTGGGTATTCGACCCTGGCCCGATATTGAATTCCCAATACCCAATACCCATTACCTAGCCAACTTCATGGACCTAAGACTTGTCAGTGCGGCTGGAATTTTCGTTTGTTTCGTTTGCAAGAGCATCTACGACAAAAAGTTGAAATCAGCACATAGACCATATTTACAACGGTTCCGAATCGGATATGACATGTTTCAAAGTTGAGATTTACATATTATTACACAGTGTGCGTATATCCGATTATATTACATCCGACATGAAGAAAGTGATTTGAAATACCAAAATCTACCTATACATGTGAGGCTTTTTCCTCCATGTTAAAATGCGGATTCGTGTCAAGCCGCTGTCAATGAAATCTAATTTAAAACATCGTATCGTAGAAATAGTTCTGGGAACGTTTATACGGCGTTTATCAGTCTGAAATCTGTTTCTTATTTACGAAAGGCATTCAAACTTTCTTTGTTCAGAAGCACTTGCTACGAACGGAGTATACAATTATAATGAACATGCTGGTTTACTTCCGAGTTATCACCAGTTATCGCAGAAGGAAATAGACGATAGTAAGTTACCAAAAACGCTATGATTGCACCGATTTCAATGCGATTTTTATTTTGATTGGTTACATGCCAATTACAAAAAAAAAATCTGCAAAGTTATCATTTTGTTAACATATTTCTGGACCCTTCTTTGAAACCCGATCACGATCGACCAAAAATAGTAAATAAAAATTATTTTGGCATTAAATGAAATTCGTACCTGAGAAACAATTCATGAACTTTTTTAGCCTTAGTTACTTTCAGATGCAATAATATTCGCGGAATTATTTCTTGTAACAAAATGAAGCACCTAAGTGCCCATTCAAATAATTGCGTTTACTTTGTGGAACAAGCGCTATTACATCGCAATGTAATCATAGAAACACAATCACAACTTGATTGTTGCTGTCACACATTAACCGTCAACCAGTACAACACCTTCTGAAACAACTCATCAATTAATTCAACATTTCGTATTTCGTGGTAAATCAAAAGAGTGCTATACAGCAGAAAGTGGAAAACACATACTGAATATTTACGTACATACCTATATTGATATAGATATAGGGAACATGTATTGTTCACATGTATTATTGCCCCCAACGCGAAATACCGTTGTATGAGCTTTTTTCTAGTTTATATTAATTTCACGAAAACGACTACTAATAAAACGTGACTGTCATCAGATATTAGAAAAGGTGCGTAGTTAAAGGGACTATGTCAACGACAAATGTGTTTCCTATTGTACTACAAATGATATTATATTATAAAAATACGCTATAGTAAGGCATTCATATTAAATAAATAATAAATAATATAATACATTGAAAGATATTAGATATTTAAAAAAAAAAAACCAGAAAAATGTTTGAAAAAATTATAACCCCAAACGGGTATCGAACTCACGACTTAGGAGCCATACGAAGAAATGACAGTGGACAGCGCTTTAACCAGCTCCACAATTCTGCTTTGTAAAGAAATATGTGTATGCTGTGTAAAGAAATATGTGTAAACTATGTTTATACAAAATCCTATCAATTCTGAACGTCAAAATGTAAACTTGAAAAGGGCCAAGCAAACACGATCCATATTATAAATTGATTTTTATTTCGACTGCGAAAACTCTTTTCCCATAATGTGTACCTTATTTTACCCGTTATTATATGCCATTGTTAATATCTTAATTCAACAAGATTTAACAAAACAATTGCCCTGTTGAGGCCCTTTTCGTTGACATAGTCTCTTTTATTTGGTAATTTTCAACACACAAATGTTAGTTTAATGGAGTAATATTATTTTCGGTACACAGTTATATCATTTATAACCAGCTACATATCGGTAAGGCCGCTTTTCCATAATGTCCGCATCCGCATTGCACAAATCCGCAAAAAAACAAACAAGCTGAAAACAGTTGGACCGTTTTCATATGTTTTCAGTCCGTACTGTATCCGCAAAGTGCATCCGCAAAAGCCGTCCACAAGAAATCGCGCGCTGAGCTATTTTATGCGGATGCGGACGATATGGTATCTAACTTGTTAGTTAAACAAATGGCTGTTAAAAATATAAAAATAGTCTAGATACACCTTGATAACTCAACCTAAGACTCACTGAGTACAATAAATCGTTAATAACGGGTAACCTTTTACTGAGTTATTACTGACGCTGTAGATATAACTGTTAAATTCTTTATTTTGTTAACATCCACCACCTGTGAATGTGTTCGCGTCCTGCGATAAAATATTTGCAGCTGACTTAATTAAATATGTTTATATTCTTCAAATGCAGGCTTCTAAACTCTTTGAAAAACAGCACAAAACTCAAATATTCCACGATATAAGCGGATGCACAGAAAAGCGACTTCCGCATATAATAATGAGGATACGGATACAATTTCGGATGCGGACAAATGGAAAAGCGGCCTAATACAAAATTCTGGAAAACTCATCATAATGTTCCTCTTGGGCTATGTCTTTGGCGCGACATCTATTTATAGAACGGTCCAAAGCGCTTGTTTACGCCCAAGTCACCATGGAATTCACGATATCCTCTTGCGCAGTGTGCATGTACATTTTGCGTCAGCTTGCAGCATCGATCGATAAATTACGATGAGCACGAGGAAACCGTGAAACGCGTGGTTTACAATTGATGCAATTCGATATGAAAATCGAAAAGCCGGGGCGGGATTCACAAAAGCACCTGAAATATATCATAATTTAACAAGATATGTGTTGAAAACATGTAATCCCCACGACTTGCAGCCAAGTGGTGAATATGTGCAATTGTTCAGATTTTTTTTTAAATATGCAATCCCAAGCGAGGTCTCGATATCTATTCATGAAGTTTCATTAAAATATCTCGATGCGTTCTCAAGTTATTGAGCGGAAACGGTTTTCCTATTTTTAGTACGGTTACCTTGACCTTGACCCCACCCACCCCATATGCAATCCCAAGCGAGGTCTCGATGTAAGGTATCTTTGTAGACAGTTTCATTAAAATATCTAAATGCGTTCTCATGTTACCGAGCGGAATCCGTTTTTCTATTTATAGTAACGGTGACCTTGACCCCAGCCACCCCATATGCAATCCCAAGCGAGGTCTCAATATAAGGTGTCTATGTATGAAATTTCATTAAAATATCTCAATGCGTTCTCAAGTTATTGAGAGGAAACCGTTTTTTCATTTTTAGTAACGGTGACCTTGACCTCACCCACCCCATATGCAATCCCAAGCAAGGTCTCGATGTAAGGTACTTATGAATAAAGTTTCATTAAAATATTTCAATGCGTTCTCAAGTTATTGAGGGGAACCCGTTTTTATATTTTTAACAACGGTGACCTTGACCTTTGACCTATTGACATCAAAATGTAAAGGGTTCTTTCTTTCCTCCCAAGTAACCAGCGTACCAATTTTCATGATCGTAGGACAAAGCGTTTTCAAGTTATCGAGCGGAAACAAAATGGTTTACGGATAGACCTACCGACCGACCTACCGACAGGTGCAAAGCAAGATACCCCCATTTCTTCGAAGGGGGGCATAATAAGAGAAGCTGTGGCAGAATTCATAAATCTCCTGAGAAAGATAATAATTTAGGATACAAAAAGTAATTTTTTTTATGCAAAATGAATGTAAATAAAAAAGAAGCATTTGAAACAGTTTTACTAGAATAAGCAATTCAAACTCGAGCTATAATTGAAATGGTCCCAGACTTTACGGTTAACGGGTTGATCTTACGATTTTGAGACATTGACTTACGTGTTAACTAAAAAGCTGTATGAGTACATTCCCAGACACATAAGGCAAAACAAACAAACGCTTGGTTTCCGCTGATATCTCATACAAAATCTAGGAGGGGAGGTAAAATATAACTATTTTTGTTATTAACTTTTTTTCTTCACCGTATATTCACCACGCAGTTAAAGTATATCGGAATGCATGTAAAATGTTTAAATGCCTCCCAACAAAGAAACGGTACCTTACCTATAAATAAGGTCATAGAAAAAGAGATTTCTAGCAAGAAACGTATAATATAAGCGAAAACTGCCGAAAATCAGAAAAACTTAATGATTGATAGGAAAATGTTTTTTTAGGGTCGGCGGAAAAAATAGGCTGGTGGAGGGTGGAGGGGGGGGGGGGCGGGCAAGCGGAAATTAACAACTTTTTTTACGCTTATTACTTGCTCAGATATCGCTGTGACCCGTGTTATTCTTGTTATTGTTTCACGTTGATTCATGTTAACGCATATGCTACAATTACTCGTTCAATTTGTAAGCTATTATAAAAGAAATAATTTTGGATTTATCGTTGTTTAGTGGCCAATAAACAACAATTTGGAGTTCTCATGCGTAGGAATTTAACCACGAGGCCGTTAGCCCGATTGGTTTGATAGCCACGCATCGGAATAACAAAAAGTTGTTTATTGGCCAATAAACAACGATAATGCAAAAATTATTTCGATTCTCACATGATATCATTACAATTGCAAAATTATTTGTCATATCTTGTGAGAATCGAAATAATTTTCGCATTTTCTTCGTTAAGCGGCCAATAAACAACGTTTTTTAGTTCTGATGCGTAGGAATTTAACCACGAGGTTGTTGGCCAGATTGTTTTAATAGCCACGCATCGGAACTATAAAGAGTTGTTTGTTGGCCAATAATTTCGATTCTCACATGATATGACAAATTAATTTGCAACTGTAATGATAACTACATTTTATTATGCTCCGCTTACAATCGGGACTACTTTTTACTTCGTTTATTGCTGGGTAGTTTAACAACGATAATTTTGTTCCTGGACTATAGAAAAAATCAGCAAGTATCGTGTTAGAATTCAAATTGATGATAGGACAGAAGTCAGCGAATGACATGCTTTGTAAAATCGCGCCTGTTTACATGGTGCAGTTAAATAATACATGAGAAATACAACTTTAAGCATTCATGTAAGAATAACGCAGTCAGTTGGATTTTTTTCTTTATATTAATAAGCAATATAACATTCAATTGCTACAACTGATCGATTTAAAAAAAGTAAGTACATGTTACCGTGTGCCAGATTTTCGACATTTTCAAGTGGAATGAAATATACTGAACTTTGAAAACGTTACACGTTACACCAATTTTTCAAAGTTAAAACTGACACAAACATGACTGGAAATACCAACCCATTCTTAGTCGTAAGAATAAAGAGCAGACTTAGACTCAAGAAAATATACATCTGCGAGTGCAAATATTATGGGTCCCAATGTTGCTAATTATGAACTAACAAACTGTTCTGAATAAAGAATGCTGTAATTAGAGTCGATGGATACCAAGTAAGATTCAAATTTCCAGCGCTCTTAGAATAGAACAGTTTCAAGAATATTCTTTATTCACAGTCTTAAGTCTAAGAATAGGTTGGTGAATACGGGCCCAAATCAGATGTCAACGTTTACACCATTTGCGCTTTGTTGCGTTTCAATACAGCAAAGTATGGATCATATTCGACATGTGTTCCATATTTCTTGCAAACATAGTGCTAGTATATTATTGTCGAGATAAAATAGTCTACATTTATAACAACTGATGCATGCCTCGGCAAATTCAGATCGCAAACGTTTAATTCACACAGACAAGCACTTAGTCTTTTAAAATATTCTGAAGAAATAAACTATATACTACGGTGAGTCAGAAATTTACATTAAATTACAACTTTAATAGCTCATTCAAAATTTTGTTTTATAGTGTGAATTTATACAAAACGGTCACAAAATCCGCTCTGAATATGACCGGCTTTTCAATGCTGCTAGTTACAATGACCGTGATGCTTTCAACGCACATTATTGCCTTATTCAATGAGCACGTGTTTTGCCCTTGTTTGCGGGCACACGTTTATGCTCTCATCGAACAGCCAACTTCACAGACCTCTCATCGACTGACATATTGTTGCCTTTATTGACGGCCATTTGGTTGCGTTCATCGGCGGACACACAGTTGCCCTTCATCGGCGGACACACGGTTGCCCTCCATCGGCGGACACATGGTTGCCTTCATCGGCCGATACTCGGCTGCTTTCATTAGCAGACAAACGGTTGCGCTCATCGGTGGGTACACGGTTGTCTTCATCGGCATACAAACGGTTGCGCTCATCGGTGGGCACACGGTTGTCTTCATCGGCATACAAACGGTTGCGATCATCGGCGGGCACACAGTTGTCTTCATCGGCAGACAAACGATTGCGTTAATCAGAGGACACACGGTTGCCCTTCATCGGCGGACACATGGTTGCCTTCATCGACTGACACACAGCTGCCTTCATCGGCCGACACATGGTTGTCACGAAGTGACAAGTTCGATTCGAGTCTCGGTCTCTAAAATTGTTGTAGTAATAACACAAATATAAATGTTAAAGATGTTTCCTAAAAATCTAAGATATATCAGCAAGGATTACACACAGTACATATAATTACACCACACGCATGCTTTAAATATAAAACATGGATATAACACTTCATAATATGTCACACTATTTAGTCCGGCCGGGGTTTTGCTATTTCACACTTTATTTATTCCCTCAATCGAATCTCTTGGTATATGACTGAAGATATGTAAACACCCTTGAAGTCACATTGTTTTTCTATCAGCCTTTAGATTTCCTCAATTAGTCACTTTCCTTGCGTTTATATGTTCCAACGATATGTTCTCCTGCCCATACGGAATACGAGTAACGACCTTTGACTTTCGAACTTCGATCTGCAACCTTCGACCTCAGACTTATGAACTTCGATCTGCAGCCTTCGACCTCAGACCCCTTCAATGGACGCTCACCATCTATATAAAACATTATTTCGGTCTCTGAGAATAATGAAATGTATCACTGTCTAAATCCTAACAAGTTACATGTATAAATGTATTAACGGTAATTAAACATGCACATTATAAATGACAAACATAAATGCCAGTAATCAAATGCTCATGTTACCATGTATACTGATACGTAGTAAAAATAAGTACTAATGTATTCAAAAATAGTGTTGATTTATATTTACCCCAATACTCTTTTTCGTTTTAATCCTACACAGATACACCACTCCATCAAACTTCCTTCACAAATGTCCCCTTGGGACTACACAATCGTAAAGCAGTTATAATAATCCACTTCGGATTTAACATAACCTACGACCCGCTTCGGGTTTTCGATATACGTCCTGCTTTACCAAGCAACAACAGCACTCTGCCCTAAACGCCACTATCAACGAGACCGCGGTGCACCGTCAACACCCATTACAGTTCCCAGACCATGCAAAGTTCACCAGGCAATTTAGGGGTTAACATTTAGTGAAATATTCCAGACAAAAGTCAAAAAAGTTAGACTGGCTACAGGAAGAAATATTTACACACAGGGAACTTGACAACGGTTGCCCTCATCGGCAAACAAGCGTTTACCTTCATCGGCAGAAAAACACGGTTGCCTTCACCGGCGGACAAACGATTGCCTTCATCGGTAGACACACGGTTGCCTTCATCGTCGGACAAACGGTTGCCTTCATCGGTCGACACACAGCTAAGCTTATCGGCGGACACGCGGTTGCCCTCATCGGCCAACACACGGTTGCCTTCATCGGCAGACAAACGTCGCGTTCATGGACGGCACATAAACATCTGCAAATCCAAATATTTATTTTCGTTAATATGTTATTAGTAGGTGTACTCGTATTTATGTATATCAGTGCAAATGATGTGTTGCGGGTAAATGACTGAACATCTAAAAATAAATGCAAGTTGTAACTATATCATACATTTATAATTTTATAAAACCACAAGCATAATTTCCCTTCCATGTTACATAAAGGGCCTTTAAGTCATTCCGACAGTCCATATTCACTCACACTATTGCACAAACGACGGCGTTCACTGTTTGGAGAGATAAAATAATTGAACTTCTGCAGAACTTTCCTTTTGAAATAAAATCATCATAATGTTGTTCATGTCGTTGTTGCTGCTATTCGGATGATGATGACGAGGATGATGATGACTTGCAGTTAATTACAATTTATACCATCACTCATTTCAATTTTTATATATTACCAACCACGCATTTGCGTTTATCTGGAAAAACACGCTGTTTGTCCAAAGTAATATGTCCGGCGAGATGAATCATGAACATAAACATGACCACCTTGTATGATTCAGTTCTAGCCTTCACATTACAGAGGTCAATTGCGAACAACACATAGACCTATAACATACGAATGTACGAATAATGGCGGCGGTCCGGTGACCATTCGTATCATCGTGATTCGACTGTAACTGAAGTGGTGCAGCTCCAACCTGTATTCTATATGAAGCTAAACAATAAACAAAAGGTTATTTTAAGTTTTATCACAACACACTACTCAGCAACAAACACCAACCCGGACAGTCCGATACAAAACCACGTATCTGAACATACTTCTATTTAGCTTCTATGTCATGTGCAATAGTAATGGAATTAATGAATACAAAGCGAAATAATACGAGCAACTATGAATTCAGTTAAAAAATAATTTTCGATTTCGAGTTGTTTATCGGCCAATAAACAATGATTTGGAGAACGACTATGATTTGTTTATTGGCAAATAAACAGAGATAATGCGAAAATTAGTTCGATTCTAACATGATTTGATATATATTTTTGCCATTGTAATTAAAACTAATTTTTACTATATTCCGCTCAAAATCAGAACGTCTTTTTGCGTTGTGTATTTGGTAGTTCTTTATCAAATAAAAAAAATAACGCGTATCATGTAAGAATACTTCATTTCGTAAACACAATACAGGACGTGCTTATATGTAATATGGAATTATAAAAATTGTTATTTGCACCCATATAAATTTGAGAAACTGTTAAAATTAAGACACGAAAATCAATTCAGGTTACTTTTTCGTGAATGGCGGATCGGTGCGTCTGTGTAAAGACGCGCAGCCGTGCGTAATTCAAATGATACAGAACACATTAATATTAAAACGAATATTCACACGACTTATGAACTATCTCAATAATTGTAAACGGCAAACTATCAAAATATGCGTCATCTGTCAAATGGATAAACACAGTTTTGTGTCACGTGTTTACATATGGAATTGATACAGATTGTCAATGATATCCTACGTCGAGCCGTTTACGTTTTTACTTAATAAATGTCTAACGCCTGCCCAAAATAAGAATTTTTAATATGTTGCTATAATTTAGCTGGGAGCTCTAATGTTTCATCAACAGTCGAGAACGTTAGCAATGCTTCGTCTTAATTTCGCCGCTACCAGAAGTGTAACAGACCGCCGCAGAAGACATTAAAAGGTAATTTAACACCCCAGAACAAGACAAACAATAATTTTTGCGCGGATGTGGTATGTGAATATGGCCTTTGAAAAAGACGTCCGAAATTCGGAGTACACTTTACGTCGAGACAACGTGCATTACCCAGACGGCATGCAGTTCGACGCTAACTATCGTTGTCTTCGCTGAGGAGTCCCAAATCAACTTAACCGAAAATGACGACAGAGCGCGTGTGGACCGGTGTAAAGGTGAATGGTTCACCGGATGTCGTGTGTACGATGGTCTGGGCGGGAAATACAAACATTTATAAAATCTAGCATGACTGGAGTGAGTTGAGAAGGCGTGTGTGATCAATGCGACAACAGAACAACTTGCAAGAACCGGAAACCGACAGTCTGAAAGCACAGAATACCCTCACACAGCGTTGTGTCCAGAATTCGATTAATTTCGTTCGCAAGCATTTCAAAATTGAATACACTGAACATAAAAACGTACAAATAGCATTTCTGCGACTGTTGCAAGATTTCTAAGGGACGGCAGTGTCCAGCAAAGTTAATGGGACATCATTCCGGTTCAGTAGTGTTCATTAGTTGTTTGTTTCTGTAAATGATGAAACTGTATATTCGGATTCCTGAGTAAGGCGAAGGTTGCAATAATATCCCGAGATTTGAGGAAACGAGCGCCCTGTTGTATTGTCAAATTGACTTATTTACGAGCATATTGTAGGTACTAGTAGTATTTCTTGTAAATCACATTGTTTCGATTTCAATCAGTCTACGGATTCACCCGATATACCGTGTAGCAAAATGTATACAGCATGCAAATGTGTATATATGACGTGTCGTATATGACATTTTGATTCGCAGTTGTCAACATATTCTTCTTTTAGATAAAAATGTTCAAAACGGTATATTTCACTGTACAGACAATTTGTCAGACAAATGATCCCTAATTACTTATACTTCAACATCTATATTTTTAATTGAACTTTAAGTACATGATGCATAGTATACGCGTCATTGTTAGGAGAAATAAATGGCATACGGACAACATTATACTGCATATGCTGAACCAGAAACACACTGCCAAGTTCATAAACTGTATGAAGCACATGTGACAACTTTTTTAACTGTCTTTTTCGTCTCGGGGAAAAATCATGAGATCAAAATAAATATACATAAAATGCGTCAACTTTCTCCCCGAAATTAACATTTTAATTACGCCAAATTGAATTATTTCGATCAAAACGTTACCTATCTATAAATGTATGTTTGTATAATAGAATTAATATCGATAATTATGAAATAGACATTCAAATAAATTTCATGTTTAACCAAGAATATTGCAACATAGACACATTGCAATATCATTTAGCTTGTTTTACTCTCTTGTTAAATCTGTGCAAATCCGTTTTGCGTAAATCCACTATAACGCAATTAAAATATACATGTGTGAACTATATTTAAATTAAGAAATAATTTTCGGTTTTTCGTTGTTTATCGGCCAATAAACAACGATTTGGAGTTCTAAGGCATTAGCATCAGAACTGCAAAGAGTTGTTTATAGGCCGATAAACAACGAAAATTATTACGATTATAATATGATTAGACAAATATTTTTGCATTCGTAATCAGACTACGTTTACTATATATGCTCTACTCAGAATTAGGCCTACTTATTACGTTGTTTATTGGGTAGTTAAACAACAATAATTTTGTTCTTTGTCAATAGAAAAGTATCAGATTAGAATATGTTATTCACTATATGTGTTATATTGATTTCTACGCGCAAATGGAAAATACCAGTCAGACATCATGTCCGTATTGAATTCATTCCTTGTAACATACAACTTAAACGTAACTTATCTTGGCTGACTTCAACTTCCCGACAACAGCGCCGCCGCGTTGCAAAGTCCACGTTCTTGTTTGCAGTTTAGTTCCACCAGTCACAAAATGTTCACAAATAATGATGGCAATTGTAAATAAATATTCACATATCGCCATGAGTTCAAAAAGTCATTCGCATTTTGGACATGTGATGCACAAATATATATAATTGAATTCTACTAAACGTCAAAATTCCAGATATACGAAATGTCCACTTTTTACGGTCCAAAACACTCGAATTCTTAAGTTCTTACTAATATTTGTGTGTGTATAAAAAACAAGGCGTACAAGAAACTAGTGAATCGTTACTTTAACGATAGATAACCTGAGAAAACTCGTGCACGGAGATTTTGTAACAATGTACCAATAGTGTGTAATCCCCTATTACAAACTTTAAAGGCGCTATCTCTTGTTTTCTTATTATTTTGTCTTAAATGCAATAAGGACTCATCGGCCCATATTTATAAATATTCTTAAGTTATTCCAACATAAATTAAAGATATATTAAAATTAAAAAGAATTTGTCTTTAAAACACTATACTTTGAAACATATACATGGTGAATCCTCTATTTTAATATACCGGTAAACTACGCGTCACAAACGCGTAACGCAACCACATAACGCAACCACGTATTCCAACGACGCGTAACACCTACGCATCACATTTACGCAACACAGCCAAGCAACACAACAACGTGTCACAGCCAAGAAACAAAACACATTTCACGTACACGCAACACAACCACGCTAAACTGCCAAGCAACACAACCACGCGTCACAGCCAAGCAACACAACCACGCGTCACAGCCAAGCAACACAACCACGCGTCACAGCCAAGCAACACAACCACGCGTCACAGCCAAGCAACACAATCACGTGTCACAGCCAAGCAACACGACCACGCGTCACAGTCAAGCAACACAACCACGCGTCACAGCCAAGCAACACAATCACGCGTCACAGCCAAGCAACACGACCACGCGTCATAGCCAAGCAACACAACCACGCGTCACAGCCAAACAACACAACCATGCATCACAGCCAAGCAACACAATCACGCGTCACAGAGGAGTAACACAACCACGTGTCACAGCCAAGAAACACAACCACGTGTCACAGTCAAGAAACAAAAACACATGTCACGTACACGCAACACAACCACGCGTCACAGCCAAGCAACTCAACCACGTGTCATATCTACGCAACTCAACCATGTGTCACATACATGACTCACATCCATGCGTCCCATCTATGTTACACAACCAGGTGTGACATACAATAAACATAACCGCATCACAACCTCTTGTCCGCATACATGCAATACAACAACGCGTCACATACACACAATACAACAACGCGTCACATCCACGTTACGTAACCACGTGTCACATCCACGAAACACAACCACGTGTCACATACGCGTAACACAATCATGCGCCACATCCAAATAAATAACTATTTAATGGACTAGTTTGCCGCGAACATCGGCTTCAAACAGGGGTATTTATTGTCCACGACACTGTTTAATACGTACATGGACGATATAAGTGAACTTTCAAATAACAGCAGCAGTTGTATTGATGTTGATGGAAAATTGTTCAGTCATCTATTCTAATCTGATGACCTTATATTGGTAGCAAACACAGAAGGTTTACAGATATTGATTGATATACTGCCTCGTTATTACTGACACATTGGACAACTCGGTAGCCGCCAAACACTTAGCAGCACAGGCAGCGTCCAGAGCGCTAGGGTTACTGATTTCTTAGTTTAAAAAGCTAGGCGAATTGGATATATGAAGTCTTGTCTAGGCTCTACGACACAATGGTGTGGAACTATAAACACTTCCGCAGAACCTTAAGTAAAGTGCCGCGTGATGAGTCGAGCGCAACGAAGCGCCCTGGCGAAGTTTCGATGGTGGTGCTGCCCCTCTTCGAATAGAAACATGACGTTTTCAAGGCGTACCGGCTAACGAACGATATTGTTTTATTTGTACGAACTGTGTAGAAAATGAACACTGTGCATTCTTAATCTGTCCGTTATGTACAAATATTAGAACTGTTTTAGTTGAAAAGGCATTATTGATAAAAAAAAAAAAAAACCTGGTCTCAACCTCTTAAAATCCAAAAGAAAACATGAACTTTTTGCTGTCAGATGATCGCATAATAAAATCCAGTGTCAGAGTCTGTCAGGATATTTTAATTTAGCGACGAAACCATCTGTATACCATATAATTGCATTTAATTTTGTTCATAGCAAAGTACTAATCTTACAGTATATGCATGTATACTTATATTCCTATGTTCTTAACATTATTTATTGTATTTCTTGTACATATTTTATATGTGTTTTATGATTGTCTGAAGATAAGCAACGCTTGCCTCGAATATCGTACGTTGCCTTGTTTGTATTTTTTAAGCATCTGTTTAAGATTTTAATAGCGTTCGTGTATTTTAGAATGTTCGTCTCTCATAACTCTATTCTGAGGGGTTTCGTACATATATATCATGATTGTATACTGTGTTATTATTTGTTTTGTGTACACAAGTGAGACGTAAATAAACTATATTGTCTGTCCTTCTAGCAACGTGTTACATCTTTGCGTCAAGACACCGCTATGCAATCAAACAAAATAACAATGCGTCCCAAAATGTTTAAGCGTTTTAACCACGTGAAATAACCAGCCGTTATGACCATTGGAAATAACCACGAGTCTATGTACGTGAAATAGCATCGCCCCAAAACAACGGGAAATGACTTCTATGACACAACCATGTCCGGGTAAAATATATAGCAACGATTCACCAGAATATAACGTGAGAAAATATACTCCGCAGGTAACACGTGTTAAATGCTAACGTGCAAGTACATGTGAACAATAAAATTTAAGAAGAAATAAAACTAATTTACGGTAGTAAAAAAACAAGGCACGTTTTATGATTTCTGTATGTGAATAGTTTGGTTTTAACAGAAACATACGAATTCATTCACAACTGACATTAGGAAGTAATGTGTACATGCAACGTGTTTATTTTCGTACATTAAAGCCACAACAAAAGTACGAAATTCCCTTAGGGCCTTCGCCTATATATGCGAATACTTAGTAATCTGAAACATAAAAACACGAAATCAAGTTGACGAAAATCACTTCAGTACGATGGCAACAACACGATGACGAAAACGCGAAAGTGCGATGACGAAAATGTGAAAACACGATCTCGAAAATGCGATATAATTTTGCGTATTCGTCATCGTGTTTCCAAGTTTTCGACATTGCAGTTAAGCGATTTCGTTATTTCGCGTTTTCGTCAACATGTTTTCGTTATCGTGCTTTCACGATTTTGTGTTTTCGCGTTTTCGTACTTTGGTCTTCCGGTACGCATGTGCAAAATACATTACAGCAAAAAGGAACATATCAGTTGAAAACATAATACCCAATCATCTGAATTAATGTTACGTTCATAATCACACTCTGAATCTGACATTATGTTGGATGTTTTGGTTCCACAACCACGTGGAAGGAGAATTACTGCATGCGCATGTGCCGAAAGGCCAAAGTATTAATACGCAAAAGCACAAAATCTTGAAAGTACGATGATACAATCGAGAAAGTACGATGACGAAACGCGGTAATACGATGACGCATTAATCATCATCGTGTTTTCGCGTTTTCGTCATCGTTCTATCCCATTTTTGTCATCGTGTTTTCGCGTTTTCGTCATCGTACTTTCGCGATTTCGTGTTTCAGATTCTTACATTCAAAAGCGAAAATAACGATGGCCCTAACGGAATTCCGTAAAAAAGCGTCTTAGCACGTAGCATCCAATCCTTTATGTTCGTGTTCCATATTACTGACGTATGAGACGTAACGTGACCGAATTCTTCGCAAGATTGGCCCAAGAAATATACTGACTCAGAGAAGAAAAGCTTTCTATACATCTTTTCCACACGAAAATGCAATTGTAGTCTAATTGCATGGTTTATGTTCTCACTTCATTCAATTGAAATAATTATTTATGCCCAGATTACAACAATCGATTCCGTTTCAATTCACCTAAGTCGTTGTGTTGCGTGGATGTGATATTTAGGGAAAGAAAAAGAACATTCACAAAGTCTAACAAACGTGAAATTCGTTGACAGTGCCGTCATGCATGACGTCATCTGATGTTACCCACGGACTTCCGGGGGTAAACTGAGGATTTCCAAAGTTGCTGTAGTTTAATTTTTATTTTTAATTAAGAGTACGGATTTTTCATCACCTATACCTATTTTGATACATATAACAGCGAATGGTGGCAGGCCAAAGCAAATCAGAAGAGAATGCGCGGAGATTGTACGGAAATCGTGCAGTTGCTTTGCCGTCTCACAGCCTCTCCAGTGGGAAATCATACGGCGGAGTCTCCCCTGAGACGGTGCCTTGACCGTGCGACCATCGTGCGAATGTCCCACGAGTTACATTCTTTGCTGTCAATCTTTGCTAAAATCAAGGAGGCTTAAGGGAAATATGAGCAATATGGACAGGATATGGGCTCATCTCTGGTTAAATGTAATCTAGACTTAATGGACCGAAAATTAGGATTTAATTTAAGCCCCAGTTACAACCCACTGCGGTCGCCGCAGACCGCTGATCAACCGCAATGTTTTAAGACGACAGAAAAAACGCATTTTGGGTTAGCAACCTTTCCATGCAAGCACCTAGTACCACACAGTAACAAGTCTTTCTTGACCCGTGTCATGGTCTCATTGCTAGATTCGTATTTATTGTGCAATGCGTCAGACCTTTGCTCTGACAAACAAAATAAAATGCGGATGTTCTAAAAACTTTTAAGTTTAAATATATTCTGGAATGCATCGACTTCTCGAAAGCGCAAGACAATGTTATCGGTTTGACTGAGAACGTTTGTTGACAGACATGGAAGCAATGTAGCAGCGGCTTCAACATTACAGTCACCGTCATTTTCATCATCATCATCGTGGTAATCGTCATCATGATACATCATCATAATCATCAGCATCATCATCGTCATCACCATTATCACACTCATCGTCGTCGTCATCGTCATCATCATCATCGCCGTCGTAATCATCGTCATCATCATCATCAATAGCATCTGTGGCAGTAATCATCTTTATCGTCGCAATCATCATCATCGTCGTTGCCATCTTAATCATCGTCGTTGCCGTCGTCCTCATCATCATTGTCGTCGCAACCGTCATCATCATCATCGTCGTAAGCCTCATGTTGTACTTAAAGCCTGGGTATAGTTTATAATGCGATATGTACACACCGAGATGCCAAATACACTCGGTATTGCTAAACACGCGGAAGTTTTAAAAAATGCATAAAATGGAATTTGCAAAACACAGCAAAATAAATAAGCAATGTATGTGTTATATATTTCGTCTAGTGACTAGTAACACAATTTTCTATGAAGCACAATAATTATTGTTTATCTGCTAAAAACATTAAAAAAGTAAACATTCAAAATATGACGCTAATTGCTTTATAACCCGGGCTGGTATTTATAAGGACTATTAGTAAAAAATGATGATGTTAATATTTTAACATTTTAAATCTTTTTTTACTAAGAAATGCACTTGGTTCAACAATTTTGACAAAGCAGTTGCAATATAGTTCGAAATGTGTTAATATAAATGCTTATTTGGACTTATTTTCAACTTAAGTTAACGCGTTTTTAAGACCTTCTTAGATAAATGACCAGGACTACTCAATGACACAGCCTAAACAACTGCTCTACTGACTGGATTTAAGCTAATGTTTGGAACAATAAAGGTTACACGTGATGCACATGAAGTTTATGTGCGTATAATTGTATTTATTTATCATTCTTACATTATACTCGCTAATTTTTCTATAGACAAAGAACAAAAGTATCGTTTTTAAACTACCCATAAACAACGCAAAAAGAAGGTCCGATTCTGAGCGGAGAATAGTAAAATGTAGTTCCAATTACAATTGCAACACAATGTCAAAGCATGTTAAAATCGAAATAATTTTCGCATAAACTGTGTATATCGCCAATAAACAACTCTTTGTCATTATGATGCGTGGCTATTACACAACTCCATTTCATGGGTGGAACCTGTACTTGGTGTATGTGAGAAAGTCCATTTCCTGTGTAGAACCATTTCTTGGTGTCTTAGAGAAAGTTCATTTCCTAGGTAGAACCAGGTCTTGGTGTTTGTAAGAAAATCCATTTCCTGGGTAAAACCAGTACTTGGTGTATTGAAAAAGTCAATTCCCCAGGTACAACCAGTTCCTGGGGTTTGTCAGAATGTTCATTCCTTGGATAGAATAGGTTCTTGGTGTCTTAGAGAAAGTTTACTTCCTAGGTAGAACCAGCAGTTGATGTTTATCAGAAAGTCCATATGATGGGTAGAACCAGAACTTTATGTATGTTAGAAAGTCCATTCTTTGGAGAGAACCAGTTCTTGGTGTATGTGAGAAAGTCCATTTCCTGAGCAGAACCAGTACTTGGGGTATGAGAAGGTCTATTTCATGGGTAGAACCAGTACTTGGTATTGGTGAAAAAGATCATGTTAACGTACACTTTCTGTGGAACTGACTTCTGCTTTCAGGGCAAACAACATGTCAGTTTTGTGATGTGACTTACAAATGGTTCACAACCACAACTAACTAAACACTTCCTTAATTTGTTGTATAGAAAATTAGACAAATGGTTGTAATGTGGTTTCTTTGAATTCAAAGTGTAATACAGAAATATGCTATTTTAGACTGCGACCACATATGCAACTAAATGAACGGAATTACAAACCAAGAACTTGTTCACTAAAAACTATAATTTCCAGGCAGTTAATCACATGGAAGTCATAAAAGAGGCAACATGAAGGACATTTTCAGTTTTGGGCAGCATTCTTTTTGACCAATTTGGTATGCAGGTAATGAATGGCAATTATATGGCCACAACGAACGGGGAAAATAATGCGCAGTAACCATCTTAATGGAGGGGTTCCAAAAATCAGGGTGGACATTCAGCAACATATTCAAACTGTAATGCCAGATCAACTTCTCCAAGAAATGTAGTCCAAATCTACAAAACAATGACCAGGGTGTATAAAATTCCTGCGAAACAAGAGCACCACATCCCCAGACTACAGGACATATACTGAAGCACATAGAAACGTTGCGAAACGTGGCTAAGATGAGCTGAGCGCTCTGTATGACAGTCGGTGGGGGTTGGCACCCTACACTAAAAAAACACACAGTCATTCTTCTCTTAAATACATTTGATAATAGCCAAATTGGTTGCTAGTTCAGATATCAACACTCTTTCGGCGTAGCTAAGATAATTTTTTACCTAGATTTCTTGCGATAATTAGGCAGCGGGAAAATCGAATGCCAATATAATTTGGCAAATTTTCTATTTTTAGGGAATGCAAACTTACAACAATGGTTTAATGTATACCAACAACTGTTGCATACTTTGGGGGATTAAAATGTCCATAATTGTTTATATAAGCGGTTAAAATAAAGATATAAACATATCTTCGACATACACAACTGAACATAATTATCAACATATTTTTTCATTGTATGTCACGAACAGAATATTGTATACACTTAATTAATCCACTGTTTTGTTTAGCCTAGTGGCACGCTCTATAAATAACATTTGATTCTAGTGAGTTCAACAAACTCACGATCATTCTAAAATTAGTGCGCGTCTAGCTGCGGGTGTATAGCTGTTATAATATACATGCATCTATCAGCTTCCAGAGAATCATTAGAGCGAATATTCAATGAATGGGCAATTTTTATAAACTTACTGTACATGTTAATTTGAAATTGAATGGTGGTTGTGTTTTTTTTAAGAATTAAATAGAATAAACACATTTTTATCAACTTCTCCAGTAGATGTTAATCAACTTATAAAAACATATCGGTCAATAAATAAAATGTGGTGAAATAAGTATCGGAATGCGTCAAAATGTTATTTGTGTTACTTTTACTTCATTTGCGTAGCATTAATACATTATTTGCAATACCAATTATACACAGAAACCCTTGATACATCATATTCCTACCGAATATAATTTATACGCCATAGTCTAATGCAATTTTATGTTTTTGTTATCAAAAATGGAAGTCATCATTATCTCAGATGCGCTGAATGTTCTCTGAAGATTGCTTTTCATTAGGATACACATATAAATGATTAATTGACTTCGAAATGTGAATGCATTATGCATAGATAACTTCAAGATGAAGGTAAGGTATATTACTTAAGATCTGAATAACAATAGGCGTCTGATACAACATAATTTTAATTCAATCCCGCAATTATTTTCATACATTGTTAATGTCTTAAATTTGACTCACAATTTATATACTAATGATGATAACGTAAATTATTTAGGTTATTCATGTATCACTGGTGAAAACATGGGGCGGTATGATCGGTTTATTCACAGTACACATATTAATAATTTTAAATTAATCACACATTAATTTTGGGATCTGAGAAGTTTTCTTATGGTGCTCAAAACATCTGGTGTCCGAGAAGTCGCCTTGTCTAGGTGGGGACCGAAAAATCTGTGGTCCGAGAAGCCACGTAACCGGTCATCTTGGCCCTCTTGTATTATGTTTCCGAAAAAAATGATATCTCAATACTAATATTAACGCCGATTGTATTTTTTAAAGACATTTCTTGTTTCTAAATGGTTTAATCTTGGCTTAGAAAACTGTTCATGTACTAAATTCTAAAATAATGAATTGTGTTTATACGTTTGTGCATGACTGTAAACTCATATCACATGTTAGGTTCTGGGTAAAGAATAAATTGTTATAAATAATTTTTTTAATCAATACCCCCGATAAATCATCTTTGCATTTCTATTTTTTGAATATTGAAAATGATTTCTAATATGTGACTACACTTATATTGGAGTAAAAGTTTGGTCAAGCATGTAGAATTGTTTTGATGCAACAAGTGTGACATAATGCTTACAATTGGGGTCTGAAAACCCGTGCTTTGTTCCAGACAATGCTAGAGAGTCGACTGTGTTCATGAGTGTTACATTTTCAATTCCTGCCTATGAAAGGTCTCTATCAAACCCAGACTGGTATTTGCAATCAAGCTGTGCTACTTCTGAGGTAGCAATGTATTCCAGATTAGATATGTTCATTTTGCCAAGATGTGTCATTTTTTAAAATTCTCAGATGCACTGCATTTAGTCCCATCCTTACAATGCATTGTTTGTCACACACCCAAGTTGAGGGTTGTGAAAGAATCTCGGTGGAACCAAACAACAGTCCCCCATGTGCATCTATCAGCCAAGTTGAGGGTTGTGAAAGAATCTCGGTGGAACCAAACAACAAGTACCCCATGTGCATCTATCAGCCAAGTTGAGGGTTGTGAAAGAATCTCGGTGGAACCAAACAACAAGTACCCCATGTGCATCTATCAGCCAAGTTGAGGGTTGTGAAAGAATCTCGGTGGAACCAACCAACAAGTACTCCATGTGCATCTATCAGCCAAGTTTAGTGTTGTGAAAGAATTTGACCTAACTGTAACTATAAATTTGGCAAGAGAGAAAATAGAGCATACTTTGGTAAAATGACAATATGGATTACTCCCTTGTTTTGTGTAATTAATGATTGCCCTGCATAATGAGTATGGGTTTCTGACCCAAAATGCTCTTCAAGAGTAGCAAAGCAGACACTCTAAGATAGAATGCTCTGTGAACCCTGGGACCAGGAACACTTGAAGCCAGTCGGAACTGGTTTCGGTTTTCTTGCATTCGAAGATTGGTCAACGTGTAATCCAGTATATGGACAGCTTCAGAACAAATTACCAAGAAGATAAAATAAATCGCGGGAATACACAATGTTTGCATAGTGCCAGTGATTTTCTTATATAACACATTTATCACTAGTATACGAGTATTCACTGGTCAAATTGCATGACATGTGACATGAAGTATGTAGAGGTCGAAGCTAAACTGCAACGTGAGATCACTGTATGACGCTTAACTTAAACTGCCAACTGTTGAGAGTTCCAAGATATCAATTATGAAATGAAAATAATGAAAGGTTATAACTGTCCAAAGAACATCCTTACTTACTGCATAACTTTTGACTTTCAACACTAAGAGTAAACTTAAACAATTCAAACATATTAGCAAATAAAGAAGAACCTAGAGCAGAAAATATTATAACAATTATAAAACAACAATTACATTACAAAGTATTAAATGCTATGGTGTCACAAGGTGAGAACAAAGTGCAGCCAGTCCGGGACTCGAACCCGGGACCTCTCGCTTACATAGCAAGTGCTCTCCCGACTGAGCTAACCTGGCAGGTACTCAATCTCTCCCCTATAGTGACCTTTAACAGTTTACACCAGTTACAAGTATTGTGAGGGTCTAAATACAGTAAAATTATATGAAGTCTGGCTAAACACTTCAGGATTCGTATTAATTGTATTTTTCCTAAAATACATTTTTCATATCTTCTTATAATGATCGATTAGTTATCCCAAGTTAATTGTGTCAAACTATACTTTTATGAGATTCACAAATCCTCCTTTATGGAAAGAATTTCAGCTAACCAATATTAATTTATAATTTAAAGTATATCATAATATATTATCATTACCATCATGAGCATCATGAAAACAATCAACATGGCCATCATCAGATTAATCACCAACACCATAATCATCATAATGACATTAGCACCATCATCATCACTACCCATGGTATTCTTTTTCTGTGATCACAGTAAGTCAGTAACAGAACATATCACATAATGAAACTTTCCATACTAGCATTACACTTCAAAACAACAACAAACATTCACCGAGCACAACTGTTTATGACCATATAAGATGAATGCAATGCTACCCAACCAACTTGCAAAAAAGTGACTGGACTTGGCGAACAATCAATTTGTGTTCATGCAGGGAAATCACTGTTGTAGCTTTAGTTCAATGAGTCTAACAGAGTTCTCTCCCTGGAATAATAAAAGACAAGTAATTTGCTGTAGGAATACTCGCCACGTAAAAACTCTAAAAAATATAATAATAATAAATAAATCAATAATAAATCTATCTTGCTTCTTCTTGCTTTACACTAATTAGATTCAATAAATATAATGTGAAGCCTCGTCATAAATTTGCGCAGTGTATTTAAGTACATGTGTATCCAAACCGCACTGCACATTGATATCATAATGTAATTTTGACAACACAATAGTTTTATGTTAAACACACAATGTTGTTCTTGTGCAAATGTTAAACATGAAAATAGAATACAAGTTTATATGCTCTCTTTTTTCCCTTGGTCGTGCAGAATTTAGTATTCATTTCATTAAATTATGCAACGATTCAAAGTTATACAATTGATAGCTGTAAGTTACACAGAGATTTGTGTAAATAAGATACACAGGCTATTTTCATTAATTGTTTTGTTGACAACATTATAACACTCCCAGCGCTTTATCTTCCCACTCAATAAAATAAGTACTTTGAACAATCATTAGAACAAGAAGACAACGACTCCCATTCCAGTTTGCTTAACTTGTAACAGATGGATTTCACTGCTAGACTGAATTCCGCAGTATGCAATGTTTGTTTAAAGTGTCTTTTGGCTTCAAAAACACTAAGGAGAACATCACAACTACGAAATTGATTTTCCATGCAGACTATAATGATAGTGCCCTGGATGAAAAAAAAGTGACCAAACTTATACCATATTCAAACTGTTGTAGTGCATAAACATTTGAGCTGTGAAGAAAACCCACTGGCAGAAAAAGGGAACGACCCTGCGTATTTCAACTGGGCCAATATTTTGTATGCGGACATTCACATGGTGCATGGACACAAATAATGAATCACTGGTACATGGAAAAGCAGCCTATTTGTGTGTCACAAATCACATCTTGCATAGACATAGCCGTTGACACCTTTCAGTGCCTGGTTTTAAACCAGGCTTCATTTATAACTTCAACTAAGACTGTCAGATCTGCCGATGACCCAACATTACTGACACACCACCAAAGTCCTAGCAGTTACAATATAAACGCTACCACTTCCACATCAATAAGACAACACCACACTGTTATTTGACAACAAAGACCTCAAACTATCACATCAATGGGAAACTGTGTTGAATCTTCATTTTTATTTCAAACACCTCTTGAAGACATGCAATCATATATACAACTAGAAATGTACTCCCCCATTCTACAACACAACAATAGAAACCTGCCTCAGATTCTCATCAATAAAACAACTGCAGACCACAGAAAGGAATTACTTTGTCTTATTTGACCTGATGTAGAGAACTTAAATACTAGTATTTGGTAAAGATTGGCTGGAATATTATGTCTTAATTGTGCCTAACAGACAAATTGGTGATGAATACGGTCAACCAACGCAGGAGAAATTATCTATAACGATAGCTCACCAATCACTATGAAAGGTAAGCTTATTGTTAACAGGAACATACGCTAGGTTAACATTTCTTCAACCATATAGTATGTTCCAGACAGTTCTGAACAATTCTTACCTCAGCTCGAGTCAACCTGCGGTGGGACTTGAACTTCAGTGTCTCCAGTCAGCACCCTGCCTGCCTGTCAGTGACTCCCAGTGAGATGATATGGTATGCACAAGGACCCCATGCACTTCATTCCCCCTACTTTGTTGCTGTGCAGCTAAATATTAAAGAAACAAGCATGCTACAACAAATCAAACAATGTGTTGTACAGGCTTATTAATATCAAACACTGTCCCAAATGCCTAATAATGTTACAAATATGTACCTAGATTTCCTAAGACATGAAAAAATAAATAATGCCATTTGAAACAAGACCTAAAGCTTGGCAAAAATAACTTTTGGGGAAATCAATCTAGTAAGGACAATAATGTAAATACATGCACTGCAGAAAGCTTGTATTCTCCACTTCATTGAAAACCCCTCATTTTAAAGGCACTAACAAGGTGATATACGTTCAACCAAAGTTTAATGCTGAGATAACAAACATAAATTATAACATAATGCATCATGAGCGAAACATTTTAACACATTTTTCATAAAATAAATGGAATTTGAACAGCTTGAAGTTTAGTTTGGTGTTTACATTTTCTGTACTATGAAACTAGCCCAAGTTCCTTGTGATTTATGTAGTATATCTTGCAGTTTGCCGAATGTCAACGGTGAATAGACGGATTTAATCTGCATCGCCAAGAAAATCGGCCGTAAATAAAGCTAGTGTTTATAAACAGTTTTACTTGGAGGATCAGAGCTTTTGCAATAATCAGTATCCAGCTTCTGACGAAGGTTATAAACTAACGTCAACACATGCTAAGACAGACAATAAGATAACTACACATGCTAAGACAGACAATAAGATAACTACACATGCTAAGACAGACAATAAGATAACTACACATGCTAAGACAGACAATAAGATAACTACACATGCTAAGACAGACAATAAGATAACTACACATGCTAAGACAGACAATAAGATAACTACACATGCTAAGACAGACAATATGATAACCGTTTGATTAAATAATCTGAATTCGACCATTTACCCCTTTTGTGCAGCTTTAAACAACTATTTTTAACTAATCAAAATGGGAACAGACACACAGATAGCCTGAAAGACAGGAATATACACAGATTAAAACCGACTGCGTTATTTTCAACAACAATAAGGTACGATTGTAAAAATATGTGGGAACTTACACATTCCGCGTGAGACATCCAGGCCAGGACACTGGCTGTGCAGGCAATCAGGTCCCGTACCTATTTGTAGAAGAAATGAAAGTAGTTATACATCCAGCCATATGAAACAAACTTTCAACAACCAATTACTGAATTTGCCGTCTGGAAAATTATTGCCGTTACTGGGTCATGGGTGTGGTGTCCGACTTAAGACTGGGGGCTTAATTCATGTGGACAGGTTATCTGTCTGAAAGTCACTAAGTTCTGGTTCTAACCAGAAATATTATTCAAATGCATCGCATTATGTCTCAGGTATCAATATGATCAAGTCAAAATAGCTTCAAGCCCATTATTTACAAAACCACTAAGAAATCTGATCTACTTTATCATGAAAAATGAGGTTTTTTCCAAACCTGAAATCAAGATGATTATATTTTAATTTTAATTCAATAGAATGATTGGAAATCAAACAGAAATATTAAACATACATTACCCATATATAAAACATACCATAACCCAACAATTCTTCACAGTGTTGTTCTGTCATCAATGTTTCACTTTCTACCACACAGTCCCAAACCCTCGACCACATATGCAGGTGTCAGTCCACACTGTTCAGATCTCCCTATTTAATTAGAGACATTAAACACATGACAAAAACCTAAGCATATTCCAAATCCACTATAAATTATCAATTGAATTCACAGTAATAAAGTGAATCTTTCACACTTAGTACTGGGTCTATCCAGGAAACAGACTCGAGAATGTTTAATTTAAGCCACTTACTGGTGACTGAAACATTTGATCCTGCAAGATAATGGCCTGTGTTGAGAACAATCCTCGACACATCTAGGACTAGAATGGACCGGCTATGAGTCATAGTGTCTATGACTTTGGTTTATTCCAGTCCTAACTGTTCTATGCCCATTTCAGATTAAGTACATTTCATGAATTATTATCTTTCTTAGTTTTAAAAAGAGTATGATGCTATGTGAAACTGTTTTTAGAATGCGGCGATTAACGAGCGATTTAGTACCGAAAATCAAGATGAGGTATAGCTTCTGACTCAGAAGAGGGGACTTCCATATTAATATCGTCTGTCGTCATCGTCAACCATTTACTTAACAACTTCTCTGAAACCGCTTAGCGACTTTAAATCTAACTTGCCAGGAATGTTCCTGGGATGGTCCTTTAAATGATGTCCTGGTATGGCTATATTAAAAAATTTGAAAATATGAGAAACCACTGTTCGGAGTTTTAAATAATTTCACACAAATGTTGCTTGGGTGACCCTCTTCCAAATTATTTTGATTCAATATGGTCATTATTTAGGGAAAATGCCCCCCCCCCCCGGTGGCAATGTTTTTTAACAAATCGCAAATCAAAATAATTTGTAGTATTTTGGTAGAGGACAAAAGAACCAAAAGAACATTTCGGTGAAATAATTTTAGAATCCATTGATAGAAAAAACTGTTTATTGAAGAAACACACCAAGTAAAACCTTTTACAAACACAAGCTTTTTTACCTGCCCAATATCATGGCAATGCAAATGACATCCGACTATTAACCATTAACATTTAGTGATATATGAGGAATTTAAGCTAGTTTCCTAGTGTAAAAGTGTCAACATCAAACTCAATTAAAACCATTCATTTTATGTACATGTTTAGAATTGTTAGGCTTATAATGCTTTATTTTAGGTGTTTGTTATTTCAAAGTTAAACTTTTAAAATGACTTTTGTTATTTCTCAGTTAAACTTTTTTTAATGACCAGTTTTACTTTTTAGACCTTGCCTTTAAATTAATCAGAGAAACACTGATCATGATTTTTTTTATTTATGCATACAAATTGCAGAGATAAGTTTACCCTTTTCCATTACTGACTGACAGTAAAATTACCTAAATAAGTATACAGTAATATTTTAACATAATTTATAATGACGGACAAAGGGATGTCACAAAAGAACTGTTTTTTGTTCATGAGGCGAATTTTTGCATGAGCATCAAACATTTTTAATACCTTCAATTAAGGTATCTATCTTTTCTTCCATACTTTACAGGCTAAACGGTTATTTGTATATGCTATTTTAACAGTTAATGTTAATTAATGTAATAATTATCTGCATATCAACACCTTGTCACTGAACAATATCGCAGTCATCACGTACCAGTTTAAATAATATAAACAGTTAGTTCAATGTTTATAAATGACATCGAAGACAAAGGTGAAAGAATCAACATTTTATTCACACGCACAATATAAAGTTTGTTGATATAACATGCTACATAATAATAACAGTAGAACAATCATCACATACGTTTAATTATGTCATCAATGCATTTTAAATAAATGTTTAAATACATGAAAAATAATTATATATCTTAATTGTCTCCATTGTCTGAAGATTAACATACATCAGTTACACAGAACAGAAAATGCATATGCATCCAACACTACAAGCAGGTAAGTTATTTATGTCTGATTGCACATGTATCAATGTTATAATAAACAATGTTAAATCATCATCAGTATAAAACTAAATACAAGTAACCAATTTAACATCATGTTTCTTTTTATATGATTAAACTTAACAATACTCAAATCATCAATGTCTTTTCAATGCAGAAAATTACAATAAATCCTTCAAAAACAAGTATTTATATAACATTACAGTGTCATATTTTCAAGTAATTGATCAAATACATTTCTCAAATATGTGTACAAATGACAGTCTAAAAATAGCTATTGTCATGTACATTGTACATGTATATTTCTGTACACACATTGACTTCTAAATTAAAATTGTTCCAGGTAGTTGTCCTTTAACATACATCATATATAACTTGTTAAGGACAAATGCAAAAACACTTATTTGATACAAATAGCACAGACTATTGATTCCAAAGTCATACTGTCATAATTATGATAAAAGTATATTATACAGAAATATAACGCAGTACACAATAAATCATTTCTAACTTACAAACTGTCATTTTAAGATAACCATATCTGTTATTATACAAATGTCTGATACATGTAAAAGTAAGCTATTGCACATTTAACACCAGGATGTTGTTGTTGTTCCATTGTCCCACAATGATGGAGGCTGTGTGCCTGTTGTAGCAGACTGACACTGGGACCTCCACTCCATCCCTGTCTGTAGCCAGAGTGGCCAGCTTCTTCCTGCCCCCCCTGTCCACCTGTATGATAGTCCGGGACTGGCCTCCACAGACCAACACCTGGCCTGCAGGTGTCACACGTACAGCCTGTGGGTATTGCAGTTCAGGGTCCTGCAATGTAGAGAGTACTGACCCGTCCCTGGCCAGGGTGAGGAGCTTGTACTGGTCTGGGTTGGTGATGTATATACGATCCCCTGTGGGACTCACAGCACAACCATATACTGCAAAACAGAGTCACATCAAGATATTAAATTACTTTAAATGTTTAATAATGTTAATAAACAAACTGCAGTGACATCGTATTAATAACGTGTTGTTAAACAGACAATTACGCGTCTTAAAGATCTCCATAAAATTCAATAATAATAAATATTTTAGTGTGACAGGAAGGTTCTGTATCAGTTTATTGCCTAAAAGTTTGACACGTTGACTGGTAAGTTAGAATTGCATTTACCACAATTACACAGATGTAAACGATTACACGGTACAGTGAACGTGTACGCATGAATGTGTCAGCTGATGTAACTATATGCAGTAATAATGGATTTCCTATACATGTATACGTGATTACGATATATTGACATATTAGTGAAATTGACACGAGCTGACATATTTCATACATGTGCACGTACAATATTGTGACTGTAGTTATGTTTGTAACATTTTACTACAAGAAAATAATGTTTCAAAACAAATCGGATTGGAACTTTTCTATCTAGTTCTTCACAAGTTATAAAAACCAGTAACTGTTGTTAATTTTATAATTTTATAAACATAAATACGGAAATTTCAAATACAACAATTTGAGGTTTATTGATTTAATATAATGTTATGAAGCAATGTTAATTATAAAAGTCATTATACATGTATAGTAATTTCCAAATCACAAAGTTTAAACAATAGGTCACAAAGTGTGTCATTGAAAAGCACTCAGTGTCTATTTATAGACATGCCATGTAGTGACAGTCAAAATACATGATTACTCATATATATAAATCAATAATATTGAAAATCATTCTTAACTGCTGTTGTAAACTTAAACTGACACATGTACATTCTACAACTATGCAGTCTTACAATTACTTTATGATACATATTGCTAATAATATCCGGATGAACCCGCCATGATTCTAACCTGTCAGACTACCGGATGTATCCTTATACAGCTTGCTGACCAGTTTCCCACTCAGCGTGTACTTGTACAGTGCTCTACCATCAGTGACATACAGCTCCCCCTGGTGGTGGGCGATACCTGCACAGACATGTTGTAACTGAAGCTTCCTGCCCTTCACCAGCTGCCCATTGTTGACAGAGATAAACTGGATCTGATGTGTGTTAGCATCATTCACTGTAACAGCAACTTCACTGTGTGTTATATGACATATGTCCCGTGGATCAGTAGACACATCACAATGAGTAAGCACCCTGTACTGCTGGTCCAGCAGCTTTAATTTCGTATCACTGTTGTCTACAACAAGAATCTGGCCATCAGGGAGAACACATATGCCTCTGATCCTGCATGGTGATGTATCACTTGGTATGTGCACATTATACTCAGACTTTCCTTTAACAGTCAATACTTGGTCTGGGTTTCCCTGCACTGTCAATGCCTGGGTACTGTGTACAATCCTCCCCAGACCTGACAGACTGGACAAGTACTGCTCAATGTCACTGTTAGGCTGGAATGTTAGTGAACTTTTAACCTGAACAGAGTTCTCCTTCAAATATGTTTCAGACTGTTGTATTTTGTCGCTACATTTCTTGCTTGCTATAAAGGAGAGTTCTTTCATGCTCATATCACTTATGTCCTGAATGGCTTCATGCAGTATTTTCAAGTCGTCACGAAGCCTACTGCAGTTGTTCACATCAGTCTTGAGAGAAGCTTGCAGACTTGTGAGTGTATTTTTCATTTCCTTCAAAGTGATTTTTTCAATATTGTCTAAAGTGTCATTTATTTTTCTGCGTGTGTCTTGTATTTTGTGTAATTGTTCATCATATGAACCCTGAAGTGACTTAATGCTGGTCTCCTAATTTGTTTGAAGATTGTTCATTTGTTCCTGAATTGTTTGAAGCTTCACTGCAAACTGCTGCAGGTCAGTTGACTGGGTTTTGACACACTCAGATACAAGCGTCACTTTGGTGCACTGTCTGAAACAAAATATAGTATATTATAATAAAATGATTAAAATAATTTGGCAATTTTTTGTCAAATATTTAAAAGAAATACTGTTATACATATTCTAAGTTCAAAGCTTATGAGATGGATGGTTTAGATTGGCCATTTCGAAACAATATGTGGCGTGTCGTGGGAAAACTGGGCTTAATGCATGTGCGTAAAGTGTCATCCCAGATCAGCCTGTGCGGATTATGGGGATGGCACTTTCCGCCTATAGTGGAT
Organism: Congeria kusceri; assembly: GCA_027627225.1. NCBI lineage: Eukaryota > Metazoa > Mollusca > Bivalvia > Myida > Dreissenidae > Congeria > Congeria kusceri. Next base: position 3,470,626 of record CM051034.1, on the reverse strand, counting down.
TTATATTTAGAGACTTCCTTGAAACAGAAAATACCATAAAAGCTTAAAGAGCCGTCCAGGATTAGCCTGTCCCGGACTCAAGTTATTGAGCGGTTACCATTTTTCTATTTTAAGTACCAGTTACCTTGACCCCACACACCCCATATGCAATTCCAAGCAAGGTCTCGATATAAAGTATCTATGTATAAAGTTTCATAAAAATATCTCAAGTTATTGAGTGGAAACCGTTTTTCTATTTTAGTAACAGTGACCTTGACCGTTGACCCTAAACGCAATCGCAAGTGAGGTCTCGATATAAGGTATGTATGTATTAAGTATTATTAAAATATCTCAGTGCGTTCTAAAGTTATTTAGCGGAAACTGTATTTTCTATTTTTAGTAACAGTGACCTTGACTCCACCCACCCCATATGTAATCCCAAGTGAGGTCTCGCTATAAGATATCTATGTTTGAAGTTTCATTACAATAGCTCAACCTGTTCTCGAGTTAGGGAGCGGAAACAAAAAGTTGAGAAACCAGCTTACCGAAAAACTTGAACCTGTCCATATAGCTTATATGTAAAATTTCTCAGTGTAAAAAGGCCCATAATTTTGACAAATTTCCAACTAGTGTTACCAAACTTGGCCTATAGGTTCATTTTAATGTAGGGAATAAATGTTTTAATTTTTAATGAAATCCCTCAAGCCATTCCTGAGAAACAAGCTTACCAAAAAACTTTAACCTAGCTCGGATGCCGACGCCGACGCGAGTAGAATAGCTTGCCTTTTCTTCGAAAAGTTGAGCTAAAAAGGCCCCGACCACTGGCGGCCAAGTTTTTTAACAAATCAAAATAATTCAATAATTTTGGTAGAGGACTACGTGAGGAACATTTCTGTAAAATTACTTCAAAAGCCAACCAGTGGTTTTTAACATAAAGATCTTCAAAATTTTAAATATAATCCTATTAGAAAAAATGGCCCACACCCTGGCGGCCATTTTTTTAAGGACCTAAACCATTTGAGCAACTTTGGTAGTAAAACAACCAAGGAACATTTCTGTCAAAGAAGTTTGAAATCCAACAAGTGGTTTCTGACAAAAAGTTTTTCAAATTTTTCAATAAAAACATATAACATAAAAATGCCCTGCCTCGGTAGTTTTTACGACAGACCTTACTTATTTGAGAAACTTTGTAGAGAACCTCCCAAGGAAGAGTGCATGAATTATTTCTAAATGCATCCAATAATTTCGGCAAAGATTTTCAATACAGCCATTTAAGAAAAAAATGGCCCGCACCCTTGTGGCCATGTTGTTTTTCAACTGAGCATCAACATTCGAGAAATTTTGATTGAGGTTCACCCAAGGAACATTTCTCTAAATTATATGAAAATTCACCCAGAGGTTCAGGCCGAGATATCATTTAAAGATTTTTCTATTTAACGCTCTGGTGGCCATGTTTGTGGAGCGGACTGGAACAATTGGAGTGACTTTGATAGAGGACAATCCAAGAAACATTTGTGTGAAGTTTCAGCAAAGTTGACCAACTGGTTTTGGAGGAGATGTCGTTTAAAGGAAAAACCTACAGACGCGCGCACACACACACAATGGATGAACCGCCATGGCATAAGCTCGCTGGCCTTCAGCAAGTTTAGCTTAAAATAAATATGCCAGCATTGGAATAAAGGTTACTGTGGTTTGCAAAATAGTTAAGAAAAGGCAATAATGGAATTTCAAAGATTGAGCATGAATGTATTTTAGTAGCTTCACATTTTCTATATCAGATACAGTAGTTTCACGCTCAACCCTCGATAAGTCACTGATATCAAGAAGAGTGGTATTGAAGTGAATCTCAAACTGTACTAACCTTGATATTTATTTATCTTATAAAATATTAACATTCCTTTAGTCAGTTTACCTGTTAAACATTGGTATCCAGGTAAAAACAGAAGTTTAAAACTACACCATTTCTGTTATATATAAGTATATGGGGTTCTCAAGCCAAAAGTTATGTTATTGTCCTCAACTTAATTCTTGTTTATCTTAATAAACAGACGAAATCAGGTTAGTTTAAAAAGTATATTGTCTAACAAAAAAGATTCTTGTTATCTTAACAATAATTTAAACAAAAATGCCATAAGATACCTGTGATTAAGTAGAACACAATCTGAGCAGCACAGCTGTCCATGATCTTCACAGAACATTTTTAATTTCTCTCTGTGAACTTTGCATTTCAACAGAAAATCCTCCACCTTCTTAGAAACAGGCCATTTGTTCATATCTCCCCTTCCATAAGGGGAATGTTTTTTGAACAACTGACCATGAAGATGAATACATTTTCCACAGTAAAACTTTGAACATGTTTCACAGTAAAATTCTGCAACTACTTCAATAGACTGCTCTTCGCAGGTTGAACAACAAAAATCTTTAAATTCTTCTGACCCTTTATCAACAGTAGACATAGAAAATGTCGCCATTTTGCTAACTGACTTTCAGCAAACAAAACTTGACAACTTAAATCAAATTGAAATATTAATGTCACAGTATCTCTGTTTAAATAAATAAATATTCCAGAAAGCACACAAAATGTAGTGGCAATTATAGTCAAGCAATAAAAACCTCCAACTGAACAGAAACCAAGATAACCTTCAAATGACACTCAGTGGTCTGATACATGGACCAGTAAACAGTGTAACTATGTAAACTGTCACGTGAGTATTAGGCCACATGATTATTGGATTATTTAAACATTGCACTGCGACAAAGGTTTGTAGCTGAATATCAGGTTACATTGAACAAGTGTTTATCACACAGACCAAATGCAGTTTTTTTAAACGTGTACTGATAAATGTCTATAGAATGTTTATCATATAAGAGATTTCCCACACTGACTATTTTATCACAGTTGTCATTTCCTTTTGCCAAAAGAGCAAACTGATTTGATCTTTTTCTCTTTAGTCATTTTTAAAACAATTTCCCTGTTTAATTCTTGTAATATGATGCCATCTCCAATAATTAAAACCAAAGGGAGACAACTCCAGTCCTAAAACACTAATTGTCTGACCCACATTAAGGACACACTGTCAGTATCAAATGTGGGTTCCAACTGATTATGTGAAGACTCACAATCAAACTTCAAATACAAAGTGAGGCAGCAACTGCTTTAAAAATATTTGTTTATATTTACCTTTTTACATAGTTTTTCTGTAAAGATCAACTTTATTGGAAATCATCTGAACATATATGCCCATTTTTTTTTTCAAGTTTTTCAACTTCCTTATAGTGTTTCAGAGAACAAGTTTAAAGCAAAATGTTCACAATAAATGACAATTCTAACATGTAACATGCAGAATTTTTCTATAGACAAAGAAAAAAATTCACCATTGTTAAACTACCAATAAACAACCCAAAATTAGTTTAGAAACTGTAAAATATAGATTGCATAGTAACTGCAAAAAAAATTGTGCTAGGTCATGTTACAATTGAAATAATTTTTGCATTATCGTTGTTAATCCGCTCATAAACACTAACAGCCTTGTGGTTTAATTCATACGCATCAGAACACAAAATCGCTGTTTATTAGCCGATAAACGACTCTAAATGCAAAATTATTTCTTAATTAACAACAGACGCCGGAGGATGACTGACCACAATATCTCTCAGTTCGAGATCAGGTGAGCTAAAAATCTGTTGGGTGCAACCACACTACATTTAGGCAGCGTGTCACTGCTTTAGCGACTGTTGTTGTTGATCTCCATGTCATCTTACCTTGGCAATACCTCGGGTTGCAATCCTCAACTCAAAGCTACCACAACCATGGTCACTTCTGTCGGTACAGGTCCTGTGTCTGGCTCAAGTTCCATTCCAGCTGTTTACTCCCTGGCTGACCAATATATTTTCTGTACATCACTGCCAGGCCCATCTGTTCGGGTATGTGTGTAAATACAACTAAATAATATTGGCACTCATGTGGATGTTGTGTTAATAATTATAAGTGAAGACTTAATCAAGCTTTATATTAACAAGAGCTGTCAAAGGACAGCGCGCTTGACTATTCAACTGCTTTGTCAGAGTTATCAGCCTTTATCACTACAAAAAAAGAGGCATATTTCTCCTAAAATGCTGGTCACAGATAATTTTATGTGCCTTGGTCAGTAACCTTATATAATGACCTTGAAGACGTGTGATCTTTTCATTGAGTATCTGTAGCAGATATAGAGATAATCCTACTAAATTGTAGGTCAGAGCTATGGGCCTTGGTCAGTGACCTTATACAATGACCCTGAAGACATGTGTAAAGCTTCAATTGAATATCTGTAGTAGTTATAGAGCTATAGAGTTGTTGCACGCCAACTTTAACCTGAATTCATAAGTACAAAAAGGGGCATATTTCTGCTAAATTACTGGTTAGAGTTATGGGCCTTGGTCCGTGACCTTACATAATGACCCCAAAGAAATATGAAGTCTCAATGGTGTAGTGGGTATGGTGTCCGCCTTGCGACCGGAGGTCCCGAGTTTGATCCCCACTCAGGGAGCGTTCTCAATATCTTTCCAAAGACACCAAGTACTGGCTTTGCCCAGGAAACCCACTCAAGAGTGTCTTTATAAGCCAATGCTTTCGATGCAATCAAGCTTAAATAAATAGGTTTAAACTAAACTAAAGACATGTGTGAAGTTTCAATTGAATATCTGTCGTAGTTATAGATATATGGAGTTGTTGCCTCGCAAACTTCAACCTGAATTTCTAAGTACAAAAATGGACATAATTCTGCTAAATTGCAAGTCAGACTTATGGGCCTTGGTCAGTGACCTTACGCAATGACCTCAAAGACATGTGTGAAGTTTCTTTTGAATATCTGTAGTAGTTACAGGGATTTTACTTGTTACACGCACTCCTTAACCTGAATTTTCTCTTGCACGCAAACCTTAACCTGACATTTCTAAATAATATCTGTAGTAGTTACAGTTACAGAAACCTTAACCAGAGCATTATGGCGATGCGGTGAGTAGTGTAGCTCGAAATACGGTGACTAGTTGAGCTAAAAATGTAAGTACTCAACAGGTCACCTGTACTTGTAAAGCAACAGAAGGGTGATTTTGGCAGGTAGATAAACAAACATTATCAAATATGTCGGCATAGGTTTTTAAACAGAGATAAATACTGTTTGCATAAACATTTATCGCACTACTTCAAAAGGTTTATATTGCACACATATTTTTTACCCGTAATAGTCTACATTTGATGTTACTCTGTATGTATGTCAAGACCATATAGAGTTCATATGCTGACAGTAAATGCAGTTAAACATTGAGTTCTTTAACACTAAACTGAGTTACCAGGCCTGTTAAACAGTCGCCCTGTTACTGGGAAGATCGTGTCCACAGCCTCTTCCTTCATCTCCACAGCCTGGCAAAGACATACTGGAAGATATGGTGAACATATAAATCAATGAGTACATACAAACATACAATTTTTATAAACTATATTTTACTAATTATGCTATGGTCGTTATTTTTTTTTGCTGCATGGTTTTGCTTTATGTTTGTTTTTTTCTTTTGAAACACCCCATGTATATTGACATATATGTTAACGTGAATTCTGAATACAATTAGAATTTTATTATTTTATGTCTACTACTAATGTGCCTGTGCCTGCAAATGTGTCATCGATGACCAGTGTTTATATTATTAAATTAGTTTTGTCAATTGTTTAAAGAAACAAGGCAATCACATTTAGCTATGCTTCGTTATTAATTATTCGCAATTCTATGATACTCACTACTTTTGCTGTAGACACAGAACAAAATTATAGCTGTTGAACTTCCCAATAAACAACGCCGAAAGTAGTCCCGATTCTGAACGGAGCATAGTAAAATATAGTTCTCATTAAAATTGCAAAAATATTTGTCAAATCATGTTAGAATCAAAATAATTTTTGCGTTTTTGTTGTTTATCGACCAATAAACAATTCTTTGTTGTTCCGATGTGTGGCTATTAAACCTCTCGGGATAACGACCTCGTGGTTTAATTGGAGATGGGCTCTGCTTTGTTAGGGTCTACAAAATTCACAGATTGGAGCAATGTCTGGAATATATCTGTTCTCTGCTTTGTCTGTGTGCATACAAATCATTTTGCAAAAGGAGAATTGTCCTTTTATACTGTACTTTCTGCTCATGTATTCTCATATTCTGTGAAGTAAGCTGAGGTATCACAAAATAGTTTTAGTCCTGACCAAAAATCAACAAAGGGTAGTATTCAAAATTGTTGTGCAATTATGAGTTATGGTTCTTATAAGCTTTACTTACACCCGCTATCGTAAATCATTCTGTGCAGAATAAACAAAATGCCTTTTATCATATTTGAATTATGTTTTGCACACTCATAATAAAAGGCAAGTAATTAAATAACTTTACAAGTCAGGTTCTTGCATGCAACACACCATCTGGTAATGGTGATCATTTCTGCCAATATAACTGAAAATCCCAGCATACATGACATTATGATGCTCTAGACAATTATTTGACCTTTGGCCTTAATAAGTGACCTTGAAGTTTCAGCTACAGACCTGGTTCTTAAACGCCACATGCCTTCTGATAATGATTATCACTTCTGCCAAGTAATTTGAAAATTCTTCCATGCTGGGCAAAATTATACTTTTGTCAAAGTCAATTGCTTAAACTCTAATATTTGACCTTTAAGTGTGACCTTGACTTTGGACCTAAGGATCTAGTTGTTGCACTGCAAATGCTATCTCATTATGCTTATCAGTTCTGTCAAGTAATTTGAAAAAATCCTCGGGCCTAGTTGTTGCACGTGACACACCGTCTAATAATCGTCATAAAAGTTATTCGAAAATCCTTCAATGCTGGACAAAGTTATTGCCTGGACAAGAATCTTTACATATATACATTAACTTGATCTTTGAAATTTATATGTGACCTTGTACTTGGACCAAGGCATCCCATTCTTACAGGCCACACATCGGTGCATAATACTTATCACTTATGCCAAGTTATTTGAAAATCATTCCCTGCTGGACAACATTATGCTCCGGACAGGGTATATGGCTTAAATTCTTGTATTTGATACTTGATCTTTAAGAGTGATCTTGACTTGGGACCAAGGGACCTGGTTTTTGCACGCGACAAACCATCTCGATGCTTAGCACTTCAGCCAAGTTATTTGAAAACCCTTCTCTGCTGGACAAAATTATGCTCCGAACAGTATCTATGGCTTAAAATCTTATATTTGACCTTTGACCTTTAAGTGAGACTTGACTTTGGTCCTAGGGAACTGGTTCTTAAGCACGACACACCTTCGCACCATGCTTAACACTTGGCCTAACTTATTTGAAATTCCTTCCATTAGGGCCAAATTATTTTCCGGACAGGGTCTGTGGGTTATAATTCTCATATTTGACCTTTGACCTTGAACTTGGACATAGGGACCTGGTTTTTGCGAGTGACACACCGTCTTATTATGCTTAACATTTATAATTATGTTACATAAATATTCATTTAACCATCTAAAAGGCACTATACATTATACCGTTACAATATATTGTGGTACTCTAAGAGTCTGTATTATCAGACTAGATCAAAGCTTTCATTCAAGCAAGGCATAAGCTTTCTTTATGAGTAATAATACACACATCATGTCGACAGACAGTAACAAATCATAACTGCAACGACAAAGAAATGTCCTAGAATAATAGGAACAGATACACTAGTATAGCTATTACAACTTGAAAATGAAATTAGTTGTATTATTGGGCCATACCACTGAATGTTAATTGATTTGTAATCCTTTGTACACCATCACAGTGTAAGGGTCTGCTTAAATCATATTTATGACAGAACTTCTTCTATGCAATAAAGAATAACCAGTACTCTCCATAAATTACTGAATTTGTCCACAAACAAGAGCTGTCAGAGGACAGCGCACTCGGCTATTCGAAGTGTTTCAGTTGGTACATATTAAATTTTTCCACAACATAGTATGTAAAACATATTTTTATAAACGCACAAAATATGGAGAATTTTTATAGCCAAATTGAAGAAACTTCGACTAAATTATATTCAATTTGCTACAAGTGAAGGACAATTCTGCAACATGACATGAAAATAATGAAATTTCCAATGCTCACACAATAAATCTTGGTTTGCCACTTATTTTCCAACAATTATTATTACAAAGCAAATACCAAACAAATATGCAACCACTTATAATTATCTGCTTTTGTTATGAACTGTTCATTAGTAAAGCTAGTGGCCTTCGTAAGAATAGACCTAATAGCACCGACATGAAAGCACAATGGTAGCATTCAAGGTGTTGTCGATTTTGTATGTAATTATGACAACACTTAGATAAAATTCCCCCTCAGTAATAAGAATAATTGGACCATAAATCATTCATCATCTGTTCAGACATTCAAAGGTATCTGAATACACACAAAATATATGTATAATAGCATGTCATTATATATGCACTAAAAGCACTCAAGTGCCAACTAGGATTACAAAATAACCCAACTATTTTGACTACACTGAAAGGCTCTTATTTCCAAACAATATGTTGCTACTGATTTGTTTCAAGTAGGTTTTTGGCAGGTTTTGTTAAATTCTTTGCGTGACAGAAATCAGCAACACGATACTATGCTGCAGTGACAAATGGCACATAATTACACTATGATTTCCAGTTCTTATTTAAACAAGAGATGTTTGTAAAACATGTATGGCCCCCGACTTGCAGCCAAGTTGTGAATATGTGCAATTGTTAAGATTTTTTTTTAATATGCAATCCCAAGCGAGGTCTCGATATACGGTATCTATGTATGGAGTTTCATTAAAATATCTCGATGCGTTCTCAAGTTATTGAGCGGAAACGGTTTTCCTATTTTTAGTAATTTGGTAATGGTGACCTTGACTGTGACCGCACCCACCCCATATGAAATCCCAAGAGAGGTCACAATATAAGGTATCTATGTGTCAAGTTTCATTAAAATATCTCGATGGGTTCACAAGATACTGAGCAGAAACCATTTTTCTATTTTTAGCAACGGTGACCTTGACCCCACCCAACCCATATGCAATCCCAAGCGAGGGATATAAGGTATCTATGTATGAAGTTTCATTAAAATATCTTAATGCTTGTCAAGTTATTGTGGGAAAAGCGTTTTTCTATTTTAAGTAATGGTGACCTTGACCCTACCCACCACATATGCAATCCCAAGAGAGGTTTTAATATAAGATATCTATGTATGAAGTTTCATTAAAATATCTTGATGCGTTCTTAAGTTATGAAGCGGAAACCATTTTCTATTTTTAGTAACTGTCACATTGACCTTGACCACACCCACCCCAGATGCAATCTCAAGCAAGGCTTTGATATAAGGTATATATATATATATATATATATATATATATATCTGTTATAATCTTTAGGCAGACATGAAGTATATATTTTTAAGACTTAAGCAGACTCGTGACTTAGGCAGACAAGATTTGGTCTGCCTAATGTTTAGGTCCGCAGACTTAGTTTGTCCTTCGATTTTTTGCTTCAATTCCGATTTAATATACTTCTATGTGTCTTTCTCAATTCATAATTGCATGAATTTCTCAATATTCTTTTTTCCCCTGAAATTACGTGACCCCCAAAAAAGCCTTTATATATATGACGACATATACCCTAACGGATTTAGGCAGACATAGGTTAGAGATTAAATAAATGATGAAAATGGAAATATGTTTGTATTTTTGACTGTCTACTTCATGAATAAATTGTAAAACATGATTTATATTGATTTTTTTCCGTAAAAACTCAGTTAATAAAAAAATCGATTTTTAACGGTCTGTTAGCGAGAATATATTTTTCAATTTCCGCTCTGTGGTCATTCGTAACTACTCGGCTCCATACGTACCGATTCGGCAAATTCGCGGCAAAATGGCTACTCGGTCCTAGAGTGTATAGACTACGGTTCGCCAGTGTTGGCGGTTAAGATTAAGAAGAAGAATGGCTGCCTTGGGCTACGGAAAAAGTTGCGTAAGTTTTTTTTTTTTTTTTTTTTTGAAAGGGTCCAATTTGCATTTCATCCTCCTCCTTCTCCTCCTCATCATCGTCATCATACCAATAATAGCATGGCTACATGATTTTTTGGGGATGTTTTGATCATGAATCCCAATCTATTTCCTAGAAGGTACATGTTTTCTGATTACAAAACTGAAATGATCATGACAATATCTTACTTGGAAGTGAAGTTATGACAATTTTTGTAGAGCACCCGTCAAAGTGCAATAAAACGTTGTACAAGAAAAAAACATGAAAAGTCAGCCCAACTATGAATTTGTGTTTATAAAGCTAACAGCTATGGGGGGAAATGTATTTTTTAAATGGTGCATGTTTTCTGATTACAAAACTGAAATAAAATCATAATTATCTCACTTAGAAGTGTTGTTATGACTATTTTTGTACACCACCCGTAAGGCTACAATAAGACGCAAATTGGGAAAATACATGAAAAATTAAGACTACTGTCATTTTTTTCATTATTTTGATAAAACACTTTGCCAAAATGTAATTTTGTAAAGGTGCATGTTTCCTGATTACAAAACTGAAATAAAATTTCATTTATCTCACATAGAAGTGTTGTTATGACTATTTTTGTACATCATCCGTAAAGGTGCAATAAATGTAATGCAAAAACAACATAAATAGTAATACCAACTATGAATTTTTATTATTAGGCTGAATACATAATGTCCATGTGTGCAGCCTAATTTTAAATACTAGTTGGTATGATTGTTCATGTTTCTTGCATTACATTTTATTGATAGTTTTATAAAAATCAACTGTTCTTTATGTGACTTGTTTTGCCGCAATGATTTTTACATACAAAAATGATTTATAGTGAACAATTATTATGCCCCAATTTAGTTCTTAACCATACTCTAAAGATATGTGTAAAATGGTGTATATTTCAGCAATAGGAAAATTTATAGCGATTGCTCGTAAATATCCACTTTAACATTAATTGAAATACCAGAATGACAAATGTACGAACCGACTGGGTACGAATTGTTTCGACGTAATTGGTTGTATAATTCAAATAATTAAACAATTGACAACGCATATGCCCTTGTTTAACATATAGGATCCATCTTAATACATGCAATATATCCCTACTAGTGTGTCGACAGCAAATATTTCTCAAATATTTATATTTCTTCCGTATTCATGGTATTGTTATTCGTACACACCGCCGCCATCTTGGAATTGCGTTCAGTTTAACATGGGTTCGGAAAAGACCCATAAACAATAACTTTCCGGTTAAATTCGTTCTAAAGAAAGGTAGCATTTAATAAGAACCAAATTCATTGTTAAATATGTAGCCTGAAATCCAGCGAAATCGTCTTGTTTTTAAGAAATATTGGATTTTACACTTTCTGCGGAATTTTCGTATCTAAAAATAATACGTGGATTCTTTTATGGTTTCCCTGGTATTTCATCATCGTATTACTATATGTACATGATATTGTGCCACTCTGGGTAGCCTGGGACCTGAAAACGAAATGGCTGTGTTAAGGACGTTTAATTTAAGTCAATCACACTATGGAATAGACTCAATGGGTAGTTTTACCATTAATATAACTAAATTAAAACATGTGTTCTTATTTTTTCTATGTAAAATAAGTTCTTTGAACATTTGTTAGTGAATGTTAGTAATTGTAAGTAAAATTGAATGCACCACAAGACACAACAATACTATTAAAATATGAATATACGTTATGTAAAATGCTAAGATATTTTATATCATAAGGTGTGTATGATAATAAAATAATGTCACACAAAATATAGATTCATAAACAATACAGCATATAGAGGATATTTGTTGGTTTCGGTAAATAATCAATTTTAACTCACGAGTGATCAGAGATATTAATATTTTCACGAGTGGCGCAGCCTCAAGTGAAAATTTTTATTTTTTATGATCAAGAGTGAATTAAAATCAATAATCATACAAAATCAATTAATTTTTTTTATTTAATGATTTATCCACCGTTTGTTTACATTTTAAAAGGTTTAAATTAGAGAATTTCGCAGGAATAATAACGTCATGACGTTAAAAAACGACGTCATTTCACAACAAAACAGTGAAAATTATTGATAATTTCCACTGATATTTGTCACTGTTTGAAACAGTGAATTACCAGTTTTAAATCACTGATATTTCCATATAAGCCACAGGCATGCATTTAATAAAATCATGTTAGTTGTAAGTTTGCCTCCTATTTTACCTGTGATATCACTCTACCCTTCCACCATGCTTCTTTTCCGTTCGAGACAAATTTATGCTCAACGCATTTACCCGTTAACAAGCATTTTCGTGTGTCTTTCTCCTTGCTGGCATCCACTGTATGGGCATGCTGAATCAACTTTTTGGCGCTACATACTAGTTCCTCTACGTCCAATTTCCTATTTTTCCCTTCTTCATTTATGGAGAATTTGTACACGTCTTTCAGGTTGTCTGGACTTTGTTGTAATACAAAACGCCGGAAGTTTAATTGTGATTTTAATGCTTTTATTTGTTCAGTTTTGTTTGAGATTCTAATAAGAGCACTGTCAACTTCTGATTCTGTTTGCCACAGACCGAAATAGATAATATCATCTGTAAAGTTTGTCAGTTTCTGCAATCTCCGTGCTTCTTTGTCAGCAGCCAATTTTGCTCGTTCTATCATCCCGTCTCGTATCTTTTTCTGAATTTCAGTATGCCTTTTTTTGAATTGTTCTTTCACATGAAAACTGTCTCTCATGGCCTCGTGTACAAGAATTTGTTTTTCTTCCTCAGATTTACTCTCAATCCATTTGCTGGTTTTGTTTGAAGTAAACATTATATATGCTTCTGAAGCTAGAACACTGATATTGGGTTTCTTGCGGAGTAAATTGTCCAGGTACCCAAACACAGATTCTGCAAACTTGTTGTGCTTCTGAGCGGACTTGGCCCTTTTCCTCATTTCATCTGTAGCCCCTGTCCATTTCCCTCCAGGTAGGTGATCCGCATAAAGCTTCTTTGAACACTCAGCCAGTGCTGGTAGAATTACTTTTAGATATGTTCCGACAATGTCATTGTGGTGCCAATCTTCTATGACTGCTTTAAAACCGCTGGCGCTAAAAAGCGCTTGCATTTTAATGTTTGATTTTTTCACTGTTTCAATCGTAAATCCCAAAAGAATACAGCAAAGCTAACGCGAATGTACGCGCTTACATATTTATTAACTGGTGCATCATTAAAGTATGTCGAACTTTGACTGCAAATAATGGGAAAATATAAAAAATTATTACAGCATGGTTTCGCTCATTATGCAGCTGCATCCTTTTGTAAACTTAAAATGATGACGCAAAAACGCGTATTTCCCGAAAGAACTGAGTAAAACGTCGGTGATTCCAAATGGAGCCTCATTCTGAACCGGTGTAAACGTTTAGCGACCTTCAGTAAACGATGTATTTGTGAAGAAAACAATGTAGATTATTGAGTGTCCATTCAAAACGTAATACGTCTAATGGTAAGATCAGTCTGTGTTCTATAATCTCATATTATTTTAAGGGCCGCAAATAACCGATAAAAGCCTTAAAAAGGCCTTCAAACTGCATATGGTTAACATTATGACACATAGGCGGCGCCTCGAATGCGAAAGTCCACGACCATTTGTTTTTTTTTCAATGATCTGTTGAAATTAAGGACATTAATTATATTTTCAGGTAAAGGCAGTCATAAACAACAATGCTGAACAAAGAGTAAGTTTTTTAAGCTTGTAGTTCAAAATGTCGTGCCAATTTGGTTTACCTTAATGAAGGAGCATTTCACAGGCTAATGTCAGTCTTCGACAGTAAGTGACGGACCGAGCCCTCCAAATTTTCCCTCGGTCCGGACAGCAAAATTTGTCAGCTATTAAACTGGACAATAGTTTTTTAGGGCAAAGTAATCATCAACGGTTCAATTGTAACCACTTGAAACAATAATTAAAAACATTCAAACCCATTGATATGTCATTTAGTTCTTAATTGTCCATTGAAGATGACGTCTGCGCATGTTTGTTCTAGTTTGTAACCTTTCACTTATGCATGTGTAAAATGTTGTTCTTCCAAAATTGACCGTAGTGTCGCATGATTTTTTTATTTGAGTGAACAATATCAATATTGCATCAAAACAAACATTTGATATAGGCATACTTGTGTTTCTTCTGAATATTAAACGCATTACAAGTCATTAAATGCAAAATTTGACCAGGAACAAATTTTGAATATTACTGCAATGCAATTGACATGTGACCACATTTCATTGTTTTCACAACAGAAGCAATGTTAAACATGACATTATTAAAATACTCTTTGCCAGCAAACATGGCAACTCCACGAGTGAAATGCAAATTACAGTAGGGCTGCAGTACGGCAAAAAAATCCGGTATGGCAATATATTGCCAGATTGCAAACCTAATTTCAAGTAGATTCTAATTTCAAATAATTACTAACAAAAATATCATCACAAGTAGCTAGCTTTTTGAAATTTTGTATTATACAGTCTGTAACTTTTTAATAAGTAATTAAGTGTAATCATATATACATTTTATAGACCTTTGGGACATTAACATTGAACAGTCATTGTATGACACAATGCTAATTTGTTAAAATATAATATTACATGTATAAAAGTACATAAAAAAAATAATTTATGCTTTATTCAAATTGAAAGGAGAAAACATTATATGGCTTAGTGGCTCATATTGTAATTGTTAATTGCGTATGTTTCTTAAATATCTAGTTCCTTTAAATATATATCCTTATTGAACATCAACACAGGCAATGTTTTTATAGCATTTATTGACTTGTTTTACTGAAATTTAGAGTTTTGGACAATGGTTTCCTCATCAATAAGCATACAAATGAAAATACCATGTGTGCGTGCGTGCGTGTTAATTATGATATGAAAAACTATTATAGTAATACAGACAAATGTCAGCAGGTCCTGAAAGATCGTTTTGCAGATAATCATAACACATTTTCGTTATGACATAGAATTCTGAAAATTCTTTAAAACTTTTTCATGTGTGGATTTAAAAAATCTGGGGTAACATATAACTTTGGTTGGAGGGAATGGGGTAATATTTTGAATTGATGAAAATAAGCCGTGAAATGTGCATAGTGGGAATTCATGTCTGCCTTGTTGTAATTCATGTCACTGTTTTGGGGAAATACGGTTGCAATCAATATGCTCCTTTAATGGACTAATCATAAGTACATAGATGTAAATAATTTACAGAAACGAGCACACATGACACCTGAAGAGGAGTGTGAATACTGGTGTAAGTCGGGGCTTGACAAAGAAGGCTACTAAAATTAGACCACTATTGAAAACAAGTATACTCGGTTCCCGTTCGTACTGCACTAAATCCCGGACCCGAGTTTACCCGGTTCCCGCGCAGTAAGGGTTAATTTCATATCGGATTTTAAAGGTGGGTATTAAATAAGCATCTTTTACAGTATAATATAACTTGTTTTGAGTGTAGCAGAACTGTTACAGGATCAAACAAAAAAAAGCATTCAACTTCACTAGACATTTCTGGATTTTATGCTGGTAAAAGTTGTCTTTTTTTTAGAAATATGGTAGCCAATTCAAACTTTTAGTAGGTATTGGTAGCATTTACTTCTAATACCTGGATTATAATTCCTGTATAGCAGTACCAGTTGATGATCATCAGTAAAATATTCATTATCCAGGCCTCTATGTTAAATGTCAAGAATGTTTGTTTCGGCTTAATAATAATATAGGCATATACTAAATTGTATAAAGGACCAGTCACCTGTTCACAGATTGGCAAAACAAACTTCCAAAGATATACCTTTTATTCAAGCAAAGTGAAATAATACGAATGACAATAAACATGTTAGAAAAGCTGTTTTGTTTAAGGATGATCACCAACATTATATAAAATTATAAAGCGTTTTTAAATGATTTTCATCAATACCTTGATAAAAAAGTGTACCATATATTCCATAAAAAACTTCCTGGGGACAGCGATTTTAATTATGCCTCCACTTTCACAGAAGGAGGCATACAGATTCGCCCTTGTTCATCTGTACGTCCTTCCATCCATCTGTCAGTCAGATTTTTGTGTCGCGCAAAAGTATAGAGACATAAGAGTGATGAAACTTTACAAACATATATTAACCAGCATGTGAACTTGCGCACCTGGGAATTTTTTTTTTTTTACAAAAGTGGAATGCATGGGTGAAAGTTTTAGCACATGTGCCGGCATTTCCGTTTTTTTTTAAGTTTGGCCGGGTCATTTTTCTGAATTGTGTAAATCCGGTGAGATTTTGCAGGGGGGTAGGTCAGTCTCGCCAGGCGACGGTCTTAATGCAGTAATTGTGTGTGTGTGTGCTATTTTTAGACTTGATTCACTTTGTTACTGTAACAGACGCAGCCGATAAAATAAGGAACTACGGTGACATAGATGCTACGGAAATATACGAACACCACCTGAATGTCGCATTTCCGAAAATTCCTTTATCCTATTATTTTACCGGACACTCCTGGGGACATCCATGTCCTGCTTTTTGATGCGTGTAAATAGCAATTATGTTGTGTATTACTCTTGCAAATAATATGCCCTGCATTGTTTTTGATGCTCTTCAGGTCTTGTTTTCACCAGTTAACTACAAAAGCGATAAAAATGATATACTTTTGCATCAATATTTTGACCATAAAATGCCTAATTTTAACCCTTCATATTTTCAAGCCAGATCATGAGATGTCATTTTGACTCCTAATTATCAAAATCCCTGCGTAAGTTTGTTTCAGGGGGGCCTTTAATTTTCTTAAGGGGGATGGTGCATTTATGCTGCTGCGTCACAGATGGTGTGACAAATATAAATGAGGCCAAAACACGTTTTTGCAATCTCCAGAATACATTCCTCAACTAGCATCACTGAATAGTATAAAGTTTATACTATAAACTATAATAATAATACAAATAATATCGGACTAAATGACATTTTGGGGACAGCCCTTCTAAAAATAGTCAAGGATTTTGGGGTATGTTATTTGGATAATTGTTATTTGAGGCTGTTTATGCCAAATTCCTGTACATTGTCGCTTATTAAAACATAAGAGTTCAAGTATTTTTTAAATGATGGTCTAACCGTGCCGCACATTTTGAACTACTTGTTATTTTGGATATTTTTTTTTTAAACAATGGGACACCGGAAGTGATATTAGTTTTGCCCACGTGGTAATTTCACAACAACCAAAGAGTTTATAATACAGTAAATAGCTGAAAAGCGTTTCAAGACGCTTTTGAAATTGACATTAAATAATGCGGTGAAATTATAAAAAATGGGAATTATTTTTTTAAATGTGGCAACATAGTTATTACAGAAAGTTCTATTGAAAAATATCTTGTTTTAATGGACAGTCTTCGGGAAAGTCCCAAAGTCATTACTGGCCACAAAGTCTGGTAAACTAGCAGCTATTACTGGCCCAAATTCCAATTTACTGGCCAGTCAACTGCATAAGTACTTAACCTGAATATTTTACCAGTCATGAGTGCCAGTAGTCTGTACATTTTTACATGGACCTTGTCCAGATCTGGAAGGATTTTACTTGTAAATGCATTGTCTGCCATTAACCCGCTTGGGGAGGAAATCACTGCGAGGAGTTTGATTCTTGTTTAGTTTCGTATAGGTTGGTCACTGTTGAGTGTCGTAATTTCTTGTGGTAGTAAAATGGCCTCTGCTCTAAAATAACCCCCTGTTAAAATATTGTTTAATAATGAAAAAGTAAAGAAAATAAACCACTTCCAAATGTATTTTATATAATAAATCTTTTTAAAAAGTGACTTTTCACTGATGACATAAGTTGTGAACATACATTAAATGTTTATATTGTAATTACTTTTTATATTAATATAAGAAAACGAATTGAAGCTAATTTCTGGAAGTAAAAAGCTATTGTGAATAAGGTGTCTACCTAATGTTGGTGTTGTATATGTGTAAAGATATGCACATGTCTTGCACAGTGAATAAGGTGTCTACCTAATGTTGGTGTTGTATATGTTTAAAGATATGCACATGTCTTACACAGTGAATGAGGTGTCTACCTAATGTTGGTGTTGTATATGTGTAAAGATATGCACATGTCTTACATAGTGAATGAGGTGTCTACCTAATGTTGGTGTTGTATATGTTTAAAGATATGCACATGTCTTACACAGTGAATGAGGTGTCTACCTAATGTTGGTGTTGTATATGTGTAAAGATATGCACATGTCTTACATAGTGAATGAGGTGTCTACCTAATGTTGGTGTTGTATGTGTGTAAATATATGCACATGTCTTACACAGTGAATGAGGTATCTACCTAATGTTGGTGTTGTATATGTGTAAAGATATGCACATGTCTTACATAGTGAATGAGGTGTCTGCCTAATGTTGGTGCTGTATTTGTGTAAAGACATGCATATGTCTTACATAGTGAATGAGGTATCTACCTGATGTTGGTGTTGTATATGTGTAAAGATATGCACATGTCTTACACAGTGAATGACGTGTCTACCTAATGTTGGTGTTGTATATGTGTTAAGATATGCACATGTCTTACATAGTGAATGAGGTGTCTCCCTAATGTTGGTGTTGTATATGTTTAAAGATATACGCATGTCTTACACAGTGAATGACGTGTCTATCTAATGTTGGTGTTGTATATGTGTTAAGATATGCACATGTCTTACATAGTGAATGAGGTGTCTACCTAATGTTGGTGTTGTATATGTGTAAAGATATGCACATGTCTTGCACAGTGAATGAGGTGTCTACCTAATGTTGGTGTTGTATATGTGTAAAGATATGCACATGTCTTGCACAGTGAATAAGGTGTCTACCTAATGTTGGTGTTGTATATGTGTAAAGATATGCACATGTCTTACACAGTGAATGAGGTGTCTACCTAATGTTGGTGTTGTATATGTGTAAAGATATGCACATGTCTTACATAGTGAATGAGGTGTCTACCTAATGTTGGTGTTGTATGTGTGTAAATATATGCATACGTCTTACACAGTGAATGAGGTATCTACCTAATGTTGGTGTTGTATATGTGTAAAGGTATGCACATGTCTTACATAGTGAATGAGGTGTCTGCCTAATGTTGGTGCTGTATTTGTGTAAAGACATGCATATGTCTTACATAGTGAATGAGGTATCTACCTGATGTTGGTGTTGTATATGTGTAAAGATATGCACATGTCTTGCACAGTGAATGAGGTGTCTACCTAATGTTGGTGTTGTATATGTGTAAATATATGCACATGTCTTACACAGTGAATGAGGTGTCTACCTAATGTTGGTGTTGTATATGTGTAAAGATATGCACATGTCTTACATAGTGAATGAGGTGTCTACCTAATGTTGGTGTTGTATATGTGTAAAGATATGCACATGTCTTTCATAGTGAATGAGGTGTCTGCCTAATGTTGGTGCTGTATTTGTGTAAAGACTTGCATATGTCTTACATAATGAATGAGGTATCTCCCTGATGTTGGTGTTGTATATGTGTAAAGATATGCACATGTCTTGCACAGTGAATGAGGTGTCGAACTAAGGTTGGTGTTGTATATGTGTAAAGATATGCACATGTCTTGCACAGTGAATGAGGTGTCTACCTAATGTTGGTGTTGTATATGTGTAAATATATGCACATGTCTTACACAGTGAATGAGGTGTCTACCTAATGTTGGTGTTGTATATGTGTAAAGATATGCATACGTCTTACACAGTGAATGAGGTATCTACCTAATGTTGGTGTTGTATATGTGTAAAGATATGCACATGTCTTACACAGTGAATGAGGTGTCTACCTAATGTTGGTGTTGTATATGTGTAAAGATATGCACATGTCTTACATAGTGAATGAGGTGTCTGCCTAATGTTGGTGCTGTATTTGTGTAAAGACTTGCATATGTCTTACATAGTGAATGAGGTATCTACCTGATGTTGGTGATGTATATGTGTAAAGATATGCACATGTCTTGCACAGTGAATGAGGTGTCGACCTAATGTTGGTGTTGTATATGTGTAAAGATATGCACATGTCTTGCACAGTGAATGAGGTGTCTACCTAATGTTGGTGTTGTATATGTGTAAATATATGCACATGTCTTACACAGTGAATGAGGTGTCTACCTAATGTTGGTGTTGTATATGTGTAAAGATATGCACATGTCTTACATAGTGAATGAGGTGTCTGCCTAATGTTGGTGCTGTATTTGTGTAAAGACATGCATATGTCTTACATAGTGAATGAGGTATCTACCTGATGTTGGTGTTGTATATGTGTATAGATATGCATACGTCTTACACAGTGAATGAGGTGTCTGCCTAATACTGGTGTTGTAAGTGTGTAATGATATTCATATTAGGTACTACAGTATAAATGTGTGTTCATGTCTTACATAGTGAATATGTTTCATCATGTTGCTAAGATTAATACAAAGTGCATAATATTTTGTATAACTTGTGGTTTATATATTTTAAATAATTGTTTCTAGACTCGAAGGACGAATAAAGAAGAAGAAGATGATAGCATCGACTCGGGCCATACTAAACTCACAGTGGAAAAGGAGACTGAAGACACTCTAAATACACATGACAGTGAGCATGAGAAGGAGACTGAAGACACTCTAAATACACATGACAGTGAGCATGAGGAGAAACAACAAGTGAAAAGCAGAAAAGAGGTGAGCACTTTTTATGACAACAGTCTTCTTTATAATAGATTGTTCATACTATGCTGCTGAGTAGTATTTGTTAGATTAGCTCTGGTCTGTCTCTCCAGTCCAGTGCAATGTTATTAGGACATTAACATGTTCATAAGCGTTTGAACTACTGCACCTGGGGATTTTGTCGAAGTATTTTCCCCATTTTATTCAGAGTTATTGAGCTTGTTATTCAAAAGACAATTCTGCATATTTATTCATGAGAGGTCAAACATATGGTCAATGACAAAAAAACAACGATAACAACACTCAACCTTGATACCGGAAATTGGATTTGGTTATGAAACGTTACACATGTCATGTATAGAAAAAGTGCAGTATGATCAGAATCTTGATTGATGGTTTACCCTTTGTCCATCATGTCTGTCTGTAACTCAAGAAGTATAAAAGCTATCATGAAACTAGGTTTACACATTGGACTAAAGGTTTGCCATTTGGCTGTCTGTCAATCTTTTCCCCTGTTCATATGTCCTTTTGTGTGTCTGTCCGCTAAAACTAAAATAACTTTTAAAGTACTTAAGTTAAAACTGTATCCTGGGATTTCTAAAAAAGGAACTGAAGATACTCGGATAAAACTCGGACAATGTGAGGATTATTCATGACTGTTCATTTTCCACCAGAGGTAAAAGGTCAGGTAACTGTTACAAAAAATAGAGTTACACTTAATTTTGTAATACTCAAAAGTACATAAGCTATGGTGATGATACTTGGTATACACATTGGACTAAAGGTTGGTCATTCGTCTGTCTGTCAATCTCTTCTCCTCTTCATATGTATGTGTGTCTGTCCTTCTGCAAAAACTGAAATAACTCATAAAGTACGTAAGATATGGTCACGAAAATTGGTATAAATAAATGTATTATTATTAACGATGAAGATAAGATTAAGCATGAATCTTAATTAGTCCCCTACAGGTTTCAGCGGATGGGACTTTAGGTTTACCCTCTGTCAGTCATGTCTGTCCATCTGTCTGCCCTTCCGTCTGCAAAAATGAATCCCGCGATTTCTCAAAACCCAATGAAGATACTTGGATGAATCTTTTAATACTTATAAAGGACAATGTGAGGACTGTGCACAACCTTTTGGTTTACATCAGAGGTAAAGGTCAGGTCACTGTAACTAAAAAAAGAACAAAACCTTATATTGATATTACTCAACAACTACATAAGATATGATCATGAAACTTGGTATACACACTTGCATATATGTTTACCATTGTCTGTCAATCCCTTCTGTTCATCCGTCTGTCTGTCTGTCCTCAAAAACTCGAAAAGTACATAAGATATGATCAATTTGGTATGCATATAAAAGTGATGACAGGATTATACAGCATGACCGTTAATATCTGCAGAGCCTGAGAGGTCAAATATTAGGTGACTGTTACTGAAAACACAATTACATTAAATACTTCAATTACTTGAAAAGTACATGAGATATAATCATGAAAATTGGTATACAAATTTACACACGTGTGAATTTTAAAACAAATCCTCATGCTGCTGAGACAAATTGACATTGGATGTTATTATGGAAAAATTAATGATAAAGGGCTATATGAAGGTTATTATGCACAATCTTTAATTGATAGGGGTTTTGTAGGGGACTCCTGTATTGTCTGCAATTGTGTCAAAGACTTGTTTCTCCAGCTGTCAAATGTCAGGTGACTGTTACTTACAATAGAATACGTTTAATAACACTCAGTACTCTAATAACTGTAAAAGCACATAAGATTTAAAGATGAAACTTGTTGTACCTATGAAGAGCAATATGAGGTTTATGCCCAACATATTTTCACCAAAGGTCACAGTTAATGAGGTGTCTGCCTAATAATGGTGCTGTATATGTGTAAAGATATGCATATGTCTTACATAGTGAATGAGGTGTCTGCCTAATATTGGTGCTGTATGTGTGTAAAGATATGCACATGTCGTATACAGTGAATGAGGTGTCTCCCTAATGTTGGTGTTGTATATGTGTAAAGATATGCACATGTCTTGCACAGTGAATGAGGTGTCTACCTAATAGTGAATGAGGTGTCTGCCTAATGTTGGTGTTGTATGTGTGTAAAGATATGCACATGTCTTATATAGTGAATGAGGTGTCAACCTATTTTTGGTGTTGTATGTGTGTAAATATATGCACATATCTTATATAGTGAATGAGGTGTCTGCCTAATATTGGTGCTGTATGTGTGTAAAGATATACATATGTCTTACATAGTGAATGAGGTGTCTCCCTAATGTTGGTGTTGTATATGTGTAAAGATATGCACATGTCTTACACAGTAAATGACGTGTCTACCTAATGTTGGTGTATATGTGTTACGATATGCGCATGTCTTACATAGTGAATGAGGTGTCTCCCTAATGTTGGTGTTGTATGTGTGTAAAGATATGCACATGTCTTACACAGTGAATGACGTGTCTATCTAATGTTGGTGTTGTATATGTGTTAAGATATGTACATGTCTTACACAGTGAATGACGTGTCTATCTAATGTTGGTGTTGTATATGTGTTACGATATGCACATGTCTTACACAGTGAATGAGTTGTCTCCCTAATGTTGGTGTTGTATATGTGTTAAGATATGCACATGTCTTACACAGTGTATGACGTGTCTACCTAATGTTGGTGTTGTATATGTGTTACGATATGCACATGTCTTACATAGTGAATGAGATGTCTCCATAATGTTGGTGTTGTATATGTGTAATGATATGCACATGTCTTACACAGTGAATGACGTGTCTACCTAATGTTGGTGTTGTATATGTGTTAAGATATGCACATGTCTTACATAGTGAATGAGGTGTCTCCCTAATGTTGGTGTTGTATATGTTTAAAGATATGCGCATGTCTTACACAGTGTATGACGTGTCTACCTAAATGTTGGTGTTGTATATGTGTTACAATATGCACATGTCTTACATAGTGAATGAGATGTCTCCGTAATGTTGGTGTTGTATATGTGTAAAGATATGCACATGTCTTACACAGTGAATGAGGTGTCTACCTAATGTTGGTGTTGTATATGTGTTAAGATATGCACATGTCTTACATAGTGAATGAGGTGTCTCCCTAATGTTGGTGTTGTATATGTTTAAAGATATGCGCATGTCTTACACAGTGAATGACGTGTCTATCTAATGTTGGTGTTGTATATGTGTTAAGATATGCACATGTCTTACATAGTGAATGAAGTGTCTACCTAATGTTGGTGTTGTATATGTGTAAAGATATGCACATGTCTTACACAGTGAATGAGGTGTCTACCTAATGTTGGTGTTGTATATGTGTTAACATATGCACATGTCTTACACAGTGAATGAGGTGTCTACCTAATGTTGGTGTTGTATATGTGTTACGATATGCACATGTCTTGCACAGTGAATGAGGTGTCTACCTAATGTTGGTGTTGTATATGTGTAAAGATATGCACATGTCTTGCACAGTGAATAAGGTGTCTACCTAATGTTGGTGTTGTATATGTGTAAAGATATGCACATGTCTTACACAGTGAATGTGGTGTCTACCTAATGTTGGTGTTGTATATGTGTAAAGATATGCACATGTCTTACACAGTAAATGACGTGTCTACCTAATGTTGGTGTTGTATATGTGTTACGATATGCGCATGTCTTACATAGTGAATGAGGTGTCTCCCTAATGTTGGTGTTGTATGTGTGTAAAGATATGCACATGTCTTACACAGTGAATGACTTGTCTATCTAATGTTGGTGTTGTATATGTGTTAAGATATGTACATGTCTTACACAGTGAATGACGTGTCTATCTAATGTTGGTGTTGTATATGTGTTACGATATGCACATGTCTTACACAGTGAATGAGGTGTCTCCCTAATGTTGGTGTTGTATATGTGTTAAGATATGCACATGTCTTACACAGTGTATGACGTTTATACCTAATGTTGGTGTTGTATATGTGTTACGATATGCACATGTCTTACATAGTGAATGAGATGTCTCCGTAATGTTGGTGTTGTATATGTGTTACGATATGCACATGTCTTGCACAGTGAATGAGGTGTCTACCTAATGTTGGTGTTGTATATGTGTTAAGATATGCACATGTCTTACCCAGTGAATGAGGTGTCTACGTAATGTTGGTGTTGTATATGTGTAAAGACATGCACATGTCTTACATAGTGAATGAGGTGTCTGCCTAATGTTGGTGTTGTATGTGTGTAAAGACATGCATATGTCTTACACAGTGAATGAGGTGTCTACCTAATGGTGTTGTATATGTGTAAAGATATGCATAC
Source organism: Congeria kusceri (assembly GCA_027627225.1). Taxonomy (NCBI): domain Eukaryota; kingdom Metazoa; phylum Mollusca; class Bivalvia; order Myida; family Dreissenidae; genus Congeria; species Congeria kusceri. The sequence continues at coordinate 3,445,544 of CM051034.1, read as the reverse complement.
GTCTTACACAGTGAATGAGGTGTCTTCCTAATGTTGGTGTTGTATATGTGTAAAGATATGCACATGTCTTACATTGTGAATGTGGTGTCTCCCTAATGTTGGTGTTGTATAATGTGTAAATATATGCACATGTCTTACACAGTGAATGAGGTGTGTACCTAATGTTGGTGTTGTATTTGTTTAAAGATATGCACATGTCTTACATAGTGAATGAGGTGTCTACCTAATGTTGGTGCTGTATATGTATAAAGACATGCATTTGTCTTACACAGTGAATGAGGTGTCTACCTAATGTTGGAGTTGTATATGTGTAAAGATATGCATACGTCTTACACAGTGAATGAGGTGTCTGCCTAATACTGGTGTTGTAAGTGTGTAATGATATTCATATTAGGTACTACAGTATATATTATGTGTGTTCATGTCTTACATTGTGAATATGTTTCGTCATGTTGCTAATGTTAATACAAAGTGCATAATATTTTGTATAACTTGTGGTTTATATATTTTAAATAATTGTTTCTAGACTCGAAGGACGACTAAAGAAGAAGATGATAGCATCGACTCGGGTAGTGGCCATACTAAACTCACAGCGGAAATGGAGACTGAAGACACTCTAGATACTCATGACAAAGCTCTGCTCTTTTTTGGTGTAGATGGGCTGCCAAGATCTTTTTGACCAAGATTTTGTGCATAAATTTTGCAGCGCCAGATTTCTTTCACTCTTGGAAATGTATGGGAGGATTTTAAAATCACTTCATATTATTATTTCTCATAGCCAGACTATATGTCGCTTACTACTCCCGTCCACTTCTGTGAAGGTCATTATACAAGGTCACATGAATTTTTGTTTCCGCTATGTAACTTTTAATGCCTGGGAGGATGTTAATATTACTTTGGATTATTATTCCCCTTGACCAGATGAAGTTTCACATACAATTCTTATCCCCTTTTGAGTGGAAGGTCAAGCTCACAATTTAAGGTCAAAGGTCATGTATTTATGTTATGTATTTTTCATGCCAAGGAGGATTTTAATATTATTTCGGATTATTTTTTCCCCAATACCAGAGGATGTGTCACATACAATTCCTACGCTTCTATGTGAAAGGTCAACATCACATTTCAAGGTCAAAGGTCATGAATTTTCATTTTCGCTCTATAACATTTAATGATTATTTCTTTTTAGCTCGCCTATTCATTGAATAGTTCTAGCTATACTACTCACCAATTTGTCAGCGTCTGCGTAATGCTATGGTTAAGTTTTGCATGCAAAATCTCCAGATCACTGTTTCTACTAGAGCTATTCAATTGAAACTTCATTCATGTGTGCGTGGTCATTGTGTGAGGTCACTGACCAAGTTCCATAACTCTGACCTACAATTTAGGCAAATTAGGTATGTCCCTTTTTGTACTTGGAAAATTCAGGTTAACGTTTGCGTGCAGCAACTCCTTATCTGTATATCAACTAAAGATATTGAAATAAAACTTTACATATGTGTTCAGGTACTTAATAATCAGTCACTGACCAAGACCTATAACTGTGACCAGCCTTTTAGCAGGATTATGCCCTTTTTTGTACTTCTAAAAGTCAGGTTAAGGTTTGCGTGCAATATGAAATTCAGGTTTAGGTTTGCGTGCAACAAGTACATATCTCTGTAACTACTACATATATTCAATTGAAACTTAACACACATCTTCGGGATCATCATGCAAGGTAACTGGAAGACTTATAACTCTGACAAGCAATTTATCAGAATTATGCCCCTTTTTGTACTTGGAAAAATTATGGTTAACGTTTGAGTCTTACTGGTCATTATATATGTTCATTGACCAAGGGCCATAACTTGACCTGCAATTTAGCAGAATAATGCACCTTTTGTACTTAAAAATTTAGGTTAAGGTTTGTGTTTGTCAATCAATAACTTTAGTTTGCATTGACCAACCCTGATGAAACTTTGGATATAGCAGGCTTGCATGGAGACTATATATGGGGCAGTTGGGTCAAGGTCACGGTCACTGTTGCTGAAAGCAGATAGTTCCTGTTCAATAACTTCAGTAAGGATGGAGATATTTTGATGAAATTTTGTGTGTAGATAGATTGCATGCTGATCAAGCGTCGGATTGCATTTGGGGCCAGTCGGGTCAAGGTCACTGTAACTAGAAATAGCAAAACAAATTCTTTTCAGTAACTTTAGATTGGATGGAGTATTCTGCTGTAATATTGTGTGTAAGGTAGCATACTTTCAGACCTAGCCTGGGATTGCATTTAGGACCGGTCGGTTCATTACTACAAAAATGATGGGAGTTATTGTGCTGTCATTTTGAGTGCATGTAGTTTACATGCAGACCTAGTGTGGGATTGCATTGGGGTCCAGTCAGGTCAAGGTCACTGTTACTAAAAATAGAAAAAAAGTGTCCACTCAATAACTTGATTTTGGATGGAGGCATTTCGCTGCATTTGATGTGTAGCTAGAATACATGCAGACCTTTCTTGGGATTGCATTTGGGGCCCGTCATGTCAAGGTCACTGTTACTAAAAATAGAAAAACTAACAGTTTCTGCTCATTAACTAGCATTTCGATTGAGGTTTCGCGTTGAAATTGTGTGTGTAGGTAGCTTACATGTAGACCTTGTAGACCCAACTAGAACAGATATTCACTTTCAATTATGTCTTCGTGGTCATTATATCAGGTGACTGACAGAAAATGTACATTATACTATCAATGCGGAAGAATAGTTTAGGGCGCTGTCTTGGGAAAGCTCTTGTTGTTCTGTTTCATTGTTCCGTAATTCGTGTATTGCCCCCTTCTTCCCCATTGACAATCATATACTTCGGTTCGGGACCTAGCTTGGGATTGCACAGTTATTTCATTAAAGTTAATTAATTGGTAAAATATTGAAAACATGGTTTCGTGCCTTTGTCACGTTTCTTGTTGTCATGTTTTGGCATTTTCTTCATAAGGGACATAATTTAGAAATATCAATAACAATACTGCAATTCACACGGTGGGAAGTGGTTACTTCATAATTGTCACATCTGCCTGTCAATAGTGTTATGTAGTTTTTTTTATTTACAAGGACTCTATCAATATTAGCATACTTGTTATTTACCAAATAAATATGCAAAAAGATAATAGCCAATTTGATGGAGCATATGTTTCCTATTATTGCACATAGTAACTGACTTGTGTACCCATGACATTCTGGCCAGCACCACACAATTGATAATCTGTGAATGTGAATTTATATTTTTTATATCAACTAATGAAGTAGATGTTATTTAAAGTACGCAATGTTTCTGTACATAGAATTTGCTGACAGTAGTATTGTGATACATCATAATATATTTTTGTTTGTTCAATTGTATGCCCTACTATGAATACACTATTATCAATAAAATGATGTGTGTGTTATATATTTTTAAACATAACTATGTTAAGCAATCATTTTTTTATTTTTGAAAATGTTAATGTGTTACTGTTTGTTACATTTGCCTAACAAGATTCATATATCAAGTATGTTTAAATAAATTACTGGTACCAATATTTCTGTATCATATGTTATTGGTGTGAACATGGAGTGGTATTAGAGCAATTTAATTACGGTGCAGATATTTGTAATGATGTAGTTTATATCTAATTTTGTGTCCAATAAGGTTTCTTAAGGCATACGAAAAGAATCATTTCCAATAAGTCTGGCTCTCTTGTATGATATTTATTTTTAAAAATGACATCCCAATATTAATTTCAAAGCTGATTGTCTTTTTTTTAAACATTTCTTGTTATGTTAACCAAATTTATTTTTATTAAATTGGGGTATGATGTTGGATGTCAACTTCAGATTGAGAATATCATATCAAGACTTGATTGGGATTGAATATGTGATTGTGGGGTCAATGACAATGTAACTTACAATACAAAATGTTTCCACAAAATTCTAATGACACTGCACGCATAGATACCTTCATGTAATGACTTCGTTTTGGAATTGCGTTTCCGGTGGATTGGGTCATCACCATTACTAAATATAAAAAATCTGCAGTGCTGAATATCTCAAGAATGAATTTCTTATTATTGCAGTTTGGTCAAGGGCACCGTCACTGTTATTAAAAATAGAAAAAATCTAAATTGAAGTAATCTTATTTGCTTAATAACTAAAAACAGATGTGTCATTGGAAAAATTTGGTTATCCAAGAATATCTGTCTTTTATTGTATAGTTTTAAATGCCCGGTACAGATTAATTTTATTACACAGGTTTAAACATTATTCCACTTTATTTAGCTAAGTGACGAAGTCATATTGTAGCGGTATATTCATTACCCTTGTGGCGCTTCTAGTTTTTGCCTCCCTGGCATACAGTTTTGTATTATTGTATTTGACAGTTTTAATGTTTTGATGATTTGACATTGAATGAATTATTTTTTTTAGCCAGGCATATCAACGTAGCTTCTAATTGTCATTTGAGTCGACGTAGCTTACAGTTTTTCAGTAAGCTAGGTTCCCTGGAATGACTTGAGGATGCCTTTGTTAACATAAAACATTTATTGCCTATATTACAATAAAACCAACTAAAGCTTTAAACATTAAATTCAAGCTAGTTTTATGTATGTTTTGAGGCTTTATTTCAAACAAATAGTTTATTGAGTCTATATGTCAGGTAAAGTAGCTCTTTGTTTACATTCTATCAAAATTATATTTCTTTCACACTGAAATTACACATTGTATGCTAGTTCAAAAGGATTTCAGTTAGCTAGTTTTCTCCAATAAGAGACTATGCTGATGTACTTTATTTGAACTTAAGGCAGTTATTCTCAATACAAATATATGGACAAATAATACAAGTTTAGCACCTTTGTTTATAAATGTGTAAAATTTTTAAGGCCTATTTGCACTTAGGAATGTACAATATTATGTTAAAATGTAAAATGTAAAATGTTATGTTGAACAATAAATGTGTCTCTGTCCTTTTCAGCTCACCCGAGCACTATTTGCTCATGGTGAGCTTTTGTGATCGCCTTTGTCCGTTGTCTGTCGTCAACATTCACCTTTTGAACACTTTTGCCAATGAAATCATGGCCGAGTTTGAAATAGGGTCATGTGGGGTTGAAAACTAGTTCACTAGGTCAAATTAAAGGTCATATTAAATAAAAAGCTTGTGAACACCCTAGAAGTCACATTTTTGAAGAATCTTCATAAAACTTGATCAAAACAAATTGTTTTGTCTGAGTTCGAAAATGGATCTGGTCCGTTGAAAAACATAGCTGCCAAGGGGCGGGTCAGTTTTCCTTACATGGCAGTAATGAAACATTTTCTGCCCGATCATTATGAAATTTGCACATAACATTTGTTCTTTATGATATCTCAGTCGATTTCGACAATGGTTCAGGTCCATTGGAAAACATTGCTTGGGCGGAGGGGGGGGGGGGGACAGTTTTCCTTACATGGATATAGTGAAAACTTTTGAACACTCTTTTTTGTCAAATCTTCATGAAACTCTCTCAGAACATTTGTTATAATGATTCCTCAGCCAAATTCCAAAATGGTTTGGGTCCATTGAAAAACAGGCTGCCAGAGTGGTGCAGTTTTCCTTATGTGTCTAGTGATATCTTGTGAACACTACCTGCTCAGAACAGTTTAGTTCCTTGGGGTCGCAGGTGATCACCTTTAGTTCCTTTGGCCCTTGTTGTATATTAAATGACCAGCTGTTGATTCAGTACATGCAGCATAAATCTGGTTTCACATGTTTTCAAAACTGGCCAAGCCCAGGGTCATTGTTTGTATTGTTACAACCTGCTACATGATATTACTTCGTTGTACATGCGGCGTTGGGAGGTATTTGTCAACATGTTCAACATTACATATTCATATTGAAGGTATATAAATTGTCATTGTAAACACAAGAGCTGTATTTTTAGAATGTATTTAATAATGTTCTTGAAAATATGCTGTTATATCTGATAGCCCTTATATGTTCAGTTATAGTTTTTTATGTCGCATATAATCATTTATGTTCTATCCGACTATTAAAACAGGATAAATTATGTAAACCATATACATCACAATATATTCCGATGATCTACTTGTTTGCCCTTTGCGTACTTTAAATGTCTTTTAGAGCGCCATTGGACAATCTAAAGTGATCGTTACACAGATTTAATTTCTTTCCTGTCTATTTTAACCGTTTTTATCCCTGTTAATTTGGTTATAAACTGTCACATAAATTATTAGTTTTGAAAATAAACTGTTCGGTTGATCTTCTTTGGTATGATGAGTGTAAAATAAATAAAACACTAATACAGTCCTGTGGTATTGTTGTCATTCTATTGAATTATTTAACTTAGGATGTTCCTCTACAAATGTTTGCATGTAGTCTGTAGAGCGTCCGAAAAAGTGCTACCTAAAGTACTAGATGCCTATGTCCAAGTTGAAAAATCAATGAACTTGCAAAAAATGTACGTGAACGACAGCTTAGATGAAGCATATTCTATAGTTACTATTGGTGAAATAGTGGACTCTAAAAGTTCAATGTTTGTCACATAGCCCGAAAACAAAAGAATATGGTTTATTAATGAGTAAATTAAAAAATAAACTGTTGACTGAAGATGGTGTCTTGTTTATGAGTAATTATAAGATGAAATTTAGTAAATGATAAAGCGATTTATTTTTCGATGTAAGTGGTGAATGTGTTCATCTGATGATCTGGAGTATTCAAATCCAGAAGAGAGAAATTGTTTTCTTTTATCCTTGTACTATTCTTTGAACTGTTTTGCTCCTGTGCTCAAATAAAGACCCTTAATTTTAAAATATACATATAGTAATACGAACAAGTCCCGTAAAGTACCCATTTCACTAGTACACATGCGGTAAGGCTTGTGAATTCGAAAGCGTTAATACTGCTGAAATGTTTTATAATTGAAAACAGCTTTAATCATATATGTATAACAAAAATGTAAGGTATATAATTGATACATAAGAGGTCCATTTGCGTAAAATATATATCTTTCCTAAGTCTGCCTAATGACGGCGATAGTGTTTGTCTGCCTAAAGTGTATTTGGTACATGAGTGTCTGCCTAAAGTGTACATTGTCAGTGGTAAAAATTAGGCAGACCTAAAAAAAAGTATATCTTAAACGCTCACACATTCCCTTTTAATACTTCAAAGGCATGCACGTCATTAAGTTTTAAAACATATTTTGCAAAGAACACTGATTTATATGAAAGTTTCATCATTGTATATATATGTCTGCCTTATGCTGGTTTAAGTGACAGGTCTGCCTTATCCTGAAAGCAGATAAATATATATATATATATATATATATATATATATATATATATATATATATATATATATATATATATATATATATATATATATATATATATATATATATATATATATATATATATATATATATATATATATATATATATATATATATATATATATTATATATATGAAGTTTCATTAAAATATCTCGATGCATTCTCAAGTTATGGAGCAGAAACCTTTTTTTAATTTTTAGTTATAGTGACCTTGACCCAACCCACCCCATATGCAATCCCAAGCGAGGTCTCAATATAAGGTATCTTTGTATGAAGTTTCATTAAAATATTTATATGCGTTCTCAAGTTTTTCATTTTTTAGTAACGGTGACCTTGACCATGACCCCACCTAACCCATATGCTATTCCAAGCGAGGTCTCGATATAAGGTATCTATGTATAAAGTTTCATTAAAATACCTGGATGCGTTCTCAAGTTATTGAGCGGAAACCGTTTTTCTATTTTTAGCAATGGTGACCTTGACCTTTGACCTGTTGACCTCAATATGTATAGGCGTCTTCCTTTTCTCCCAAGTAACCAGCATACCAACTTTCATGATCGTAGGTCAAAGCGTTCTCTAGATATCATACGGAAACAAAATGGTCTACGAACAGACCGACCATCCGACCGACCGAACAACCGACCGACGGACAGGTGCGAAGCAAGATACCCCCACTTCTTCGAAGGGCATAATAATAAACCCCAGTCCTGTGCCAAAGAGAGAATTGTATTGTGTACTACTTTTCCTCCACAACTGAGACCACTAGAATTGTCACATGAGTGATGGATATACCCCCACAATATGGCCTTGTCACAAAACTATGGCATTCATTCGAAAGCAATGGACAAGGAGAGAATGCTTATATTTGTGAATGGTCAACAGTGAATTTGGAAAAATTTATTTTCGATACAAGCCATAAATTTGTCAACATTTAGTGGTTTGTAACCAAAGTTGAACTTGATCTGTATTTTATGATGATCCACCTATGTACCAAAAATAATTTAAATATGTGAAGCCTTTCATGAGTTATTGTCCATGTTTTGGGGGAATTTAAGTCCAAAAGGGGCCATAACTGTGTCAAAATTTAGTGGTTGTAACCAACGTCGAACTTGACCTGTATTTTATGATGCTACACATGTGTACCAATAATTATTTAAATATGTCAAGCCATTGTAGAGTTATCATCAGGAAACTATGTTTTTAGGGAATTTAAGTCAAATAAAGGGCCATAATTCTGTCAAAATTTAGTGGTTTGTAACCAAAATCGAACTTGACCTATATTCTATGATGTTACACCTGTGTACCAATAATTATTTGAATATGTCAAGCCTTTCTTGAGTTATCATCCGGAAACCATGTTTTTAGGGAATTTTAAGTCGAAATAGGGCCATAACTCTGTCAAAACTTAGTGGTTGTAACCAACATCGAACTTGACCCGTATTCTATGATGTTACACATGTGTACCAAAAATTATTTGAATATGTCAAGTCTTTCTTGAGTTATCATCCGAAAATGAAAAACCAACAGAACGACAGACCGATGGACCGACAAGCTCCTTCCTATATACCCCCCCTAAACTTCGTTTGTGGGGGTATAATAATGGTTTTAACCAAAATATCTGCATACTCAATAGACTGTCTACAGTATGGCCAAAATGCTTTAAATGCAGTATGATATTTTTTCCATCTCAATACCCCTAAAGGACTACCAAATTATGGATACATATAAATAGCACATATATTTTTCAGGTCACGCCATGGTACCATGATTCAGTCATGTACAGTTCATAGTTTCCAAAGATTCTTACATACTATAAACTAGACTTGTGTCCGTAAGGATGCCCCCCCACAAAACTCCACTAATGTCGAAAAAAAATGCACCAAAATACCCAGGTGCACAAGTTTACATGCTGATGAACATGTTTATTAAGTTTCATCACTAGCAGTTATACTTTTCAAGTAACACGCGACATAAGTCCAAAATGCTTTTTTTTTGCTAAAAAAGGGCCACAAGTCCACTGACATCAGAAAAAATTCACCAAAATACTCAGGTGCACAAGTTCATATGCTGATAAATAAGTATATAAAGTTTCATTGCTCTAGCAGTAACACTTTTTGAGTTACGCGCGACACAAAAATCCGACGGACAAGGGCAAATCTATACACCACCACTCTGAAAATTGGGGCATAAATATTAAATACCACCTTATTGGTTTTACAAGTTATTATTGTAACCCAGCTGAAAAAATCCCAAGCCACAATGGGAATCGAACCCGGGACCTCCCGGTTCCTAGGCAAACGCTCGACCGCGTCGCTATAAAAGCTAGCTCATATAGCAAGGCAGTATAAGTGTCCCTTATACATCACCCTACTACATTATTATTATTTATCTTTAGTGGATCTTATAATTAAAGATACTGCACTCCAGATAGGCATAAAAATGTGCTGTTTTTGTAGTTATGTCTAAACAGTAAAAACATTAGTAAAACCATCATTTTTTGTATAGGACACAATCAAATACTGTCATAAACTGTATAATTTATTGACAAAATTTCCTTGAACCCGGAATTCCCGATTTATAAATACTGCGGCTTTTCCCAATACAAGCACCTGATATGTGTATGCGCGACTTGACAACATTTAACTGTCATGTAATAACCTAAATATACACAGCACTATTTTAAAATCACTCAGTGAGTTAGACCTATAAAGACAAAAACTGTATAAAACCATTGTGTTGCAGGTCAATAAAAACATGTGTCTAATTTTTTAATGTATTCTATATGATTATATAAGAAAAATTGTGTATTTTTGATAATTTTCTTTAGTTCTTACGATTAGACCACCTGTAGTGCAGTCCCTTTAAAAATTCATCCCAAAATCTTGTAATTGCAAGATATTTTGGAATTGCCTAACAAAGTTAGATTATTAATATGCTTTAAACCGAGCACCCTTTATCAATATGTTCAATACGGATTTTGATGTCGTACCTGCATTGAATTGAATTAGTTGTAGTATTACACCCATTACAACAATTTCAATCAAGGCTTTCATCGTGAAGAACAACGCATATAAAGGCATTTCAATAGGTTGTATTTTTACAAAAGAACAGAATGATAAGAATGGTACATTATATTGATCAGGAGTGCCAATTGCCATTCTGAGTAGGTTTAACTGCTGGGGTATCTTCTTAAATACGGTATTAAAACTATTTTAACTTCAGGTGTACATAAAAAAAAGTAAAACAAAGCTTTTGGTTATTTGATCAGGACTATTTTACGCAAAGGAAAGGCAATCTTATTGTTTTTTAACTATTCAAAATTTCTATTGATCAGTTTTCAAACATCATAATTGGGCCACAGAACGATATAAGGCATATTATTTCCACTAAACTTTTTCGCATTTTCTATCAACTGAGCGGATCTAAGCAGCACTGGTGATATGCTAAAGAGAAATATGTAAATAGATGTGTGATTGTGCTTTTAAACATTTACAATTGCTTGCACATTACAATATAAAAGCCGTAAAGTCAGTCACATGATATGATATGCTTTGCAACTAAATATCTTCTTTTGTACTTATACTTTGAAGCGTTTTATTTTATTTTACCTTCTGCACATTTCAATATCTATAACTGAACCACCAAGTATAATAATTATCAACAAATAATGCACATTCAATGCAATAGAAGAGTAAAATACACGAATGGCCAACAAATTTAGACTGATGGAGGTAATCACAATCCAGTACAATACACTTTACTCTCATATTTATTATGAACTTTACTTTCACATTTAATACCTATAAATACTAAAAATTAAGTCTTTATGTTTTCTTTCGATCCAGAAAAAGATGCATATATTGCGAACATGTTTGCAGTAGATGCAACAAACATGGAGGTATTTTCTATTTTAAACATGCGGCACACGAAGAACAATTATAAATGGACATGGAAGAATTCTCAGATATACAAAAATGCATATGAGAGAGCGAATTCCTGCTTATGCTTTATATTTTAACCGAATTAAAACTTTGACAGACAATGTAGGACCACAATTATTTCACAGATGCTCACTAATGGATCAAGTCAGAGCATTATGAGAATTATAGTCGAATCGTGATTATACTAAAAGTCTGGACCGACGTGATGACTCGTATTCTCACATTTTCCATATAATAGCATCTTTCTTAAAAAAATATGGAACATCATTCTATAATTTCAGTATTGCTGCATAATTGGATTCATAATCATAATAAAGGATTACTGTGTATTAAAACATAATAACTATAATAACACGTTGAATTTAAATATTTCTTCAAAAATTATTATTTTATAAACAATATACATATTGTAATCTTGCTTGTGTGAGATTTTGCCTAAATTACGCAATGCCCTATCAGATAAATTTGCAGCACAGTGTTTCGCAACTTCCATGCTGTATTATGCGAAACACAGAATGGTGGCTGTCACTCGAAGAGGTGTCAAAACATCCCCTTGTCAGTGATTCGTATAATCGCATCTTTTTCACACATATTTAATTGTCACCTGACCCTGATAATTGTTTGTATAATTGCATTTCGGGTATAAACGTGATTAAAAGATCTTTTTTCACATTGAATAAAGATGGAAAAACGACAGGACTGCAGCTGTTGTACATCATCATTTCATATAATCGCAATTTGCATAATCGTGATTTCACTGTACATGTATACACAAATAACTATCGATTGTAACCACAATAAATTGTTGATATTTTAAAAACTGTAAACAAAAACAAGATTCTGTGTTTGATAAAAACACATGCCTCCGTTTGGTGCTGGATAGCCCATTTCTTAGACCAAATTAGGTCAAGGTCAAGGTGAGGTTGGGTGATATGGGTGGATTGGGAATGGTCATAAGTAACAACTGTGTAAATATCCAAGTGTTATAGTAAGCGGTGTTGGTGCAAGACGAAACGGTAAAATCTAGTTAACCAAGAAATGGCACTTTTGAATTATTATAAGTCCAAATTAGGTCAAGGTCAAAGTGAGGTTGGGTGATATGGATGGATAGGGAATGGTCATAAGCAACAACTGTGTAAGTATCAAAGTGTTGTAGTAAGCAGTGTTGGTGCTAGATGAAATGGTAAAATCTACTTAACCTTGTCACGGACGGTTAGGACGGAAAGATGATAGGACGGACTGACAGGACGATCACTATATTATGCCTTCTGCATCAAGATGCCGGGGGAATAAAAACTTATTATATACTGTATATACCCTCCCACCCCATATGCAATCCCATGCGAGGTGTCAATATAAGGTATCTATGTATAAATTTTCTTTAAAATATCTCAATGCATTCTAAAGTTAATGAGCGGAAACAGTTTTTATATTTTAAGTAACAGTGACCTTGTCCCCACCCATCCCAGATGCAATCCCAATCCAGGTCTCAATATAATGTTTTAACCAAATACGAAACCTCTGGGCCTTGTGGTTTCAGAGAAGCATTTTAAAATCATTTTGCCATTTACGTCCATATTAACCATATGAGCCCCTGGGTGTGCCCAGCTTTGACCTTAGGGGCATCATTTGAACTATCTTTATAGAGGACCACTACACGATGTTACATACCAAATATAAAACCTCTAGGCCTTGAAGGTTCACAGGAAAAGATTTTTAAAGTCATTTTGCTATTTAAGTCTATATAAACCATGTGACCCCCGGGGTGTGGCCAGTTTTGACCCGAGGGGCATCACTTGAACAATCTTTGTAGAGAACCACTATACAAAGTTACATACCAAATATGAAGCCTTGCAATTTCAGAGAAGAAGATTTTAAAAGTCATTTTGCTATTTAAGTCTATATAAACCATGTGAGCCACGGGGTATGGCCAGTTTTTGCCCCAGGGCCATCATTTGAACAATCTTTATAGAGGACTACTATACAATGTTACATGCCAAAAATGAAACCTATGGGCCTTGCGGTTTCAGAGGAGAAGATTTTAAAAGTCATTTTGCTCTTTAAGCCTATATAAACCATGTGACCCCACGGGGTGTGGCCAGTTTTCATTCCAGGGGCACCATTTGAACAATCTTTGTAGAGGACCACTTTACAATGTTACATATCAAATATGAAACCTCTGGGCCTTGAGGTTTCAGAGGAAAAGATTTTTAAAGTCATTTTGCTATTCAAGTCTATTTAAACCATGTTACCTCGGGGTGTGGGCAGTTTTGACCCCAGGGGCATCATTTGAACAATCTTTGTAGAGGACCACTATACAATGTTAAATACCAAATATGAAACCTCTAGGCCTTGCAGTTTCAGAGAAGATTTTTAAAGTCATTTTGCTATTTAAGTCTGTATGAACCATGTGACCCCCAGGGTGTGGCCAGTTTTCACCCCAGGGGCATCATTTGAACAATCTTTGTAGAGGACCATGATACAATGTACCATTCCAATATGAAACCTCTAGGCCTTGCAGTTTCACAGAAAAAGATTTTAAAAGTCATTTTACTATTTAAGTCTATATTAACCATGTGAGCCCCAGGGTGTGGCCAGTTTTGACCCCAGGGGCATCATTTAAACAATCTTTGTAGAGGACCACTATACAATGTTACATACAATATATGAAACCTCTGGGCCCTGAGGTTTCAGAGGAGAAGATTTTTAAAGCCATTTTGCTATTCAAGTCTATATAAACCATGTGACCCCTGGGGTGTGGCCAGTTTTGACCCCAGGGGCATCATCTGAACAACCTTTGTAGAGGACCACATTACAATGTTACATACCAAATACGAAACCTCTGGGCATTGCGGTTTCAGAGGAGAAGATTTTTAAAGTCATTTGCTATTCAAGTCCATATAAACCATGTGACCCCCGGGGTGAGGCCAGTTTTCATCCCAGGGGCATCATTTGAACAATCTTTGTAGAGGACCACTATACAATGTTACATACCAAATATGAAACCTCTGGGCATTGCGCTTCCAGAGGAAAAGATTTTTAAAGTCACTTTGCTATACAAGTCTATGTAAACAATGCGACCCCTGGGGTGTGGCCAGTTTTGACCCCAGGGGCATCATTTAAACAATCTTTGTAGAGGACCACTATACAATGTTACAAACCAAATATGAAACTCTAGGCCTTGCGGTTTCAGAGAAGAAGATAGTCATTTCGCTATACAAGTTTATATAAACCATGAGATCCCCGGGGCAGGGCGAGTTTTGGCACCAGGGGCATAGTTTGAACAATCTTTGTAGAGGACCACTACAGGATGTCACATATCAAATATGAAAGCTCCAAGCCTTGTGGTTTCAGAGAAGAAATTTTTTAAAGTTTTCAGTTTTTAAATCTATATTTAGCTCTTGTGACCTACATATGCAGCGGACCAGAACGATTTGAAAGGGGGTCACCCAAGGATCATTCCTGTGAAGTTTGGTGAAAATCTGTCCAGCAGTTTAGATGTTCTTTGAATGAAAATGTTGACACACGACGCACGACGGACGATTTACGATGGACAAAAGGCGATCCTAAAAGCTCACCATGAGCACGTTATGCTCAGGTGAGCTAAAAAGATATTTGGCATATGTTGTAAATGTTTGTAAATAATGTAAATTGAATATCCGACATGAATATTTAAAACTGATGCATTACGTTGATTAGGTTTATAAACGAACAGGCTCATTTCTTCATAGATCCTTCTTCTATATGCATTTAACATTATTTTTCGATATTATTTAAAATAAAATAAAATTATTTTTCAATATTATTTAAAATAAAATAAATAAGTCAATTTTCATCATCAAATAGCAAACTCATTTTTTCATGTGGCTAGCTCCTAAAACAGTAGTATGAAATGTTTCTATATTTAAAATAAATAAAAAGAATATAATTATTTCATGTCAAAGCAATGAACTGATGAACTATGCCATGTTTTAAATGAGTTCCACAGCCTGTGTGGACTGTGCAGTCCGCACATGCTGATCTGGGACAACACTTTCCGTTTTTATGGTATTTTCTGTTTCTATGAAGTCTCTTCTAAACATAAATCCACTGTAGGCGGAAAGTGCCTTTCTGTATTAGCCTATGCGGACTGCACAGGCTGATCCGGGACGACACTTTACGCACTTGCATTAAGCCCGGTTTTCCCATGACACCCCTTATATATATTTGAAGAGTTTTTATGAATAAATTATTTTAGTATACAATGCATTTATTCATAGTCTTATAAAAACAATGTCTATTTGTAGATTATATTGCCTCTGCACAAGAATTTGGTAGAAACATCAGTATTTCACAAGAAAAACAATGATGCAGAGCATAAGGTGCCAGGAAACTATGATAAGTCCATATGTTAAAGATACATTAATTATGTAATGTCCGTACAATTGACTGATCTTACCACCTCATATTTTCCATCTGTGATTTTTTTAATCTAAATAATTTATACAGTATATGTCAGGCAAATCAAACTTTACTAGAAGTTACCTTGTTTCCAAGAAAATAAGGAAGCAAAGGAATATGAGCGTTAAAAATATTTCTTATGGATTAAGCATTTATACTATGTGTGCCAAATAAAAACGCACGTCAGGGAACATTCATCACAATTAAATATAATGATTTGACTTCATTTGTGATCACAAAAGCGTTACGTTAGATTTAATAGTTGCGAATTAGATTTATATTCCTTTGTGAAAATACGTCTCGAGCGTTTTTGTGTATAACTATTCTAGTTTTAGTGCATTCATAAAACGCACAGAAAGTAAAAATACAAAATTTAAATCAAACTGAATTACATATGTTCAAAGCCTCAGCCAGTGTCTATTTATAGAAAGATGCAAAATCTATTTATAACTTGAATAGCCTCTATAGAAGAAAAGATAAAATACAATTCTAATAATTCTTAATAAATAGATTTACCAACAGTTATTCAAATAAACAAGCATGGTAAGTTTACAAATATAAGTAATTCTCCATTCATTATTAATCTTATTGTCCATGGTTCTCTGGATGCTCGTTAGACGATTCAGTGTTGTTCACGTGTATACTATTAATAGGCACAGGGCAGTCAGCGAGTGTATTCTATGGAATGCTGCCTATCGAATATACGACATTAACGGCTGATTTTCCCAAGGTCATCTTACACAGCCTATAAACCTGGCATGTAAATTGAAATGAAAATTGAGCCCATGCAACTTTCTAGTAGGGAGCTCAGAACTGGAAATTACAGGCCGTCAACTCGCCCTCAGTGAAAAAGTAGGAAAAATATAGGAGCTTTCTTTTTTTTTAAAGTAGGAAAAAAGTAGGCAAAAGTATACATTTCTCGTCAAAAAGTAGAAATTTTTAAACACATTTACCATAGCAAAGTTACGTTTAAATTGACTGAACTTTGTTAATTACCCTTCAATGTTAACAATAGGCAACTGTTCAGCTTGAGAAATGTGATCATGGGACATCTGCCCAAAATCCTGAATTGGTTTTTTTAACTGATTAACTAATAATACTAACATACCAATAACTAGCTCAAAATAAACATAAGGTTATGATTACAATAAACATGTACACTGCAGAATATGTTACATCAATACCAAAGGTTTCACAGAGTTACTACTACCAATAGTATCAAGCACTTTGAAATCAATTGTCTTTTTTTTTAAAGTTGTACTTCCAGTTGTATCTGACCATCTTTGCCTACTGTTTATTGGAATTAATGACACTCATCAACCAGTTATCATATGGCAATTTCCAGCTTTTCATGGTGGAGAAAGACAACACACATGCAGGCACCTGGGTAGTACCACTGATCTTCTATAAGCTAGATGGGTAGCTTTCTCACTTCAAAGAATATGACCCCATTAAGGCTTGAGCCTACTGTGGTTTGGGCCTACAGTGGTAAGGGGCAAGTGATCAACAGTCAGAGACTTGAACCCACAGTAAGATGTCTGTGTCTGTGAATTCATACGTCCCTTGCATTTGTTGTACACCAATGGGTAGGAAGGACATCACGATAATGAATAGGTGAATTCAACACCACTTATCACAATTTACAAACACACAGGATTTCTAACATAGTGGTTAGAGCATTTACAGAATCAAGGATGGGATTATACTCCATCTTTGTGATAATCTTTCATAATATAAAAGGAATAGCACTCGGTACATATTCAGAAAAAGCTTGATAAATAGTATTATTTTCAACAATCGCTAAACATTTTCTTTAACAATAAGAAGACAATTGGGTTATGCATTTTGTCAGGTTGTATGTCGATACAAATTTATTAAAACTATTGTTTCGATTTCCAATTTACCCGTAGGTGATAATGAAGTAGACTACAACCTGCTAGATTTCTGAGGCAGTCAGCCATTAATCCCAGATTCTAAATATCTGATGTCCTGTATATGTATTTGAATAACATTATTTGATAAAAGATCTGCATAAAATCTACACTAGACATTTAGAGCTGGAAAGTACACTGAGCTCCATCAGTAAGCCCATCATTGGGAACAAAACCACAATTATATCTACACATGTATATGATAACAGATTCATTCTTCAGTATACATGACTTTAACTTGATTTTTAACACCTTTTAAATATCTCAGAACCTTTAAAAGGCCTGTGAATACAAAGCTATGCATGTCAAAGTCAATACATACAATAAAAATAGTTCCAGACAAATGAGCTGGGGAACATACCACATTGTCCCATCTATACAATACATTTACAAATAGACTGTGTTCTTTTTTATATAAAACATTATTTAATTCGTCTTCATTTCTGGCAAACTAAAAAAGTAGGAATAATAGGAGTTTTTTTTACCAAAAAGTAGGAAAATGTATGAGTGAGTCAAAAAAGTAGGACAAAGTAGGACCAGTTGACAGCCTGTTGTGAGTTATGCACGACACAAATCTAAAAATGTCATTTGTTTCTAAACCTTGTCTGTAACTCCGGTTCGGAACAAACTTCATAAATATACCCAGTCATCACTCTAGCAGTTATACTTTTTGAGTGTTACGCGCGACACAAAAATCCGACGGAAGGATGGACAAGGGCAAATTTATATGCACCCCTCCTCAAAAAGGGGGCATAACAAATGTTTTACAAAACGTGGAATGCATAAATTGGTAGTACAACTGCTTTTACCAGTACTGAATACAAAATGTACAAATTGTAATAAAGTTTTATTGTATATGTTTGTGTTATTTGTACAACAAATAATTGAATAGTAACTTTCCCAGACAACTTTCATTAAAAAGGACCTTTAAAGTCAACAAAGACACAACTGTGTAATGATCCTTACTATTTATGATCTATATGTAAAAAAACAACACAATGAATGACCATGACCTTTATGCTCGTTTTCAAAAACTCTCAATCGAAGCATATGTGTGGCTGCAAATTTAATCTGGATGTTTCAGAAACAATGTTTGCGTATTTTAAATACAATGGATGTAAATTATCTTCAAATGGCTGACCAGAAAATGAGATCCGCAAAAGTAAACAATGCACTGTATCAACTAATACAGCTAAGTTTATCCCACAGGGTGTTATTTCAACAATCACAGCTTGAAGATGAGATAGAATACAGGGTTTAACCTTAGTGTGTGCATAACATTATACATGGCATGTACATACACACATAGATACAATGCATAATTGTCTGAACATATTTGTTCTGAATTTGCGGGTGTTAGTATTTGATCAATAATCTCAGTGTAGAATGAATCAAACTATTATAATTAAAATTCTTCAAGAAATCGTGACATTGCCAGACATTTTCTAATTGCCTACAGTACTACTAAATAAGGATACTACAATCAATATTAGTAAAGGGGCATATCGACGGTAGGTCCACATTTATAAAAACTAGACATGTGGGATGCCCCCACATTCAGCTGGTTGTCACAAAACTCTGATGTTGGAAAAAATGCACCAAAATACCCTAGTGCACAAGTTCACATGCAGATGAATATGCTTATAAAGTTTCATTTGTCTAGCAGTTATACTTTTTTAGTTCAAGCGACACAAATCCAAAAATGTCATTTTTTTGCTAAAAAAAAAAGGTCATAACTCCACGGATGGCGGAAAAAAACTCCACCAAAATACCCAGGTGCACATGTTCACATACTGAATAATATGTTAATAAAGTTCCATCAGTCTAATAATAATATTTCTTTAGTTACATGTGACACAAGTCCAAAAATGTCATTTTTTGCTAAAAAAAAGGTCCATAACTCTGCCGATGCCCAAAAAACTGCACCTGAATACCCAGGTGCACAAGTTCACATGTTGATTAATATGTATATAAAGTTTCATCACAGTAGCAGTAATACTTTTTAGTTATGTGCAACACAAGTCCAAAATGGTCATTTTTTGCTAAAAAAGGGCCATAACTCCACTGATGTCTGAAAAGACTGCCCCAAAATACTCAGGTGCACAAGTTCACATGCTTATTAATAAGTTTATAAAGTTTCATCACTCCAGCAATAATACTTTTTGAGTTACACGTGCAAGTCCAAATTTTTTTTGCTGGGCCATAACTCTGCTGGTGTTGGACAAAAATGCACCAAAATACCTAGGTGCACAAGTTCACATGCAGATTAATATGTTTGTAAAGTTTCATCACTCTAGCATTTATACTTTTTGAATTATGCGTGACACGAAAATCCAACGGAAGGACGGACGGACGGACAAGGGCAAATCTAATTGCCCCCCCCCCTCTAAAGTGGGGGCATAACAAACTTTATTTGCAGAGAATATTATTGAACCATATTGTTTTGTTTCAGTAAACATTTGAAAAACATATACTATATTATTACATAAACATTGGTCACATACTTTTGCCGGCGTGCGACAATTTGTAGTAGTTGTAAGAGATATGAATGGAATGTACATGAAGTACCATAACGTACCATAAATTTTGGAAGTGTAATATTTCTAAAACCACACATAAAGTTGTGAATTTCTTTACAGATAAGTAATTAATAATGACTAGTATAACTGATTAATATGAAACTGAAGAACACGATCGTAAATGTTATATAATGGTTATTAGAGACAAGAAAAGGTGGTGGATAAAATCAACACACCACAGTTAATACCAAGAGCTGTTTGTAGAACTTGGACATAGGGAGCGAAAACTGCTTAGAAGGACAATTTTAGATGAATCAACTCCAAGTAACTCTGCAGATCCTGGTGTGTTTTGGTTGATCATCAAACTTTGCAATGATACTATAACCTCAAATATTTTCATCCAGTTTGGTGAAGATTAGATGAAAACTGTTGGACTTAGAGAGCGGAAACTGCTAAAAAGGCTAATTTTAGATAACTCAAGGGCCGTAACTCAACAATTCCTGGAGCGATTTGGCTGATTATCGAACTTGGCCAAGAAATTATGTTCACAGACATTTTCAGCAAGTTTAGTGAAGATCAGATGAAAACTGTTTGACGTCGAGAGCGGAAACTGCTAAAAAGGCTAATTTTAGATAACTCAAGGGCCGTAACTCAACAATTCCTGGAGCAATTTGGCTGATTATCGAACTTGGCCAAGATATCATGCAAATAAACATGTTCATGAAGTTTAGTTAAGATCGGATGAAAACTATTAAACTTAGAGAGCGGAAATGAAAGTGGTCTATCACCCGACCGACAGACAGACAGACACACCGACATTAAACCAATACACCCCGCCATCTTCGATGGGAGGCATAATTACTGTATATGTGATCAATGTTGTTGTTGTTATAACAATGGTAAATTACTGAGGAAAGTTTTATAATTAACCGGCTAATACCGTGTATTTCCATAGCTGTTTCTCATATAAGAATACTGCTGGCAAATTGCTACACAAAATGGCCATGAAGGGAGCACTTTGCTCGTCATGGGACAATAATTCTGGTGGTATTATTATAGGTTTTTGTCATTTGTTTTCTATACAGTAAAGCAAACAATTTACTAATTGTGGTCTAGGTTGGATAAATTTTACATAGAGTATCAAAGAGCCAGTAATTTACATAGCCATTTAGAAGGGATATTCTTGACTATCCTTGAGAAAATATTTAAACTTAAGGAGTGCAATTTATGTATAAGTTTGCGACAATAAATCAATTTATGTCCACAAAGTTGCAAAAGTTGATTTTGATCTCAAAATCAGGAAAGAAAATACACAAACTTGACCCAATTATAAAGCAGTACATTTTGAATCTAACACATTTATTCATAACCTGTAAGTAACTTACATTTCACAAACATACTGGAAGGTATTACAAATCTATTATCTAGTTTAGCATGATAATTTTACACAAAGGAATTCCCTGGGAAAGGCTATCACATTTGTCAAACTATTTGAAATCTTGTAGTGTCTACTAATTTGTTTTCAAACTCAATAATAAATCGTTGGATCATAGACAGTTTTTAAAGCATATTATTTCTGCCAAAGTTTTTGGTTTGATTTCCACTGAAAGGGTCAAAGACACACTGATAACTCTGTGCCAAAGATACACTACAGAACAATGTGTTAAGGGATTTATGATTGTGGTTTTGTATGTTGACAATTGTTTTAACATTCTGCTTCAAAACTGTAGTGTCATTAGCAAGAGATAGGATTTCATTTACTCCTGAATTTCTTTAACAGAGCTTATATACACCGATCAAGATAATAATAAATTGGACCAGTAACAAACAGCATTTAAACGTTTTCATGCCCATTAAACAATACAAGTTAAAATACACTCAAATACAAGAGGGCCAAAGTGGCCCTGAATTGCTACCCTGAGTTGTCACAAAAGTAGATTGAGGGCAAGAGCGCTATTGAGGGCTGGAGCCCTGTGTCAAACAATGAATGCCTAACCTCAAACTAGGGCTATGTAACTTCCAATTGCAGTAGCCAAAACTCTAATGTATCTATTCTCCCCTCAAGATGTTATCTTAGAAATTTAATTGACAATTGTAGTTTTTTTTTTTTTTTATCTTACACATACCTGCTAGCATCAAATTTTATTTTGTCTTGTTTGTGACTCCTTAAATTTTGAATAAAATGGCAGATAACGAAGGCTTAAACTGAAATTTATTATTTTAAGCAATTTGGTAGCAGGTCACTCAAGGAACATTTCTGTTAAATTATTTTTAAAGTTTTCTAGTTTTGCAAGCTGTTGGTTGCCAGAGTTTTACTGATTCTCCTTTAAATTGAAGGAAAATGGTAAAGAATCAAACCATGATCACATTTTGCACTCTGGACTCTTAACATTTATGCCTACTGATCAATACAAATACAATACAAATAAATAATTCAGTTGAACCTCATCAAAGTCATCCTGGCCAATAATAATGGACATTCGATCTAAACATTTCAACGTTGTTTTTTAGACCCAGAAAAAATAAAGTTGTAGAAATAGCAAAAAAATAGCATTTGAGTTTGTTTTTTAAAATTGGTAAAAGATAAATGGTAAAATATTGCTATAAAAACAAGCATGGGCTTGTGTTCATTGCGATTTACACATGCATGGCGTTTACTAGAAAAATTGCATGTTGAACTGGCAACAGTAAAACAAGAATGCTCAAAATGTACTAAGTGAAACTGAAGTCTGTCTACAAGCAGTCGTTTTTGTTTTTTAGTGGCGGACAACTAAAAGTAACGAATTGGTACTTTTATAAAATTCATAACTTGACACTGTGCAGAATGATTTTGCAGATGTTAGATCATGTATCAAGTCGTACCAGCAATGTAGACAATTACACTATTTACTTGTATGGATTTTCTCTAATACCCAAGGATGATTTCTGTGTAATTTGGTTGAATTCTGCCCAGGGCTTTAAGTGTAAACTGTCGCACTGACACAGGCACACACATCGGACGAAATTTATCTTGGGCTTTAAACAATTTTTTAAAACACATCTGGTGGAAAAGCAGGAGCCCATTAGTCACTTAATAAGTAAGCCACAAGTCACTAAATAATCATTGGACAGGAAATCTGTCCAGTGTTGAAAGTGTTAACTGACCCAATGACAAACAACGGACGAAAGGCACAAAATAATTAATGGGCTTGTAACAATTTTTGTTTAAACATGTCTGGTTAGAAAGCAGGGGGCCACAAGTGACTAAATAAGGAGGCCACAAGTCACTAAATAATCGTTGGAACATGCCTATTATATGCACAACGAGGCATGGTACTGAGTGCTAAGTACTTCAATTCATTACAAGAAGTTGCAGAGAACGAGAACAGACAAGTAATTTTCATCACACAACGCACTCAGAATTATAAGATTTGAACTTAACAATAGTATGCACAATTTGGCTTGGTACTGGCTTTCACTAGAACAAGTTACTAATGGCATTACAATGAATAATTGTCTCAAAACACATTGTCTGATCCAAGTGAAAACACAAAGTATAAAATGTGGATTCCTATGCAATTCTGTGAAGACTGAACATATACGACCAGTTTTTTCAACTTCCATTCAGCGGTTAAAGAGAAGTTGTTTGAGGTGAAAGGTTAATAACAAACGACAGACAAAAAACAACTGACGACAAACCAGGACTTACCACAATAACTCACACTAGCGCACTTCAATCTAAGGTGAGCTAAAACTAGAAATGTCACATGAGTGACGGATACTCCCCCACAATATGGCCTTG
The DNA here is from genome assembly GCA_027627225.1 of Congeria kusceri. Taxonomy (NCBI): domain Eukaryota; kingdom Metazoa; phylum Mollusca; class Bivalvia; order Myida; family Dreissenidae; genus Congeria; species Congeria kusceri. Next base: position 3,421,609 of record CM051034.1, on the reverse strand, counting down.
TCACAAAACTATGGCATCAATTTGAAAGAAATGGACACAATGAGAATGCTTTAATTTTTGAATGTTTCACAGTGTTTTTGGACAAATTTAATTTCAATATGAGCCATAACTCTGTCAACATTTAGTGGTTTGCAACCAAAGTCAAACCTGACCTGTATTTTATGGTGTTATGCCTATGTACCAAAAATAATTTAAATATGTGCAGCCTTTCATGTGTTATTGTCCTGAAACCATGTTTATCGGAATTTAAGTCAAAACGAGGCCATAACTCTGTCAAAATTTAGTGTTTTGTAACAAAAGTCGAACCTGATCTGTATTTTATGATGCTACATATGTGTACCAAAAATTATTTGAATATGTCAAGCCATTCTTCAGTTATCGTCCGAAAACCATGTTTTTAGGGAATTTAATTCAAAAAGGGACCACAACTCTGTCAAAATTTAGTGGTTTGTAACCAAAGTCAAACATGACTTGTGTTCTATGATGTTACACAGGTGTACCAAAAATTGTTTGAATATGTCAAGCCTTTCTTGAGTGATCATCCGGAAACCATGAAAACCAACCGACAGACAGACCGACAAGCTCACTCCTATATACGCCCCCCCTAAACTTTGTTTGTGGGGGTATAAACAATTAATTGCAACCATACTACATTTTGACAGCATGCCAACGCCTATTGTTGACATCAATTGTATCTTACCTCAGCCAAACTTTGGGTTGCCATCCTCGACTTGACAACTATCCCAACCACAGTCACTTCCACCTAGGCAGGAGGGAGGTCAGTACAGGTCCAGTGTCTGGCTCGAGTTCCATTGCTGCTGCTTACTGAACTTGAGTTCCTGGCTGACCAGTTTGTCCTCCGTACATCAACTGAGTATTCTACAAGTGAATCACAAGGCATTCATGTGGATATTGTAATATATAAATATCATAGGCAGTTAAAGGGTATAGTAAGTGAATTGCACCCAGAGGAGAGTGATGTCAACCGAGGATGAAAGGGGTGATATTTACTATACCCCTCAATATGCCTGCAATATTTATTTTATAATACCCAACACAAATACTGTAATTCAAAGAACAAACAAGTTTATTTTTGGAAAATCAAGAGCTCATCGACTTTGATTTTTTAAATACATTTAAATAAGAGCCTACTGATTATTAGCTAATACGGATTTCTCAGAAAACACAAGTTGCTATTTTTAGGCCCATGCGCGGTGTATATTTTGGTCCAAGCACGGAATATTATTACAAATTATACCCCTCCACGGGGTATATTACTTTCCAACGCCATGGCATATTAAAATTCTGCAGGGATGAATACATATGGGATTTTACAATGGGAAAACGAAGTGAGGTATAATAATGGTAACAAGAGCTTTGTCACAGGAGTGGCAGTGGGCCCCGAATGATAGCATGTTTGAAGGTGAGGAACAGTTTTTCTATTTTTAGTAATGGTGACCTTGACCTTGATCCCACCCACCTCCTATGCAATCCCAAGCGGTGTCTTGATAAAAGGTATCTATGTATGAAGTTAAATTACAATAGCTCAATTCTTTCTCGAGTAACTGAGAGGAAACCGTTTTTCTATTTTTTGTAACGTCGACCTTGACAGTGACCCCATCCAACCACCTATGTAATCCCAAGCCAGGTCTCGATATAAGGTATCTAAGGATGAAGTTTAATTAAAATATTTCAATTCGTTCTCAAGTTAGAGAGCTGAAACTAAAAGTTGACTCCGCATGAAAATGAAAAATTAAAACAAAGAGCAATAACTCCAGAATTATGAAGTGCAGAGTAACGGTTCTTGTGCACTGCACTTCTCCTCAATGAGATATATTCACTTATGAAGTTTCAAGTTAATACCTCTTATAGTCTAAGAGTTATGCTCCAAGCAAGAAAAATTAACAAAGGGCAATAACTCCAGAATTATGAAATCCAGAGTAACGGTTTTTGTGCACTGTACTTCTCCTCACTGAGATCTATCCACCTATGAAGTTTCAAGTTTAAATACCTCTTATAGTCTAAGAGTTATGCTCCAGGCAAAAACGAAGTACGAAAAATTAACAAAGGGCAATAACTCCAGAACCATGAAGTGCAGAGTAATGGTTCTTGTGCACTGCATTTCTCCTTAATGAGATCTATCCACCCATGAAGTTTCAAATAAATAGCTAAATAGTTTTGAAGTTATGAAAAAAAACAACATGAAAAATGTGGACGGACTGACAGACAGACCGGCGGACAGACCGACATACATGGTGATTACTATAAGGCAACCGCAAAAAATTTGCTTGGCCCTTATTAAACAAAACAATTTCTGGGGTAAAAATTTCACAAACTAGACATGTGTCTGTAGGACATGGATGCCCCCACATTCCACTGGTTGTCACAAAACTCTGCTGATGTCGGAAAAAACTGCACCAAAATACCCAGGTGCACAAGTTTACATGGTGATGAATATGTTAATCAAGTTTCGTCAATGTAGCAGTTATACTTTTTGAGTTACATGCGACACAATTCCAAAAATGTATTTTGTTCAGCTAAAAAAGGGTCAGAACTCTGACGTCGGAAAGAACTGCGCGAAAATACCCAGGTGCATAAGTTCACATGCTGATAAGTATGTTTATAAAGCATTATCGCTCTAGCGCGTAACACAAAAATCCGACAGACAGACGGGCCGGACGGACGGACAAGGGCAAATCTTTATGCCCCCCGCCCCCCCTTCCTCTAAAAGTGGGGGCATAAAAACAGAAATAAAATATGTAGATCTACATGCATTTATTTCAAACACAAACATCATTTCCTAGATATTCTACTGCACCGTATAATATATACATTTAAAAAACATTTTCATGTAAAAAGTGTACCCCGAGATTCAAACCCTAGTCGACTGGTTGATCGGTAGACACGCATACAACTACACAATCTATCCTTGCTTAAACCTAGCGGTAACTAAAGCTACATTCAATCCAAAATAAGTAATACAAACGTCTCCAAATATACACAAACATACTTCAATCAGGTCAATGTTTTTGCACTATAGTTTCCAACAAAATTGTCAAAGTTTACTATACAGCCATATACGGTCACACTTCCCCACCCCCTGACGGCCATGATTTTTAAAAAATCTATATTATCTTACCAAATTTGGTAGAGGGTCACCCAAGTAACATTTCTGTGAAATTATTTCGAAATTCAAACAGTGGTTTCCTAAAAAGAATATTGTCAAAGTTGCAATACAGCCATATATGTTCAAACTTCCTAACACCCTGGTGGTCATGTTTTTTTTACAAATCAACATGAATTTAAAGGGATTTGGTAGAGGATCACCTAACAAACATCTCTGTGAAACTATTTTGAAATCCAAAGTGACTATATATACGGTTGAAATTCCCCACCCCCTGTCGGCCATGGTTTTTAATGCATCAAAATTATTTGCGGGAATTTAGTAGAAGGGAACCCAAGAAACATTTCTGTGAAATTATTTTTAAAACCACAAGTGGTTTTCGACAAAAAGATTGTTAAAGTTGCCTATACAGCCATAAATTGGCAAACTTTCACACACCCAGGTGGCCATGTTTTTTTAACAAATCCAAGTTATTTAAAGGAATATGGTGGGGTGTCACCCAAGTAACATTTCTGTGAAATTTCTTTAAAATCCAGCGAGTGGTTTCTGACAAGATTTTTTAAGTTTGTTATTTTTCAAAGCTTTTGGTTATCATGGCATCCAGAGTTGTACAGATATTCCACTAAATTGTAGGAATATGATAAACGACCACCCCAGGAACATTCCTGCCAAGTTTTGTTAAAATCCACCAAGAGGTTTCAGAGAAGTTGTTTGAAGCAAATTGACAACACATGACAAACAAAGGATGCCTAACACTGGACAGAGACTGACAACAATAGCTCACATAACTGGTGACAGTAAAACAATAATACTCAAAATGTGCACAAAACTGACGTGAAACAGAAAACTAAAAGCAGTTGGTTTGATTTTTAAGTGGCAAACAAATACGTATCAGAGAGCAAATTTGTACTTTGTGAAATTTTTATAAATGTCAAAACTTGACAGACTGTGCAGAACCTTTATTGTATAATTTCACAGATGTTAAATCATGTATCAGGACTTACCAGAAATGTTGACAAATAAGAATGGATTTTTTCTCTTTTACCCAAGAATGTTTTCTGTGCAATTAGGTGTTTTAAGTATAAACTGATGCACGCTCACACAAAATATATCTTGGGCTTGGCACATCTGGTGGGAATGCAGGAGGCCACAAGGGAATGCAGGAGGCCACAAGTCACTAAATAATTATTTGACCGGAATTCTGCCCAGTGTTGAAATGTAAAACACCCACTGACACATGCACACACAATGGACGAAATGCACAAAAGAATTAATCATGGGATTGGCACTGTTTCTGCTTAAAACGTCTGATTAGAGAGCAGGGGCCACAGGTCACTAAATAATCATTGGACTGGAACATGCCTATTATATGCGCAAGAAGGCATCTTGCTGAGTACTAAGCACTTCATTTTTTTATAATAAACAAGAAGTTACAGGGAACCGACAGATAAATAAAACTCACTCACAATACAACTGGAACTTGCCATAGAATTTGGCTTGGTACTGACCTTCAATACACCAAGCTACAAATATCATCAAGATCAACAAGAATATTGGTAGAAACAATGGACGCACCCCGATGACGCTTTGACCTCTAAATGTAGCCTTGATCTTAAACCTAAGAATCTGATTAATATGGAGACACATTGTCATTTTGAGGTTAACATTCGTTTAAAGTCTTAAAATACATTTAAAAAGTTAAAAGTCCGGAGAAATAAAAAGGCCAATTTCCACTTTTGACCTTTAAGTATGACACTGACCTTTGACCTTCAGATCTATTTCATGCTCGTAACATGTCGTCTTATTTGGGCAAACATTTGTTTAATTGCAAAATATCTCAATCTATGACACAGTTATAGTCAGGACAAAGCAAAAGTTGATCTTGACCTTTGACCACTAAGAGTGACCTTGACCTTTGACGTATTGATCTGCACTTCATGTTGTATCACTTAAGTTAACATCTGTGCCAGTTAGTTTCTAAAATCCATTAAAGTTGAAGCACAGACAAACAAAGTGTAAATTTTGCCCTTTGACTTCTAGGTGTGACATTAACATATGACCCTGATTTATGAGGGGTACACACCAGCTCAGGTATGTTCCTATTTTAAAGTGAATAACTTACGTAGTTCTAAGTTACAAATAAGTTTTGTATATAAACTTTAACCTGAAAATGTATGTGAAAAAGGGGCTGACAAAGGTATATTCCAAGACGTTTAAAGTGAATAACTTATGTAGTTCTGCAGTTAAAACACTTTTGAATATAAACTTTAACCAGAACATCTATGTGAAAAATGGGCATAACTCTGTCCAAATACAAAACAGAGTTATAGAGAATGTTGCCTCTGATATTGGAAATGATGACAAAGGTATTTATTTCAATTTTAAAGTGAATAACTTGTGTAGTTCTGAAGTTCCAAAATGTTGAATATAAACTTCAACCTGAAAATCTATGTGAAAAAGGGACATAACTCTGTCAAAATACATAACAGAGTTATAGAGAATGTTGCCCCTGACACTGGCGTAGATGACAAAAGTATATTCCAAGTTTTAAGTGAATAACTTCTGTAGTTTTGAAGTTACAAAACTTTTCATAATAAACTTTAACCAGAAAATCTATATGAAAAAGGGATTCTGTCATAATCCAAAACAGAGTTACGGGGAATGTTGCCCCTGATAATGAAGTTGATGACAAAATGTATATTCCAAGTTTCAAGTGAATAAATTGTATAGTTTTGAAATTACAAGACTTTTGAATAAAAACTTTAACCAAATTCAGATGCGGACGCTGATGCTGTTTTGATTATTATTTATGTACACCATCAAGTGTTAGGATGTGCCTAAATATATCTATGACCTATGTTCCTCCATGCAGTTAAGAAAATCCTGATATGACAGTACATTCCCTAAATAACTGAATTGTTTATCCACAAAAAAAACATGGAAACCAGCTGCAAGTCAAGGACAACACTGCTACTTGACATGAAAACTACTTAATTTCCTATGTTAACAAATTTGATCTACAATTTTGTCACTTATTTTGATAATGGAGCAAATACCAAACAAATATGCCACCACTTTTAAAGATCTGCCTTTGTATTGAAACGTTCATCAGTGAAGATTGCGACCATGATAGAATCAAAGCAAATAAACCCTGGCACTAAAGCACAATGACAGCATTCAAGGTGTTTTCAATGTTGTATGTAATTATGGTTATTGCCTACCTACCCCGCGAAAGTCCCTACACAACAGTTTTTTCTTTGTTAAATCAAACCAGTTCTTTATATGCCAAATATTCTATCTTTTCTTTAGGTTAAATAAAGGCTCGCTCTTCTTCCAGTTTGGTCGTTTTCTACTGGGTTAACAAATTAACTGTATCAGCTAGGTCCTTGCATTTCAATAGGTCATATCAAAATGCAATTCTTATCATGTTTTATCAAACTTGTGAAAACTATGGACTGTTTGCTGGCATTCATTGTCTAATTAAAGATGATTGCTAGCAAAATCGTCATATCAACAGACACTTGATTATATTATCAAAAGCAACGTTTGTGTTAAATGCCATATTTTGACGCTAAATGGATCATAAATTTGCAATAAAAAAAATATATATATATGAGGCGTGTCGTGGGAAAACCGGGCTTAATGAATGTGCGTAAAGGCTAATCCGGGACGACACTTTCCGTTTTTATGGTATTTTCTGTGTTCAAGGAAGTCTCTTCTAAACATAAATCCACTGTAGGTGGAAAGTGCTGTCCCGGATTAGCCTGTGCAGACTGCACAGGCTAATCAGGGACGACACTTTACGCACATGCATTAAGCCCGGTTTTCCCACGACATGCCACATATATATATTGCCTACCTACCGACCCATTACCAGCAACCTTGGGTAGGCAATGGCAAACAAACAATTTTTTAAGGTTGGCCTGACAATTATTAAGATGCGTGTTTATATGTTCATTATTTTGTTTTTATAAAGTTCTTCTTCTTCTTCTTCTAAGATTAAAGCCACAGTCCTCAGAATATAATTCAATACGTCCTTAATTGGCGTAAGTTCTAATGAACCTAAATGCCGTTTATTCGGCTGAAAACTGTTTATTATTTACGAAATGCAATTTATAATGTCCATGTTCGAAAACGTTTGGTCAGAATGGAATACACACTCATGTTCATGCTGATTTACTACAGAGGCATCACCAGCTAACGCATACAGAAACACAATGATAAAAATGTACAAAAACTTTATTATTTTACCGATTTCAATGCATTTTTTTGTATTTTGATCGGTAAGATGTCCATTAGAAACTATTTCTGCAAAGTTTTATTTTTACTACATATATATGGACTGCTGCTTTAAATACCATATTTGTGATTGATCTTCAGTGAATTTTTAAATTAAGATTCCTCCTAAAATCTTTTAATTGCCAGACATTTTGGAATTGCCTACTGAAATAGTTCTAATAAAACAACCATTACAACGATTTCAATCAAGGCTCTGATCAGTTTTGACATGAATGTTTTAGGTCGTAAAGTACAACCTAATTAAAGGCATTTCAATAGGTTGTATATTATAAGAGCAGAATCATGAGAATTGGCTCGTGAACAAGTCTTACTGCTAAACAATCCGTAATATCTGAAATGTGAATCACACAAAAAAGTTTTTCAAAATGGTATAATGTTGATCAGAAGTTTACAATGCCAATGTGCATGGGCATAATCCTTGGTATATTTTCTTATATATACTACGTGTACCGGTATCCTATTTAAAATATTTTAACTAAAGGTGCACTTAATGGAAAATTTGTATACCAAAAATTGCTGCTTTTTTTGAAGATGAATGGATATAACCCTATTCAAGAATTCTTAAATATCCAATTAAAATTTAAAATTTAACTTAATGTGTACATAGTGAAAGATTTTGTACAAAACAACTTGTGGTTATTTGATCTGGGCTATGTGACACAAGGGAATTCACTGGGGAGGGGAATCTCATTTTTCAAGCTTTTCAAAACTTTGTAGTGTCTATTGGTTAGTTTTCAAATATCATAATTGTACCATAGAATTTGTAAGGCATATTATTTCAGCTAAACTTGTCTGCATTTTTTATCAAAGTAGCACTGGTAACTACATACCAAAGATATATTAAAGAAAAATATGATGATAGATCTATGATTGAGCTTTTTTGTGTTAACAATTGCTTTCACATTCCAATTTGAAGTCGGTTGCAAGAGATATGATATGCTTTGCAACTAAAGTTCTTAATTTATATACTCAAAGTAGTGTTTTATCTTATTTTACCTTCTACTAATTCTGGTATCTATTACTGAACCATCAAATACACTCATTTTCAACAAAGTATGCCCCAATGCAATAGTAAAGTGAAATGGACGAAGAACCAACACAATTTAGACAGAAAGAGGCATGAACAAATCCAGTATGATACACTTTCACATGAACTATGAACATTAAACAAGACGGCCATAAAGGTTTAGGTCGCTCACCTGAGAGGCTAAGGAACTAAATTGTTCTGAGTAAGTTTCATAAAGATTCAGCTAAAAATGTGGCCCCTGGAGTGTTCACAAGCTTTACTTCTATTTGGCCTGGTCACCTTTGACCCCGTGTGACCCGGTTTCAAACTTGTCTTAGATATCATTGGGACAAATGTTCTGAGCAAGTTTGATGATTATTGGGTTATAAAGTCTATAAAGTTTCATCAATCTCATGCAATGTCTAGCTAAACGTTATCTATAAACTGAGTTTCAGTAATGTATTTCAATTTGTTCACGAGTTATCAAGCAGAATCTGTTTTTTTTTCTATTTTTAGTAACAGTCACCTACCTTGACCCAAACCAACCCACCCCAAATGCAATCCCAAGTACAGTACTGCTTTATGGTATCTATGTATGAAAATTCATTCTGGAGTAAGAAAGTGGAAACCAAAAGTTGATTCCGCCTCCCCATCCACGCGACTGTACAATGTCTAAGTGTAAACAGGCCCATAATTTTGGACAAATTTTTAACTAGACTTTCAAAATTGGCCTATGGGTTCATTTTCATGTAGAAAATAAGTTTCAATGAAATCCTTAAAGATTTTTAAAGTTTACACCTTTTAAATCTATTTTAAGCTCTGGTGACCTACATATGCAGCGGACCGTAAAGATTTGAACAACTTTGAAAGAGGGTCACGTAATGATCATTCTTGTGAAGTTTGGTGAAAATCTGCCAATTGGTTTAGGAGATGTTGTTTGAATGAAAAATTGTTGACGGACGCACACACGCATGGACAATGGGCGATCACAAAATGAAACCTCTGGGCCTTGTGGTTTCAGAGGAGAAGATTTTTAAAGTCATTTTGCTATATATTCTATATAAACCATGTGACCCCCGGGGCGTGGCCAGTTTTGACCCCAGGGGCATCATTTGAAAATCTTTGTAGAGGACCACTTTAGGATGTTACATACCAAATATGAAACCTTTGGGCCTTGCAGTTTCTGAGATGTTTTAAGTTTTCACTTTTTAAATCTATTTTTAGTTCTGGTGACCTACATATGCAGTGGACTGTAACAATTTTAACAACTTTGAAGGAGGGTCAGCCAATGATCATTCCTGTGAAGTTTGGTAAAAATCTGCCAAGTGGTTTAGGAGATGTCGTTTGAATGAAAAGTTGAAGACGGGCGCACGCATGCATGGACAACAAACAATGGGCGATCACAACAAAAGCTCACCATGAGAACTTTGTGCTCAGGACTGCTGAGCTAAAAACAATACTTAACATGGGACCTCAGTGGCTTATGCTTACTGCCATTAACACATAAATATGATATTGCAATTTGCTAATAAAGATACAGCGATAATGTATACTAAAACTCTGTACGATTATTAACATTGTGTTGACTGGGTCACAAAGCTTAATGTAGTAAATATCAATCTATGCCAATATTCAATATTGAATAAAAAAGCGAATATTGAAATACCAATTTTGGTATTCGATGCCATCTGTATCAATTTCATAATCAATTAGAATGAAACACTGAGAACAAGGTCAATATACATGTACAATAAATGTTATAATACCACAGCTGCCGCCAGCCAGCCAAACACAGACAAGAACAAGAGCTGTTGTAGGACAGCACGCTCGACTTTTTGTGTGTATGTCAGAGTTACTGGTTTTTTTTTTCTAAAACAAGAAACATGAAAATTCCACGAAAACCACATTTTTTTGTAAAGCACATCAATAAAATTGTTAGTAATGATGAACTCGACCGTTACCCCAAACCCCATATTTAATCCCATGCGAGGTCTATATTTAAGATATCTATGTTTGAAAGTTTCATTAAAATATCTCAATGTGTTCTCAAACTATTGAGCGGAAACCTTTTTTTTAATAACGGTGACCTCGACCTTGACCCCACCCACCCTATATGCAATCCAAAGCGAGGTCTAAATATAACGTATCTATTACGTTTCATTAAAATATCTCAATGCATTCTCAAGTTATTGCACAGAAACTGTTTTTTATTTTTTAGTAACGGTGACCTTGATCTTGACCCCACCAACCCCATATGCAATTTAAGCGAGGTCTCGATATAAGGTATCTATGCATTGAGTTTCATTAAAATATCTCAATTTGTTTTCAAGTTATTGAGTGGAAACCTTTTTTTCAATTTTTAATAACAGTGACCTTGACCTTGACACCACCTTGCCCATCCCAAGCAAGGTCTTGATACAAGGTATCTAGTGATAAAAGTTTCATTTAAAAATCTCAATGCGTTCTCAATTTATTCAGCCGATACTGATTTTCTATTTTAGTAACAGTGACCTTGACAATCACTATATACGAAGGTCTCGATATAAAGCATGTACGTTCTAAGTTTCATAAAAATATCTCAATGCATTGTCAAGTTACTGAGCGTAAACTGTTTATCTATTATTAGAAACCTTGACCTACCCCATATTGCAATCCCAAGCGAGGTCTCGATATAAGGTATGTATGTAGAAAGTGTAGTAGTAGTAGTAGTAGTAGTAGTAGTAGTAGTAGTAGTAGTAGTAGTAGTAGTAGTAGTAGTAGTTGTTGTTGTAGTAGTAGTTGTTGTAGTAGTTGTTGTAGTAGTTGTTGTTGTTGTTGTTGTTGTTGTTGTAAATGTATATTTTCTATTGATACACAACCATTTATCCTATGGCTACAATAGGTTTTAAATTAAAAAATAAGAAATGAGCCAACAATCAGACTCGTCGAGACACTATCTATATAATAGTTTGCTATAAAATATACACCAATGGAAGATTAGAATAAAATGGATCCGCAATAACCAACAGAATTCTGACAGACCAAGGCTTGTGCAAACCAAATACCTGGAATTTAAAGACACATTCATGTCTATATATCAATACAAATTAAAAACAAATGTCATCCTTTACACCGAGGCACAAAACGCCTCTGGAATAACTGTTTTATTTACTTTATTGTCTTTTTTTAAATAAAACCTAGATCATTCAAATCATAAAAAATCGTAGCTGGCTATCACATTCCAAACAAATACTTTTCCGCCTTAACTTTCATTTTAATGCTAGTTTTATTATAAATATATTAATAAAAAATATATACATATTATACATAACACCAATACTAGAATTTAACCCATTCCCGGATTTGTTTTGTTACAAATGTAGCCGGAGAGTGACTTCATATCACAAATATACATTGAGGGCTTAGCGTGAAACTATTGTATCTCATATAGATATGTTAAGCAGATACAATAGTTTCGCGCTCAACCCTTGACATGTAGACTAGCATTTGTGCGAATCATTGTGCGAATGAAACAGATTGTCTGACCCAGCTACGGTTAAAATGTTTCACACCTGGATTAAAACAAGTACACTTTATGGCAGCAATAGAAAATCTAGATTAATAAGTTATATAAGGAGTTAGGTAATAAAATGCATAAGTGACTGTGAATGTTGCATTATGGGAGCAACCTAGTGGGTCTGTCTGCAGCTGAATTTTAAGTATAAAATACTGTCTGTAGTTTCCCAATGTAATTAACAATATCAAAGCCAGTACTGTCCATATTTTCACTATTCTGTCCAAACTTTCCCGGGTTTTGGGTGGCCAAGTTTCTGATGTTGTTGAAGTATATTCCAGTAAAGAAAGCTATATGAAATCAACAATAAAATCCGAGGAAAATAGTATTTCCCGATTTCGTCACAAGCATATGAAGATATACAACAGAGCTAGACGCAATGTATTGACAAACTATGTTAAACTAACCAAATTCCGAGCTTGCCCCTATGCGCAATTTGGCTTGGTACTAGCCTTCAATAGACAAAGTGAATCACAATGAATAGTTTCGTCTTATAATACATTGTCTGACCCAACTGACATCATACAGTATTAAATGTGGATTCGTATGCAATTTGATTACAAACAACAGACAACAAACAATTACTGACCAAAATAACTCACACCTGAGCACTTCAAGCTCAGGTATGCTAAAATCTGTTGGGTGCAAACATACTATATTTCGACAGCATGTCACTGAGGCAGTGACTGTTGTTAAGACCAATGTCATCTTACCTCGTCAAGACCTCCACTTGACAATCATCCAAACCACAGTCTGCCAATACAGGTCTGGCAAGAGTTCCATTCCCACTGTTTACAGAACTTGAGTCCCTAGCTGACCAATCTGTCCTCCGTACATCACCAGCAGCTCCATCTGTCCGCGCACATCAAATGCATATATGCAGCTGAAAAGTAAGGAAACTCAGGTTGAATTTGTGTTCATAATTATGACATAAATAAAGACTTCTTCAAGCTATTTGGTTTTGAGTACCAGTATGTGTACTCAAAATGTCATCTCTAGTGGTAAAGTAACAATTCGGTGATTTTGGCCAGACGATACCGACATATGATCTAAGATAATGCACCTGTCAATATTTTCCACCAGGAAGGGATGGTGGGCATATACAGGAATTTAGACTGAAAGCGATTCCCGACAGGCTGAATTTTGACACGCCGAATGATTCTGGGTACAGGGAAACAGACTTCGAATTTTAGATGCCTTTGCACGCAACTTAAATATGGCATCTGCATCTGTGGGAATTTACTGGTAAACAAAAATACCTGGCTCTAGGGTGGGGAATTAGACCCCAAACCTTGAAATTAGTCAAATTCACCATGTACAGCCCGCTGGGGCGAAAATATTGACAGGGGCATAAAACATACATAAATACTGTTTATTTAACCAACAACACTGCAAAATCTTGTGCAGTTACTTTATATGTACTAAAATTATTCAATTATTTAATGGAAGAAGCAGAACACCCTCAATTTACGCCAAAAGTGTTAAAAATACAAAAATACTTGTTTTCATGTTTTCTTTTCTTTACATTCTAAAACCAGCCCAGGTTTCTATGGCACAAATGTTTACTACTGGAAATCGTTTGCATTTGGCACTACTCTGTATGTCAAGGTCATACAGAATTATATGCTGATAGTAATGCCATTCCTGAGAAACTAGCTTACCGAAAACTTTAACCTATCCAAATAGCTTTAAATGTAAAATGGCTTAGTGCAAAATGGCTAATAATTTTTAAAAAATTCAACTAGTTACCAAAATTGGCCTATGGGTACATTTTGATATGAGAAACAAGTGTTTTAAGCTAGAATGAAATCCCTCAAGCCATTCCTGAGAAAATAGCTTTCCAAAAAACCTTAAGCCGATTAATACAGCTTACTGTATATGAAAAATTTCTAAGAGTAAAAAAGCCCATATTTTTTAGAAATCCCAACTAGAGTTACCAAACTTGGCTTATGAGTCTATTTAAAATAGGGAATACACATTTTAAGTGTATATGAAATCCTAAACCCTTCATAAAGTTTGGTGATGATTGGATAAAAACTGTTCGACTATGAGAGTAGAAGGCCATTTTATCAATGGGTCATTGGGCGGTCGTACGTATGATTAAGTCATACATCCATGTAAGATCAACATATATCAACATAATTGCAGCAACAACATCATAAGATTTCCACTAAAATTTACGAATGGTAGACGGCAGTTTTATTATGCTCACCAACATTTTCATGAATTTTGTTGAAAATATGATGAACACTGTTGGACTTAGAGAGGGCAAACAAAAGTGGCTTACCGACTGACAAACAGAAGACCGACATTAGCAAACCATCTTTGATAGGGGTCATAGTTATCGGAAAAAAAGAACTGAAGCCAATAGTCAGACACTACCTTTTAAACTTGGAATACTGATAGCAATGTTTTCAATAGAAGTTAGATGTAATATAAATGTATTTAATAAACAACAAACCAGGGGTGTGGAAATAACAAAATAGTTTCCTGTTCCAAGGACAGGTTCATTGCAAGAATCTACTTGTCCGCTAGCAACAGTCACTTGTTCAAATAAAAATATAGCCTTTATTCCAGTCATTCCTGATTAATTTTTTCATAATTCAAATCTTTCAAGTATAGCATAATATGATAGTTAACTTCCAACTTTTATATCATTTCCACACCCTGAAGTTGTACTTGTCCGTGGGCAAGTAGACAGGAAAATTGACTTGTCTGACAGTAAAATTTACCAGCATCAGACAAGTCGGGCATAGGATTTCCACACCCCTGCAACAAACACTAATGATGTCCTGATGCCAATTCAAACTTATTTTTAACATAGCAAGTACACTCACAACTGAGCTAAACCTCTCACTTACAGTGTCAATGAAGTAAAATATGCCATGACAGAAATGACAACTCTTGTTATTTACCTTCGTTTTTCTGTTTCTCTGAGGATAATGCAATATTCTGGTGAAAAATGTCACGCAGACGGACTTTAGTGCAAACCATTTAAGACTCAAATCTCGGGCATTTTCAAGGCCTGTGCACTCTGAACTAAGCCAACCAGGCGCTTTTTTGTCACGAAAGTCTACCCCTACTTGCGAACAGACTTATCAAATTGTAGAATAAAGTAGGTCCCAAGTGGATTAATGTTTTTAATTCATTTGTTAAGCGCTGCTTAAACCGATGTTAAACTGCATAAAGGAAATGTTACACGAGTTTAAAGAGTATGTCATTTACATTTAGCAACAGTGAAATCTGATTTAAAGCAGTTCTATTCATTTACATGCATTTATTCATCTTAAATGTATTTTAAACATGAACAAGAGGGCTATGATGACGCAAAGGGCTCACCTGAGTACTGGCAAAGATGAAAGCCTTACTGTTGTGATAGGCTTAAACAAATATGGGAATGTACGCCATAATGTAATAATTTATCTTATACATGTTTTTCTTTTGCTCCCTGGCTTGCCATAGCTTGTCAAAGACAAACAAAAATATTTTCCTCACCCCTTTTTGCACGCTATTTCGGAGGAGTACTATCTATGCCACAGTTCTGAAAGATAATGGCGATGGCTCCGCAAAGGTCATGTCATACTTGCATGTTCCGAAGAGTGGAGTGCAATAGGGCTCCAACCGGTCGAAAAATGTATTCGGGTCAAAATTTCAATGTTCCGTAATTTCGGGTCGGGTCGGGTATTAAACAAGTTAATTCTAAAACAAGGTTAAACTACATTCAAAAACCTGTTTCTTTACAGCATTACATGTCAGACAAGTAAGAAATACAGATTATTCTGATTATGGCTGAAAACTGAATAGAAAATGATCATTTATTTAGTATTCACCACATTCTTGAGGTAGTCAGCAAATGTTTTAAGAAGGAACATGAATGACAAAAAGGTCCTTCTTAAAACATCATTCTCTAGCTAGAAAGAAAACAAAGTACAGAAAAAAATGGAATTTTCCAACAGGAACAAAGCTTCCCTACATTCACAGATGGGAATACATCTAAGATTAAAAATATATAACTAGAGCACATATTGTCAAACAAACATTTTCAGTACTAAGGGAAAGGCAAAGTTATGTTTTCAAAAAAAATTACAACACAACTTTAACAAGCTGGGTGTACAATGATTGTATGTAGCTCATATGATCCAATTCTTATGATACAGAAACACGAGTTTTATATGACCACAAAATCATATAATATTTATCCCGAAAATGTTACTGAGTTTGTTTAATCATTCACAAGTTAACACAGTGATCTCCCCTTTTGTAAAATAGCGGCCCGACCAGGTACCGTGGACGAAAATTTTGGCCCACGAATCAAGATCAAAAAAGTATGGTTGGGAGATATTGGGAATGGTCAAAAGCAACAACTGTGTAAGTATCCAAGTAAGGGGTGTTGGTGCTAGATGAAACAGTCAAATCTACTTAACCTTGTCACGGACGGATGGAAAGAAGGAAGGACGAACAGGACTATCACCATATGCCACCCGCTTTAAGATGCCGGGGGCATAAAAATGCAAATTAATCAACTGTGAGTAGTATAGCGTAAATGTTGCAACATCATATTCCTGCACTTTACTCCAAACAGCCGAAATATATTCAAATGTACAAATGCAATGTAATTGTTTGGAACTAACATAACATGGTAACAAGAGTTACTGCCCGTTGTTTGCACAAAAATTCCATGGAAATTTTATCTGTAGTATAACTTTATTTGATATGATTCCATAACGTCAGTGGACTATTTGGTACCCTTTCAGGCCTAGGTGGCCCTTGTCTGCAGTAATAAAAATTAACGGCAGAACTCTGGGATATGTGCATTATTGTTTAAAAAACTACAAACTGTACAAATTTATCAGTTTTTAAATATGTACATGCATTTTGGGCATTCAATCTACATTCTTTGTTAACAATTACCACAGACGCTGAATATTGTTTGAAACATATTTTTGTTATCTTTTTTACCTATCAGTCAATTGACAATGACACGGAATTTAACTATGTATTTTTTAGCATCATACACAATGGTAAATGTGATGTGCTACCTTGATAACAGTATTACAAACACCCATACAGGGAAGTTATCTTCACCTAAATAATGCAGGGAAGTTTTCTTCACCTAGATAATGATTTTACAAACACCCAATCAGGGAAGTTATCTTGTGTCTATTGAAAAAGCTTCTCTTAGATAAAGATCTAAACATGGGATCTTAACAATTCCTAAATTCCATAACAAACATTGTTTGATTAAACCTGCCATTCACATGACTGCTTTTGCACATTGTGATTTGAGGCATAAGGAAATAAATGTAATTTCCGTTTGTGGAAATTTCGTGACTTAACACATTTAACTGTACAGCTTATGACACACACCTGACCATCTTATTTCTAGGTGTTAAGAAAATGTCTGGTGGTGACTTCCGAGGTATTACTTTCTTGTGATAAAAGTGCTTTTTAAGAAATCAGCCAATGTTATTACCAGTAGGAACGATAAAAGATCACATGTTTGTAGTTTTGTTAAATAATGTACAAAAATAAAGGCTGTAGGATTTTTATAACTTGAAGTCATTGAAGAAATATGTCGATGTTACTCTATGTACTGACATATTTACCCGTCTGATTTCTTACTTCAACTCATTATGAAGTGTGCCACAAACTGACGATGATCACAAATATAAATGTTTTCACACATGTATTACATGTTTCGCAATAATTTGTAATTTTGGTTAGTTTTCTGGGCATTTCTTGAAATGAGTTTATCCCGAGGTGCTGAGTTGGATGATGTAAATGAACAACTAAACCTTCGACAGGCGCAATAAAGATGCATTTACAGTCAAATTCGTTGAAACCAAGATGAACACCAAACGAATGTCTCAAAAACACCATCCAAGCAACAGAAGAGTGTGCAATTAATATTAAATTAGATATAGTAGTAATAAGTTCCCTTCTACCAAAATTAGAACATCTGCATTGTCAGATATTTTGTCATTCTTTAAACATGCTGCCAAAAAGCAATCGGCAATGTTTACAATGTATCATCACACTCACATTACATGAAGGTACATCCAATGTCTGCATTCACATTTCAAGCATCCAGCTTAGTTCCATAGGTGGTGTTTTGTGCTTATTCTTACAGAACAACAATTAAAACAGTCGTGAGATACAGCTATAAGGGCACCTGTCAGCATTATGTATATATCATCGATTAGCACTAGTCAATCAAACAAAGACCATCGTACTGCTTTTATTTGCAATATAAGGTCTTATAAAGGGTATCCAGCTGGTTAACTGCTCAAATACCAAAACAGGTTTACCCGTTACTTATTTGCTATTTGTTGCCATCCCTAGAGATAAATGAAGACTTTATCTGCACAAAGTCCTTTTTTTGCATTTTTTCACAAACAAGGGGCAGAAACTTTGGTGTTTGTAAACCAATCTGGGAAATAAATTAGTTTTAATTTAATTGAGATCTTATGGTCATATATAAGTCGTGCATGTTTGGTCAAGATTAAATGAAAATAGACAATCTAAGTCCACTTTTTTGGCATTTTTGGCATTGCTTATTAACAGAACTTTTGACCTTCCTAAATATCCAATCAAATGTTGTGAAAATTGGCTAATTTATGATAAATTCGCACTACACTAGTAATAAATGAGTAGGTGCAACTTCCAAACAATATAGCAGACACATTGGTCACAGGTATGGAATACTTATGGCGAATTCAACAAGGGAATAAGGCCATTCTGTTTAATTACTTTGTTATGCATCCGTGTGCGCGTAAGTTTTGAGCTCCGTCAGCAGGAAAAAAAAACATTTTGATAAAAGTTAAAAGCGCTAAAGAACGAGCATCAAGTCACTCTGATCGTTGATATTTACTTTTGCTACCACCATGATTGGGCTTTTTCTTGCTTTTCCAGATACTTTTTTTTGACATTTTAGTAGACAAAAGATAGTGCAAATAGTATTTGTGTTGTTTAACCCTTTGTTTACAACAGTTGTCGTCCTTTGTACCATCATTGCCATGGTAAAGTTTTATCAATAAAACACATTTTACAAAGTTCGTCGGAGCTTTTCTACCTTACTGGTGTGTGGCAGTGGCATTTACGAATCAACCACGCATATTCAAGACTCGAAAATCAGTATAAACGGCAATAATACCATACATGTTCGGAAAGGAACTTTTCTCAGCCTGAGAACGACGAGACGGTTCTTGTCAAGAAGCTCTTTTAGTGTTTAATCTTTGCATCTTTCTTTGATACATAAGCCACCCAATCAATCAGTATCTCAATGGCTACTCAACGAGCCCCTAAGCAGTGGCGTATCACTGAGAATTAAAGTACTGTATGACATTGTTTGAGTCACGGCTTCAAAACCTACAAAAAGGCTACAGTACACTTTCCTTGGACACAACTTTTCTTAGTCAAGGGGTTAGATGGACAATAAGGTTAGCACAAACCCTATGCATGGTTTCACCGACAATGGAGAGGACGTTCCACAGACTAGTCGACGCATGGCTGCATAGAAAGTTACTCACTTTGAGTTAATGAAAGACCAAATAGCTAACATTTGCCCTGTGATATCAAGAAAGTCAATAGTGAACAATTCCACAGGATTGAATGACATCTGGCAAGCAAAACTTTCTTCCTTACTGGTGTAGCAGTTAAAGATGGCAAGGAGCCTTGAAACGACTAATCATAATCACTGCAGGTTTATTTGAACGCAACATACAATGCTGGCAAAGCGGTGCCACCCGGCACACGCATACATACAATGTGAAAAAGTAACAACAAACTAAGATTCTGTCAAAATTAAATGGGGTCATCTTTGAAAAAATGCTAGTGTGAATTTATGAACTTTGATCTCAGAAAGTGCCTTTGCAGTTAATGTATAATAACATTGAGGAAGTGCCTCATATTGACAATACTTGTATATAATCTACACCTTTTTGTATTGCATACATGTACTCTTACATAAAACTATGTGTATTTATGTTTTGTTATTATGCTAAATTTCTGTAAACTCAACAGTTGAAAAGTTTTGTGTTATATTTCAAGATTCCATTAATTAATAGTCTTTAAACAAGTCAGTAGTATTAAATGTTTCATATGCAGTTTATGTTATTAAAGTACAAAACTATTCCATTTTCTATTATCAAGAAAATGAGTTTGTTTTTTCAAAACAAGTTTGTGTGTTTTTAGTGAATAAGTAGCTAAGTTTTTCAATATGAGGTTGACACTTAACAAAATATAACAAGAGGGCCACCATGGCGCTAGGTCGCTCACCTGAAATCTATGTTTGAAGTTTCTTTAAAATATCTCAATACATTCTCAAGCTACTGAGCAAAAAGTGTTTTTCTATTATTAGTAACAGTGACCTTGACCTTGACCGCACCCACCACATATGTAAAGCAAGGTCTCGATATAAGGTATCTACATATGAAGTATCATTAAATTATCTCAATGTGTTCTTAAGTTATTAAGTGTAAACCGTTATTCTACTTTTAATAACAGTGACCTTGACCCCACCCACTCCATAAGCAAACCCAAGTGAGGTCTCGATATGTGTATTAAGTTTCATTAAAATATCACAATGTGTTCTCAAGTTATTGAGCGGAAACCGTATTTCTATTTTCAGTAACGGTGACCTTCACCCTATCCACCCCATAAGCAACCCCAAGCAATGTCTCGATATAAGGTACTTATGTATTAAGTTTCATTAAAATAGCTCTATGCGTTCTCAAGATATTTAGCTGAAACCACTTTTCTATTTTTAATAATGGTGACCTTAACCTTGACTCCACCCCATATGCAATCCCAAGCTAGGTCTCAATCTAATGTATTTATGTATTAAGTTTCATAAAAATATCGCAATGCGTTCTCAAGATATTGAGCAGAAACCGTTTTTCTATTTTTAGTAACAGTGACCTTGACCCCACCCACCCCATATGCAATCCCAATTGAGGTCTCAATATAATGCTATAGCCAAATATGAAACCTTTGGGCCTTGTGATTTTAGAGAAGAATTCTTTAATCTTTTTGCCATTTATATCTATATAAACCATGTGAGCCCAGTGATGTGGTCAGTTTTGACCCCATGGGCATCATTTGAACTATCTTTGTAGAGGACCATTATACAACATTACATACCAAATATTAACCCTCCGGGCCTTGCAGTTTCAATAGGAAGATTTTAAAAGTCATTTTGCTATTTAAGTCTATATAAACATTGTGATCACCGGGGTGTGGCCCGTTTTGACTCCAGGGGTATGATTTTAACAATCTTTATAGAGGACCACTATATAATGTTACATACTAACTATGAAACCTCTGGGCCTTGCGGTTTCAGAGGAGAAGATTTTAAAAGTAATTTGCTATTCAAGTCTATATAAACCATGTGAGCAACGGGATGTGGCTAGTTCTGACCCCAGGGGCATAGATTCAACAATCTTTGTAGAGGACCACTATACAGTGTTACATACCAAATATGAAACCTCTGGGCCTTGCGGTTTCAAGGGGGATTTTTAAAGTCATTTTGCTATTCAAGTCGATATAAACCATGTGAGCCCCTGGGTGTGGCAAGTTTTGACCCCAGGGGCATCATTTGCACAATCTTTGTAGAGGACCACTATACAATGTTACATACCAAATATGAAACCTCTAGGCCTTGCGGTTTTAGAGAATAAAATTTTTAAAGTCATTTTGCTATTTAAGTCTACATAGACCATGTGAGCCCCATGGTGTGGCCAGTTTTGACCCCAGGGGCATCATTTAAACAATCTTTGTAGAAGATTACTATTCAATGTTACATACCAAATATGAAACACCTGGGCCTTGCAGTTTCAGAGAAGATTTTGAAAGTCATTTTGATATTCAAGTCTATATAAACCATGTGACCCCTGGGGTGTGGCCAGTTTTGACCCCAGGGGCATCATTTGAAAATCTTTGTAGAGGACCACTATACAATGTTACATACCAAATATGAAACCTCTGGGCCTTGCGGTTTGAGAGAAGAACATTTTTAAAGTCATTTTGATATTCAAGTCGATATAAACCATGTGACTTCCCGAGGTATGGCGAGTTTTGACCCCAGGGGCATCATTTGAACAATCTTTGTAGAGGACCAATATGCAATGTTACATACCAAATATGAAACCTCTAGATGTTGCAGTTTCAGAGAAGATTTTTAAAGTCATTGTGCAATTTAAGTCTATATAAACCATGTGAGCCCCAGGGTGCGGCCAGTTTTGACCCCAGGGGCATAGTTTGAACAATATTTGTAGAGAACCACTAAACAATGTTACATACCAAATATGAAACCTCTGGGCCTTTACGGTTTCAGAGGAGATGATTTTTAAATTTTTGCTATTCAAGTCTATATAAACCATGTGACCCCCGGGTTGTGGCCAGTTTTGACCCCAGCGGCATCATTTGAACAACATTTGTAGAGGACCACTAAATAATGTTACATACCAAATATAAAATTCCCCATCTGAAGGGCCCCCCACCTTTCCCCCAAAGGTTAAAAAAAAACACTGAATGGTATGTTAGGAGACGTGAAATGCTAGTATTATTTAATATTTGAGTATTGTTTGCCATTCGGATCTAGTATTAGTTACATTGGCTTGAATATTCATGGTGTTTAATTTACATTCCTTATTTGCAAAATAACCACAGTCGCCAAATATATTTTAAAGATGTTTATCGCTTATCATAAAAAGGGCATAAACTATGGTGTTCTTGATTATATATGGCCCATCATTGCAACCAGCTAAGATCCTATGGCCATATACAAACTGTGCAAGTTTAATCAACATTAAAACAGATTATAGTTATATGCAAAGATTAGAGGCAACATTGAACAGAGACAAGTAACAGAAAACCATACAGCTGATTACATAAATTTGTATCAGCATATAAATCACGGTCTTAAACAAATAGAATGTATATTTGTCTAGATAAATAATTATATGTTTTCAATTTATGGGTGTTATAAATTTTTAAGTCTTCAATGTTTCATGAAGTACTAGGTTATTAAAAGTACATTGACAATTGGCTCCTGAACAAGTCTCAAACAATCTGTTAATGTCTGATACACAAATCGCACAAAGAGTTGTTCACAACAATTATCAAACTGGTATATTATGTTCATCAGTAGTTTACCATGCCAATTAGGATGGGTATAATCCTTGACCGTTCTTATTAAAATTGTTTTGAAAATATCTTTATGTAAAGTGTATCTCATCGGAAGTTTTGAATTACAAAGCTTGTGGCTTTTTATCACAGCCAGTTTACACAAAGGAATTCACTTGGGAGATTTGCTATTGATAACTTAGTGTCTACTGATGACTACTAATTGTTATCAAACTTCATAATTGTTTCTTGGTCCATAGAATGTTTTAAGGCATATTATTTCCGCTAAAGATTTTTGCATTGTTTTCAACAGAAAGGATTTCATGCCAAAGATACATTAAAGAACAATATGATAATATATCAGTAGTTGTGCTTTTGTGAGTAAACATTTGCTTTCACATTCCGATTTAAAGCTGTAAAGTCATCGCAATAGATATGACATGTTATGTTTTGCAACTAAACTTCCTCATTTGCAGTTATACTTAGAAGTACTCTAATTTATTTTACCTCCTACTGATTTCAGTATCTTTAACTAAACCATCAAGTATAGTCATTTACAACAAATTATGCACCAATGCAATAGTGGAATAAAATATGAGGGCTGTGCAGAAAGTTTGTAGACCCGTGATGTAAAATGAACTATTACTATCTTTAAACAATTTTTCTATTTTGTACTAGCTCAGACATATATTACTAACAATAATTATATGGTGCATTTTGATAATATTTCACTGCTTAATTACCTTCATTTACTCAATCTTGGCAACACAACTACCGAAGTACAGAGCACTTCAAATTGGTCTGAAAAGGTTCAGTTGTAAATGAATTTATAAACATTTCTGAATCTGTTATTTCCATGCAAATCTGCATAAATTTAACGCAACATCATTAATATGGTATATTTTGAATGTTTGCAAAAACAAAATGTTTTATGAGGTCAAATAAACATACGTTTGAGAATATGGGTAAAGTAGTGTGTTTTGCGATTGTAAGAAAATGACGACGTTTGACGTGTGTACGGAGCAGTGCAGCGTTATCAGGTTTGGGTAATTCGCGGAATTACTTCTACTGACACATGCAATTTGTGATGAAAGGATATTTGTCTTCCCTTAGTTCTCGGGCTTGTGTCATACGCCGAGATCTTATTCATTACTTCTGAAAATAATCAGACATTAATGGACTTCTATTGAGAACATTCTGTCCACCGGGACACAGCACGAGCATATTGCTGCAAGGATATGTCGAGGACTATCGACTTCCTGTTTAACTGATTTAGCATGTTCTGTTTAATTCACAAATAAATTTTGCAGCGTGTCTGAGTGTACATTCTGACCTGCAAGGGGCAGCGCTATGACAATCTTTCCAAACTCATGAAAACAAATAGATAACAAATAAAGAAATACAGCATGGAGTTGTACACGAAAACCTTAACGCATTGAGTAGCTTGCCATAGAAAATAGGTAATTTGTCATAGAAAGCGCGTTTCAGTGTCTGCAGAATAATTTGACAAATAGTGACGTTATGTATACATAAGGTCGTAATCAGCGTCAAACTGCTCTGTACTTCGTGTGATGCACTGTTTTAGTTTTGTGGTATGTATGTTTACCATAAATATGTTTGAAAGACATTTTGCAAACTTAAAAAAACATGCATGTATTTAGTTACATATGCAGTTCCCATTAATTTTCTTAATGCAAAACACAAAATATTTGAGTAGTCTACAAACTTTCTGGACAACCCTCGTAGATGAATAACCAACACAATTTAGACAGGCGAAAGAATGAGCAAACCCAGTTCAATACACTTTATACTGTACTATGAAAGTTAAACATTTTTCAAATAAAAGTCAAACATCGTTTTTCAAGGCCATAAATGAGACGTTATAACACCTATTCCAATTAAACATCTCCATATTTTATTTCATGCTATGCGGTGAATAAGTGGTTGATAACACAATCATTTCACTCTAGGTCGAGTGTAATGATAACATTTGATCATCTTACTCTTGGTTATATGGAACTACTTTTAACTTTGTTTTTATGCTTATTTTTTTAAAGTATGTGAATACCTTAATCGTCAGTGTAAACATCCGCCTTTTTAAACAACAGAAAACTCCTAATAAAATTCAATACAAATGTAGTTTATGTTATTATGTTGATTAATTTTGGTAGAGGACCACCAAACAAACATTTGTGTGAAATTATTTAAAACATTAGCAATAGGTTTAGAAGAAAATGGCTTTCAGACATATTTCTAAACTGGCGTTAAGACATATTTCCATTTTTAGCTCTGGTGGCCATCTTGTGCAGTGAGGCCGGACCATTTGAATAAGTTTGGTAGAGGACTCCTAAACTAACATTGGCGTGAGTGCATAAAGGCAAGTTTGTTAATTGCCGGTGGGTGTACTTTCTCTTTAAAAAAACAACATGCATATGCGAGTGGACATGGTTGCGGCCTAGAATCTGACACTGAATGTTATGGCGTCCTTTTCCTAAAGGCATGCACCATACGCCAAATTACGCTTTACTGAGAACTGTCCGTTGAAAGTCATTTTATAAGCGTCTTTGGAAAGTAAGCTTTGTACACGCTATTGGATTCTTTTTGTACACGCTATTGGATTCTTTTTAAGGATTTGTACCCCGCATTTTCACACACAAATAAAATAAAATATTGTATTCCATGGTCTATGACATTTTTTGGGTCGGTGCGATTTTGCTCGGCCAGTCGCGGGAGTGGAAACAAACAATATTTTATTTTAGGCCCAACCCCATACTAATAGGGAAATTAGTTGCATTTAACTTATGACAGGGAGTAACTCTTGTCAAACCAAATTCTTCATCCATCTTAAAAATATCACTTTCATCCCATGATGGGAGACAACGCTTCAAAACCAACTTGTATAAAATCTAGAACATTGCTCAGTAATGCATTCAGAGAGGTAAACCCAGTGAGTGCTTACATTGTATACTACTGGCTCTGTCCATTATCATTAGCACCGTACCAATATTGGTAGTTTATATCTACCTGGGTTATAATTCAATATATGAATTTACTAATCAAATGTTACTCCAGAACTAATTTATTGTTTTGCGCTTTTATTGTGCACAATTTACATTAATTAATCAAGCTGCAGGAACTCCCCCTTACTCTTTCTTTTACTCTCCTCTTTCCCCTCTGTGTAATGCATATGAGCCGTGCTGGGCCAGGCACACAGGAAAATAATTAAGTAACACAGATCTTAATTTAACTAATTTAACTGTTAATAAATAATCTACATTTTGTGTTGTTAGCTGAGCCCTCACTTACTCACCAAGGATTCTTTATTTTAAAACCATTTATTAAGAATGCTTCTTGGTCTTTGTACATATGTCAAATCTTAATAAACATCTTTTGATAGCAGTTTGTATATACCAATTGAGAATGGGGAGGACCCAGTTATCGATCTCTTAATTTGTATAAAATGTTGTTTTAACTCCCATGGGTAGTAAGACATTTACTATTTTTTTACAATAGATTTGACTAAACTATCATTGTTGATCAAGACGTCAATACTTCTATTTTAAACACTTAAGCCATCCTTAAACAATGGTTTGTTTGCGGTAACGCGACCCAGAAATTTCAAGGTGGGTAGGTAGGTCAATTATTTGTTGTTTTTTTGGGGGGTGGGGGGGGAACAAATGTAGACGACTCTTAGACGTGAACCAAATTACATTAACACAAAATACAAGAGCAAATCAAATTGGATAATGTATGCCAGTGGCATCAGGGCATAGGGTTACAAACATTGTTCAAAATTCATCTTTATTTCTTGAAATTATTAATGATTATCAAGATGTGCGCCCTGCGTATGGGGCGCATAAATCTTTAATGAGACACATAGTTTCGTAACGTCTGCGCCCGGTGGACGCTATAGAATTCAGGGCGCAAAATTGAAGTGATACCTCGTGACTGTCACTTATATTTCAATATAAATACAAAATATAAATATTAGTTTATATGAACACCTGTTACGTGTTATTTTATGCAGACACCGGTTGCTACATCCGTAAAAGACTGTGTATAATGCACACCCATGTAAAACGTACCTGATTTTTTAGCAAAATTTGAGGGGGAAATCTCGGAACAATTTGCAGCTGTTTTTATCTGTCAAGGTTATATTGCTTATTTTTTTCCGTATTTGCTTTTGTTGTTGTTATTCTGTAATATTACACTAAACTTATATTCATAAAAACATAAAGTAAATTCCAAATACTCACACATACTTTACTTACAATATGCATGAAACACATATTTATCCAAATCAAATTATTCGTGCTAATAATCATGAGTTTCCATCATAAGACACACCATTATAATTCCAAGACGTGTATTTGGTTACCCGAAATTGCAAAAAAATGTCAGTCTGATTTTTTTGACACTCTTCACATTATCCCTTGAACACTAATTCATTATACCGTTAAAACGCAATAATACAAATAGTCAAGGGATATATGAAATTGTTTGTAGTATCGCATCTTTCGTAGTATAGCATCTTTTTAAAATTAAAGTATTGTGTACTCCTGTGTGGCAAGCCTTAATTTAGAATGAATAATAGTTATAATACATTAAATAAAATGTAATCTGTTTTATTTCATAGTTTATTAAAAAAAATAAAAATAAATATATATATATATATATATATATATGCAGAATGTATACAGACCCAAAACAAATACACCAGCTAGTTAAAATTCAAATAACTCGACGTGCGTTAACCCTCTATTGTGATATTTAGTTTAAAGTATAAATGACTGGGCCTTTTTCATAGCGCTGTTGATCATGAGCAATATCTGTCAAACAAAAGTACTGACTTGGGTTAGGTGTGAAAACTTTCTCGATAAGTTACGAAAGTCTGTTGCAAACTTATTTATTGTATCGCGTCAATTTACCAAAAATAATTTAAATATGTGAAGCCTTTTATGAGTTATTGTCCATGTTTTTCGGGAATTTAAGTCAAAAAGGGGGCCCATAACTGTGTCAGAATTTAGTGGTTTGTAACCAAAGTCGAACTTGACCTGTATTTTATGATGCTTCAAATGTGTACCAATTATTATTTAAATATGTCAAGCCATTGTTGAGTTCCTGTTAGGAAACCATGTTTTTAGGGAACTAAGACAAATAAAGGGCCATAACTCTGTCAAAATTTAGTGGTTTGTAACCAAAGTCGAAATTGACCCATATTTTATGATGCTACACATGTATACCAATAATTATTTGAATACATCAAGCCATTCTTGAGTTATCGTCCGGAAATTGTGTTTTTAGGGAATTTTAAGTCCAAAAGGGACGTAACTCTGTCAAAATTTAGTGGTTTTAAACCAACATCGAACTTGACCTGTACTCTATGACGTTACATAGGTGTACCAAAAATTATTTGAATATGTCAAGCCTTTCTTGAATTATCCAGACCTGTTTACCCCTTTCAAGCTTTGTCAGTAGTCGGACAAAGTTGTATCAGTAGTTTTTGGTATCTGTCAGTAGTAACTACGAGGGATGATCAAAAATAATGTAGATTGTTTTCATATTTTTAGACATATAATTATTTCATAGAAAAAAGTACATTAACATAAATTGGAATATATATTGCATCAATTTACAAAATTTCAGCGATTTTGCTCTTCTGTGTTAAAAATGGCAGGCATTTAAGATTGAGTCACTATAGGCAACCCGGAGCACGTCAATTGGAATTCAATGACTTCATTAAGATCATTTACTTCAGGGAAGATTTGGCACGAAGGAAATGTTCTTGTTTCAATATTATTATTTTACTATTATTCAATATTTTCAGATATTTTAATTACACTATCTTATCAATGATTCTTGTGTTGGGATCTCCGTAAAGAGGCCTTTCTCATCATGGTCTTGAGGCAATATGATAACCAGTCGCATATACTTGTACAAAGCGCTTTTTGTCATTTTGAATACCAATATATAAAATATATTTTAAAACATTCTGCATTTTAAGTATGTCTGATTACATTACACATTTAGCATATAAACGTGTATAATGTTAACATATGCATGCATTATTTCATTGAATCAAGAAAGGAAATACCTGTTAGAAATATCTCCTTTAAATCTGCATATACACTGAAAATTAAAATAACGATGTAATTTGTCATTGACATGTTCTACTTAGTTCTTACTTATCAACATGCATTAATCATAGAGAAATAAACCAAGCGAGAAATTTCGCATAGCTACCTGACCATTGACTGTCCGGGCTGATCAAGCTAATTTAAGCTGATTGACGTCGTCATTTTCGCGTCTTTTTTGCTTATCCATGTCTCAATGCTTACAATGCCATCTAAAAATTCTATTGCACTATGTTTAAAACACATGCCCTACTCAAAAAATGTATTCTATGCGGCCTGTTGATAAAATAAAATGTCTGCATAAATGATTTACAAATATCTTTACTCGATTTAATTACCACCCGAATTTTGAGTTAATCTCAGAATTACATTTTTTCTCAATTGACTTTGCGCATCACCGTCATATCAATATTGTTTGTATTAATAGGCAACCTTAAAATGAAGCCAACTTTTCGTATAATGTCAATTTATGTGGGTCTTACATTAAACTAATTTTTTTTAAAGTAAGTATACTTATTTTGTACATAATTTACTATTTATCTATTTACTTGTTTTAATACAAATACATGGGTGCTCGGCTTAACGGGTACCATGGTTATATTATCAAATAGATTAGGTGCGTAACAAATTAATTTCACAAAATTACTTATTAAACATGTTCCATTTGAATCCCGATTAATTTTGATATAGGTTTTATTCAAATAAGGTTGTTTAGTTGTAAACAATATAAAAAGTCTATGTTATTTTGGAACATCCCTCGTAACAGTCAACCAGTGTTTTACACAACAAAAATTTATTAACCACAAAATAACAAAAATGGATATTAATAAATATATATCAATATTCTGTATCAAATTGAAAATATCTTTAATGTTTGACATTAAACTTCAGCATTACACAACTGATAAAGCTTAAAATACTACGTGCTGACTTCTGATTTCTCAACAGTGCTTACAACATGAAATTTTTTCAGGCGCCCCGGTCCCGAGTGGATACCACAGTTGCACTTGTGGTACTGATTGGATAATAGGTGCATTATAAAGATCTTGATTAAAATCCATGTATATTATCCATGCTTTGTTCTTGCAAAAACAGCAGGAAAATTTCCTTGTGCAAATCTTGCCTACGCGCGTCAAATGATTCAGAGGTTTGTTCTGTACAGAGCATTATTTTCTGCGGTGACTGTTTTAACGATTAAAGGGTATACTAACAAAAGATGCTGTAAATAAAACTTAAAACCAGAAAGCGATGCTAAGTTTTTGGTACAAGAAAACACGACACTTTGGACAGTCGTTATGATTTATTACGACTAAAAACATCCTGTATAATTTCAAATCTTTTAAAATACCGTTAAAAAGTTTCTGAGTTTTGTAAATGTTTTTGCGCAAAACACTATGGATAAAAAAGATGACTTATCAATATAAAGTTTTCAGCAGAGTGAACAGAAATAACAAAATTGCGTGAGCGTAAGCTTTCACGAGACAAAAGATATACAAATTCATTCAACATTAAAATCTTGTTATTAACGTTCGTTTTCATCCCTACAATAACCAAACATTGAATAGAGGCCTTGTGCGAGACAGCAAACTCAGACTCAGGCCATGTCTCGGACCTACACAGCTGCCTAACTTAGCAACCAATTGTTAACGGAGATGACAAGCGCTTGCATAATAGTCTCTATTACCAATTATACATACAGAAAAATATACCGATAAGACATTGCGCATCAGGGACTCCAATTTTATATAACACTGATGCATTATATAGTGATGTGGTATAATTTACGAAAAGAAAACATTTTTTTACAGCATATGACAGATTTCCGTAGGATTTTCAATATCAATCCGTAGTACGTAGTTTTTGTGGTAAAATTGTAGCAAATATGGACAATCCGTAGGAGTAAACAGGTCTGGTTATCATCCGGAAACCAAAAACCAACAGACAGACAGACTGAGGGACCGACAAACCGGCAAGCTCACTCCTTTATACCCCCCCTAAACTTCATTTGTGGGGGTATAAAAATTGCATTGATCAGGTACAGTATAAATCGATGCTTTTTGACACCTTAGTCACATGCTAAGCTTGTTAAGAGCTTTTTATCTATAAACTGTCAGACGATATCCTAAGTTTGGCAGTCACAACAGAGCCATTTGAAGTAAAACCGACAGCGTTGCTATGGGTGTTGCTAACGACTGCATATTTGGAAGCCTGGCTAATTGATGACATCATGCTGTCACTAAAATAGGTGTTATTATTAAAGAATCTTGTTTTTAACAGATGTTATTGTTTATTCAAATTGGAAATATCACCAAGTTCTTTAGAATGCAGTGTTTAGTTGATAAAAAAGAAGTTATGAAATAATTACAGACAAACTATTATGAATATATAACAAACATTTTCAAACAGAAAAGAACAAATTTTCTTCACGGAAGCCTATAAAAACTTGTGAGTCGGGTCCAATTTAGTGAGTCGGTCGCGTTACTGCCAACAAAGAATTTCATAAGGATGGCTTTATTTGTACTGTTTTATGCAGTTTTTGCATATATTCATCATATCATTCTTAAATAAAAGTGGTAATTCACTTTTAAACTTTTAAATTGATAAAACTACCTATTTTCATTACAGTCCAGTCCGCTATTTTATTTATCTGTGTTATTTTTAAAGGCCTAAAAAGTAAGCCCTTTGAGAACACTGCGAGCAGGTAACTTAAGTTTATTAGCTTAATACATGTAGTATACTGGACCTTTAATATTTTGTTTTTTTCTTAAACTGTCACTCTGTGGTAGGCTACATGTCACTTAATAACCCAACAATACTGTATATATCTTAAAGCACAGGATCTCATGTTGGAGCAATAAGTAATATTCCCTGTCCACAAGAGTTCAGCTTTAGTTCAAAACATGTCTCGTATTTGTAACACCCAACAATAAGATTTATATACCAAAAACAATTTGGCTTGGTACTGGCCTTCATGAGACCAATTTACTTTTGTTGTTACGACGAAAAATTGTCTTAAAGTAGATTGTCTGACACAAGTGACAACACACAGTATCAAATGTGAATTCCTATCCAAGTGTGAGGACTGAACATATCTGTCCAGTTTTTTTTCAACTTGTATCCAGATGTCTTAGAGAAGTTGTTAAAAGCAAAATACAAAATGTTCTTAACAAACGGCAGACAAAAAACAAATGACAACAGAGAATGACTGACCACAATAGCTGACACCAGAGCATTTCAAGCTCAAGTGATCTAAAAATCTGTTTAGTGCATTCATTCTATATTTGGACAGTATGCCACTGAGGCAGCTACTGTTGTTGATATCATTGTCATCTTACCTTGGCAAGAACTTGTGTTTGCAACTCCTTGACTTGACAACTTTCCCAACCACTGTCACTTCTACCTAGGCAGGAGGGAGGTCTGTCGGTACAGGTCCAGTGTCTGGCTGAGTTCCATTGCTGCTGCTTACAGAACTTGAGTCCCTGGCTGACCAATCTGTCCTCCATACTTCAACTGTGTATACACAACAGAAAAATTATAGGCTCACGTGGATGGTATGTTAGTAAGTATAAGAATTAGCAAGAAATTCATCAAGGTTTTTTGTGATTCTGTGAGTACTCAACAAGCCACCTGTAGTAAAAGAGAGAAGTGTTCTCCTCTCAAACAAAGGAGTTTTTGTCAGGAAGATAACACATATATATACCAGTATGATCTAACATACCTATCCTTCAATCAAATACTTGGGTAATTAATTATTAATCAACCATTCACCACACTACTTTAAAATCACGTACCAGTGAATTACACAATGTTATGGAACTCACATGTAGAATAATTGTTCTTATTTTGATTTCATTGTATGCAGTCCGCAATAATTTCATGACAATCCCATGGTTTTGATGGCAAACGTATCAACTTATAGTCGACATTTGATGCCACTCTGTATTTCAAGATTGCTTTGACTACCATGCTGACAGTAGAGCTTGCCATACAGTGAGTTATATAACATTGAACTATACCTGAGTGAGTTGCCAGGCCTGTTTCACCCTCTCATGGGCATCACCAATGCTGCTGAACAGTCGGTTTGTTACTGGATCGTGTCCACAGCCTCTTCCTGGGTCTTCTTAACGACAAACATGTTATTAGACTAGCTTGGACTATGCAATGAATAGTCAATGTAAAAAATTCTATATCAGTCTAAAAGAAACAACTCCAAATGCACATGTTTACAAAACTTTTCTATCTCACTTTGTAAAACATGGTGGTAACTTAAGGCCAAGGTTTTTCATCCACTTAATGGAATTTAGAAGTACATATCTTCATGAAACTTGAACACATTGTGTATAAACTTTTAATGCCAAACACTTGAATATGTCATGAACATGTGTATATATATATATATATATATATATATATATATATATATATATATATATATATATATATATATATACATATAGATCCAGTCTTATAATGTGTGAGTTGTGCCATGAAATTAATTTGTTATATATATATATATATATATATATATATATATATATATATATATATATATATATATATATATATATATATATATATATATATATATATATATATATATATATATATATATATATATATATATAACAAATTAATTTCATGGCACAACTCACACATTATAAGACTGGATCTTGCCAATAGAATGCACAATCTGGCTTGGTACTGGCCTTCATTTCATCAAGCAACTAATGCCACTACAAAGAATAATTGTCTTAACATACATTGTCTTACCCGAAGTGACAACAAACAGTATCAAATGTGGATTCCTACAAGTTTGATTCTGTGAGGACTGAACACATATGCCCAGTTGTTTTTTAACTTCCATCCAGTGGCTTCAGAGAATGTGTTAAACGCAAAATACAACATGTTGAAAACAAACAACTGACAACGGACGATGACTGACCACAATAGCCCACACTTAGGCACTTCAAGCTCAGGTGATTGCAATCTTACTACAATTGGATGGCATGCCATTGAGGCAGTGATTGTTGATATTAATAATTATTACCTCTGCAAGATTTTCGGGTTGCAACCCTCGACATGACAACTATCCCAACCACAGTCACTTCCACCTAGGCAGGAGGTCAATGACCACGAATGGCGTATTTAGTCAAAATTAAACAGTTATATCCGAAAATGCAAATACTGAATATTAACGAAAGTTTGTAGTTAAATTGATTACATATATATACGATCTATAGCCTATGCATCTTTTAGTTTGAGAAAAAGAATCACTGAACAAAATTGAACAGATCGGAAACTTTTACTGTACCTCAATTTCAATCCATTGCTTCCAACAATAAAAATCCAACAATACTGTCAGCACTTCAATTCCATTGTCTTGTATCCATAAGCCTTAATTTTTAACAATCATGATATTAATTGCATGTGAACCATTTTGACCAGAAACACGATTTACGAAATCGCAATGACTGGTCAGAACGTTTGATTTTATTCGATTCAAAGTCGCAAAATATATTATTTATCCAACTGACACATTTATCATTCAGAATTCGTCCATGCATGATTTATTAAACTAATAGTAATGTATTTTACTAAAAATAAAAGCAAACACGACATAACGTTGTCACAACAAAACTGCGAGTCCAGCGAAAACTGGTTTGTTTCGTCACTGTTTTTCTGTTTATAAATTACGTCATTCGTTAGAATTGCGTCACGTATTGCGTAATTAGTTGAATGTTAAATAAAAGTATGGAAAGTTTGTTTGGTGTTTTTGTTAACATTTTGTGTAATAAAGAAAGTAACATACTTCTTTTCTTGTGACAGGATAATATTATAAACCATAATATACGGCAGAGCTGGGCCGGGCGTCTATAATCGGCCCTAGCCGTATAACGGCCCTTGAGCCAAAGGCCCTTGGGCTGTAATATCGGCAGCGGGCCGATTATAGATGCCCGGCCCAGCTCTGCCGTATATTATTGTCTAAATAATCACCAGGACAGGTATTTAAGGCAAAATAATAAGCACACAAACTGAATATATACCTGAAAACATATAAGCCATATAAATGATTAAAACATTACCTGGACACTGGACAGTGTCCATTATTAACTCTGAGTGACCACTGCTGCACGGACCCAGATCTCAGTCATCGCTGCCAGTCACTGGTGGAGGACCATCACACTGGAGACTGTGTATGTAATCTGTCACAGCAGCAGACTGACCTGGGGCCAGTTCACAAAAACAAGTTAACCTACATTACATATAAACAAGAGCTGTTTGTACAACAGTTATGCCCCCCTCTAGGTTAAAATAGCTAAAAAGGCTTACTTTAGATAATCATGGGCCATAACTCCACAATTCCTGGGACCATTTGGCTAATGGATGAACAGTGTTGGACATAGAGAGCAAAAACTGCTGAAAAGACAAATTTCAGATAATTCAAGGGCAATAACTCCACAGTTCCTGGCTGATTTGACTAGAGGCGATTTTACTGATTATGAAACTTTATCTAGATATTATTACTACAAACCTTTTCATGAAGTTTGGCGAAGATTTGATGAAAACTGTTTGATTTATAGAGCGGAAACGGCTAAAAAAGCCAATTTTAGATAATTCAAGGGCCATTACTCCATAATGCCAAGGACGATTTGGCGATCTGACTGACCGACCGACATTAGCAAACCAATATACCCCGCCATCTTCTATGGGGGGGGGGCATAATTAGATAATTAGTTAATCCCTCACGGTTATGTAAACAACAGCAAACAATACCAATGATATTTAGTTAACCCTTAGCACAATGTCATCTGCAAGAAAACTAATAAGGCCAATTTTAGATAATTCAAGCGCAATAACTCGACAATGCCAAGGGTGATTTGGCTGATTATGGAACTTAACCTAGATATTATGGCCACAAACATTTTCATAAAGTTTAGTGAAGATCAGATGAAAACTGTCGAACTCTGAGAACGGAAATGAAAGTGGTCTACTGACTAACTGACCAACCGACCGACATTAGCAAACCAATATACCCTGCCATCTTCGATGGAGGGCATAATTAGTCCATCCCTCACGATTATGTACACAACAGCTAACAAGACCAATGATATTTAGCAAACCCTTAGCACAATGTCATTTGTATGAAAACTACATTTTAACAGTGTCATATATACGTGTAGAACAATTACGCACAATGTCATACACATGTTAGGAACAAGAGGCACAAAAGTGCCTGTATGGTTCCACTGGCTGATCAAGATCGGAGAGTCAAAAGCGAAAAATTATTAATACAAACCAAACATCAGATTTAACTTAAGCTATTTCTGGAATACAGCCCCAGCCCTTACATGCTTCCCAGTTTCAGCATTCTCCTAGTACAAGCAAGCTGTAATCTGGAGTGGGATTCAAGGGAGGAAACTAAACCATCCTTCATCAATTGGTTCCTGATTATGAGGTCTAATTATTTTTCACACATCCCAGATCAACAGATATCTGCTTTTCCATGCAGAAAGATTGAAGTATTACCCAATCATTTTTCAAATAATTGAAGACATGTTGATTAATTAAGTACATGAAATTGCATTACCCAATATATTTACATCATTACCCAATATATATTTACATTAAATGAATGTTGACAACACCCAAATTGAATACATTAGGCCAAAATTAAAATTAACTTTGTTTGCCATTGCCTTCCAACCTGACGAAAAGGTCCCTACTCAAACTTTCTTTTCTTTGTTAAATCAAACAGTTTTTTTTATATTCCAAATATGCTATTTTGGTTAAAAAAAAAATCACTATTCTTTCATTTCGGTCGTTGTCATTTGGTTTTATAAATTAACTGTATCTGCTAAACCCTTGCTTATAATAGGCCATATCAAAATGCAATTCTAATCTAATTTACCCCCTGTACAAAAGCTTATCTGGAGCACTGT
The DNA here is from genome assembly GCA_027627225.1 of Congeria kusceri. NCBI lineage: Eukaryota > Metazoa > Mollusca > Bivalvia > Myida > Dreissenidae > Congeria > Congeria kusceri. The sequence goes on along the minus strand of CM051034.1, from coordinate 3,384,429 downwards.
CAGCTAGGCACCGGAGAAAATTCAATTTTGACCCTGCGACCAGTGAAATATACAGGGATCCGCAATTAATGCATTATATTTTGTTTTAATACGCATCAAAAACGTTTAGATTAAATTGTCTTGTCTTGTCTTGTCTAATCATGTTTTATCAAACTTGTTAAAAACAACAGGCTGCCAGTTTGTCAGCATTCATTGTCTAATTAAAGATGATTGCTAGCAAGCTCTTGTTATATCAACCGACACTTGATTATATTATTAAAAGCAATGTCTGTGTTATATGCTACACTTGACTCGAAATGAATCATTCATATATTTGCTTAAAAAAAAAAAATAATAATAATGCATACCCGTTACCAACAACCTTGGGTAGGCAATTGCAAACAAACAATATTTAAGGTTGGCCTTACTGGCGCCACGCACGCGAAGAAGAATTATACGTTTAGAAACACCCAACTTGACATTGCTGAGTCGAACTCAGTATTGCATGGAACTATATCTTTAAGAAAATGTAGTATTTCTGCTTTTGCCAATGTTTTTGATGCGTATTAAAACAAAATATAATGCATTAATTGCGGATCCCTGTATATTTCACTGGTCGCAGGGTCAAAATTGAATTTTCTCCGGTGCCTAGCTGACAGTGCTCCAGATAAGCTTTTGTACAGGGGGTAAATGTACGCATACTTCTGAAAATATGGGAGTAAATGTACACTCTGTCCAGAATTTTTAGGGGTAAATATACAGTCTATATAGAATAATTGGTGGTTAATTTGCATCCAACAAACTTTAGACTACGTGGAAAGAACTCAGTATTATATTAACAATCCAAACAATGTTACGCAACACCATTTGAATACAATAATGTTACAAGTGAGACTTCTGAACAGTTTAAGACTTGGATTGCTAGCCTAACTAATCAACCATGTGCACAGACAAGAAGACAGGCCAGTCAAAAATTGCATCTTCGGTCTTAAAGTCAATAAATGTTTCGTTATGTACGCAAACACGAGGAATATCGTGCTTTATTGTACACCCACATTTCTCTGCGTATATGAAAACCCAAATTTTCTTTTTCTCTGCGTATCTTCCGCTTTTTTTTGCATAATTTACACGTGTGCGTGCCTTATCTGTGCCTCTGGCATCTAGTCTAACATCTTCCAGAAATAGGTTGTGAATTATTCTCAAAATAGCATAGTATCGGACTCTGCGTAGCGGGCAACATGCGTGTGGTGGGTTTGTGTTTTGAACCAAAGTGTGCTTATCGGTTTTGATGCTGAAGCACTTACTTGAAACATTCATAATCATTTTATTTTAATGGTGTTGGTATCTGAAATAAAGAATCAATTTTAATTCATTAATTTCTTCTACAAGTTCTTAAGGTAGAAAGATCCTAATGACTTCGGAAATACTTGGGAAATATTGGTTAACTTCGGCCCATTCGCCACTAACCGTAAATCTAATAGATCTGATCCGAAACAGACATTATTTTCGCAAAATAAACATTACTTTTCAATTAAATGTGTGAAATAAATGCTTATTTGTGTTCAAAGATAAAAGTAAAACTGTAGTTTGAAGAAAAACAAGGTACTCTGGCATGGGAGATACCTTCAAATGATGTCATTGTTGGGAATTTCTGTTTACATTTAATCTTGACATTTTCGTGATATGTCTGGTGTATTTCATTACACTAAAGTTAAAATAGTTATAAATAAACATCCAAGGCGTATTAGTATTATTGAACATAATTATTCGTATATAAAAACATATTTGCGTGAAGGAGATATGTGCTCCTTGCTGTGAAATGACATTTATTCACACCAAAAACTTGGAAAAATAGTCAGTCGAGATGGGTGAAGAGCGGGACGTCGGGTGATCGAGTTTGTCGTTCTGTGGGGTAATTTGAAATACTGTTCATTGTGTAAACTTGGACCTGTTCCACTGAGGAATTTTGACGAGATCTACCGCTGTAAAAAACACATGAAAATTACGTATCGGCGAAATGATGAGAATGGCCTAAGAGACACCTTTTTATTAAAAAAACTGTGACATTTTACCAATAGTCAGAAGCTCCAAGAAGAGTCTTGATGAAGTTATCACAAAGATTTGCCTGTTTTTTTAAGCTTTTGTTAACCCAATGTAATAAAAATGTAAATTGAATTTTTTTTAAACACATAATTAAAAAAAATGTTTATTATTTTTCTGAAATTGGTAAGGAAGGACATGTGAACCTCAGCTAGTTACAGTTGTATTTAAAATGTTTACACAAAACACTATTCCTTTAACATTAATGCAAATATAATTCATTTAATATCGATACTGCTATTAGATTATAATTAGAAGAGAAAAAAATATTTTAACATAGAAGGAAAATATTTGCTTGTTTACTTGTCTTATTTTTCTTAATTTTCATTTTTTGTACAGTACAGCTCACGCAAAACCAACAAATCACTCGGCTACGCCGCGGACAGATCTTTTTGTTAGCGAAATTACTCGGAGTCCGCATCGTGTTTTTCCGCGGCGAATCGCCGAGGCACTCGGCATCGATCCGCGGAATGCCGTCGCGTCTGTTCAGCCTCGGCATCGATCCGCGGAATGCCGCCGTGTCCATTCACGCGGCGGAACGCCGAGGAGAAATTTTAGAGGTACACTATATACATGTATAGTGTGTAACTGTAACGTCTGCCTAGCGCTATTTTCGTATATTTGAATAGTTTAAAGATGATAAAATTCAAGAAACATATACATTTAATTTCCGAAAATGCGTCTTAATTGTTACTGCTGCGTGATTATCTGTACAATTCCCAACGAAGTACCTTATAGTATTCTTGCACTTAATAAACATTAAAGCATCGTAGTATACTAGTGTTGTTTTTTCTTCGTTTGTATACCGCCTAACTAATTTCTGTTTAGTTTCAGAGCTCAAAGTGTGTGGCTGACAGTTTGTTTTTTATACTTGCAGTGAAGGACAACGTAAGTCATACACGGAATTAAATAATTTATATACGTAGGTAAATGCAAATTTCTTTATTACAAAATTACAGTTTGAAGTATTAATAGATATTTACATACAAAACAAAAGTCAAAACACAAAATGTCTGATCAAATTACACAACATTTACATAACAGTTTGAATAGTTCATGTGTTAGGATTTAGAAATAATTTCGATATTAAATGTTATAATAGCGTTTTGCTTATAAAATTTATGATCATAAAAACAACATTTTATAAGCATATACACTCTCACAATCACATTAAGTTCATAATTAGAGACACATCAACTATAGCATAAAATAAGGAAATTGATGGAGCTGTAGAGAAATGATAGACTAATCAAAATATTTAAAAACATTACATACATACATTTAAGAAAACAAATCAACATACTAACGTAAAACAGAAAACACAACTATATTTACATATCAAAATATGTGAGGTCAGTCAGGTCATCCTCAAACACGACGTCTCTGTTGTCGCCTTCGACTGTTGTTTCTCGGGCGCCGGACACTTCAGGTTGCTGGATCGCTTGTTTCTTTTTTTCTTTTCTTCTGAGACGTTCGTTGATACGCCCAACGACAGCCGCCCATCCCGTCGCGGATCTTGCCTCGCTGTAAAAAAAACTTGGTCAAGTTTTCCACGTACGCCTTTCGGGTGATGTCCAACGGCTGCTTCCCTGCCACCCCATGCCAGTTGTATAGAAAGCGCGTCTTGTCGGCCCCAAATAACTCTGGGAACACATGTGGCATAAGGAGGCAGGCGAAGTGCGCCTCGTTGTTGGCCTCTCTGTTTATGGCTGCCACGGTGGCCTTGCAGACGAGGTTTCCGTCTGGCGCCTCGATGTTGTCATCGTTGTTTATTGGCTCCAGTGGCGGACGTCGCTGCTGGCCAATCATACATTCCAGGCGTTCTTGCCGAGCCTCCATGGCAGTGAGGCGTTTGCTCATCGTCACTACAGAGCGGTCCGTGGTACTTATTATCCTCGTCTGCTCCTTCATACACTCTTCGATCCGGTTGAGCAGTACAAGTATGTGTGAAAGTCCACTCGGTTCTGTCGGTGTGGCAACCCTCCTTACCGGGGTACTTGTGGGTGGTTTCCTGTGGACAGGCGAATTCCGTTCTGCTGCGGCGGCTGGTCTTTCGGTGGTGGGTGTGGCGGTTGGTCTTAAGGGGGTGGGTGAGGCGGCTGGTCTTTCGGTGGTGGGTGTGGCGGCTGGTCTTTCGGTGGTGGGTGTGGCGGCTGGTCTTTCGGTGGTGGGTGTGGCGGCTGGTCTTTCGGTGGCGGGTGTGGCGGCTGGTCTTTCGGTGGCGGGTGAGGCGGCTGGTCTTGTGGTGGCGGGTGTGGCGGCTGGTCTTTCGGTGGCGGGTGTGGCGGCTGGTCTCTCGGTGGCGGGTGTGGCGGCTGGTCTTTCGGTGGCGGGTGTGGCGTCCGGTCGTTCCAGGGTGGCTGTGGCACATTGTGAATGATGGTTTCGCTCGTCTTCCCTTGATGGAGACCCAACGGAAACAACTTTCGCCTTTTTTTTAATCACGATCTTGGTGTTGGCGGGCTCCTTAGCCTTCCGTTTCTTCGTCGGGGCTGACGAGGCCGCATCGATCTTGACCTGCATTTCATTATCCATGTCATTCTTTTGTCCCCGAGCAAGAACTGTTGCTCGCGCAACTTGCTTGGCACGTCCCCACCGAACATTGTAGTCATGATCGATCTCAATCTGTATAATAATAATAATAATAATAACAATAATAATCCCTTTATTTTCCTTTGTTTATCTTATTGAGTATCTCACAACACATCGATACAAAGTGATAGTAACAATGAAACATTGGTAATCTTAATTAAATACCAATATATGTACCGTTATACAGGAAAAAATGCAATAACCTTTAGCTATCGTGCCAATAGAGGGAGTTGCGGTTATTAGCAGGAGTGCATATAACTCGAAAAAATGTACGTGCGCGTAAAGACCCAATCTCTTATTTTCATATTTATTTTATACCAAACTAAATGGCATTGTTTATAAAATCTATTTTTGAAATAGACTGCTTTAAAAAAAAAACACATTAGAAGTTGAAATGTTATAAGCAAGAATCACATTTCCAATAGTGTACTACATAAATAACACAGGGCTGACAGGGTAACAACAGGTTACTGCCTGGTCTTGTTTATGAATGCCGTAGTACCAATATGCGCGATTTGTTTTATTAGTCAATATAAATAGATGTATATTCTGACATCAAACAAGTTTGTTTCGTCACAAAACTGACACTTGGAATGTTCGTATTTCATGTCATATGCCGCATCCAATGTTGGCATTATACAGGTTAATTTATACCAGATATACGTGTCATCAACTTGGCATTAAACATGTCACTTCTATTCGCTTATATACAGATTTTTCCCCACAATTCTGTACATACGTTCGCGTATTACTTTGTAGAATGGGGAAACTTGATGTTAAATCAAAACTTGAAATGATATCTTTGTACAGAAGTGGGAACTCAACTAAGCGTATTATTTCAACCCTAGCATGTAAAGGTGTAGTTATTTCCCGGAATCAGGTGAATTACTGGATTAGATCGTACGAAAGTGGACGCTTTTCATATGGTGAAATTAACGAACGTCATGATACGGGAGCATCTAAGAAGTTGTTCCAATGTGACATTGATTTAATCAGAGAAACATTAAGCCATGATCCTAATGTTAGTAGTACGGACATTCATAAAAAGTTGGCTGAAAAAGGAGCGGCATTCAGTCTGTCGACTACAAAACGCGCCATTAAGCTCGCTGGGTTTACAAGTGCAACTCCTAGGTATGCACAGCTAGTAAGCGAAGCGAACAAGGTTGTAAGAAAAGCTTTCTGTGAGAGTCTTCTTGAGGTTAACGACACATTCGACAACGTTATCTTCACAGACGAATCTTCCATTCAGTTACATTCCAACAAACGGTCGTCCTACAGGCCTATACAGTCGGTAAATAAGTGCATGCCCAAGCCAAAACACCCACTGAAGTTACATGTTTGGGCAGGGATAAGTCGACGTGGACCAACGAAAATTACCATTTTTGAAGGCATCATGGACTCAGAATTTTATACCAATTCAATCTTAGGTGATAACTTAGTGCCTTTTATTCGCTCTACATTCCCCATATCACATAGGTTTCAACAGGATAATGATCCAAAACATTGTTCGCGAAAGGCTAGGGATTTCATGGAAAGAAATGGAATTAACAACCCGAAATGGCCAGCACAGAGTCCGGACTTGAATCCAATCGAGGTGGTTTGGAATCAGCTTAAGTCACATGTGTCAAAAAATGAACCCAGAACTAAGGATGAACTGGTAATGGCCACTGAATCTTTATGGAAACTCCACATGACTGCAGATCAGTGCAACCTGTACATTGACCACATGTACAAGGTTGTACCAATTTGCATTAAAATGAACGGCAGTGCAACTGGTGATACGCCTAATAGAATATTCAGACAAGAGTCCAACGGAAAATCTATAAAGTTCTTTCAAAATCTACTGGAAAATGATGAGGATACTCGTGCAAATATGCTGGGTACCAATGTCGCTATTGTCATTAAAGAATGTATGCACAATTTTACAACAGATATATTTGCATAAATTAAACAACCCGATAAAGTTAGTTACCATATACTTTGATATAAAATGGAAGAAACTTTAATAAAAACTATTTTTGTAAAACGCATGGTTAGCTACTTTTTAATCAGAAACTAGTTTTAGGCTGTACAGCAAGAAACTCTAATACATGTATACACGTTGACTAGACAGTTATTTTAGGTTACACAACACTAATAAACGATGCAAAAGTCGACAATCGTGTTTGTTGACCCATTCGATATTTTATTCGTCACGTTTATGTTTATATGTCTGCTTTCAAGTTGTTTTGTCACTTTCATCTGTTTATTTTTTAAATTATAGATATGAATGTCAGATCGTTCATACAAACTTTAACAAATCGTTCTAAATAAAGAACTCTGTAATTTGAGTTGCTGAATACCAAGAAAGATTCAAGTTTACAGCTTTCTTTGAACAGAACAGTTTCAAGAATATTCTTTATTATAACGTCTTAGGTCTAAGAATAGACAGATTGGTGAATAAGGGCCCTTGACGCCGTTTTAAATAACACATATGTTGACAAAACTGCGACTGTTCTTGTTATAACAGTAACATTTTCACAAGAAACCAATGGAATTGTTTCTACATCGGGTTATTTACAACAGTATGTATATATATTTTTTTGTCACCAGTTACATACGATGCTGCTCAGTTCAATAACAATGAAATACATTATTAAATTAACATGCATACGCGATCGTATTGTTTTAAATATGGAAAAGATTTTGCAACAAATACCAAACAAATTGTTAGAATGGTAATCATGATCACGCATAAAGACCGTAATCTAAGTACTATTCCAACGTGATACCCGCTAATGTTTCTATAGCCAAAGAACAAAATTATCGTTGTTTAAGTTCCGATTCTGAGCGGAGAATAGTAAAAAGAAGTGCCAATTACAATTGCAAAAATACATGTCCATTCATCTTAGAATCGAAATAAGTGGTCTTATTCCTACGCATTAGAACTCCAAATCGTTGTTTATTGGCCGATAAACAACGATAAATCGAACATTATTTCTTAATCATCATATACATGTATATAGTTTGCATCTTAAAAAGACACGTGTTGCCAGGCTTGCATTTAAAATATGAAAATATTCTGAACAAACCCCTTTAATTAAATTTCACTGCCAATATCGAAAGAGTATTTTCAGGTTATGCTCATGCACAAAATTATGAAACACGCATAATCGTGGTAATTTCTTTTAGTTGTGTTGTGGAAAGAGAAACGAACACTTTTTAAGTTTCTGTGAGGTAAGAAGATAGTCTGAATGTAAGGTGGTAAATCAAAGTTTCTTCGAAATGCAACACGGAATATACCAGGGAGACCGTGCATTCGATGTCGCCAAGAAGCTTGGTGCACGTGAACCAGTCTATACGGAATCACTCGCATCCAGTTTGTAGGCTTCCGCTTCAAAACTCAACTCGAACTACCGGTATTCCACATCTACAACTGGGAAATGTGATTTCCCACGTGCCCAGATAAGGGCCCATATTTATAAAGATTTTTATATTATCCTAAACTTAAATTAAACATAACTCAAACTTATAATTTGTATTGGAACATTATGCGTTGGAACACGTTGTTTGGAAAATACTAAATAGCAATACACTTAGAATTATATTGCAACTCCTCTGCCAAACTCTTCAAAAAGCAATTCTTTGTCCGAAAATACAATCATGACATTTCAAAAACTTAAGAATTTTCTCCATTTTACTCTAAAAGTCTTTATAAATAACAGCCCAGTCTATATTACGGCATACACAAAACGCGTAGGAATGGAGTAATATTGAAGGGAAATACTGTTTATAACATAGGGACACTTATAATGGGAGGGAGCGTTGTCTTGCCAATCAGTATAATAATAGCAAATAAAGAACATGAATACTGTCAATTTTGGTTATCATAAACACTCAGATAATTAAAGTCTCTAGGTCAATTTTAACAAATAAAATTAAATACATGTAAACACTGTAACTTTACATTAATTAACAGAAATGCACCTTTGACTGTAAGCTGTTGTTTGATTTGTAATCTTTATATATACTTTCATTTGGGTATCATGCTTTGCACCACTTTCACAAAACACACGAATTTGCAAAATTAATAGTTCGAACTGAAGATCTCCCGATCCATTACACTACTGCAACTTTTATACGAAATTATCCACTAAGTACAACAGTCCATGTCCGTTTGGAACTGATTTTTGCATACATTATTAAAGAAATAATGTTCGATTTAGAGTTGTTTATCGGTTAATATACAACGATTTGGAGTTCTGATGCGTATGAATTAAACCACGAGGGCGTTACACCGCATCAGAACGACAAATCGGTGTTTATTAGCCGATAAACAACAATACAGCTAAAATTGATTTGATTCTAACATGACCTGACAACATTTTCTGCAATTACAGTGCGAAGTATATCTGACATCATTTCTAGTGCAACAGGAAACCAATTTTTCAATAACAAAGTCCCTTTAACGTAAACAACACCCATTTAATAGTGTTTTTTTTATATTCCAGTTATGAATTACACTTTTATAATATTATGAATTGCTATGCTTTTGCAATTGACTGTTCCGACGAAAACGACTCGAAATTAATGTTATTTCCGAAACATTGCGGACATTTAAAATGCTTTTTTTCTGTAATTACATATCAATCATTATGCTTCTGACATTTACAATCAATTTTGGAAATTGAGAATTATTGCAGGCAGTATGCAATATTGTTTGAAAAACCGCCTCTATTTTTAAAATAAAATTATGTTATTATTATCAAAACACGTCGCAATTAAAATAATAATTTTAAAATATGTATTAGTAATAATACAAACATAAGAGAAATATGTGTGCGTGTAAGATGCACATTGTTTGTAATTATTTGTATTAAACAAGATGTTTGCTTATTTGCATTGGGGTCATTTCCAAATGGTTAAAACCAATATGTTTTGTTAAATCATGATCAATAAATCTAAACATATAACATCATATTGCGACCCATTCACACCACTATCAGGAGTTACTGACACAAAAATACACACAGTCATTTGTATGTAATACGATAGCACAATCAGGCATCGTAAACGTGTTAAACAATCAAGTGCCTCTTATACAACTAGGCTACACAACGACGTTACACAACCGGCGGCAAAACGAGGTAGCACATTAAAGCGACACAACGACAGAACACTAACAGGTGACACAACGAGGTAACACAACCAGGCGAAACAACAACGTAACACGACCAGGCGACACAACAACGTTACATAACCAAGTGACACAATAACGGAATACAATCAAGTGAAACAACATAACACAACCAGGCGTCGCAACGACGTAACACAACCAGGCGTCACAACGACGTAACACAAACAGGCAAAACAACAACGTAACACAGCCAGACGACACAACAACGTAACACAACCAGACGACACAACAACGTTACACAACCAGAGGACACAACAACGTTACACAACTAGGCGACACAACAACGTAACACAACCAGGCGACACAACAACGTGACTAGGCAACACAACAACGTGACACAACCAGGCGACACAACAACGTAACACAATCAGGCGACACTACGTCGTGACACAACCAGGCAATTCAAGTTTACACAACGACGTAACACACCAAAAGCACCACCAACACAACCACATTTATTATATATTTTGCTTTTATCGGTCTGAATTGTCAACGATTTAGTTTAGCTAGCTTTTCACAAACCATGGCAGCACAGACGATTGCAATATCAGGACTTTTTTTTCAAATGTCTTACAATTTTCATATCACATGATCATACTGAATAAAGATCGTACAGTAGGGGAATGGGTTAATGATCTTATAATAAGTGATAATAAATAAAAAGATTAAGTGATCATAGGGAATGAAGGCCGTACAGATAAAGACTGTGCTGTAAGTGATTACGAGTAATAAAGACTTAATTATTATGCTCATCATGTATAAATACCGTTCACTAAGTGATTATCGTAAAGAAAGGTCATACAGAATGTGGTCGTCACAAACAATGTTTCGTACACTAAACCGTTACGACGAAAGATCGCTCAGTATCTCTTCACCACAAATAAAGATCGTACACTAAGTGATCATACAGCAAAAATGTATGAAATACAGATAAATAACATTATCATACTGTGGAAAGGCTAGTTGCGAGGTCTGAAATACAGATAAATAACATTATCATACTGTGGAAAGGCTAGTTGCGAGGTCTGAAATACAGATAAATAACATTATCATACTGTGGAAAGGCTAGTTGCGAGGTCTGAAATACAGATAAATAACATTATCATACTGTGGAAAGGCTAGTTGCGAGGTCTGAAATACAGATAAATAACATTATCATACTGTGGAAAGGCTAGTTGCGAGGTCACAAATAATCCTGAGCCTCTTGTTGTTTTCAGCACTGTATTAAAACTATTAATTAGTGATAATTTCCGTTAATGGTGTATATACTGTCGTGGCCATTTCTTTTCGGTTGGAAGTGGGATGAGAAACGAGTCATATTTTTGTTAAGCCCTAAGGTAAGTTTAGAGTTACATGCTGCTATTCATAAATGCTCGAAAATTATGAGAACTTAAAATTCCAAAATTCTATAATTGGATTTTTTAAAGAAAGAAATGCTTAGTTTGAAGATGTTGACACACGCGTTGCAATTAAATTCCTCAAATACTTAGTATTTGTCGCGCACATTGTTTCAAAGCGTTGTGACATTTATTACTTATATTCATTGTTTACTTCTATCATAACCTAATTCCATATTTTTCTCATCCATGTATAACACTTGTGTTAACGTTTGCGTTTGGCTAAAAAGCAATTGTATGCTTAAGAGCTAATAAATAGTTGTTGTTGGTGGTGGTGGTGTTGGTGGTGGTGTTTTATTTTCAACTTAGTTATGCACCAATCAATATTTTTCAAATGGGAAATCGACTTATTTTATTTTTGGGGTCTAATTCTCCACCTAGAGCCAAGCATTTTTGTCCAATCCCCACCATGGGAGCTGCTTGCTGCATCAAATGGCCCGGGGGCGGCCCCAATATTACCGGGACCTAAAATCAGACCAAAGTATATTTCCCGGCATCCGGAATCATTCGGCGTGTCAAACTCCTTGCTGCCGGAAATCGCTATCAGTCAAACGTCCCTAATATGCCCGCCGCCCCACCCCTCCCCTTGAACAACTTAAAATTCTTTCTAAATATGGGCCCAGGTCGCGCTTTTGAAGATTTACCGTAACGGTGTAATAAACATGTTCATCAGTTTGTTAGGGAACAGGAATGAGAAATAATACTCTGTTCGTAATGTGCGTTAATCAACAACAGTAGTAGTAGTAGCGAAACGTATTCTCCTCCTTCGTCGAAAAACATGGTGCACGTGTACCAGTCAATATGGAGGAAAACGCATTTGGACCTAGGTCAGGACGGTGCGTAGGAGACACTTACTGTCGGTCTGTAAACTTCCGGTTTACGCGTTAGCTAGACCTGACCCACACGAAGTGTCCATTTAAAACTGGGTACACGTAACAAAGCAGACGTCGACCATTCGGACAGACGACAGTTGCATGTGTCCGGAACGAGGCAGGAATGAAGTATATATGCTGGCACATAAGCGGAAATTTGGGACGTCGGATGATCAAAAGATACAACACCTTCGGCGTATAATGTTTTAGGTTTGTTTTATCCTTTTTATGTCATGGTCTTAATCATTGATATTATATTCAAAACACGCTTTTGGACGGGCGAAGCTAAGATATTATCAAAACCCGGACGCGGACTGTGTCTATATAATTAAGTCGTATTAATTCCAATATACTAGTATCCGGACACAACTATCACAACCAAATATCAACAGTTGTTTTACCTCTATCAACCAGTATAATTATAGCTTACTATAATAAAACATTTTCTTGCATCTTGTATTAAATTAAATCGACTAATAGGTTTTCGGAAGACCATAATAACGTAAGTTGTATAGATTTCGAAAAGGAACACGAAAAAAACATCTACATGCAATTTTGTAATATTTATTGGCATCATTCAAAATAGTCAATGTATTGAAACTGCTGAAAGGAACTACTTTCATTTTGAATTTTAATCCCGAAAACATATGCGTAACTGAGTGGCACTCGGAGAGCGAAGACTTTCGCAAAGGCAGCTCAAACATACATGTATTATGCAACTTATGAGTTAAACAGCAGCATGTATACATCTTCCAACAATAAAGGATTCCAAAAACAAATTCTGGATCTAGACATGACCCGGATCACAAACAACATCCAAACATTTTTTAATTGGCCAATTTCCAACTTTTTCAGACAACTTTCTGCAAAATCCATTCATAACGGAAACAAACAAACAAACAAAGCTGCTTACAATCAAACAAATAAATAACGCCAGCAAAACTCTCTTGGTTCAAGGAGGAAATGTTTCGTTATGTCAATAGATTTAGAATCATACCGACATCACTCTTCCAATATGGTTCACTCAATAAATGAAATATTTAAGTGCATTTTTCAAACGTTGCTTTTCTTGTCCGAAGAAATATGTAGTTGTGTACCACTTGAGACTGTTGTTTATAAAATGCAATGCACTGTTTTGATAATAATATCTATTCACGGCTTCTGTAATGCGTCACATAGCTTTGTTGTGACTGCATATCAAAACATAAAACACTACGACATAAACTACTAGTATAATTAGAAACAACAACAACTAGATGCGTGTTGGCAACATGTCAAGCCCGTTTAAAGTTTGACCTTGACCTTTGAGCTATGGACACAGGTCTTGCATGCGAAACATGGTGAACATTTTAAAATTCCCAGATGAATGATGAATTAACAGTCCGGACATACTGTATTATGCCCATATTTTACTTTTGACCTGTGAGTGTGACCTTGATTATTTGTGGCAAGTTATTTTAAAATTCCCTGATGAATGATGATTTAACAGGCTTGACCAGAGCGGACACACGCACGCACGCACATACACCGAACCGCCATTAAGCAAGCGGGCTCGACAAAAACGATTTCCAATTATGCTAGCCAATTTGTCAATTTGTATTTGTATTAGTATATGTAGTTATATATTTTTGAATATACATATTTTTTTCGATGGTAATTGTATGATACAACTACACAACACAATCACGTTACACAACTATGTTACACAATCACCTGATACAACTACGTAACACCTTCACATGACATGACAACGTAACACAATCACGCAACACAACTTCGTAAAACGATCACACGACACAACTACGTTACACAATCACGCGTCACAACTACGTTACGCAATCACGCGTCACAACTACGTTACACAATCACGCAACACAACTACGTTACACAATCACGCGTCACAACTACGTTACACAATCACGCGTCACAACTACGTTACACAATCACGCGTCACAACTACGTTACACAATCACGCGTCACAACTACGTTACACAATCACGCGTCACAACTACGTTACACAATCACGCGTCACAACTACGTTACACAATCACGCGTCACAACTACGTTACACAATCACGCGTCACAACTACGTTACACAATCACGCGTCACAACTACGTTACACAATCACGCGTCACAACTACGTTACACAATCACGCGTCACAACTACGTTACACAATCACGCGTCACAACTACGTTACACAATCACGCGACACAACTACGTTACACAATCACGCGACATAACTATGTAGTACGTGCTATTACGTAATACAACGAAGTAAAAAAGAATCAAAAATGCGACACAACCATACATTTAATTCAGAAAGCGACTTAGAACATTCATGCAAACATGTTCACAACCGGCAATCCATGATTTTTCCTACGGTAACTCACACGTAAATTCAATGTAAGTTTGTCCGTAAGTTGTGTTTCTTTTGATAAGAGAACTGTCGTTCAACTGTTATGCCATCTATGCATCTGTGATCATATAAACTCCCCTATGTTTTCATGATATCGCTACTGGGAATACTGTATGCATGTTGGTTCTTTACGCTACGAGTAATCGGTGTAGCTTATAAAACTGCATACTGTATTTCAAGCATAAATGAAATTATATTATATTTAATTTTGCGATATTCTTGGTGGTGTTGGTGTCATGGAAAGTCGTGGAACACTGCCATCGCCGTTTCAGTACCAGAGAACTCCACGGAGTCGCGGAAACAAGGAACTCGAACCAGCGACATATCGACCTCACGTAGTTTGGGCAGTGCCGGAGAATTGATGACCTGTCTTCACGTTAATCATACAGCAACGAGCGCTGAGTTCATGTACTATTTACATTTTGTACTAACGAGAAATTCCACGACGTTAAGAAAGCCTACGCATGTCTCTCATAAGAAAATTAATATACGTTTCAAGTCACGTGATGGTACAATAGATACTTGTAACAAAGATTATCATCACGACCCACTAACCCCATCCCCTTAAAACGTAACCCCAAACTAAAACCATGCATTAATGACTAAAATTTGGGAAACATTAACTTATAAAAGATGTCTTAAAATAAAAACATTACAGAACACACTGAAAGTGCAATATTCGTAATTTCACCAACTTTGAGTCATCATTTATAAGAAAATATCTTCTTGGAATCATTTGTCATCAACAGGACTATTGAGTAGACGATGGCAAGTTCCTGCATTCGCAAAATTGAAGAAAAAACCAATGCGCCCAACAATAAAAAAACACCAGCGACAATGTTAGACTAGTCTGGTTAAAACAACAGCAGCCGTACCAATGAAAACGTATATAATATTCACTCTAAACGGACACAACGGGCAAACAGTAAATAAATAAATGATAACGCTAATTAAATCAGTAGTTGTAGTAGTATTGGTATATGTATTGGTCGTCTTGTTGCTGTTGTACAAGTGGAACAAATCTATGGACAGGGACAGTACTTTCACAATATCCTCGTGCAGTTTTCTGCTTTGACCGATTACGATTAAGCACGAGGAAATCGTGAAACGCGTGGATTATGCATGAAAGCTTAATATATCTTCTTGAAGTATCTTGTTAAATTACGAGGAAGAAACTTGCAGGGCCATATTTATGAACAATCATAGTTGAAAATTAAGCAAAATCTTACAATTCTGATATCTGATCATTGTTTTTTCTGCGTCTGATTTTGCCACATATTAAAGTTGCAATATAATTCTAAGCGTATCAACATGTAATACTTGCAATGCCTATATTCTAAAGCATTGTGTATCAAACATAAATATATATATTCTGATTTTGACTTATTTTCAACTTTAGTTAAGAATGGCTTAAGAATCATTACAAATATGGATCCTATGCCATTATTCGCAATGCTCTTCAGGAAAGTCTATGATTTGTTATTCATGTAAGAGTTCAGAATTCAGCTCTGTTAGTTACTACGCATCTAGTGACTAAATTAAATGTTGCTGCTGCTGAGTTTTAATCCAAGATAAAAACGTTCACAATATCTATCTGAAAGAGGGGCATAACTCTGTCAAAATACGAAACAGAGTTATAGGGAATGTTGCCCATTTCAATAGAGTTGATGACAAAGGTATATTTCAAGTATCAAGTGAATAACGTCTGAACTTTTAAAGTTACAAAACTATTGAATAAATTTGTTGAAATAAAAAACTGTTCTGTGTAAAACCTTATATAATTTATAAATTTTAAGATTTTGAACAGAAACTTTTACCACAAGATCTATTTTAAAAGTGGGCATTCCTCTGTGAAAATACAAAACAGAGTTATGGAGATTGCTGAACCTGATGCTAGAGTTGATTGCAAACGTATATTCCAAGGTTTCATGTGAACAACCTATGTAGTGTTCAAGGTATAAGACATCTGAATATAAACTTTAACAAGAAAGTCTATGCGAGAAAGGGGCATAACTCTGTCAAGATACAAAACAGAGTTAAGGACAATGTTGCCGCTGATGATGCAGTTGATGGCAAAGGTGCATTCCAAGTTTCAGGTGAATAACTTATGTAGTTCTGAAGTTACAAAACTTTTGAGAATAAACTTTAACCAGAAAATATCGTTTTAAAAAAGGAGCATAACTCTGTCAAAATTCAAACAGAATTACTGGAAATATTGCCACTGATAATGGAGTTGATCACAAAGGTTTGTTCTAAGTTTCAAGTGAATAACTTTTGTAGTTTTGAAGTTATAAGACGTTTGAATATAAACTTTCACCAGAAAATGTAAGTGAAACAGTGGCATAACTCTGTCAAAATACAAAACAGAGTTATTGGGGAATGTTGCCCTTGATACTGGAGTTGATGACAAAGGTATATTTCAAGTTTCAAGTGAATAACTTATGTAGATTTGAAGTTACAAGACTTTTGAATAAAAACTTTAACCAAATTTAGACGAGAACGCCGACGCCGACAGGAAAGCTCACATATTCTTCGAATAGTCGAGCTAAAAATATTTTCCTTTTTCAATGTACAGGTAGTATGGCACTGAATCATAAAAATTTACAAAAACGCACTATTTACTAACAATACAATTTCATAGAAAGTTATTTGTTCCTTCTTATGTATTTAATGATTTAAAGAGAGTATTTATTGTCATCAATGTCATAGTGTTTCATTAGCTTCATTATAATTATTTGAACATAATTTACCTGTAGTTTGTATAGAATGTGTAATGCATTTGAACAACCCCGAGTCACAACAACGCGTCAAAACAATATGAAACAATCACACGCCAAAACAATGCGAAACAATCACACGTAACAACAATGAGAAACAATAACGCGTCAAAACAATGCGAAACAATCACACGCCACAACAAAACGAAACAATCACACGTCATAACAATGCGAAACAATCACACTCCACAACATGCAAAACAACTGTATGTCACAACAATACGAAACAACTATGCGTTACAACACTGTGAAACAACTACGCGTCACAACACTGTGAAACAACTACGCGTCACAACAATCTGAAACAACAACGTGTCACAACCCTGTGAAACAACTATGCGTTACAACAACATGAAATACAATCAGAAACAACTACGCGTCACAACAATCTGAAACAACTATGCGTTACAACACTGTAAATCAACTACGCGTACAACAATATGAAACAACTACGTGTCACAACAATCTGAAACAACTACGCATCACAACAATCTGAAACAACTACGTGTCACAACAATCTGAAACAACTACGCATCACAACAATCTGAAACAACTACGTGTCACAACAATCTGAAACAACTACGCATCACAACAATCTGAAACAACTACGCGTCACAACAATCTGAAACAACTACGCGTCACAACAATCTGAAACAACTACGTGTCACAACAATCTGAAACAACTACGCGTCACAACAATCTGAAACAACTACGCATCACAACAATCTGAAACAACTACGTGTCACAACAATCTGAAACAACTACGCGTCACAACAATCTGAAACAACTACGTGTCACAACAATCTGAAACAACTACGCATCACAACAATCTGAAACAACTACGTGTCACAACAATCTGAAACAACTACGCGTCACAACAATCTGAAACAACTATGCGTTACAACATTCTGAAACAACTATGCGTCACAGCAATCTGAAACATCTATGATGCTGCATATAAAGTTTCATTGCATCGGAGTTATTAGTTCCAGAGATCTTGTGTGGAAACTAAATGTAAATGTAAAATAAGGGTAAATGTACGCTTATTTTTGAAAATGTGCGAGTAAATGTACAGTCACTTCAGAATTTGTGGGGGTAAATGTACACTCTATGTAGGATTTATGGGCTATATTTACATCCAACAATACATTACGATATGAGCACAAGGCCCGAGTAGTATACAATGTAAAAATAACCAGTTTTAATGCAGTCATTTGAATACAAAAATGTTAAAAGAAATAATTCTTAACATTTTAAGACTTTATTGCTAACTCCTGAATATATCAACTGCACATTCAGATAGGCAGGTTTGTCAAAACATCTGTCTCTGTTTCTGTCTTCCAGTCACCAGTCATGCGAAGATCTGAAAAAATGCTCGTTAATGTACACCCAACTTGTTTTTTCTCTGCGTATCTTCCAACTGTTTGTGCGTAAATTACACGTGTACGCCCCTTATCTGGCCTCTAGGCAGATAGAAGATTGGATGGACCGAATTTTGCATAAAATTTGTTGGGCACTGCATTGGACATCCTTACAAATGAATAGCAAGGAAGAGGAATGTGTAGATACATGTAGTTGAAGATCTGCAAGCTTGCAGCCCAAGATTTCTTTAGATGGATGAGTCTGAACCAGGGCTGGCACGTATCACTAACCCCTGGGTTTTCCCGGCAGGTTTTACCGATTTTTCCCGCCCCGGTCAATACTTTGAAAGTCAGCAATACTGGTCATTACTGGGCAGTACTATTTTTTCTTCAGTTAATATGCAGTTTTGTTTTTATAAATCTAAATGCTCAGTTACCTTATGTCATTAAAACATGACTTGTTTAATTTTGCAGATCTAATATATGCATAGTTACAACATTTTTTAAGTGGCGGCACATATCCACTGGTTTATTCATACATTTGTCGATGGCAACACTTATCATGAAATATTTATTTTCTCTGTTGTTTGTGAAATGATTCTGCTTGATATTGATATATGTCTACACTTATTCATCCATCTTTATTTCTTGCACTGAACTGTTCTTTTTTTGTTTACAATAAAACTTCTATGGGTAATAATGCAAACACAGTCATTAGTATTTAATAATCTGGTATTATACCGGGGATGACTGGACAAATCACTCATATCATCTAATTTCATTACTTACTTTCAATGAACAGCAGGAATCAGTCACTTAAGGTGCCATTCAATGCATGTTTTTACGGTTTGGAAAAGGCCCCTAATTGAAATGGGTCTTTGCCTGGCCCCTCAATCATTGAGATAGGTCTTATGTTTAATCATGGGTCCAGTTTAACTGTGTGTTAAGCACATGCATCTGTCAATTCATTCAATGTTTGTGTTTGTTTAAGAAGATGTACATGTATCATAAATAATACCACACTATTGTGTCATTAATTTAATGTACAAGCACTGGGCTGCAAGAGGGTCTTGTTGCAACATAACATCAACTAAAATATTTTATAACATAAAAATATACAATGTTACTTACAGTATATAATTGTTATTAGATATGTGTTTATATGTAGAAACAAATTATTAGTATCTAATGTAAACATAATTGTGCAGAATCTTTTTTCCCCATTATTGCCCAGTACTGCCCAGTAAAACCCTGTAAAACCTGTTTTTTCCCAGTATTACCCGTCAATACTATAAAACCCGGGTTTTGTGGAAACCCTGGTATGAACAGTGTATTTATTAAACATGACATATTATATGCACTCAATATATAATATTGTCTATCAACTCTTCCAATATGGTTTGCATGCTGTGTACTTATCCAACTATATCATGGTACACAACGCTGTTAAATGACCTTATTAGAAACAAGGAATAATGCTCCCAATAAATACGAATTTTGTTGTGTTTTTCTTTATTTTTCATGCATATTAACAAATTTCATATTTTATGTTTTTGTAAATACCAATTTTACTTTGTTTAATGTCAGTTTCCAACAGCATTTTTAATTATGAATCCAAGTTTTAAGCTTTATAAGTTGCAAATTCATCTTTTACAACACAATATTTACACTACAGTATCAGTCTTCACAATAGTTTTTTTCAAAGACTTGCCCATTCGGGCATAGACAATAAAATTTCAACTTGTTTGAATTATAATGCGAACTGCCACAAACTATGTTATATCAGCATGTAAAAGTAGCAAACAGATATTTTATTACTGCAATATGCGTTCATACTTTAGCAAAACATTCCACCAAATGGTCTTTCAATGGTAAGGTCTGTGACTTGTATATTTGCAATGGTACTGCGTTACTTGTAAGGATCTGGTCGCCAATAGTGAGCTACTTTTTATATGGGCAGTATCGTCTAGTTAGAATATAGTCCTATAACACTAAATGAGTTGCACATCTTATTACTAAAAATTTAGACTACCCAGGGTAAGGACATCTATTTATATATTGGCAACTGTTGCCCATATAGATACTAAAATAAATATTTACCAAGGGCCTAACAAGTTATTCAATGCCAGCTTAAAGTAAGTTGCTCTGTGTCCTGCAGCTATCAATATTTTTGTGTGGATGGGCATATACGAGACTTTAGATTGAAAGAGATTCCAGACGGGTGGGAATTTGACACGCCAAATCATTCTGGGGCCCAGGACTTATATCGGATTTTAGATCCTGGTAATATAGACCCCCAACCATTTCCCACTGTGGGGCATTAGACAAAAATGCTTGGTTCTTGGCTGGGGAATTATACCAAAAAATAGTCAAATTGCCCATGGGTTAGCCCCATCCCGCCGATCCCCCCTCCGGAGAAACTATTGATATGTGCATCCCAGACCTAGTGCCTGTTCTAATCACTTCATGTAGTGTATAAAGAGTAAGATTGACGATGACTCTGTTTCGATTTTTTCTGTATTAAATATATATGTCAGCACAGTTTATTTATGTTATTTGTTTCATTATTGTATATGGAAATGAAAACAATCGAATGTTACCTTGGTCACGTCCGAATTAATTGCTAAATCCTTTCATAAACTGCAACTGTATAAATTTGTGTTGACATTTCAGCCATTTTAGCGGAAGTAATGTATTATTTGATCCTAAGACAGTTCGGTCCCAAGACAAATTGGTCTAAAGACCATTCGATTGACAGATTCAAATGACTTAACATACGCACTCGTCGTCGCCTCAATTAATATTTTGTGATTTGTTCAATATCTATTATAATGGGTATTATAAATATAATAATGAAACACAACGTTTCTTAGTTTTTAGCTTTAATTATCATATAAAATTGATTATATTATTTTATAAACATAAGACTATATAAATTATGTTTCAAATCAAAACAAAAAAATCGTATAAATATTCGACTGGGCAATAATAATAACGGAAGCAACAAGAGCTGTCAGAAGACAGCGCGCTTGATATACATAGCTTTTTAGTGAAGCCTTGAATAGCTTTTTAAATGTTTAAAACAAAAACTTTAACAACAAAGTCTATGTAAAAAGTTGGCTAATTCTGTCAAAATACAAAATAGAGTTATGGGAAATGTTCACCCTGATACTGGAGTTGATGACAAAGGTTAGTTCCAAGTTTCAAGTGAACAGCTTGTGTAGCAATGAAGTTACACAACTTTTGAATATAAACTTTAACCAGATAATCTATGTGAAAAAAGGAACAGCACTCTGTCAAAATACAAAACAGAGTTATATGGAATGTTGCACTTGATACTGGATACTGGAGTTAATGACAAAGTTTAGTTCGAAGTTTCAAATGTAGATTTGAAGTTACCAAACTTTTGAATATAAACCTTAACCAGAAAATATATGTTAAAAAGGGGCATAACTCTGTCAAATTACAAAACAGAGTTATGGAGAATGTTGCCTCTGACACTGGAGTTGATGACAAAGGTACATTCTAAGTTTCAAAGGAATAACTTGTGTAGTTTTGAAGTAACAAGACTTTTGAATAAAAACTTGAACCAATTCAGACGTGGACGCGGACGCCGACGCCGGGGGAAGTAGAGTAGATCACCTATTCTTCGAATAGTCGAGCTAATAAAAATAAATTGTGCTAACACAAGTTAATAGCATAAACCACTTTTGAAAATTCAATATAATATTAAAGGGGCGTATCGACGGTATTTCCCATAAATATTATATACTAGGCAAAACTCCTAACGCATATAACAGAAATACTGTCAGTGTACTGGAACCAGTGTTATCTTATATTAATTTACTATTCAGTCAAATAATACTTTATTGCTTGTCCTTTATTATGCAGAAATACATGGTGCGAATTTGTAAGTTATCGCATGTCAATGTTCGTTAGAAGTTCTTTAGTGTTTTATAACGTTCCGTCGTCTCTAGTATATTTGGTTTTTATGACGTTCCGTCGTGTCTGGTTGCGTTCCGCAACCCGAGGTTAAACAATGGAAAGTTTAGTCTTATAGCCCCTCACAGTGTAAGTTACCTGTAAAAATATTCTTTATCATGTTCATGTAGACAATTTGTAAAGTTAGTTTTATACCAGATTATTGGAAAGTCCAGTTTTCGTATCAGAACTGTTTCGTACTCAGTATTGTTCGATCTCGTTATTATATTCGCTCCAGGTTACGCGGCATTTTGACTTCCCATTGCATTGGTTTTGCTTACTTATAACTTAAGAAGTCAAGATGCTTTGATGCAGAATGTTGTCTATCATGCACTCTAAGTTTGACTCACAGTGTTAAGTGTTCTACATGTTTTAATGTTATTATACATTTGTACATTGAAAGCTGAAATCCTGTTCCATGTATTTTCAGTTTCTAACCCCTTTCACGAATAAATGGTTAAACTTGATGCGTCGCCTCTCATACTCGGATGCGGTGGCATTAAAGTTAGAAAACTGGCGGCTAGGCAGAGTGTGCAACCTCCTGTGATATGGCAAGTCTTCGCAAGTGCTACAAGTAAATGAAAAGAATAAGAACTCTAACTCCAAAAGCCATGGCAAACTATGAGGAGAAGGTGGATGCCTTCAGAACTAAGATCAAGTCCGTCACACACAATATAAACTCTTGTGTTGAAGAAAAACTTGATGAGTCTGATATAAAGGTGCTGACAGAAAGAAAAAAACGGTTTTTAGAATTAGTGGCAAAACAAGAAACCATTTTTGGTGAGTTTGAACAGTTTTTGACACGAATCAGTACAGAAGAAAGTAGACAGCAATTAACAGATTTACATGAACTTGGGAAACAAACCAAAAATGGAGTTACTCAATATATGAACCACATCGACCAATTGATTGTTGTGTTTAGTGAAAATATGTCTGTAAAAGATTCAAAGAAAAGTTCTAAGAAAAGTGCAGTGTGCAGAAAAAGGTTAGAATTGGCGGAGAAAGAAGTACAGCTGCTTAAACAAAAGGCAGCAATCGATTGCGAATTAATATTGCTCAAGGTCAAGCAGGAGAATGTAGGCATTGATGACTCGGATAGTGAGGTGGAACCAGAGATTGATAAACGGCTTCCAGTCCAAGATGAAACTACACAAGAAAAGGTGGTTCGATACTTCAAAAGTGATCATGTAGCCGGTGACTGTAGTACTAATACCAATAATAACTTCCCCATCAATGAAATTACAAAATTCCTGTTAAAAAAGGACATATTAGTAGCAAGACTTTCCAATTTCAATGATAGTCCCGAGACATTCCAGTCGTGGAAGGGAACCTTTAGATCAGTAATGTCCGAACTTGAGGCATCGCCTATAGAAGAGGCAGACTTACTCATAAAGTATCTTGGTGTGGAATCGTCTAAATCGGCTTTAAGCATAAAAATAGCAAATGCGTATGAACCAAATTTAGCCAGAGATGAAATTTGGATTCGGCTCGAAGAGATCTATGGAAGGCCGGAACTGGTTGAAAATTCAGTAAAGAAAAAATTGGAGAATTTCCCACAAATATCCAATGACTACACCAAGCTATATGATTTGTTAGACATCGTATGTGAAATCCAATATCTAAAGGCAGATCCAGTGTACAAAATGATGTTTGCATATTTCGACTCATCATCAGGAGTGAATCCTATAGTTTGTAAACTACCCTATAACCTGCAAGAGAAGTGGACATACAGAGCATCCCAATACAAACAGAATCACCAGGTTATGTTCCCGCCATTTAGCTTCTTTGTGAATTTTGTGCGTGAAATCAGTAGAACAAAAAACGACCCAGCATTTCAATATGGACCAAAGCCTAAAGTTGTCAAACCGCAGTCAGTTATCTCAAAAAAGACCCAAGAAGTCTCATCCTCATTCCCTGATCAGGAAAATACAAGCGACGGAAGCTCGGATTCATTGAAACGTTGCCCTATACACAACTCACAACACTCATTGCAACAATGCCGAACATTCCTTAACAGATCCTTGGGAGAAAGAAAACGATTCATAAGAGAGAAAAACATTTGCTTCAAGTGTTTAGATTCTGTGAAACATTATGCTAGAGACTGTGTAGCCTCGGTCAGGTGCACCATTTGCGGGCAAGGGCATGTGTCTGCTCTTCACGGCGGGGAGACACATGATCTCCAAGATGTGGCATCAAAGTGTACAGCTTTGTGTGGAGATACACTAGTCGGAAGGTCCTGCAGCAAGACAGTTCTTGTCAACATTTATCCGAAGGGACAATCTCAGAAGGCTATCGAAGCATACGCTATTATTGACGATCAGAGTAATTGTAGCTTGGGAACGAGTGAACTGTTTGATCAATTGGATATTGATGGACAGGTTAGACCATATACGTTATCATCGTGTAATGGCCGTGCTGCGAAGTTAGGTAGACGTGCTAATGACATTTGTGTAAAATCAATTGATGGTTCTGTAGAGATCGAGATTCAGCGAATAATCGAGTGTAACGACATTCCGAATGAAATGTCTGAAGTCCCCACGCCAGATGTAGCAAGAGCCTACAGTCATCTGCATCACCTTGCCGACAACATCCCACCACTACAAGGAGGTAGCAAGATATCATTACTCATTGGCCGTGATGTACCAGAAGCCCACCATGTGATGGACCAAGCCACTGGACCCCGTGGTACTCCTTTCGCTCAAAAGTTAGCACTCGGTTGGGTTATAGTGGGCGAAGTGTGTTCGGGACGCGTACACTTAAGCGAAGATGTCTCCGTCTACAAGACATACATCATGCCCAACGGCAGAGGTACCCACGTCAAACCATGCCAATTAAATCTAAATGCAAAGGAAATCCGGGGCCCAGACTTCCAGTCACTCGAGGATACCTTATTTGTTCGCACAGTTGATGATGATACTGCTGGTCTATCTTCAGAAGACAGAAGATTTCTGAAACTTATGGACTCAGAAATGAAACGTGATAGGGATGGCTTCTGGACTGGACCCCTTCCGTTCAAGGATCACAGACCTCCGCTACCCAACAACAGAGCACAGGCGTGGCGCAGAGCTAAAATGTTAGACAACAGTTTAAAGAAAAATCCTGTCAAGAAACAGCATTTTGTCGCCTTTATGGGCAAGGTTATTGAAAGCGGAGCTGCTGAAATTGCTCCCTGTGGTGTTCAACGAGAGTGCTGGTATCTTCCCCTGTTTGGTGTCTACAATGCCAAAAAACCTGGACAGATACGAGGTGTATTTGATTCATCAGCAGTTTATCAGAACATTTCCTTAAACAGTGTTCTTATGTCAGGACCCGACATGGTAAATAGCCTATTAGGTATTCTTCTCCGGTTTCGTAAGGACCCTGTTGCTGTTTCCGCTGATGTAGAGCAGATGTTCTATCGCTTTCGAGTCATCCCTGAGCATCGCGATTTCCTTCGATTCCTGTGGTATCGAGACAACGATCCTGACAAAGAAATCATTGAGTATAGAATGTGCGTCCATGTTTTTGGAAACTGTGCTTCCCCATCTGTGGCTACCTATGGTCTACGCAAAGCTGTGCAAACTGCTGAAAAAGACGTACAAGCTCTAGTGAACAATGACTGTTATGTAGATGACTGTTTAACATCCAAGCCTACAGCTGATCAAGCAATAGACATAGTGAAGCGAGCTCAAACAGCATTACGTGAGGGTGGAAATATTCGGCTGCATAAAATCACCTCGAACAATACAGAAGTTTTGCGTGCCTTCTCTCCAGAGGATATAGGCGGTAATTTGAAAGAGCTAGATCTTAGTAATGACCCTCTTCCAACACAGCGAAGTCTAGGATTAGCGTGGGATTTGAAGAAGGATGCCTTCATCTTCAATATCGAATTGGAGAACAAACCTCTCACAAGAAGAGGTATACTTTCCATGGTGAACAGTATCTATGACCCACTGGGGTTCATTGCTCCAATAACAATAACTGGCAAGGCACTACTTCGTGCAGCTACCCCTTCAGGTGTGGACTGGGATGACCCGCTCCCACCTGACCATGAGGGCAAATGGCATGAATGGAAGAAATCTCTGCAAAATACCGAGGTAATATCCATTCCTCGGACATACGCTAGCATTCCTTTTAGTGCAGCAGAGAAGACTTCAATTTGCATTTTCTCGGATGCTTCTGAAGAAGCAATTGCAGCAGTATCCTTTTTGAAACTTACCAGTCAAACAGGTGAATCCAGTTCTGGGTTTCTGTTGGGAAAAGCTAAATTAGCCCCTACACATGGACATAGTATTCCCAGGTTGGAACTGTGTGGTGCAGTGTTAGCCACCGAGTTGGCTGTTATTATATCTAAACAGTTAGATATTCCTATTGCTGCCATGACTTTCTTCACAGATAGCAAAGTTGTGCTAGGGTACATTTGTAACAAAACAAGGAGATTCTACACTTATGTTAGCAATCGTGTTGAGAGAATCTTGAATGTATCTACACCAGAGCAATGGAAATACATCCCGACGACATGTAATCCTGCTGATTGTGCAACCAGATGTAGACCAGTCTGTCCAGATGTTAGAGACAGTCTTTGGATTAAAGGCCCCCCTCTTTTGAAAGATCAAGTGCCAGAAAACTATGAATTGGTCAACCCTGAAAGTGACACAGAAATTCGACCTGAAGTTGTTACAAAGAAAACAGAGAGCTTTGAAGTCAGTATTTATAACAAATTTGACAAGTTTTCTACTTGGCAGGCTTTGGTGAGAGCTTTCGCACTTCTGAAAAGGTCATGCAAGAAGTCCAAGGAAGTTGAGAGACTTGATGTCGTAGCAAGCTACATTGAAGCCGAAAACTTTATTGTGCGTACAGTTCAAGGTCGCAGTTATGGGAAAGAAATTCAAATGTTGTCAAGCAAAAAAGCTTTATCAAAAAGTAGCAGTCTGTCGAAGTTGAGTCCTTTTTTAGATGTGAAGGGTGTACTGCGTGTAAGTGGTAGACTAACAAAGGCAGATATTCCATCTAACAGCAAACAACCTATCATTATCCCTAAGAAGTCTCACGTAGCTCTTCTTCTTGTGAGGTATTTCCACGAGAAAGTTCAACACCAAGGCAGATTACTTACGGAAACTACACTGCGTAACAATGGCTACTGGATTATTGGTGCAAAGAGACTTATTTCCAGTACAATTCATAAGTGTGTCATTTGCAGAAGACAACGAGGTAAATTCCAAACTCAATACATGTCTGACTTGCCGAAAGATAGAGTAACTCAAAGTGCCCCCTTCACAGTGGTTGGAATAGACACGTTTGGTCCATGGAGCATTGTTTCCCGCAAGACTAGAGGAGGGCTTGCAGAAAGTAAAAGGTGGGCCCTACTTTTTACCTGTCTGAGTACAAGGAGTGTACATATTGAATTGATTGAAGAGCTAAGTAGTTCAGCCTTCATAAATGCATTCAGAAGGTTTGTGGCCATAAGGGGACCAGTCAAGGAGGTACGATCTGACCGTGGTACGAATTTCATTGGGGCACTGGATGATCTTAAAGGCAAAGGCATTTCCGTCGAAGATGGACCTTTAAAGAGTTATCTTCAAAACTCAAAGATAACATGGACTTTCAACCCTCCACACTCATCGCACATGGGAGGAGTCTGGGAGAGGATCATCGGGCTTGCACGCAGAATACTAGACTCTATGCTGCTGAAGACACATGCGCAACAGTTGACCCATGACATTTTGTGCACCTTTATGTGTGAGGTCAGTGCGATTATCAACTCACGACCTATTGCTCCACTCTCTACAGACCCGGAGGATCCAGAAATGATGACTCCAGGGATGCTGCTAACCCAGAAGAAAGAACCCTTGGAAGGATTAGACTCGAACCTGAATATGAGAGATATATATAAAGCTCAGTGGAAGTATGTTCAGGTATTGGCAAATGCCTTCTGGAAACAGTGGCGTAACGGATATCTCCAAACCTTGCAAATACGACAGAAGTGGCCAAGTGTGCAGGAAAAATTGAAACCAGGAGACGTGGTTCTTGTCAGGGATGTAGAGGAACATCGAAACCATTGGCCTCTGGGGGTTGTTCTGCGTGTCTTCTGCAGTAATAGTGATTCAAACGTTCGTTCCGTGGAAGTGCGCATCGTTAGAGACAAAAAATGTGTTACCTATGTAAGACCTATCACTGAGTTGGTGCCTTTAGTGGAATAGTGGAGTTTCTTATACAGTCAAGTGTACTTTCTCAGTCAAGTGTACTTTTTCAGTCAAGTGTATAGTCATTATATCAGGATATAAGTTAATGTTATTGTTCTGGTGCCTTTTTAAACAAGGGATAAGGTCAATGTTTTTATTTTTTGCTCATCAGTTCATAGTAAATGTTTCAGATACATATTTTGAATTACATTTTTGAATTTCTTAAATGGTTCTTTGTTTTACAGTCATATGGGTGTCTGGTTTTGTTTCTGGTCTTCACTTAAATTATTTCATTTTTTAAGTTGTACGCAAACCTTTTCTATAACATATAATAGGTGTGATTTATATTGAGGTTGCTTTGATACATTGATAACTTTTGGTATTAGGACACCAGACGGGGAGTGTACTGGAACCAGTGTTATCTTATATTAATTTACTATTCAGTCAAATAATACTTTATTGCTTGTCCTTTATTATGCAGAAATACATGGTGCGAATTTGTAAGTTATCGCATGTCAATGTTCGTTAGAAGTTCTTTAGTGTTTTATAACGTTCCGTCGTCTCTAGTATATTTGGTTTTTATGACGTTCCGTCGTGTCTGGTTGCGTTCCGCAACCCGAGGTTAAACAATGGAAAGTTTAGTCTTATAGCCCCTCACAGTGTAAGTTACCTGTAAAAATATTCTTTATCATGTTCATGTAGACAATTTGTAAAGTTAGTTTTATACCAGATTATTGGAAAGTCCAGTTTTCGTATCAGAACTGTTTCGTACTCAGTATTGTTCGATCTCGTTATTATATTCGCTCCAGGTTACGCGGCATTTTGACTTCCCATTGCATTGGTTTTGCTTACTTATAACTTAAGAAGTCAAGATGCTTTGATGCAGAATGTTGTCTATCATGCACTCTAAGTTTGACTCACAGTGTTAAGTGTTCTACATGTTTTAATGTTATTATACATTTGTACATTGAAAGCTGAAATCCTGTTCCATGTATTTTCAGTTTCTAACCCCTTTCACGAATAAATGGTTAAACTTGATGCGTCGCCTCTCATACTCGGATGCGGTGGCATTAAAGTCAGTATGTTACACGGAAGCGGAAACAACAAATGGGTCAATAATAATAACCTTAGCTGACCGATACATTTTACCAATAATTATTATGTTGAAAAGATTTGATAAATGGCAGTGTTGTCTTAAAAGTTTATTAATATATATTTGCGAATAAAGTTTTATGGTCAAATATAAATATGCGTTGGGAGATTTGCCTAGTAGATATTGAATTTAAATATATTGGTCAACTGTTTATAAACACAAGTACATCATATTTAACAATGCTTCAATATTAATTCTCTGTTAATGAACTTTATTTTTGCAAATGTAATTGTCTATATACCGTTGATAAACCACTTTAACATTACATGCAACATGTAAACTGTAAACAAAAATATAAACTAAAAATACAAATAGAAATATATGAACATATTAAACATGTTTCATTAATCCAGTGGAAAAATAACTAATAATGAAAGCAATTAAGACACAAATTGTGTTAACTGTAATGGTCAGTTACTCGGCGATGCCTGATAAGCTCCGCCTACAGACAGACGCGGCGAATAAATGCATGCTATATATTTTAGAAGCTTGTTTTGTGATCAGTTCGTCTTTGATAGTAGAACTGAATAGACGTGCTAGAAAACTAATCCCTATTGGGTCTGGAATAAACCATCCCTCTAAGAGTCCAGAATAGTAACATTAGAACATGACAGTAACAAAAGTAAAGACTTATTTAATTTTTATGTTTTCTTATGTGTAAATTAAAATGCATCTGACGAGCACAGACCTCCACTAACCCTACATAACAATGGACTTTTTCAGTGTTTGGTTAGCTCTCTTATCCAGTTTCATATGAAATCAAATATCCTGGATCCAGACGATGATCCGGATCACCACCAAAATCTATCCACTGACCCATGTTCACCTTCCTACAAAATTGCATGCAAATCCAGGATAGCTTTTTGCATGAAGTTGCGCATTAAGGTGCAGAAGTTGTGTATTAATATATTGACAGACAAACAAACAAATGCCAGCAACAACAAAACCACATTGGCGGAGATAAAAAATAAGGTTTGGGTTAACATAGAACAGGAACGATCAAATCTATTAAAATCATCTAATGCTGCGATAAAAGTAATAATGAAACCGATAAATGTCCGAAATTCAGCTTTAAAAGTACACTTATCAGTAATTTATAACAAGTTTTACCAGGATCAACAACAGCAGCAGTGATAGTAGTTGGTGTTAATGTTAATAGTAGAAGTAAATAGGGGAAGTAGACGTAGATGTTAATAGCAGAATTGAGGCAATAGTTAAATCAACAGTAGCAGTAGCAGCATCATTAGTAGCAGCAACAATAGTAGTAGCAGCAATAGTAGCAGCTGCAGAGGTATCAGAAGCAATAGCAGCAGTAGCTGCAGGAGTAGCAGTAGAAGCAGCAGCATCTCCAACAGTTGATGCAACAGCACCATCAGTAGATGTAACAGCAGCAGCGGCAGCGGCAGTAGCAGGTGTAACAGTAGTAGTAGCTGCAACAATGGTAGCAGTTGCAACTGAAGCAGCAGCAGTAGTAGCAGCAGAAACAGTTGTAGAAGTAGCAGCTACAGCAGTAGAAGCATCAGTAGTTTCAGTAGTAGTTCAAGCTGTAGTAGTTGCATAGGTAGAAGCAGCAAAAGAAAGCAGCAGCTGCTGCATATAAAAAAATACGTTATCTTTTTATTTTATTAATATAATACTTTTATTATTTCAGGAATTTTAGTTTTATATTATTTTTGTTTTTTATTTCGACAGTTTTTATTTTTTATTTACATGTTACATATTGACGTCCAACTGATTTGAACCGTTTAAATGTTGTTTTTTTCTAGGCAAACAAGGCTAGCCAGACCAGAGGCACCGTCTACCTTGCACTACCCTACACAAAACTAACCACACCTCTCTCCCAAGTCGCCCCACAACCCACAGCAACTACGCGGGCCATCCGATCTCCTTGTTTAGCCTACCCTAGTTTCATATTATTATTCTTACTGTAGTTATAATTATTGTATTTATTGAATTTTTATTTATTTATTTACTTATTCATTCATTTTATTCATATATTATATTTGTATAATTGTGAGTATTTTTATTGTCATTATTATCATTATTATTATTATTATTATTAGCAACAGTAGTTGCCAACTGTAGCAGCTTCATCGGCAGTTGCAGCAGTAGTTGTAGAAGTATCAACAGCAGCAGCAGCAGTAGTCGCAGCAGCAATATATGCAATAGCAGCAGCAATTGTAGCGCAGCAGCAGGAGCAACAAAGGTCGAATGGAAGTAGTAGTAATGTTAGCAGACGTAATAATTGTAATAGATTGTTAGTAGCAGTAGAAGTAGCTGTTGCTCTTGCTATTCGTGTAGTTACAGCAATATGTTGGTTGTTGTGGAAAAATATGTTGCCGGTTTGGTTGTGTTGATGGCTGCTGCTTAGTATTGGTGTTGTCTCATTAATTTGTATTTCATCTCTGTATTACAAAAAAGAACGTTCATATTGATAGAAATACTAAAACACACAAATTATAACGCAGCTAAAATGTCAACGTGTAATTCAAGCCACCGAATCTGCATTGAGCATAAACGATCACTTTAAAATTTATATTTTCTGTGAACGCATTAAGCATTTTCTCAACACAATTTTCTTCGTTCGTATAGTATTCCGTAAACGAAAGATTTAACAATTTTACTTAATAACAAAACGTCAACCCTGTAAACAAACTAATTATTCAGCTTGTAAAAACGTCTTGACTAGTCGTCAAAAGCTATTCTTTTTTTTGTAATTTTGTTTAATCTCTACATACATAAAAGTTGTTAAAAATGTTGATATTCAATACGGATTTGGTGTCTTTAATCTGTAAAGTAAGTAATCAGTAACGTAAAAGTAAATAAAACACATAACCTAGTACAATGTTTTGTCATGTTTCATTGTTCAATGCTGGGCTTTATTACATATTAATACATAACACCTAATTGCTACTATTAACAATTGGAAATTGCATAAAGATGTAAAAGAAGTTATAAGTTTTAAAGTGTGTAGGTACGATCTTTAATATACATTGTTTTAAAAAAAGCAAATAAATGACTATAAATAAAAATCAAACAGTAAACGATACAAACGACGAAAGAAACACTTTAATACAGAATAAATAAAAAATCTTCTAGTGTCGATGTTTGCATCGATTATTAGTGGTGTATAACCTAAAAAATTGCCAAGTCAACGTGTATACAGGTCCATGAAGTTGGCTAGGTAATGGGTATTGGGTATTGGGTATTCGATTCTGGCTCGATATTCGCAATAGTTCGAATACCCAATACCCAGCTGGGTATTCGATTCTGGCTCGATATTCGCAATAGTTCGAATACCCAATACCCAGCTGGGTATTCGATTCTGGCTCGTTATTCGCTAAAGTTCGAATACCCAATACCCAGCTGGGTATTCGACCCTGGCTCGATATTCACAATAGTTCGAATACCCAATACCCAGCTGGGTATTCGATTCTGGCTCGATATTCGCAACAGTTCGAATACCCAATACCCAGCTGGGTATTCGATTCTGGCTCGATATTCGCAATAGTTCGAATACCCAATACCCAGCTGGATATTCGATTCTGGCTCGTTATTCGCTAAAGTTCGAATACCCAATACC
Source organism: Congeria kusceri (assembly GCA_027627225.1). NCBI lineage: Eukaryota > Metazoa > Mollusca > Bivalvia > Myida > Dreissenidae > Congeria > Congeria kusceri. The sequence goes on along the minus strand of CM051034.1, from coordinate 3,350,879 downwards.
CAGCTGGGTATTCGATTCTGGCTCGTTATTCGCTAAAGTTCGATTACCCAATACCCAGCTGGGTATTCGACCTGGCTCGATATTCGCAATAGTTCGAATACCCAATACCCAGCTAGGTATTCGATTCTGGCTCGTTATTCGCTAAAGTTCGAATACCCAATACCCAGCTGGGTATTCGACCCTGGCTCGATATTCGCAATAGTTCGAATACCCAATACCCAGCTGGGTATTCGATTCTGGCTCGTTATTCGCTAAAGTTCGAATACCCAATACCCAGCTGGGTATTCGACCCTGGCTCGATATTCGCAATAGTTCGAATACCCAATACCCAGCTGGGTATTCGACCCTGGCTCGATATTCGCAATAGTTCGAATACCCAATACCCAGCTGGGTATTCGATTCTGGCTCGATATTCGCAATAGTTCGAATACCCAATACGCAGCTAGGTATTCGATTCTGGCTCGTTATTCGCTAAAGTTCGAATACCCAATACCCAGCTGGGTATTCGACCCTGGCTCGATATTCGCAATAGTTCGAATACCCAATACCCAGCTGGGTATTCGATTCTGGCTCGTTATTCGCTAAAGTTCGAATACCCAATACCCAGCTGGGTATTCGACCCTGGCTCGATATTCGCAATAGTTCGAATACCCAATACCCAGCTGGGTATTCGATTCTGGCTCGTTATTCGCTAAAGTTCGAATACCCAATACCCAGCTGGGTATTCGACCCTGGCTCGATATTCGCAATATTTTGATTACCCAATACCCAGCTGGGTATTCGACCCTGGCTCGATATTCGCAATAGTTCGAATACCCAATACCCAGCTGGGTATTCGACCCTGGCTCGATATTCGCAATAGTTCGAATACCCAATACCCAGCTGGGTATTCGATTCTGGCTCGATATTCGCAATAGTTCGAATACCCAATACCCAGCTAGGTATTCGATTCTGGCTCGTTATTCGCAATAGTTCGAATACCCAATACCCAGCTGGGTATTCGATTCTGGCTCGATATTCGCAATAGTTCGAATACCCAATACCCAGCTGGGTATTCGATTCTGGCTCGATATTCGCAATAGTTCGAACACCCAATATCCAGCTGGGTATTCGATTCTGGCTCGTTATTCGCTAAAGTTCGAATACCCAATGCCCAGCTGGGTATTCGACCATGGTTCGATATTCGCAATAGTTCGAATACCCAATACCCAGCTGGGTATTCGATTCTGGCTCGTTATTCGCTAAAGTTCGAATACCCAATACCCAGCTGGGTATTCGACCCTGGCTCGATATTCGCAATATTTTGATTACCCAATACCCAGCTGGGTATTCGACCCTGGCTCGATATTCGAGAAAAAGAAATGCCGAGCTGAGTACTTGATGCTGTCTGGATATTCGCTATGGTGTATTTGCCAACCATGTATACATATATGGCTACATATTTTTTACATCTTGAACAGTTTTGTGAACATTACACGCCAAGCTTGGTTTTCGTCACACACAAGACATTCGATTTATGTCGAAACCCTGTAACACCGAACAGGGTATTGGAAGGTAGTTGCATATTCGCAAACATATTTTTAAATAATAATGACCCTGGCTCGATATTCGCTAAAGTTCGAATACCCAATTCCCAGCTGGGTATTCGACCCTGGCTCGATATTTGCAATATTTTGATTACCCAATACCCAGCTGGGTATTCGACCCTGGCTCGATATTCGCAATAGTTCGAATACCCAATACCCAGCTGGGTATTGGATTCTGGCACGTTATTCGCTAAAGTTCGAATACCCAATACCCAGCAGGGTATTCGACCCTGGCTCGATATTCGCAATAGTTCGAATACCCAATACCCAGCTGGGTATTCGACCCTGGCTCGATATTCGCAATAGTTCGATTACCCAATACCCAGCCGGGTATTCGATTCTGGCTCGTTATTCGCAAAAGTTCGAATACCCAATACCCAGCTGGGTATTCGACCCTGGCTCGATATTCGCAATAGTTCGAATACCCAATACCCAGCTGGGTATTCGATTCTGGCACGTTATTCGCTAAAGTTCGAATACCCAATACCCAGCTGGGTATTCGACCCTGGCTCGATATTCGCAATAGTTCGATTACGCAATACCCAGCTGGATATTCGATTCTGGCTCGTTATTCGCTAAAGTTCGAATACCCAATACCCAGCTGGGTATTCGATTCTGGCTCGTTATTCGCTAAAGTTCGAATACCCAATACCCAGCTGGGTATTCGACCCTGGCTCGATATTCGCAATAGTTCGAATACCCAATACCCAGCTGGGTATTCGATTCTGGCTCGTTATTCGCTAAAGTTCGAATACCCAATACCCAGCTGGGTATTCGACCCTGGCTCGATATTCGCAATAGTTCGAATACCCAATACCCAGCTGGGTATTCGATTCTGGCTCGTTATTCGCTAAAGTTCGAATACCCAATACCCAGCTGGGTATTCGACCCTGGCTCGATATTCGCAATAGTTCGAATACCCAATACCAAGCTGGGTATTCGACACTGGCTCGATATTCGCAATATTTTGATTACCCAATACCCAGGTGGGTATTCGACCCTGGCTCGATATTCGCAATAGTTCGAATACGCAATACCCAGCTGGGTATTCGATTCTGGCTCGTTATTCGCTAAAGTTCGAATACCCAATACCCAGCTGGGTATTCGACCCTGGCTCGATATTCGCAATAGTTCGAATACCAATACCTAGCTGGGTATTCGATTCTGGCTCGTTATTCGCTAAAGTTCGAATACCCAATACCCAGCTGGGTATTCGACCCTGGCTCGATATTCGCTAAAGTTCGAATACCCAATACCCAGCAGGGTATTCGACCCTGGCTGGATATTCGCTATAGTTCGAATACCCAATACCCAGCTGGGTATTCGATTCTGGCTCGTTATTCGCTAAAGTTCGAATACCCAATCCCCAGCTGGGTATTCGACCCTGGCTCGATATTCGCAATAGTTCGAATACACAATACCCAGCTGGGTATTCGATTCTGGCTCCTTATTCGCTAAAGTTCGAATACCCAATACCCAGCTGGGTATTCGACCCTGGCTCGTTATTCGCTAAAGTTCGAATACCCAAAACCCAGCTGGGTATTCGACCCTGGCTCGATATTCGCAATAGTTCGAATACCCAATACCAAGCTGGGTATTCGATTCTGGCTCGTTATTCGCTAAAGTTCGAATACCCAATACCCAGCTGGGTATTCGACCCTGGCCCGATATTCGCCATAGTTCGAATACCCAATACCCAGCTGGGTATTCGATTCTGGCTCGTTATTCGCTAAAGTTCGAATACCCAATACCCAGCTGGGTATTCGACCCTGGCTCGATATTCGCAATAGTTCGAATACCCAATACCCAGCTGGGTATTCGACCCTGGCTCGATATTCGCAATATTTTGATTACCCAATACCCAGCTGGGTATTCGACCCTGGCTCGATATTCGCAATAGTTCGAATACCCAATACCCAGCTGGGTATTCGATTCTGGCTCGTTATTCGCTAAGTTCGAATACCCAATACCCAGCTGGGTATTCGACCCTGGCTCGATATTCGCAATATTTTGATTACCCAATACCCAGCTGGGTATTCGACCCTGGCTGGATATTCGCAATTGTTCGAATACCCAATACCCAGCTGGGTATTCGATTCTGGCTCGTTATTCGCTAAAGTTCGAATACCCAATACCCAGCTGGGTATTCGACCCTGGCTCGATATTCGCAATAGTTCGAATACCCAATACCCAGCTGGGAATTGGACCTCTGGCTCGATATTCGCAATATTTTGATTACCCAATACCCAGCTGGGTATTCGACCCTGGCTCGATATTCGCAATAGTTCGAATACCCAATACCCAGCTGGGTATTCGATTCTGGCTCGTTATTCGCTAAAGTTCGAATACCCAATACCCAGCAGGGTATTCGACCCTGGCTCGATATTCGCAATAGTTCGAATACCCCAATACCCAGCTGAGTATTCGACCCTGGCTCGATATTCGCAATTGTTCGATTACCCAATACTCAGCCAGGTATTCGATTCTGGCTCGTTATTCGCTAAAGTTCGAATACCCAATACCCAGCTGTGTATTCGACCCTGGCCTCGATATTCGCAATAGTTCGAATACCCAATACCCAGCTGGGTATTCGACCTTGGCTCGATATTCGCAATAGTTCGAATACCCAATACCCAGCTGGGTATTCGATTCTGGCTCGTTATTCGCTAAAGTTCGAATACCCAATACCCAGCTGGGTATTCGACCCTGGCTCGATATTCGCAATAGTTCGATTACCCAATATCAAGCTGGGTATTCGAGTCTGGCTCGTTATTCGCTAAGTTCGAATACCCAATACCCAGCTGGGTATTCGACCCTGGCTCGATATTCGCAATATTTTGATTACCCAATACCCAGCTGGGTATTCGACCCCTGGCTGGATATTCGCAATAGTTCGAATACCCAATACCCAGCTGGGTATTCGATTCTGGCTCGTTATTCGCTAAAGTTCGAATACCCAATACCCAGCTGGGTATTCGACCCTGGCTCGATATTCGCAATAGTTCGAATACCCAATACCCAGCTGGGAATTGGACCCTGGCTCGATATTCGCAATATTTTGATTACCCAATACCCAGCTGGGTATTCGACCCTGGCTCGATATTCGCAATAGTTCGAATACCCAATACCCAGCTGGGTATTCGATTCTGGCTCTTTATTCGCTAAAGTTCGAATACCCAATACGCAGCTGGGTATTCGACCCTGGCTCGATATTCGCAATAGTTCGAATACCCAATATCCATCTGGGTAATCGACCTTGGCTCGATATTCGCAATAGTTCGAATACCCAATACCCAGCTGGATATTCGATTCTGGCTCGTTATTCGCTAAAGTTCGAATACCCAATACCCAGCTGGGTATTCGACCCTGGCTCGATATTCGCAATAGTTCGATTACCCAATACCCAGCTGGGTATTCGACCTTGGCTCGATATTCGCAATAGTTCGAATAACCCAATACCCAGCTGGGTATTCGATTCTGGCTCGTTATTCGCTAAAGTTCGAATACCCAATACCCAGCTGGGTATTCGACACTGGCTCGATATTCGCAATAGTTCGATTACCCAATATCAAGCTGGGTATTCGAGTCTGGCTCGTTATTCGCTAAGTTCGAATACCCAATACCCAGCTGGGTATTCGACCCTGGCTCGATATTCGCAATAGTTCGATTACCCAATATCCAGCTGGGTATTCGATTCTGGCTCGTTATTCGCTAAAGTTCGAATACCCAATACCCAGCTGGGTATTCGACCCTGGCTCGATATTCGCAATATTTTGATTACCCAATACCCAGCTGGGTATTCGACCCTGGCTCGATATTCGCAATAGTTCGAATACCCAATACCCAGCTGGGTATTCGATTCTGGCTCGTTATTCGCTAAAGTTCGAATACCCAATACCCAGCTGGGTATTCGACCCTGGTTCGATATTCGCAATAGTTCGAATACCCAATACCCAGCTGGGTATTCGATTCTGGCTCGTTATTCGCTAAAGTTCGAATACCCAATACCCAGCTGGGTATTCGAACCCGGCTCGATATTCGCAATAGTTCGAATACCCAATACCCAGCTGGGTATTGGATTCTGGCACGTTATTCGCTAAAGTTCGAATACCCAATACCCAGCAGGGTATTCGACCCTGGCTCGATATTCGCAATAGTTCGAATACCCAATACCCAGCTGGGTATTCGACCCTGGCTCGATATTCGCAATAGTTCGATTACCCAATACCCAGCCGGGTATTCGATTCTGGCTCGTTATCGCAAAAGTTCGAATACCCAATACCCAGCTGGGTATTCGACCCTGGCTCGATATTCGCAATAGTTCGAATACCCAATACCCAGCTGGGTATTCGATTCTGGCTCGTTATTCGCTAAAGTTCGAATACCCAATACCCAGCTGGGTATTCGACCCTGGCTCGATATTCGCAATAGTTCGATTACGCAATACCCAGCTGGATATTCGATTCTGGCTCGTTATTCGCTAAAGTTCGAATACCCAATACCCAGCTGGGTATTCGATCTGGCTCGTTATTCGCTAAAGTTCGAATACCCAATACCCAGCTGGGTATTCGACCCTGGCTCGATATTCGCAATAGTTCGAATACCCAATACCCAGCTGGGTATTCGATTCTGGCTCGTTATTCGCTAAAGTTCGAATACCCAATACCCAGCTGGGTATTCGACCCTGGCTCGATATCGCAATAGTTCGAATACCCAATACCCAGCTGGGTATTCGATTCTGGCTCGTTATTCGCTAAAGTTCGAATACCCAATACCCAGCTGGGTATTCGACCCTGGCTCGATATTCGCAATAGTTCGAATACCAATACCAAGCTGGGTATTCGGACACTGGCTCGATATTCGCAATATTTTGATTACCCAATACCCAGGTGGGTATTCGACCCTGGCTCGATATTCGCAATAGTTCGAATACCCAATACCCAGCTGGGTATTCGATTCTGGCTCGTTATTCGCTAAAGTTCGAATACCCAATACCCAGCTGGGTATTCGACCCTGGCTCGATATTCGCAATAGTTCGAATACCAATACCTAGCTGGGTATTCGATTCTGGCTCGTTATTCGCTAAAGTTCGAATACCCAATACCCAGCTGGGTATTCGACCCTGGCTCGATATTCGCTAAAGTTCGAATACCCAATACCCAGCAGGGTATTCGACCCTGGCTGGATATTCGCTATAGTTCGAATACCCAATACCCAGCTGGGTATTCGATTCTGGCTCGTTATTCGCTAAAGTTCGAATACCCAATCCCCAGCTGGGTATTCGACCCTGGCTCGATATTCGCAATAGTTCGAATACACAATACCCAGCTGGGTATTCGATTCTGGCTCCTTATTCGCTAAAGTTCGAATACCCAATACCCAGCTGGGTATTCGACCCTGGCTCGTTATTCGCTAAAGTTCGAATACCCAAAACCCAGCTGGGTATTCGACCCTGGCTCGATATTCGCAATAGTTCGAATACCCAATACCAAGCTGGGTATTCGATTCTGGCTCGTTATTCGCTAAAGTTCGAATACCCAATACCCAGCTGGGTATTCGACCCTGGCCCGATATTCGCCATAGTTCGAATACCCAATACCCAGCTGGGTATTCGATTCTGGCTCGTTATTCGCTAAAGTTCGAATACCCAATACCCAGCTGGGTATTCGACCCTGGCTCGATATTCGCAATAGTTCGAATACCCAATACCCAGCTGGGTATTCGACCCTGGCTCGATATTCGCAATATTTTGATTACCCAATACCCAGCTGGGTATTCGACCCTGGCTCGATATTCGCAATAGTTCGAATACCCAATACCCAGCTGGGTATTCGATTCTGGCTCGTTATTCGCTAAGTTCGAATACCCAATACCCAGCTGGGTATTCGACCCTGGCTCGATATTCGCAATATTTTGATTACCCAATACCCAGCTGGGTATTCGACCCTGGCTGGATATTCGCAATTGTTCGAATACCCAATACCCAGCTGGGTATTCGATTCTGGCTCGTTATTCGCTAAAGTTCGAATACCCAATACCCAGCTGGGTATTCGACCCTGGCTCGATATTCGCAATAGTTCGAATACCCAATACCCAGCTGGGAATTGGACCCTGGCTCGATATTCGCAATATTTTGATTACCCAATACCCAGCTGGGTATTCGACCCTGGCTCGATATTCGCAATAGTTCGAATACCCAATACCCAGCTGGGTATTCGATTCTGGCTCGTTATTCGCTAAAGTTCGAATACCCAATACCCAGCAGGGTATTCGACCCTGGCTCGATATTCGCAATAGTTCGAATACCCAATACCCAGCTGAGTATTCGACCCTGGCTCGATATTCGCAATTGTTCGATTACCCAATACCCAGCCAGGTATTCGATTCTGGCTCGTTATTCGCTAAAGTTCGAATACCCAATACCCAGCTGTGTATTCGACCCTGCCTCGATATTCGCAATAGTTCGAATACCCAATACCCAGCTGGGTATTCGACCTTGGCTCGATATTCGCAATAGTTCGAATACCCAATACCCAGCTGGGTATTCGATTCTGGCTCGTTATTCGCTAAAGTTCGAATACCCAATACCCAGCTGGGTATTCGACCCTGGCTCGATATTCGCAATAGTTCGATTACCCAATATCAAGCTGGGTATTCGAGTCTGGCTCGTTATTCGCTAAGTTCGAATACCCAATACCCAGCTGGGTATTCGACCCTGGCTCGATATTCGCAATATTTTGATTACCCAATACCCAGCTGGGTATTCGACCCTGGCTGGATATTCGCAATAGTTCGAATACCCAATACCCAGCTGGGTATTCGATTCTGGCTCGTTATTCGCTAAAGTTCGAATACCCAATACCCAGCTGGGTATTCGACCCTGGCTCGATATTCGCAATAGTTCGAATACCCAATACCCAGCTGGGAATTGGACCCTGGCTCGATATTCGCAATATTTTGATTACCCAATACCCAGCTGGGTATTCGACCCTGGCTCGATATTCGCAATAGTTCGAATACCCAATACCCAGCTGGGTATTCGATTCTGGCTCTTTATTCGCTAAAGTTCGAATACCCAATACGCAGCTGGGTATTCGACCCTGGCTCGATATTCGCAATAGTTCGAATACCCAATACCCATCTGGGTAATCGACCTTGGCTCGATATTCGCAATAGTTCGAATACCCAATACCCAGCTGGATATTCGATTCTGGCTCGTTATTCGCTAAAGTTCGAATACCCAATACCCAGCTGGGTATTCGACCCTGGCTCGATATTCGCAATAGTTCGATTACCCAATACCCAGCTGGGTATTCGACCTTGGCTCGATATTCGCAATAGTTCGAATACCCAATACCCAGCTGGGGTATTCGATTCTGGCTCGTTATTCGCTAAAGTTCGAATACCCAATACCCAGCTGGGTATTCGACACTGGCTCGATATTCGCAATAGTTCGATTACCCAATATCAAGCTGGGTATTCGAGTCTGGCTCGTTATTCGCTAAGTTCGAATACCCAATACCCAGCTGGGTATTCGACCCTGGCTCGATATTCGCAATATTTTGATTACCCAATACCCAGCTGGGTATTCGACCCTGGCTGGATATTCGCAATAGTTCGAATACCCAATACCCAGCTGGGTATTCGATTCTGGCACTTTATTCGCTAAAGTTCGAATACCCAATACCCAGCTGGGTATTCGACCCTGGCTCGATATTCGCAATAGTTCGAATACCCAATACCCATCTGGGTAATCGACCTTGGCTCGATATTCGCAATAGTTCGAATACCCAATACCCAGCTGGATATTCGATTCTGGCTCGTTATTCGCTAAAGTTCGAATACCCAATACCCAGCTGGGTATTCGACCCTGGCTCGATATTCGCAATAGTTCGATTACCCAATATCCAGCTGGGTATTCGATTCTGGCTCGTTATTCGCTAAAGTTCGAATACCCAATACCCAGCTGGGTATTCGACCCTGGCTCGATATTCGCAATATTTTGATTACCCAATACCCAGCTGGGTATTCGACCCTGGCTCGATATTCGCAATAGTTCGAATACCCAATACCCAGCTGGGTATTCGATTCTGGCTCGTTATTCGCTAAAGTTCGAATACCCAATACCCAGCTGGGTATTCGACCCTGGTTCGATATTCGCAATAGTTCGAATACCCAATACCCAGCTGGGTATTCGATTCTGGCCTCGTTATTCGCTAAAGTTCGAATACCCAATACCCAGCTGGGTATTCGAACCCGGCTCTATATTCGCAATAGTTCGAATACCCCATACCCAGCTGGGTATTCGATTCTGGCTCCTTATTCGCTAAAGTTCGAATACCCAATACCCAGCTGGGTATTCGACCCTGGCTCGATATTCGCAATAGTTCGAATACCCAATACCCAGCTGGGTATTCGACCCTGGCTCGATATTCGCAATAGTTCGATTACCCAATACCCAGCCGGGTATTCGATTCTGGCTCGTTATTCGCTAAAGTTCGAATACCCAATACCCAGCTGGGTATTCGACCCTGGCTCGATATTCGCAGTAGTTCGAATACCCAATACCCAGCTGGGTATTCGATTCTGGCTCGTTATACGCTAAAGTTCGAATGCCCAATACCCAGCTGGGTATTCGACCCTGGCTCGATATTCGCAATAGTTCGAATACCCAATACCCAGCTGGGTATTCGACCCTGGCTCGATATTCGCAATATTTTGATTACCCAATACCCAGCTGGGTTTTCGACTCTGGCTCGATATTCGCAATAGTTCGAATACCCAATACCCAGCTGGGTATTCGATTCTGGCTCCTTTTTCGCTAAAGTTCGAATACCCAATACCCAGCTGGGTATTCGACCCTGGCTCGATATTCGCAATAGTTCGAATACCCAATACCCATCTGAGTATTCGACCCTGGCTCCATATTCGCAATAGTTCGATTACCCAATACCCAGCCGGGTATTCGATTCTGGCTCGTTATTCGCTAAAGTTCGAATACCCATTACCCAGCTGGGTATTCGACATTGGCTCGATATTCGCAATAGTTCGAATACCCAATACCCAGCTGGGTATTCGATTCTGGCTCGTTATTCGCTAAAGTTCGAATACCCAATACCCAGCTGGGTATTCGACCCTGGCTCTATATTCGCAATAGTTCGATTACCCAATACCCAGCTGGGTATTCGATTCTGGCTCCTTATTCGCTAAAGTTCGAATACCCAATACCCAGCTGGGTATTCGACCCTGGCTCGATATTCGCAATATTTTGATTACCCAATACCCAGCTGGGTATTCGACCCTGGCTCGATATTCACAATAGTTCGAATACCCAATACCCAGCTGGGTATTCGATTCTGGCTCGTTATTCGCTAAAGTTCGAATTCCCAATACCCAGCTGGGTATTCGACCCTGGCTCGATATTCGCAATAGTTCGAATACCCAATACCCAGCTGGGTATTCGACCCTGGCTCGATATTCGCAATAGTTCGAATACCCAATACCCAGCTGGGTATTCGACCCTGGCTCGATATTCGCAATAGCTCGAATACCCAATACCCAGCCGGGTATTCGATTCTGGCTCGTTATTCGCTAAAGTTCGAATACCCAATACCCAGCTGGGTATTCGACCCTGCTCGATATTCGCAATAGTTCGAATACCCAATACCCGGCTGGGAATTGGACCCTGGCTCGATATTCGCAATATTTTGATTACCCAATACCCAGCTGGGTATTCGACCCTGGCTCGATATTCGCAATAGTTCGAATACCCAATACCCAGCTGGGTATTCGATTCTGGCTCTTTATTCGCTAAAGTTCGAATACCCAATACCCAGCTGGGTATTCGACCCTGGCTCGATATTCGCAATAGATCGAATACCCAATACCCATCTGGGTAATCGACCTTGGCTCGATATTCGCAATAGTTCGAATACCCAATACCCAGCTGGATATTCGATTCTGGCTCGTTATTCGCTAAAGTTCGAATACCCAATACCCAGCTGGGTATTCGACCCTGGCTCGATATTCGCAATAGTTCGATTACCCAATACCCAGCCGGGTATTCGACCTTGGCTCGATATTCGCAATAGTTCGAATACCCAATACCCAGCTGGGTATTCGATTCTGGCTCGTTATTCGCTAAAGTTCGAATACCCAATACCCAGCTGGGTATTCGACCCTGGCTCGATATTCGCAATAGTTCGATTACCCAATATCAAGCTGGGTATTCGAGTCTGGCTCGTTATTCGCTAAGTTCGAATACCCAATACCCAGCTGGGTATTCGACCCTGGCTCGATATTCGCAATATTTTGATTACCCAATACCCAGCTGGGTATTCGACCCTGGCTGGATATTCGCAATAGTTCGAATACCCAATACCCAGCTGGGCATTCGATTCTGGCTCGTTATTCGCTAAAGTTCGAATACCCAATACCCAGCTGGGTATTCGACCCTGGCTCGATATTCGCAATAGTTCGAATACCCAATACCCAGCTGGGAATTGGACCCTGGCTCGATATTCGCAATATTTTGATTACCCAATACCCAGCTGGGTATTCGACCCTGGCTCGATATTCGCAATAGTTCGAATACCCAATACCCAGCTGGGTATTCGATTCTGGCTCTTTATTCGCTAAAGTTCGAATACCCAATACCCAGCTGGGTATTCGACCCTGGCTCGATATTCGCAATAGTTCGAATACCCAATACCCATCTGGGTAGTCGACCTTGGCTCGATATTCGCAATAGTTCGAATACCCAATACCCAGCTGGATATTCGATTCTGGCTCGTTATTCGCTAAAGTTCGAATACCCAATACCCAGCTGGGTATTCGACCCTGGCTCGATATTCGCAATAGTTCGATTACCCAATACCCAGCTGGGTATTCGACCTTGGCTCGATATTCGCAATAGTTCGAATACCCAATACCCAGCTGGGTATTCGATTCTGGCTCGTTATTCGCTAAAGTTCGAATACCCAATACCCAGCTGGGTATTCGACCCTGGCTCGATATTCGCAATAGTTCGAATACCCAATACCCATCTGGGTAATCGACCTTGGCTCGATATTCGCAATAGTTCGAATACCCAATACCCAGCTGGATATTCGATTCTGGCTCGTTATTCGCTAAAGTTCGAATACCCAATACCCAGCTGGGTATTCGACCCTGGCTCGATATTCGCAATAGTTCGATTACCCAATATCCAGCTGGGTATTCGATTCTGGCTCGTTATTCGCTAAAGTTCGAATACCCAATACCCAGCTGGGTATTCGACCCTGGCTCGATATTCGCAATAGTTCGATTACCCAATACCCAGCTGGGTATTCGACCCTGGCTCGATATTCGCAATAGTTCGAATACCCAATACCCAGCTGGGTATTCGATTCTGGCTCGTTATTCGCTAAAGTTCGAATACCCAATACCCAGCTGGGTATTCGACCCTGGTTCGATATTCGCAATAGTTCGAATACCCAATACCCAGCTGGGTATTCGATTCTGGCTCGTTATTCGCTAAAGTTCGAATACCCAATACCCAGCTGTGTATTCGAACCCGGCTCGATATTCGCAATAGTTCGAATACCCAATACCCAGCTGGGTATTCGATTCTGGCTCCTTATTCGCTAAAGTTCGAATACCCAATACCCAGCTGGGTATTCGACCCTGGCTCGATATTCGCAATAGTTCGAATACCCAATACCCAGCTGGGTATTCGACCCTGGCTCGATATTCGCAATAGTTCGATTACCCAATACCCAGCCGGGTATTCGATTCTGGCTCGTTGTTCGCTAAAGTTCGAATACCCAATACCCAGCTGGGTATTCGACCCTGGCTCGATATTCGCAGTAGTTCGAATACCCAATACCCAGCTGGGTATTCGATTCTGGCTCGTTATACGCTAAAGTTCGAATACCCAATACCCAGCTGGGTATTCGACCCTGCCTCGATATTCGCAATAGTTCGAATACCCAATACCCAGCTGGGTATTCGACCCTGGCTCGATATTCGCAATATTTTGATTACCCAATACCCAGCTGGGTTTTCGACTCTGGCTCGATATTCGCAATAGTTCGAATACCCAATACCCAGCTGGGAATTGGACCCTGGCTCGATATTCGCAATATTTTGATTACCCAATACCCAGCTGGGTATTCGACCCTGGCTCGATATTCGCAATAGTTCGAATACCCAATACCCAGCTGGGTATTCGATTCTGGCTCTTTATTCGCTAAAGTTCGAATACCCAATACCCAGCTGGGTATTCGACCCTGGCTCGATATTCGCAATAGTTCGAATAACCAATACCCATCTGGGTAATCGACCTTGGCTCGATATTCGCAATAGTTCGAATACCCAATACCCAGCTGGATATTCGATTCTGGCTCGTTATTCGCTAAAGTTCGAATACCCAATACCCAGCTGGGTATTCGACCCTGGCTCGATATTCGCAATAGTTCGATTACCCAATACCCAGCCGGGTATTCGACCTTGGCTCGATATTCGCAATAGTTCGAATACCCAATACCCAGCTGGGTATTCGATTCTGGCTCGTTATTCGCTAAAGTTCGAATACCCAATACCCAGCTGGGTATTCGACCCTGGCTCGATATTCGCAATAGTTCGATTACCCAATATCAAGCTGGGTATTCGAGTCTGGCTCGTTATTCGCTAAGTTCGAATACCCAATACCCAGCTGGGTATTCGACCCTGGCTCGATATTCGCAATATTTTGATTACCCAATACCCAGCTGGGTATTCGACCCTGGCTGGATATTCGCAATAGTTCGAATACCCAATACCCAGCTGGGTATTCGATTCTGGCTCGTTATTCGCTAAAGTTCGAATACCCAATACCCAGCTGGGTATTCGACCCTGGCTCGATATTCGCAATAGTTCGAATACCCAATACCCAGCTGGGAATTGGACCCTGGCTCGATATTCGCAATATTTTGATTACCCAATACCCAGCTGGGTATTCGACCCTGGCTCGATATTCGCAATAGTTCGAATACCCAATACCCAGCTGGGTATTCGATTCTGGCTCTTTATTCGCTAAAGTTCGAATACCCAATACCCAGCTGGGTATTCGACCCTGGCTCGATATTCGCAATAGTTCGAATACCCAATACCCATCTGGGTAGTCGACCTTGGCTCGATATTCGCAATAGTTCGAATACCCAATACCCAGCTGGATATTCGATTCTGGCTCGTTATTCGCTAAAGTTCGAATACCCAATACCCAGCTGGGTATTCGACCCTGGCTCGATATTCGCAATAGTTCGATTACCCAATACCCAGCTGGGTATTCGACCTTGGCTCGATATTCGCAATAGTTCGAATACCCAATACCCAGCTGGGTATTCGATTCTGGCTCGTTATTCGCTAAAGTTCGAATACCCAATACCCAGCTGGGTATTCGACCCTGGCTCGATATTCGCAATAGTTCGATTACCCAATATCAAGCTGTGTATTCGAGTCTGGCTCGTTATTCGCTAAGTTCGAATACCCAATACCCAGCTGGGTATTCGACCCTGGCTCGATATTCGCAATATTTTGATTACCCAATACCCAGCTGGGTATTCGACCCTGGCGGGATATTCGCAAGAGTTCGAATACCCAATACCCAGCTGGGTATTCGATTCTGGCTCGCTATTCGCTAAAGTTCGAATACCCAATACCCAGCTGGGTATTCGACCCTGGCTCGATATTCGCAATAGTTCGAATACCCAATACCCAGCTGGGAATTGGACCCTGGCTCGATATTCGCAATATTTTGATTACCCAATACCCAGCTGTGTATTCGACCCTGGCTCGATATTCGCAATAGTTCGAATACCCAATACCCAGCTGGGTATTCGATTCTGGCTCTTTATTCGCTAAAGTTCGAATACCCAATACCCAGCTGGGTATTCGACCCTGGCTCGATATTCGCAATAGTTCGAATACCCAATACCCATCTGGGTAATCGACCTTGGCTCGATATTCGCAATAGTTCGAATACCCAAAACCCAGCTGGATATTCGATTCTGGCTCGTTATTCGCTAAAGTTCGAATACCCAATACCCAGCTGGGTATTCGACCCTGGCTCGATATTCGCAATAGTTCGATTACCCAATATCCAGCTGGGTATTCGATTCTGGCTCGTTATTCGCTAAAGTTCGAATACCCAATACCCAGCTGGGTATTCGACCCTGGCTCGATATTCGCAATATTTTGATTACCCAATACCCAGCTGGGTATTCGACCCTGGCTCGATATTCGCAATAGTTCGAATACCCAATACCCAGCTGGGTATTCGATTCTGGCTCGTTATTCGCTAAAGTTCGAATACCCAATACCCAGCTGGGTATTCGACCCTGGTTCGATATTCGCAATAGTTCGAATACCCAATACCCAGCTGGGTATTCGATTCTGGCTCGTTATTCGCTAAAGTTCGAATACCCAATACCCAGCTGGGTATTCGAACCCGGCTCGATATTCGCAATAGTTCGAATACCCAATACCCAGCTGGGTATTCGATTCTGGCTCCTTATTCGCTAAAGTTCGAATACCCAATACCCAGCTGGGTATTCGACCCTGGCTCGATATTCGCAATAGTTCGAATACCCAATACCCAGCTGGGTATTCGACCCTGGCTCGATATTCGCAATAGTTCGATTACCCAATACCCAGCCGGGTATTCGATTCTGGCTCGTTGTTCGCTAAAGTTCGAATACCCAATACCCAGCTGGGTATTCGACCCTGGCTCGATATTCGCAGTAGTTCGAATACCCAATACCCAGCTGGGTATTCGATTCTGGCTCGTTATACGCTAAAGTTCGAATACCCAATACCCAGCTGGGTATTCGACCCTGGCTCGATATTCGCAATAGTTCGAATACCCAATACCCAGCTGGGTATTCGACCCTGGCTCGATATTCGCAATATTTTGATTACCCAATACCCAGCTGGGTTTTCGACTCTGGCTCGATATTCGCAATAGTTCGAATACCCAATACCCAGCTGGGAATTGGACCCTGGCTCGATATTCGCAATATTTTGATTACCCAATACCCAGCTGGGTATTCGACCCTGGCTCGATATTCGCAATAGTTCGAATACCCAATACCCAGCTGGGTATTCGATTCTGG
This sequence comes from Congeria kusceri, assembly GCA_027627225.1. NCBI lineage: Eukaryota > Metazoa > Mollusca > Bivalvia > Myida > Dreissenidae > Congeria > Congeria kusceri. The sequence goes on along the minus strand of CM051034.1, from coordinate 3,334,162 downwards.
CTCTTTATTCGCTAAAGTTCGAATACCCAATACCCAGCTGGGTATTCGACCCTGGCTCGATATTCGCAATAGTTCGAATACCCAATACCCATCTGGGTAATCGACCTTGGCTCGATATTCGCAATAGTTCGAATACCCAATACCCAGCTGGATATTCGATTCTGGCTCGTTATTCGCTAAAGTTCGAATACCCAATACCCAGCTGGGTATTCGACCCTGGCTCGATATTCGCAATAGTTCGATTACCCAATACCCAGCCGGGTATTCGACCTTGGCTCGATATTCGCAATAGTTCGAATACCCAATACCCAGCTGGGTATTCGATTCTGGCTCGTTATTCGCTAAAGTTCGAATACCCAATACCCAGCTGGGTATTCGACCCTGGCTCGATATTCGCAATAGTTCGATTACCCAATATCAAGCTGGGTATTCGAGTCTGGCTCGTTATTCGCTAAGTTCGAATACCCAATACCCAGCTGGGTATTCGACCCTGGCTCGATATTCGCAATATTTTGATTACCCAATACCCAGCTGGGTATTCGACCCTGGCTGGATATTCGCAATAGTTCGAATACCCAATACCCAGCTGGGTATTCGATTCTGGCTCGTTATTCGCTAAAGTTCGAATACCCAATACCCAGCTGGGTATTCGACCCTGGCTCGATATTCGCAATAGTTCGAATACCCAATACCCAGCTGGGAATTGGACCCTGGCTCGATATTCGCAATATTTTGATTACCCAATACCCAGCTGGGTATTCGACCCTGGCTCGATATTCGCTAAAGTTCGAATACCCAATACCCAGCTGGGTATTCGACCCTGGCTCGATATTCGCAATAGTTCGAATACCCAATACCCATGTGGGTAATCGACCTTGGCTCGATATTCGCAATAGTTCGAATACCCAATACCCAGCTGGATATTCGATTCTGGCTCGTTATTCGCTAAAGTTCGAATACCCAATACCCAGCTGGGTATTCGACCCTGGCTCGATATTCGCAATAGTTCGATTACCCAATACCCAGCTGGGTATTCGACCTTGGCTCGATATTCGCAATAGTTCGAATACCCAATACCCAGCTGGGTATTCGATTCTGGCTCGTTATTCGCTAAAGTTCGAATACCCAATACCCAGCTGGGTATTCGACCCTGGCTCGATATTCGCAATAGTTCGATTACCCAATATCAAGCTGGGTATTCGAGTCTGGCTCTTTATTCGCTAAGTTCGAATACCCAATACCCAGCTGGGTATTCGACCCTGGCTCGATATTCGCAATATTTTGATTACCCAATACCCAGCTGGGTATTCGACCCTGGCTGGATATTCGCAATAGTTCGAATACCCAATACCCAGCTGGGTATTCGATTCTGGCTCGTTATTCGCTAAAGTTCGAATACCCAATACCCAGCTGGGTATTCGACCCTGGCTCGATATTCGCAATAGTTCGAATACCCAATACCCAGCTGGGAATTGGACCCTGGCTCTATATTCGCAATATTTTGATTACCCAATACCCAGCTGGGTATTCGACCCTGGCTCGATATTCGCAATAGTTCGAATACCCAATACCCAGCTGGGTATTCGATTCTGGCTCTTTATTCGCTAAAGTTCGAATACCCAATACCCAGCTGGGTATTCGACCCTGGCTCGATATTCGCAATAGTTCGAATACCCAATACCCATCTGGGTAATCGACCTTGGCTCGATATTCGCAATAGTTCGAATACCCAATACCCAGCTGGATATTCGATTCTGGCTCGTTATTCGCTAAAGTTCGAATACCCAATACCCAGCTGGGTATTCGACCCTGGCTCGATATTCGCAATAGTTCGATTACCCAATATCCAGCTGGGTATTCGATTCTGGCTCGTTATTCGCTAAAGTTCGAATACCCAATACCCAGCTGGGTATTCGACCCTGGCTCGATATTCGCAATATTTTGATTACCCAATACCCAGCTGGGTATTCGACCCTGGCTCGATATTCGCAATAGTTCGAATACCCAATACCCAGCTGGGTATTCGATTCTGGCTCGTTATTCGCTAAAGTTCGAATACCCAATACCCAGCTGGGTATTCGACCCTGGTTCGATATTCGCAATAGTTCGAATACCCAATACCCAGCTGGGTATTCGATTCTGGCTCGATATTCGCAATAGTTCGAATACCCAATACCCAGCTGGGTATTCGATTCTGGCTCCTTATTCGCTAAAGTTCGAATACCCAATACCCAGCTGGGTATTCGACCCTGGCTCGATATTCGCAATAGTTCGAATACCCAATACCCAGCTGGGTATTCGACCCTGGCTCGATATTCGCAATAGTTCGATTACCCAATACCCAGCCGGGTATTCGATTCTGGCTCGTTGTTCGCTAAAGTTCGAATACCCAATACCCAGCTGGGTATTCGACCCTGGCTCGATATTCGCAGTAGTTCGAATACCCAATACCCAGCTGGGTATTCGATTCTGGCTCGTTATACGCTAAAGTTCGAATACCCAATACCCAGCTGGGTATTCGACCCTGGCTCGATATTCGCAATAGTTCGAATACCCAATACCCAGCTGGGTATTCGACCCTGGCTCGATATTCGCAATATTTTGATTACCCAATACCCAGCTGGGTTTTCGACTCTGGCTCGATATTCGCAATAGTTCGAATACCCAATACCCAGCTGGGTATTCGATTCTGGCTCCTTTTTCGCTAAAGTTCGAATACCCAATACCCAGCTGGGTATTCGACCCTGGCTCGATATTCGCAATAGTTCGAATACCCAATACCCAGCTGAGTATTCGACCCTGGCTCCATATTCGCAATAGTTCGATTACCCAATACCCAGCCGGGTATTCGATTCTGGCTCGTTATTCGCTAAAGTTCGAATACCCAATACCCAGCTGGGTATTCGACATTGGCTCGATATTCGCAATATTTCGAATACCCAATACCCAGCTGGGTATTCGATTCTGGCTCGTTATTCGCTAAAGTTCGAATACCCAATACCCAGCTGGGTATTCGACCCTGGCTCTATATTCGCAATAGTTCGATTACCCAATACCCAGCTGGGTATTCGATTCTGGCTCCTTATTCGCTAAAGTTCGAATACCCAATACCCAGCTGGGTATTCGACCCTGGCTCGATATTCGCAATATTTTGATTACCCAATACCCAGCTGGGTATTCGACCCTGGCTCGATATTCGCAATAGTTCGAATACCCAATACCCAGCTGGGTATTCGATTCTGGCTCTTTATTCGCTAAAGTTCGAATACCCAATACCCAGCTGGGTATTCGACCCTGGCTCGATATTCGCAATAGTTCGAATACCCAATACCCATCTGGGTAATCGACCTTGGCTCGATATTCGCAATAGTTCGAATACCCAATACCCAGCTGGATATTCGATTCTGGCTCGTTATTCGCTAAAGTTCGAATACCCAATACCCAGCTGGGTATTCGACCCTGGCTCGATATTCGCAATAGTTCGATTACCCAATACCCAGCTGGGTATTCGACCTTGGCTCGATATTCGCAATAGTTCGAATACCCAATACCCAGCTGGGTATTCGATTCTGGCTCGTTATTCGCTAAAGTTCGAATACCCAATACCCAGCTGGGTATTCGACCCTGGCTCGATATTCGCAATAGTTCGATTACCCAATATCAAGCTGGGTATTCGAGTCTGGCTCGTTATTCGCTAAGTTCGAATACCCAATACCCAGCTGGGTATTCGACCCTGGCTCGATATTCGCAATATTTTGATTACCCAATACCCAGCTGGGTATTCGACCCTGGCTGGATATTCGCAATAGTTCGAATACCCAATACCCAGCTGGGTATTCGATTCTGGCTCGTTATTCGCTAAAGTTCGAATACCCAATACCCAGCTGGGTATTCGACCCTGGCTCGATATTCGCAATAGTTCGAATACCCAATACCCAGCTGGGAATTGGACCCTGGCTCGATATTCGCAATATTTTGATTACCCAATACCCGGCTGGGTATTCGACCCTGGCTCGATATTCGCAATAGTTCGAATACCCAATACCCAGCTGGGTATTCGATTCTGGCTCTTTATTCGCTAAAGTTCGAATACCCAATACCCAGCTGGGTATTCGACCCTGGCTCGATATTCGCAATAGTTCGAATACCCAATACCCATCTGGGTATTCGACCTTGGCTCGATATTCGCAATAGTTCGAATACCCAATACCCAGCTGGATATTCGATTCTGGCTCGTTATTCGCTAAAGTTCGAATACCCAATACCCAGCTGGGTATTCGACCCTGGCTCGATATTCGCAATAGTTCGATTACCCAATATCCAGCTGGGTATTCGATTCTGGCTCGTTATTCGCTAAAGTTCGAATACCCAATACCCAGCTGGGTATTCGACCCTGGCTCGATATTCGCAATATTTTGATTACCCAATACCCAGCTGGGTATTCGACCCTGGCTCGATATTCGCAATAGTTCGAATACCCAATACCCAGCTGGGTATTCGATTCTGGCTCGTTATTCGCTAAAGTTCGAATACCCAATACCCAGCTGGGTATTCGACCCTGGTTCGATATTCGCAATAGTTCGAATACCCAATACCCAGCTGGGTATTCGATTCTGGCTCGTTATTCGCTAAAGTTCGAATACCCAATACCCAGCTGGGTATTCGAACCCGGCTCGATATTCGCAATAGTTCGAATACCCAATACCCAGCTGGGTATTCGATTCTGGCTCCTTATTCGCTAAAGTTCGAATACCCAATACCCAGCTGGGTATTCGACCCTGGCTCGATATTCGCAATAGTTCGAATACCCAATACCCAGCTGGGTATTCGACCCTGGCTCGATATTCGCAATAGTTCGATTACCCAATACCCAGCCGGGTATTCGATTCTGGCTCGTTATTCGCTAAAGTTCGAATACCCAATACCCAGCTGGGTATTCGACCCTGGCTCGATATTCGCAGTAGTTCGAATACCCAATACCCAGCTGGGTATTCGATTATGGCTCGTTATACGCTAAAGTTCGAATACCCAATACCCAGCTGGGTATTCGACCCTGGCTCGATATTCGCAATAGTTCGAATACCCAATACCCAGCTGGGTATTCGACCCTGGCTCGATATTCGCAATATTATGATTACCCAATACCCAGCTGGGTTTTCGACTCTGGCTCGATATTCGCAATAGTTCCAATACCCAATACCCAGCTGGGTATTCGATTCTGGCTCCTTTTTCGCTAAAGTTCGAATACCCAATACCCAGCTGGGTATTCGACCCTGGCTCGATATTCGCAATAGTTCGAATACCCAATACCCAGCTGAGTATTCGACCCTGGCTCCATATTCGCAATAGTTCGATTACCCAATACCCAGCCGGGTATTCGATTCTGGCTCGTTATTCGCTAAAGTTCGAATACCCAATACCCAGCTGGGTATTCGACATTGGCTCGATATTCGCAATAGTTCGAATACCCAATACCCAGCTGGGTATTCGATTCTGGCTCGTTATTCGCTAAAGTTCGAATACCCAATACCCAGCTGGGTATTCGACCCTGGCTCTATATTCGCAATAGTTCGATTACCCAATACCCAGCTGGGTATTCGATTCTGGCTCCTTATTCGCTAAAGTTCGAATACCCAATACCCAGCTGGGTATGCGACCCTGGCTCGATATTCGCAATATTTTGATTACCCAATACCCAGCTGGGTATTCGACCCTGGCTCGATATTCACAATAGTTCGAATACCCAATACCCAGCTGGGTATTCGATTCTGGCTTGTTATTCGCTAAAGTTCGAATTCCCAATACCCAGCTGGGTATTCGACCCTGGCTCGATATTCGCAATAGTTCGAATACCCAATACCCAGCTGGGTATTCGACCCTGGCTCGATATTCGCAATAGTTCGAATACCCAATACCCAGCTGGGTATTCGACCCTGGCTCGATATTCGCAATAGTTCGAATACCCAATACCCAGCCGGGTATTCGATTCTGGCTCGTTATTCGCTAAAGTTCGAATACCCAATACCCAGCTGGGTATTCGACCCTGGCTCGATATTCGCAGTAGTTCGAATACCCAATACCCAGCTGGGTATTCGATTCTGGCTCGTTATTCGCTAAAGTTCGAATACCCAATACCCAGCTGGGTATTCGACCCTGGCTCGATATTCGCAATAGTTCGAATACCCAATACCCAGCTGGGTATTCGACCCTGGCTCGATATTCGCAATAGTTCGAATACCCAATACCCATCTGGGTATTCGACCTTGGCTCGATATTCGCAATAGTTCGAATACCCAATACCCAGCTGGATATTCGATTCTGGCTCGTTATTCGCTAAAGTTCGAATACCCAATACCCAGCTGGGTATTCGACCCTGGCTCGATATTCGCAATAGTTCGATTACCCAATATCCAGCTGGGTATTCGATTCTGGCTCCTTATTCGCTAAAGTTCGAATACCCAATACCCAGCTGGGTATTCGACCCTGGCTCGATATTCGCAATATTTTGATTACCCAATACCCAGCTGGGTATTCGACCCTGGCTCGATATTCACAATAGTTCGAATACCCAATACCCAGCTGGGTATTCGATTCTGGCTCGTTATTCGCTAAAGTTCGAATTCCCAATACCCAGCTGGGTATTCGACCCTGGCTCGATATTCGCAATAGTTCGAATACCCAATACCCAGCTGTGTATTTGACCCTGGCTCGATATTCGCAATATTTTGATTACCCAATACCCAGCTGGGTATTCGACCCTGGCTCGATATTCGCAATATTTTGATTACCCAATACCCAGCTGGGTATTCGACCCTGGCTCGATATTCACAATAGTTCGAATACCCAATACCCAGCTGGGTATTCGATTCTGGCTCGTTATTCGCTAAAGTTCGAATTCCCAATACCCAGCTGGGTATTCGACCCTGGCTCGATATTCGCAATAGTTCGAATACCCAATACCCAGCTGGGTATTCGACCCTGGCTCGATATTCGCAATAGTTCGAATACCCAATACCCAGCTGGGTATTCGACCCTGGCTCGATATTCGCAATATTTTGATTACCCAATACCCAGCTGGGTATTCGACCCTGGCTCGATATTCGCAATAGTTCGAATACCCAATACCCTGCTGGGTATTCGATTCTGGCTCGTTATTCGCTAAAGTTCGAATATCCAATACCCAGCTGGGTATTCGACCCTGGCTCGATATTCGCAATAGTTCCAATACCCAATACCCAGCTGAGTATTCGACCCTGGCTCGATATTCGCAATTGTTCGATTACCCAATACCCAGCCGGGTATTCGATTCTGGCTCGTTATTCGCTAAAGTTCGTACCCAATACCCAGCTGGGTATTCGACCTTGGCTCGATATTCGACAATAGTTCGAATACCCAATACCCAGCTGGGTATTCGATTCTGGCTCGTTATTCGCTAAAGTTCGAATACCCAATACCCAGCTGGGTATTCGACCCTGGCTCGATATTCGCAATAGTTCGATACCCAATATCCAGCTGGGTATTCGATTCTGGCTCGTTATTCGCTAAGTTCGAATACCCAATACCCAGCTGGGTATTCGACCCTGGCTCGATATTCGCAATATTTTGATTACCCAATACCCAGCTGGGTATTTCGACCCTGGCTGGATATTCGCTATAGTTCCGGAATACCCAATTCCCAGCTGGGTATTCGATTCTGGCTCGTTATTCGCTAAAGTTCGAATACCCAATACCCAGCTGGGTATTCGACCCTGGCTCGATATTCGCAATAGTTCGAATACCACAATACCCAGCTGGGAATTGGACCCTGGCTCGATATTCGCAATATTTTGATTACCCAATACCCAGCTGGGTATTCGACCCTGGCTCGATATTCGCAATAGTTCGAATACCCAATACCCAGCTGGGTATTCGATCTGGCTCGTTATTCGCTAAAGTTCGAATACCCAATACCCAGCTGGGTATTCGACCCTGGCTCGATATTCGCAATAGTTCGAATACCTAATACCCAGCTGGGTATTCGACCTTGGCTCGATATTCGCAATAGTTCGAATACCCAATACCCAGCTGGATATTCGATTCTGGCTCGTTATTCGCTAAAGTTCGAATACCCAATACCCAGCTGGGTATTCGACCCTGGCTCGATATTCGCAATAGTTCGATTACCCAATATCCAGCTGGGTATTCGATTCTGGCTCGTTATTCGCTAAAGTTCGAATACCCAATACCCAGCTGGGTATTCGACCCTGGCTCGATATTCGCAATATTTTGATTACCCAATACCCAGCTGGGTATTCGACCCTGGCTCGATATTCGCAATAGTTCGAATACCCAATACCCAGCTGGGTATTCGATTCTGGCTCGTTATTCGCTAAAGTTCGAATACCCAATACCCAGCTGGGTATTCGACCCTGGTTCGATATTCGCAATAGTTCGAATACCCAATACCCAGCTGGGTATTCGATTCTGGCTCGTTATTCGCTAAAGTTCGAATACCCAATACCCAGCTGGGTATTCGACCCTGGCTCGATATTCGCAATAGTTCCAATACCCAATACCCAGCTGGGTATTCGAATCAGGCTCCTTATTCGCTAAAGTTCGAATACCCAATACCCAGCTGGGTATTCGACCCTGGCTCGATATTCGCAATAGTTCGAATACCCAATACCCAGCTGGGTATTCGACCCTGGCTCGATATTCGCAATAGTTCGATTACCCAATACCCAGCCGGGTATTCGATTCTGGCTCGTTATTCTCTAAAGTTCGAATACCCAATACCCAGCTGGGTATTCGACCCTGGCTCGATATTCGCAGTAGTTCGAATACCCAATACCCAGCTGGGTATTCGATTCTGGCTCGTTATTCGCTAAAGTTCGAATACCCAATACCCAGCTGGGTATTCGACCCTGGCTCGATATTCGCAATAGTTCGAATACCCAATACCCAGCTGGGTATTCGACCCTGGCTCGATATTCGCAATATTTTGATTACCCAATACCCAGCTGGGTTTTCGACTCTGGCTCGGTATTCGCAATAGTTCGAATACCCAATACCCAGCTGGGTATTCGATTCTGGCTCGTTATTCGCTAAAGTTCGAATACCCAATACCCAGCTGGGTATTCGACCCTGGCTCGATATTCGCAATAGTTCGAATACCCAATACCCAGCTGAGTATTCGACCCTGGCTCCATATTCGCAATAGTTCGATTACCCAATACCCAGCCGTGTATTCGATTCTGGCTCGTTATTCGCTAAAGTTCGAATACCCAATATCCAGCTGGGTATTCGACATTGGCTCGATATTCGCAATAGTTCGAATACCCAATACCCAGCTGGGTATTCGATTCTGGCTCGTTATTCGCTAAAGTTCGAATACCCAATACCCAGCTGGGTATTCGACCCTGGCTCTATATTCGCAATAGTTCGATTACCCAATACCCAGCTGGGTATTCGATTCTGGCTCCTTATTCGCTAAAGTTCGAATACCCAATACCCAGCTGGGTATTCGACCCTGGCTCGATATTCGCAATATTTTGATTACCCAATACCCAGCTGGGTATTCGACCCTGGCTCGATATTCACAATAGTTCGAATACCCAATACCCAGCTGGGTATTCGATTCTGGCTCGTTATTCGCTAAAGTTCGAATTCCCAATACCCAGCTGGGTATTCGACCCTGGCTCGATATTCGCAATAGTTCGAATACCCAATACCCAGCTGTGTATTTGACCCTGGCTCGATATTCGCAATATTTTGATTACCCAATACCCAGCTGGGTATTCGACCCTGGCTCGATATTCGCAATAGTTCGAATACCCAATATCCAGCTGGGTATTCGATTCTGGCTCGTTATTCGCTAAAGTTCGAATACCCAATACCCAGCTGGGTATTCGACCCTGGCTCGATATTCGCAATAGTTCGAATACCAAATACCCAGCTGGGTATTCGACCCTGGCTCGATATTCGCAATAGTTCGATTACCCAATACCCAGCCGGGTATTCGATTCTGGCTCGTTATTCGCTAAAGTTCGAATACCCAATTCCCAGCTGGGTATTCGACCCTGGCCCGATATTGAATTCCCAATACCCAATACCCATTACCTAGCCAACTTCATGGACCTAAGACTTGTCAGTGCGGCTGGAATTTTCGTTTGTTTCGTTTGCAAGAGCATCTACGACAAAAAGTTGAAATCAACACATAGACCATATTTACAACGGTTCCGAATCGGATATGACATGTTTCAAAGTTGAGATTTACATATTATTACACAGTGTGCGTATATCCGATTATATTACATCCGACATGAAGAAAGTGATTTGAAATACCAAAATCTACCTATACATGTGAGGCTTTTTCCTCCATGTTAAAATGCGGATTCGTGTCAAGCCGCTGTCAATGAAATCTAATTTAAAACATCGTATCGTAGAAATAGTTCTGGGAACGTTTATACGGCGTTTATCAGTCTGAAATCTGTTTCTTATTTACGAAAGGCATTCAAACTTTCTTTGTTCAGAAGCACTTGCTACGAACGGAGTATACAATTATAATGAACATGCTGGTTTACTTCCGAGTTATCACCAGTTATCGCAGAAGGAAATAGACGATAGTAAGTTACCAAAAACGCTATGATTGCACCGATTTCAATGCGATTTTTATTTTGATTGGTTACATGCCAATTACAAAAAAAAAATCTGCAAAGTTATCATTTTGTTAACATATTTCTGGACCCTTCTTTGAAACCCGATCACGATCGACCAAAAATAGTAAATAAAAATTATTTTGGCATTAAATGAAATTCGTACCTGAGAAACAATTCATGAACTTTTTTAGCCTTAGTTACTTTCAGATGCAATAATATTCGCGGAATTATTTCTTGTAACAAAATGAAGCACCTAAGTGCCCATTCAAATAATTGCGTTTACTTTGTGGAACAAGCGCTATTACATCGCAATGTAATCATAGAAACACAATCACAACTTGATTGTTGCTGTCACACATTAACCGTCAACCAGTACAACACCTTCTGAAACAACTCATCAATTAATTCAACATTTCGTATTTCGTGGTAAATCAAAAGAGTGCTATACAGCAGAAAGTGGAAAACACATACTGAATATTTACGTACATACCTATATTGATATAGATATAGGGAACATGTATTGTTCACATGTATTATTGCCCCCAACGCGAAATACCGTTGTATGAGCTTTTTTCTAGTTTATATTAATTTCACGAAAACGACTACTAATAAAACGTGACTGTCATCAGATATTAGAAAAGGTGCGTAGTTAAAGGGACTATGTCAACGACAAATGTGTTTCCTATTGTACTACAAATGATATTATATTATAAAAATACGCTATAGTAAGGCATTCATATTAAATAAATAATAAATAATATAATACATTGAAAGATATTAGATATTTAAAAAAAAAAAACCAGAAAAATGTTTGAAAAAATTATAACCCCAAACGGGTATCGAACTCACGACTTAGGAGCCATACGAAGAAATGACAGTGGACAGCGCTTTAACCAGCTCCACAATTCTGCTTTGTAAAGAAATATGTGTATGCTGTGTAAAGAAATATGTGTAAACTATGTTTATACAAAATCCTATCAATTCTGAACGTCAAAATGTAAACTTGAAAAGGGCCAAGCAAACACGATCCATATTATAAATTGATTTTTATTTCGACTGCGAAAACTCTTTTCCCATAATGTGTACCTTATTTTACCCGTTATTATATGCCATTGTTAATATCTTAATTCAACAAGATTTAACAAAACAATTGCCCTGTTGAGGCCCTTTTCGTTGACATAGTCTCTTTTATTTGGTAATTTTCAACACACAAATGTTAGTTTAATGGAGTAATATTATTTTCGGTACACAGTTATATCATTTATAACCAGCTACATATCGGTAAGGCCGCTTTTCCATAATGTCCGCATCCGCATTGCACAAATCCGCAAAAAAACAAACAAGCTGAAAACAGTTGGACCGTTTTCATATGTTTTCAGTCCGTACTGTATCCGCAAAGTGCATCCGCAAAAGCCGTCCACAAGAAATCGCGCGCTGAGCTATTTTATGCGGATGCGGACGATATGGTATCTAACTTGTTAGTTAAACAAATGGCTGTTAAAAATATAAAAATAGTCTAGATACACCTTGATAACTCAACCTAAGACTCACTGAGTACAATAAATCGTTAATAACGGGTAACCTTTTACTGAGTTATTACTGACGCTGTAGATATAACTGTTAAATTCTTTATTTTGTTAACATCCACCACCTGTGAATGTGTTCGCGTCCTGCGATAAAATATTTGCAGCTGACTTAATTAAATATGTTTATATTCTTCAAATGCAGGCTTCTAAACTCTTTGAAAAACAGCACAAAACTCAAATATTCCACGATATAAGCGGATGCACAGAAAAGCGACTTCCGCATATAATAATGAGGATACGGATACAATTTCGGATGCGGACAAATGGAAAAGCGGCCTAATACAAAATTCTGGAAAACTCATCATAATGTTCCTCTTGGGCTATGTCTTTGGCGCGACATCTATTTATAGAACGGTCCAAAGCGCTTGTTTACGCCCAAGTCACCATGGAATTCACGATATCCTCTTGCGCAGTGTGCATGTACATTTTGCGTCAGCTTGCAGCATCGATCGATAAATTACGATGAGCACGAGGAAACCGTGAAACGCGTGGTTTACAATTGATGCAATTCGATATGAAAATCGAAAAGCCGGGGCGGGATTCACAAAAGCACCTGAAATATATCATAATTTAACAAGATATGTGTTGAAAACATGTAATCCCCACGACTTGCAGCCAAGTGGTGAATATGTGCAATTGTTCAGATTTTTTTTTAAATATGCAATCCCAAGCGAGGTCTCGATATCTATTCATGAAGTTTCATTAAAATATCTCGATGCGTTCTCAAGTTATTGAGCGGAAACGGTTTTCCTATTTTTAGTACGGTTACCTTGACCTTGACCCCACCCACCCCATATGCAATCCCAAGCGAGGTCTCGATGTAAGGTATCTTTGTAGACAGTTTCATTAAAATATCTAAATGCGTTCTCATGTTACCGAGCGGAATCCGTTTTTCTATTTATAGTAACGGTGACCTTGACCCCAGCCACCCCATATGCAATCCCAAGCGAGGTCTCAATATAAGGTGTCTATGTATGAAATTTCATTAAAATATCTCAATGCGTTCTCAAGTTATTGAGAGGAAACCGTTTTTTCATTTTTAGTAACGGTGACCTTGACCTCACCCACCCCATATGCAATCCCAAGCAAGGTCTCGATGTAAGGTACTTATGAATAAAGTTTCATTAAAATATTTCAATGCGTTCTCAAGTTATTGAGGGGAACCCGTTTTTATATTTTTAACAACGGTGACCTTGACCTTTGACCTATTGACATCAAAATGTAAAGGGTTCTTTCTTTCCTCCCAAGTAACCAGCGTACCAATTTTCATGATCGTAGGACAAAGCGTTTTCAAGTTATCGAGCGGAAACAAAATGGTTTACGGATAGACCTACCGACCGACCTACCGACAGGTGCAAAGCAAGATACCCCCATTTCTTCGAAGGGGGGCATAATAAGAGAAGCTGTGGCAGAATTCATAAATCTCCTGAGAAAGATAATAATTTAGGATACAAAAAGTAATTTTTTTTATGCAAAATGAATGTAAATAAAAAAGAAGCATTTGAAACAGTTTTACTAGAATAAGCAATTCAAACTCGAGCTATAATTGAAATGGTCCCAGACTTTACGGTTAACGGGTTGATCTTACGATTTTGAGACATTGACTTACGTGTTAACTAAAAAGCTGTATGAGTACATTCCCAGACACATAAGGCAAAACAAACAAACGCTTGGTTTCCGCTGATATCTCATACAAAATCTAGGAGGGGAGGTAAAATATAACTATTTTTGTTATTAACTTTTTTTCTTCACCGTATATTCACCACGCAGTTAAAGTATATCGGAATGCATGTAAAATGTTTAAATGCCTCCCAACAAAGAAACGGTACCTTACCTATAAATAAGGTCATAGAAAAAGAGATTTCTAGCAAGAAACGTATAATATAAGCGAAAACTGCCGAAAATCAGAAAAACTTAATGATTGATAGGAAAATGTTTTTTTAGGGTCGGCGGAAAAAATAGGCTGGTGGAGGGTGGAGGGGGGGGGGGGGCGGGCAAGCGGAAATTAACAACTTTTTTTACGCTTATTACTTGCTCAGATATCGCTGTGACCCGTGTTATTCTTGTTATTGTTTCACGTTGATTCATGTTAACGCATATGCTACAATTACTCGTTCAATTTGTAAGCTATTATAAAAGAAATAATTTTGGATTTATCGTTGTTTAGTGGCCAATAAACAACAATTTGGAGTTCTCATGCGTAGGAATTTAACCACGAGGCCGTTAGCCCGATTGGTTTGATAGCCACGCATCGGAATAACAAAAAGTTGTTTATTGGCCAATAAACAACGATAATGCAAAAATTATTTCGATTCTCACATGATATCATTACAATTGCAAAATTATTTGTCATATCTTGTGAGAATCGAAATAATTTTCGCATTTTCTTCGTTAAGCGGCCAATAAACAACGTTTTTTAGTTCTGATGCGTAGGAATTTAACCACGAGGTTGTTGGCCAGATTGTTTTAATAGCCACGCATCGGAACTATAAAGAGTTGTTTGTTGGCCAATAATTTCGATTCTCACATGATATGACAAATTAATTTGCAACTGTAATGATAACTACATTTTATTATGCTCCGCTTACAATCGGGACTACTTTTTACTTCGTTTATTGCTGGGTAGTTTAACAACGATAATTTTGTTCCTGGACTATAGAAAAAATCAGCAAGTATCGTGTTAGAATTCAAATTGATGATAGGACAGAAGTCAGCGAATGACATGCTTTGTAAAATCGCGCCTGTTTACATGGTGCAGTTAAATAATACATGAGAAATACAACTTTAAGCATTCATGTAAGAATAACGCAGTCAGTTGGATTTTTTTCTTTATATTAATAAGCAATATAACATTCAATTGCTACAACTGATCGATTTAAAAAAAGTAAGTACATGTTACCGTGTGCCAGATTTTCGACATTTTCAAGTGGAATGAAATATACTGAACTTTGAAAACGTTACACGTTACACCAATTTTTCAAAGTTAAAACTGACACAAACATGACTGGAAATACCAACCCATTCTTAGTCGTAAGAATAAAGAGCAGACTTAGACTCAAGAAAATATACATCTGCGAGTGCAAATATTATGGGTCCCAATGTTGCTAATTATGAACTAACAAACTGTTCTGAATAAAGAATGCTGTAATTAGAGTCGATGGATACCAAGTAAGATTCAAATTTCCAGCGCTCTTAGAATAGAACAGTTTCAAGAATATTCTTTATTCACAGTCTTAAGTCTAAGAATAGGTTGGTGAATACGGGCCCAAATCAGATGTCAACGTTTACACCATTTGCGCTTTGTTGCGTTTCAATACAGCAAAGTATGGATCATATTCGACATGTGTTCCATATTTCTTGCAAACATAGTGCTAGTATATTATTGTCGAGATAAAATAGTCTACATTTATAACAACTGATGCATGCCTCGGCAAATTCAGATCGCAAACGTTTAATTCACACAGACAAGCACTTAGTCTTTTAAAATATTCTGAAGAAATAAACTATATACTACGGTGAGTCAGAAATTTACATTAAATTACAACTTTAATAGCTCATTCAAAATTTTGTTTTATAGTGTGAATTTATACAAAACGGTCACAAAATCCGCTCTGAATATGACCGGCTTTTCAATGCTGCTAGTTACAATGACCGTGATGCTTTCAACGCACATTATTGCCTTATTCAATGAGCACGTGTTTTGCCCTTGTTTGCGGGCACACGTTTATGCTCTCATCGAACAGCCAACTTCACAGACCTCTCATCGACTGACATATTGTTGCCTTTATTGACGGCCATTTGGTTGCGTTCATCGGCGGACACACAGTTGCCCTTCATCGGCGGACACACGGTTGCCCTCCATCGGCGGACACATGGTTGCCTTCATCGGCCGATACTCGGCTGCTTTCATTAGCAGACAAACGGTTGCGCTCATCGGTGGGTACACGGTTGTCTTCATCGGCATACAAACGGTTGCGCTCATCGGTGGGCACACGGTTGTCTTCATCGGCATACAAACGGTTGCGATCATCGGCGGGCACACAGTTGTCTTCATCGGCAGACAAACGATTGCGTTAATCAGAGGACACACGGTTGCCCTTCATCGGCGGACACATGGTTGCCTTCATCGACTGACACACAGCTGCCTTCATCGGCCGACACATGGTTGTCACGAAGTGACAAGTTCGATTCGAGTCTCGGTCTCTAAAATTGTTGTAGTAATAACACAAATATAAATGTTAAAGATGTTTCCTAAAAATCTAAGATATATCAGCAAGGATTACACACAGTACATATAATTACACCACACGCATGCTTTAAATATAAAACATGGATATAACACTTCATAATATGTCACACTATTTAGTCCGGCCGGGGTTTTGCTATTTCACACTTTATTTATTCCCTCAATCGAATCTCTTGGTATATGACTGAAGATATGTAAACACCCTTGAAGTCACATTGTTTTTCTATCAGCCTTTAGATTTCCTCAATTAGTCACTTTCCTTGCGTTTATATGTTCCAACGATATGTTCTCCTGCCCATACGGAATACGAGTAACGACCTTTGACTTTCGAACTTCGATCTGCAACCTTCGACCTCAGACTTATGAACTTCGATCTGCAGCCTTCGACCTCAGACCCCTTCAATGGACGCTCACCATCTATATAAAACATTATTTCGGTCTCTGAGAATAATGAAATGTATCACTGTCTAAATCCTAACAAGTTACATGTATAAATGTATTAACGGTAATTAAACATGCACATTATAAATGACAAACATAAATGCCAGTAATCAAATGCTCATGTTACCATGTATACTGATACGTAGTAAAAATAAGTACTAATGTATTCAAAAATAGTGTTGATTTATATTTACCCCAATACTCTTTTTCGTTTTAATCCTACACAGATACACCACTCCATCAAACTTCCTTCACAAATGTCCCCTTGGGACTACACAATCGTAAAGCAGTTATAATAATCCACTTCGGATTTAACATAACCTACGACCCGCTTCGGGTTTTCGATATACGTCCTGCTTTACCAAGCAACAACAGCACTCTGCCCTAAACGCCACTATCAACGAGACCGCGGTGCACCGTCAACACCCATTACAGTTCCCAGACCATGCAAAGTTCACCAGGCAATTTAGGGGTTAACATTTAGTGAAATATTCCAGACAAAAGTCAAAAAAGTTAGACTGGCTACAGGAAGAAATATTTACACACAGGGAACTTGACAACGGTTGCCCTCATCGGCAAACAAGCGTTTACCTTCATCGGCAGAAAAACACGGTTGCCTTCACCGGCGGACAAACGATTGCCTTCATCGGTAGACACACGGTTGCCTTCATCGTCGGACAAACGGTTGCCTTCATCGGTCGACACACAGCTAAGCTTATCGGCGGACACGCGGTTGCCCTCATCGGCCAACACACGGTTGCCTTCATCGGCAGACAAACGTCGCGTTCATGGACGGCACATAAACATCTGCAAATCCAAATATTAATTTTCGTTAATATGTTATTAGTAGGTGTACTCGTATTTATGTATATCAGTGCAAATGATGTTTTGCGGGTAAATGACTGAACATCTAAAAATAAATGCAAGTTGTAACTATATCATACATTTATAATTTTATAAAACCACAAGCATAATTTCCCTTCCATGTTACATAAAGGGCCTTTAAGTCATTCCGACAGTCCATATTCACTCACACTATTGCACAAACGACGGCGTTCACTGTTTGGAGAGATAAAATAATTGAACTTCTGCAGAACTTTCCTTTTGAAATAAAATCATCATAATGTTGTTCATGTCGTTGTTGCTGCTATTCGGATGATGATGACGAGGATGATGATGACTTGCAGTTAATTACAATTTATACCATCACTCATTTCAATTTTTATATATTACCAACCACGCATTTGCGTTTATCTGGAAAAACACGCTGTTTGTCCAAAGTAATATGTCCGGCGAGATGAATCATGAACATAAACATGACCACCTTGTATGATTCAGTTCTAGCCTTCACATTACAGAGGTCAATTGCGAACAACACATAGACCTATAACATACGAATGTACGAATAATGGCGGCGGTCCGGTGACCATTCGTATCATCGTGATTCGACTGTAACTGAAGTGGTGCAGCTCCAACCTGTATTCTATATGAAGCTAAACAATAAACAAAAGGTTATTTTAAGTTTTATCACAACACACTACTCAGCAACAAACACCAACCCGGACAGTCCGATACAAAACCACGTATCTGAACATACTTCTATTTAGCTTCTATGTCATGTGCAATAGTAATGGAATTAATGAATACAAAGCGAAATAATACGAGCAACTATGAATTCAGTTAAAAAATAATTTTCGATTTCGAGTTGTTTATCGGCCAATAAACAATGATTTGGAGAACGACTATGATTTGTTTATTGGCAAATAAACAGAGATAATGCGAAAATTAGTTCGATTCTAACATGATTTGATATATATTTTTGCCATTGTAATTAAAACTAATTTTTACTATATTCCGCTCAAAATCAGAACGTCTTTTTGCGTTGTGTATTTGGTAGTTCTTTATCAAATAAAAAAAATAACGCGTATCATGTAAGAATACTTCATTTCGTAAACACAATACAGGACGTGCTTATATGTAATATGGAATTATAAAAATTGTTATTTGCACCCATATAAATTTGAGAAACTGTTAAAATTAAGACACGAAAATCAATTCAGGTTACTTTTTCGTGAATGGCGGATCGGTGCGTCTGTGTAAAGACGCGCAGCCGTGCGTAATTCAAATGATACAGAACACATTAATATTAAAACGAATATTCACACGACTTATGAACTATCTCAATAATTGTAAACGGCAAACTATCAAAATATGCGTCATCTGTCAAATGGATAAACACAGTTTTGTGTCACGTGTTTACATATGGAATTGATACAGATTGTCAATGATATCCTACGTCGAGCCGTTTACGTTTTTACTTAATAAATGTCTAACGCCTGCCCAAAATAAGAATTTTTAATATGTTGCTATAATTTAGCTGGGAGCTCTAATGTTTCATCAACAGTCGAGAACGTTAGCAATGCTTCGTCTTAATTTCGCCGCTACCAGAAGTGTAACAGACCGCCGCAGAAGACATTAAAAGGTAATTTAACACCCCAGAACAAGACAAACAATAATTTTTGCGCGGATGTGGTATGTGAATATGGCCTTTGAAAAAGACGTCCGAAATTCGGAGTACACTTTACGTCGAGACAACGTGCATTACCCAGACGGCATGCAGTTCGACGCTAACTATCGTTGTCTTCGCTGAGGAGTCCCAAATCAACTTAACCGAAAATGACGACAGAGCGCGTGTGGACCGGTGTAAAGGTGAATGGTTCACCGGATGTCGTGTGTACGATGGTCTGGGCGGGAAATACAAACATTTATAAAATCTAGCATGACTGGAGTGAGTTGAGAAGGCGTGTGTGATCAATGCGACAACAGAACAACTTGCAAGAACCGGAAACCGACAGTCTGAAAGCACAGAATACCCTCACACAGCGTTGTGTCCAGAATTCGATTAATTTCGTTCGCAAGCATTTCAAAATTGAATACACTGAACATAAAAACGTACAAATAGCATTTCTGCGACTGTTGCAAGATTTCTAAGGGACGGCAGTGTCCAGCAAAGTTAATGGGACATCATTCCGGTTCAGTAGTGTTCATTAGTTGTTTGTTTCTGTAAATGATGAAACTGTATATTCGGATTCCTGAGTAAGGCGAAGGTTGCAATAATATCCCGAGATTTGAGGAAACGAGCGCCCTGTTGTATTGTCAAATTGACTTATTTACGAGCATATTGTAGGTACTAGTAGTATTTCTTGTAAATCACATTGTTTCGATTTCAATCAGTCTACGGATTCACCCGATATACCGTGTAGCAAAATGTATACAGCATGCAAATGTGTATATATGACGTGTCGTATATGACATTTTGATTCGCAGTTGTCAACATATTCTTCTTTTAGATAAAAATGTTCAAAACGGTATATTTCACTGTACAGACAATTTGTCAGACAAATGATCCCTAATTACTTATACTTCAACATCTATATTTTTAATTGAACTTTAAGTACATGATGCATAGTATACGCGTCATTGTTAGGAGAAATAAATGGCATACGGACAACATTATACTGCATATGCTGAACCAGAAACACACTGCCAAGTTCATAAACTGTATGAAGCACATGTGACAACTTTTTTAACTGTCTTTTTCGTCTCGGGGAAAAATCATGAGATCAAAATAAATATACATAAAATGCGTCAACTTTCTCCCCGAAATTAACATTTTAATTACGCCAAATTGAATTATTTCGATCAAAACGTTACCTATCTATAAATGTATGTTTGTATAATAGAATTAATATCGATAATTATGAAATAGACATTCAAATAAATTTCATGTTTAACCAAGAATATTGCAACATAGACACATTGCAATATCATTTAGCTTGTTTTACTCTCTTGTTAAATCTGTGCAAATCCGTTTTGCGTAAATCCACTATAACGCAATTAAAATATACATGTGTGAACTATATTTAAATTAAGAAATAATTTTCGGTTTTTCGTTGTTTATCGGCCAATAAACAACGATTTGGAGTTCTAAGGCATTAGCATCAGAACTGCAAAGAGTTGTTTATAGGCCGATAAACAACGAAAATTATTACGATTATAATATGATTAGACAAATATTTTTGCATTCGTAATCAGACTACGTTTACTATATATGCTCTACTCAGAATTAGGCCTACTTATTACGTTGTTTATTGGGTAGTTAAACAACAATAATTTTGTTCTTTGTCAATAGAAAAGTATCAGATTAGAATATGTTATTCACTATATGTGTTATATTGATTTCTACGCGCAAATGGAAAATACCAGTCAGACATCATGTCCGTATTGAATTCATTCCTTGTAACATACAACTTAAACGTAACTTATCTTGGCTGACTTCAACTTCCTGACAACAGCGCCGCCGCGTTGCAAAGTCCACGTTCTTGTTTGCAGTTTAGTTCCACCAGTCACAAAATGTTCACAAATAATGATGGCAATTGTAAATAAATATTCACATATCGCCATGAGTTCAAAAAGTCATTCGCATTTTGGACATGTGATGCACAAATATATATAATTGAATTATACTAAACGTCAAAATTCCAGATATACGAAATGTCCACTTTTTACGGTCCAAAACACTCGAATTCTTAAGTTCTTACTAATATTTGTGTGTGTATAAAAAACAAGGCGTACAAGAAACTAGTGAATCGTTACTTTAACGATAGATAACCTGAGAAAACTCGTGCACGGAGATTTTGTAACAATGTACCAATAGTGTGTAATCCCCTATTACAAACTTTAAAGGCGCTATCTCTTGTTTTCTTATTATTTTGTCTTAAATGCAATAAGGACTCATCGGCCCATATTTATAAATATTCTTAAGTTATTCCAACATAAATTAAAGATATATTAAAATTAAAAAGAATTTGTCTTTAAAACACTATACTTTGAAACATATACATGGTGAATCCTCTATTTTAATATACCGGTAAACTACGCGTCACAAACGCGTAACGCAACCACATAACGCAACCACGTATTCCAACGACGCGTAACACCTACGCATCACATTTACGCAACACAGCCAAGCAACACAACAACGTGTCACAGCCAAGAAACAAAACACATTTCACGTACACGCAACACAACCACGCTAAACTGCCAAGCAACACAACCACGCGTCACAGCCAAGCAACACAACCACGCGTCACAGCCAAGCAACACAACCACGCGTCACAGCCAAGCAACACAACCACGCGTCACAGCCAAGCAACACAATCACGTGTCACAGCCAAGCAACACGACCACGCGTCACAGTCAAGCAACACAACCACGCGTCACAGCCAAGCAACACAATCACGCGTCACAGCCAAGCAACACGACCACGCGTCATAGCCAAGCAACACAACCACGCGTCACAGCCAAACAACACAACCATGCGTCACAGCCAAGCAACACAATCACGCGTCACAGAGGAGTAACACAACCACGTGTCACAGCCAAGAAACACAACCACGTGTCACAGTCAAGAAACAAAAACACATGTCACGTACACGCAACACAACCACGCGTCACAGCCAAGCAACTCAACCACGTGTCATATCTACGCAACTCAACCATGTGTCACATACATGACTCACATCCATGCGTCCCATCTATGTTACACAACCAGGTGTGACATACAATAAACATAACCGCATCACAACCTCTTGTCCGCATACATGCAATACAACAACGCGTCACATACACACAATACAACAACGCGTCACATCCACGTTACGTAACCACGTGTCACATCCACGAAACACAACCACGTGTCACATACGCGTAACACAATCATGCGCCACATCCAAATAAATAACTATTTAATGGACTAGTTTGCCGCGAACATCGGCTTCAAACAGGGGTATTTATTGTCCACGACACTGTTTAATACGTACATGGACGATATAAGTGAACTTTCAAATAACAGCAGCAGTTGTATTGATGTTGATGGAAAATTGTTCAGTCATCTATTCTAATCTGATGACCTTATATTGGTAGCAAACACAGAAGGTTTACAGATATTGATTGATATACTGCCTCGTTATTACTGACACATTGGACAACTCGGTAGCCGCCAAACACTTAGCAGCACAGGCAGCGTCCAGAGCGCTAGGGTTACTGATTTCTTAGTTTAAAAAGCTAGGCGAATTGGATATATGAAGTCTTGTCTAGGCTCTACGACACAATGGTGTGGAACTATAAACACTTCCGCAGAACCTTAAGTAAAGTGCCGCGTGATGAGTCGAGCGCAACGAAGCGCCCTGGCGAAGTTTCGATGGTGGTGCTGCCCCTCTTCGAATAGAAACATGACGTTTTCAAGGCGTACCGGCTAACGAACGATATTGTTTTATTTGTACGAACTGTGTAGAAAATGAACACTGTGCATTCTTAATCTGTCC
This sequence comes from Congeria kusceri, assembly GCA_027627225.1. Lineage (NCBI taxonomy): Eukaryota > Metazoa > Mollusca > Bivalvia > Myida > Dreissenidae > Congeria > Congeria kusceri. The sequence goes on along the minus strand of CM051034.1, from coordinate 3,310,866 downwards.
GTTATGTACAAATATTAGAACTGTTTTAGTTGAAAAGGCATTATTGATAAAAAAAAAAAAAACCTGGTCTCAACCTCTTAAAATCCAAAAGAAAACATGAACTTTTTGCTGTCAGATGATCGCATAATAAAATCCAGTGTCAGAGTCTGTCAGGATATTTTAATTTAGCGACGAAACCATCTGTATACCATATAATTGCATTTAATTTTGTTCATAGCAAAGTACTAATCTTACAGTATATGCATGTATACTTATATTCCTATGTTCTTAACATTATTTATTGTATTTCTTGTACATATTTTATATGTGTTTTATGATTGTCTGAAGATAAGCAACGCTTGCCTCGAATATCGTACGTTGCCTTGTTTGTATTTTTTAAGCATCTGTTTAAGATTTTAATAGCGTTCGTGTATTTTAGAATGTTCGTCTCTCATAACTCTATTCTGAGGGGTTTCGTACATATATATCATGATTGTATACTGTGTTATTATTTGTTTTGTGTACACAAGTGAGACGTAAATAAACTATATTGTCTGTCCTTCTAGCAACGTGTTACATCTTTGCGTCAAGACACCGCTATGCAATCAAACAAAATAACAATGCGTCCCAAAATGTTTAAGCGTTTTAACCACGTGAAATAACCAGCCGTTATGACCATTGGAAATAACCACGAGTCTATGTACGTGAAATAGCATCGCCCCAAAACAACGGGAAATGACTTCTATGACACAACCATGTCCGGGTAAAATATATAGCAACGATTCACCAGAATATAACGTGAGAAAATATACTCCGCAGGTAACACGTGTTAAATGCTAACGTGCAAGTACATGTGAACAATAAAATTTAAGAAGAAATAAAACTAATTTACGGTAGTAAAAAAACAAGGCACGTTTTATGATTTCTGTATGTGAATAGTTTGGTTTTAACAGAAACATACGAATTCATTCACAACTGACATTAGGAAGTAATGTGTACATGCAACGTGTTTATTTTCGTACATTAAAGCCACAACAAAAGTACGAAATTCCCTTAGGGCCTTCGCCTATATATGCGAATACTTAGTAATCTGAAACATAAAAACACGAAATCAAGTTGACGAAAATCACTTCAGTACGATGGCAACAACACGATGACGAAAACGCGAAAGTGCGATGACGAAAATGTGAAAACACGATCTCGAAAATGCGATATAATTTTGCGTATTCGTCATCGTGTTTCCAAGTTTTCGACATTGCAGTTAAGCGATTTCGTTATTTCGCGTTTTCGTCAACATGTTTTCGTTATCGTGCTTTCACGATTTTGTGTTTTCGCGTTTTCGTACTTTGGTCTTCCGGTACGCATGTGCAAAATACATTACAGCAAAAAGGAACATATCAGTTGAAAACATAATACCCAATCATCTGAATTAATGTTACGTTCATAATCACACTCTGAATCTGACATTATGTTGGATGTTTTGGTTCCACAACCACGTGGAAGGAGAATTACTGCATGCGCATGTGCCGAAAGGCCAAAGTATTAATACGCAAAAGCACAAAATCTTGAAAGTACGATGATACAATCGAGAAAGTACGATGACGAAACGCGGTAATACGATGACGCATTAATCATCATCGTGTTTTCGCGTTTTCGTCATCGTTCTATCCCATTTTTGTCATCGTGTTTTCGCGTTTTCGTCATCGTACTTTCGCGATTTCGTGTTTCAGATTCTTACATTCAAAAGCGAAAATAACGATGGCCCTAACGGAATTCCGTAAAAAAGCGTCTTAGCACGTAGCATCCAATCCTTTATGTTCGTGTTCCATATTACTGACGTATGAGACGTAACGTGACCGAATTCTTCGCAAGATTGGCCCAAGAAATATACTGACTCAGAGAAGAAAAGCTTTCTATACATCTTTTCCACACGAAAATGCAATTGTAGTCTAATTGCATGGTTTATGTTCTCACTTCATTCAATTGAAATAATTATTTATGCCCAGATTACAACAATCGATTCCGTTTCAATTCACCTAAGTCGTTGTGTTGCGTGGATGTGATATTTAGGGAAAGAAAAAGAACATTCACAAAGTCTAACAAACGTGAAATTCGTTGACAGTGCCGTCATGCATGACGTCATCTGATGTTACCCACGGACTTCCGGGGGTAAACTGAGGATTTCCAAAGTTGCTGTAGTTTAATTTTTATTTTTAATTAAGAGTACGGATTTTTCATCACCTATACCTATTTTGATACATATAACAGCGAATGGTGGCAGGCCAAAGCAAATCAGAAGAGAATGCGCGGAGATTGTACGGAAATCGTGCAGTTGCTTTGCCGTCTCACAGCCTCTCCAGTGGGAAATCATACGGCGGAGTCTCCCCTGAGACGGTGCCTTGACCGTGCGACCATCGTGCGAATGTCCCACGAGTTACATTCTTTGCTGTCAATCTTTGCTAAAATCAAGGAGGCTTAAGGGAAATATGAGCAATATGGACAGGATATGGGCTCATCTCTGGTTAAATGTAATCTAGACTTAATGGACCGAAAATTAGGATTTAATTTAAGCCCCAGTTACAACCCACTGCGGTCGCCGCAGACCGCTGATCAACCGCAATGTTTTAAGACGACAGAAAAAACGCATTTTGGGTTAGCAACCTTTCCATGCAAGCACCTAGTACCACACAGTAACAAGTCTTTCTTGACCCGTGTCATGGTCTCATTGCTAGATTCGTATTTATTGTGCAATGCGTCAGACCTTTGCTCTGACAAACAAAATAAAATGCGGATGTTCTAAAAACTTTTAAGTTTAAATATATTCTGGAATGCATCGACCTCTCGAAAGCGCAAGACAATGTTATCGGTTTGACTGAGAACGTTTGTTGACAGACATGGAAGCAATGTAGCAGCGGCTTCAACATTACAGTCACCGTCATTTTCATCATCATCATCGTGGTAATCGTCATCATGATACATCATCATAATCATCAGCATCATCATCGTCATCACCATTATCACACTCATCGTCGTCGTCATCGTCATCATCATCATCGCCGTCGTAATCATCGTCATCATCATCATCAATAGCATCTGTGGCAGTAATCATCTTTATCGTCGCAATCATCATCATCGTCGTTGCCATCTTAATCATCGTCGTTGCCGTCGTCCTCATCATCATTGTCGTCGCAACCGTCATCATCATCATCGTCGTAAGCCTCATGTTGTACTTAAAGCCTGGGTATAGTTTATAATGCGATATGTACACACCGAGATGCCAAATACACTCGGTATTGCTAAACACGCGGAAGTTTTAAAAAATGCATAAAATGGAATTTGCAAAACACAGCAAAATAAATAAGCAATGTATGTGTTATATATTTCGTCTAGTGACTAGTAACACAATTTTCTATGAAGCACAATAATTATTGTTTATCTGCTAAAAACATTAAAAAAGTAAACATTCAAAATATGACGCTAATTGCTTTATAACCCGGGCTGGTATTTATAAGGACTATTAGTAAAAAATGATGATGTTAATATTTTAACATTTTAAATCTTTTTTTACTAAGAAATGCACTTGGTTCAACAATTTTGACAAAGCAGTTGCAATATAGTTCGAAATGTGTTAATATAAATGCTGATTTGGACTTATTTTCAACTTAAGTTAACGCGTTTTTAAGACCTTCTTAGATAAATGACCAGGACTACTCAATGACACAGCCTAAACAACTGCTCTACTGACTGGATTTAAGCTAATGTTTGGAACAATAAAGGTTACACGTGATGCACATGAAGTTTATGTGCGTATAATTGTATTTATTTATCATTCTTACATTATACTCGCTAATTTTTCTATAGACAAAGAACAAAAGTATCGTTTTTAAACTACCCATAAACAACGCAAAAAGAAGGTCCGATTCTGAGCGGAGAATAGTAAAATGTAGTTCCAATTACAATTGCAACACAATGTCAAAGCATGTTAAAATCGAAATAATTTTCGCATAAACTGTGTATATCGCCAATAAACAACTCTTTGTCATTATGATGCGTGGCTATTACACAACTCCATTTCATGGGTGGAACCTGTACTTGGTGTATGTGAGAAAGTCCATTTCCTGTGTAGAACCATTTCTTGGTGTCTTAGAGAAAGTTCATTTCCTAGGTAGAACCAGGTCTTGGTGTTTGTAAGAAAATCCATTTCCTGGGTAAAACCAGTACTTGGTGTATTGAAAAAGTCAATTCCCCAGGTACAACCAGTTCCTGGGGTTTGTCAGAATGTTCATTCCTTGGATAGAATAGGTTCTTGGTGTCTTAGAGAAAGTTTACTTCCTAGGTAGAACCAGCAGTTGATGTTTATCAGAAAGTCCATATGATGGGTAGAACCAGAACTTTATGTATGTTAGAAAGTCCATTCTTTGGAGAGAACCAGTTCTTGGTGTATGTGAGAAAGTCCATTTCCTGAGCAGAACCAGTACTTGGGGTATGAGAAGGTCTATTTCATGGGTAGAACCAGTACTTGGTATTGGTGAAAAAGATCATGTTAACGTACACTTTCTGTGGAACTGACTTCTGCTTTCAGGGCAAACAACATGTCAGTTTTGTGATGTGACTTACAAATGGTTCACAACCACAACTAACTAAACACTTCCTTAATTTGTTGTATAGAAAATTAGACAAATGGTTGTAATGTGGTTTCTTTGAATTCAAAGTGTAATACAGAAATATGCTATTTTAGACTGCGACCACATATGCAACTAAATGAACGGAATTACAAACCAAGAACTTGTTCACTAAAAACTATAATTTCCAGGCAGTTAATCACATGGAAGTCATAAAAGAGGCAACATGAAGGACATTTTCAGTTTTGGGCAGCATTCTTTTTGACCAATTTGGTATGCAGGTAATGAATGGCAATTATATGGCCACAACGAACGGGGAAAATAATGCGCAGTAACCATCTTAATGGAGGGGTTCCAAAAATCAGGGTGGACATTCAGCAACATATTCAAACTGTAATGCCAGATCAACTTCTCCAAGAAATGTAGTCCAAATCTACAAAACAATGACCAGGGTGTATAAAATTCCTGCGAAACAAGAGCACCACATCCCCAGACTACAGGACATATACTGAAGCACATAGAAACGTTGCGAAACGTGGCTAAGATGAGCTGAGCGCTCTGTATGACAGTCGGTGGGGGTTGGCACCCTACACTAAAAAAACACACAGTCATTCTTCTCTTAAATACATTTGATAATAGCCAAATTGGTTGCTAGTACAGATATCAACACTCTTTCGGCGTAGCTAAGATAATTTTTTACCTAGATTTCTTGCGATAATTAGGCAGCGGGAAAATCGAATGCCAATATAATTTGGCAAATTTTCTATTTTTAGGGAATGCAAACTTACAACAATGGTTTAATGTATACCAACAACTGTTGCATACTTTGGGGGATTAAAATGTCCATAATTGTTTATATAAGCGGTTAAAATAAAGATATAAACATATCTTCGACATACACAACTGAACATAATTATCAACATATTTTTTCATTGTATGTCACGAACAGAATATTGTATACACTTAATTAATCCACTGTTTTGTTTAGCCTAGTGGCACGCTCTATAAATAACATTTGATTCTAGTGAGTTCAACAAACTCACGATCATTCTAAAATTAGTGCGCGTCTAGCTGCGGGTGTATAGCTGTTATAATATACATGCATCTATCAGCTTCCAGAGAATCATTAGAGCGAATATTCAATGAATGGGCAATTTTTATAAACTTACTGTACATGTTAATTTGAAATTGAATGGTGGTTGTGTTTTTTTTAAGAATTAAATAGAATAAACACATTTTTATCAACTTCTCCAGTAGATGTTAATCAACTTATAAAAACATATCGGTCAATAAATAAAATGTGGTGAAATAAGTATCGGAATGCGTCAAAATGTTATTTGTGTTACTTTTACTTCATTTGCGTAGCATTAATACATTATTTGCAATACCAATTATACACAGAAACCCTTGATACATCATATTCCTACCGAATATAATTTATACGCCATAGTCTAATGCAATTTTATGTTTTTGTTATCAAAAATGGAAGTCATCATTATCTCAGATGCGCTGAATGTTCTCTGAAGATTGCTTTTCATTAGGATACACATATAAATGATTAATTGACTTCGAAATGTGAATGCATTATGCATAGATAACTTCAAGATGAAGGTAAGGTATATTACTTAAGATCTGAATAACAATAGGCGTCTGATACAACATAATTTTAATTCAATCCCGCAATTATTTTCATACATTGTTAATGTCTTAAATTTGACTCACAATTTATATACTAATGATGATAACGTAAATTATTTAGGTTATTCATGTATCACTGGTGAAAACATGGGGCGGTATGATCGGTTTATTCACAGTACACATATTAATAATTTTAAATTAATCACACATTAATTTTGGGATCTGAGAAGTTTTCTTATGGTGCTCAAAACATCTGGTGTCCGAGAAGTCGCCTTGTCTAGGTGGGGACCGAAAAATCTGTGGTCCGAGAAGCCACGTAACCGGTCATCTTGGCCCTCTTGTATTATGTTTCCGAAAAAAATGATATCTCAATACTAATATTAACGCCGATTGTATTTTTTAAAGACATTTCTTGTTTCTAAATGGTTTAATCTTGGCTTAGAAAACTGTTCATGTACTAAATTCTAAAATAATGAATTGTGTTTATACGTTTGTGCATGACTGTAAACTCATATCACATGTTAGGTTCTGGGTAAAGAATAAATTGTTATAAATAATTTTTTTAATCAATACCCCCGATAAATCATCTTTGCATTTCTATTTTTTGAATATTGAAAATGATTTCTAATATGTGACTACACTTATATTGGAGTAAAAGTTTGGTCAAGCATGTAGAATTGTTTTGATGCAACAAGTGTGACATAATGCTTACAATTGGGGTCTGAAAACCCGTGCTTTGTTCCAGACAATGCTAGAGAGTCGACTGTGTTCATGAGTGTTACATTTTCAATTCCTGCCTATGAAAGGTCTCTATCAAACCCAGACTGGTATTTGCAATCAAGCTGTGCTACTTCTGAGGTAGCAATGTATTCCAGATTAGATATGTTCATTTTGCCAAGATGTGTCATTTTTTAAAATTCTCAGATGCACTGCATTTAGTCCCATCCTTACAATGCATTGTTTGTCACACACCCAAGTTGAGGGTTGTGAAAGAATCTCGGTGGAACCAAACAACAGTCCCCCATGTGCATCTATCAGCCAAGTTGAGGGTTGTGAAAGAATCTCGGTGGAACCAAACAACAAGTACCCCATGTGCATCTATCAGCCAAGTTGAGGGTTGTGAAAGAATCTCGGTGGAACCAAACAACAAGTACCCCATGTGCATCTATCAGCCAAGTTGAGGGTTGTGAAAGAATCTCGGTGGAACCAACCAACAAGTACTCCATGTGCATCTATCAGCCAAGTTTAGTGTTGTGAAAGAATTTGACCTAACTGTAACTATAAATTTGGCAAGAGAGAAAATAGAGCATACTTTGGTAAAATGACAATATGGATTACTCCCTTGTTTTGTGTAATTAATGATTGCCCTGCATAATGAGTATGGGTTTCTGACCCAAAATGCTCTTCAAGAGTAGCAAAGCAGACACTCTAAGATAGAATGCTCTGTGAACCCTGGGACCAGGAACACTTGAAGCCAGTCGGAACTGGTTTCGGTTTTCTTGCATTCGAAGATTGGTCAACGTGTAATCCAGTATATGGACAGCTTCAGAACAAATTACCAAGAAGATAAAATAAATCGCGGGAATACACAATGTTTGCATAGTGCCAGTGATTTTCTTATATAACACATTTATCACTAGTATACGAGTATTCACTGGTCAAATTGCATGACATGTGACATGAAGTATGTAGAGGTCGAAGCTAAACTGCAACGTGAGATCACTGTATGACGCTTAACTTAAACTGCCAACTGTTGAGAGTTCCAAGATATCAATTATGAAATGAAAATAATGAAAGGTTATAACTGTCCAAAGAACATCCTTACTTACTGCATAACTTTTGACTTTCAACACTAAGAGTAAACTTAAACAATTCAAACATATTAGCAAATAAAGAAGAACCTAGAGCAGAAAATATTATAACAATTATAAAACAACAATTACATTACAAAGTATTAAATGCTATGGTGTCACAAGGTGAGAACAAAGTGCAGCCAGTCCGGGACTCGAACCCGGGACCTCTCGCTTACATAGCAAGTGCTCTCCCGACTGAGCTAACCTGGCAGGTACTCAATCTCTCCCCTATAGTGACCTTTAACAGTTTACACCAGTTACAAGTATTGTGAGGGTCTAAATACAGTAAAATTATATGAAGTCTGGCTAAACACTTCAGGATTCGTATTAATTGTATTTTTCCTAAAATACATTTTTCATATCTTCTTATAATGATCGATTAGTTATCCCAAGTTAATTGTGTCAAACTATACTTTTATGAGATTCACAAATCCTCCTTTATGGAAAGAATTTCAGCTAACCAATATTAATTTATAATTTAAAGTATATCATAATATATTATCATTACCATCATGAGCATCATGAAAACAATCAACATGGCCATCATCAGATTAATCACCAACACCATAATCATCATAATGACATTAGCACCATCATCATCACTACCCATGGTATTCTTTTTCTGTGATCACAGTAAGTCAGTAACAGAACATATCACATAATGAAACTTTCCATACTAGCATTACACTTCAAAACAACAACAAACATTCACCGAGCACAACTGTTTATGACCATATAAGATGAATGCAATGCTACCCAACCAACTTGCAAAAAAGTGACTGGACTTGGCGAACAATCAATTTGTGTTCATGCAGGGAAATCACTGTTGTAGCTTTAGTTCAATGAGTCTAACAGAGTTCTCTCCCTGGAATAATAAAAGACAAGTAATTTGCTGTAGGAATACTCGCCACGTAAAAACTCTAAAAAATATAATAATAATAAATAAATCAATAATAAATCTATCTTGCTTCTTCTTGCTTTACACTAATTAGATTCAATAAATATAATGTGAAGCCTCGTCATAAATTTGCGCAGTGTATTTAAGTACATGTGTATCCAAACCGCACTGCACATTGATATCATAATGTAATTTTGACAACACAATAGTTTTATGTTAAACACACAATGTTGTTCTTGTGCAAATGTTAAACATGAAAATAGAATACAAGTTTATATGCTCTCTTTTTTCCCTTGGTCGTGCAGAATTTAGTATTCATTTCATTAAATTATGCAACGATTCAAAGTTATACAATTGATAGCTGTAAGTTACACAGAGATTTGTGTAAATAAGATACACAGGCTATTTTCATTAATTGTTTTGTTGACAACATTATAACACTCCCAGCGCTTTATCTTCCCACTCAATAAAATAAGTACTTTGAACAATCATTAGAACAAGAAGACAACGACTCCCATTCCAGTTTGCTTAACTTGTAACAGATGGATTTCACTGCTAGACTGAATTCCGCAGTATGCAATGTTTGTTTAAAGTGTCTTTTGGCTTCAAAAACACTAAGGAGAACATCACAACTACGAAATTGATTTTCCATGCAGACTATAATGATAGTGCCCTGGATGAAAAAAAAGTGACCAAACTTATACCATATTCAAACTGTTGTAGTGCATAAACATTTGAGCTGTGAAGAAAACCCACTGGCAGAAAAAGGGAACGACCCTGCGTATTTCAACTGGGCCAATATTTTGTATGCGGACATTCACATGGTGCATGGACACAAATAATGAATCACTGGTACATGGAAAAGCAGCCTATTTGTGTGTCACAAATCACATCTTGCATAGACATAGCCGTTGACACCTTTCAGTGCCTGGTTTTAAACCAGGCTTCATTTATAACTTCAACTAAGACTGTCAGATCTGCCGATGACCCAACATCACTGACACACCACCAAAGTCCTAGCAGTTACAATATAAACGCTACCACTTCCACATCAATAAGACAACACCACACTGTTATTTGACAACAAAGACCTCAAACTATCACATCAATGGGAAACTGTGTTGAATCTTCATTTTTATTTCAAACACCTCTTGAAGACATGCAATCATATATACAACTAGAAATGTACTCCCCCATTCTACAACACAACAATAGAAACCTGCCTCAGATTCTCATCAATAAAACAACTGCAGACCACAGAAAGGAATTACTTTGTCTTATTTGACCTGATGTAGAGAACTTAAATACTAGTATTTGGTAAAGATTGGCTGGAATATTATGTCTTAATTGTGCCTAACAGACAAATTGGTGATGAATACGGTCAACCAACGCAGGAGAAATTATCTATAACGATAGCTCACCAATCACTATGAAAGGTAAGCTTATTGTTAACAGGAACATACGCTAGGTTAACATTTCTTCAACCATATAGTATGTTCCAGACAGTTCTGAACAATTCTTACCTCAGCTCGAGTCAACCTGCGGTGGGACTTGAACTTCAGTGTCTCCAGTCAGCACCCTGCCTGCCTGTCAGTGACTCCCAGTGAGATGATATGGTATGCACAAGGACCCCATGCACTTCATTCCCCCTACTTTGTTGCTGTGCAGCTAAATATTAAAGAAACAAGCATGCTACAACAAATCAAACAATGTGTTGTACAGGCTTATTAATATCAAACACTGTCCCAAATGCCTAATAATGTTACAAATATGTACCTAGATTTCCTAAGACATGAAAAAATAAATAATGCCATTTGAAACAAGACCTAAAGCTTGGCAAAAATAACTTTTGGGGAAATCAATCTAGTAAGGACAATAATGTAAATACATGCACTGCAGAAAGCTTGTATTCTCCACTTCATTGAAAACCCCTCATTTTAAAGGCACTAACAAGGTGATATACATTCAACCAAAGTTTAATGCTGAGATAACAAACATAAATTATAACATAATGCATCATGAGCGAAACATTTTAACACATTTTTCATAAAATAAATGGAATTTGAACAGCTTGAAGTTTAGTTTGGTGTTTACATTTTCTGTACTATGAAACTAGCCCAAGTTCCTTGTGATTTATGTAGTATATCTTGCAGTTTGCCGAATGTCAACGGTGAATAGACGGATTTAATCTGCATCGCCAAGAAAATCGGCCGTAAATAAAGCTAGTGTTTATAAACAGTTTTACTTGGAGGATCAGAGCTTTTGCAATAATCAGTATCCAGCTTCTGACGAAGGTTATAAACTAACGTCAACACATGCTAAGACAGACAATAAGATAACTACACATGCTAAGACAGACAATAAGATAACTACACATGCTAAGACAGACAATAAGATAACTACACATGCTAAGACAGACAATAAGATAACTACACATGCTAAGACAGACAATAAGATAACTACACATGCTAAGACAGACAATAAGATAACTACACATGCTAAGACAGACAATATGATAACCGTTTGATTAAATAATCTGAATTCGACCATTTACCCCTTTTGTGCAGCTTTAAACAACTATTTTTAACTAATCAAAATGGGAACAGACACACAGATAGCCTGAAAGACAGGAATATACACAGATTAAAACCGACTGCGTTATTTTCAACAACAATAAGGTACGATTGTAAAAATATGTGGGAACTTACACATTCCGCGTGAGACATCCAGGCCAGGACACTGGCTGTGCAGGCAATCAGGTCCCGTACCTATTTGTAGAAGAAATGAAAGTAGTTATACATCCAGCCATATGAAACAAACTTTCAACAACCAATTACTGAATTTGCCGTCTGGAAAATTATTGCCGTTACTGGGTCATGGGTGTGGTGTCCGACTTAAGACTGGGGGCTTAATTCATGTGGACAGGTTATCTGTCTGAAAGTCACTAAGTTCTGGTTCTAACCAGAAATATTATTCAAATGCATCGCATTATGTCTCAGGTATCAATATGATCAAGTCAAAATAGCTTCAAGCCCATTATTTACAAAACCACTAAGAAATCTGATCTACTTTATCATGAAAAATGAGGTTTTTTCCAAACCTGAAATCAAGATGATTATATTTTAATTTTAATTCAATAGAATGATTGGAAATCAAACAGAAATATTAAACATACATTACCCATATATAAAACATACCATAACCCAACAATTCTTCACAGTGTTGTTCTGTCATCAATGTTTCACTTTCTACCACACAGTCCCAAACCCTCGACCACATATGCAGGTGTCAGTCCACACTGTTCAGATCTCCCTATTTAATTAGAGACATTAAACACATGACAAAAACCTAAGCATATTCCAAATCCACTATAAATTATCAATTGAATTCACAGTAATGAAGTGAATCTTTCACACTTAGTACTGGGTCTATCCAGGAAACAGACTCGAGAATGTTTAATTTAAGCCACTTACTGGTGACTGAAACATTTGATCCTGCAAGATAATGGCCTGTGTTGAGAACAATCCTCGACACATCTAGGACTAGAATAGACCGGCTATGAGTCATAGTGTCTATGACTTTGGTTTATTCCAGTCCTAACTGTTCTATGCCCATTTCAGATTAAGTACATTTCATGAATTATTATCTTTCTTAGTTTTAAAAAGAGTATGATGCTATGTGAAACTGTTTTTAGAATGCGGCGATTAACGAGCGATTTAGTACCGAAAATCAAGATGAGGTATAGCTTCTGACTCAGAAGAGGGGACTTCCATATTAATATCGTCTGTCGTCATCGTCAACCATTTACTTAACAACTTCTCTGAAACCGCTTAGCGACTTTAAATCTAACTTGCCAGGAATGTTCCTGGGATGGTCCTTTAAATGATGTCCTGGTATGGCTATATTAAAAAATTTGAAAATATGAGAAACCACTGTTCGGAGTTTTAAATAATTTCACACAAATGTTGCTTGGGTGACCCTCTTCCAAATTATTTTGATTCAATATGGTCATTATTTAGGGAAAATGCCCCCCCCCCCCCGGTGGCAATGTTTTTTAACAAATCGCAAATCAAAATAATTTGTAGTATTTTGGTAGAGGACAAAAGAACCAAAAGAACATTTCGGTGAAATAATTTTAGAATCCATTGATAGAAAAAACTGTTTATTGAAGAAACACACCAAGTAAAACCTTTTACAAACACAAGCTTTTTTACCTGCCCAATATCATGGCAATGCAAATGACATCCGACTATTAACCATTAACATTTAGTGATATATGAGGAATTTAAGCTAGTTTCCTAGTGTAAAAGTGTCAACATCAAACTCAATTAAAACCATTCATTTTATGTACATGTTTAGAATTGTTAGGCTTATAATGCTTTATTTTAGGTGTTTGTTATTTCAAAGTTAAACTTTTAAAATGACTTTTGTTATTTCTCAGTTAAACTTTTTTTAATGACCAGTTTTACTTTTTAGACCTTGCCTTTAAATTAATCAGAGAAACACTGATCATGATTGTTTTTATTTATGCATACAAATTGCAGAGATAAGTTTACCCTTTTCCATTACTGACTGACAGTAAAATTACCTAAATAAGTATACAGTAATATTTTAACATAATTTATAATGACGGACAAAGGGATGTCACAAAAGAACTGTTTTTTGTTCATGAGGCGAATTTGTGCATGAGCATCAAACATTTTTAATACCTTCAATTAAGGTATCTATCTTTTCTTCCATACTTTACAGGCTAAACGGTTATTTGTATATGCTATTTTAACAGTTAATGTTAATTAATGTAATAATTATCTGCATATCAACACCTTGTCACTGAACAATATCGCAGTCATCACGTACCAGTTTAAATAATATAAACAGTTAGTTCAATGTTTATAAATGACATCGAAGACAAAGGTGAAAGAATCAACATTTTATTCACACGCACAATATAAAGTTTGTTGATATAACATGCTACATAATAATAACAGTAGAACAATCATCACATACGTTTAATTATGTCATCAATGCATTTTAAATAAATGTTTAAATACATGAAAAATAATTATATATCTTAATTGTCTCCATTGTCTGAAGATTAACATACATCAGTTACACAGAACAGAAAATGCATATGCATCCAACACTACAAGCAGGTAAGTTATTTATGTCTCATTGCACATGTATCAATGTTATAATAAACAATGTTAAATCATCATCAGTATAAAACTAAATACAAGTAACCAATTTAACATCATGTTTCTTTTTATATGATTAAACTTAACAATACTCAAATCATCAATGTCTTTTCAATGCAGAAAATTACAATAAATCCTTCAAAAACAAGTATTTATATAACATTACAGTGTCATATTTTCAAGTAATTGATCAAATACATTTCTCAAATATGTGTACAAATGACAGTCTAAAAATAGCTATTGTCATGTACATTGTACATGTATATTTCTGTACACACATTGACTTCTAAATTAAAATTGTTCCAGGTAGTTGTCCTTTAACATACATCATATATAACTTGTTAAGGACAAATGCAAAAACACTTATTTGATACAAATAGCACAGACTATTGATTCCAAAGTCATACTGTCATAATTATGATAAAAGTATATTATACAGAAATATAACGCAGTACACAATAAATCATTTCTAACTTACAAACTGTCATTTTAAGATAACCATATTTGTTATTATACAAATGTCTGATACATGTAAAAGTAAGCTATTGCACATTTAACACCAGGATGTTGTTGTTGTTCCATTGTCCCACAATGATGGAGGCTGTGTGCCTGTTGTAGCAGACTGACACTGGGACCTCCACTCCATCCCTGTCTGTAGCCAGAGTGGCCAGCTTCTTCCTGCCCCCCCTGTCCACCTGTATGATAGTCCGGGACTGGCCTCCACAGACCAACACCTGGCCTGCAGGTGTCACACGTACAGCCTGTGGGTATTGCAGTTCAGGGTCCTGCAATGTAGAGAGTACTGACCCGTCCCTGGCCAGGGT